>JAZKJV010002680.1:0-1285000 GCA_037367405.1 Ottelia alismoides
TTGAACCTATCTAACGGTATTCCTAAACCTTGGCAAAAAACTAGTCCGGAAATGGTCTAGCCAAACTCATGAGTCTAATCCACTAATGGCACGTTTTTTTCACAGACGACAGAGTTTAGGTTCACTGAGGGTGCTGCTGACTAATACATATCTGATTCTTGGGGTACTCGTTGAATCCGGCTTCTGACTCCTACTATATACCCGGGCTCCTCTTCACTCCTAAACAACTCGTAGAACTTCCCCTTACGGCTCGTACCTTCCTCACCTTCACTTTACCTTGCGGCTCTACTTCCTTGCTTTCTCTTGACGCCTCTGATGAACTCTAGACTCCTCACTCCAGGGAAAATTCCCCTGACCGGAGAGCAAGATCGGAAGGTAGTTGGGTCTTCTATATAAGAAAAGCGATCCAGAGTACTAAGGGATTTTCCGCGGACGAGGAACAACTATATCATTATCTCATCCGCAGACTCATACCTCCCTTTGGACATCTGACCAGCGCACCTCCTTGCGCGACCTCTCCTCTACCCTCTTTGAATAGATCTTATTTCTTTTTTATCTCCTCAACGAAATCGAAATGATTTTAATTAGATTGGTGCTTGTAAAGCAATTCCTGCCACACAAATCCTGGCACCTTATCTTTAGCTGGACTATTGGATGGGAAAGATACATGAAAACACACAATCTGTAAGGAGCTTAGGAGCGTGCTGGTAACGGATTAGGCTGTTATCGTCCCGCGATTATTTGTCGTGATTTGTAGAAACTCAGTTCCTTTCTTGTAACCTTCTTACTGATGTCCGAGGACACGTGGGCCCTTAATAGGAGCCTTAGGAGGCTGATGGGCGCAACGTGTACTCGTGAATGCTCGTCAGTCAAATTTTTTTAGCAAGATCCAGAGGAATGTGGGGGCATCAGGTCAGGGGGGTACCCCAACGACCTGAAGGGATTCGTGTAGCATCATGTGGTAGGAAGTAGGCGAGCACGTCTTCCAGTGCTCGTTCGATTGCGGTTGTCTTCACTAATCGACGACCATGATCAGCTTCTGTTGCACTGGCTTTGAAGTTAACCAGTGGCCCAAAAGCTCTTGACAAGGTCATGTAATAATACCTGCCAAGTGGGAGACCGGGACAGCAGGTGTATTAGATGGGAGTCTTTGCTTGGAAAACCTTTTGTGTCGACATTGTTCCTTAACTTGTTTTTTTTCTGGCGAAATCAGACGGTTTCGCCAGAATGTTTACCTTGCGACTTTAGGGGTTCCTAGAGTCGCAAGGTGTGTAGAGATTGTATGAATGATATAACTAGGGGTTCCGATTGAAAGCTCCAATCTCAGTGATTAAGCCGGTGTGAGGGCGATGGCGATGATACCGCACTACCTTGACAGACCCATATATGTGCTAGCATATATGTTTGGTTATTCTTATCCCTGGCTAAAAAATGAGCGATTGTTCAGGGTGGTGTCCCAAGACCAGAGCCTTTTATTTAGTTAAAAATCTAAAAATTCAAAAAAAATTCTCTATCCTTCTAATGTGCTTCAGTGCCCTATTGCAATGTGGTTTCATAGGTATCTGACGAATGCCACATCCAAACTAAATGCGATGTGGTTGCATAGTTTGAATGCCACATCCTAAGTTCTTAACTCTATCATAGGTCATTTGCAGAAAAGGAAAGTAGATAATTTATTGGGTTTTTATCATATTTGTCCCTCTGAGATATTGCAATTTCAATTATACCCCTTCCTTTTTTGAAATATCAGTTGTGCCCCTATCTTCTTGCAAAATTCACAGTTCTGCCCTTTTGTAATATCAATCATGCCCCTACTTCACCTTAACAGAAGGGCAGAACTGTGAATTTTGCAAAAAGCAGGGGCATAACTGATATTCCAAAAAAGAAAGGAGCATAACTGAAATTGCAATATCTAAAAGGGGCACAACTGATAAAAACCTTAATTTATTTATGTCCCATTAGCCCGAGCTCAAGCCCGATCTCGATCGGGATTATCGAGCCTCCGATCGGCTGGATAGCCAGTCTTAATCTTAACTCTTTCATAGGTCATTTGCAGAAAAGAAAAGTAGATAATTTATTTATGTCCAATTGGATGAGGCCTCAGATGGATTCATCAACAAATAGTGCTTTGCAGGCCTTTGCAAACAGTGATCACAGCAGAGGGGGTGAAAAAGAGGTAAAAGAAGCAGGTACAAGTTGCACTGCAAAGGTGAAAACAAATAGTTAACAGTGAAATCACCACTGCACGTAAAATTTTGGATTTTTTTTACAGTTTTGCTCAATATCAGCTATGTTGGGAAATAACCAGTTGTGCCCTTCGGGGAACTGACGTTATCTTAGGAGTACACGTGTAATTGGGAAGAAAAAAGAGAGAGGTACGAGTGTAATTTTTGAAAATTGGAGGGGCACGATCGTGGGAAAATCTCACTAGATCAGGATCTGGTTTCTATAAATCATGGTTTGATTTATCTCACTAACCTAAAGGGTCCGTTTGGTAACTGTATTGGGTTAGGATGGGATATCCACTGTGAATAGTAGCAAAGGTTCATGAAAGCGGTATACCTATGCATTTGGATAGGTCACTGAATAGCGATTAAGTGGTATGCGTGGGTATATGCATGGTTTATGCGGTTTTTTATTTTTATTTAAAAATAAATAAATATCTACAAAAGTCACAATCATTAAATTGAATTTATAAATAAATATGGTCCAACAAAAGATCTAAGAAAAATGGTTTTCATGTAGAGCTCAAAATAACACAACTAAATATCATAATCATCAAAGATAGTATAGAATCAAAATAATACAAGATCCGGTTCTTAAGTTCGGATTCGATTATCCAACTGGACCTTAAGTGGGCGCACGGAGCGCATAAGTGCCCACACAACCTGCATATGCGGGTCGTATATGCGCAAATGGCTCACAAAGCGGTGCTTCAGGTAATCGGTGCGTTGATAAGGCTGCTTAGGCATATGCGGCCGCACGGATCGCTTTCATGAACATAGATAGTAGCTATCGGGAGGGTTGGAGTGATAATTGCGATGTGATGTGACATTGATTATGTGTTATATTAATCTTTTAATGATTATAATATATTTTTTATGTTAATACATTTTTTGGTCATAGTTAAAAAATATTATATCAAAGAAATTGTATAATCCCAACCTAGATTGGGAGAGTTGGAACGAGGGATATGCCAGTGTACATCAGTGTACACCGGCTACCAAACGAAAGTGTACAACTATTAAATATTAATTGCCCAAAGAAGTAGGGGTATAACCGATATTGCCGAAGAATATAACTGAGGCACATTCCTAAAAAAATGTAGGGTCAGTTTAGTTGCTGGTGTACACCGTTGTATACTCGATGCACCTCTCTTTCGAACCCTCTTATCTCTCTACACAATTTACTATAACAGGGGTTCCAATTCAACCCAGTTATCAAACTGGCCCCTAAAGTTTTTACTTTGTAATAAACTTGGACATGCCACGTGTCAACCCCCCCCCCCCCCCCCCCCCCCCCCCCCCAAGTTGCAGGCATATGCATACACGCACCGCCTCTACATGGAGGCAATGCAATGATTGTACCATGACCCTTGTTTTCACATGGAGGGGGGTTGGATGTGTGCGTTCCCTCTCACCTAACCCTACTACCCCTATACCGCTCCCCTCCTGAGAGAGCCACTTTACGGGGTCTCAGCATGTCATGTTCAGGGTTCAGATGTGAGCAGATGGGGAAAGGGAAAGGTCCAACCGGGACGATGGGGTTGTTGATGTCAAGTTCGTGGAGAGATGGACATGAAGCCACCACAGCTGCGGCTGGTGGTGTGGAGGGGTCCTTGTCTTGGAACATGGTTTGAGGCCTATCCTACTTTGACTGTCCCAAGTGTCCACCACTTGCGTGTTTGCATGTGGATGCGCCTCGTCGTAGGGTCGTGACTATAGTATGGGTGTGAGATTTCACGAATATCTAGAGGCTTTGGGATTGGGCTGTCTTCGTGTCTTTGGAATTATTATATGCTTCCACTGGGATTGTTAACCAAGCTTAATATATTATTAACATCTTCTTGTGCGATTCACTGTCCACGCATCACGGGTACGTTTGGCATGTAGGTTATGGTGGGTTAAATTGGTAGAGGGTAACTTATTTGAGATTAATGGGACTGTTCCTTTGGGGCAGCCAACATGGCTGCTCCCATGTCATTTTCGGCGATTTTTTTATTTTTATTTTTTCAAAAAATATTGCCTTGTATATTCATTCCTATATCCCTTCTATATGACATTCGAATTTCATCAGAAACAAAGACTCTCATGGCCTTTATCCAGACAGTCATTTTTTAATGGTAACAGGATTTCTTAAATCGACACCATCTCGATGAAGGTTGTAGGAGTCTCTGTTTCCGATGAAATTCGAATGCTATATAGGATGGATATAGGGATGAATGTTCATGGTGATAATTTTTTTTAAAAAATAAAAAAATATCGAAAATAGGGGCAGGGCAGCCCCATTAACCGGGGGTGAGTTTGTTCTTGATTTGTTGTGATGTGATTGTATTGAAGTTTGGAAAAGTGAGTAGTTGTTGTGATGAGATTGTATTAAAGTTTGAACAAGTGTGTAGAAATGGAGTAGTTTATGATTTTTATTTGATATGATGGTATAATATATTATTTTTTAATTGAATTGATGAAAGAGAATTGATTTATTTAATTTTTTAAAAAAGAGAAAAGTGGGGCCCACATGGTAGAGACTAGAGAGAAAAATGGGTTAAGGGGTACCCCCATAGGGGGGGTTTAACCCCCTACCCAAACGGGGCCATACCTTCTTCTGGAAGGGATGAATTGGGAATATGGATCCAAATGGATGGACACATTCAGATATAATAATTATCATATCCTTGAATATGATACAGATGCGAATACTAATGTTGATTGATATGAAAATTATGTTTCAATATTTTAAGAAATAAATACAGATGTAAAATGAATATCAATCCATACGAATATTCTTAGAAATACTCTATAGATTAGCTTAAATATATAGATGTATTGGAGGTAATGTATATGATATACATATAATAAATGCATCTATATATCACAATAATACAACACCAAATATGTCGAAAGAATGTAAGATGATGGTATATATAGTTAAAATTAATCCGCAACTATATTATATATGAAAATAGCAAATAACTAACACTTATTCATCTTTATCTCACAAAACATACATAACTAACTTCTATAACTTCTATTTTGTATCCCTTATCCAATTGAACGAAAAATAGCATATAACTATCACTTATCATCACTTATCACTCCTTATCTCACAGAATCCTATCTCTGCAAACATTAAAAAAAGAAGAATGCAACTACTTAATCCCTTCGTATTTAGTATCCCGTTATCGAACGATGGTGTGTTCGTTTGTGTAATGACTACATGTATAAGGGTGCTATTCCTCTCTTTTCCCTCTTCTTTCTCGTACGGTTATTCCATCTCTCTTCTATTCCATCGTATTCCATCCTTTTTCTTATCTTTATTCCTTCTTGTGTATCCTTATTCAATTTTATTCCTATCCTTCAGTCGAAGAAGAAAAGTGTCTTATTCCAGTTTATTTCTCATCCTTATTTCTGCATCGAATGCATGTGATGTGATGATATATATATATATATATATATATATATATATATGATAAGGAGAAACGATGCTTTTGATTGACAAGAGAGGGAAATGATGTGAGTTGATCGGAGCATTGTTTTGAAAATCGGGTCGGTTCAACCGGTGAACGGGGTTTGGATAGGCCCGTTTAATCAGTTCGTGTCGGTTCGGTTAGAATGTTCGAAATTTAATCAATCAGCCTGTTCATCTTATTATTTTTAACATGGTTTGCCATATTTTAAATTTTAATTTATTTTAAAATATTGCTTGTAGTAGGACTTGAACCCATGACATTTTGGCTACCTCATTTGAATTCCTAACATCATTTTTTAGATGTATTGTATTTTAAATATACGTAAACTACTATTATATTATAGTGCAACTAGTCCAAATAATATATATGATATGCTTGACATTCGATGGTGCATACAAAAAATATTTTATGTATTATTGTGAAATATATATACATTCTTTATGTATTTTATTTATTTTTCAAGTATATTTAAGTGTATATTATATATTATTTTATTTCAGTTTGATTAATCGGTTCGATTACTTTTTTCTGATCGGTTCGATTTAATCCGATTTTAAATAATGATGACTTTATCATCCAGTTGAATCGGTTTGATTACATGGTTCAACCCATCTGACCATTTCAGTAAGATTTCCCTTTTGCTGTTCAGTTCGGTTTCAAAAACATTGGATTGAAGGGGGAGTGGGGGGGGGGGGGGATTTAGAATTATTCTTGTTTAAAATGGAAGGATAGCCTTTTTTTATTGGGAATGTAATTTGGCAACTGTTCTTCCCTATTACTCACTAACATAACCATTATCTATCATCAATCTCTCAATCAAACTCTGTTTCGAATCCATTCTATGAGCCTCCATCGTATCAAACATAACAAGGAATCTATTCTTCGTATAACTCCAAAAATTTCCTCCAATAAAAGACACTATCCCAGGAGACCTGTTAATTAGAATGAGAAATAGATCATGACGGGCATTTGGCATACCATATACGTGTGTGTTTCTTCTCCTCTCGAGAATGGGTGCCAACTACGGGACAGATGGCATTCACATGAGACATCTCTTTGACTCCATTCTCGCCCTCCTATAACGTTCGGATATTTTCATTATGTCCGGAACGTCGGTTTGCGTCGAGCCTTCTTCGGCTCTAATCGGTGTTTTAAACTTGGAGCAAACTTTCCGACGAAGTTAGGTTAGATTCAGGTCTTGTGAAATGACATCGGAATTAGATCTAAACAACGAGCTGGGGATCCGCCCGCTCAGCCTGCTCATGGGTCGGACTTGGATTATGAGATTTGGAAATGGGCCGGTCCGGTCTAAAAAAAATAAAAAATAATAAATATAAGTTGAATAATACATGTATTAATATGATATACTTTAATTTTTTCATACATGACACTAGTTTTAAATAAAAATTAATAGTTTATATGTCAAGTAACATGTAAACTACTTATATTAGTTATATAAAGTATAAATGGTATTAATAAAATCATTGGTACACATTAAACATCATTAGAAAATTCGACGGATAAAGAGCAAAATGGGCCATCGGCCGGCCTGTAGACGGGCTTTGGATATAAGCTTTTGAACCTTAGCCTGTTTGGCTTGGCCCATGGTCCGGCTTGACCCGTATTTTGACCAGGTCTAATCGGAACATTGTCATCTTTCATGCCCATAGATGGAACAAGAAAGAATAAAGCATGAGTTAACTTCACGAGAAAAGACCTGAAAGAATACATAATGCAGTAGACTGAGTAGGGATGCAAATAGTTGTTATCATATCCTTATCCATTTTAAAAAAAACAGTTGTGGATATGAAAATAGATATACTGCAGATATTGAAAATTGCAAATCATACCTTTAAATACGGATATAGTTATGGAAATAAATAATCACAATTCGGATGCGATATTTTACGAACGAAATCGGATTATCCTGCAGAGAGGAAATGCCTCCTAACACTTACATTTAATACGATTGTTCGATAAAGTTGAAACCAATAGCTAATTAAATCAAAATTAATAAAGTACAAGACAACAAAATACAAAAAGAAACTATAGTATTTTACTAAGTTTAATAATTGTATAATGAATGATTAAATAATATAGATATGTATATTTTCTTCCCATATTTGAAAATGACTCCAAATGCAATATGTTGCAACTAATCCTTTTACATATTTGGAGATATACATACACACAAAAGTTGATGTATGTATATGCGATATAAATATAGATTCAACAATGTTGATATCCATATCCATATTCGTCACCAAAATATGCAACCATATTTGTATCCATATCTTAAAAAAATTTGAAAATATTTTGTGTCCTTACCTGTATTCGCAAAAAAATCTCATATCCGTATTTGTATCCGTTAAAATGAAAAATTCATATCCATATTTTCTTAAAAATTGATACGATAACGGACGAATACAGATATATCCGTATCCGGTTGCATCCTAAGATTGGGATGTAATTGAAGGGTAAGTTATAAAAAATAGTTCTCAACCATGCTTTGATTCTCATTTATTGACTTTGTTTTTCAAATGTAACAAAGATGAGCATGAATTTATTTTTTTTCGTTTCAAATACAAGCCCTTCCGTAAGCTTTCGGTGTTTTATGTCGATGTAACCCTAAAGTTGAAAGTTCATGCCCTTCTTTGTTAGATTTCAAAATGAGACTCATAATTGCGAATCAATGCATAGTTGAAGTCTTTTTTTTAATTTCCATATAATGATTGACATAATTATGGCGTGATCATCTTATTTCGGGGGTAAGGAGGCCCTATTCTTGAGATTTTGAGTGTTTTTGTGCTGGTGGGATACATGTGGAATACGGAGTTATGTGTTCCTTAGTTTTAACATATTACAAAGAAATTTTTGGGAGACGGGCAACAAGCTGCGCCGCCAATCTCGACAATGTGAAATGAGTGATTTTTCTATGGAATAGGTAGTGTGTAGTGACATATATGTTGTGTTATATCACTACCAAAAAAATGAGTTGTGACCACGGATTGTGGCTACGGAAACGTATGTCCGCGATAATTTTGTGGTCACTAATTTCTCGTAGCCACAATCCGTGGTCAAAGTCTTCATATAAGAGTTGTGACCACGATAAGTTCCGTGGTCACTTGTAGTGGCCACAACATATTTGTGACTAGAAAACTCTCGCGACGAGACTTGTAGCTACGGCTACTGGCCACGATGTGTCGTGGCCAGAGCCCAATTCTGTGGCCGCAAACTCCATACCCGTGACCATAATTTTGTAACCACAACTTGTTTTCCTTGTAGTGTATATTAATTAGCGGAATCAAACTCAAGGAATGGTTCGGTGGTAGTACTTTGTGCTTACACCTTAGGCCCTGTTTGGTTGGAGAATAAGCACTGGAATAAGGGGCCAATTCTCCTCTCGACACGGTTTCCAGTGGTACGATTATTCCCCATTATTCCATCTTATTTTACTCTTATTCCTATCTTTATCCCACCTTACCTACCTTTATTTCACCTTATTCTCCTTATTCCTATCCCCATCCGAACAAAGAGTAGACCCTTATTCCCCTTATTCCTCATCCGTATTCGTGCTTATTCCAGAAGCGAACGGCCCTAAAGGACTCGGTTTCGAATCTTAATGGGAATCCTTCAAGCACTTGAAATTACTGCGACTACAATTAAAAAATTTGATGGAACCAAAGTTTGCATTTCTTTAATAAATGCTAAATTTTTCCTCACACTCTGTAAATTTTAGAATGTATTCTTATAAAATATTGCGTTTGTTTTAATTAAATAAATGCTAATCAATTCTAAGAAAGTAAAATTTAAGATGTGATTTGACAAGAAATGAAATTCGACCTTATTCCGTTAGCTCCCTGGTAAATGAAACTAATTTTGTTATTCCTTATAATTATAAAAACTTTCGTTTGTATGTCTCAGTTGATAACTCAAACTTTATGATCGATTTGAATAGGTTTAAATTACAAGTTTATAAAAAAATAGGAATCATCCTTTGAAAACAGTAACCCTATTTAAACATCCAACCTTACTGGTGGATTTGGTTAGAATTGGGTAAACTTAAATGATATATCGACAATCATCTGAAAAACATGAACTATGTTTAAGAAACATCATTTGAAAAGGTAAAAAAATGGGGATGCTTCCGTTTGGCTGCCGCTGTTGTCATTTTTCCGTAATTTTTTTTATTTTTTTCAAAATAAAATCTCATATATTCATCTATGTATTCTTGTAATATGTCATTCGAATTTTGTTAGAAACAGAGACCCTTATACCCTACATCTAGAACATATAATTTTAATGGTCTAAACATCGTTATAATCCACGTGCTCTAGATGAAGAACATATGAGTCTCCGATTTTGTCGGAATTCGAATGACATATTGAAGGGAGATACAGATAAATATATATATAATATACACTTAAATATACTTGAAATATGAATAAAATACGTAGATAATGTATATATTTCACGTTATACATAAAGTATTTTTCTTATTCACCATCAAATATCACACATATTGTAATGTCGCGAGCTGAGGTCTCTGGTCCGTTATCGAGGAAAACTTGCCCTGACAACTTGTTGGGTTCGGACTCAACTTGACCTGTTGACAACCACCCAAAATGCTTAAGCCCAAGTTGTCAAGTAGTAATCCCCACCACTTATAAACCACACCCACACTTTGTGAGTTTTTGGTATGGTACTATGTTTGGGGTTGGGGTGTTACAACCTCCCCCACTTGTATTTGCAATGTCCTCGTTACGACATGACCCATCACTTATTTCCAGTGACAGTAGCGGCTGCACGCTCCGGGTAGTTTTTTTCTCCAACATCTTTGTAGGGGCAGCTCCACCTCTCGGGTAGCTCTTTCCACTATCAGAGGGAACATGGCTCTGATACCATTTGTAACGTCTCGAGCTTAGGTTCCCGGTCCATTATCGAGAAAAATTGGCCCTGCTAACTTGTTTGGTTCGAGCTCAATTGGGCCCGTTGACAACCACCCAAAATGCTTAAGTCCAAGTTTTCAAGTAGTAATCCCCACCGCTTGTAAACCACACCCACACTTCGTGAGTTTTAGGTATGGTACTATGTTTCGGGTTGGGATGTTACACTTGTCATATACACATATATATCATTTGTACTAGGTGCTCTATATCATGATAATAGTTTATTATATTAAAAACCAATACATGCAAAAAGTTGTATTAGTGTAGTTGGTTTGAAGTTTCAAGTAGGTAATCAAAGGTCTTGATTTTTTCTCCCACTACTAGCAATATTTTTAAATAATTTAAAAATTAAATGTAGTTCAACTTCGGTTGAACTTGGTTAAGCCAAGTCAAAAAAATAGGTTGAACCCAACAGGTTACTTAAAATGTGAATAATTGAATTGAACCAGCATAAATCAATTAACCGGACCGGTCTAGTTCGGTTCACTTGCCGATTCGACTGGTCCGGTTTTCAAAACATTGGTTCTGTCATCTTATTAAGGTAAAGTAAAGGTATGATTGGTAAGTGGCAAAAATGTAAATTTTGTAAGAAGTCAGAGGCACACGTCGTATTTTTAGAAAAATGAGGGGCATGACTAATTTTTCCAGAGTTTAGAAGGGCACAAACGATAAAAACACAAAACAATATTTAAATTGTGTGGTTAGAAATTTAGAAAGTGGGAATGCCTCCTGGCACCTTTCTGCAGAACTAGGAGCTTTACAAATTACAAACCTAATTCTTGTCCACCCAATTGAAGCAAATGAGGTTTGTCAAATCTTACAAAAGCAATGGGAGATGTCGTATCTCTGCCCTGTTCGTTTGGGGTATAAGGAGGAATGGAATAAGGGGAATAAGTCCCCAACACGCTTCTCCGTGGTACGATTATTCTCCATTATTTCATCTTATTTCACTCTTATTCCTATCTTTATCCCACCTTACCTACCTTTATTTCACCTTATTCTCCTTATTCTTATCCTCCAGCCGAACGAAGAATAGACCCTTATTCTCCTTATTCTCCATCCTTATTCCTGCTTATTCTCCTACCGAACGGGCCCTTACTCGTCGTAGGCTGCGTCTGCACGTGATCCCCACGTGACCATTGATCTATTTGCTCCAGCTTTTGACCTCTCGGGATCTTCTAAATGGATTATTACGTCAATGCCATTAAAATCCAACTTAGGCCGATATTCTCTGATATATTACTCACGTGGTCCTCTTAACTATGGTTCGATCCTCCTCTACAGAGTAAAGGGTAAAGTATGATGTGAGTATCTATCTATAGGTCCGATATAAGAATGGGTCCCTATTTTTAAATTGTAACGATTAGGATTTCAAGATCGTTAACATAATGAATTTTTTGAGGCTGATGACGAATATGCTTTTGTTTAAAAGTTGGAGTCCAACTCCCATTCCCTTCTCGACAAGGACATATTCGTCGTGAACCCCAAAATTTATATTTGAGGGTTTATGTGCAATTTACCCTGCCTATGAGGGTAATACAAATAGAAAAAAATCCACTTGGACATGTTTACGTTTGCAACAAGCCCTGGTGGGCTGCAAACACAAGGACCCACAGCCCAATTGACCGTACGACAAGGTCCACATACCAAGACTACATCATTCTCGACATGTCCCTCTCGCATCCTCGTGCCCCTTACCTTATTTATTTATTTATTTATAAAGTATGTTGTATATTTTTTAATGAATTTTTTACACTTATACCGGAGATTTTACAATTATCATTATGCTCTTACTTTTTTTCTTTGCTGGTCGCATATGCGGCATATGCCTAAGCGGTCTTCTCAGTGCACCGATTATCTGAAGCCTCACTTTATTCGTCATTTGCACGTATATGACCCGCATATGCAGGCTATGCGAGCGCATATGCGCTCCATATGCCCGGTTAAGGTCCTGTTGGGTAATCAGATCTTATGATCGGGATCCTGTATTATTTTGATTTTATATAATAAATCAGATTTTTTGTAATACTATCTTTGATGATTTTGATATTTAGCTGTACTATTTTGAGCTCTACATGAAAATCATTTTTTTAGATTTTCTGTTGGACCGCATTTATTCATAAATTCAATTCTATTGTAGTCACTTTCGTAGAATTTTTTTTATTTTAAATAGAAAATAGAAAACCACGTAGAATCGCATATACCCTGCGTATATCTTCATATCACTTAAATCACTATTCAGTGACTTGTCCGAATGCATACGCATACCGCTTTCCTGAACGTTGCTTTTTTTACAATAACACTTGTGCCCCTCCCCTATATTCTCATCAAATTCATAGCACTATTCTTTTGTTATTGCACTTGTGCCCTTATTTTACCTTATTCGAAGGACAGTACTGTGAATTTTGTATGAATACATTTGTTCAAGTGCTATTGCAAAAAAGACAGTGGTATAACTATAATTGTATAATCAGACACAAGTGTAAAAGGCCCATTTTTTTATTGATTCCAAAGAAGGGAAGGCCTAAGACATCAGTACAAGATATCCATTTTTTTAATCGCCATTCAATAATGGCTTCTTTAATGAATACTTGGATTTTGTCAATTATATTATGCATTCAAATCATAAAAAAGTGCAACATTTTTGAGTAAATTACGTAAATGTCCTTACTATATACACATTATCAGTGCTATACCGAACTTTGAAAAGTAACAATAAGGAGGGGTGTTCAGTTCGGGAATAAGCAGAAATAAGGATGAGGGACAAGGAGAACGAGGATCTATTCTTTGTTTGGCTGGAAAGATAAGTATAAGTAGAGTAAGGCGGAATAGGAGGGTAGGTAAGGTGAAATAAAGATAGGAATAATTGGTGGAATTGGTGTTATACACTGCACACGATTATCTCACAACCACACCCTTGGTGATATAATTTTCGTCAATTGTCCTTTTAAATGCCTCCATTGTTTTGCTACCCAGTGGCATGGATATTCGATTTTAAAAAGTTGATAATCTAATGCGGTGTCACAGGTGGATTCCTGGGGACGCTGACTTATCTTGCACTGAAACTCAACCCACTAGATGAGATACCTATTCTCTTTCCGGAACCAAACAGAGCGTCAAGACCTTAGAAAGGACTTGACCTACTCCTTTTTATCCAGTCGAGCCAAGCTTTCTCTCTTCCCTCTCCCTGCCGGTCGAGCCAAGCTTTCTCTCTTCCCTCTCTGCAAGCGGGGTTCATCTAACTGATATGCACGGTACAACAAAGTTCATGATACATAACCCTTTATTGTCTCTACTGATTCTAAACATATATCAGATTTTTGACAAATTGGAAAATAGTAATGGAGCCCTTTATTGGCCCTAGGAATGAAAGTGAAGTTAAGTGCAACAATATTGTCCCAATCTGTAACTGTATTGTTCCTGCTTCGTGCACTGCCACATGGTACTCGATCCACAAGTTTAATTAGGACACCATCTGTTTCTGATGTCCAAACCGAGCTTGACTACGAAACTATGTGTTGAAAGGAATTCGGTTAAAAAGTATGGATTTGAGGCAAACATTTCAATAATAAAATACTTCACTGAATGCGAAAAGTGGTCATAAACATGAATACAAAGGGTAATTGCATTTCCCATCATGCATCATCGGGGCTACCGTTGTAAAAATCCCCCGATTGGTCCTACTAGTAGGTCTATCTAGTCTAATCAGTGGGGTGACCGAATGAGTATTGACTAATTCCGATTAGGTTGATTAGTCGATTGATTTTTGCTTGGAAATACCATAGTTTTTTATTTTTTTTAAAGCAAGCTTATTCTAATATGCATAATGATTTTTTTAAATTCAATTACTTCTTTTCTTTCATTATGATAAGATAAAAATGGTACAAATATTTATAAATATATAAGAATATATGAATAAAAATGATTTTTATGTTTAAAATAATTAAAAATTCAAAATTGATTAAAGCTCGACTAAATTCGATTAATCGCCTGATTGTCGATTATTCCTTAGTCAGTGATTCAACTGACCGGGTACCGACTATCGACTTTTGCAACCTTGGGGGCTACAATTGTGTGAGACACCGGATCCCAACCCCACACACTCTTCGTCATGAGATGTATAAAGGCATTGTCGTCCCTCTTGATGTTCTTCCACTTGTGTTGCAAGTTACTTGTAACGTCCCGGGCTTAGGTCCCCGGTCCGTTGTCGAGGAAAACTGGCACTGACAACTTGTTGGGTTCGGACCCAAATGGACCAGTTGGCAACCATCCAAAATGCTTAAGCCCAAGTTATCAAGTAGTAATCCCCACCACTTATAAACCACACCCACACTTCGTGAGTTTTAGATATGACACTAAGTTTGGTTTGGAGTGTTACAACCTCCCCCACTTATATTCGCAACGTTCTTGTTGCGACATGGTACATCACTTATTCCCAGTGATAATGGCGGCTGCACGCTCCGGGTAGCCTTTTCCTCCAACCTCTTTGTATGGACGGCTCCACCTCTCGGGTAGCCCTTTTCACTATCAGAGAGAACTTGGCTCTGATACCATTTGTAATGACCCGGGCTTTGGTCCCCGGTTCGTTATCGAGGAAAAAAGGCCCTGACAACTTGTTGGATACGGGTCCAAATGGATCCGTTGGCAACCATCCAAAATGCTTAAGCCCAAGTTATCAAGTAGTAATCCCCACCACTTATAAACCACACCCACACTTCGTGAGTTTTAGGTATGGCACTATGTTTGGGTTGGAGTGTTACAACCTCCCCCACTTATATTCGCAACGTCCTCGTTGCGACATGGTACGTCACTTATTCCCAGTGACAGTGACGGCTGCACGCTCCGGGTAGCCTTTTCCTCCAACCTCTTTGTAGGGACGACTCCACCTCTCAGGTAGCCCTTTCCACTATCAGAGAGAATTTGGCTCTGATACCATTTGTAATGTCCCGGGCTTAGGTCCCCGATCCGTTATCGAGGAAAACTGACCCTGACAACTTGTTGGGTTCGGACCCAAATGGATCTGTTGACAACCACCCAAAATGCTTAAGCACAAGTTGTCAAGTAGTAATCCCCACCACTTATAAACCACACCCACACTTCGTGAGTTTTAGGTATGACACTATGCTTGGGTTTGGAATGTTACATTACTAACTTCTAGGTGTTGGCCCATCTGCATGTTGAAGTGGGTCGCGATGGTCTGCCAAGCCTGGATTGTAATCGACCCACTAACCCAATCGCCAATGTCATAGTGGTACTTGAACAACAAAAGCAATCTCTCATCCATTGGGTGAGTCCACCTTAGAAGACACTGTGATCCAGATGTGCCACCCCGTCGCCCGTGACCTGTCGAACTATCATTTGTGGTTGACATCTTGAAAAAGGGTGGTCGACAAGGAAATTGTTAGTACTAGCATAGAACAACCTATTAGAAGCCCCTGTCGTGCCATAAATTACACCGACCGTATGTTATAAGGTCAAGCATACCGCTATAATACTTTGACCTAGGGTCTCCAAACCCAGTACTTGCAAGTAATCCAAGTTCAAATGGAGGCAATAAAATGAAGGCATCGCTATTAAACAAGAAGTAATTGATCTAATTGGATCACAAACAAGAATGGTGATGCAAAGTGTAAGGATACCAAATAAGGCATGTTACCATGCTCTTTAGATTATCAACATATCTCAATTGGACATAAGAACTTAAGTTCGTATTGTTTTTAAGCGCAAGATTCAGTGAATTCTAATTTAATTCAATCGACACTATTTAAGGCATATAGGAGTTCAGTGAAGTGACTGTAAACATGACACAAGTCATCAGTAATTGAACTCCATAGTACAAGGAATGGAATGGGTAATGACGAAGCCTTCTCCCACTACAAGTAGGGTCGACTACATGGATTCTTGCTCAAATTCATGTTAAAAGATTCAACTATTTTTTACGCTGCATGTCGACTACCTAACACAACCCCCATAAAGAAGGATTTGAACCCTGGTCTGTTGGGTGGAATAGATAATGGAAGTAAATAAATCACTTAAAGGTAAGAGTAGCACGATAGAACGGAAAATGAATATGAATATAATCATTGCAGTTAATAAGATAGACATACCTAACAAGAGCCCCATGGATTAGTTTTATCATGGTTACATCATTCATGAAACTCGATGGTTAATAAAGGCCCACATAGTTTTCTATCTATAATAATTATGTTTCATTTATCTCTCAGACCAGCTGAACAAAAATGAAGGATTAATCATATTTATACCTCCTTTCTTTCCCCTCTTCGAACTGAAAGTACTCCGGCCTTTCGTTTGATGACACTTGTAGGAAAAAAATAGAGGAGCAGATAGGAGAGAAGCGAGTTTGTAAAAGTCAGCCGACTAGTTGAGTGGTTGGGGGGGGGATTCGATTAAGGCTTAGTCGGCCATTAGTCGGTCAACCCGACTAATCCGACCTAGTCGACTGACTGATCGATCAACTTTTACATTGAGTTTTTTTTTTTTATTTTTTTTGCTTAATATTTAAAGTCGATTACCTATTTTGTTATGTTATGATAATATATAAAATGTACAAATCTATGTTAATATATAAGAATATATGCATATAAAATGATTTATATACTTAAAATAATTTTAAAAATTACAAACCGACTAATGATCGACTAAATCCAATTAGTCGTCCGATCGTCGATTAATCCTTAGTCAGTGATCCCACCGATCGAGTACTGACTACCACTTTCTATATCCTTGGAGGGACTGGTGAGCCCAACTTTATCACGAAAGTAGCAATCTTGGAATAAGGTGATCTCATCATGGTTACATCATTCACGAAATTCAGTGATTAATAAAGTTCCACATACTTTTCTATCTATAATAACTACGCTTCCCTTATCTCTCGTACCAACCGAACAAAAACGAAGGACTAATCCTACTTATTCGTGCTTTATTTCCCGTCATCGATCCGAAAGCACTTTTGCCTTACAGTTTGATGATACTTGCAGAGAAAAAAAGAGAGAGGACTAGGGATGAGCATGGGTCGGGCCTGGGCCGGGCCCTACAGGACCCATGTCCATTTATGTTTGTGGGCTTTGGATCGGGCTTAGGTCCACTAAATTTTTTATGAAGGCCCAGTCCCAAGCCTAACCCAATTATTATGGGTCGAGCTTGGACCGGGCCGGCCCATAGTGTCTCAAAAATCAATTGGGCTTGTACCGGCCCAAAACTTATGAATCTAGACTTGGTGGGCCCATAAACTTGGCGTACCCTCATTCGATTAGTTTGATTGTAATCTTCGTTATGAAGTATTTATTAGTTATTTAGGTCTTTATTATTTAGTTATCCTACTGTTTTGCACGGATTTGGTCATATCTATGATTCTACAATATCTAATGGAAAGAGTTTCATAGAGATATTATAGAAACATGAGCAAATAATAGTAAACAAACAGTTTGAAAATGTACCTCAAGTGGATTAATCTGTTGACGTCGTCAATTCTCTCATTAAATCCAGATGAATATATCAAAGTGAGATATCAAAGTCTAGACACATATGGGCTCTATGCGGGCTAGGCTATCGGCCCTAACAGGTCTAATTTTGGGCTTCTATGCAGGCTGGACTATCGGGCCTAATGGGCTGGGACGGGCTAAGCTCGAGCCCGACCCAATTATTAAATGTGCCTACATCTTTGGCCCAAGCCCGACCGATAAATAATTCGAGTTCGGACTGGGCCAGCCCAGTCCAATACTCATCCCTAGAGAGAGGAGATGCGAGACATGAGAGGAGTGTCTTTTACTCCCCTTATCTCTCAGACCAACCGAACAAAAACGAAAGATCAATCCTACGCATTCCTCCTTTATTTCCTCTCATCGATCCAAAAGGTACTCTCACCTTCTAGTTTGATGACACATGTAGGAGATGAGAGATGGAAGAGATGGGAGATAGGAGAGGAGTGGTGAGACCAATGGTCAAAGGATTGGACAATGATAGTGTTTTGGGCAACAGGCAGAGAGGTCCTTTTGCCTCCCATCCACCTGCAGGGAAAGGAGAAGGGTCCCCAAGAGGGACCAAAAGGGAGAGAGAAGGGTAGTGATGAAATAGGAGAGAGAGAGAGAGGTGTAGGGGACCTCTGTCCTTTGCTTCATCACTGGCACAATTGGCCCTTTGATACACACACACACCCAAAAGGAGAACATGGTAGAATGTGGTTTTCCCTTCCCCTCACATCTATCTACTTTCCATAAAACACAACACCCATAACTCCCACAGAGACAAAGGGGAGGAGCCCTCTCTTTTCCCTTCCACCATCCCAAGATAAATGGGAGGGTGGAGGGTTGGAAAAGGACCCAACATTGCAGTGGAGAGGAGGCAGATGGATGCCCTTAAATGCTCACATCCCTTCTCTTCCTTTTTCTTATAAGGCTGATGTACACTACTGCCAAGCTAAACAAGCATTATTAGGGATGCAAACGGATGGATACATATACAGATATACGTGCACTATAAAAAATTAAGCTATAGTGACGTTTTTTTTCAAATTCCATCACTAAGTTAGCTGCTGTTAAATATATAGCAACGATATTATTCGTTGAGAAATATGTTTTCGTACTCAAAATTAGGGACGAATATCATGTATATCGTTATACCATTAGCAATGGTCTACATATCGATGCTTATCCGTTATTTTTCAAAAATATCAACTAATCGTCGTTATTTTTTTTATTTTAAAATTTAGCGACGATTTCAAAAATAGCAACGGATATGTGTCGCTATGTGGACCGTTGCTAATGATATAATGACAGATATGATATTCGTCGTTAATTTTGAGTACAAAAACTCATTTTGCAATGAATAGTATCGTTGTTATATATTTAACAACGACTAATTTAGTGAGGGATTTCGAAAAACCATCACTATGGCTCAGTTTTATCGTGATGTTATCATATTCTTATTCATTTTCAAATACGAAAATAGACGCGGATACAGTTACTGACAAGTATGATAACTATGTTACTATATCCTTAAAAGACAGATGCGAATGTAAAATGGATATTGATTGCATATGAATAATAATAATAGAAATACTCTACATATTAGATTAATATACATATATTGGACATATGCACATCATATAAGTATACTAAATATGTTTATATCATCATAATCATACCAAATATTGTAAGAGAAGTTATAAAATTATGTTATATATTGTTAAAAATCAATCTACAAATATATTTATATATGAAAACATATAGAAATACGGATACATATGTGTGCGGATATCAAAGTAATATCCATATTCGTATCTATTTTTAAAACATAAACAAATGTATGCCAAAATACGTAGAAAACAGATACGGTGGCGAATCGGATACGAATGTAACCGTATCCGTTTGCATCCTTGCTTAAGCTGTTGTGTTGAGACCTCCTAATTTTCGTGTCTGGAAAAAGAACCAGAAGAGTAGATAATACAGAAGTCTCTGAATTACGCATCCTGTTTCATTGTCTTTCATGGATTTTTTTTTCAAAAAGCATTAATGTGGTACTATATTTTCAAGATTAGTTTTTAAATAGTTCTAAACTAATGTGATTTAAGATTACAAAGACAAAACGAACAAGTAACTTTCGATAATTGTGGACCGTATTAGAACATAGCTTAAAGACCGAAGTAATATATTGCTAAAGCTTAGGCATGGGATTGAAATTGGGTGTATAGTTTATGGAATTTTATGTAATTTGAATTCGATAAAGAGTTGGAATAAAAGGAAATTAAAACATGGATTTACTGTGGGTTTGGATCTCATATTGTGAGTGAACACACAAGTAAGGCATGTTGTGCTTATCCCACAGTTCATTTTTTTAATAGCAGACCCGGTAATTTCAGGAGTCCGAAGTGTCCCCTTGAGATTTGAACTTGGGTCTTTAAGGTGTAGGTACACATTACATTACCATCATACCACTCCTTGGATTCTATCCCGCAATTCATTGAAGATCTAGAAGCGATTCTTTGAGTGAATAAATTACTATCTTAAGAATGAGTTGGTAGGGATGTGCATCTCGTGGTAAAGAGGTAACGTGGTGGTTTTGTGGTAACAAAGAGTAAGGGGTCGTTCGTTTGGGGGGTTACGAAATAAATTGGATTTATTTTTGTGAAATAATTTGCAACAAAAGTTGTTGCAAATATTGGAGATATATGCAATCTTGGAGATTGCATTGGAATCTCCCTTTCCTAATAGGAGAGGGGGGACGACCACCAATATGGAAGGGAGGAGCCTCCTTTCCATTATCTCCAATGTGGATTGATTTAATTTGGTGATTGAATTATGTTGATTTATCAATATAGATTTAATCTAAATTAAATTAATTGTTGTTGTGTTTTCAGCAACAAATCGTGATCATTGAAAGAAACACAAATCAATGTGAACCATTGGATTTGTGTTGTCACATGGATTGAGATCCATGGATCCCAAAATATTATAAAAGGAGAGGCACCCCTTTGCTCTTCTTTACACACAACAAGAGACAACAAGTCTCTCTCTCTCTCTCTTTCTCTTCACACGCCTACTCTCTCTCTCTCTCTCCCTCTCATGGCCATCCACCATGGATGCCCTGGAGAGGTTCTCCATCGCCGCGCATCGTCGTTATGCTGTCCGATGTTTTACTCGTGGAACTCCGTCTACTTCGGCGTGCCCTGCTCGTGAAGAAGACGTCTGATCTCGTGTGTCGAGATCAGGAGATCCACCGCTTGGATCATCAACATGGATTGCGAGAAGTGTTCTTGGATCATGTGGTTTCGTCGCATAAAATTTTTTAATTTCCGCTGCACAGAACAACTAGTACGACTAGTCGTTCTTCGTCGTATCCGATACGACGATCACGCTTCCGTGATGCGCTTGAGGATTATACCATATCCTTCAATTTTCATGTCTATAAACGAAGAGACCTATTCCAAGT
The DNA here is from genome assembly GCA_037367405.1 of Ottelia alismoides. NCBI lineage: Eukaryota > Viridiplantae > Streptophyta > Magnoliopsida > Alismatales > Hydrocharitaceae > Ottelia > Ottelia alismoides. Next base: position 21,586 of record JAZKJV010002680.1, read on the forward strand.
CTGATCTGATGTAGACAACACTTGCAGGTATGTGGATGAGACGCGCGCTCCATACACTTCTTGGTGAAATTTTGAGCCGAGAAACTATGGTTTTTGTCACACGAAATCCACAGTCTTCCTCACGAGTACGAAACATCGAAGAAGACAAAGATCCATGAGCAGTCGATCGGACAATACAACGACAACACGGTGACGGCAACACACTCTCCATAAACCCTAAAGTGGACAGTCACGGGTTGATATGGACAACCTTTGTACATGTATAGATTGGATAGAAAGAGAGATTTTGTTGCTCCAACTTGTATGTTGACTTGTTCTAAAGAAGAGCCTAGGGTTGTCTCTTATACAAAATTGGATGGCCAGGATACACTCTTAATTCAAAGATTTTGTTGCAATTTTGCAACAACAATTAGTTAATTTAGAGAAATTAATAATATCGAAGATATTCTTCAATAAATTTATTTTTCACTAAATAAATAACATGTGCAATAATAGAAAGGAGGATAGGCTCCTTCCCAAATAGGGTGGGCGACTAACATAGGGATTTTTCTCCATGTAACCGTCCACTCATATTAGGAGTGAGCCTTCTCCTCTTTCACAATTTATGAGATTCTCAATCTCAACATATTTTCCACATGTTGCAACAACTTTTGTTGCTTGAAGTTTCACCAAAATAATTCCAAAATATTTTATGACAATTCCAATGATGGCATTGATAATTATGAATCATATTCATCCATCCAATATTAAATGTAAATTACATTTACATTTAATTGTGAAATGTGAATCCAATTCACATTTAATTGTATAATGTGAATCAAATTTACATTAAATTGTAAATCATATGTACTATTTTATGATATTATGAATCATATTCATAATATTTAAGATCATTGTTGACAGTGTTATCCATATTAATCACATCCATGATAATTAAATCTAATTTATATATCTTAATTGTCTCCCCATATATGTCCAAATAATGTGAATCACATCCATATTATTAATGATAATTAAATCATGTTTATTCATCGAAGTTTTCAATGCTCAGATATTGTCAACAATAGAATTATTCTTGAACTCTTTAAAGGACAATGTGCCTTCTCCGTGGATACTTGGAGATATTGTCAACAATAGAATTATTAACGACTGTATATTCCATGTATAGTGACTTGGATAGTGAGATCTAATCTAATATCCAAATTTAGAAGACCTCTCAGAGATATCTGATCGAGTCAGACAAAATATCCATTGTTCTTATTGAATCCGAATCATATTCAGATCAATATCCAATATTTGAACTAAGATTGGATAACCAGTCTACTGAGTGGATTCACTTAAGTCCAAACCCATTTCATCATTCTGTCGAAATGAAAGCATCGTGATTATACAATCAATTAAGATCACATCATCTTCGAATATTCCTAATACCCGTATAATTCACAATTCTGATCTTATTTGAACTGTCTCCTTCATGGTTTTATCGCTAAGTTTCTCATTCGATCATTAAGAATGTGTTTCGATCATATGCTTTCAAAAAGCATATATCATGCCTACATATCCTATCTTGTCTCCAAAACAAGATGGTCAACGTTGGAATTTGATTTAACCCAATATCTCACGCGTGAGTTCATGTCTTCTGGTTCAGTAGTGAACCTATATGATCCCATTGAGAGATCATATTAACTTATATGCCCTTGTATACACACCAACTTGTTGGTGTATAGACATTGATTAGGTCATCACCATATTGGTCTGCTTAATGCACATACTTAGATATACATTAATACATTTGTCTTCGATCAGAGGATGCTTGCCTATGCGTGACAACATACGACATATGATTTAGTTATCTTGATCTCGTTAAGTCTAATCTTTGACCTAACCCATCCAACACCTCTGAATCTCGATTCCTCTACAGAGGATCTGCATTAAGAGATCGGTCAGATGTCAGCCTTTAAAGTAAGGATTGTCATCTCCTTCTCAGGCTGGAGATCTCTTCTTGATAATCACTTGATGGTGTGGTTGAATCCTCAATCTAACTCTTTCGATATTCAACCCTACATCAGTCTATATGATTTAACTTTTGGGTAAACAGCTGTATGATATCAAGATGTCCATGATACATAACCCTAATTGTACTAAGAGACCTATTATACAATCAAATTATTCTTCATTTCAGATTAGGAGCGAATTGCAATAACTTTATTTGCATTATGGCTCGTCGTGAGCTGATATGTCCAACATTTCCTACTGCTATTGTTGTATTTGTGCCATCAACTAATCGCTTGTGCCCGACCGTTATTGTTATCGTGCGCGGATCCCCATCCCAGGAACGATCACCTTCTCAGGGCGACGCCTCTGCCAGGTCTCCCTTTACCCAATAAAGTAAACTCAAACACAACATATGCCTTGAGTTTCTTCCAAGCCCCCCAAAAATGGTCATAATTTTAACTATTTGGAAACAGAAGAAAAGCAACAATAAGAGGACCACAAATGCTTCAAAGCCCTAATGTTGTACGTATGCATGCAAATTTGAATAAGAAATCATCTTATAATCAGTCATAATATACTACTACAGGAAAATGATCGTGTGCAGTCCTAATAACTGCTTGGGGTTTCTTACCTGTGCTATGTCAAAGGAAAGGAGGTTTTCCATAGATGCCCATGCAGGTATTCGTAATTCTACCAAAAATCGTGGGTTCTCTTGCAATGCAAAATTTTTTTTAAAGCAAAAAGAGCCCCGACCATTTAGGCGTGTGCTCAAAAACTTCACAATGCAAAACTTCCTACAAGTTCCAGGGAGGAAATATGTAAACAGGTGCAATGGGCTTATCCAATCTTACAGGGATGTGTTTGCAATTTACCATAGCATAATTAAGATCAGAGATTTTTTTACATTTGTGCCTCTTCAAGATTCTACAATCGAAGTTATGTTCCTACCTTTTTACACTTGTGTCTGTGTTCTAACAAAGTCACAATATTACCCTTATGTTATCATACCCCTAGTTTATCCGTAGGACTCTCAGAAAATTCTCAGGTTTGACATTCGCTCAGATTCGGCTCGCTAAAAGTTTTATTCAGATTCGATTCGAAAATAAAAGGAACCGAACCTGAACATGACTTTGGGTTCGATGAAATAAATGAATTAAACCTCAAAAATATAGGTTCGCTCAGGTTCGGTTCGTTAAAATTTTGATTATATGCACACATACATAAATAAAAGTATATATAAATACATATTGTTTATATAAGGAAAAAATATATATACTATATTAACATAAGGGTTATTCACTTATTTTCCCAAATCCATCCAGACATCCACTTCCTAAGTCCCTATTCTCGAAACCCTCAAAACCCTCCCTTGGGGTTGTAGTTTTTCCTTTGAACAGAAACATCTAAAATATTTATTCTTAAACGAACCTTTAACAAGCCGAACCGAACCGAACCTTTATGAACCATACTTGAGTCGAATCGAACCTGATTACAGTTTTTATTTTATCGAACCGAACCAAAGCCTGAAAGTATGCTAAACGAACCAAATCGAGCTTGGGCTGGTTAAGCTTTGTACCCCTCTTTATCTGTCAACAATGCTGTGAATTTCGTAAGAAAACGTTTTATTGCAAAGAAGGTAGGGATATAACTGCAATTGCAGAATCTCATAGTAGTACAAGTGTAAAACCCCATTAAGATTGCATGTTTACCAGGAAAACAAACCACTTGTCTCAATCTGCTGTCATTATCAGACCAATTCACATCTCCTCAACTTGTTTTAGAGAGAGAAAGAGGGGTTGTAAGTGGGTTTTATAATAGGAAAAAATGGGGCTGCCCTCGCCTCATTTTTCGGCGTTTTTTTTATTTTTTTTTTGAAAAATAAAACCATGTATATTCATCCATATATCCCTCCTACATGCCATTCGAATTTCGTCAGAAATAGAGACTCCTACGGCCTCCATCTCGATGGTATCGATTTAAAAAAATCCTGTTACCGTTAAAAAATTACTGTCCGGATAGAGGCCGTAGGAGTCTCTGTTTCTAACGAAATTCGAATGGTATATAGGAGGGATATAGGGATGAATGTAAATGGTGTTATTTTTCAGAAAAAAAAAATTTTGCCCAAATAAGGCGGGGGCAGCCACATATGACCCTTTATAATATTTGGAAAGTAGAGTTGGGGGGGGGGGGGGTGTTTAGTGGTACGATGGCATCATGTGTTCACCTGTTAGAATCCAAATAGGAGCGAATCGATGCGTCGGCATTTAGCTCTACAGTAACGTCACCTTTTGGGAGATCGGATAAGCTGCATCCGTACTGTTCCTGTCTGGATTCTGGAACCGGTGCCCCCTCTTCCCCATCACCCACCTCACAAGTGGTCCACTATCCCTTCCTCTCTCTCTCTAAAGATCTGGCTGTTAGAGTTATCCTCCATGGGGAATGACTTTACAAAATATTTTTAGTAAGCATGTATCGGTAAACCATTTACCGCTTGGTGTGTCTCCAATGGTAAACGGTTTGCTGTACGTTGTCGTGCTATATTGACGGCTACAACATGTACCTGTTGTGAAAATCGAGGTTTCCGATCCCCTCCTGTCCGTTCACCTGGCATGGTAAAACGTTTGCCGCACCACAGCAAATGATTTGTCGATATATGCATGTTCTGGGCAATATTTTCATGTTGTTTCCATTTTGGGTAATCCCCCCTCCCCGTTCAACTAAATTGTCCGTTGTTAGATCTTTCTCACCAAATTGTGGGATAACAAGTAGGGATGCAAACGGTCGGATACAGATACGGATATAGGTATTATCATATCCTTATCCGTTTTCTAATACGAATACGAATGCAGGTAGGGATATCGAATAGATATTAAAACTATCTTACCATATCCTTAAAAATGGATATGGATGTAAAATGGATACTAAGTGATCGCACACAAGTAATGTCTGAAATACTCTATAGAATCGACTTAAATATATAAGAATTGGATGGAAAATGCATGATATTAATTTACTAAATGTGTTTGTATCATAAAATTTATACCAATATGGTTAAAGGAGGTATAAAATTATATTATATATAATTAAAAATAAATCTATGACTATATTCATACATGAAAACGGATATACGAATACAGATACGGATGTTTGTGGATATCAAAACAATATCGATATTCGTATCTATTTTAAAATGGATACGGATACTGATGCCAAAATCTGTATAAACGGATATGGTGACGGATCGGATACAGATATATTCGTATTAATCTCAGATAGGCACATGTACATGTAGAAATACCTATAATTTCATCGACATAGCTCGAGTAAACCGAACCCAAGCGTGAATTGCATTACGGAAGAGTAGGGATGAAAACAAATGTGAATATATTTGTATCCGATCCGTTATCGTATTCTTTTTATACATATTTTGATATTCGTATTCATTTTAAAACGGATGCAGATATGGATATCATATTGACATTCAATAATATTTGCATTCGTATTCGTACATTCGTTTTCGTACATAAGTATAGTAATGCAATTATTTGTAATTGTGCCCAACAACATTTTATGATTACATTCATCATTGTTGATATAATTGCTATGAACTTACTGTGTTCGGTATATCTACGTTATGGTAAACTTTTCCAAATATGTATATTTTAGTTAATCTACTAAATATTTCTGTAAATTATTCGTATCCAATTCATATTCATTTTATATTAGTATTCGTTTTTAAGGATATGATAATACATTGTTCACATCCGTCAATAATCCTATCCACATTTGTATTTGTATTTCAAAATCACTATTGTAAAAGTCGATCAACTAGATCGACTAGTCGAGTCGGTGGAGTAGACGACTCGACGAGGCCTAGTCAGCCATTAGTCGGTCAATCCAACTAATTGGGCCAACTAATCAGCCTAGTCGAGCGACTACTCGACTGATTTATACATAGAATTTTTTTATTTTATTTAATATTTTTTTGCTTTTTTAAAAGAAAACTTATTCTAGTATACTTAATGTTATGTTCAAAGTCAACTAATCATTTTGTTTCATTATTATAGTATAGAAAGTGTACATCTCTATTCAAATATATAAGAATATATGTATAAAAATGATTTATATATATATTTAAAATAATTAAAAAATTTCAAAAACGACTAGTGACAGACTAAATCTGACTAGTCACCCGAATGCTGATTAATCCTTAGTCCGTGACCTCACCGACTGAGTACCGACTTCTGCAATCGTGTTTAAAATAAACAAAGATATGATTATACCTATATTAGTATCCATATTCGACCATTTTCATCCCTATAGATAAGACATTCGCCCCCATGTAAAATAGCCCTTAGACTACTTGAAAGATCAGTGCAACAAGTGAGATTCATTTTTCTAAGTGTCCAATTGTGGATAGTTGGAAGGAATAGTCATGGCAATAAAGAACATGAGAGTAAAAGGACAAGAGTAGAGATGGAGAGAGAAAGGGAGGACCACCTAAGAGAGGGTGTGGTCAAATGGGAAGCACAAGGAAAAGGGTTGGAGGACCCTTGCAAAGCATGCCCCCACACCCCTCCATTTTGTGCAAGTGCCATAGATCACTTGTTGTATGGGAGGTAGCAACTTAGGGCTGCTACTGTAGGAAACAACCCCCCTCTACTTTTGGTATGAGATGGTGACATCCCTTGGACAAGGTAAATGCAATAAATACACAAGCTGGAGAGGTATTATGACTCAATTGTATGGGAAGGAAAGGATTCAAACGTACGCGCGTGTCGCGGTGTACACGTGTACGCCTGCGGAAGCGTATCTCTTTTTGCGAGCTTTGAATCCTCGACAGCTTTTAGCTTCTCAACGACAGAGCTCACATACGCCAAACGCTCTTTTAAACTGATCAGTAGCAGATGCACCGAAGTTACGAAGGGTGCTGGTACATTGAGCGGTCGATTCAGTATTGCATGATGATACGAATGTAATGATCAGCATCGAGACGGAAATAACGTGAAAAATTGGAGAAAATGCAATACATTCATATCGTGAAATTGAGCGTGATGGTTCCTATAACTTGGGTTGTCAACTCTGCTGTAATGAACGAACCTATGTCTGCAGTAGTTTGTTACTGATCTGACTAGAGTCGTACATGTGAAAACAAACAAGTTCGATAATAAAGTTTGATAGTTTGACCGACATTTATAGAAACAAGCTCTTTACTAATAGCTATTTCAAACCAACTTCAAAACTTTTTCTATGTATACACATGTTAAATAAATATAAATATAAATATAAATATGTGAATACATTACGTCGCATTCGTAAAACTATGGTGAAGTCCATGTTCAACTCATTCGCAAACGAATTATTTTTTTTCGAATTATTATCGAACGATTAATCGAATATGAAAATGTTGTCCAATTAGTAACCCTACTAAAAATTAATATGCACATAATCATATTTAAAACAAGAAAGTATATATAATGTGAGTGATTGTTTTTGTCATGGCATATATGAGAGACATTGATAAGAATTAGAGAGAACAAATTTCTGAATAATATATACTTCATGGAAATTCGAGAGATGCGACAAAACAAAAGTCATAGTAACCTAGGGGGCATACACATTTTACCCTAATATATAACGTCTGCCGTCCAACATATGGATATGCAAATTGATGCTTTGGCCCTCACACTTTCTTCCAACTGTTTTATTGAACATCACATAAAGGCTTAATTATAGAGATTTTCACAACATGACCCTAAAATCTTGTCCAATCACACAGACCCTTAATAATTTTGTAATTATACCAACTACACCACAACCATCAGATAGGGACATATGTGTTGATAAATATTGGTTTGGGGGCAAGGGTAGGAAAATAGTGATATTCGCGAAATAAATATAGGAAAATATAATATGCCGGGTAAAATGGGGCGGCCTCTGAGGGAGTTAACTTGACTCCCTTCATTCTATTTTTTTATTTTTTTGAAAAATATTTTCATAGATTTTGATAATTATATCTTTATATTATGTCATTCAAGTTTCTTGAAAAATATTTCCTTACATGATTTTTGATTTGTATAAATCATGGTTTAATTAATGTCAGTAACGACAAAATTAACCTCAAGAGTTCGTTTGGTTGCAGGGTTGGACTGGATTGGGTATTATTCACAGGGGTACTCCCTCCTCACGGTTTACTATTCAGCCAGCCCATCCAACCCAATCCAACCCTGCCCAACCCTGTAACCAAACGAACCTCAAGGGACACAACTTTTAATTACCAAAGAAAGCAGGGACACAACTGATATTGCAATAAAAAGAGAGGCATAACCAACATTGTAGAATCTAAGGTGACAATTGTAAAAATATCTTATAGTCCGACGTGAGCGAGAATTTCCAGCAGCATTTGGAACATTTAGTTTCTTAAAAGAAGAAGAGGTTAGCAGGGGTGTGTCTCAGATTGCTCTCCACCCCTCACCTGAAAAAAGCCATAAAGTATATCTAAAGTAAAAATAACAGAAGGCCTTAAAGTTGTGCATGCAAATTGACTGCACTGTGCTCATCTTTTAGTCTTCAGCTTTGTGTGTTGTGTTTCCTTCCCTTTCTTTCTGTGGATATCCTTTGCCTTCTCCTCTAAGGAGGCAATGGTGACGAAGCCATTGTGGGGTGATACAAGTTGAGTGTTAATTTTGGGAATGGGTCTGCGGTAAAACCCTCAGCTGTCCGAGCCGCTCCATCCTGATTGAGCGGTTCGTACGAACTCGGTGTTTTTGTGGGCTCTTACCGTGAGAATTTGTACAAATCGCTTGATCTGAAACTTGATCTTCAGTGTGCCCCTGTAAATCTTCGACCCGCTGCTCGACCGCAGGGGCTCTTCTTGATGCGCATCTCACGCCTTGATCAAGCATCTCTGCTTTCGTTGCTCTTCGCTCACTTTGCATCATTCGTACGCGTCTATGTTATGCACTTCTTGTGAAAATCGTACTCAATAGAGATCGTGATGGAAGAGGAAGAATCCATCTTTGCTCTCGATCACTCGTCGAATGGGCGACGATGTCTAATGGAGAATAAGAATCCATTTTCGCTCTCGGTTACTTGGTTGATGATATTTAGAGTGATCTAGGACCTTCTGTCGATCGAAACGAAAATAATCTCTAACAAATATTGATATACCACCGTATTTTTCATCGATTCATCTGCTTAGTTGTCGAGTGTACTAGACCACATATCTTTGATCTTTGCTACGACTCGCAAATCTCCGATTTGCCCGATCGCAAGGGCTGTTCTTGACATGCATTGTGTTCGCTAGACGATGTCTATACCTTGCCTATGCTTCTCTAGTCCTCTTCGATGCACCCGTGCGCTTGCGTATGAGATTTCCATCTTCCTAACTTTTTTTTTTAAAAAAGTGATCACGTCTTGATTATATCATCTATTATATCTCTATCTACAATATTTATTGTTTTCTTATCTCTTAAACTAATCGAATAAGAACAAGGGATAAAGTGCATTTAACACTTACTTCTGTGAGAAATTAATTAATATATCCTTCTAAAAAAGGAAAAGGTAAATTAAGGGAGCATAAAGAGGAGGGGAGGGAGAGAGAAAAACATGGCAGCAATTATTGGTGAGAATGCAAAAATCCTTGGGATGGAAATGAGGCAATAGACATTTGGAAACCGATCCTTTGCAGTACTGCAGAGGCCGGCTGTAATAAGTGGGCGTTGTGAACCGCTCGATCAAGATCGGACGGTTCACATGATAAGGGCTCAAAAATACCTTAATTTCATGTGAATCGTTCGATCTTGATCGAGCAGCTCACGCACTTATTACTGCAGAGGATCCGGTCTCTCGGTAATGGTGCTCCCAAAGGACAGCGATCTCAGAGCAACTTTCCTTCTTTCTCCTGTCGTCCAGTACTGCCTTCAACTGTCCCATGCACGAGAACCACTTCAGCTTTTCTTCTCCCTCTCTGCAATTAGAGGGCATCAGTGTTTCCTTTCAAGCTCTGTTGAATCCCAGCGATCTTACAGCAGCACCATTCCAATAGCTCTTGTTGAGAATTATACATACGTATAAACACATACACATATACATATACCTACACACATAAATACATACATACATACATACATACATACATATATACACACATACACATACATACATATATGGGGAAAATGAGGCCGCCCCTCTTGGGAGAGCTAAATTGGCTCTCCGGCATCATTTTTCTCATTTTTTTAATTTTTTTAGAAAAATATTTCAGTAGATTTCTCATAACTATATACATATACTATGTTATTCAAGTTTCTTGCGAAACAGAGACTTCTACGATCTCCATCCAGACGGGATCGATTTCAACAATTTTGCGACCGTTAACAAATGATTATCTTGATGGAGGCTGTAAGAGCCTCTGTTTCGCACGAAACTTGAATGACATAATATATAGATGTAATGATGAAAACTAACTGACTTATTAAAAAAAATAAAAAATGGGAAAGTTGGGACTGAAGAGTCAAGTTAGCTCATCCTAGTGGGCAACCCTATTTTACCATTTCATAAACATAGCAAATCATGTAGTAGATCTTCTATCCCTAGTAGAACTAGCTTAATTTGCATCAGCAAAAGATACACTACTACGACCATGGCATACATACAAGTACCTTTCGCGGTGATTGTTTAGGTATACAAGAATAAGGAATCATAGCGTTGGTATATTGAAGACTCTTAGTGTAATGTCCCGGGCTTAGGTCTTCAGTCCGTTATCGAGGAAAAATGGCCCTGACAACTTGTTGGGTTCGGGTCCAAATGGACCCGTTGACAACCACCCAAAATGCTTAAGCCCAAGTTGTCAAGTAGTAATCCCCATCACTTATATACCACACCCACACCTTGTGAGTTTTAGGTATGGTACAATGTTGGGGTTGGGGTGTTACAACCTCCCCCACTTATATTCGCAACATCCTCGTTGCGACATGGCACATCACTTATTCCCAGTGACAGTGACGGTTGCACGCTACGGGTAGCCTTTTCCTCCAACCTCGTTGTAGGGGCGGCTCCACCTCTCGGGTAGGCCTTTCCACTATCAAAAGGAAATATGGCTCTGATACCATTTGTAACGTCCCGGACTTAGATCCCCAGTCCGTTATCGAGGAAAACTGACCCTGACAACTTGTTGGGTTCGGGCCCAAATGGACCCGTTGACAACCACCTAAAATGCTTAATCCTAAGTTGTCAAGTAGTAATCCCCATCACTTATATACCACACCCACACTTTGTGAGTTTTAGGTATAGTACTATGTTGGGGTTGGGGTGTTACACTTAGTTAGGGTCGTTGGGTAGTTTCCGAGTGCAATGACCCAGAGTCCATCAACTTTATGGGTCCATTTCACATGTAGTCGACCTTTAGTTTAGAAACAAAGTACATGCCTTAGTGGAGCTATTTAAAATCAAATTTTCAGCAAAACCACTCATCGAAAAATGAGCACTGTAAAATCGAATTTTTCGATGAAACAACTCATTGAAAAATGGGTCTTTATGTAATCGATTTTTTTGATGAAACAACTTGTCATAAAATAAGTTGTTATAGAATCGAATTTTCAGTGAACAACTCAATGCAAAAGTCCAAAATTTAATGGAATTATATATGGGCACATTGTTCCTCGAAAATTTTTATAAGGGTGCATTTTTTCTTTGGCACAGGGCCCATGAAATATCAGGGACGGTACTGCTCTTAGGGTGCGTTTGGTATGCGGGTTAGGACGGGTTAAACTGGTAGAGGGTAATCCATTTTAAACTCATGGTGGGTTTAAAGTGGGTTTGTTGTGATATGATTGTATTGAAGTTTGAAAAAGTGTGTAGTTATTGTGATGTGATTGTATTAAAATTTGAAAAAGTGAGTAGAAGTGGAGTAATTTATAATTTTTATATGATATGATTGTATAATATATTATTTTTGATGGAATTGATAAAGAGAATTGATTTATTTAAGGTATTAAAACAGAGAAAAAGCGGGACCCACATAAGGGGAGAAGAAATGGGTTAAGGGGGGTAAGGGAGTTTACCCAGCATCATCAGGCTTAATGTTTTTACTAATAATCTTGATACTACACGATTCAGGTAACCGCTTTCATTCACAAAAAAAAGACATGGGCACGAGGCTCAGAAGGGGCTTATAGACTTACAACCATGATTCCGACCAATGTCCTTGAAAAAAAGTATGTTGATATGCCTTGAATCCTAACCATTTATTTTGCCAAAGCCAGTTGATTGGTTTATGCTTTAGGGTTTAGCTTACTCATAAATAAGTAAATATATAATGTAGTTTGGACTAGTTAAAGGCTCCAACTCGATAATTTCGACTTGGGCTTAGCTTGTTAACGGCTCACCACTTCGACTCGACAAGCTTATCGAGGTGTCTTCAAGCTATACAACATCATCTCTATAACTAACGAGCCAGGTTCGAGTTGAGCATCATTCATCTCAATAACTCGACTCGATAATATGTGTATGCGCATTTAAAAATATATAAAATGGACCTATCATTATAACAAATTATCAAATTATCTCATTCATGGTTGGTTTGCACATTTAGAAAGCAAGAAGGTGTAGTCTCATATTTCCCCTTTATTGTATATGACATATTTTGGGATTTTCATCCAATTGAAGAGTTTTAGATTGCAATTTTTTCTTAGAATGAGATTTAATACTCATAAGTTTTAAAAAGAGATAGATAAAATGAAGTGAAGTAGTTGTAAAATAGGAATATAGAGTTCGGGAATAATGAAGAAATTGATATCCAAGAGAAAAGAATTCCTCGAAACAACACATACCCTAATATTGTTCTACCGTACCACAAACCTACAACCAAACCTAAGAGGAACGTTCGGACCTCCTAAATTATCGGATCTACTATTAAAGAAAACCTAATCATTCTATCAGCACCAAAAAAACCTACAACCAAATCTTGCTCCTCCCATAGACATGATATATAGCAATGTTTTGAAAATCGGACATGATCGGACCATGCCTAGATCGATCTGATTAACCGGTTATTCTCGATTCGGTTCGAATGTTCGAATTTTAATCAACCCACCGGTTCAATCTATTATTTTTAACCCCGTTTAATCAGGTTCAACTAAAGTTGAACCATATTTAATTTTTAATATATTTAAAAATAATACTAATAGTACGAGTTGAACACAAGACCTTCGGTTATCTATTTTAAACTCCTAACCAACTACTCTGACACAAATTTTGCATGTTATGGATTTTAAATATAATTAAACTATTATTATGTTATAGAGCATCAAGTTCAAATAATATATATATATATATGATATGTATGACATTTCATGACGCATACGAAAAAATATTTTATGTATATTGTGAAATATATACATTGTCTATGTATTTTGTTTCTATTTCAAGTATATTTAAGTGTATATTATATATTATATTTCATTTCTATTTGACTAGCTGGTTCAATCACTTTTTTCTCACTGATCCGATTTAATTTAATTTTAAATGATGATGGTGTCACCATCTGATTAAACCAATTTGATGACATGTTTCGATTCGGTGTCCTTTCTAAATTCAAATACACATTGGTACATAATATTGAAGGACAATTAAGGGTGGTGAAGTGTGCCCAAGTGGAGGACTGCATGTCACATGATGCAAGTCCCTATTTGCATTTGACAAGACTTGACAGCCCTAAATTCTCATGGCTCATGATCATGCCAACTCCCTACATTAGGGCCCGTTCGGTAGGAGAATAAGCAGGAATAAGGATGGAGAATAAGAAGAATAAGGGTTTATTCTCCGTTCGGCTGGAGGATAAGAATAAGGAGAATAAGGTGAAATAAAGGTAGGTAAGGTGGGATAAAGATAGGAATAAGAGTGAAATAAGATGAAATAATAGGGAATAGTCGTACCACGGGGAAGCGTGTTGGGGGCTTATTCCCCTTATTCCATTCCCCCTTATCCTCCAAACGAACACCCCCTAATCTAACCTAATGATTTAGCTCTCCACTCCACGATAGGGTTATAGACAGACGGATACGTACATGGATATAGATATTACAGTATTTTTTATATGTTTTTAAATACGAATACGGATGCGGATACGGATATTGGCGGATATTAAAAGTATCTTTCTGTATCTTTGAAAAATGAATACAGATGTAAAACGGATACTGATCACATATGAGTAATGTTAGAAATACTCTAAAGAATCAACTCAAATATATACGAATTAGATGGAAAACATGTGATATAATATTACTAAATGTGTTTGTATCATAAAAATTATACAAATATGGTAAAAGAAGGTATAGAATTATGTTATATATGGTTAGATATAAATCTATGACTATATTTATATGTGAAAACAGATATACGGATACAGATGTTTGAGGATATCAAAACGGTATTCTTATCCGTATCCTTTTATGACGGATACACATATACGGATGTCAAAATTTGTATAAAATAGATACAGTGACGGATCGAATACGGATATATGTGTAACCGTTTGCATCCCTACTCCATGATTATATATTTTCATTTGCATGCATACCCATGTTCCATCCACATCCGTCATGCCATACTCCTAAGACAAGGATTTGGCATTTTACGGTCGCACTTAGGTGTATCCATGTTGGTTTAGCAGGGTGCATATAATAATGCTTATTATTTAATTCACATTTATTTCTGCTCGAGATTCTGCGGTTACAGTTATTATGTTCTTATTTTTTTCAATAATACTTGCGCACGTATGTTCTTCAAATATTTACAATTTCGCACTAGTGTTATTGTAAAAAAGTTAGGGATATAATCGAAATTGCATAATCTGGGTGGGGCACAAGTAAAAAATCCTAAAGTTAAGAGTAAATAACAAAAGAGGGTTCCTATTATGGGTCGATTTTCACTTAGGGGCCTCATTTTTCAAATGTGATGAAAAAAGGAATGAACGTTCAACGTTAAGGTTATCGTTGACATAAAGGTATCATAATTAGGGATGAAAACGGATACGGATATATCTGAATATCCGTTTACCGTATTCCGAAAATTATCAGATACACATAGTGTGCGTGTGTGTGTATATTTCTTATCGAACCTCTTATTGAGTTATCGAGCCGAGCATGGCTTGTCTCGTTAAGCTATCGAGCCCAAAAAACTATCTCGAGTTTGGCTCAATAGCCTAATGAGCCAAGCTCACAAGCCCTTATCGAGCCGAGCTCGAACGTGGTTCATCAAGCCTTGACTCAATAGCCAACCCTAGTACTACCTTTCTATCAAGGTAAAATAGAGACATTACCGTAACAGTTTTGTGAATCTTGTAGGGTGCGTTTGGTTGGCGGGTTAAGGCGGGTTAAACTGGTAGAGGGTAACCCGTTTTTGTGTTTTGGTGTTTGGATAGAGGGTTAAACTGGGGGTGGGTTAGAAGTGGAATTGGGGTGATATGATTGTATGGGAGTTTGAAAAAATGAGTAGTTATTGTGATGTGATTGTATTGAAGTTTGGAAAAAGGAGTAGAAGTGGAGTTGTTTATAATTTTTATATGATATGATGCTATAATATATTATTTTTTGATAGGATTGATGATGTAAAATTGATTTATTTAATTTTTTAAAAAAGGAATAAAGTGGGGCCCACGGGGAGAGAAGGGGATGTGGGTTAAGGGGGTAAACTCCCCTAACCCGCAGGTAACCCGCGAACCAAACGCTACCGTAAGGATACATGCGCATAACGGTAAATGCATATTCTCATAGGGTGGAAATGTAAAAATTCCTTAATTTCTCTATCGGTATAATTAACTTAATTGTAACTAAAATAATTTATTATTACAATATTTCACTAATAAATACACAACTATTGTATTGTGAATGGAGTAAATATATATTATATATCTCTTCCATCTTTAGACCATGCATTCAATCCCCAACAGTGAGTATAGATAGCAATATGTAACACCTCAACTTCCAAATATAGTATCGCATCTAAAACTTGCAAGGTGTGAGAGTTGGTTATAAGTGGTGGTGAATATTAATTGACAACTTGGACCTAAGCATTTTGGGTGGTCATCAACTGATCCATTTGGACCCGAACCCAATAAGTTATAAGGGTCAGTTTTCCTCGATAACAAACCGGGAACCTACGCTCGGGACGTTACAAATGGTATCAGAGCGGGTTCCCTCTGATACTGGAAATTGTTACCTGAAGGGACCTAAGTCGGAGCGTGCATCAACCACTGCCACTGAGAATAAGTGATGTGTCATGTCGCAACGAGGACATTGCGAATATAAGTTGGGGAGGTTGTAACACCCCAACTCCCAAACATAGTCCCACATCTAAAACTCACAAGGTGTGCGAGTGAGTTATAAGTGGTGGGGAATACTGCTTGACAACTTGGGTTTAACCATTTTGAGTGGTCATCAAGGAATCCATTTGGGCCAAACCCAACAACTTGTAAGGGTCAGTTTTCCTCGATAACGGATCGGGGACCTAAGTTCGGGACATTACAAATAGTATCAGAACGGATTCCCTCTGATACTGGAAAGTGCTATCCGAAGGGACCAAAGCCCGAGCGTGCAACCGCCACTATAACTTGGAATAAGTGATGTGTCATGTCGAAACGAGGACGTTGCGGATATAAGTTAGAGTGGTTGTAACACCTCAACCCCCAAACATAGTCCCACATCTAAAACTCATAATGTGTGAGAGTGAGTTATAAGTGATGGGGAATACTACTTGACAACTTGGCCTTAAATATTTTGGTGCTCGCCAACAGATTCATTTTGACCCAAACCCAACAAGTTGTAAGGATCAGTTTTCCTCGATAACAGACTGGAGACCTAAACCCGATACGTTACACTGTATGTATAAATAGTCAATAAACACATGTAGCCAAACTCACAAGTCAAACTTAGGAACCGATCTCAAAATAAAAAAGAGCACCTATTTAGGGTTAGGGATAAGATGCACACGTGTACAAGATATTAATAATTAGGGAGGCATGCATTGACATATGATGTGCATGAAACAAAGCACTAGAGCAAAGGTTGCTCACATCACATGTCTTGCCCACTATTCACTTGAGGAAGCACATGCTTTGGGGGACACAACCCCCCATATATGAAGGGTGGATGTTGGACAAGACCCAAAGGTGTGCTATTGTCAAAGTGGGGACTCCATATCCCCATTTGTATGCACTCCTTTATGTTGAAAGGAACAACTCATCCATGAAATGAGATGATATGGGAGTTCTAAATAGTGCCATTGTCCTTGTGGAACAACACATGTTGTTGCAAAGATTTGATATCTTGAAGGATATAGCCTTTGGCATTTAGATCACGATCTCCCCATGGTTTTGGTGAGGTCATTTTCCATTCATTTTTGAAGATTGTATTTTATAATTATATTTTAATATATATTGCTAGATAAGTTGAAAATCTTCACAATCAAGGATAATATTTGACCAGTATTATATGATGTATAAAAATACCTAACTTTTGCGGATATTGTATGTCTTTTGCAATCTAGGTTTACTCTTTTTTTCGTGATTAAAGAAATATATAGTTAACGCACACATATATAAGGTTTATTGAAGGGATATAGTATTATTGACAAAAAGTTAAAGACACAAGAGACGATCAATATCATATAGAAAAGTAATAAAAATTAGTTTTATTATCTGAAACAACATGAATAATAACAAATAACTTATCACGATAAAATCAACATGATGATCATCCATATGGTAAAATAAAAATCATAAATGGCATAGAATTTTTAACATGCGTAGGAATAACCAATATGACGGTGAGAAGAACTTATAATTACTTAAAGTGATCATCATTGTCATCTTAAAAATAACAATTATTGTCATTGATTGCCTTGCGAGGATAACCAAGAGAACAGGAAGACAGAGGAGGAATACTCTGAAACCACGACATAAGTGAATGGGAACTCAACACCCAACCTCTACAACACACCACAATCCTCACACTAACATACACAACAACCCCCATACCACAGCTCCAAACCCCCCAGACCACATCCCATAAACCCTAGACTTGAGTCCTCAAACCGACCGACACCCAAGCCTCCACATTGACAGATGTCGACCCCCACAACACATCCCGTCCTCACCCCCCTGTACTAGGTCGGTCGGGTCACTGACGAAGGATTAATCGACGGTCAAGAAATTAATCAGATTTAGTCAGGTTTTAATCGGCTTTGATTTTGTAAATATATAAATTATTTGTATACATGTATTATTATATATTTGCATAGATTTATATATATTTTTACTATCATAATGAATCAAAAGAAGTAATTGAATTCAAATAAAACATTAAGTGTATTAGAATAAGGTTGCTTTTTAAAAAGTAAAATATATATGGCATCTCTAAGCAAAAATTGATTGACTAGTGGACCTAGTCAGAATTACTCAGTACTCGGTCAGTCACTCCACTGACTAGACTAGTCAGATCTACTAGTCAGGATAGTCGAGTGACTTTTACAACATTGGTTGTTTCAAATAGTTGCCTTCTTTTGTTCACCCTTAAAACCTTCTCATTAATGAATCATCTGTTAAGAAAGCTACACATCACACAAAGACAAGATTATAGTAGTGAAATAATATTCATTGTTATATGTATAATATTTAATGCATCAAAATAAATTTTTAGCGATGAATAATTTTGAAGGTTCGTTGATTTATGTCTAGATGTTAAGCGCATAGCAACGAATATTGCCTCATTGTAAAACTATCTTTAATTTTCAAAATTCTAAATGAAAATGTCATTTTAGTTTTTATATTTCTAGTAGCAATTGTATAATTATGATTATGGATTGACTTTTTGAAGCATTTTTCTTCTAATCATATAAATTAGCAATGTTTGAGTTGATCAATATATAAATGGTTTAGCACTATGTATAAGCACGCCTTTCCAGATTTCCAGATTTTGTATTTTTTTTGGATTTTTGTGTATTTTTGTGCGAATTAGATAATATTAACAATGAAGATATAAATGACAAAAACATGGAATTACAAGATTTTGAGCACAAATATTATATTACAAAATCGTTCCATACACTATAAGGGAAACAAGTTGTGGGTACAAAAATATGCGCACGGATGTGGAGCTTGTAGTCACAGAATTGGACTCTGGCCATGACACGTCATGGCCAGTAACCGTACCTACAAGCCGGGGCGGACATGCTCCCCCATGATTATTATACGTCACTTGTACAATGTATTAAGTTTTTAATACGACCCCTTTTTAATTGTATTATATTTAATGTTGTTAGAGAAAATTTGTAGAATCATTAAATGCAGTAATTAAATGGCATAGCTATTATTTTTAAGACCAAGGTTCGAATCTTATCTCTATCAATTTTACTTTCTTTTATATGTTTTTTTCCAATCACTTCCAAAGTATCAAAATAATTTGATATAAAATTGTATTCGAAATTATTTATCTCTCCCATTGTTTTTAGTACTCCTTGTAAATAAAATAAATTTTAGTATTTCCTTTTAACCATGAACTTTTTTATTTCAAAATTTCACTTGATAATTTAGCCTTTTTAGGATGGATTTAGAGAGGCTTAAAATATCATATTTACTCAGTTTTAAAAATAGTCACTAAAAATACCAATCTATTTGAAATCCTAACATTAATAATAGATTTAAATTTTAGGTTTATCAAGATTGAAAAAGATTCATTTTAAAAATATTAATTCTATTTAAAAATTTATTCGAAAATACATAGATTTTTTCATTTTTGAGCATACATAATAGTTGTATACTCGGCCCCTCCTTGATGAAATTCCTTATTCCGCCCCTGCCTACAAGTATCGTCACGAGAGTTCTCTAACCACGAATATGTCTTGACCACTACAATAAATACAGAACTTCTCATGGCCACAACTCTTGCATGAATATCCTCCTTATATTGAAGACTTTGGCCACGGAATTATAGCTACGAGAAACTAATGGCCACACAATTACCATGGCCGCAAGTTTCTGTAGCCACATTACGTGACCACGACTCGATTTTCTTGTAGTGATATAATATGAGATTCATCAGCAAACCACACATATTATATTCGTTAGTCAAAGATACTTCCGCAATGACTATTGTTTGTTGTTATAGCAATGAATATTTGATTTGTTATATACATGCTTAATTACATGACACTACAAGAAAAATGAGTTGTGGTCACAGAATGTGGCTACGGAAACTTGTGGCCACGATAATTCCGTGATCACTAGTTTCTCGTAGCTACATTCCGTGACTAAAATCTTCATACAAGAGTTGTGGCCACGACAAGTTCTGTGGTCACTTGTAGTGGCCACGACATATTCGTGTTTAGAGAACTCTCACGACGAGACTTGTAACTACGGCTACTGGCCACGACGTGTTATTATCAGATCCCAATTCCGTAGCTACAAACCTCACATTTGTGGGCATAAAGTTGTGGTCCTAACTTATTTCATTTGTAGTGTGAGTGCACACATAGTCATACGTGTTCATCGACACATACTCCTTGCCTTCAAATACATACATACATGTATCTATGTTGTACATTTGTTTATAATACATAGGAATCGTATTTAGAAGTAGGGCCTCAAGTTTCATCGAAATTCAGTAGAATTTCAGTTTCAACAAGTGACTGAAATCGACATTTGTGGTCTTCTATTAACACATAGAAGGAATGGACACCCATACGATCGAAATATCATGTTGAATTTATGTATGGCTTAATCACCGATATAATGATCGAAATCGACATTTAAGACATTGTTTGCAAGTAGTTGTGACAATTATTTTGACAACAAGTACTTCACTAGTTTTCCACGCAACTAGTAATTATTCTACGGACCCATATGAAAGATGAATACATATGTTAAATGAGTATGCTTCATGAGAGCATATAAGATTATGCTCCCACATTTTATTTCACGTTTTTTTTATTTTTTTGAATGAAACTTAGAAAGATTTACTTAAGATAATAAGTAAAATATGTGTTTCAAATTTCATGTAAAACAGACGTTCTTAATACTTGCATCTGAAGGGGGTCAATTTCAACAATTATGAGATCGCTAAAATTTGACAGTCTTGATAGAGGGGATGTACATCTCAAATTAAGTCGAATTTTGGATAACGCCATTGTGATATAGATCTAAATTCCACTTGATTTCATTTCAGAAAAATAAAAAAATAGGGAACAAGGGGTGGGAGTATAAATTACATGCTCTCAAGGAGCATACTCTTTTTTCACTATACCCCCAAAAGATAGTCCTACATCTAAAACTCACAAAATGTGAGAGTGGGTTATAAGTGGTGGGGATTACTACTTGACAACTTGGGTTTAAGCATTTTGGGTGTTTCCAGCGGGTCCATTTGGGCTCGTACCCAACAAGTTGTCAGGACCAATTTTCCTCGATAACGGACTGAGGACCTAAGCTCGGGACGTTACAATATATGTATGTACTGTAAAACCCATACCCTCAAACGTAGCCCCACATTTAAAACTCACAAAGTGTGAGAATGAGTTATAAGTGGTGGGGATTAATACTTGATAACTTGAGCTTAAGCATTTTAGGTGGTTGTTAATAGATCCATTTAGGTCCAAACCAAATAAGTTTTCAGGACCAATTTTTCTCGATAATGTACCGGAGATCTAAGCCTGGGACGTTACAAATGGTATCAGAGCGGGTTCCTTTTATACTGGAAAGGGCTACCTGAAGGGACCTCAGTCGGGAGCGTACATCCACCACTATCACCGAGAATAAGTGATGGGTCATGTTGCAACGAGGATATTGTGAATATAAACGGGAGAGGTTGTAACACACATACCTCCAAAAATAGTCCCACATCTAAAACTCACAAAGTGTGAGAGTGAGTTATAAGTGGTAGGGATTACTACTTGACAACTTGAACTTACGTATTTAGTAGTTATTAACGGATCTATTTGAACGTGAACCCAACAAATTATCAAGATCGATTTTCCTTATAATGAACCGAAACCTAAATCCGAGACGTTACAACGTCTCTTTATATAAGATAGAAAGAAAACACGAGCCCCTCACACTTCACATCAGCATTTACCACAGCAGTTACACGATGAGATTCTTCGAGAGGTAAATGTGGCGAGGCTCCCCATGCATGCAATTGCAATTTCTTTGCACAGATGAGATATCTATCCTATGTATATCTATGTCCTCATCTACATCAATCCATGGATATCTGGATATATATTATATATTTATATGAGTATTATCTCTATCTGTGCGCAGGGGATGTCACTTTCCAACAGTTATCCAACCAACCCTAAACAATGCTGCCATCAATGCAACCTTTGACTGAGGGTTGGTCTTGTCGTCCCCTCTTGCATGGAGTGGACTAATTTCCCATACAAGGCATCTCATCACTCTAATGTCTTGTCAAGATATCTGACATTAATATTTTCATATCAGAACATAGATTAGTGAACGGTTCGTTGATCAACTAATCGTACACTGATCAATGTTGAAAGGAGTTATTTTAATAACATTATATTCAAAAAGTTTTCTGAAATAATATTATATATTATTTGTATGTATTGATCAGCAAATAGTTCGCCGATCGATGCCCAAGTAGGGCATTTGGGTGATGGAGATGTCTTCTCAAGGAAAATAGTCTCGCGTTCCTATATATCTGGGAAAATTTGGGGCTATTCTTAGGGGCAGCTAACATGGCCGCTCTCACTTTATTTTCTGACATTTTTTTTATTTATTTCAAAAATAAAGACATGTATTTTCATCGCTATATCTCTTTAACATGTCATTCCAATTTCGTCGGAAACAAAGACTACTATGTCTTTCATCTGACACGTGTAATTTTAATGATCTTAGAATTGTTGTAATCGACATGTTCTAGATGAATGGCATATGAGTCTATGTTTCTGACCAAATTGAAACGACATATTAGAAGAATATATTGATGGAAGTACATAGCCTTAATTTTTGAAAAAAATATAATAAAAAATATCGGAAAATGAGGTAAGAGCACCTCCCATTGAACCCATATATATAGGATCAAAACATATGTTATTTTTAAAATAATCCAGCAATCCTCGTAATGCTGACACAGTTATTTCCATCATTTGCATACATTTGAGATGTTATAACATTTTCTATGTATATTCGCAACGTTCTCATTATCGTGACGACTATCACTTATTTTCAGTAATAGTAGATGTATGTTCTGGAAAACAATTTCCTTGTATCTCTTTGTGAATAGTCACTTCCATTATTTGAGGCAACTAGCTCCATTTTTAGGGCAGTCCTCTCTACCCTAAGCCAACTACCTGGACCTGAACGTCTGCCATTTTCGAGGAAGACAATATTGACAACTTGTTGGGTCCAACTCTGATTCAGGGTCAGTCCTGAGCGTAGTTTCTGAGTGCAATGACCCATGTCACATCAACTTTAGGAGCTCATCTTTATATTTAATCAAGTCTTTATTTAGGGAAAATGTATTTTGGAATAAAAATAGTGTCCTTCCTAGTGGACCCTTATAGAATTGAAGTTTCGGTGGAACAACTCATCGAAAAATTGGACTTCATATAATCAAAATTTCGATTTTTACTGTTTTTTTATAAGGTCCAATCATTTTTCCCTAGGGACCATGAAATGTTGGGAATGACATTGTCTTATTAGATCCATCACCACCCAAGATGCATGTCTAGTTGCCGAATACTAATCTATGGTACTTATAACTCACTCTACATGGTAAGTTTTTCGTATACGACTATATTTTATTATTACACTTTAACTTGTTAGTTGTAGTTCATGAGACTCGAACATGGATCTTTCTAGTTAAGTCAGGCGTAAAGTTCTCGTTGTTACACTCTTGTAATTGCGAACGAGGAGAGAAAGTGATGTGAAATAGATTTTGTAGATACGTGTAGCCACGACTTCGTCGAGCTTTTGATTGCAAAATACTTATGAATAATGGAGTATTTGATCAAGCAAAGAACATCATAATGAGAGAGATTTTCATGAACTCAATTTCAACTTCTAGATGTTTTGATATGTAGATCAAGAGAATCTATAATACATATATACATACATATATACTATACATAATTCGCTCTTCTATGTGGATGATCTTCTTGCTTTGAGTGGGGAGGGGGGGATGCGTCGCCTTTTCAACGTCTCTACTTCTTCCATATGAATTCCAAGCATAATAATGCGAATGCAAGCTAGTAAGAAACCAACTAATGGATACTATGCATAATCTTTTTTCACATGCTAGTCAAGTTGCCAATAACAAAAGCTTGTTCGCGAAAATACCCGCACCCAGTCCACATGCTGGTTCGATTTGAGGCAGACGTACTACACGACATGTGTCTCCTTCATGCTCCCCTTCCATGCATTGTTCCCTATACTTCCAAGTTGAGCTACATCTCTCAAAATGTCCACATATCCCACCCCTATTCACCCAAGCTTCTTCCTACTCCACGTGGGTGCGCCCATCATACGACATCTACGGTCCACATCATGCCACGACACCTCATCGTGACGCACGTGCACATGTGGCGCCTTTACATGATCACAATGAGGGGCTTTGGAGGGCATATGGGGGTCCCTCTAGCCTCTAGGGCATGGGTCCAATGGCATTGAGGGAAGGCACCTCATGTGACAATGCCATATGTGGGGTATATGATCAAGCTTTAGTTTTTTTATAATAATATATATGCTAAAGATGAATAGTTGAATGCAATAGTTTGCATAGATGCATGACGTATCACACTTGAAAATGGAAGAGAACACTAGTTGAAATTTTTCACCACGAGGGGTTGGTAAATTTTTCTTGGGATTTCATTAAATGTAGCTTTATATTTGTTCATGGCTCTTGGGATATAAAAGGGTCATGGTTTGAATTCCATTGGTGTAGAGAGGAGTAAAAGTACCCATATAAAATGTAGATGCATAGAAACGGGGAGGGGGATAAGGATATCAAGAGAGGAGGGGGGAAGATGTGGGTTGCATATGGAGGAGAAAGTGCCCTTAAACCCTAAACCTATAAGTTCATCTGGAAGAGGTTTTATATCGACATCATAATTTACTCGACGACTCGAACAAGACACTAGAAGGGTCAAGAATATGCATGTTCTCTTATAACGTAATCACGATAATAAGTTTTCAGGAGTTATCGTTACATGTCTGAAGGAGTAATCCTTACTTCGATCATGCAGATAAAAACCATTTGCAGAGAAATTAATCGTAACTTTGCATAAAAAGAAAGGAAGGAGTTGATCGAAGCTCTCGAACATTTGGTATCTGAATAGTGTTCTATGCAGGTATCTTGAATATGATTTGCATGCCATGTCGTATCGTTCATTGTATCCTCTTAATATATAGTATGACTTCTAACCTCTACTAGACCCATATCCCTTACTTCATCTTGTATTAGTTTTGGGTAAGTCGTGTTGCTTTGATAGCATTCTCTTAATCGTAGGCAACATAACTTCGAAGTTGTCGTCGATCACATTATGCTCCATTTCCAAAAGCATGAAATTCTAAAATAAAACAAAGCTTTGAATACGTTTTCACAACGTAGTCATAACAACTCCTTTGTCTTCGCTAACAACTCGTAAAATTCTTTAGACTTACCACGCTGCTCATCGTCTGTGCTTCAAACAAGGTCAGATTTTTGACCTACAACATTGGATCACCTCTAACTCGACAGTAGAATGTGAATGAACATGATCAACATTTTCATATGGATGTTGCGCCTCTTCATGTCGCCACCAAATGATATATCCTTCCTTAAATTCCTTTTTAGATCACAATCATATCCGATATCAATGAACTCTTCAATCCCTTTGAAGGACTCATGTATTGGAACATCAACAATACAATTATGCACAACTAGGATTGAAATCTCAAACTCTAAAGTCCATGTTGGTTCCTCAATACTCCATCTTGTAGAAACTACTTTTAAGATGAATCCAATATCAAATAAACCCCAATTTTCATTCTAATGAATACTCCTACATAACAAAGGAGATCGAATCGCAATTGCATCGGGTTTCATGCAACCTCAATCGATCCAAAAAGGTCAGTACTCAGGAAGAGCTTCTCTCCATCATATGCGATCATGCATAGGATGTTTACACCACGAGCTCTAAAATCTTGTCCAATTACATTATAAACCCTAATAGTCTTACTCTCGTCGACACATATACTTGATGTCATCCTCTCTTGGATTAAAGGTCCATGTTCTCGATCGAGATCAGAGCTACTCATTGAGGACGGTGCTAGCTATCCTAATTTGGAGATTGTTGCAGGAGCGCAACCAACATAGGGCAAAATGTGTCAGTTGCTCTTTCGAGCAAGCGACTACTCTCATTATCCGAGACTTGAGAATTCATTGTTGCTAACCATTTTTGCGGTATTTTCCCTCTAATAATCTGTTTCCTTTACAATTCACACTTTGTATGTAATGTTGGGCTAGTTGAAAGGTTTTTTGATGATTTATAGAAAAAATTACTTATCTTCGAAAAAAAGGAAGGATTGTGGTGTAAGAGTGGCCCTGATGTAATTGGACAATCTTTTAGGGGTCATTGTGTAAAAAAACCAAAAATTAAAATACAATTTGCATGTGTCATGCTCTAACGAAGGATGTGATCACCACATGATCCACATAATCCTCTGATACCATTAGGGTTAAATAATAAGCACACACATTTATATATATAGGAGATCTGTGCTTATCTTAGTTCACATCCAATGGAAACAATGTGCCAAAGACTCCTCCTCTGTTCTTTTCTACTGAGATTACATTCCCCAACACCAACATCCACATATTATATCCATTTGATCCAACATGAGCTCCAATTCCCATGCTCAGATATAATCTAGGGTTTTTGTTCTCCATCATGAGAGCAGATCCTCTGCGGTACTGCACAGGTCTGTATTAAAATCATAGACCGCTCGATCCTGATGGAGCGGTTGCACGAAATTCCGTGGTAAGGGTCCACAAAAACATTGAATTCGTGCGAATCGCTCGATCAAGATCGA
Organism: Ottelia alismoides; assembly: GCA_037367405.1. NCBI lineage: Eukaryota > Viridiplantae > Streptophyta > Magnoliopsida > Alismatales > Hydrocharitaceae > Ottelia > Ottelia alismoides. The sequence goes on from JAZKJV010002680.1 coordinate 48,662, forward strand.
GCGGTTTGGGTGATCCACGATTTTACAGCAGATCTGCTCGCCTCCATAACAAGGTTCGCCTATCATATTTTGCGAGTTTTTTTGCACCACAACCCCTAAGATCTTGTCTGATCACACCGTAACCCCATATAGTAGGGTCAGACCGGATTCGATCATTTGCTTGAGTTGATTCAGGTTCTAACCATGTAGGCGGACTAGGGATGAAAACGAATGTAAATATATTCATATCCGATCCGATATCGTATTCGTTTTATACATAATTTGACATTTGTATTTGTATTCGTTTTAAAATGAATGCGGATATAGATATCACTTTGACACTCGCTAATATTCGCATTCGTATTTGTATATTCGTTTTCGTACACAAGTATAGTAATAGATTTATTTATAACTGTGTGTAACAATATTTTATGATTGCATTCACCGTTGTTGATACAATTGATATGAAATTACTATATCCGGTATATCTATTTTTTGTGTAAGCCATCCCAAGCATGTATATTTTAGTAATCTATTAAATATGTATGTTATTATTCGTATTCGATTCGTATTCATTTTGCATTCGTATTCGTTTTTAAGGATATGATAACACGCTTTTTACATTCATCAATATTTGTATCTGCATTTGTATTTTAAAATAGATGAGGATATAATTATACATATATTCGTATCTGTATCACATCATTTCCTACGTAGAGGCAAAGTTCATTTGCGACCAAAGTCCTCGCTAACTTTACATAATATACTGGATATTTGCAAAATGCCCCCTTTGGTTATTGCCAACTGCTTTATGCTGATTCGTTAATGGTGAAATTATGTGCTTCGTCCTTATCTGTAGAAAACGTGCGCATCCACAAAATGCAAAAGGTACACATAAATATGTGGATATTATATTAAAATATATGTATGCACCCCATTACATCAAAATACAAAATTGGTAGCCATCCGAAAGCCCCAAATTGCCCCTCCAGATGGCTAACCTGGTCAGTAATGGCCGTGCTCCTCAGAGACACCCCAATTTAAACATAACCCCCGCGAAAAAAAGAAAATGACCATAACGCCCTCTGCGTATACGCAGGGACCTATTGGTCATAAAAACTACCGCATTCTACACAGAAAATTAAAAAAAACCTGGAATTTTTAGCCGAACACCCCCCACGTTTTAATACAAATATTTAGATCCATACCCCTAGACTTTCTAAGAGAGGGGAGACCTGTGGGGGGCTCCCTTCCTCCTACTGCTCAAGGACAGCACTATCTGCGGCAGCAGCCCCCCGCCGTTGCCGCCGCCCGCGACAGACTTCTTCTTCTTCTTCTTGAGCTCCCCGCCTGCCGAGGGCCCGTCGGATCTGCCCGAGTAGGCGGCAGCTGCGAGGTCGGTGTACGTGAGGGGATCCTCGAGGATGGAGTTTGGCGTGATGTGCCCCCCGCCCTCCTCGTCGAGGAGCTCGGAGCCGTCCATCCGGAGGCTCTCGAAGCGCGAGAAGGCGAAGTCGGACTCGTCGAAACGGTAGAGGATGCTGGAGAGGTCCTGCCCTTGCACCATTACATGGTCCACCTGCATCATGCAAAATGAAGCATTTCGTGTTGCTTAATTGCCCCTCGCAGTTTTACATAATTGCAATTACATCCCTGGCATAGCCTTGACATGAAATATATTTAAAAATATAAGTGCCAATTCATAATGTACCTCAATTGTAATCCCAATTTTGGGACTTCTCTTATTAAAAAACTCCCGTAATCCCAAACTCATGAAAAAGAAAAAAATATTAGGGAAAATTTTAAAATTGTGTAAAAGTCTATTCGTTTTATTTAGCATATCTATTTTTATTATAATTTAAAAACCGTTAGACGTTTTTTTTGAAAAAAAACCCGCTAGGCGACAGTCGTACACTATATAGGGAGTTTTACATAAATGTCCTATGAATATTTTATATTACAGAGATATCCCCAGAGTACTTATGATTGCATTTTTAGCTGGGATTGTTTGTTTTAGAATTTTGCATTCATACCCCTATGAAAATATGTAATTGCATAAATACCCCTCCTGGTAGGCGATTCAACATACCTTGCAGGAGAGGGAGCAGAAGTGGAAGGGCTCCTGGAGGATCCTATCACAGGTGAGGCATATGTTGCCTGAGCCCTTGAAGGGCCTCGACTGTGGCCGCTGCTTGAGGAACACCACCTTCGCGCTGTTTATCGTGTAAGGCTGCGAATCGATCAACCCGAATCGCAAATAGATCAAGCTCGATTCCTACGAAAAGAACTCGAAATGACGGCCAATTTCCCTCACCTGGACGTAGGAGCAGTCGATCAGCTTCTCGAGATCGTCGAGCCGGACGACGTCGTTGTAGACATACCGACGGACCTGGAATTCCGGATCAAGTGAGGACCCAATTGCAAATAAGTAGAATTACGAGGGGTGTTGCATAAATTGCAAGTTTGGTAGGGTCGTCCAGGACGCTATAGGACAGTCAAACAGTCAAGTGCGCAGAGCTCTTGTTTCCTAAAATGCCCTTCGCCCCAAAGATTTGTGGGGATTTTTTGCATTGTAATGATTAAGAAATTATGACATTACGCAAACATACCCCACTTTTTTTAAAATTTTCTCTCTCCCCCTTGAAAGTGGCATCACCACCTTCTATTATTGCCTGATAATTGGGTCTGGTAGTAAATAGTATTCGGCAGTAAAAATACGAAGAATTTGGGTAAATTTTCTTAGAACTCTCTCTCTCTCTCTCTAAAAGTTGTAGAGAGAGAGAGAGTAGTGCGATTTCCGAGAAAAGGGGTGGCACTTAATTTTTACCTGTACCTTGGAAGAATCACACCCCGGTTTCAACCTCCCATATATGGAAAAAAACCATCCGAAAAGGGCTCAGACAACTACAAAAGCCAAATTTCTTGGGCACTCCCCCATTTAATCTTTAAATACAAACGTATTTTTATTACAATTTAACTCCACAAACTTCCAAACTTGGTCAATTTCCAACTTTGACCACACCAAACCAAAAAAAACGCAAGAAAATCCCGGCGAAAATTCCCATCGCAACAAAAGCCGCTCTATTTTTATGGAAAAATTATTTTAATCAGCTCCACAAATCCTCGAACGTGGTCAATTTGCGAAGTTAAACGCAAGAATATTGCACATTTGAAAAATCTCAAAAATCCCAGAAAAATCACACGAAATTCGACACGAAAATAGCCAAATTTCAACTTCAGGACGTTAAATTGATTAATTAGGGGAAAAGTATCCAACAAAGGCCAACTTTTCTTCTCGCCCAAGAAAAATTCACGACAACAAACAGGTCAATTTGCAACTTCGTTCTCCTAATTTTCTAGAAAAAATAGATAAAAACAAATTCGTCCGGAGCTTCCAGATCCAGGTGAGCACGGTAAAAAAACCGACGTAATTCTCCTCGCTTTTTTTTCACCACGGTGATTTTATTAAAATTTGGCCCTCGCGCTTCTCAAGAACTGCAAAGGGGTCCCTCACCTGGAGGAGGGGGTGGTGGCGGTGGGTTGTGCCGGAGGCGCAGTGGGGGCATATGCTGCAGCAGCACTCGAGGCAGAAGATGTTCTTCTCGTTCTTCTTCCTGCTCTCGTGGGAGGCGCAGCCCACGAAGAAGATCTCTCCCACGAGAGCTCCGAGCCACGCGGGTGGTCTCGCGGCGGCGGCGGTGTAGCCGAGTGAAGAAGACCCGTAAGAGTCTCTCACCATCTTCGCGCAGATGGGTCGTCGCAGCTCGATGAGGTGCGGGAGTAGTGAAGTGGGTAGAGCTCAATTCGGATTCCTGGTGGTTTGGGTTGGGAGGAGAGGGAGGGGGAGAGGGAGAGTGGGAGGGAGAACCCTAACGACCCTGCAACTGGTATTTATAGGAGAAGGACAGGGAGGGCGAGTGGAGGTAGAGAGAGAGGGGGAGAGAGTGGGGGGTGAGGGCTTTGCTTTTGCTGTGCTTTGCTGCTGCTGGCTGCTGCTCTCTGTTTTTGAAAGGAGGAAACTACCAATGGAGATGAGAGAGAGAGAGACAGAGGAGTAGAGAGAGAAAGAAGAGAGAGAGTGGATTTTTTTAGGAGGTGAGTAAATTGGATAAAAAAATATTGGTCCAATGTCCTCAATGTAGGAGGGAGTAAAATAGAAACAAGACAAAAAGCTGGGGGCTACTGCCAAATAGACAGGAACATAGGATGTGGATGCAATTTTCCCCACCTCAAGCTCGCCACCTCCTTGCTCTCTCGGCCTGAGGTCCAGCAGCTCGGCTCCGGCGAGCACCTGTGGGCCCTCAGGCTATCATCCATGTCTTCATGTAAGTGGCGATCTAGATACTCCCCGTCGTCGATTCACCGGCTCCGCCTTCACCTCATCCCGCTGTCGGCTCCACCGTTACCTTCGCTATGACGATGTCTAGTGTGCTTGAGCTTTGCTTGAAGATGTTTGGCCGGCTCACCTTCGCATTTTCCTACCATCGTCATATCCACCCTCATCTTGGCGATTTGTGAAGCTCAAGGATGGAATCCGACTCCAGTTTCTCGTGCTTTCCTTCGATGGATCATTCTCAATCCGTCTCTGCATTGAGATCGGTGGTTCATCCCTGATACGTACTATGCTACAAGATCTGTCACTTAGTGCATGTATCTCAGGCTCATCAGGTTTTGGAGCCAAGATTACACTATTGGAACTTCAGGGTACGGATGGTTTTCTCTTTCATTTTTTTCCCGTCTGTAATGGGCTTCTCCCTCTAAGGAATGCTCTCGAGGTTATTTTCACTGTTGGTTGATGTGTTTAGTTCCTGTGACGTGCGGTGTTGGGTCTTTTCTTGGTTTTCTATGCTGTTCTTTGCTTCTTCTTTCTTCCTCTCTTACCATCTGGTTATACTTATCACGTTGGGAAGTTGTTTAATCCTGTAGTTCCTGAAATGGTTCTAAAGGTACCCTTTGACAGAGTACTTTCAAAAAAAAGGATATGGATGCTATTTTCTTATATTTGATGATTTCGCACGTTGAAATTCATCATCATACGAATTCGGGTAGAATTCGATTTTAGTGTATTCGATTTTAACGAATACGAACACTACCACAAAGTTAATGAATAATTCAAATCGATGTCCCTATATCTTCTGAAGTTATAGATGTAAGAATGAGTAGTATTCGTTAATAAATCATCTATTGTTCTTGTAATTAGCAATGAATGTTATATTCATTGTTAAAAGTTCATGTAGCAACAATTTTTTCTTTACTTGTTCGTTAAAATTGTATTAATTGTTGCTAAATTTAGTAATGATTATAAGAGAAATTAAGCGATTAACTGTTGGTGTATGACACGTTCAACGAATACGATATATACGTTGTGAATTTAAAGAATTAAGCAATTATTATATTTATTGATATATATTAAACTACGATCAAATTTACCAACGAATATTAAATTATTCTTTGCGTTACGCCAATTTCGCTGACGTGGAATATGAATCTTTGAATTTTGGAGGATACGAATAGTTTTTGGACGATGCAGCTATAGATAAGGGTATGAATGTAAATACAAATGTTCGAATATGGAGGATATCATTGAGATTTTGATACGCTTACAAATAAGTATGATAAGTATTCTTTTTCTTTATTTATTTTTAAGTATCTCAGTATTAAATTTTGTAAATTAGTTTCTTTTATCAAATATTCGTATCCCGATTATCAGTATTTATTTTTGCATTTGTTTCGTATTTTAAAGATATGGTTCATCATTTTGCACATTCATATGATATTTCATATTCATATTTGTATATGTATTTGTAGAAAAACGTAGCATGTATATACAAACAAAAATTAGATTTACAACAGATTTTCAGTTTAAACCACAATATATATGCATCTAGATCGTTATTGACAAGAAAAATATCCATGTTAAAATCATATGCAGATTAGAGCAAGAGAAAAATCCGGAAACAATCATTATAAAAATTGAGGCGGCAAAGAAATAGAGGTTAGAGATCAAAACCGAAGCGTCATGTTGTAGGACTCCCTATGAGAGACAGCATCTCCCCACGCATATGGCCTTGTCTTGCCGCTCACAGGATTCGGCGATTCCACGCTCGTCGATAGAGCGCACCATGCTTGAGCATCCTTGAAAGTCACCTCCGTAGACGAAGCCCTAGATCACGAGAGGGAGAAGAGAGGCTGAGGGAATGAGAACCATAGATATTTGTAACCCTAGTCCACAGCTTTGAGAATGGTACTTAAAGCCATCGGGGAGGTTACACAATGTGAGAGGATTTAGGTACGCATCTCTTGGAATTCAAATCAATCTGTGATTACACAAAACTAACCCGGTTTCCGACCGTGCCCGAGACCGTAGCCGACCCGGCGCCCACGCGCATTTGTGATGATCCAAAAACCTCTCTAATCTATTTCCAGATTGGTCTCAGGACTTTCCATATAAAAATCATGTATCAGTTTTGACACTCCATGATGTGGGACTAAATGGCATCCCGATTAAAATATTTAATTTCAAGAATTGAGATACATTAATACAGCTTAATATTAACCATCAAGTTGCATCAGACATCCCAACAAAATTAATTCCAATAGAATTTACATTTAGAAAAAGATAAAAATATAATAACACCTATATTCATATGGGAAAATTATATCTATAGTCTTGAGTAGTTTCGTAATTACCCTAGGAACCCACGATAATCACGAATTACACCCATGCCCTTGAATACATGCTCTGTTTTACACCCATAACCCTCGGTTAGTTTTGATCATTAACTCAACACGAGTAATGAGTTATTCTAACCAATCCTAGATCTAACGGCTGAAGTTAATCAAAAATAAAAAAAAACCCACCCCCTACCTTCTTCATCCTCCATCGCCCCCCCCCCCCCCCGCCCCATCCCTTCTTCCTCTTCCCACCTGCCCCACCCTCGCCGACCACTTCCCCCTCCCCTTCTTCCTCCTCCCACCCGCCCCACCCTCGCCGACCGCTTCCCCCTCCCCTTCTTCCTCCTGCCCTTGAATCTTATTCGTTGCTTACTTCTGTGTATTTGCAAAGAATAATCATATTCGTTTCTTTATTCTTTGCAACGAATCTTATAACCATGGTTATTTTTTGACATTTTATTCTAATTGTTATTAAATTTAGCAAATATAAATATAAAGTTTAATCAATAAGTTAACGGGGAAAAAATCGTTGTTATACGAACCTTTAACAACAAATATGATATTTCTTGCTAATTATAAGTACAAAAGATGACTTCACAATAATAGTGTTCATTGTTATAGCTTTAAAATCAGAAGACATGACAATAAGAGTTCCAATTGTTCGTTGTCTTAGTTCTATTTTATTTTAATTAATGGAAGGAAATTGGATTAGAGTTAATTTGGTCGATGGTCTTATAATGTTGCCAATAGAAAGAATCTATAAGATAACAAATTTTTCATAACTGACAATCAATTTTCAAATATTTGTGTGACACTAATGTCAATTGGAATGGAATTTGGAAAGTTGGTGTGTCCTCATTCCTAATATATAGGGATTTGGTAAAATGGTTGGGGATACTCCCCCTCTCCATCTTTGTCTACTAAGGCTGTCAGAAAATTCTCAGGTTCGATATTCGCTCAGATTCAGCTTGCTAAAAGTTCAATTCAGATTCGATTCAAAAATAAATGAACCGAACCTGAACACGAGTTTGGGATCGATTAAATAAATGAACCGAACCACAACAACATAGGTTCGCACAGGTTCGGTTCGTTAAAATTTCAATTATATACACATATACATACATACATACATACATACATACATAAAAATATATATACATACATATTGTATATATACAAGAAAAAATACATTCTATATTAACACAAGGGCATTCACTTATTTTTCCAAACCCATCCAGTCGTCCACTCCCTAAGTCCCTTCCCTATTCCCGAAACCCCACAAAACCCTCCCCTGCAATTGTGGTTTTTCCTTTTGAACATAAATACATGCACAACATTTATTCTTAAACGAACCTTTAACGAGCCGAACCGAACCTTTATGAACCTTACCTGAGCCGAACCGAGCCTGGATTGGTTCGCTCAGGTTGGGCTCGTTTACACCCCTAGTCTCTACATAAAGAAGACATCAACAATTTTACAATTTAAACATAAATTCATTCAAGTTAATTGGATCCTAAAGTTTTGGATCATTTGTAACAAAATAAGAAGTCCAATGAAGTGTTTAAAAACCACCATAATGAATTCCTTGTAGGCATGTGCTTTCAAAATGAAAAGAAAAGTTTATGGGACTTATAACATGGATGATCATCACATTGAGATGATATATGAATATTAACTGAATAAAACCCTCTAGTATATCGCTATAAATCGTTATGTATGTACACTTTCTGCCATATTGCATTTGATAGACAGGGTTAGGTGCCACAAGGGAGTGGGCATACACCCGTATCTCTTCGATTATATACTTAGAAGGCATTGACCTCAGATTGTATATTGGATGATGCTTAATACCTTGACCATTCCAATGTAATGTTGTAGACCTTTTGCTCAATTGAGTTATTGCTTGGTGAAGTGGTTGGTATTCTAAGCTTCATACTTAAACATAGGCAATACTCCATGTAGCACTTGGCACTCAGACTAATGCACAATAATTATGATAATGAAGATTATAACTAAATAGTCAATGAATCTACCACCATCATATGTATGCCTTGATTTGAGTTAGGGTTTCATTGTGCATTTTGTCTCATAGTGTGCTATGTGTGCCCTAATGTGAGAATGTGTACTCCTTTCTCTTTTACAATCATACTTGAGCTTTATTGTTAGTTTTGCTAGTGAGAAATTTTGTTAAGATATTGTATATATCTTAAGAATATGCATGTCTTTTCTCTGTCTTGAAGTTTTGGCTCCACGTTAATTTTCCTCCATCGAGCGTGCGTGTATTATAAGTCCATATCCTTGCAGAAGAAAAATACAACAAATTTATCAATGCCAGTGTATATAAAACACTTTGGAAAGCATCTTTCTATTGTACATCTCTCAAAGGAAAACATCCTCATACAAAGGTGAAGGAATTTGCTAGACATATACCACGACCTTTTATGCACGCTACGCATGGAAACTATAAAAATGACAGGGTTGTTAGTGTTGTAGCTCCTACTCAGATACACATGTTGTGGCTCCACGAGGCGACCCTAGACCACTTGTTGTCCTACAAAAGATGATCGTTAGATGAGCAAACTTCACGATAGATGACTCTTCTGCCTCTAGGGATAGAGAAAAATGTTCTCTCGATTTTGATCACGGAGTAACAGAAGAGGCATCTATCCTGAAGTTTGTTTATCCAACGGTCGTCTTTTGCAGGACGACGAGTGATCCTAGGTAGCCTCGCGGAGGCAGTAGGGGAACTTATGAATGAAACGCATAGACCAAGGATGCATTAGCCACAAATACATATATACATGCGAATTGACATATGTATGCATGCATGCATGCATGAAAGGAAATTATGCAACTCACTCAAGCAAATCTTTAAGCTTGATTGAGCAAAAAAATAGAGAGTATAATAGATGTTGTTGAATGTTAGTTCTCGAAAAAAAACCCTAATCAAAGCAAAAAAGAGTATAAATGGAGATTACAAAATCAAACATAGATAGATGGACTAAAGTCTAGTTTGATTGCCCACTTGGTGTCATCTTTTCCACTCATGTTTTGATCTATTTACTTGTAATTATAGTTCAGATTTCTTTTCTTTGTTTTTGTACACATGTCACTAGTTTGATGCTTTTGATTCTCTCTCTATTTCCCCCATATATCACATGCAATGCCATTTGCTAGAGACTCAAGGAATTTTGAGATTTTGGAATTTAAACTTAGGGTTTTTGAGATGTACCAATAAAATTTCTCGAGTTATAATTTATTTAGTTTAGTTTATTGCTATTTATTTCTTTCTCTCTCTTGGTTTCTGTACACATGTAACTGATTTGCTGCCTTTTCCTTCTGGTAGGATGAGGCCATGGTCTTTTCTACTAGTTTAGAGAGAGAAAGAGAGACCATGAGAGAGAACTTTGGAGATTGTAGAACTTTCCAAGGTGAAATAGGAAGCTTGGGATCATGAGATGAGGTTTTGATTAAGCTTTGTGGGAGGAGGCAGATAGGACCAGTCCAGTTGTGCCACATTTTTTCAGTGTTCTTATTTATCTATTTATATTTTTATATATTTCCATCTCTCTCTGTTTATATATCTGATTTTCTGTTCTTTCAGATTCCTGCAAAATGAGGCCAAAGTTGGGTTTTTTTCTTCTGTTTTTTTCATAATACTAGAGATAGAGAGAGAATCTGGAAGTTTTGGGATGAACATGAGGCTTAATTTTTGACAGTGGTTGAAGTAGAAAGAGCAGATAGATCCACCGCTCAAATTGTGCCACCTTTTTTCCCATCTGTTTATCTATTATATATATATATATATATACATATATATATAGGATAAAATGGGGGCTGCCTCCTTGGGCATAACTAATATGGCTCCTCCCACATCATTTCGTCCATTTTTTTTATTTTTTCGAAAAATTCTTCCCTAGATTTTCATTAATATATCCCTATATTATATTATGTCATTCGAATTTCATGCGAAACATAGACTCATACAGTCTCCATCTAGAAAGGTCGTTTTTAGCAATTCTGTTACCGTTAAAAAATGATTGTATCAATGGAGGCCAGATGAGTCTCTGTTTCGCACGAAATTTGAATAGCATAATATAATGATATAGTGATGAATATTCATAGAAAAATTTTCAAAAAAATAAAAAGAAAAATGGGGTGGGGGAGCCAAGTTAACTCCCCTTTGAGGGCAACTCCATTAAACCCTTATTATTATTATATTCCATTTTCCTGTATTCTTCTATGGATATGTACGATCTACTGCACGTACCCCTTTGTTCAGCATGGAGCCAAAGTTGATATTTTTCTTCCCAATTTTCCTTGGAATGTTGAGATCACAATCACGATATCTGATCAGCTTAATCAGCTTTTTATTATGTTCTTATTTTTATTTATTTATTTATTTATTTTATGGGTTCCGGATCTTCCCCTATTCTTCCCTTTTCATGGAATGAGACCAAAGTTGGCACCTTTTCCTTTAATTTCCATTTATTGGTAAAAAATTCATGTAACACCCATACCTCCAAAACATAGTGCCACATCTAAAAATCACAAAATTTGGGTGTAATTTATAAGTGATGGGGATTACTACTTGCCAACTTAAGTTTAAGTATTTTGGGTGGTTGTCAACGGGTCCATATAAGCCCGAACCCAACAAGTTGTCAGGGCCAGTTTTCCTCGATAACGGATTGAGGACCTAAGCTCGGGACGTTACAAATAGTATCAGAGCGGGTTCCCTCTGATAGTGGAAAGGACTATCCGAAGGAACCTAAGTCGGGAGCGTGCAGCCGCCACTGTCACTGGGAATAAGTGATGGGTCATGTCGCAATGAGGACGTTGCGAATATAAATGGAGGAGGTTGTAACATCCATAACCCCAAAACATAGTGCCACATCTAAAACTCATGAAGTATGGGTCTGGGTGTGGTTTATAAGTGATGGGATTACTACTTACCAACTTGAACTTAAGCATTTTGGGTGGTTGTCAACGGGTCTACATTGGCCCGAATCCAACAAGTTATCAGAACCAGTTTTCCTCGATAACGGACTGAAGACCTAAGCCCGTGAGTTACAAATCGCGTCCTTTTGCTTCCCCTCAACACTCCTTGGGAGTTGGGTTGGCTGCTGCTGTAAATTTTAATCCATCTGTTTATATAATTACGATCATTTCAGGAGGAAAAGGATTTTTTTTCCAGAATAGATCCCTGACATTATAATCTTGGACTGTGACTTCGCTGGTCATCAAAATCTTTCAATTTTTGAGAAGAAAATTAAGTGTCTGTGTGTTCATAATCATGGAACATATCGCGATATATCGATGGTATATCAACGATATATCAGTATCGACAGGTGATCGATATATCATCGATATAGCTGATATTTGATCTTGAAAGATCATTTTCTTCACGAAATCGGTTCGATATCGGCGATATGGCGTCGACATATTGACGATATATCATATCGACACAGTCAGGGCTGTCAGGAAAGCTCGAACTCGATGAGCTCAACTCGGGCTCGGCTCCTTAAGGACTCGCGAGCCGGACTCAAAACCTTAACGAGCCCGAGCCCGAGTTGGGTTTTATGGCTCGTTAGCTTATCGAGTCGAGTCTGAGTTGGGCATTGTTCAACTCGGAAACTCGACTCGATAACTTGTTTTCCCTCTTAATAAATAAATTAAAAACATATACATCGAAACTTCCACATTGAGTTTGATATAAAATAGAGGTTAACATTTTTCTTGCCCAAAAAGCTACAGAAAAGAGTATACAAAATCAAAATTACGAATGTCATTTGTATAATTTAATATATAAAATGGAACGATGACTCATTAAGAGGTTCATGAACTTACTCATTTTGAGGCTCATGAGCCAGCTCAGAAACTCATCGATAAGAGGCTAGTGAGCCAGCTCATTTTGAGGCTCGTGAGCCAGCTCAAAAACTCGTGGCTCGATAAGAGGCTCGTGAGTCAACTCGAACTCGACGAGTTCGAGTTGGTGATCCAGGGCTCGATACTTATCGAGCCCGAGTTCGAACCTTAGGTTTCTTATCGAGTTGAGTCAAGTCTTTCATGGGTCAAATCCCTGAAATTCAAAGGGGATTTATGGCAATCCAGAGGGCAATTGTGCAGTGCAGAAGGGGCAGCTCAGAGCAGATAGATAGCAATGAAGGTAGAGAGAGAAAGAGAGAGATGAAGAAGAAACATCTGAAAATATTTAAAACATATCTTTCTCTCTCTCTCTCTGCACTTTGCTGTGGTGGTGAGATTCCAATTGGTCATTTTGTTTTTCCTGTGGGATTTGTTTGGTTTCCATTTGGTTTACTTTGATATCTGTGCTTCTTTCGTATATATCTGTCTTTTATTTTGTCTGAAATTTGCAAATATTTAGAGTTTTTTTTACACTTGTACCCCACCGAAATTTGGTAATTACTGTTATAACATAGGGGTATAATCGGAGGAAAGGGATCATACTCCATGGAGTAGGTAATTTACTTAGTTCTTTTTTTTCATTTTTCTATTTTTTTAAAAACTCTTCCATGGATTTTCATAACTAGTTCCTTTTAATATATCATTCAAATTTCGTCAGAAACAAAGACTCTTATGTCCTCCATCTAGAACGGGTAAATTACAGCAAATCTAAGACCGTTAAAATTACCGGTTCTAGATGGAGGGTATAGAAGTCTCTATTTCTGACGAAATTTGAATGACATATTAAAGAGTTATAGTTATGAAAATCCATCGAAATATTTTTCAAAAAAATAAAAAAATATAAAAAGAAAAAAGAAAATGAATTAGGTAAGATACTTATTCCATAGACTAGGATCCCTTTTCTCATATATTTGTGAAATTTGTAAGAATACAGAAGCACAATACAGGGATCCCTTTTCTCGTATAACTGTGAAATTTGTAAGAATACAGAAGCACAAATGTTATAACAAAGAAGGTAAGAGTATAACTGTAATGGCAGAATCTTTGAGGGTACAAGTGAAAAAAAACCAAATATTCACTCCAAGAAAGACATTATGAAGTTCAAGTTATATTAAGAAGTTCGCACTTTTTTATTTTTAAAGTCATTGTCTACATATTATAGTTTTTAGTTATTTTCCCCATTTTGTTAATCATCGAGCGTGAAAAGTTTTAAAAGGCTATATGTATTTGCCAACACCCCTCTCTTGTTTTAGAAAATTAAACCACAAAAAGTAAAAGGGCCTTTGGGCTATTTGGTCACCAAAGTGTGTAGTTCCTATAAAGCCCAATTAGTTTGTAAGGGTTCAGCCCGTTTAAAATCGATGTTGAAAATAGATTCAACTTGAGCGGTATCAGGTTCGATTCGTTAAAGATTCGATTAAATTTCATTTCAGAAATAAACGAGTCGAGCCTTGATATAGGTTTGGGCTCGTTTATTTAAACGAACCGAACCTTGAGATGGTGGGTTCGCTTTAAAATTTTGATAGATAATCACTACAAAAAATTGAGCTATAGTGACGGTTTTTTCAAAATCCGTCACTAAATTAACCGTTGTTAAATATATAACGATGATATTATTCGTCGCGAAATGATTTGTCGCACTCAAAATTAACGACGAATATCATACATGTCATTATATCATTAGGAACGGTCCACATAGCGATGCTTATTCGTTGCTTTTTTTCAAAATTCTAAATAATCATCGCTAAATTCTAAATTTAAAAAAATAGCGACGATTAGTTGATATTTTGAAAAATAGCAACGGATAAGCGTCGCTATATTGGTCGTTGCTAATAACATAATGACATATATGATTCGTCGTTAATTTCGAGAACGAAAAATCATTTCGCAACGAATAATATCGTCATTATATATTTAACAACGGCTAATTTAGTGACGAATTTTGAAAAGACCGCCATTATAGCTCAATTTTGTTATAGTGAATATTATACATATACATATATATATATATATATATATTAGTATATGTATTTTTCCATAAAAAATCTTACGAGAAATGATGAATTTGCACCATGATGCAAATAAGTTATTTGTATAAAAGCTCACGGCCCTTGATCAATATATAATGAAAGGTTATGATCATTTCACATTTCTAAAATACTTAGATCCCAAGGAATATCACTGATAATCGAACATTAAACAAATGAACCGAATCTTCACGAATCAAGGTCGAGCCGAACTGAACATGAACACCATTTTCATCTTATTGAAACGAGCTAAACCCGAACCTTTAAAAATACTAAACGAACCGAACCGAACTTGGGTAGCTTCGCTCAAGTTCGGTTCGTTTACACTCCTATTAAGTGGATCTACCAATTGCAGGTTCTATTTGTTTATGTAAACGAGTATAAAGATATATTTAAATTTATTTCATGTATTTTTGAATTAGATTCAAACTTTCATTTAATCGAATTGAATTTAAGCAAATATCGAACTTTAGAATTTATTACGAGGAGTTAGAAGAAATGAAACGAAGATTGCGTAGAGATTATTAGGATTGTAAGGAGCGTGCTCATTTTTCAAAGTATGTATAGTCATTTTAATAAATTATTCATAATTAACAAAATTTAGATCATACTCTTATTTTCAATGACCATTTCACGAAAAAAAATCTTAAATTAATGAGGACTGATTGCATATTTTCTCATGTCACAAATGTCTTTCTTATTTTACAAATGATCATTCAGTGTCAGTTTAATGCTTGTTTTTTATGAAAATGATTATTAACATTAATAATATAAAATAAAATTGGAAAACAATAAATATTTTGCTCAAAGTGATGGTATACACGTGTAAAAAATGAGCGTGCTCATTACAATCTTATAACGGAGACTGAACTAGAAATTCCAACAAAAGGGTTGGATCAGGTTAGACCATGGAATCAAACTGGTTCAATCGGATGATGATGATATTATTATTTTTTAAAATTGGATTAGACCGAATCGGTAAGGAAAAAATGTTTGAACCAAGTGATTAAACAGGAATGGAGTAGAACATGTACAGAATATACACTCAAACACACTTAAAATAAATATAAAATATACAAACAATTAAAGTATATTACTTTATATATAATATTTTCTTGAATATAAAACAGTAAATGGTATTGATATATATATATATATATAATATTTGAACTAAATATTTTTAGCATAATGATAGGTTAATTATATTTATTATCCGATTCTTTTAAAAATTTAAGTTGGAGTATTTTGTTAGTATTCACTAAGGGGTTAGAGGAGGTCGTGAGTGCAACGTTCATCATTGCCACTATTTTTTAATATAAATTCAATTTTGAATTGTGGTTGAGTGGTTCAATTTCGATTGAACCAGGTTGACCCAGTTTTGATTGTTTAGTATATTTTCAAAAAATAAAGTTTAAATAATGAAACAATAGGGTTTTATAACTTGTGCCCTTCTTAACTTCTACAATTTCAGTTATGTCCCTCTCTTTTTTAGAATATAACTTGTGCTACGACTTTCTTAGAGTAATTTTCTAGAAGTAACTATAAATAAATTATTACGATATTATATTCATATATAATGCTAGAAAATGTGACAACCTTTTGTAGAGTCTTACTCAAAATAGACAATCATGTTATTTTACTAAAATATTTGATATTTTAAACGATTATTTCATTGATACATAAATACATATTTGCATATATGTATCCGGTTTTATCAGTTCAAAAAAATTAGTTCGACTGGTCGGACCGGTAAATTAAGCCCAGACTGATTTATTCGGAGTCGATAGGGATGATGATGTCATGCTGACATCATCACTGATCCGACTGGTTTGGACCAACTGTCCAACCCGATTAGATCAAACCGAAGATTGGACGGTCTAATTTTCAAAACCTTGCTTTAATCCATTAAATTAACTTGACCGATCTAATGCATATTTACCGTATTTTGATCTTGATTTGATATTTAATTAATTGATTATAAAAGTCGTTAACTTCCCTTAAAGCCCCACTTCATTTTCATTTCAGTATTCATTTCTTTTCAAAAAAATGCAAAATAAAAAATCTAAAAAATATCATTTGGAAAACATGATCACTATTTTATCTGAATTTCAAATAAATCTACATTTTTGTCTCCTTGAGTTCGACCTTGGACTTGCTCAAGCAAAACTAACAATTAACCACCGAGATTAATTTCGGACATTATTTCTATGATTTTGATTACTCTCTCTTTGCCACCTACTGAAACACGACATAAAAATACATAATTAGACGTGGTAAAGGGCATGTCTTCACCCACCTGCTATGCCACCAATACACATGGGCTGGACTCCATAGCAGATGCTCTTTGTAGGTGGCTCCTACTACCCACAATCCCCCTCCACCCCATGGGGGAGATCATTTGCTATCCTTCTTAATGTGAGGAGTTTCGCTCCAATCTAGCAAAGGAACGGCAAACTTTAAATTTTCAAATGGAAATGGCTTTGTCATCATGTCAGCTCCATTGTCATCAATGTGGATCTTGTCAAGAGCCCATCGCTTCTCTTCGAGACCATTTCGTATCCAATGATACCTTACCCCAATGTGCTTTGATCTTTCATATAAAGTGGAATTCTTTCCGAGATGGATGGCACTTTGACTGTCACAATAAAGCACATATTTTCTTGACTAGAACCAAGTTCATACATGAACTTCTTTATCCACAATAGCTCCTTGCATGCTTCAGTGGCTACAATAAACCCAACCTTTATAGTGGATATATAAAGCCACACATTTTTTTAATCTGGATTGCAAAGAAACTGCATAACCTGCCAAAGACATCAAATACCATGATATTGACCTCCTCCCATCAATCTCACTTGCTATGTCTAAATTTGTATAGTCAAATATAATGGGCTTCTTTGATCCAAAGCAAAGAGAGTAGCTACTAATACCTTGGAGGTACCTCAAAATCCACTTGACTACTTCCTAATGTTCTTTTCTACAATTTGAGATAAATCTACTAACAACTCCAACTGAATGAGCAATATCAGGCCTCGTGCAAACCTTGTCGTACATCAATCTATCAGTGACTGATGCATATGGAATCCTCTCCACATCTTTCTTTTCTTCATCCATCTTTAAACATTGCTTGGAGCTTAACTTGAAATGTGCACCAATAAGTGTGGTAACTGGCTTTGCATTATCCACATGAAACCTTTGAAGTGCCTTTTCAATGAACTTCTCTTGTGATAGCTAAGGTCTTCCTGCCTCTCTATCATGGGTGATCTTCATGCCCAATATTTGACTTGTGTGCCCCAAGTCCACAGTTAAACAATATTCGTTATCAAAAGTCCACTCCCTTATATGGTTAAAGCTCCTAAAAACCAACCCAGCTTTGTATCTTGGGCTTGTAGAGTATGCATCATACTTCACTCTAAAAATCCACTCATTCATCAAAGCCATCTTGCCCTTAGGCAACTTCACGAGCTTGAATGTGCGGTTGTCATGAAGAGACTACATCTCTTTTTTCATGGATTCTAACCACATTTCTTTGTTCGCATTCTGCGAAGCATCATCATAGCATTCAGGCTCCCCACAATTTGTCAGCAACACGTATTCATATGTAGGATATCTGGTGGAGGGACACCTCTACTTCATGGGTCTTTGTTGCGGTAGCAACCATGAAGAGGACCCATTATCAACATAGTTACTATCATATGCATCTACATCATCATCATCGTCATCATCATCAAGAGTATAGTTCTCAGGCACATCATCCTCTTCTCCTACATCGTGCAACTGCTCAGTTGCATCATCTGACAGTACAAACAAAGCACTCTCCAAAGGAACTGGCTCCGCATCATCTGCCTGGTAGCAACTCGAGGGAAACTCATTTGCATCTTTCTTGATGTCTTCAATAGTTAGGTCTTCATAGAGACCACACACGTGCTTCTCACAAGCTTCTTCTCAACAAGATCATACAACCTATGGCCAAGCTCATCCTCGCATATCCTAAGAAAACACATTGCTTCATCTTTGCATCCAACTTAGACCTTTCATCCTTCGGTACATGCACCTTCCAAAGATACATAAATGGTTGTATGAGACATCCTTGACATGCCAAACTCCGTCAGAAATATCACCATCCAAGGGAATATGTAGAGAGATTAATAACGTGAACTACAATGAAAGAGATTCGCACTAAAATGCATTAGGAAACTTGGCTACATAAAGGAGAAATCTAACTCTCTCTCCATTTGGGTCATGTTCTTTCTCTAGACTACACCAATCAATTGAGGCATCTTGAGTGGAGTCTTCTGGTGCCTAATACCATGAGACATGTAGTACTCAACAAACGATCCAGTATACTCACCACCATTATCGTTGCGAACGCACTTCAATTTCTTTCTAGTTTGTCGCTCCACTTGCGTGTGACAGCCCTTATAAACTCCAATGACTTGGTCTTTCCTCTTCAAGGCATAGACTCAAACCTTCATGGAAAAATCAGCAATAAATATATCAAAATAAAATGCACCACCGAGATAGCTTACTTTTGACGGACCAAAAACATTTGTGTGAATAAGCTCCAATGCTTACATCTTCCTTGATGGTGGATGGCTTCTGAAGGATACTCTTGTCTGCTTCCAAACCAAGCAATGTATACATCTCTTCAACTTGTTTTTCTTCACATCTGCCAGCAGGTTCTTCTTCACCAAGAACTGCAACCCTTTCTAACTCCTGTAGCATAATATTCGATGCACAAACTCAATGGCGTCGACATCTCGAGTCACATGTACCACATCACGGGAAATTGATGCATTCGTTATGTAGAGGTTGTTACTGCACTTCTTAGCACGAGAAACTATCAAGGATCCATGGGTAAGCTTCCAATGCTTACTACCAAATGTATTTTGGTATCTTTTATCATCATGTTTCCCTATAAAAATAAGGTTCAGTTGCATGTTTGGTCCATGTCTCACATCTTTTATCGTCATCAATGTTGTATTGACATTTTGTAGCACAATATTGTCGATGCTAACAACTTGAGAAAAAAATCGTTGTCCATCTTCAATGAGCCAACATCTCCATATGTACATGAATAAAAGAAATCTCTATGGAAGGTGACATGGATAGGTGAGTCACCTATAACAAGCCAGAAGTACCATTATGAGCAACATTCACCTTTTCGTCATCACAGACAATGAGGATATCATGATGGGCAATTGTAGCAACATTTGCATCACTCTTTATATTCTTGATGCCTACATTTCTATTGTCTTTCTTGAACTGAAAGAGGTACTTCTTTATGTCCTTTCTTCTTGCAATAGTGACGGCTCATGCTCTTGTACTTAGATCTTGATTTGTTTCTACTATCGTCACTATTCTTGTCATTCTTGAAGATGCCCCCCCCCCCCCTCGTTCTCTCTAATGAGAACCTTTGAATGTGAGGAACTACCTTGATATTTTCTCTGCATCTTCTCATTGAGAATATCGGACTTAGCTATTTCCAAAGAAACAATCCCTGAGTTTGTAAGTAAGTCTCTGAAAGTCTCTTAAGAATCTAGCAAGGTAGGTAGCAACAACTAGCCCAAAGCCTCATCTTCAAACTTAATGCGCATGCTCGACTAACTTGTGACACCTTGGAAACCATTTAAAAATTCCTACATGGAGTTTCCCTCCTTCAATCTTAAGTTCATTAACTTCTTGAGAAGGAACAACTTGTTGCTTCCTGTACTCTTGGAGGCATATAGACTTTCAAGCTTCAAGCATGCCTTTCATCTTAAATATTGTTGTTTACATTTTCATCAACAATTTGTATGATGAAACCACATACTTGCTCATGTTCAAACTCTCATTCTTTATCCGACTTGGTGTTAGGATTTTGAGTGTAGAAAATAGGGAGGTACATGAACTTCACTTGCAGAAGATTTTTCATCTTCCTCTTCCACAAACTGTGGTTTTCCCACTCAAGCTTATAATGCATCTTGAATCAAAATCCATCTTGTTGTTAGAAGCTCTAACACTACTCTATTGGGAAAAAATATGATTCGACAATGTTGTGGAGGCGTGGAACAAAGACCTCGGGCAAGATAACAAAGATGAAGAACCTTCACTAGAAAATGAACAAGCAAATCACAAACAACAAGCACAACCACGAGCACACATGGATTTTAACTAGAAAACCCTCAAAATGGTAAGGAAGAAAACCAAGGGGCTGGCATGACCCAAAAACCACTCCACTATAATGGTGATATAGTTGTTCTCAGCAAAGCTTACACAAGCCAAGACATTCTTGTTGGTATGTCAACCAAAATGAACACCACAAAAAAGATAAAAGATAGGGGGTTTTACCAAGAAGGAGAATCGAGTCCATAGCACTTCTCCAAAAGGAAGCTTGTTGTAACACCTCGTAACTTATCATATGCTTTAGCACACACCAAGAACCATCGGAGCAAAAGCAAAGGGACTGAAGAGCTTCTTCGCGACCTTACACGGACATGGGAGTGGAGTCAGGATACAAGAGATAGAGCCCTACATTTTCTCTCTCTTGTGTTCTATCTTCTTATGATGGGTTCTGCTCTTTGGAGAGTGGAGAAATAGGTTGGAGTGGCCCCCGAGCCAAGTGCGACCTGCTATAAGTGGTGGAAACCAATTTTGCACTTGCGGATTATGGTGCAAACGCTATAGTATGTCACCTATTGTGCGTCTAGAGACCCACCTCATATGACCTGAACGCCATAGATAGTCATATGCTGCTCTTCCAGAAATCCACATGCTGCAGTTTCTGCTACTGCCAGCTCGAGCCGCTTCAGCACCAGCTATTGTCCAGTCCCACCTGCTATGACATCAGTACATATGGGATGTACTTCATACCAGGTGCTCCTTGTAGGTGGCACCTAATACCACCACATCCCGCGAAGCTCGCTGGCATGATCCCGTCTATTAGACATTGTACAAGTGCAATAACTTTCTGTATATGAATCACATCATCAGCCCTTGGAAAAATCACCGCCGCCTTAACCTCAGTCGAGACCCAACCTTCGACTCCCTCTAGTCTAGCACTCAGACTCCCCCGTCAAAGGCAAATATATAGGACATGATTCTAGCTCGCACCCACTCGCGCTAGCTTTCAGAAGAATCGTGCGAAGGGGGAGAGAGAGGTGAGCGATAGGATAGCAAAGAAGGCCCGCCATCAATTTGGCGCTTTCATATACTAGTTGGAAGGAGCGATCGCATAGTATGGATTGCATAAGCAATATAAATGAAGATTAACTCAACAATTGTTCAAATGTTACATATTATTTACCGAAATATTAAGTTAGATGAAAAAATAGCATGATTACAAAATAGCTAGAAAGCATATTTGGTTATGATAATTACTTCCATTAATCATCATCAATATTGTTGTCTTTATTTCAATGATATGAACTCGGATATCTTGACCATGTTTTCTAACGCATTGCTCAATCAACAGATTAATTAAACATGATCACACTGTGCACTTTTTTATATTAAAGATGGGGAAAATATTATTGGATAAGAATAAAAAGGAAGGAGAACTAAACAAAGTCTACCCTAAGGAAAATCAAAAAAAAACAAAAACCAAGACTTGTGGATTAGTAAAAAAGGTAGGAAGATAGAAAATATCGAAAATTTTAATTGTTAGTGATGTAAAACACACTGCAACAAAATTAAGCTATAGTGATGCTTTTTAAAAAAATTTGTCAATAAATTAGCCGTTGTTAAATATACAATGACGGTATTATTCGTTGCGAAATGAGTTTTCGTACTTGAAATTAACGGCAAATAGTATATCTGTTGCTATATCATTAGCAACGATCCATATAAAAACGTTTATCTGTTGCTATTTTTCAAAATATCAACTAATCATCGCTGTCTTTTTAATTCAAAGCAGCCACATATAGATAAGCATCGCTATGTGAACCGCTACTATTCGTCAAGTGGAGGCTAGCGTCGGTGGCACGTTGCCGCGACGGAAGCCTAGAGGCCCATCTCCGTCGTCCATTGCCAAGGGAAGGAGAAGATGACGGAGGGTGTCCTTCGCCCGGGCTAATTTTGTCAAGTAAAACCATGGATTGAGCCGCTCATTGATGGCATCAGGAATCGAAACGTTAAGTTAAACTTTGACCTTCTATTTGTTACAAACAAAAGGTCAGTCATTAATTTAAAAATCCAAGTAAAGATCAGTCTTTTTTTATTTACCCAATTTTTAATTTGACTATAGAACTTTGCAAAGTCTGGTGTGCCATGGCCTGCAGCAAACTCGATCTTGATCATCCGAATTCGTGGGAACCGCTCGATCAAGATCAAGCGGCTGTCGGGCCTCCAGCAGAGTTTGTTGCATCCCATGTCGCAGCAGACGATCCAAACTCCTTACTCCAAGGCACCGTCAGCTTTGTGAAGGGAACGGATCCTCTACTCTATTGCTGTAGTACGCCATCGGATGGTGATCATGAAGGGCGGGGATCATGGATCGAGCCCATCCGACGGCGTGCATGACACCCACCAAAACCTTCCCTCCTGCAGCTCCGTTTGCTGTTGCACAACTCTCTCCTCTCCCATGGCAACCGTGGCCTCGGCCCAACACGACGTGCTCACCGTCCGGAGTCTGGACTCTGATTGTAATACCTCAACCCCAAACATAGTGCCATATCTAAAAACTCACGAAGTGTGGGTATGGTTTATAAGTGGTGGGGATTACTACTTGACAACTTGAGCTTAAGCATTTTGGGTGGTTGTCAACGGATCCAATTGGATCCGAACCCAATAAGTTGTCAGGGCTAGTTTTCTTAGATAACGGATCGGGAACTTAAGCCCGGGACGTTATACTGATGCCCACGCCGTCTACGTGCCCAACACGACACTGTTCCTAAACATTTTGGCGTTTTTAATTAATCACGTCATAGCCTTATAATATATATGTGATCACATCAGGATCCCTGTAAATCACACCATAAGACAAATTAAAGAATTGTGAAAAGAATAATGTTGTATTGGTTAATAGCCTCTCCACGGGGAAAGCAGAGGGTTGTCATGCAGGAGATGGATCGTCTGCTGTAAGCGGGAGGGCAGCAGAGTTTGGTGTAAACGTGTGTGCTGTTCGATCTTGATCGGTTCACGCGATTTTGTACTTTTTGTAAATCCGTACCGTGGAAAATCATGTGAACAGCTCGATCGTGATCGAGCAGCTCATGCGATCACAGCAGCAGGCACAGCACCGCAGCAGAGGATCCTCTCGCATTGGTCAAATGGTTGGGAAAGGGCATAGCGGTAAGGAGGCCTCCACCCCATCCGCATCCTCCTCAATCTGGTCCATTTTCATGCATTCCGACGGGCTAGACCTCTTGCTCATGCTCCTCGGCCTCGTCGGCTCGATCGGCGATGGCATCCGCACCCCCGCCATGTTCCTCGTAGTGAGCAAGATCATGAACAACATCGGCCAGACCAGCGTATCCTCTGAATCCCGATTCTTCGACGCGATCAACAAGGTTAATTTGGCCATGGATCTGGATCAATCAACACTTACAGTTTTCAACTAGATTAATACATTCTTATGATCTCTCTTTTTTTGCCTTAGAATGCGATTAATTTGTTGTATCTCGCTTGCGGAACCTTCGTTGTGTGCTTTCTTGGTAACTCTGGTTCCTGAATTTACATAAATACATACATACATGTGTGTGTCTGAGTACGCTACGATTTATGTAGAGGGTTATTGTTGGTCAAGGACCGGTGAGCGGCAAGCATCGAGGATGAGGGCGAGGTACCTAAGGGCCGTCCTCCGTCAGGATGTCGAGTTCTTCGATCTCCAACCTGATAACACCGCGCAAGTCATACGCAGCGTCTCGAGCGACTCCCTGGTCATCCAGGAAGTCCTCGCAGAAAAGGTACGTAAAAAAATAAGAAAATGGATCCTCTGTTGCAGCAAGGGATGCATCAGAGTCTGTACTCTGTGCTCTGATGCATCCCTTGCTGCAGCAAAGGATCCATTTCCAATAAATAAAGGACATGATCCGTCCGCAAAGATTGACAATTAATCGACTATTTCTTAGCTCCCCAACTTCTTAATGAATGCCTCAACATTGCTCGCGAGCTACGCCATGGCTCTCGTGCTAGCATGGAGGCTAGCGTTGGTGGCTCTGCCGACGGTCCTCGTCCTGATGGTACCTGGTCTCGTCTACGGGAAGGTGCTCCTAAGAATATCGAGGAAGATACGCGACGAGTACGACAAGGCGGGGACGATCGTCGAGCAGGCGGTATCGTCGGTGCGAACGGTGTACTCGTGTGTCGGGGAGGAGAGGACGTCGGCGCGATTCTCAGAGGCCTTGGAGGGGCCGTTGAGGCTAGGGTTGAAGCAAGGATTGGCCAAGGGGTTGGCCATAGGGAGCAATGGGATCACATTCTCCATATGGGCGTTCATGGCATGGTATGGTAGCAAGATGGTGATGTACCATGGCGCCCAAGGGGGCACCATCTTTGCTGCTGGTGCTGCTGTCATCATGGGAGGCCTGTGAGATTATATGATTAATTAGTATTTTTTTATGATTAATCTATGATTTGCTTAAAATTAACCTATGTTTTAATCAAGTTTTCATATTAAGTGATGTAGATCACTTGGATCCGGCCTCTCTAATGTCAAGTACTTCTCCGAAGCCGCCTCTGCCGGTGAACGTGTCATGCAGGTAATCAATCGCGTGCCGAAGATCGACTCTGACAGCATCGACGGTGACATTCTGCAGGTTTATAATACTTATATCTGTATTTGTATCCGTCTGTTTGTCTGTAGGAATCTGACCAGTCGACTAACAGGAGGTGGAGGGAGAAGTAGAGTACAAGGGGGTAGAATTCGCGTACCCCTCTAGGTCGGAGCTTCTCGTATTTGAGAGCTTCGACTTACGGGTCCCCGCGGGCAAGACGCAGGCTCTAGTCGGCCAAAGCGGATCGGGGAAATCCACGGTGATCGCGTTGCTGGAGAGGTTCTACGACCCGTCGAAGGGCGAGATCCTTTTGGATGGGGTGGACATTAGGAAGCTGAACTTGAAGTGGCTGAGGTCGCGGATCGGGCTGGTGAGCCAGGAGCCGGTCTTGTTCGCTACGTCGATCGCGGAGAACATATTGTTCGGGAAGGAGGACGCGACCATGGAGGAGGTCGTGGCGGCCGCGAAGGCCGCCAATGCGCATAACTTCATCTCTCAGCTGCCTCAAGGGTATGATACTCAGGTAATTAATCAAGATCACCTTCTTCGTAATAAACCTCAAATCTAAGCTTTCATGGCTTTTAGAGAAAGATGATAATTTGGGTGCGTTCGGTTCGGGAATAAGCAGGAATAAGGATGGGAAATAAAGAGAATAAGGGTCTATTCTTTGTTCGACTGGAGGATAAGAATAAGGAGAATAAGGTGAAATAAATGTAGATAAAGTGGGATAAAGATAGGAATAAGAGTGAAATAAGATAGGATAATGGGGAATAGTCGTACCACTGGGAACCGTATCAAAAAGGAGAATTGGTCCCTTATTCCATGGCATATTCTCCAACCGGAGAGGCCCTTGGGTTTTCCAAATGTAACTACAATTATTATTATATATCGAATGCCAGTTGACCAAATTTGATCTATTGTGATATCGACGGCCTTTAATTAATAAAAGAGGAATAATATATTGACTTAGAAACAATCACATCGTGATGCCAACCTATTATAGTTGCATTACTTTACCGTAAAAAAATATAGTCGGAGTTTTTTTTAATTACAAGAAAAAATATATTTAAAATATCTTTACGAGAGGCAAACAATATATTTTAAGATTTTATTCGATGAAAAAGGTAACCTTATATAAAAATGGGATTTTTACACACATAATCCTCAGTAATTTCGCAATTACAATTATAATCCTATATAATCATGAATTACATGAGAAATCCCGAGTAATGCGTAACTCGTACATGACATAACCTCGCATTATATTCCATTTGGAATACCCGTTATATTTGATGGTTTTCATTGAAAAAGACAAAACCGCCCCTAAAACTCATTCTTATTTGCAATGTGCGTCCTTCCCCGCATTGATGCATCGAAACTCACCCCTCTCTCCCATGTCGAGCACCACCACATCCTCCCCTACTTCGAAGACCCCCGAGCAAGCCGCTGAAGCTCGCCCCCCCCCCCACCAATCGCGCGCTGAGCTTCGAGGTCCCCCCCCCCCCCCGGGCGAGCCCGCCCGAGTTCCTCCCCTGCTCAAAGCCCGCCGCCGAGCTCATCCCCTTCGAAACCCCGAAATCCATCCGACCGACCTCCTCCTCCTCCCATAACCCTATCGAAGCCCCCCTCTGGGAAAACCCTACCCCGCTGTCGACCACCTCCAGCCCCTCTTCCTTCTTCGTTGCTCCTCCGCTATCATCGTTTTCATCTGGCTCGAATTCGCACCGTCCCTGCAAGTTGAAGTGCAGCAAGGAGATGGTCGGTCGGCTGGGGGGGAGGGGAGGAGGTCAGAGGGGGGAGGTTGAGGTGGACGGAAGGTGAGGGGGTAGGAAGGTGGATGGAGGGGTACTTTTTGTTTATTTCATAACCGTTGGATTGAGGATGAGTTAGATTCATTCATTCATATGGTTGAGTTAACATATTAAACTAACGGAGAGAATGGGTGTGAGACAGAGTGATTGTTCGAGGTTTCTCATGTAATTCATGATTATACAGATAATTATAATTGCAAAATTACTCAAGGTTATGAATATAAAAATTCCAATAAAAACTAGCTCAACAATCGGCTTTACCACGAGAATTGGAGTCGATTTCCTGCAGGTCGGAGAATGGGGAGTTCAGATGTCCTACAGTTCGGATACATACTTACACATATGTATCTGGTTTTATTGGTTCAAAAAATCAGTTCGGCCGGTTGGACCAGTAAATTAAGCTCGGTCCGATTTTTTCTGAATCGATAGGAATGATAACGTCATGCTGACATCATCACCGATGCAAGCAGTTTGAACTGATGATCTGACTCGATTGGACCGAACCAAAGACAGACCGATTCAATGTCTGACACGATTTTTAAAACCTTAATGCAAACAACATTTTTGTGTATTTTATTGTATTAAAAAACGTAGCAGTTAATGAAATATTAAATTAGTTTTTTAACTGTTTTTCAAACTTAAAGTGACAGTTGATTTTACCGCCGGAATTGGAATCGATTTCCTGCAGGTCGGAGAACGGGGAGTTCAGATGTCCGGCGGCCAGAAGCAGCGGATCGCGATCGCCCGCGCGATAATCAAGTCCCCCAAGATCCTCCTCCTCGACGAGGCCACGAGCGCCCTCGACTCCGAATCCGAGCGCGTCGTCCAGGCCGCGCTCGACCTCGCGGCGGTCGGTCGCACCACGATCATAATTGCCCACCGCCTGTCCACCGTACGCAACGCCGACTCCATCGCCGTACTCCAAATGGGCAAGGTTGTCGAATCGGGCCCCCACCACCGCCTCATCCTCGATCACGATGGCCCCTACTCGACCCTCCTCCGCCTCCAAGATCAACTCGCCCGATCCCCAATCCCGTCCGCATCGCTCGCCGACAACATCCGTAGCAGCCATAGCCTCAGCCGGAGGCTCTCCTCAGCAGCAGTGAGCCGGTCCAGCTCTATGAGTTCTTTCCACATGAACCAAATCAACCCGACTCCTCCCTCGCCACCTCCGCCGCCCATGCCGTCCTTCCGGCGGCTGATCAAGATGAACAAGCCGGAGTGGAAGCAATCCGCCATCGGGTCCATCTGCGCCACACTCTTCGGCGCAATCCAGCCGGTTTACGCCTTCACTTTGGGCAGCACGCTCTCTGTCTACTTCCTCGCTGACGACAACCGGATCAAGAACGAGATTCGTAAGTACTCCCTCACCTTCGTCGGATTGACCTTCTTCTCCCTCGCCATCAACATCGGCCAGCACTACAACCTCGCGTACATGGGCGAGCATCTCACGAAGCGTGTACGCGAGAAGATGCTCAAGAAGATCCTCACCTTTGAAGTCGCATGGTTCGACAACGACCGGAATTCGACGGGTGCCATATGCGCACGACTCGCAAAGGACGCGAGCGTTGTGCGCTCGCTCGTCGGAGATCGCCTGGCGTTACTGATCCAGACGATCTCCGCCATTACCATCGCCTGCACGATGGGGCTGGTCATCGCCTGGCGACTAGCCCTAGTTATGATCGTCGTCCAACCGCTTATCATAACATGCTTCTACTTCAGAAAGGTTCTACTCAGCAAGATCTCCGGCAAGGCGATCAAAGCGCAAGGAGAAAGCAGCAAGGTGGCCGCCGAGGCCGTGTCCAATGTACGGACAATCACCGCCTTCAGCTCACAAGATCGAATCCTCTCGCTGTTCGACCGTGCCCAGGCCGGTCCTCGCCGGGAAAGCGCCATGCAGTCTATCTACGCGGGGCTGGGACTGGGCACGTCGAACGGATTGATGATGTGCACTTGGGCCCTCGCCTTCTGGTACGGCGGCAAGCTCATCTCGCAAGGCTGCATCGATGCCAAGGACGTCTTCCAGACCTTCTTGATCCTCGTGAGCACGGGGCGGGTCATCGCCGATGCGGGGACGATGACCACCGACCTCGCGAAGGGCACTGACGCAGTAGCCTCCGTGTTCGACGTCCTGGACCGCAGAACGGGAATTGACCCCGACGACCCCTCGGGCTGGAAGCCCGAGGGGATTCGAGGGGAGATCGAATTCCGGGACGTGCACTTTACGTACCCCGCTCGACCGGAGGCGGCGATCTTCAAGGGGTTCTCCTTGCTCATCCAGTCCGGCAAATCGACGGCGCTTGTCGGGCAGAGTGGGTCGGGGAAGTCGACGGTGATCGCGCTCATCGAACGGTTCTATGACCCAACAAAAGGCTCCGTGTGGGTGGACCGGCACGACGTCCGGTCCTACGACCTCCGCACGATGCGTCGGCATATCGCTCTGGTGGGCCAAGAGCCGACGCTTTTCTCCGGAACCATACGCGACAACATCGCGTATGGTACGGAAACCGCAACGGATGCGGAGATCGAGGCAGCAGCACGAGCTGCCAATGCCCACGGTTTCATAAGCGGGTTAGGCGACGGTTACATGACGGCGTGCGGGGAGAGGGGAGTGCAGCTCTCCGGTGGGCAGAAGCAGAGGATCGCGGTAGCGAGGGCGATACTGCGAGGGCCGGCGGTGCTGCTGCTGGACGAGGCGACGAGCGCGCTTGATGGGGCGGCGGAGCGGGAGGTGCAGGCGGCGCTGGAGGAGGTGATGGTGGGGAGGACGAGCATGGTGGTGGCGCACAGGCTGAGCACGGTGAGGGGTTGTGACGCCATCGCTGTGGTGGAGAAGGGGGAGGTGGTGGAGAAGGGCATGCACGAGGAGCTCTTTGCGAAGAGAGGGACGTACTACTCCCTCGTCTCCCTTCAACAGCAGGGTTCTAGTAGTGGCATGTAATATTAAATAATTTTTTTTTGTGATTTATATTTTAAAATCCAAACTTATAGATTGAATCTTATGTTTATGTTAATCTTCTATGTATCCTTCGAATTTCATTTAAATCTGAGATTATTTGCTATTTTATCTTAATGGTTGAAGATTCGGATCTTTTTATATAGAGTTTAAGTTGCTTAGATGTTGACCAATTGTTTGACCATTAAGATAAGATAGGTAATAATATCGGATTTAAGCAAAATTTGGAAGATACGTAGAGCATTAATCTAAGATTCAATCTATAAGGTTAGATTTTAAAATATAAATCACAAAAAAAATTATTGAGAATTACAGCACCTCTACTGCAATCCCCACTGCATCAGAGGATCTCTTCCTCAGGTAGTCGTGAAAAACCCAACCGTATAGATTGAAAATATAAATTTTGTTGATGATTGTAAAATTTGTTGATATCATATTATCGAGATCTTGTTATTTTTAAAATAATTCTAAAATTTAAATTGTAGATCGGATTTACGCAAAAATTTAGTGGGAACCAAATTCATAGTTTCAATCAATACGATTGTATTTTTGAGTGTGTATTTGTGTTATATGCGAGACATCAAGCATAATATTTTTTTTCTCATATCCAATCTCTATTTGTTAAATATATGTATCTGTTCTTAAGAATATTGGGATACCTTTGTTTTTTAATCCAATAAAATTGAAGGAATCAAGTTGAGGAGCATTGGAATTCAACATTGAAATTCTGGGATTAAACATTAAATTCCAACATTGTTGTTTGTTGAATTTTGTTCTAAATCATGGAATAATGAGAATGCAATGATCTTATATGAATTTTTATCTGGATTAAACATTGAAATTCCAGTATATTTTATCTGTATCGACTTTTATTAGTAATTTCTTGTACAAATAAACATGTAATAGATATTATACGATGATTATCTTATTGTTATTCACATAAATGTAAAGAACCATATAGGGGTGGGCGTTGTTTGGGTCAAACCAAATAACCCAATCGAATCGTTTGATATGGGTCAAATGATTTGGGTTATTTGGGTTTTCGGGTCGGGTTAGACCCAAACCGTTTTATTTATATGGGTGTTGGGTTGGTTGATGGTTTTGATAGTGTCCACCCGACCCACCCAATCAACCCGAACAATTAATATGGGTGATCCGTGATTTAGACCCACCCGACCCAACCAAAAATCATAAGAATATATTTATGTATACATATATATATACATACACATATGTACACAATATTTATACCATTATATATGATATGTAATTCTATTCATTAACTTATTAATAAATGATAACGGCTGTAAATAGTCCAATATAGGTTTGGTGGCATTACGTGAATTGAATGATGCTGCCAACTTGCCATGTTGGAAAATAGAATCCAACGGAAATTTGAAATTTTAATTAAACAAGTTTGGAATGTAAACCGTCATTCTCATTCTGCCAAGAGTATGAGAACGGAGATTGTGTTTGTTTTATATCCTGATTTGGAACATGAATGAGAGATTGAGAGGTCACCGTCCAACTTCCATCCATCATCCAGTAACCATTCCAACCTTCCATGTTCCGGGTTCCTTCCGATTCCGTGAACTTTATCCCTTTCCCTTCACCCGTTTATGATCGAGTCTCCTCTGCAAGTCGGCAGCAAAAACACTGTATCTTTGATTTCCGTGGTTGCATGATTATTAAGTGGAAACTCATCTTTAGATAATTTGATTAATTTGGTTTTAACCCGACCCAATCGACCCAAACCAATGACCCGAATAGCTCAACCCGAAGTAATTCGACTGGGTGATGGGTTCTATTTTTCTAACCCAAACCGAATTCAACCCGAACCGAATAACCCAAATCCACCCAACCCGATCGAATACCCACCCCTAGAACCATACAAAATTAATCAACTATTAATCACACTACAATAGAATGTGTTTATGTGATGTTTTTCTAAAAATTACAACTATATTATATGTTGTTATATATAATGACAATGTAATTCTTCCAAAAAAATATTATTGAAAGTAGCGACAAATGTCATATTTATTTCTATATCAATTGCAATGATCCATATAATCATGCTTATGTATTGTTACTTTTCAAAAAATTGTCTATTCGCTAATTTTTCAACTAAAAAATGGTGATGGTTAGGTAAAATTTAGAATAATAACAACAAATAAATGTTGTTATCGCAATGTTGCTAATGATATAACAACATATGATACCCATCTTTTGTTTCAAGTATAAAATATAATTCGACAATATATAACACTACAAGGAAAACAAATTGTGGCTACAGAACTATGGCCACATATATGGGATTTGTGGCCACATAATTGAGCTCTGGCCCGACACGTCGCGGCCAGTAGCCGTAGCTAAAAGTTTTGTCGCGAGAGTTCTCTAGCCACGAATATACCATGACCGCTACAAGTGGCCACAGAACTTATCGTGACCACAACTCTTATATGACGACTTTGGCCACGGATTGTGGCTATGAGAAACTAGTGGCCACGGGATTATCGTGGCCACAAGTTCCGTAGGCACATTTCGTGGCCACAATTCATTTTTCTTGTAGTGTAATATCACCATTATATATTAAACAATGGATGATATAGTGACGGATTAAAATCACAAGTAATTTATAAAGAAAAAAGGATACAAAATATCATTAAAAAAACCTTGACACTCTTGATCAGATTTATTAAAAAGGAATTTGAAATTATTACTAATATTTATATGGAAAAGTACATACAGCATAATCTACCCTTTTTAGTGTCATCTTTATAAAGTTATCATGATAGTATTGAAACTGATAAGTAATTTTTTTAGCTTGTGCCCCCTCCTCAAAATTGTTCTGGCTCCGTCCCTGCTGGCCACCACACGTCGTGGCCGGTAGGCATAGCTACATGTCTCGTCGCGAGAGTTCTCTAACCACGAGTATGTCGTGACCACTACAAGTGACCATAGAACTTGTCGTGACCACAACTCTTGTATGAAGACTTTGACCATGGATTGTAGCCACGAGAAATTTGTGGTCATAGAATTATCATGGCCTCAAATTTCCGTAGCTACATTCCGTGACCACAACTCATTTTTCTTGTAGTGTATGTGAAGCACACTATTTTAGCTTGATCTCCCTTTCGGTTTCGACTAGGTGCTTTTGACGCTAATGGAATTGACGATGGATTTGCCTAAGTAAGACACATAGAGATGCTTGTAGTGGATAAGCCAGTTCATGCAATAGCTTTACATTGTGATAAATGCAATATCTAATCTTAAAATTGCAAACTCAAAGTTTAACCAAACACTACAAGGAAAACAAGTTGTGGCTACGGAACTATGTCCACGGATATGGAGTTTGTGGCCACAGAATTGGGTTCTGGCCACGGCATGTCGTGGCCAGTAGCCGTAGCTACAAGTCTCGTCATGAGAGTTCTCTAGCCACGAATATGCCGTGGCCACTACAAGTGACCACAGATGTTATCGTGACCACAACTCTTATATGAAGACTTTGGCCACGGATTGTGGCTACGAGAAACTAGTGGCTACGGAATTATCGTGGCCAAAAGTTTCCGTAGCCACATTCCGTCCACAACTCATTTTTCTTGTAGTGAAATAACCTAGAGCCATATACAAGTTAAATTTAAGTTTTCGTTAGAGATCTTGTGCCTCAAAAGATTATTGTCGCGGAATTAATTTGTTCGACCCAAAGATAACACGACATATTGTTTTACTAATGGAATTGATAAAACACTACAAGGAAAATAAGTTATGGCTACAGAACTATGGCCACGGATATGAAGTTTGTGACCACAGAATTAGGCTCTGGTCACGACATGTCGTGGCCAGTAACCATAGCTACAAGTCTCGTCGTGAGAGTTCTCTAACAATGACTATGCCGTGGCCACAGAATTTCTCGTGACCACAACTCTTATAAGAAGACTTTGGCCACGGATTGTAGCTACGAAAAATTAGTGGCCACAAAATTATCGTAACCACAAGTTTCCGTAGCTACATTTCCTGGCAACGACTCATTTCTCTTGTAGTGAAACTTAGGGCATGTTTGGTTGCAGGGTTGGGCAGGGTTGGCCCAACCCTCTGGTTACTATTCACAAGGGTACTTCCTCCTCACAGATTACTATTCACCCATCCCAACCCAGCCCAACCCAACCCTGCCCAACCCTGCAACCAAACAGGCCCTTAAATCCTTTAGGTGAGGATTGGAATATTGCGGTTGAAATCTATTAGGAGTACTTGTATGCAACAACAATCCATCTTGAGGAGATGGATCATCTGCAGGCGGAAGTGCAGCATAGTCTACGGTAACCATAGAAGCCGCTCAATCGTGATCGAGCAGTTCGCACGATTTTGTATTTTTTGTGGGCCCGTACCGTACAAGATCGTGTGAACCGCTCGATCAAGATCGAGCGGCTCAAGCATGTACAGCAGGTACAGCACCACAGCAGAGGATCCACTCTACCATCCTGAATGTATAGGAAACTGTTGGCATTGCATCCGAGTCCATTTTTCGGAAGCCCACGTATCAACAAATTGCAAAAAAAGGAAGAACGTTGAATAGATTCACTTAGATGGGATATGAGCACTACATCCTTGGAGAACGCTGCTTATGTGAGTGTCTTTGTGAAGTTCTCGATAACGAAATATGACTTATTAGCTAATATTCACAGATATATTGGTTCATGATCACTATAACAAATGTCCAAGTTCAAAACAATAGGTTGGTGCATGATTCTTTGTTATCTTGTTTTTAGTAAAGATTTAGGATTGTTTTATCCTAAAAAGTACTGCATGGATTCATTATTTGCGTATATCGACACAAATTGTGTTGATAGTCGCACTGATAAAAAAATTACAATGACACATGCAATTCATGGGAATGCCATTGTATCCAAAGTCCAGGAAAGCGGTATGCGTATGCGTTCGGACAGGTCACCGAATACTGAATAAGCGGTATACAGGGGTATATGCGGTTTTATATGGTTTTCTAGTTTTAATTTAAAAATAAATAAATATCTATGAAAGACATTACCATTGAATTTATGTATCTAAGTTCAGTTAAAAAAGATCTAAAAAAATGGTTCATGTTAGATGGGTGTGTATATGCTTTTTGATTGCTTCATATTTAATCACAAAAAATATTTACCATAAAAAAATTTCACATATTAGATGATTCATAATAACAAAACTTCAATACACATGCATGCATTGCATAAGCAAAATCCCAATCGGCATATATAAAAATATTCGACAATAAATTGCATATACTCGTGAAAACAATACATGAGAAAAATAGAAAACATTGCATATACATAACGGTATAATGCATTGCAATTGCATACAAATGTATATCATATTCTTACAATTGAATGAAGGAAGACGTAGAGCTACAGAATTAAGGACCTGAATGAGAATATTGAAAAGTTGGACCTGTTGGAGCAGTATATGGAGCATATACAGGATATGCGGGGCATAAGTGGGGCATATGCGGACCACATATGCGGGGCATAAGTGCACTGATTCGTGAAATCGGTGTGGTCTGCATGTCGCACAGGCATATGCGTCCGCATATGCGGTCCGTGCGGCCGATTTCATGAACATTGATTGTATCTTAGGTTTTTAAAAAGGAAACTTGTATATCACATTTTACTATTGATGTGGAATATATAGACATATATTTAACATGTTTTTAGTTACTTTGGATAAAGAACACTCTCTCTGATTTTGATTTGTTCTTTAACCAAAATCATATCCTTTGTGATAAAACCAACTCGATCAATCTAGCTGAAAACCCTATTAATCACTCTATAACGAAGCATATTGATGTAAGACACCATTTTCTTCGTGAGAATGTCATAAAATGAGAAATCTGTATAGAATATATTTCCACAAACAGGTAAGTTGTGGATATTATGACTAAACCCTTAATTACACCCCGGTTTGAGTAGATTAGAATAGAATTAGGATTGTTTAAATTGAGAGACATTTATTGAAATAATTTTCACGAAAAAGATACTCAAAAAATCACTCTTAATCAATCATCAAATAATGTTTGATAGATCACTTAGGGTGCGTTTGGTTCGGGAATAAGCAGGAATAAGGATGGAGAATAAGGAGAATAAGGGTATATTCTTTGTTCGGTTGGAGGATAGGAATAAGGTGAAATAAAGGTAGGTAAGGTGGGATAAAGATAGGAATAAGAGTGAAATAAGATGGAATGATGGGGAATAGTCGTATCACTTAGAACCGTGTCGGGAGGAGAATTGGCCCCTTATTCCAGGGCATATTCTCCAACCGAACACGCATGCAACCAAACAAACCCTTAGGCCCCGTTCGGGTACCAGTTTACCCGCGGGTTAGGGGGTTTACCCCCCTTAACCCACATCCCCCTCTCTCCCCGTGGGATCCACTTTATTTCTTTTTTAAAAAAATAAATAAATCAATTTTACATCATCAATCGTATCAAAAAATAATATATTATACCATCATATCATATAAAAATTATAAACTACTCCACTTCTACTCACTTTTCCAAACTTCAATACAATCACATCACAATAACTACTCACTTTTTCAAACTCCAATACAATCATATCACCCCAAACCCACTTCTAACCCATCCCCAGTTCAACCCTCTACCCAAACACCAAAACACAAAAACAGGTTACCCTCTACCAGTTTAACCCGCCAACCAAACGCACCCTTAGCATCCTCTGATCGATCATTTTGGGCCAATTATTATTTGCTTTAAAATTTGAATTTTTGCGGAACATTATAAGAAAGTGTTTTGATGCCTCTGACTGTGACTTATTAGATGCTTGTCAAATCATAACCCTCTTTTGATGTGTTTTGTCAAATTGCATTATCTTGGAAACTTTTTTGAAATTCAAATATGTGATCTATCCTCAACTTACTACATTTGTGGTTAGCAGTTCGATGATTAGTCACATCTTGGACCTTGAAACATATTGTAAACATTAGTGACATTTTCGTAATTATCACCTAAAACTCGCAAAACATATTGTCTTACACCACAAACCCTGACTTCGGTTTAAACTTTATTTGAGTCAATTACTTGGACTGATCTTGAGTTAATCTAACCATAGGAAAATTTGATAATA
Source organism: Ottelia alismoides (assembly GCA_037367405.1). Classification (NCBI taxonomy): domain Eukaryota; kingdom Viridiplantae; phylum Streptophyta; class Magnoliopsida; order Alismatales; family Hydrocharitaceae; genus Ottelia; species Ottelia alismoides. The sequence continues at coordinate 85,865 of JAZKJV010002680.1, forward strand.
AATCTTCCACCTCGCTCTCTCCTATCATTTTTCCCCTCTCCCTTCTTCTCCAAGTCATTGGTCCCAGTTCCGGCCTCTACACGACATCAAGATTTGTCAATGACGATGCTGGAAGATCTCTCATTGGGTGCGAAAAGTGTGAGACCCTTGTCCGTGGCATCCAAGATCTTTAGCATCACGAATGAGAGAACGAACGAGGCAAACAGTGACAAGCCATGGGAGAGGCGAGAGTAACTAGGGTTTGCACATGCATAACCAGAAGGGGCACCTTCTTGTGCCTCCACGTCCCCATGGGGAGGGTGCATGTCGATGACATGATCGAGCCGATGTCATTCGCAGACGAGTACGTCTCTGGAGTACTCAACCCAACTGGGTTGATACCCTCTCCAAAGAAACCCAACCTTTTCGCATTATATTTTAGCATTGCATTAAGTAGTTACATTTTTGTTTGCATATTTATTTAAAAAAAATAAAAATACGAAAAAATATCCTTTCAAAAACCATGCTTAAGGACATAGTCGTTGATGTGTAGGCCATTGGTGAAAGTGAAGACGCCATTCTCCTTGTTTAGTCGCGTAGAGTCCTACCTCTGTCAGCTTTAACTAGTGGATTAGAGAACAACCTTGGTTTCTACATCATCTTGTAGAAGTGTTTGGATCGTCTATTGTAGTGTTGTGGTGCTGTACCGCACCACCGCCGCTCGATCAAGCTAGAACTTGATCGAACGGTTGTGGTGCGATACAGCACCACAGCAGAGAACCCACGCCCCCTAGTGGAAATCCGGAAGTTCAAATTTCTACCCGGTATACATCACATTGTGCGTACGCCGAGCTCATATAACAAAAAGATATACATCGGTTGGATTGTGTCTAAGAGATCAATCAAGAGAAACATTTTTTAAGAAGAAAATGTTCATAAATAAAAGAATGTATTATACAACAGCAATATCCATTGGATAACATTCATACATAGAGAAGATTAAAACCATACCGTTAACTGCGACAAAATTGCACTCCAGGTAGCATGTGAGAAAAGAGGCTGCTAACGCGTGGCTGAGGGCAACCCTTTTTTGTTCGAAGAAGTTGGCCAAAGAACTCCATGGAAACTACGAATAAGATCATCGACATAAATCAGCAGTTTCCAGAAGATTACGCAGTTGATTCCATCACAACTTATAGAAGAAAAGAGCATTGCGCTTGAGTATAATTCTCCCTTCTAAAGTGCATCAAGATCGCTTTCGACACAAACTGTACAAGAAGCCCCCTTTCAGCTTTCTTATCCCGCTTCAATTCAAGGTTGCAAACTTCAACCGAAACGGTCTGAGACAAACCGGCTTCAAATATTATCATATGCAGCCTCATGTCGTGCTCAGCTGCATAATCGTACTGCGTTGTGAGACTACGAACATGGGGAGGGACAAATCTGCCTTGATGTCTGTATGATACACTTCGACAACTAAGACCATGTGTTCTTCCAGCAACCCACCACCGCCTCTTGAGCAAACAAGCACAATGATGTTATTTAGCTCATGTCTATACCAGCTGGAGAAGGCTTCATGTCTATTGCAAGAATACGAGGAATCTTCTCTAGTGCACGACTTGTATCAACGGCACTTGATACAGTGGACTTACGATCCCACGGGGTATGTAGTAGTTGATCATAGCAGCCACCAGAAGCAAACAAATTCCTCCCTGACGCCTTACCGATACTGCTTCCACTAAGTAAACCTGAAAAAAAAGGGGGGGCATCTGCAGTAATTTTCTTCTGGAAGCAAGAGTACATCTATTGAGATATTTTTCATGAGTGAGTTTATCATGAGATACTGCACTCCCCAACCTTACCAAAGACTGCTCGACATATACACAAAATCTCGAGTCTTACTGTTTCCAGTCAATCAACGATTTTATTACCCTGCAAGAGCTGGCATCTGATAAAAGTCCAGTGGCCTTCCTCTCAAATGATTGTGGTGGGGATAAATCCAAGGATGAGAAAACATCAGCAATATCCTGTTTAAGAACCCCCTCGATGCCCTACCGAGACCACGTAGCAGCTAATATTCACCTTGATTCAAACTGACATCAAAACAATTTGACTGGAAAAACTAACTCAGTATATCCAATGCTACCATAATCGTTTCTGCCAGAGTAGCCGCAGGTATGCCTCCAATGATATCGAAATCTCCCTGCAGACAGCGATTTAAAAATGAATGTCCAATCGCCTAATTTCTAGGGCTTAAAAGATATTCTCTCATTGTTGATGATCCAACTAACAAAGGGAGAGCGCAATTCGTGACAAAGCTCAAGCAATTCTACCCATGAGGTTAATACTTTAAGAAACCTCCTATCAAATTGGTGTTGATGATCTTTAAGTCATGCCGGTGAGATCTCCAATCTCTTGCCTCTGTGTTTTATACACTTCATTTGCAATGTCAAGCATTATATCTCGAAGTTCCGTGTCAGCTCCACTATGTTGTACGGCCCAAGCTTCATTACATGGCAATTTTGCCCCTTCGCTGCGTCACCAGAGCGTTTAGACATCCTAAAGTCCTAGTATAATAACTGGCGAAGCCTTCTTCCACTTTAAGTAAAGTAGGCTACATGGATTCTTGCTCAAATCCATGTTTGAAAGATCCGACTATTTTTTAAGCTAGTTGTCTTCTACCTAACGCAACCCCCACAAGGAGGGAGTTGAACACTGGTCTTTTGGATGGTAGGCACACTGCACACACTGCACTACCACCAGACCAAAGTCCTAGTGTAATACAACAACAACAACAACAAAGCATTTTCCCACAGTTAAGTAGGGTCGGCTACAAGAATTCTTTGCCTCCATTCAGATATATCTTGGGCCAATCCCGAGCTTATATCCACAAAACTAAGATCCCTTCGTATGGTCTCTTTCGAACACTTCTTGGGCCGTCCTCGCCCTCTCTTAGTCGGCTCAACATCCCAACACTCGCATCTCCTAACTGATGCATCAGCTGATCTTCTTTGCAAATGTCCAAATCATCTTAAGCGGTTTTCTCGCATCTTATCCTCGATCGGAGCTACGCCAACTTTCTTTCTAATTGCATCATTACGAATCCGATCTTTACGTTTGTGTCCACACATCCACCTTAACATTTTCATTTCTGCTACATTCATTCTCTGCACATGTCCTCGGAAAATACTCCGTCAAGATAGATAGAGGATTGTAGATTCCTGTCTCACTACAATGCCCACATCACTTGTTTGGGTTGTCCCAAAGTAGCTGCTGAAGTTTTCACCTGTTGCCGAACCGCATGTGTTCTCCAAATCGAAGTCGATTTGGGTTTCAAACCAAGCCTTAACAAACAATATTATTATGCTGCAAACGCGCAAGTGTGGCAACTTTCCTCTGAATTTTTTTCATTGAAGGGTTAGCTTTTATTATTAAGAAAGGTCCTTTTTATAGCATATTGCCATCCATCCGATTAATTCTGGCACAGCATTGCAAGATTGAATCCGCCATTGCGATGGATTGTATCTCTTCAAAAATTTTCAAGTAACGGGAATCAACGGAAGGCGCTGTCCTCAGCAGAGTCAAAACTTCCTCTCCATAAAAGAGCGACAGGACATGTGCTGCTTGAAATGTTGACTACAAATTTTGTTAAAGTTTACCTGCAACTCAGCAGCCAGATCCCTCGCACTTCCAGAAAGCATACCCAAAGTTTACAATTCCCATTATATTCAAGAAGTGCAGAATCTGCAGATGACAGTGATCCTTTTTGTCGAGCAAGCAAGACGAGATATGCCATAAGCAGGTATATTTTCTCAGCATGGATTTCCCCATCATCGATTGCCCAGTTATCCAACAAAATTTCCCCGGAATCGCTCATTCCCTGGTTAGAGATGATATTCTTCTTGTTTGAACCCCTCCCTCGATTCCACAATAGTCCTCTCCAGAAGAAGATACTTCAGATGATGAAGTGTAATCTTTGGATGCTGATATGCTCTAGTAATCCTCGTCAGTCTTTATCAAGAACATTTAACCTTTATGAAATCTACTTATCTTGAAATCTAATGCCCATTTTTCATACAAACATGAGTTGATTTAAAAGTCAAAATGGATGGCATCTTATCATGTTGTTTAATCTCAAAATCGTCGATCATGGTGTTACCTGAGCAAGTGACAATAGGAAAATTCATGATACTGTTACAGGCAAAGGAAAAATCGTTATGTAAGATGGCAGAACTTTGTTTAAAGTAATTCGCTAAGATGGCTTTCATTTTAACTTAAGTTTCAAATTTATTGGCAGAATCAGCAAGAAGCCACATGTTCAAGAGAGGTAGCTTTGGTATTAAAAGAAGCCATTTGAAGTATTTGAGTAGCTTCACGTGAGACGTATGAAGATCCAACACCTCCATGCATTTCACTTAAATCATTGAACTATACACCATTGGATAAAAGATTTAATGATGCACGGTCTCCCATTGCTTCACCTCCTAGCCAACAAGTGGCATTCAATATTTGCTTCGACCTAAGTGTCAGCCTCACACCACTTCATACATCATGCATCTGTAAACCTCACCTCGTTTCTCTGAAGCATTGTGGCTATGCCACGTAGATGATCCTCCTCTTGTGAAAATTGTAACATCTTTTACTTAGGATTGTCTCTATCTTCATTGGACAAGGAAAGCACTAAACTAGAAATACAACAACAGCAAAGCCTTTTTCCCGCAATAAGTAGGGTCGGCTACATGGATTTCTTGCCTCCATTCAGATCTATCTTGGTTCATTCTAGAGCTTAGATCCAAAAAACTAAGATCACTTCATATATTGGGCATTCCTCGCCCTCTCTTAGCCGGCTCAACATCCCAAAACTCGCACCTCCTCACTGGTGCATCAGAAGACCTCCTTTGCAAATAGCCAAACCACCTTAAGCGATTTTCTCGCATCTTATCCTCGATCGAAGCCACACCAACTTTCCTTCTGATTGCATCATTCTGAAGTCGATATTTACGTATGTGTCCATGCATCCACCTTAGCATTTTCATTTCTGCTATTGTCATGCTCTGTACATATTTATGGTTCACATGCCAACATTCAGATCCATGGAGCATAATAGCTATCACGGCTTCTTTGTATAACTTTCGTTTGATTTTCAAAGGAATTTTCCTACCACAAAGAACAGTAGAGACTCCTTTCCACTTTAGCCAACCTACATTTATTTCATTAGTAACATTTTCATGAATTTCCACATCATGTTGCAAAATATATCCCAAGTATGTACAAGAATATCTCTTCTGAATGTTATTGTCACCAATCTTCACCTCGATTCCTTCACCATTGCTTCCATCAAAAGTGCACTTCATATATTCAGTATTAGTCATACTTATACAAAATCCTTTAATCTCCAATGCATGTTTCCGGATCTCAAGCTTCTCATTTACTCCATATCAGGTCTCATCAATCAACACAATATCATCAACGAATAACATACACCAAGGTATCTCATCCTGAATGTGACTTGTCAACTCATCCATGATCAAAGTAAAACGGAATGGACTCAAAGCTAAACCTTGATGCAGACCAATGTGATGGCAATAGTCAGTCTTACCAGACTGTATCCTTAAATAAGATGAAGCCCTATCATACATATCTTTTATGAGGTTAATGTATTGGGCATGTACTTGTCTCTTCTCTAAAACTCTCCACAATATCTTTCATGGGACAGAACCATGAGCCTTCTCCAAATCAATATAAAACATATGGAGGTTCATAGCTCTAAATTTCCATTGTTCTCCTTAGCAAATGGATGGCTTCAATAGTTTAGCGACTTGACATGAACCCGAATTGATTTTATTTTACTTTGGAAACTTGTCTCAACCTTCTTTCGATCATACATTCCCAAATTTTCATATTGTGACTCATTAACAAGATACAACTGTAATTTGAACAAATTTGAATGTCTCCTTTGTTCTTATAAAGAGGCAACACGATGCTTCTCCTCCAATCGTCGAGCATTTTCTTGCTTCGCCAAATAACATTAAATAAATTTGTAAGTCAAGCTAAACCACGCTCACCTAAAACTCTCTGAACTTCAATAGGAATGGCATCAGGTCCTACACCTTTCCCACGTATCATAACCTTCAAAGCATCTACTTCCTTCCTTTGTATTCGTCTAGAGCTTGCATGATTCAAGTAACTTTCACTACTAGCTAGATCTCCCAAAGTGATCTGTATATTTCCTTCCCCAATGAAAAGCTTATGGAAGTGTTGCTTCCATCTAGTCTCTATATCCTTCTTAGTAACAAGTGTGTAACCTTCAGCATCCTTAATGAATATCACTTGAGAAAGGTCTTTGGTCTTTCTTTCTCTAGCTTTAGCCAACCTGAAAATATCCTTCTGGCCCTCCTTAGAGTCGAGATTACTGTACAAAACTTCATAAGCTTTTGACTTAGCTTGTACAGACTTTTTTGCTTCTTTCTTCACTATTTCGTAGTTTGCGACAGTTTCATCTGTTGTATCCTTAGACATAGATTTAAAGCATGCTCTTCTAAGTTTGAGCTTCTCTTGTACCCCTCCACTCCACCACCAAGCCTCCCTTTGGCCTGAAGCTCCTCTCTTGGACTCGCCTATCATCTCTTTGGCTACCCTTTGGATACAAGATGCTACCGCCTCCTACATATCACTTGCACTTACGTTATAATCCCAAGATAATTCTTCTAAAATCTTCTCCATGAAGTTTGATTGCTTCAACTGAAGATTCCGCCATCTAGTTCTACTGATCTTGGAAACCCTCTTTTTCTTTACCAGCCATTTTATTTGTACAAACATGACTAACAAGCAATGTTGGGTAGTCAAATTCTCTCCTGGGATTACTTTGCACTCTTTGCAACACAATCGATCTCTTCTCTTCAATGCAAAGTAATCTATCCGCATTTTAGTCGGGCCACTTTTATAAGTAATTAAATGCTCCTCCCTCTTCTTGAAGAGATAGTTTGCAATGAAAAATCATAAGCCGGTACAAAATCAAGAATGACTTTCCCTCTTCATTTCTATCCCTGAAGTCATGTCCTCTATGAACACTAGTATACCTTGAAGCATCGTTTCCCACATGTCCATTAAGATCTCCACTTAGGCAAATCATCTCTCTTTATGAGATTCCTTGCATAATATTATCCAAATCCTCCTAAAAAACTTGTTTAATCATTTCATCTGAACCAAATTGCGTTGCATAAACTGAGATGATATTCAGAATTTCTTCTTCGAACACCACTTTTAGCAAAATAATCTGATTCCCGAGTCTTTGCATCTCAATCACACAATCCTTCAAATAAGAGATGAAAATCCAAAAAAAACCCGAACATATGCAACTAGCTCCCTAGGCAGGTTAAAGGGGGGGAAGAGTCCTTTCTTTGATTGGGAAAGATTTAGCCACACGCTAAACCTGTAACACCTGAAACTTCATTCACCTTCCGCAAGACCCAAATATCATTCTAACGATCTGCATGAAACTCTATACTTCTCTTTTTAGCTTCTGCCTCCCACCATCTCTCAACGTGCAAGGAGATTCAGGAGAATAAATTGACCCTTCTCACAAACCTTTTCCATGCCCAACCACAAACCTTGGCGTGCCTCCTTTCAATAACATACAAAATTCAATCAGATCATGAGGAAATGTCATATAGACCTATGAATGAAGAAAAGGTTGGAGAAACTAAAATAGACACCAAATTATGTCCTCCACATGCCACCAAGGAGCCGGTAGATTCTCGAGATCTTGTTATTGATCTCGTTGAACCTCGGTCGCCATAGGAATGGGCATGATAGGCCCATTCTTGGTCTCCCTACCTGACATTTACTTTGCCTCTTCATCCTCTTATTTTCTTCGTGTTCACTTATGCTTTGATGCTCTTTGATTTCTTTGATTGTAGAAGTTATGTGAGACGATGTTGTTGGCGCTACTTTTTCTACAAAAGACGAAGCTCCATGAGAGAATAGGAGAAGCTTGCCAGCCCTTTTTTCACTTGTTTACGCTTTCGTTCCCTCAAAAAGACCTAAATGTAAGTTTCTTCTTTTTTTTAATTGTCCATGTTTGTATTTTTTTGTTTCTTTGAACAATGTTACGCAGATTGCCCAATCTTCTGTTTACTATGTAATATTTCCATAGTGTTCTTTGCCACTTTCTTTATTATGGAAATGAATATCTTTTGTCCTATAAATTAGTTTATTTGCATTTAATCCCATGATATATCTAATTATTTTTTTAAGAACTTTCATGTTTTGCTAATCAGAGCTACACCAACTTTCCTTCTGATCACATTATTCCAAGCCCGATCTTTTTTGTATGACCACACATCCACCTTAGCATTTTCATTTTTGTTATAGTTATTCTCTGCATATGTCTATGGTTCCCGCGGGCCAACATTCTGATCTATAGAGCATAACAGGTCTCACAGTTGCCTTGCTGCTTTGTAATACTTTCTTTGGCTTTCAAAGGGATTTATTTATCACAAAGAACAGTAGAGGCTCTTCTCCACTTTAGCCAGCCTGTATTTATTGTATGAGTAACATCTCCATCAATTTTCCCATTGTGTTGCAAAATAGATCCCAAGATCTAAAAGAATCTTTCTTCTGAATGTTATTGTCTCCAAATGTTCACCTCGAGTCCATCACCGTTGTTTCCATAAAATTAACACTACACATCTTCAATCTCTTAGCCCTACGTTTATGAAATCCTTTATTCTCCAAGGCATGTCTCCAAATGTTCACCTCGAGTCCATCACCGTTGTTTCCATAAAATTAACACTACACATCTTCAATCTCTTAGCCCTACGTTTATGAAATCCTTTATTCTCCAAGGCATGTCTCCAAACATCCAGCTTCTCATTTACTTCACCTCATGTCTCCTCAATCAACACAATATCATTGTTGAACAACATACACCCAGGTATCTCATCCTAAATATGACTCATCAACTCGTCCATAATCAAAGTAAAAAGAAATTGACTCAAAGTTGAACCTTGGTGCAGACCAATGCTAATGTCAAAACAGTCAGTTTTTCCGGACTGGATCCTTACACAAAATGAAGCACAATCATACATATCTATATAAGGTTACTATGTAGTACATTTATTTGTCTCTCTCCAAATTTCTCCATAATATCTTCCTTGGGATTGAATCATAAGCCTTCTTCAAATCAATAAAAATCATGTGGATGTTCTTCTTTTTAGCTCCATAAATCTCCATTGTTCTCCTCAACAATTGAGTAGGTTCAATAGTTGAGCGATCTGCCATGAATCCGAAGTGGTTTTCAATTACTTTGGAAAATTTCCTTAACCTTCTTTTGATCACATGTTCCCAAATTTTCATGGTTTGACTCAGCAGTTTGATACATCTGTAATTCGAACAATTTTGAATGTCTCGTTTATTCTTATAAAAGGCACCATAATGCTTATCTTTCATTTTCCGGGTATTTTCTTACTTCGTCAGGTAACATTGAATAAATTTGTGAGCCAAGTCAAATCTAGTTCACCTAGAACTCTCCAAACTTCTATAGGAATGTCATAGGGTCCTACCTATTTCCTAGGTTTCATAACCTTTAAAGCCCCATCTACTTCCTTCTGTTATATCCGTCTATAGCTTGCACAATTCAGGCAACATTCACTACTAGCAAGATCTCCCAGTGTAATATCTTTATTCCCTTAATGAAAAGCTTATGGAAGTATTGCTTCCATCTAGTCGATATATCCTTTTGAGTAACAAGCACATATCTTCCTCATCCTTGATGCATCTCACTTGAGAAAAAACTTTGGTCTTGTATTAAATATCAGTATTTATGTCAAAGAGATTAATCAAGAAAAATCTTTTTTAGAAAGAAAATAAAATAATGTATCATACAATAGCAGTGTCCAACGGATAACATTTATACATAAGAAGACTGCAATCATACCATTAACTGTGACAAAATTGCACTCCAAGTAGCATGTGAGGAAGGAGGCTGCTAATGCATGGCCGAAAGCGAAACTCTTTTATTGAAGAAGTTGGCCAAAGAATTTCATGAAAAATATGAATAAGATCTATCAGCATAATTCAGCAGTTTCCAGAAAATTATGTAGATGATTCCGTCACAACTTATAGCATAAAAGGGAGCTGAACTTGTGTCTAATTTTCTAAACTTCTATCAGTTAATTCCAGATTGAGAGACTTCTAAACTGCGTCGAGACTGCTTTTGACACAAACTGTACAAGAAGCCCCCTTTCGATTTTCTTATCCCGCTTCAGTTCAAGGTTACGAACCTCGACCAAACCGGTCTGGGATAAACCGGCTTCTGTTATTATTATAAGCAGCCTAATATCGTGCTCAGCCGCATAATCATACTGCATAGTGAGACTACAAACAGGGAGAGGGACAAAATCTGCCTTGATGTTGGCCTGCCATAATTCAGCAACTAAGTCCATGCGTTCTTCCAGCAATCCACCACCACCTCTTGAGCAAACAAGCACAATGCTGTTATTTAGCTCATGTCTACACCAGCTGGAAGGTTTGATGTCTACTGAATGAATATGAAGAATCTTCTCTAGTGCAAGACTTACACCAACAGCACTTGGTGCAGTGGACTTATGATCCCACAAGGTATGAAGTAGTTGATCATAGGACCCACCAATAGCAAACAAATTTCTCTCTAACGCCATGCCTATACTGCTTCCACTGACTAAGTAAATCTGGAAAAAAAGACCACCATAGTAATTTTCTTCTGGAAGCATGAGTACGTCTATAGAGATATTTTTCTCGATCCTCCATGATCTTAAGCAACTCAGTAACATGGAAATTTCATCGAATGCATTCCGTGTGAGTTTATCATGAGAAACTGCACCTCTCAACCTAGCCAAAGACTGCTCGACGGATCCACAAAATCTCGAGTCAACTGTTTGCAGTCGGTCAACGACTGATTTCGAGAGATTGATACCCTGCAAGAGCTGGCGTCGGATAAAAGTCCAGTGGCCCTTCCTCTCGGATGATTGTGGTGGATATAAACTCAAGGATGACAAAACATTGGCAACATCTTGTTTAAGAGCTCCCTCGATGCCTATCCAAGACCACATAGCAGCTAATATTTTGCCATGATTCAAACGGATATCAAAACAATTGGACTGGAAAAAGTAACTCAGTATATCCAATGCTACCTTAATCGCTTCTACCAAAGTAATCGCAGGCATGCCTCCAATGATGTCGAAATCTCCTTGCAAACAACGGTTTGGAATTGAATGTCCAATAGCTTTCCGATGAACCCATGATATTTCGTAGCGCTTAAAAGATGTTCTCTCATTGCTGATGATCCAACTAACAAAGGGAGAGCGCAATTCATGACAAAGCTCAAGCAATTCTCCCCCTGAGCTTAGTACTTTAATAGACCTCCTATTGAATTGGTGATCGTTATCTATAAGCCGCATCGGTGAGATCTCCAACCTCTTGGCTCCATGTGTTTTATACACGTCGTTTGCAATGTCAATAGTTATATCTCGAAGTTCTATGTCAGCTTCAGTATGTTGCATGGATGAAGCTTCATTGCGTGACAATTTTGCCCCTTCACTGTGTTGCTTTTGAGCCTTCATTTTTATTCTATCCTCATCAAAAATGGTAGAAATAACCTGATCATAAATATACGAATCCTCAGCAGTTTGAATGGTACGCAATATATCATTTAGCCATTCATCTTCCATTCTCGGAGGCAACGAATGCCGCAAGAGTTCTTTTGCTGAAGGCCGGTCTGAGGGGTTTGGGGACATTAATTGCTGTACAAGAGATGCCTGCTCAGGAAATTCGGCGACCCAAACAGAAGGAAGTGATCCTTTCAATTTTAAATCTGACAGTACAAGGTGCCTTTCCATAGCTGTGTCAAATGGGTGCCACAGCTCAAAGAAGACAACCCCTAAGCTGTACATATCAACCTTTTCATTTATTTGAGGCCATGCCTGTTCAATTTCAGGTGCTGTATAATAGTAAGTTCCAACTTGGCCAGTGCCATCAGCAGAAATTCCACTGGTGTCGTTTGGAAGAACGTGATCTGGGTCCAATTGCTCTAGTTTGAGGAACTTGGCAAGGCCAAAATCTCCAATTTTGATATCATTACGGGCATCAAAAAATATGTTGTTTGGTGTCAAGTCCCGATGAATAATTCCTTGGGCGTGTATATGCGCGAGGCCTTCAACAATTTGGCGAAAAAGATGCCATGTCAGGTCTTTGTCAACAAACCGTTTCGACACCCCAAAATCCTGGTGTAATGTCCTCGGACAATACTCCATCTGTATATAGAGGTATGTACATTCCTGTCTCACCTGAATGCCCGCATCACTTGTAATAGTTGTCCCCAAGTAGCTGCTGAAGCTTTCACCTGCTGCTGATCCGCAAGTGTTCTCCCTATCGAAGTCAAATTGAGTTTCAAACCAGGCCTGATAATAGCGAACAACATGCTGATGCTGCAAGCGTGATAGTGTAGCAACTTCCCTCAGAATTTTTTCATTGAAAGGTGAGCTTTTACTCTTGAGACGGATCTTTTTTACAGCATATTGTCGCCCATCCAATTTATTCTGGCACAATACTACATGACCGAATCCACCATGGCCGATGGATCGTATTTCCTCGAAATCATTTAAGTAACGAGAATTGAGGGGTGAGGTATTGACCTCAGCAGAGTCAAAACTTCCTCTCCAGAAATGAGCTACATGAGAAGAAATCATATGCTGCTCGAAATGTTGAGTAAAGATTTTGTTGAAGTTTACCGGCGATTCTGCAGCCAGATCCCTTGCCCTTCCAGAAAGCATCCCCAAATTGTACAATTCCCGTGATATGTCAGGAAGGGCAGACGCCAGCGATCCTTTTGTCAAGCAAGCAAGACGAAGAAGATACGCCATAAGCATGTCATTTTTCTCAGCATGAGTTTCCCCATCATCCATTCCCTGACTATCCAACAAGGTTTCCTCCGAATCATGTGGTCCCTGATCAAAGACTGTATGCTTCTTTGTTTGAACCCCTCCCTCAACTTCACGAGAATCCTTTCCAGATGAAGATACTCCAGATGATGAAGTGGATTCTTTGGTTGTAGATAAGCTCTGACAATCGTCGTCATTCTCTTCGTCAAGATCATTTAATTTTGATGCAACTTGAAGTCTAATGTTGTTTTTTATACCAACATTGGTGGGTTTGAAAGCCAAAGCTGATGCCAACTTTTCCCTCTGTTTAAACTTGAAATTGTCCATTGTGGTGCTACCTGAGCCGGTGACAGTAGGAGGAAAATTCCTGGATACATTATAGGCAAAAAAATCACTATGTTAAGATTTCTATGTGATGCAGATAAACCACTTTTTTAAGAGCCGGTTACATTTGGAGTTAAGGCTGGAATTTACTAGCAGTACCAGCAGGCAGTAGTGTTCAAGAGACATCCTTGGTCCGAGAAGCAGTTTAATCATATAGGGAAAAGCCGCCTCTTGAACCCTAATTAATCCTAAATTTGTCCATCGTGGTGCTACATGTGCCAGAGATAATAAAAGAAAAAATGTGGACACTGTGTAGACAAAAAAAAAACCCATTATGTAAGGACCCATGTATATTACTATAGGCAAAAAGCCATCTTTCTTAGAGGTGACTGACTTTCCTTTTGAGTTAATCATGAAATTAACTAGCAGGTCCAGCATGAAGATACATGTTCAAGAGGTGGTTTTGATCTTAAAAGCCACCACTTGAAGAGGCAATTAAATTCTATGAAGCAAAGCTGTCTCTTAAACCTTGTTTAATCTTAAAATTGTCCATCATGTAGTGGTGCTAACTAAGCCAGTGACTATAGGATGAAATTCATGGATGCTGTTATAGGCATAAAAAAATCATTATATAAAGGGTGAAAATCCCATATGTAAGCCATCATTTTAAAAGGTCGCTTTTACTCTGAGTTAAACCAGTACCAAGCATGAACTTGCATGTTCAAATTGAAGAGCGCCTTTTATTTATATAGAGGATAACAACCTTTTGAACTATGTTTAATCTTAAAAGTGTCCAAGGTGGTGATGCATGTGCTAGTGACAATAGGAGGAAAACTCACAGATATTGTTATGAGTGAAAAAACATTATGTAAAGGTTGCTATATAGCATAAGGAGTACCCACCTAATGGCCTAGTGGTAGTACAGTGTGGCTACCACACAAAAGACCAGGGTTCAAATCCCACTCTTGCAGGGTTGTGTTAGGTAGTCGACGGCCAGCATAAAAAATAGTCGAATCTTTCAACGTGGATTTGAGCAAGAATCTACATAGCCGACCCTACTTATAGTGGGAGAAGGCTTAGTACTTTTTTGCTATATAGCGTAAGGAGACTTCAGTCTTAGAAGTCGGCCGCTTTGATTCATGTAGAGCAAAGCTGACTCCTAAAAATGTGGGTTCTTAATTTAAAAAACCAAAACCTTGTCATCTAGGGTATAACAAATGTCAATGCCTTCTCTCGCTTTAAGTAGGCTCGGTTACATCGATTAATATCATATCTATGTTGAAAGATCCAACTATTTTTTGCGCTGGTCGCCGGCTACCCAACGCAGTCCTGCTCAAGAGGGATTTGAACCTGGTATTTTGGGCGGTAGACATACTGCTCTACCACCATACCATTGAGGCGGATACCTTCATGTCTTATTGTTTGCATTAAAAAAACAGCTTTGCTACCTTCAATATAGATTTTGCTTCATGTGTTGAGAAATTTTATTGATGACAATAGCATACCTTCCCGTCTTATTGTTTGCATCAGCCATGAAACTCTGCTGGAAGGACCCGAGATCACCAAACAGATCGTACAGCCCATAAACAAGCAACCCTTCAGAACAGTCGACCTCGCTGGACAGAACAGAAGGTGCTCCAAGAAGAAGCTCCTCCTTTCCTCTACGAGAAGAAGGGAGAATCTCCGATAGGTATTCCTGCGCAGCCTCGACGAGATTGAAGATCATGACCCGTCCTTCCCGCGCATTGGAAGCTGCCTGATCGTGGAGGAGGGAAGCGAGCTGTTCCACATCCTCTAGCCTGAGGCCATCACCCGCCGGCTCAACCTGGAGCTTGGGGCACTTGCAGGGGTAGCCCGGCGAGGTCCTGACGGAGAGGAGGGCGACGATCCCGGGGTGTTCGTTGCCGGCGTCGTCCGTGTGTGGGCGGAGGTTGACGATGAAGTGGGCCAGCGGGGGCGGCGAGAGGACCTTGAAGTCGTCCTGGAAGATGGCGGAGAGGGCGGTGAGCTCCTCGTGGAGGAGGTCGCCGTCGTCGGGGGAGGAGAGGTCCTTGGACGGCGGCCGCCCTTTGCCCTTGCGCCCGCCTCCATCTCGCTTCTTCTTCTTCTTCCCCATCTCATCCAAAATTTGAGATTTTCTAATTTGTTTCCAAGAACAGGTGCATAAATCCAAATCAAGCCCTTGATTCCTGTATTTTATCTTTATATTATTGTTTTTATCTTATTTGTTAATTAAGTAATGTTGAAAATCGTAATTTTGTAACTTCGGCCAGATGATATTGGCATTCAAGGTCATGACTTTGATTTCTCTTCTCATTCTTTCTCATTTTTCTTCTTCGTGCCTTTCCGTGGTGAAGGATACTATATACACAATAAGGAAAATCTTATTGGAGTGCTTCGAGTAACCACAACTCTCTACCTATCGATGATTACTCCGGTACATTATGGATATTAACGTTGTGGCATTCATGCTTGTTGGCAGCTCTTCTTGTCTTGAACTTAAAATATCGACGAGGGAGATTGGATCTGTCTTTAACTCCTTAGCCGGAGGTTTGGAGCATGTAGGTGACATGTAATAGATCGTGATGACAACTTGAGGTCTTCATCTGATAAGATCTCTCATCCTCTCCCTCTCTCTCCTCCCCTTGTTACAGTGAGAATGTGCTCTAATCAGTGACGAGAAGCTTTTGGAGTTCATCCTCCTCGTCCATGGATCTCCTCCAACAATTGCAGATGAAGCCCTTCATATGCCCCTTCAATCCATGTTTATCGTCACTCTCCATATCTACAGTGATGGTCATTATTGTTTATCTACCCTTGAGAAAGGCCAGCCTCCAACCCCGCCTCCAACTCTGCCTCCATCGTCCTTCGTATAACGAAAGCCATGGCTCTATCACCAATGTCCATGTGAGATGATAACACATGGAGATTTATTATCTTCAATGACCTTGGGATACAGTACGTTGTTGGTTGCTTAAAGTGTGAATAAAGTTGCATTGGCTATTACTTTATGAGTTTGAAATGAATGAAGCACATGATAAATATCTTTTCAAACTCATATCATTAGCTATCAATATTCATTGTATGAGGATATTTAATGTGGTATATTACTCAAACCTTCACCTTTAAGTGCTTATATTATCATAGTGATTAACATAGGTTTCGGTGACTGTTGCATTTCCATTACACATTACACTTATTGTTTCGCCTTCGATGTGTGCATCTTTATGCGTATGTGTATTTGTGTGTGTGTGTGCGCGCGCGCTCGATTTTTCAACTCATTTTATCCTTGTGACCCGCATGGAGAGACAACATATGAATATACTGTAGAGTCGTATCCCTAGTTCATGTATCAGATGCATCCATGACATGTCTTTGACGTCCTAGTTCATATAATAAGTAGATGAAGATCATATTTACTTGCATTTCCCTACATACCAAGCATGTTTACTTGTCGAATGAAGTTATGTAAATAGATTTGTAATAGACGTCGAAACATGTACCATGAATACTTTTCATTAAATGATTATGTGGTCTCAATTAATTTTTAATCAACCTCTCGATTGAATCACCATCGAGTCGATTTTATAGTTGTCATCATGATACGAGCTCCCAAAATATCGATCATTTGAAAGATTTCAAGAATTAACTTAAAACATAATTGAAATGAAATTTAATAGTGATATTGTGAAAAAAAGAGTTGATAAATATGCATATGATGAGGATTAATACTATATGAACCACTCGTGCTTTCGAAACAAGGGGCGGTTGAATGGTATAAGAGATTCAGTAGGTTGTAGTGGATAGACCTGGCCAATATACCGGAGGCTCGTCTGCCTAACTTGCTCATGGGTCAGACTTGGGATAGGAGAATTGAGGTATGGATTGGCCCGGTCCATCCTAGAAAAAGTAAAAAATAATACATAAGGTAGGTAAGACATGTATTAATATGATATACATCAAGGTTTTCATATGTGATTATACTTTTACATTAAAATTAGTGGTTCCCTGTTAAGTAACATGTAAACTACTTATATTAGTTATATAAAGGTATGGTAATAAAACCATTCATACTTAATAAATAACATTAAAATCCGATGGGATAGAATAAAGTTGGCCATGGGCTAGTCAGTGGCAGGATCTGGACAAAGTCTAACCTCGACCCATTTGGTACGACTCATGAGCCAGGTCATCCTATATTTTGACTAGGTACAGTCGTTGGGTAAAATCAATAATGAATAACAAAGAACGATTATTTGAGGATCTATGGACATGGTAACCCCAAAGAGAGGGTATGTTAGTTTTTCTCATTTGAACATTGATAGGTGACATACATGTAGGGATGAGCATGGGCCGGGTTGGGTTGGGCTTTGAAGGTCCCAGGCCCAAGCCCGCTTAAAAAATTCGGGCCTTGGGCCGGGCTTAGGCCCGCAAAATTCTTTTTTATTCGGCCCAAGCCAAGGCCCGACCCAATTCTGTTGGGTCGGGCCGGCTCATCTTCCAATTAGATATTATTAACTTTGACTCTTTTGTTTCAAGTTAATCTCAACTCAAGTTACACAAGCTAAAATTGATTAAAATATGTACCATAATACTTGTGAAACAAGTAAAATTCAATTATACCAAATCCAAATTTACACATGTGCACTCAATGCTAGATACCATGAAATGAATGTCCCTCATTTATAGAAATTGAAAGAGTGAACCAAACTTACCCAGTTAACAATAACAAGTGCACCAGATCCTAGATGTTAAAAAATGGGCATAAGACCTATATTGGATAAATGTACAATAATAGAAAATGTTCTGATTGAAGAAAATAAATAGTAACAAATTGAAGAATAACCAAAAGAATTTAAACCAAATACTAATTAAGAAAATTAATTCTTAATTGAAATACATTGATCATCAACTCGTGTCACACGCTTGACTTTCTTGATTTATAAACATTGTATGAAGACATGATACAAGAAGAGAGTGCACATGAAATAGGTGGGAGTTTTCATGTATGTAGGATGTGAGAAAGGATTCGGGCCCTCTTCGGGTCGGGTCCTTGGACTGGGTCGGGCTGGGCCGAGCCAAGCCTGAGCCCGACCCAAAAAAAATTTTGGGCCTAAATATTGGGCCCAAGCTCGGCCCGATATTCCCTTTGGGCCTGGGCTGGGTCGGGCTTTTTGGGTTGGGCTTCGGGCTGGGCCGGCCCAGCCCAATGCTCATCCCTACATACATTCATGAATCAATCTCGTTCATCCAACCACAACCTTAACCATCACTATATCCTAACCTCAAAGTTGCTTTTTTATTGTACCACTGGTACATGAGTAGTTTCACATAACCATCCTCGTAGGCATAACCCCAGAGATGTGATGTACAAGAGCCCTTTGGGAAAGTCACATTGCACTCCAAGAGAAATTGCATGAAAAGAGAAATAAGATGGTGTGGTATGAGAAGTGGGCGTAGATATGTCGTGGAATCAATGTAAATCCATGTGTTGTGTGATTGTGCATGCTACGCGTCTTGATTAATTTCCGATCGTGAGTGATTGAGTAAATCTGTTCGCAGTAGGAAAGGATGAGAGTGAGTCTATGAGCCTTTTCCTATCCGAGGAGTCACAATTTTCATCCTCGATGAAATTCACACCTCCTACTAGACGATCTTTACCAGGATCTCTTTTCACACATTAATATATGTTTTTTTTATAATTTGTAGTTCTTTTTCATTTAAGGAAGCTATAATTTTTTAAAAAAATATAATATTGACCAACATCTGAATTTATCGTTCTTTTTTGGGAAATAATGCACAAAAAATCAAAATTATTTATCAAACAAAGCAAAAAATATAAAAGATAACAAAATAAAACCCCTTATTGAAAAGTAATCGACAATATCACGAGAATTAAAATGAAAGAATTACGCATGACGTACGTGGTATCAATTCAGATGATTTTTGCATGACATGATGATCATAATCGGTGATGGTATAAAAAATATTATTTAGTTTGAAAAAGGTATTAATAACTTAAAGGGTTTTGAAACATCAAACCCACTTTACCTTTTTACCCATTAAAGTCGTATCACTTTTTACTGTGTAAATATCTAATTTTACTTAAAAGCAACTAAGTCATAAAAGAAGAAATATCTTTATAAATAAGATAGTGCATGCCCATGCTATTGATGAATCTCCATTTCATCACTTTTATTCATTTGTTTTGACCTTATGTCCCTAGCTAAATGCATGTAAATAAAATTAATGTGTACAAAATAACACTCATAAATTGACTAATAAAAACTGTATAAATACACGTATTTAATTAAAAAATAAAAATAATAAATTAAATAAAAGAAAAAGAAATGAAGTGTCAAAGACATCGAATGACCCTTGACCCCGAGACCACCAACATTCACTTGATCGACAAGGAATAAAGAAGGCTGAGTTTGGGCAGATAAGTTGTACATAAATGTACTAAAAATCCTAATTTTTATTCATCAATTAAGAGTCATTTTGACCCTATTTTATTTTCCATTTTCTACATCTCAATTAGTAAAATCATCAACATGAAATTTGTACATAAAAATACAAAGAAAAATACAAATTAATTTCATACAAAATAATACACAATGCACCCGGGGCACTCAAAATAAAAAGCCACAAACAAAAATTCTCAGACACGTATCTCCTCCACACATACTCAAAATTCATAAAACGCACCTTTATTATTTAAAAAATTTAATTCTCTTCTTAATGAAGATGGGTTCATTAAAAATAGAATTAAAATGCAAAAGTTAGCTTTTGGGTCTCTATTGTACTGTATACCTTTAGATTATATTAAATATATTCATTTTTTATATTTTCAACTTTCTTGTATTTTTAAACACTTGTGATAATATTCATATCAAAGTAAAAAATACACATAAATGAAAACATTAAAAGTACAATAAAATACATAATGTATTAAAGTATATAGGTATATTGTACCTATAGTATACATACCCCTTAAGCAAATAAAATCAGAAAAAGATAATAAAAATATGAAAATATGTATTTAAATATATCACAAACATATAAAACATGTAAATACAATAATAAAATATAAAATCCAAAATAAAAATAAAACATACTAAACATAGGTATTTATACCTATGTATATACTCATAAAAAGTAAACCTAATAAATAACGATGTAAAAATAAATAAAAATCATATTAAATTATTTTACACGGTATTAAATATTTTTTATTTTAACTTTTATTGAATTAATTCATTTGCTATTTTATTTCTATTAATATATTCTTTTCTTCCCTATTTTGTCTCATACCAAGCTGACGTGGCCCAACGGGGCCACCCCTTTTGTTGACCTCTGGTCAACTACTCATCTTGGCATCTTTGACTTGTTAAATCCATCGAGAGGTCATCTTCCCTTTTTCTCGCTCGACCCATCACACCTTTTCACTTGAAATCTCACACAAACTTTGCTAGATCAAACCTTAATCCACACCTAATCTTTTGATCCATTGTACATAGATCTGATTTATCAAAAACCATGGGTTCTTGAGCCTCCTCCACGTTGTTTATAAATAAAACCCCTCGCCTTCCTCTTCGATGCAACTGGGATGGGTTAGGTGGGGGACACGTGGTGGCTCTTGGAGCCGCCACGTGTTGCTCCTATAAAAATAAATAAAATAAAATTCAAAATAAAATAGTAAACAAGACAATTCAAAAAGCGATCTTCATAAAAAATTGTTCATCTCAACGAGATCTACAACTTTCACGAAGGAACCAAAACCAAAACAAGTAATATGTACACAATGTATTTTTTATCTTTTATGTACAAAGAATAATCGATTTTTTCCATTTTTTGATTTTTAAATACAGAAAATTTTGAATAAAATCATATACAATATAAAAGAAATATTTACACATTAATCCGATTTTTTGGTGTTTATAATAATTTAGAAAATAAAGATATAAAAGAAATGGGACTTATGTACAACATATATGTACAGACTCACAATGATTCATTTTCTTTAATTTTTGATTCATTTTCTATTTGCATTTTTACATACTTCATTACAACGTTAATACACAAAATATATGAAAAAGAAATGAATTAAAAGGAATTAATTTTGTACATAAATGATAAGGGCAAAATCAGTCAATATATACAATATACAACGAGGATAAAAAACCTAAGGTTCATATATGAACTCCGATTCTTTTGAATTTAGTCTTATTTTCTAGATAATTCAACGTATATTAATTAAAAAGCGAGCATATATTCATAGGAGATTGTATGTGAGAGATATTTGCATTTGCGATTTTCTATCTCAAAAATAAAGTTTGATTTTATTTGTCAAATATACATGTTAGTATTTTTCTAATATTTTTCACTTATTATTGTTAGTAATGTGTACACAATAGAGTCTATTTTAATGTGTATGGAGTTATTATAAAATAATGAAAAATGAGGAAAGTTGTGTAATATACATGTAATTATTTACACAGAATTTCTGACCGCTTATTAATGCAAATTCTAAATGATAAAATATGTATATTATTTACATATACATGAATGATAATAATACAATATAAATGGGGAACCTGCTCCCCTATCCCCCCCAGCTTGCTAACCGTCAACAAGACCCTCGTCTAGTATGGTATGACATGACAGCAGGCTTCGCCTACCCTTCTTGTGGAGGGTAAAAAAATCGATCCTTCAACTAGGTCCAACAGAATATGCGGTTAGGATTCAAGGCATGTCAATAATGGTAATGTACTCAAATTCATTACTCAAAATGACATCTATAATGTGCTTCTTGCTTTTTCATAAGATGTGAAAGCTATCAACGAACACAAGAAAGCCAATAGTTGACAATTTATCTTTAGGACGATCAACATAGTCTACATATGCACAATCTCTTATACTGAAGTGTGTCTCCTTGTTGAAGAGTGACCATTTACCCGACGAGGACTTCAGACACTTGAGAATCGTTGTGACAATATCTATGTGGCCCTATCTTGGTCGATCCATGAATCAACTGACTTGCTAAAAAACAAAGGAGATATAAGGTCTGGTAATGGTCATATAAAGACTTCCCAACAAGCTCAGTGTACATCCTCTAGTCGATCTCTTATGTGTCATCATCATAGAGTTTCATATTGGGGTCCATAAGAACAGCGACATGCATGTAGTCTATTATTCCATTCTAGAAGGAAATAGGTCACATACTTTTTCTTTGACTTATTATAAGTCCTCAATAATTTTTGGCAAACTCTAAGCCAAGGAAGTATTGAAGCTTTCCAAGATTCGTGGTAATAATCTATTATTAAAGGAACATCTTTGTCTCATTAATGCATTGTATGCCATCTACTGTAACAAAGATATCATCTACTTATACTAACTATAACACCTATTGGTATAATGTGTATGACTAATGAGTGACCTGCAATCAATCTGGTGAATGTTGGTTCCTCTATCATGCATGAGAGCTTTTAGAACAATGCTCTTGGGATTTTCTCGAGTCCATAAACAACTTTATGGGATATGCGTACATTTTGATAGCCATCCTTAGCAACAAATCCACACGGTTGCTCTATAGTTCATCCTTAAGGCCTTCGTATAGAAAAGAATTCTCTACATCCAATTGAAACAATGTCCCTTCTCCGATGACAACAATAAAAAGGAGAATTCTAAGAGTAGAGTGATGTGCTACAAGAGAGATTCTATCCTGATAGTCTACCCCATATGCCTGGGTGAAACTTTTCACCACCGGTCGGTCTTCGTAACAATCTACGTTACGATCTACATAATGTTTCACTATAAAGACCTGCTTCGATCGTAAATGCACCAACATGAGCAATAATCAATGTATATGTGAATATGGACCTCTTCAATAGCTTGACACATTTGGCTATCTCTCCCCAATCAACGGATAATTGTTGTTGTATTATTTATATCAACAATGTAATATCAAATATGATATGCATTATAAATTTATAGAATCATACTATGAACGGTATCTATTGCTCTACATTTAAGTATGGAAGATAGGTCTACGAGTGTCAAATTATTCGCTGTCCGAAATCAATTTCGTTACACTGCAATTCATAAAGTTGAATTATCTAGTAAAATTTTCTGATTATCTATCATTGTAATGCCATTCATAAATGATACTCCATTAATTGGGCTTTATACTTGTTAGAAGGATTCTAATATCTCTTAATATATCTAAAGCTGAGTTTCTCCCATCTTCTTTTACTGTGCTGACACGTGGATGGCCTAACTTCCTTCCATTCTCTTCCAAATTCACTCCACGCGCACCTTCCTGGACCTCTCCCCATAACTATACGATCTTCCCACATCCCTCCCAATTGTCCGACACCTCATCTTCCCACATCCCTCCCAATTGTCTGACACCTCACCCAATCTTCCGTTCCCATCTCCCCATGATTTATTTGATATGTGCCAATTTCTTCTGAAATTTCCCCTCCATCCTCCATCCTCCACGTGGTTGAGAACGTGTGTGCATGAAACACTATCTTTAGTTGGGAAAATGTTTTGGATTTTACCACTAAAAAATTAGCAAAAAAACATAATAAAAAGTAGTACGTTAATATTAATATCCAAATATAATGTGACAACAACACCATTGCTATACTCAATCAATAATTTAATCTTCACATTGATGAACCTAAAGCTATAGGGATTGAATAATATGAATCCATATCAGAAGTTTTCTTTATTAGTGTCGAATGGAATTGAATTGTGATAAATGAAAGGAAATAAAATGATGACGGTGACGATGATAACATTGATGATGATATTTTGTACTGGTGTTATGGTCGAGGTGGAGAGGAATGGAGCATCTCACCGGAGAGTACGAAGTTGTTGTCTAAAAGAGATGAATATGCATTCTCAAAGGACAATGCTGACATGTCAAATACGATCGTGGAAAATTCCTCGCAGCCACAATATGCCTTCCTGTCTTGAAATTTATTTGTCAAATTTTGATTAATGTCAATTGATATCTAATACTCATATATGGTACATATACGTTGAGTTCTTTGATTTGCTTTCTTTAAAGAATTGGTATAAACAATGTTCATAATTTTTAAGAAATATAAATGGTAACCTTCCAGCTTGTGCTTCTCCTAGATCATGTTAAGATTCATCTGTCCCCGATCACCTCTAGCTCTATCCTCTCTATGTCGCATCCTTCCGCCTTCTCTCCCATGTGCTGCCTCCCCATAATGCAATGCAATACTTCACAAAAAGGACAATCAAGATCGTAAGTAGACAATGATTGTCAGGGAATGAGGTAACTTTCAACCGGCTCTCCTAATTTCGATGTTAAAAAAATCATGTGTAGAAATTAAGGCTTGGATTTTATAATGTGATTGCACATATAAACTTTGAATGTTGATTTATTTTTAGTTCCTAAAATTAAGAAATAAGTGAGTTTACTTCAATTACTATTAGAATATCATATTCCTAAATTAAGCTTTAATGATTAGATTATGTGATGGTTATGATT
Source organism: Ottelia alismoides (assembly GCA_037367405.1). Taxonomy (NCBI): domain Eukaryota; kingdom Viridiplantae; phylum Streptophyta; class Magnoliopsida; order Alismatales; family Hydrocharitaceae; genus Ottelia; species Ottelia alismoides. The sequence continues at coordinate 110,615 of JAZKJV010002680.1, forward strand.
AGATTATGTGATGGTTTGATGGTTGTGGGCATCTAATTTGAGTCTTATGGAATATAGGCACAAGTTCTGAGTTTGTTTGTATTGGAATTTTATGATGTAGTTATGTTTCTAGATGTTTAATTGAGTAGTAATCCAATGTGATACAAACCTCAATTATTAATATCAAACATATAAATATAAATATTATATACTAAAAGATATCATAAAACATGTATATATCTTTATAAATTGAAAAATACTAATACAAAATATTAATGACTACATTGATTATTTATCACGTTTTGAGATATTTAAACATATATTTTTTTATTATGATATGTATTTGCTATTATGATACATCAGTTTGAAAAGTTGTCCACATATTTAATATGTTCCTTGCTTTTAATATTCCAGCCAAGTGGTTATTTAGTAACTACAGATTTTTATTATTGTTTTGTTATTAATAAATGATTGACATGTATTTTTTTGAAATATAGAAGGTAAACTTATTCAAAAAGGAAAAACTAATGAAACATCGTCAGTTGCTATGTCACTCGCATCCCCTCCCGCTCCCTTTTTCGCACATGTTGTTGTAGGTCAACACATGCTCAATGAGAATTATCTATAACCAAAACACACTGAAATCTAGCTCCAAGTGTTACCCCATGCGGTTACCATATGCCAAGAACATTTCCTAATGTAAGCAAGTCCAACTACCTGACAATCTTTGCGGAAGTCTCCGACAACCAACATATATGAACATTCATACTATAATGATGGGATCAACTATTGCCATAATCCCCGAAGGAGAGATAATGATGTCTTACTGAGGGCACATGATGTCAAATATAAGATTCACGATCTTCTGCAAATTTGCAATCGTGCCTAACATGACGTCGAGAGGGATCATATTACATTTTGCAAAAAAAAAATCACTTTAGAACTATATAGTATATGTACATCTCTCTGAAACAACGTCATGAAATATGACACTAAGTTTTTTTCTTATCAGAAATATCCTCATTATAATATATGATATGATATGACTATATGATATGATATAATATAATATCTACATTATAGATTATGTATCTATATACTACAATTTAAAACCACTTCATTTCAAAATAATATAGTATATGATATGACTGCAATCATCATGTTGATGTTGTCATTTTATTATCTATTGCAATCATTTTCAATATAAAAACATTAATTGTTTCGTAACATTTACTTTTAGGCAATTTATTTCTAATGTATGTTGGATCAAACATATCTGAAATTTTAACATAATTTAGTTAATATCATTACAACTACTTATAGTAGTCTTATGTAGTGTAAATAGATCGTCGCACCGCAGCGTAGCGCGGGTTGAGCCACTAGTTGTTGAAATTTTTGGATTGGAATTGTCTTCATCTAAAAAAACTAGACACATCCCCACAAGTCTACCTCAAAGGAGCTTTGATCTACCGCATGAAAATAATAAATAAACTAAGATTCACACCTACAGCCATCAGTGGGCCCCGCACTGTGCTCCCACTACCCCACGTTGTCCACATATTCCCACCTTCCCTCCAGCACCGGAGCAGCACCCTCCCTCCCCTTTCCACATCCCCTCCGGCCGGCGATTCTAGGGTTACGGTTCCGATGAAGCGCCCCCGCAGCTCCGCAGACCTCTCCTCCCGTCGCTGGCGGCGCCCCGGACACCTCCTCCTCCTCCTCGCCGCCCTCTACCTCCTCTTCCTCTCCCTCAAGCTCCCCCGCCTCCTCCGCATCGCCGCCGTCCTCTCCTCCGCCGACGACCCGTCTGAAGACCTACGCCGCTCCGCCCTCCTCCCCCGCGAACCTCTCCACCGCCGCCTCGATCTCCGTCCCCTCCGCTCTCGCTACGGTCGCCTCCCCTCCCACCTCCTCCTCCGCCGCCGCCCCGACGGCGACCTCTCCGAGCTCGAGCGTGCCGCCGCCGAGGCCTGGACCCTTGGCGCCACCGCTTGGGAGGAGCTTGAGGCCCTTGGTACCGCCGGCTTGAACCACACCACGGAGGACCTCGCCGTCGGGAGCGGAAGTACGACACCCTGCCCTCTCTCCGCGTCGATGAGCCACGATGAGTTCGGCGGAGCCGAGCGGCTCATGTTCCTGCCATGCGGGCTCGCCGCCGGGTCGTCGATCACCGTGATCGGGACGCCACGGGAGGCACACGTGGAGTACGTGCCGCAGCTCGCGCGGGTCGCCGGGGGCAACGTGTGGGTGAGGGTGTCGCAGTTCATGGTGGAGCTGCAGGGTTTGAAGGCTGCTGATGGTGAGGATCCACCGAGGATTCTGCACCTGAACCCCCGGGTGAAGGGGGATTGGAGCAAGGTGCCTGTGATCGAGCACAACACGTGCTATAGGATGCAGTGGGGCGTCGCCCAGCGGTGCGATGGGGTGCCGTCGCGGGATGATGAGGACACTGGTCTGTGATAAGTTCTCCTTTTTGATTCTTCTGCTGTTGTTTATTATTCACTGCTGGCAACAAGTAGAATTCCTCGATTATTCATATAATTATTTGACTGCTGTTTGAGTTACATGGACATTTCAGCATGACGATTTGCAGCTGATGTTCTATTCTCTTAGTCGGTTTTCGTTGCGGCAGCCAAATAACTAGCCTTAAGATGTACGAAATAGTTGGTCAGGAGATGTGTATAGTAAAATGATGGGTCCCAATACTCTCGACAAGTTAGAATTCGCAAAGGAAAGCAAAGTAGATCATTATGCATGTTAAGTGAGTTTGGCTACTTAAATCCTATGTCTCCGAATGAAATGAACTTGTGCTTTATGCTAAGTAAGATTGGCTTTGTAGCATGATTTTTCTTACATGGTGTCTTTACAAATTTGGGATTAGGAAAGAAATTTATGGTGACCAGTGCCTTAGGTTACAGTTGATATGTAGTACATTTTAGCAAATTCGGCAGTGTAATCAGTAGGTAGTGAATATTCCAATTTTGTGTCTCTAATTGAGAGCATTCGAGGGTGGTCAGGTCTAAGAGGTTGTGAATATTCCAATTATGCCATATGTGTAGGTCTAGGAGTGATTATGTGTAGGTTCATTTTTTTCAACCACTTCATGATTTCTTTGGTAAGGTTAGGATAGTTCAATGTACTACATTATAAAAGAGTTTGATGATGACCATTGACTTATAGAACAGTTCAAATTTATGACATTGCAGCGAATTCAACAGTGTCAATCAATAGGCCACTGAAGATTCTATTTTTGCACCTCTAATGAAGAGCATTCTAGGGTGGCCAAGTCTACGGGTGATTATGACAAATCACAAATGTGTAGGTCTAGGAGTGATTATGACAAATGTGTAGGTTCCTTTTTTTCAACTACTTGATGATTGTTTTGGACTGCAGGATTAGGATTATTCAATAAAATACATTAGGAAAGAATTTGATGACGACGTCTTATGGAACAGTTCGTATTTATGACATTGCAGTGAATTCAACAGTGTCAATCAGTAGGCCGTTGAAGATTCCACTTTTGCACCCCTAATTAAGAACATTCTAGCGTGGTTGGATCTACGGGAGACTATGACAAGCGTGAATTTCTTTGACATTTTTTTTCTAGGGTATGAATTGTATATGATTAGGATATTATCTTTGAGTGGGGAAATAATGGTGATATACACCTTGTGTAACAGTTGATGGATTTGTGAGATGTGAGAAATGGATACGAGACGGCATTGCAGACTCCAAGGAATCCAAGACGACCTCATGGCTTAGGAGGTTCATAGGACGTGCAAAGAAGCCTGCCATGACATGGCCTTTTCCTTTCACTGAAGGTAGATTGTTTGTGCTAACTATAAGAGCTGGGTTGGAAGGATATCACATTAATGTTGGAGGGAGGCACATAACATCATTTCCTTATCGTACTGTAAGTTCAGTTCTTGTTACCTCTGCTTATTGGTGCATACCTAGTGTGTCTGTAATCTTTTTTCTGAAATATTCACTACTTTGTAGTTTGTACCACTACAAATAGAAGTTCATTATGAACAGTATCTGTCCTTTTGAACCAGGGCTTCACACTGGAAGATGCAACCGGGCTTTCAGTTAAGGGAGATGTTGATGTGCATTCTGTGTATGCTACTTCTCTTCCCAGCTCCCACCCCAGTTTTTCTGTTGAAAGAGTCCTGGAAATGTCAGAAGAATGGAAGTCACGTCCACTTCCTGACAGTCGTGTTGATGTTTTCATTGGAATCCTTTCTGCTACAAACCATTTTGCAGAGAGGATGGCTATCAGGAAAACTTGGATGAAATCTGATGCCATTAAATCTTCGAGAGTCGTTGTTCGTTTCTTTGTCGCACTGGTGAGTAAGAACAATTTCAAGTAACTACTGCATTTCGTAATTCTTTACAAGGTCCGAAAACCTTGCTTGTATAACTTCAGTATGGGCTAATAGCATTAATAAAATATGGATTATGTTATTTGTTTGCCAAAAAAGTTAAATACATTACGAAGCATTGAATACCTTTTCAAACTTTTATTTTGGTATTGAGTATATGATGTTGGTTAACAAATATTTTAAGATTGTTCAAGGACAAGTTTTTAATCAATATTTTATTGAATTCCAACATGCGAGGTAAAATACGATTTCATAGGTGGTTCAACTCTCCCTAATTTTGTAAATATTAATAACGGAATCTTTGCATGCTCACTGCATTTTTCATTGTTTCTTGTCCTCATTTGAACTCATAATATGCCGATTTTTGGACTCATGATCACAAAAATAAATGTTACAAGCCTCCCGATACATGTTCACCTCTCTAGAGGTTGAGCTTTAAAATTTCTTTGTTTTCATGTATAGGCAACATTTACTTGACCTTTTTGAACCTGACTATTGTATTTGAAAACTGTGGATTTGTGGACAAAAATCTAGCTTCAGTATGAAGATGCAAAGTAATAGTTAGTATCCATCTGGTAGTATTCTAAATCCATAGGATTGGCGCAATAAGTTGTATTTTTAGTGAATTAAATCAAGTGTTGTCCGAAAAATGAGTCCGAAGAGGGAAAACAACAAAATCCACTATCATCATGCAACCGTTCCTTTTCTTCTAAAGAAAACCACATTATGTTTGTAATGCAATATGGAGTAGCCACTGATATATATATATATATATATATATATATATATATATATATACCTGATATAGCTGAAAAAAGGCTACATAGGAGTATTTAAGTGATCATTTTTTGACCTGGTAGAGAAGCAAGGAATATAACCTTCCGTGGAATATGACTAGATAAGTAAGGACTAAATGTTGCTTTACATGTTAAAATTGATTTTGTAATATTAAAAATAGCTTGGTAAATGATGTGGAATTGAGTGATGATGATGCAATATTGTTGGAGTATAAGGTGTATGCGCCTATTGTGTTGTAGCAGTGTAAATGGATCCTGGAGGAGATCCATTTACCCCATCCAGTGTTTAGTCCCACATCGTCCAGTAGTGGGATTTGGAGGCTTTGGAGAGGCTATATAAGGAGCCCCAGACCTCCTGTATCCATTGAGAGAAATTCAATAGAATATCCGCCCCCTTTGAGGGCTTCTCCCGTGGTTTCATCCCGCTCCTCACGGAGTAGGGTTCCACGTAAAATCCCGCGTTCTTCGTTGTTCTTTATCTTTTCCATGTTTACGCTTCCGCTTCCGATTTTCTAACATGGTATCAGAGCGGGTCGATTCTCGGGGATTTCGTATTCTTATTTTATTTGAGATTCGTTTTCTCTGTTCGTGGAAAACAGTTCGTGAAGATTATTGTTGGAGAATTTTTTTTTGTGTTTAGGGTTCTCTGAAACCCTAGATCTGTTCTCCTATGCCGCACGCAACTCCTTCCAGTCACGGAGTTAGGGCTTTGGAAGACCCTGCTTCTTCAGACACAGCAACGGCATCGCTCGCTGCTCGATCCATTAGCAGGCTGCATCTCGATCTCCACGGCTAGTCTAGCCGCAACGATCCAGACGCGAGGCTCCCTCTCTGCATCGCGCGCTCGAGCGCGCATAGCTTGTTCGAAGAAGCCCTCGATTGCATTTGGCGAACCCCAGGCGGCAGGCCGTAGCAACCCCAGGTGGAGCTTGAAGCTCTTGGCGGATCCTCATGTCCAGGCGACGAGCTCCTGACACCTGCAACAAGGCGCTCCATGCCCGATCTCGTAAGGGCTCCAGGCCACATCGTGTCAAGAATAGGGTTCCCAACAGGGGAACCCTAGAGGCGACGGGCTCTTCCCATTCAATCAGGGTGGAGCCACCCTTCTCCAGGCGGAGTCGCATCTACAAAGCTGTGCCGCCGATCTCTCGTGCTGCAGCCACAGGCGGCGATTCCTCAGCAACGCCGCCAACCACGTTCCGCGCGCTAAGACCTGTCGCCAACCCCGTTCCAGTGCAAGGAGCCCCGACGCCCAGGATGCGCGCACACTCCAGATCACCCTCCTATCCCATGCGCACTGGCGGCGCTCGAGATTTTGGCGGCGAAGTATGCGAAGGCGGAGCCTTCCTCAGTTGGCGGCGCATCCCGCCCACCTATGGCTCGCGGTGAGCCCCTACTCCTGCCGCAAGCTTCAGGCGGCAGTCTCACCGCCGATCGACCGTGCTCCAGACATGGCGACGAGCGACCGAACCCTTGTTTGGGGGGCCTTCAAGGAAGTGGCATCCCCTGAAGCCCGATCCCCTGGCGAGACCTCCTTCGCACGATCCTGGCGAGGTCCGATCCCTCCCCGAAGACATTGGCGACGCTGGCATACAGAAGAGGGTTCCCGTAATGGGGAACCCTAAATAAGGATGCATGGTTAATTTAAAAGAAAATTTGGGCGTGCATAAAAAAAGGGGAGGTGTTCTGCGGTTTTTTTAAAAAAGGGGGGCTGCTCATTTTTATTTGAGCCCAAAGCCGCAAGTGCTTAAAAAAATTGTTATTGGTTGGAAAAGCCCTATTGGGCTATTGGCCATATTAAAAAAATGGAAAAAAGGCGCGTACATTTAAAAAGCCGTACGCATATAAAAAAAAGAAAGAAGTCGAAAAAAAAGGAACGGCTTACAAAAAAAGAAAAGAAAAAAAAGGAGACAACGACTTTAAAAAAAATGATGAAGAAAAGCCGCAAGTTTTTTTTGAGGATATTCATGTTTTATTAACCCCCTATTTATCTTGTCTTCTCCCAACTTTGTCGATGACATTTTCCGACAAGTATGGGAGAAAGGGGGAGTATATGTAGAGTCACAGGTCTTGTATTCCATATTTAGATTCAGATACCAGTCTCTAGACCAGCCAGTTGATCAGACTCTACAGTTCGGTTTCAGACTCGATGATCATTGTTTTCGAGTCTCTAGTTTCAGACACGCACGAGTTTGCAGTCAATTTCAGATGAGCATATGTTGCCATCATTATCAGAGGTCCCCATCATTCTTCTTGTTGTCAGGCCAGAGTTTTCATGTGAGCCATAGGGACTCCAGAGCAGAGGACCATTCCCTTGAGGGCAAGGATTTTCATGTGGTATCATAGGTACACCAGAGCAGTGCATCATTCTCTGAGCCAGATGGGTGAGACCCAGTTCTCCGACGAGGAGACTTCAGGCGCAAGTTCAGACTCGATGGTCAGATTCCGAGTCTTCAGTTGACTCACACTCCAGCCCGTTCGTCCTCCTCACCTGCACGACATGAGAAGCAACGTCCTCGACTGCAGCAATGTGCGCGTTGGGTTGATATTGTCCGTAGTGTCCTGTAGCGTTGAGTTGAGTCTCTTTATGTTTGTCCAAGCTGAGCATTGCATGCTCCAGCTTGAGGGGGAGTGTTGGAGTATAAGGTGTATGCGCCTATTGTGTTGTAGCAGGGTAAATGGATCCTGGAGGAGATCCATTTACCCCATCCAGTGTTTAGTCCCACATCGTCCAGTGGTGGGACTTGGAGGCTTTGGAGAGGCTATATAAGGAGCCCCAGACCTCCTGTATCCATTGAGAGAAATTCAATAGAATATCCTCCCCCTTTGAGGGCTTCTCCCGTGGTTTCATCCCGCTCCTCACGGAGTAGGGTTCCACGTAAAATCCAGCGTTCTTCGTTGTTCTTTATCTTTTCCATGTTTACGCTTCCGCTTCCGATTTTCTAACAAATATAAAATAAAGATATAAAAAATTGACAGGTTTTTTAATACTTGCCATATACTATATGAATGAAATGCATGTTTATAGATACAACAACGACAACAACAATCAATCCTTTTTCAACTTTACGCGGGGTTGTCTACATAGGTTCTTTTACAAACCATTCGATTTAGATCATACAGACCTCGAACTTAGACAAAACTATATCCTTTTAACAATCTTCTTCTAACATTTCTTTTGGCCTTCCACGCCCTTTTTTATAAGGCTCTTCTTGTTGCTTCTCATACTTTTGAATCGGAGCACTACTTGGCCTTGTTTTTTTCGCCCAAACTGCATTTGCTGACTTGCTCTCATTTTATCATCTTGGTGCCGCACCACCTTTGTCTGCTACTCTCACAGTGAAAACACATATTTACAAAATCTGTTATTTTAAACTATATGCGTGTGCACATGGAATTTTTTATTTTTTTGACACTTGCAGAATCCCAGGAAAGAGGTCAATGCTATGCTGAAGAAAGAAGCAGATTATTTTGGTGATATGGTGATCTTGCCCTTTATGGATCGGTATGAGCTTGTGGTTCTTAAGACAATTGCCATATGTGAATATGGGGTGAGCAAGCTTCCTTTCTTTTTATGTTGTTTTATCATCGTTTTTACTTTCCAGCAAGCTTTTTCTTGCTGAAATAATTTTTGAAGGACAAAAAATGCAATATTTTTGAGCAACATTTGTACAAAAGAAAGTCCCTTTAGTTTTATTACATTTTGCATTGTTCTACTTTGCAGGTTCAAAATTTGACTGCCGCATATATAATGAAATGTGATGATGATACATTTGTTAGGGTAGACACCGTGTTGAAAGAAATCCGGAGCATCTCCAGTGAAAAGTCTCTTTATATGGGAAACCTCAACCTCTTGCACAGACCTCTTAGAAATGGAAAATGGGCGGTAACTTATGAAGTATGTTTATAGCTTATCTACACAGTTTTGTCATTTTTCTTCATGGATATATATTTTCGTTGCTTGAATCTTGCCAACATTTACAAGAAACATGCTTTTCCCTGCATTGATTGCGGTTTACTGTATACATATATTTGTTGCCTTAAACAATCTAATTTGGATCATACATCTAGGCTTAGAGTTAAATTAGCTAGGCCTGATAAAACACACAAGATCCCATTAGAGTTAAATTAGCTAGGTCTGATGACAAAACCCTTGGAAGCACATCCTTAACAATCGGCATTATCCATTTACCCCCTCCGTCATAGATGACGCATACAATGAATACTCCAACAGAAATGCCAATATTCCAACTACCTATGCGCAACTTTCTTTGCAACCTCTTTTGAATTAACTTCTTTACTCGCATGCATCCATCATGTGAGAACCCTTGCAAATTTTGAGACTGTATCCAGTCGGTAATGCAGCAGAACTAGCTTATTTACTCGTATGCATTCCTCATGCGAGAACCATTGCAAATTTTGAACTACATTGCATTCGGACAATGCACCGCGTTGTTAGTAGGGAATGTCCGAACGAAATCTAAATAATTCCTTAAATCCATGTTGAAAAGATCCGATCTGTTTTGAGACATTCTTAAATAGTGTTCTTAAAAAGAACACTATTTAGGAATTTGGCTCTCTTGCACGGGTTGTCGGCTACTTAACGCTTAACCCTCCTCACCTGAGCTTGGAACCGGTCATGACTGAGTTAGAAGTATATAAAATAGAATTAACTTAAATAGAATTTGATTAAAAGTTGCTGATGCATTTATGAACAACAAGAGGGGCCATCTAGAATGTGTTGCAACTGCAGTTGCTGCTTGCCCGAGCCTTTGTTGGTAGCATTATCTGAATGATGCTTATGATATTTTTTTTTGACGCTCTGCTTATGATATTGCTGTGAGTTAACATCATCGTAGGATCTTGCTCCAACTTCTATATGAAGTCATTGGATCCAACGGTTCCTTGATGGTGATGCTTTTTTGAATCATATGATGACGCTACCATTATCTGTAATTGGTGAAGATGATGTTGAGTAACTGAGATCATTTTCCCTTTTGGATTCATTAATTGTTGAGAGGTAATTAATTCAAAATAAATGTCCAATGATATATCATCCATTGTTAAATATTACATATTTTTATCTAAATTAGTGAATATTACTAGAAATAGATTTAGGTTTGTCTTATGAAAATGTTTGTTTTAATAATCTACCACCCTTTATCCATGGATACGTCCATGTAATCCGTTACTTGTTTCATACAATCAGTACTGGTTATGATATAACAAATAATCGTCCTACCTGGAACAAGACCCGCTGGTCCAATGGCATAGTAGGGTCGGGTCATGTACATGTGATGGTATATCCACTAAGGAACATCCTTATATCTTATTTTTATAGTTTTGTTATTTTTTGTCAGTAAGATAGATTACAATGCTTCTTTGACATAAACTAGCATATTGTAGCCATCATTATACTAGAACAACGTTTTATAGATACATGCATGATATAATATGAATGTATGATGAGGAGTTTCATGTATGTACATATAAATGTATATATGTATGTATATGTGCCTGCCAAGTCTTTTTGGTTCAGGTAAACCCGTCCGATCGGTTTGATCAACAATTTATGCCTGGTTTGATTTTTCAATCTATATGAATGCTGATGTCATCTTGATGTCATCACTGGTTTGATTGGTTCAAACCGATGGTCAAACCTGGTTGGATCAAAAGTGATGATAGACCGATTTAATGTCTAGTCTGATTTTTTAAAACTCGGAAGAAATGGATCCACCAAGAGTAGATGAAGCTCCAACATAATGGGACTAGATCAACCTGTAAAACCCTCCCTGCTCACGAGTCACGATGACATTCAATCACCCTGCACGTAGGTAAATCCTGAAACACAAGGGAATTAGAGACAAATATGGTGCAACAATATAAGTTCTTAGTAATCTGATTGATATATAATAGATTCAATGAGCATTCAGGTGCACGAAGAACATTTTGTAAGCGCATAGAATGAGTCGGATGGGCCTCCCTTGATCAACGAGGGAATGCGTCCCAATTCTTGATCAACAATGGGAGAATATGTCCCATCGGCAATTACCACAGATCTCCCAGACTGTATTGAACTGTATGAATGAAACTGATCTCTATCTCCACAGAGATGGTGAGAGGCACTAGAATCCATTATCCATTCAGATAGATCTGCTATAGAGTAACTAGTAAGTGCATAGGTTGTACCTGATGTACTTGCAGTGGTAGATGCGACAACATCGAAAGAACCTGAAGTACTTGCAATAGGAGTAGCATTAGAAGCTTACACGCTCTCTGAGGTGCAACACAATATCATCTATCCTCTGACCAGTCGTGATAACAAGGGACTCAACCTGTTCAACAACTCCAGTAGATTATCTTTTATCCTTTGGAGAACCATGCTTGTGAAAGAAAGTATCCTTTGAGTGACCCGAGCGATGGCAAAAACATACATGGATGTTGTGGTTGTCCACATTGTTGTAAAAGTCGGCCGACTAGGCCGACTAGTCGGTCCGACTAGTCGAGTCGGAGGGGGGTTACCCGACTCGACTAGGCCAAATCGGCCAATAGTCGGTCAGACCCGATTAATCGCCCGATTAGTCGGCCTAGTTGGCCGACTAGTACGCCGACTTTTACATAGAGATTTCTCGGCTGACTTTAGCATAGGGATTTCAGATATATGTTTCGGCGCAAATCGTAAACTCGATTACCCGTTTAGAATTAGATGAGATTTAGGGCTTGTTCTTAGACAATAAGATGAGATACTTATGGTTACATGCTGATAAGTATAACACAAATAAATTAAAAATATAAAAACAAAAAAACACTAAAAATGTTAAATAAAATTTATAAGAAAATTCTGTATACTTCTGTACTTTAAATTATAGTTTTTCATCTAGATATAAAATATTAACTAATCAATATACTATCCTGGATAATTTTACTTAAAACTTTGTGATTTAATTTCATGTTGGTTAACTTATATAAGATTAGAATTGTGTTTATTACGCCTAAATGTTCGTTAACTTAGATACTTCTTGTTGATTTGCATGATAGTTAGGTAATTTAGGTTATTTACCTTTGTGGTTGTTGATTAGCTTTGTATTAATTTATTTCTAACTTCAACTCATGCTATGTACCAAACATTTTGTTCTTAACATTTTGTCCGTGCTATGAACCAAACATTTTGTTCTTAACTTGCTTCGTTTTTTCTTCTGTTGCTATAATTTTTTAAGCTCTCAAAAATATTAAAACTGCTAAATATATGAATATAAATGAGAGTGTATGTTATAAAACTTGATTTATATATTAAAATAATTAAAAAATTCAAAACCGACTAATGCCCGACTAAATCCGATTACTCTCCCGACTGCCGATTAATCCTTAGTCAGTGACCCTGTTGACCGAGTACCGACTGCTGACTTCTGTAACCTTGGTTGTCCACCACCTCGACCATGTCCTCCTTGACCTCAAGAATGAGCACGACATCCTCTTCCTCATGAAGCAACCATCACATAGGAAGCCTGAGAACCAGGAATGGAGGACACCGTAATCCTACTAAATATGTTGTAGGTTCCTCCTTGGTAGGTGTTGAGAGTTGAGTTTTTAACCCTAACTCTAGTGGTATTTCAGGTGACTCACTATCTAGGATCCCTTTGTGTAACTTTAATCCTAGGACTCCATCTATACAAGGAGTCATAGGGTCCTCCTCAATAACGAATACATAATACAACTTACAACTTGGTATCAGAGCCAGTTCCCCCCTCCATTGTTATCATCGATCTCGAACCCTTCTCCAATGTCGCCAGCACCAGAACGCCCAACTCTCACTCGCTGCCCCTATCCCTCGAGCGCCACTCACACTCCCGCACAGATTTGCCCACCCAATCATATTCCTCCATGGTAGGTATGGATTTTCTTGCTAGCAACTGCTTCCTAGCAACATCATATCCTAGATCAAGGGCTGCTAGAAATACTCCTGCCTTGGTTGCATTCATGTAGGCTTTTTGCTGCTCCTGTTGCGAGATGCATGAAGCCATAGAGCTTCTCAAACATGCTCTTCAAAGATGTGTAGAGATTGTGAAAAGGTCGCCCATTCTTCTTGACTCCAAATATATCATATTGGAGCTGCAGAAGCTTTGTCTCGTTTCTTGCTTGAAAGTTTATAGTAGGAAGGATGTCCCACATGGCTTTAGTTGTAGGCTTACTCAAAATATCATTGATAATCTCAGTAGAAATAGTGTCAATCGACTAGATGTGTGCATTAAGCATCATCCTGTTCCATGTTGAATAGGTCTCAGTTTTTGTCGGTTGGCCCGGGTTGTGTCAGAATATGCTCCTTGTTGTGGTACTGCATCAGACTTAAAAATTGCCACAAGTCATAGTTGGTCCCATCCATCTTTACGATAGGAGCCGGGCCTTTAAAGGCACCACTAGACGAGAACTCAACCTTTATTTCTAACATACCTGCAGACTATGAGCCAGGAAGGATGCAACTGGGATAAAAAGAATGCTCTGAAGGCGTCTACATGAATATATATGAAGATAGTTGTGGATGTAAACTCATACCACAACTGCTTCCATTAACCACAGAATTCTCTGAGCGAACGGGGTGATTTATATGGCTGAAAATAATCCTATAATTCCAAAATTAGACTTTGAGAATGATTCGAATTGCCTTAGAGGCGTACTGGAGCCCTAGAGCAGGCTGTCGGCGGCGGTGACTGCTGCCACGAGCAGCAGTTGGCGGCTGTGGCTGCCGCTGGTGGCGAGACTTGGCGGTGGAGGGTGTGATATAGGGTTTAGGTTCCGGTTTAGGATCGTCGCTCTGATACCATGTGGAGAGGAAGACTTCATCTTGGCCACAAGGTCCTCTTATATATATATAGAAAAAACCCTAGAGAGCAAAAGGGAAAAATACATAATGATATAAATAATAAATAATATACGAAAAAAAAGTAATTTTCTCAACAGTATGCAATCGGCAAAGTTTTTTTGTTGTTCCTTGGTGCATTGCTTGCTCATGACAATTTGGCAGCATGCAGATGGCACTGCTTTCTTTGTGGAGTTATCACTTTGGGTGGTCTACTGTTCCAGCCTTGCTGGGCTCTACTGTTCCATTACTTGGGTTATGCACCTGAGTCCTGGCAAACTTAGACAGTTGGGAGTGGGAAAAATTGGGCTTTATAGACTAGCATTGGATGTTGGAGTTAGGAGCTTATAGAAACCGTGTAACATCCACAAGTATGTTGGTGGTTTGTGGTATTTGGTTATCCTGGTGGAAATCTCTCCAAGACTTGGTGGGATGGTAGTTTTAAATAAGAAATGCCAGAGGGATCTGGCTCTGCAATGTGCGGGAATATCCTATACTAGCATATGCTAGTGCAGTCTTATCAGCCACTTCCCGGTTGCCATTTTTGCTCAATAGCATGGTTGCTAAACTTGCGTTGTTAGTAACGTCTTCCATTGACTGGAATGTGAAGCAATTTGGTGACTGCAAAGTGGTGTGTGATTTGTTCCACTTCAAAATCGAGATATGCTGAGAGGAAAGGCTTGCATCAAGAATCCTCTAAAGATGATGAAGCCCTAGCATTTCCTTATTTGCTTGTAGTTTTACGCGACTATCAGTGTGATCGTGTTTTTGGTGGCAACCTAGCTCAAATCTTGGGTAATTTTGAGAATTGATTTGTTGCGATAAGGACGAAGGGAGAATATAATAATGGTAGTTTTAAGGTAATTTTGATGCCATGAGAATGAGATGATAGTCAGATCATAGACAGCATGTGGAAAATGATCGCACACAATCATCCTTGCAGTCTTCGAAGCTTTTCATTACTGAATGGAGCCGCAACTTGTTTAGTACTGCACCTTGGACGGCCGATGAATTGGTATCTTCAGGAGCTTTAGAACTAGTTTTTCAATCTCCATTTCGATTTCGTTCCGAGGTGGCGAATTCATCGAAATGTCGCCAATTTCAACCAAAATCGGCCTAGATTTGTGAAGGGTCCATATCGAGATTTTGATTTTGATTTCGGTGGAGTGTCGAAACTGAAATTTGAAACACTGCTTTAGAATAGAAATGCGGTTTAAACCCTTCTAAGGCTATGATGCTGACAATAAATAGCGAACAAGATAGAATACTGCATATACACAGGCTCGTGATAAATTATTTAGGATCGGTACTTGCAAAGAACATGAGCTTTTTTACCGACCATATTTAAGTTGAAAATTTCAGTTTCTCGTTTGTTGATTCTATGGAAGAAGTCTGTAACTTGAAAGGCTTCCAGCATCAATATTCGTAGGCATTTGGTTTTATGTCTTGGATGTTTCCCACTATGCTTCCTTATCTCACGTATTCCTTCATCCGAACGGGGCCTAATTGGAAGCGGCTTTCAGTGATTGAACAAGATCTATAGAATGGTTGTGGAAGTCTTAAGGATTATACATTTTTTTTATTTTGATTTTCAATCACTTGATTCAATCATCACGTTACTTGGGTTATTTATTTATTGTTATTCAGTGTGTTACTGATGCTTGTTTCCACATTCAACAGGAATGGCCAGAGGATATTTATCCGCCTTACGCGAATGGGCCAGGATACGTCATTTCAATCGATATTGCACGATTTGTCGTTTCCCAGCATGCCAATCACAGCCTAAAAGTGGGTCTCCTCACTTACCTATATCTGTGTGCTTGTATTTACATTCATGCAAAAAATATTATTGCTCTTACGAGGTGATCTGCGAACTCATGTTCTGGCGCATGCTTGCAGCTGTTCAAGATGGAGGACGTGAGCATGGGCATGTGGGTGGAAGATTTCAACACCACCAACCCTGTTCAATACTCCCACAACTGGAAGTTCTGCCAGTACGGTTGCATGGAAAATTATTTTACCGCGCATTACCAGTCACCCAGGCAAATGATCTGCCTATGGGACAAGCTCGCACGAGGGCGAGCTCAGTGCTGCAATTTCAGATGATATGGAAGCACGAGGACGAGCTCAGTGCTGCAATTTCAGATGATATGGAAGCACGAGGACAAGCTCAGTGCTTCAATTTCAGATCGAGGTACACACCTTGATTTGTAGTCGCCTGGTATTAATGTAACATCCGCCAATTTTGTAGGCACCGGATTTGGTTAGCTGGGGGATGCGCTCTTGTTTTCGTCGATGGCCTTCTGGTTTGTTTCCTATTGATTGCGACCAGGATCTGCGATGGACGTGAGAGGGCAGATCTGGTTGTGTTGTACAGTCTTTGTATATGCATTCCTTTATTCTCGCCAATATGATTATTCCAATGGTGTTCAATGGTAAAGATCTCTGTAGTTTCCGACACTTTGCGAAAATCGTGAGATTTCCAAAATGCGTCAACTGATAATATCGGGAAGATCAAACTATCGAGTTGAAGAATGTATGTTCTCGAACTTTAAAAAAGTTTGAGCTTGGGATAGTTGACTTGAACATGAATTTGTAGAGTTTTGTTCATGAATTCGTTAACGAGACTTGTGTAGCTCAATTCCTATGTTAGTTTGTGAGCTTTGAGGACATGGGTAGACTTGAAGAAGGAACGATGGGACTTTGGTGGTAGAGTTGGGAAGGGACATAGTACGGCGTTGTAGATCCTAGTCCGAGTTGTTACGGAGGATAACTAACCTTCGCAACTTGTTAGGTTTGGACTCAAGCAAGTTCGTTGATCACTGCCTCGAATGTTTAAGTTCAAGTTGTTTCAGTATCCGTCTCCGCTAATTATAACCCACTCACACACTTTATTTGTACTAGATATTAGACTAGAGCTCAAGTGGTTGGAATTTGGAGTTAGTAGTCCCAACTACACTTTGTGCTTTTGGACAAAATTCCAAAATACACATTAACCACATCTTGTTAAATTGATACTAATACCATCTAAGTATTATAGACTTAATGCTAAACTTAGTTATTGAGTCAATTTTGCAATAGGAGAGTAATTTGATCTAACTCTCAACCCATAAACTCGAGTTCAGTTCATCGAGCATAAACTATCGACGATATGCCACCGATATAAGTTGAAGCAGATGCATAAATGGGGATTATGCATCTAATGGTTGATCTTCCGACAGAGATTAGCTACTATCAATCCTTCTAGGGGTTTTAAAGATGGCCCCTACTCCTGAAGGCAGGCTACCCCGCTCCCTCGTTGGACTTTGAGTCTCCCTTTGATATATTCTCGTTTTTTTCTGGAAGAGCAAAAAGCAGGACACTGTCACCAAATCCGGTGCAGATGTAGAATACTTGACTATGTTTGCAGCTACTAGGGAAGTTGTTTGGCTATGCAAGCGATGCGATTTCACAATTTTTTCATTCAAATAGATATGGGGATTCATCCCTATATATTTCTTAATATAATAGAAGAAGGCGGGAGGAGGACACACCTCAATATTATGAATTTCCCCAATGTTATTAATAATAAGAAAATGCTTTAAAATTGAATCGAATAATTGATTAAAGAAAGAACGGGAGGAAAATGTAAAATCAACCAATTTTTGTTAATGGCTCAAAATTTAATGGGCTCACATGTGTCATATTCTTTTAAAAAAAGTTAATTATTATATAAATTATAGTTTCTTAAATATTATTTATATTTAGGGTAAATTACAAAAAAAACAATAAGGTGTTTGTTCTTCCTTCTTGGGATTTGAACCCTGTTCCTTTGGGTGGTAGACGCGTAGTACTACCACTAGACCGCTGAGCAGGTTTGGTGCTTCCACCTTGTACGTGTACCCTTCCAACATCAAAGAAGATGTCTCTATTTTCACACTTATATGAACTTTTTGCAATAACTCTTCTACTCCTTTATTCCTTCAAATTTCATAGTATTTCCCTTCGTTAATGTAATATAGGCATATGTATAATAATGGAAGGGGTAATATTTTAAATTTCACAAAAATATAAGGACAAAAGTGTTATTGCAAGGAAAAAGAGGGGACATAAATGTAACTGCTATTTTTTGGAAGGTGGTATTTTGAAAATCGGAGCAGATCGACCGATTCGACCGGTGAACCGGGCATGAACCACTCATGCTAATCAATTATTGTTGGTTCGGTTCGAAAGTTCAAAATTTGATGAACTCACCAGTTCGACATGTTATTTTTTCATTCGATTTAACTAGGTTCAACCGGAATCAAATCCTTTTTATTTTAAATTTAATCAAAAAATGATGCTAATGGTGAGAGTTGAACCCACTACCCTTGGTTATATATCCTATCTAACCAACTAGCTTAACACAACTATAAGCATATAATGGATTTAAAATATATTTAAATTATAATTATTTTGTAGAGCATCTAGCCTAAATAATATATATATATATATGACATTTGATGGTGTGTACGAAAAAATATTTTATGTATGCAATATATACATTGTCTATTATTATATTTTTATTTCAAATACATGTAAGTGTATATTTTATATACATTCTGTTTCATTTCCATTTGAAGCCAATTCGATCACTTTTTTTCTCACTAGTATGGTTTAATCCGATTTTAAATAATGATAATATCATCGTCCGATTGAACCAATTTGATTATACATGATTCAACCTGATCTGACCATTCCGATAAAATTTAGATTCGGTTTCAAAAACATTAAGTTAAATCAGTGGTTGGTGGGGTGGGAGATTGGAGACCGGACCAACCAACGGAGAATTGATCAACGCGTTTCTCTGGCAATTTCAAACTCCCACCCACCAATCCAATGTGTATATAGAAGGGAACACATCTCCCTCCCTTCCCTCCACTCCACACACTTGAGATGGAAGATCATCGACTCACGTCGGCACTCCTCTTCTTCCTCCTTCTCGTCGTCTCCGCTTCTGCCGAGGCCTCCCCTCCACCGTCCCCCGGTGATCCGTTGTATGCACCGCCTCCTCCCCCGCTCCGCGTTCGGCCACGCCGGTATCCTCCGCCAACGCCGCCGAAAGGATCGCACACTTCCGGTGACGGGTGGGGTTATCCATGTCCCAAGAAATTGAAGAACTGCAGAGCTCCGCCTTGAGAAGACGACGACCTCCGGTGATTGTCGTGGTGATGTTGCGGTTGTGCTCATATGATCGCTCAGATAGCTCGATTTATTGTAAACATCGCATGCATATTTGTATTTCACGTAACTCCAAATTAAATGAAATCACCTTACAGATCGCACGTTTTACTTGGAAAAACCTCACCGATGCGTTTTCTTTATCGCAGACATCTCACCGTAAAAACAACAAATATACTTGTGTATCAGTGATCAGATCTTAAGCTGTTTATAAAAATCCATTCAGATAACCCACAGTTCATCAATGGAATGCATTCAGATCATAAACAGTCTGCATCTCAACATTAACAAACGACTAATCAATATGCAGACGGATCCTTTTCATAATTGAGAACATGGAGGTGAAATTTGACATGACAGTCAGACAAAAGGTAATTTTTTGGTATCTTCAATCTGATCATGCTCAAAATTTTCTCCTTGCTTTTCTCCTTGCTACTCGTATTGACGGACTTGATCTGCATACGTCATCGATGGAGTATCGTAGTATCCTCAGATATCATTTAATGATTCCTTTATTTTCAGTGGATGAGATATGATCATTTTGTCGTAAGGCATGTTTAGAGACTTTTGGGGATCATGCAATTCATTGCAGTGATCTTCCTGATTTTGATACAGTCTTACAGACACGATCTTGTTAGAGATGTTTTATTTGATGTACTCAGACATGCATGTGTTGCTGTTAAGAAAGAGGCGCATGTGAACTTTTTAACCGATCCACGGGAGATAAGATCCACACTTATACATGTTGATATTTTAATTTTTTGATGAGTCGGAGGGAAACACGCATGTGTGGGATTGAAGAATGGACCTTTAAAGTTGATGCAGCAAAAGTGGTGAAGCACGATACGTGCATTGAAAATCAACATGTTTTCATCTCTTTTGTTTTTGATACTTTTGGATTCTTAGCACCAGAAGTTGTTGAGCTTTTAAAGAGGATTCAAAAAATAATGAGCAGTAATGTTATGGTTCCTAGGTTTATGGATGTAGTATTTAAAAGGGTTGGTTTTGCAATTCAAAAAGAACTAACGACGCAACTTGTTGCTCGCTTGTCTTCTATTTTTGATGTAATTTGTTCAGCTATGGATCAATGAAGAGCGTTGTCAATCAACTTAAGCATTTTGTATGAAAAAAATAGTATTTACATTGAAATCAATAAAAGACGCCATCTCTCGTCAGTGCATCGGCAATGTGATTAGAGTTGATGACGAGCTTTACATTGTGTGTTCTTCTCCACGAGCAAATGTATAATAAATACACATTAGAGGAAAACATGTGAATATTTTTCAAGGTGATGAGAGAATCGTCTGTTGTATTACAGCAGGTACAGTATTATAGCGGATCGTCCGATCGAGATTAGACGTCCCTCATAAGGAGCTCACTTTCGTGTTCCCTTAGGAGGGCCGTCTGATCTCCATCGGACGGTCTGCTGTAGTACAACACCTGTCGTATTACAACAGGCAATCCGGGCTCGTTTACGAGATACCGTATCACCCACCAAAGAAGATACTCTGCTATAAAGAGGATTACAACAGAGGTGTTTGTTGTAATCCTCTTTATTTTTTTTTGTGATTTTGATTATAGAATCCAACCTACATATCCTCTACATATCCTCCAAATTTCGTTCAAATTCAAGCTTATTTGTTATTTTATCCTAATGATTTAATATTCAGATTTTTTAATGAAATTTAAGTTTCTTAGATCTTGACCGATTGTTGATCATTAAGATAAAATATCAAACAGATTCGGATTTGAGTGAAATTTGGAGCATATGTAGAGCATTAATATAATATTGAATCTATAAGGTTGGATTTTAGAAGCAATGTCGCAAAAAAACTAAAGAGTATTACAACACCTCTGTTGTAATGCTCTCTACAGCAAAGGATCATAGATACCAACGGCAAATAAGAACACATTAATAACATGACGATAACTTCCAAAATGCAATCTCAAGCCAAGAGATGGTGATAATAATGACATACGGGTATGGGTATAAGTTTGGGATTGTTCCAAAGCTGCTTGAACTCATTAATATAAATGTAGACGTATACTTATAAATGTAGACGTATACGTAGGATTTTAGTCAAACTATTAAAATTCATTTTATATCCGATAGGCATCGAGCTACAAGTCTTAAAATCCAACTTAATTTCCTCCTCTCAGTCCATTTATTCATATCGAACTAACTTTATGTATCCTTGATAAATAAAAATTATCAATCCAAAATAATACTCTTAGACAAAATTTTCTAAGAGTATCAGACAAGTATATGGTGTACCCATTAGAAATTACATGTTTAATAAATCGACAAGTGTGGATCGTGTTTTATAAATGGATACGGATTTGTGAATATCGAGACATCCGTTAGTGATGGCTACTCTTTTTATGGGGACCAATATTCTAGCAGCTTATAAATAGTGGAAGTTACTACTAGACAAGTTGACTCGTGCATTTGAACTACGGATCAAGGACTCCGATTGGACTCAAGCCTAACAAGTTGTCAAGATCATTAATCCTCAATGATGGATTGGATCTATATGTTCCGAGGCATTACAAATTTATCAAAGCAAATTCCATCTAGTAGTGAAAAGAACTACC
The DNA here is from genome assembly GCA_037367405.1 of Ottelia alismoides. Classification (NCBI taxonomy): domain Eukaryota; kingdom Viridiplantae; phylum Streptophyta; class Magnoliopsida; order Alismatales; family Hydrocharitaceae; genus Ottelia; species Ottelia alismoides. The sequence goes on from JAZKJV010002680.1 coordinate 132,421, forward strand.
CAAGAGATGGAAACATCCATACTATATAGTTAGGAGGAAAAGCTAACACAAGAGGTGTAACTACCGCGTTAATTGAGAATATTGTAAATATAAGTGGAGATGATTGTAACATGCATCTATTAGACAACTTGGGCCTAAACATGTTGGATTGTCATCAAGCGCTAAGAAGCTGAACCCATGCCAACAAGTTGCCTAGTTCAGTAATACCCGATAAATCTAAGACTCAAAGACATTACATATGATGAATCATACATATAATTGGGATATCTAATGTGAGTATTAAATTAATACCATATTATTGCGATATTTTTAAATTAATTATCAACTCAATCCAAATTAAATAAATAGTTAAGAATTTAAATAATTAATATTTTAGGTATGAATCGACACCCAAGGGCCAATTTGGAAAGAGAATCCAAATGTCACCTTAAGTACCAATTAAGGTGGGTAAACTTCACCCATATCCAAGTCATTTAACATATAAATGACTCTTTAATATAAACTATTAAAAATATGTATATAAATATAGATATCAACATGTATTGACATATATGAAACTAATGTACTATATCCTCAAAAAAATGTATGTTGTTAAATGGATATGAATATGCAAAAAAAGTACTGTATATAGATGTGAATGTAGATATAGTTTTCATTTTTTTATAGATATGGATACAAATATATGCAAGTTTTTTTTGATATGGATATTGATATTTAATATATTGAATTTATGGGTGTATGTTATATTTACATGTATTAATGTGTGTATAAACATATACTTGAATATATTATATATTAATACGTAATATAGAGAGATAATATGCATACTTGATTTGTAATTTTCAATAAATATCTGTATTTGTAATCTTAAAAAATAAAAAAAAGATAGTATATCCACATCTTTATTTAAAAAGTCAAAAACAATTTTCTTACCTATAATCATGAAATAAAATTGTATATCCATATTCATTTAAAAATGGACATGAAAAAATAAAATTGTATATCCATATTCATTTAAAAATGGACATGATAATAGATGTTTCGTTGTGATGGAGACTAACACACAAACGAACATGTTTTACATTGGATAAGGGTAAAATTCTAACCTCAAATCAGCACTTGAGTGATGTTTAACTGATTTGGAGTAACCTTCTATGAATAATAACTGTTCGAATGGTTAGGAAGGTTGAAATAAAGAATGAAAAAATATTACCCAAAACAGCCTGGACAAGCCCCATTTTGGATTCACTCCCCCAATCAAGATCTAAGTGAAGATTCATGTCTAAAACATTAATTATTCAAGGGATATTTACACTCATAATGAGTAATTTGATAATTACCCCAAAAATCCTCGATAATCACGAATTACATCGAGAACCCCGAATAATGCTTAACCTTTACATGACATAACATATGTTGACCATTTTACCCTTCAAAACACATCATATTTATAATATAATGCCATATGGAGATAAACAAATTGATGCCTTCCCTTTTTCCGGCAACTCCAGCCCTTTCCCTCACCGCGCCTCCCACTCACCCCAGCAAGCTTCATGCCCTCCCACTCGTCCCCGGCAAGCCGCCCCCTCTGCCCTACGCTCTCCCGCATGCAAGATCCAGCCTTCCCCCTCCTTGCGCCTCTGCCCCCAGAAATTTGTGCCCAGCTTCTGCTCCTCGTTGAAGCACCTCATGCCAGTTGCAGCCCTCCCCCTCACCGCACCTCCACCCCCAAGGAGCCCCGCATTCCTACTACTGGCGCCCACCCCCGCGGCTACTCAAAGACCACCCCCCTCCCAAGTTCCGCGGCTGCTTAAAGAACACTCCCCCAACCTACCTCTTCTTTTTTCCATTTTTTAATCAATCTCAACCGTTAGATCACCTTATTGGTTAGATGAACTCTGCTATCTAGTTGAGTTAATAGACTAAACTAAGGTTATGGGTGTAAAACGAAGCAGTTATTTAGGGTTTTGGATGTAATTCGTGATCATCAAGGGTTTCTAAGGTAATTACCAAACTACTCAAGGTTATGGGTGTACATATCCCATTATTTTAAAAGATCCTATTATTTCAATTAGGGGTAGAATTGAAAATTTTCAACGTTCTCCGATCTACCTAAGATGATTTAAGTGAGAGAGAGAGAGCGCCTTCTAGAAGACAAGAGACCTGGTCTAAGGCCCGTGGTTAGAGTGTATGGGAGAGAGGAGAAGACTACTAGAACATGTAATAGTCTTCATGGAAAATCACGCGTCTATACAGCAATATAAAACACCCACCAACAAATCCAAAGAACGAACAGAACAACATTACACACTCTAATCACAGTGATCCAATCATGCCTGCCCATTACCAACTCATGTCCGCTATCATCTTCTACTTCATCATCTTCGCATCATCCACCTCAGCAGCTTCCGCACCGTCCCCACCACCGCACCACCCCTTGATGCTATCACCTCCTGCATCCCCAGTGACGGTCATGGTTACGAATGCCCGAGGAAGCTCAAGAACTGTAAAGCTCCATCTTGAGAGTGGTTGTATGTGCGAGAGATAAGTATTCTTGGATGGATAGCTGGATGTACTGGAAACTTCAATTCTTTATGTATCATGCAAAACGGCAGCTTGGATTAAATCTGCAGACTAATGATTTCGATTAGTCAGATATTAGAAAATAACAATCCAACCAAGCAATCAATCACATACGATATGGTGCTCTATAAGATCACAGCTTCCTGATCATCAAATCATAAAAGAGGTAGCATATCTAAACAATCATTAATGACTGCGTTTAAACAACTGAGAAGTCAACAGATACTTTTCACCATATACATTTCATTAGAAAAATAGATAAAAATTCTACTGTTTACACAGAGAAAAGGTTGACCCAAAAACATGTACAACGAAGGAATCAAAATGTGCAGTTTATCTGAAATCAACATAAACAGCCGTCTCCCCGGTGGACAGGAAATGTGATTAGAGTTAATGACGAGCTTGGCGGGAGTGCGTTCTTCCAAGAAATCAAAGCGGATCTGCACAAAATGTACGTTAGATGCTTCACGACAGCAATCTCAATAATGCGAGGAAACGTTCGATTCATAGCAAAAGCAAATGTAGACAAAATGGTAATTTAAAGAAAACATGTGAAGATTTTTAATGACAAGATGTGGACAGTAGAGAAGTAACAGGAAGCTTATGAAGGCAAAGCAACCAGCGTCGCAAAACATGTTCCAGATCTATGTATGCCATGTTTACGAGATACCATGTCACCAAATATAGGCACAGCATCAGATACCAATGGCAAATAAGAACAATAAAACCATGTTATTTAAATTACCAAATGCAATCTCAGCCGAAAGATGGTGATTGATTTGTTCAACTAATCACAGAGATTCAGCATTTGGGAACTCTGTTCATCATGGATTGCGTTGATATAAGTTTATATGACAAAGAAACAAGTTAAAATTAGTGCGATCTCAGCCGAAAGATGGTGATAAAAGTGTGATAATCACATTTTACATCAGCAAATAGGTAGACAGATCATCATTGATTGCACGCACTTGTAAAAAAAAATCGGGAGAAACGAAGAAATCGAGATCAGATGGTAGTGCATGTTAATGAAGTGCTCATCAACGTGAGATTCAGATAGGAATCTATGGATAAAGTCATCATCACATCTCAAACATAGAATCGCTGCTCCGCGGAATCGATCGAAACAATAAAACAAAAAATTTTTTAAAAAGAGAGCTTTTTCGGAGAGAATCAGATGCTAATGTCGATCACCACTGGCCGTCGGACGGATCCGACGACGCCTTAAGACTGGGGCGACAATATTGATCATCACGATCTCCATGGAGACGAATCGAAGAGGACGGATTTGGGAGATAGGCTTAGGATTTTGCGGCGGGGAAATTGACTGTGGTCGTTTGGAAGAGCGGGGAGGGGTGGGGTTTATATAGGGATTCGGGAATTAGGGTTTGCCGGGAGTCTAGGGTTCTTGTTTTGTTATTCTAGATCCGTTTATTACGGTATTTTAGATTTTTATATCTTTATATATTTCTCAATAAAAAAATTATATTCCAAAAAGGAATTTCTAATAATTACATCATCTTCATGATTAATAAAGACTGTATTTAGTACCATAGTACATAATATTTTTTAAAAAATAATTAACATAGTTTCTCAGTGTCATTCATCATTTATATGATATATATTATTGTTTAAGAGACATAAGAATATGAATGCAAATATCGGGGTTAAAATATGTGTCTCAAAGCTCAGACTTCCGAACTAAGGAGGTAGATCCACTACTGTTACATTAGGTGTTGTAACACATGGGAGACGCTTGATCATCATCGGAATGGTGCGCCCGAGGGTGATCGAGCGGCTCTGTAATACGCGTTTTGTACACTGTGCTTTTGAATGATATCAAGTGTTATTTCAAGGAAATATTGGATTAATATTGTTCACACTTTACGGATATCATAGTCAATAGATTCGCCTTTCTGCAATGATTTCATTCAAACTTGTTGTGTTTATATCAGAGACCGTCTTGTATAAAAATGGACTTCAAAAAGGTTCTATGAATTGTGTAGCACATCAAAACATAGTACCACATCTAGTAATCTGGATTTTTGGTAGTACCTTATAAGTAGTAGAAGCCACCACTAGCATAAGGCCCATAATGTAATAAATTTATACTCATTAGCCGTAATCACATCATTAAGACTAATTAAGCATGATTAGTGCTAATTACCCGTCATTAGTGATAATTAAGCGTCATTAACAAAAGTAGATACATGGAGAGGAAATCATGGGACACGTGTCGTTATATAATCAGGACAAGTGTCAAAACGTCATTAGTGCCATGTGTCAACATACTAAGACTAACACATGTCATGGTGTAGTCTCTTGCTTGGGAAACAAGTTATCTCGTGTAGAAGCCAAACCACTTGCTTGGACAGCAAGTTATCTCATGGATAAACCAAACCTTGCTTGAGCAACAAGTTATCTCATGGATAAACCAAACCTTGCTTGGGCAACAAGTCTTCTCATGATTTAGACATGTGGCATGCCATGTGTCGTCATTCATGGAAGAGAGGCAACATGTGGCTTAGAGGCTCCCTTACATGTTGACACATGTCACACATGTAAAGGGGGTGGAGGCCTATAAATACCCATGACCCCCATACTCCTCCTCACTTCATCCCACGCCCATCTCCCCATCTTAAAGCCGCAAGGCCGCCGAGGTTGCGGGAGGAGCACGAGAAGAGCCACGGCGAAGCCCTGTCGGTGATCGAGAGCGTTTTTGAAACCGCAACGAAGTTCTGTCCGCACCAAGCCGTAGTATTCAATCTAAGACGGCTATAGGAAGGGGACTTCACTAAAGAAGGAGATCTTGACACGAGTTAGATATCGATCAGGTGAGGGATTCTCAAACGCTAATTTAAGCACTAGTCTTTAGCTTTTATGCATGGTTTTGAATAGCAAGTATGAAATCGTGGTTTCTAAAGCTTTTATGCATGAATTACAAGTACCATACGGTTGAGATGCAATCTGGGCTTCAGATTGTATTTCAGACGTCGTTTCACGAGTTTATCTTGATAACACATTTTTAAGCATTTGGTTCTTGATGGAACACGAGACATAAGTTTCACTGCTTAGATATGAGTTTTATATGAAGAATTATGTTTTGCACGGTTACTATGCATGATGGATCGATTTTCGAGTTCTTAAATAAGTTCTACTTGTCAGAATATGTACGTTATGTCAAATGTGTTTTATGTTCATGAATTAGTTGTTATGAGCTTGAAATAACAAGTTTACGATTTATTAGTGACAAGAAAAGAATCAGAATCAGAAGATAAGCACCACAGTAGCTCTTTTATACAAATCATGAACTAGCCATTAGATATGGTGATGTCATTAGATATGACCCTGAAACCGCCATTAGATATGGCAAACCATTAGATATGGTATCAAGAGAACTTTAGGTCCGCATTTTGTATACATATAGGCTTTGGGCCGTATGCAGGGTGTTTTTGGTCTTTGGGACCGTCTGCGCGTATGACTTAGCTTTGTTTCAGCGTTCATGATCCGATAACTTAGCCACAGTGGTGATTAGTACAAACAGCTTGATAGTGATAATTATGTTTTAGTTTATCTGCTTTTGAAGTGATTTCAGTGTTCGGTTGCAAATCTAGCATGTTGTTATATGTTTACTGTCATAAAGTCTCTTTTTCAAGCTATTTCAAAGTTATCAGCTTAAATTTTGGCATACTGCTCATATTTCAACTTTTAGTTATATGTAAAAAGCTTGAGATCCTTTCACTGGGTCTAAGCTCATAAATGGGTTTAGACTCATCCCGTTATATTATATTATATACAGACCAGCAGAATCACGAATAGCAGGGGAAAGAACCACAGATACACTTGGAGGAGGTGTCTTTTGCTTTTCGTTGTTTTTGTATTGTCTGTGTTATTTTGTAAGAAGTTGTAATAGATAGAACTTGTGTAATACACTTTTTGGTGTTGTGAACTTGAAATACAAAGGTTTTATGTTTTATGAGATTGCCACATGTTTACTTGAGGAAAAAGAAGAGGAAAGATCTCTGTCGCGGCACGTTCCGGTTAGCGGGACGGGTCGTGACAACTTGTGGTATCAGAGCAAAGGTTTTAGGACCTTGAGGAAGAATTATATTAGGAGTTGATCTTTTAAATAGATTCGAACTTAGAGGAAAAAAATTGATGTTATAATCTTGAGGATATCTAGAATCATTATTGGAGAATTTAGGTTGATGAAGTATCTACTGAGGTTTTATTTTATAGGAAACAATGGCAGGAGAGCAGCCACAAGCGACCGGCCATAGTCAGGAGAATAACAACAATAACAACGTGTATGACACATTGACTTTGATAGCTCAAACTCTAGGAGCATGCCTGCACAGTCTGTTAAAAGACATGAATTTGAGTACCAGTTACCATTTGAGCATGTAAAGAAGCTGGGAGGAGAACCATTTGTAGGAGACACTGATCCAAAGAAGGCAAGGGAATGGTTCAAGAATATGGAGAAAATATTTGCTCTAATGGACTGTACGGATGAACAAAAGTTGAAATATACCATATTTCTTCTGAAAGATAGTGCTGATGATTGGTGGACATCGGTGAAAATGAAATATCCAAACCCATCTTACATTACATGGGAGATCTTTGAGAAAGAGTTCAATGAAAAATATTACCCAAGGGTTTATCAGGAGGAGAAACGTAGGGAATTTCTATTCCTTACTCAGGGGAGCAATTTGTTTGATGAATATGAGAAGAAATTCAACGAACTTTCAAAGTTTACTGCTTCTCTGGTTGCAACTGAGGAAGAAAAATGTAGACGTCTAGAAGATGGTATGCATATTGATTTAAAGAAAATGGTATCGGCCACGGGATATACTGATTATGCAAAATTAGTGGAGGCTGCTCGTAGGGCTGAACGAGTGGTGATAGAAAGAAGAAAGTGCAATGATCATGGAAAAAAAAGGCTTGCAGATAGACCCCTATGGAGAGGAACCATGAACAAAGAACAAAGAATAGCTCGGAATTCAAGACAAGATAATAGGTCAGCTCCTAGAGTACAAGGGAATCAAACAAATAGATATACAGTTGGGACTTCTGAAAACAGAACTCTTTCTTTTCCACAATGTACAAACCGTGGGAAGTTTCACCCGGGAAGTTGACGCAAGGGGACTGCTGGGTGTTATCAATGTGGCGAGATAGGCCACATACGTCAGAATTGTCCCGCACTTGTCCAAAGCCGCCGGGTTATGGGAAGACCAGCACAAAATGAAAATCGTGATATTGTTGTACATCGTCCTCCACCTGCAAGGGAACAAAATAAAAAAAATACCCAGAAGAGATCAAACCAGAGAGAGGGAAAAGCGTTTGCTATGTCCTTGGAGGAGGCCATATCTGCGGATGATGTCGTATCAGGTACCACTATTATTTTTGGTAAAAGTGCACACACTCTTATTGATTCTGGCGCAAGCTATTCTTTTATTTCACAAAGATTCTCCCTATATGCTGATAAAGTTACAAGTACTCTCAAGCATGCTTTAGCAATTTCTTTGCTTAAGGGAGAACCAGAAATTATTAGGAGTGTCCTCCAAAATTGTTTGGTTAAGATAGAAGAAAATTATATTGAAGTAGACCTGATTCCTATGGAGATAAGGGAATTTGATGCTGTCATAGGAATGGATTGCTTAAGTGCATATCATGCTCTTCTAGACTATCATCTGAAGCATGTTACTTTTAGAAAACCAGGTGATGTTGAATTCACTTTCTATGGAGAAAGAAGGATATATCCTACCCATGTCATCTCTTGTCTCTTAACCCAGAAGTTGATAAGAAAGGGATATTCCGCTTATATTGCTTACGTGTTTAATACTAAGGCAGAAGCAGTCAGTTTAGAAAATATCTCTGTGGTGAAGGAATTTCCAGAGGTGTTTCCAAATGAACTACCAGGAATTCCTCCTGATAGGGAAATTGAATTCACTATTGACCTTATTCCGGGTACCAATCCAATTGCCTTAGCTCCTTACAGAATGGCCCCAGCTGAACTTAAAGAACTCAAAACTCAATTGCAGGAGTTGACAGATAAGGGATTTATACAATCCAGTATGTCACCTTGGGGTGCTCCAGTTCTATTTGTCAAGAAGAAAAATGGTTCCATGAGACTTTGTATAGATTACAGGAGATTAAACAGAGTGACTGTTCGCAATAACTATCCTCTGCCCATAATAGATGACTTATTTGATCAATTGCAAGGGGCTTCTGTGTTTTCAAAGATAGATTTGAGATCAGGGTATCATCAGCTCAAAATTAAAGTTGAAGATGTTCCTAAGACTGCCTTTAGGACTCGTTATGGACATTACGAATTTCTAGTAATGCCTTTTGGATTGACAAATGCCCCAGCTGCTTTTATGGACTTGATGAATAGGGTTTTCCGTCCATATCTGGACAAGTTCGTGATCTTATTTATTGACGATATTCTCGTATATTCTAAAACAGAGGAAGAACATAGAGAACACTTGAGAATTGTACTTCAAACTCTGAAGGAACACCGACTATATGCAAAGTTTGATAAATGTGAGTTTTGGTTGAAGAAGGTTGCATTTCTAGGCCATGTCATATCTGGAGAAGGAATAACCGTAGATCCATCAAAGATAGAAGCAGTTCTTAGATGGGAACGACCGCTAAATGCATCAGAAATCCGAAGTTTCCTTAGATTAGCTGGGTATTATCGAAGATTTGTAGAAAACTTCTCTAGAATTGCTGCACCATTGACAAGGTTAACTAGGAAGAATGTGAAGTATAGTTGGGACGAAGAATGCGAGAAGAGTTTTAAGGAACTCAAGAGTCGTCTCACCTCAGCACCCATACTTAGCCTTCCTTCAGGGAAAGGTAATTATGTAATCTATAGCGATGCCTCAAGACAAGGGCTGGGATGTGTCTTAATGCAGAATGATAAAGTGATTGCTTATGCCTCCAGACAGCTAAAACAACATGAATTAAATTACCCAACTCATGACCTTGAGTTAGCTGCTATAATATTTGCCTTAAAGATCTGGAGACACTACCTATACGGAGAAACTTGTCAAATCTTTACGGATCATAAGAGTTTGAAATATATTTTCTCTCAGAAAGAGTTGAATCTAAGGCAAAGAAGATGGTTAAAGTTAATCAAGGATTATGATTGTTCCATAGAATATCACCCGGGGAAAGCCAATGTAGTAGCTGGTGCTCTCAGTAGAAAGTCCAATGGTCGGCTATCTCACTTAAAAGCAGAGTATTTACAGTTGAAAGAGTTACGGGCAAAGTTAACCATAAATAGTTCTGGAGCCTTATTAGCATCCTTACAAGTAAGACCCATATTATATGATAAAATTAAGGAGGCACAAGTCCATGATTCTGAAATCATTAGAATGATTAAGAAGATTAAGGGTGGAGATGAAGCAGGGTATAAGATAGATGGTCAAGGGGTCTTATTCTTTAAAGGAAGATTGTGTGTTCCAAAGAAATTTGATATAAAGACTGAGATTCTGGAGGAGGCACATAACTCCATGTATACTATGCATCCAGGAAGTACTAAGATGTATAGGACACTTAAGAACTACTATTGGTGGTCTGGCATGAAGAGAGAGATTGTAGAGTATGTTTCTAGATGTCCTATATGCCAACAAACAAAACCTGAGCGTTTGAGACCTGCGGGGACATTACAGACACTTCCAATACCAGAATGGAAATGGGAACACATCACTATGGATTTTGTTACAGGATTTCCAAGGACCCGTCGAGGTCACAATGCAATATGGGTCATAGTAGACAGATTAACTAAGTCTGCACATTTCTTAGCCATTAACATGACATACAGTCTAGACCGCTTGGGAAAGATCTTTGTTAATGAGATAGTTAGCCGTCATGGGGCTCCTGTGTCAATTGTATCTGATAGAGATCCACGATTTACTTCTAAGCTATGGCCAAGCTTACATAAAGCTATGGGAACGAAGTTAGCATTTAGTACTGCCTTTCATCCTCAAACAGATCGCCAATCAGAACGGACTATCCAGACTCTAGAAGACATGCTTAGAGCCTGTGCACTGAGCTTTAAAGAAAGCTGGGATGAACATCTCTCACTTATAGAGTTTGCATACAATAACAGCTATCATACTAGTATTGGGATGGCACCTTATGAAGCCTTGTATGGTAGACCGTGTAGAACACCTATCTGTTGGAGTGAAGTTGGAGAAAGGAAATTGGTTCAACCTGAACTAATACAAAGCACGATAGAAAAAGTTGAGGAAATCAAGAGATGCTTAAAGGCAGCGCAAAGCAGACAGAAAAGTTACGCAGATAAGCGAAGGAGAGACTTAGAATTTCAAGTGGGAGATCATGTGTTTCTAAAAATTTCTCCATGGAAAGGCATAATTAGATTCGGGAAGAAAGGGAAACTAAGTCCAAGATACATTGGCCCTTACGAGATTATTGAGAGAATCAGAAGTGTAGCTTATCTTCTTCGACTTCCAGCTGAACTAGCAAGGATACATGATGTCTTTCATGTCTCCACACTTCGGAAGTTTATTCCAGACCCAACCCATATGATACAACCTCAAGATATTCAATTGAAGGAAGATCTGTCATACGAGGAGGTTCCTGTGGAAATTCTAGATTATAAAGTACAAGAGCTTCGTACAAAGAAGATTCCTTTAGTCAAGGTTTTATGGAGGAGTCACGCAATAGAAGAAGCCACATGGGAACGAGAAGAAGAAATGAGATCTCGATATCCCCACTTATTTTCAAGCTAGCAAGGATACTTAAATTTCGAGGATGAAATTTATTACAAGTAGGGGAGAATTGTAATACGCGTTTTGTACACTATGCTTTTGAATGATATCAAGTGTTATTTCAAGGAAATATTGGATTAATATTGTTCACACTTTAAGGATATCATAGTCAATAGATTCGCCTTTCTACAATGATTTCATTCAAACTTGTTGTGTTTATATCAGAGACCGTCTTGTATAAAAATGGACTTCAAAAAGGTTCTATGAATTGTGTAGCACATCAAAACATAGTACCACATCTAGTAATCTGGATTTTTGGTAGTACCTTATAAGTAGTAGAAGCCACCACTAGCATAAGGCCGATAATGTAATAGATTTATACTCATTAGCCATGATCACATCATTAAGACCAATTAAGCATGATTAGTGCTAATTACCCGTCATTAGTGATAATTAAGCGTCATTAGCAAAAGTGGATACATGGAGAGGAAATCATGGGATACGTGTCGTTATATAGTCAGGACAATTGTCAAAACCTCATTAGTGCCATGTGTCATCATACTAAGACTAACACATGTCATGGTGTAGTCTCTTGCTTGGGCAACAAGTTCTCTCGTATAGAAGCCAAACCACTTGCTTGGACAACAAGTTATCTCATGGATAAATGATAGACACAAATTATCGAGGGTCTAAAGAGTATGTCTCACACAAGGCGGAGACAACTGAGTCGCTGCGGTGACCCACAATAAGATGTATTTAATCAACAATTAACCCACACTAAAGATCAATAAATTAGAAATAATATGGAGTTAAAATTTATTTTTAACTCTGCACAAATGGTGTATAGTGACACGTATGCAGAGAGTTCGAATACAGGGAGCAAGGCAGGATAGATCAAGCTAAGTGCAAAATGTGATGTGATTGTGATCAATGCCTACAAGATGCAAATATTTTTGTGGGTTTTAATTTTTATCTTTTATTTTTAATTTTGTAATTTTGTATTTTGATTTTTAATTTTCTGATTTTTATATTTTATATTTTAATTTTTTGTTTCTTTTTCAAGATTGGAAAATAAAGACCATGTAACAAAAGACAAGATAAAATATGTATAAAAATGTGCAAAAATAACCAAAAATTCAGAAATAAAATGTTTTTGATATTTTTAAGATTTTTTACTATTTTTGTGATTTTTTGGGTATTTTTCAAACTGTTTTTGGTATTTTTAAATACTGAAATAATGGAAAACAGTGAAAATTGTGCTGGCAGTGAGTAGAATGGGAATTAAAATTAGCAAACAGCAACCAAAACTTCTCACTAATTTTCAAATAAAGAGAATGAAATATAGAGTAAACAGGAACTGACTTTGTCTTTTTCTGAGTTTTCCTTGATTTTATATATTTTTTTGAAGTTTTTGAGTGTTTCTAAATTTTTAGTGTTTTTCTTTTGATATTTTTAGTGATTTTTGGATTGACACTAGAGTAGGTTAAAATAGACACTAGGCAATTTTTTTGGAATTTTTCGAAGTGTTTTAGCAATTTTTATGGGTTTTCTAATGCAAACAGTGAAATAAATGCATGTTTTAATTTTTAATAAATATGAAAATGCAATAAAAATGCAATGCAAAAATATGCCGTGCAAGTACAAGTTAACAGGAGCTTAAGCCTATTTTTGTGGAATTTTTGGACTTAAAATGATAATTTAAAGAATTACAACAAGCATCCAAAAGTTAAACAAGCCTGACAGGGGTATAAGTGCAATTATCAGAACTTCCAGGGGCACATATGCAATTTCCACAAAAATATATAACGTTAAATACAAGTTTCTGGACTAAAAACAAATACCCAAACCCGGAGGGGGTTCGTTGCAAAATGTCCAACTCACGCGCACTGGGCACGTGACCTGGCAGGGGTATTCTTGCAATATTATAAAGTTCCAGGGGCTCAGATGCAATTTCTCCAGAACATTACAACTGAATTAAAAAGTTCATGGACCTAAGCGAAATAAACAAACCCCAGGGGGTCCTTGCAAAATACCCAGCCCCCTCACGCGCACTGGGCACGTGAGGTGACGTGGATTGGACCTAAGTGCAAATAAGAAAACTACGGGGTTCTAATTGCAAATATTACAGAAATATTTAAACTACAGCTTAAAGTTTATGGACTGAAATGAAATACAAAATTTGGCGAGGGGAAAAGTGCAAAATACCCACGCCTTATCTCCTCGTGCGCGATCGAACGGCCAAGGGCCACTCACTTATCCACGTGGCGCGCGCACAACGCGCGATGACGATTCGACGATCAGCGATGGAGATCTGATCTGGCGAAGAGATCGACGGCAGAAGGTGGCCAAGATCTGACGGCTGAGGTGCGATCTGGAGCGGGCCTAGGATCGGACGGTGGAAGCACCCGGAGGAAGAACAGGGAAGAACTTCACCGAGACGAAGTTCCTCCGGCGAGCTGACGCGCCTCCGGTGGTCTGGGCCGCAACAAGAAGGTCCGGGAGACTCCTGCGATGATGCTCTGGCGTCTGGGGCTCTCAAAATCGCCGGAGACGCTCTGAGGCGCTGTTGCAGAAGCGGCGGAGCTCGAAGCTCCAGGTATCTCCGGCGGAGGTCGAATCCGAGCCCCCAGGCGATGTACTGCTCCAGGTACCTGCAAAAAGGGGTGAGAGGGTCCAGGGCAAACTGCCTGGACCCCGCGGAGGTGCAATGAAAGTCGGAAATGGACGGTGGACGGCGAAGAGACGTCAGCCGGAGGTGCGCTCCGGCGATGAGCTATGGGAGATGGATCAATCGACGGGGAGCGGATTTTTTTAGGAATTTTTGATACTGAAGCTACGGGGAATAAAATGAAGCGAAAAGGAAGGGGAAAAAGGGATACCTCAAAGGTGGAAGGACCTCGACGCCGGTGGTCGGCGGAGGTGGTGGAGACGCCTCGAGCCTTCCTCGACTCGTCTAACGGCAGGGCAGTGGAGCTGTCACCTCCGGCTACCCAAAGAGCACGAAAGGGAGGAGGATTAATGGTCCAAGAGGGTTCAAACTTGGGCTCGAAGGTGGCGGGTTGTTTAAGTAGAAGATGGTGGCGTCTCCTTCAAGCGAGATCCACGCGCGCATCATGAGGATTTTGCGTGATCTGAAGGCGCGTCGTGGGAGAGTGATGATCAGGGAAGAAGTTCCAAGAAGGATTCGAGGCGAGAAAATGGAAGGATCGGGCGCCATAATTTCTTGAAAACGGGGGAAAAATCAGGGCGTCAGAAGTGGCAGACCTCGGTCAGGGAGTTGATTGAGGTCAACTCTAGACCGCACCTGGTTAAAAATATTTAAAATTATTTTATTAAAAATCAACCAGGGAAAAGATTGAAAAATTATTTTATTAATTCGTTTAAAAATAGAAAAAGGCCGAATTAATTTTTAGTTAAAGAATAAAAAATGTTTAAAATTGTATGTACTATTTTATTATGATTTTTAATTTATTTTATGAAGTATATTTTTACAAGTTACTTTTATACCCCTATATAGGTATATTATCTACATATTTGAGTATTTATTTTTATTTTTGTATTTTTAATTTATTCATTTTTGTTTATTATTTTTTAAAATTATAAAATACTTTTATATACACAAATATATCTTTATTTTATTTTTCTGATTTATTTTGTATATTTAATAAATTAGAAGAGGATGTTATATAGGTATGTACATAGGTATTGTATCTTTGTTTTGTGTATATAAGTATTTTTATTTTGATTTTTATTACATTTTTATTCTGATTTTAATATTCACAATTATTATAAGTAAGGTTTACAACATAAAAATATAAAATTATAAAAATAATAAACGATGAATAAATTGAATATTTTAATCTGTACAAGTATACAATGAGGGTCCAAAACTCAACTTTCAAACCGTAGCTCCGCCAAATGCGAAACCACCGCCATTAAATAGATTATTTTATTCTATATACAATTAAAGGTGAGTATGCTGCATTTGGAGTTTTTATTTGCAAGATACGGGTCTGAGAAGTTGGAGTTCTGGATTTTTATTCAGACCATAACTTTTTATCTGTACATTATTTTTTAATGAAATCAATTTTGTATTTTTCTTTATAAAATTAGCTACAACTTTCATGTACAAAGTTTCTTTATTTGATGTATAAAAAGTGGAACCAAAAATAGGTCCCAAAATGAAAAAGAATGAATAAAATAAAAGGGATTTTATTGGTATTTTTAGCCCTTATCTCCCCCTACTTTATTCCTTGTCGACCTATTCATCAAGATGCCTAGGTCTCAGGGTTTCGGGTCATAAAATGTTTGCAATATTTTATTCTTTTTCTTTTCTTTATTTATTCTATAATTTTGGCTTTAATTACAGCTTTTTATACACTATATAGATGCACATGTATGAATGCTAAGATGATGATATTAATGATATTTACAGGCATTTGCTAGGGTTTTTGGTGCCAAAATGATAGAATAAAGATGATGAAATGTGGATTCATCATCCCCCTATACTTTACCTTTGCTACTCCCTAGCAAACACTTATGCAATAAGTGTAAAAAGAAAAAGAAAGAAAAGAAAAAGAAGAACTTGGATTTAGTTCAATCATCAAACTTGTCTTCACAAAATCAAAGTTTGGAGCTTCAGTCGGACCTTTGAAATTTTAGTGCGGTTGGAACCTTAGTGAGAACCAAATTTGAAATCCAACAGTCCTCGAGAATCCCAAATCTCTGTCCAAGTCTCCTCAATAGCCATGTCAGAAATACTTTAACTCATACGCAAACTCTTACGACTATGAGCCTGACTCGTACAACGTGAGTGATATGTAGCTCCCCACCTCAGAAGTAACAAAGAAACAACCTCCCCCAACCTGGTAACTCTAATGCCTCGGTCTAGCAACTCTCTCCTCGAGAAGCGGGGTATTCCCTTCTAAGTTCAAGTGCAACCGGCTCAAGAAGAGGGGGAAGAAGTATAGACTTTTGGAAGCTCAGCCAGTGTAGCCAAGTTTCCCGCTGCAAGCTTCATGAGATGTAACACGGATACCATAAGCTTTTGCTTTATTGGACTATATACACTCCGGTGGGGTTATTAAATTTTCAATCCGACCCACCATTTTTTTGGAGTTCTTTTTTCTCCTTTTTTTTCCAAACATCTGTACAACATATCTACATGGTGCAGCATATAGACAAGAAATTTTCCTCTTGAGCCAGTAGACTATCCCTCTTTTGAAGCTTTATTGCAACCCACGGCTTCTGTCTTTAGCCTTCATCACCACTAGACCAAGTTGAGGTGCACTTCCTTCACTAGAAGAAGAAGAGAGGTTTCGCCTAGAAGTACTACCCTCATATGCTACCCCAAGCCAAAGGAAACTTCCTCCTCACCACCTCATCCGTGGAGAGCTATGTGAAAGGTGCAGGTGTCCAAGTTAGGTCATTATCAACAAGAGTTGTGCGTGTGCTCCGAAATACTCTACTTAAGCAGTCAAGAATCCATTGAACCAAGTCCCGTGATCCTCAAAGAATTAAGTCAACTAGACCTGAAGTACCTCAAACCCAGTTCCTATAAGGTTCCTGTTATTAGGTATATTTTAAGGTCCAATCAAGCTCCAATCTCCGGATTTTACTTAGACTTGTTCAACTATCAAACTCGATCCGAAAAATGATCATGCTATGCTTATGCAAGAAATATTTTTGTGATGTAATTTTCAAGATTTTGAACTTTTTATGGATTTTTGAAAAGATGATGCATGCGCATGCAGATGCAATTTTTTTTGTATTTTTCAAAAAGATCTTTCAAATGTTTTTGGATTTTAGTTTTGCAAATGTTTTTGAGATTTTTGAAAACAAAAAGCTTTGGCTGAAAACTAGGTGAAAACTATGTACACAGGAGTGCTTCTTATATATACAAGAAGTGGATTTTAAGAATTTTACAAGGGTAAGTGGTCAATTTTATAAGTACATATATAGTGAATTTTGGTGTGATGTAAGTATTCCTCAAACTTATTTGACACAAGCTTTTACACACAAATTTTTTTGAAAACTATAGTCCAAAATAATTTTTTACAAACATTTTACAAACATGTACACACATTTGAAAATCATTTTGCAAAGGTTTTCGAAACAGTATAGATAGATATTTCAAAATATTTTTGCAACCATTTTTCAAGTCTTTTGCAAATCATTTTTCAAACATTTTATTTCACACAAAGAAAATAAGTTTTACAATCACAATATTTTTACAAAGGTTGAAAACATGTGACAAAATATTTTCAAAATAGTTTTCAATAGATGTTCACAAAGATTTCAAACTATTTTTCAAACATTTTGCAAAAAAAACATTTTCATCTGATTTATTAATCAGTATGTACAAAAAGAATTTGAGGAATAATCACATCTTTTTATTAAAGATTTTTAATGAATTTTAAAGAATTATTAGCCATATTCATTAGGAAAATACGAAAGTACGAGTTATGGCTAAAGTATATACGTAGTATATACGACCCCCTATACTTAGCTGGAGCTATGTCCTCATAGATCGGAGAAAAGAGAAGACATAACTCGTACTAAGTATAGGCAAGTCTAAAGAATGAATGAATTAATGAATGAGAAGTTGACCGGCCCCCCTATACAGAGGATCAAATAATCCTAAGTATAGCAGACTGTACACAACGCAGGGAGGGTCAAGGGTGGGAATGAACAGATCGTACTCAGATTGTCTCCCCCTATACTTAGGGTAAGATATCCCTAAGTATAGACAAGAAGAGGAGACAATGGAGAGGATCAAAGAATGGAAATGCTCGGGGTGCACACCCCCTATACTTAGGACAAAGTACGTCCTAAGTATGGAAAACTGTCTACAAGGGGCGACACCTTTTTGATAGTTGAAGAAAATAGGACAGGAAAAGAAGAAAGGAAGAAAAGAAGAAAATAAATCAATAGATGAAAGTGATATGAACAGATGGATCTGTACAGCGGAAGATGGAATTGATCACCATGTATGAGATGCAGATGATTAGAGTCAAAGGACACATCTCATACCAGAAGAATGGGGGCAACGTCAATGGTCGGCGGATCATGATCTAGATATAGCTTCAGGCGTTGACCATTGACGCGGAAGGTAGAGGAAGATGACGGTTCGGATATGTCGATGCTGCCATTGTCATGTACCTTCCTGACCACATATGGACCTTTCCACTTGCTCTGCAATTTCCCTGGAAATAATTTCAGCCTACAGTCAAACAACCATACTCTCTGATCCGGCTCAAACTGTTTGTGGCTGATATGCGAATCGTGTCATGTCTTCACTTTCTCTTTGTACTGTAGGCTGTTGGAAAAGGCTGTATCTCTCAGTTCTTCCAGGGCTGCCAATTCAGCTCTTCTCTGGTCTCCTATACTCTCGGGGATCTAAAAGTAACTCAGTGACTGCCCAAAAAGATTTGTGCTTGATCTCCACTGGCAAATGGCACGACTTGCCATAGACAAGACGAAAGGGAGATGTCCCCAATGGATTCTTGAAAGAAGTCCGATAAGCCCACAAGACCGAGTCCAAAAGCTGTGACTAATCCTTTCGGTCGGGGCAGACAACTTTCTGCAAGATGGTCTTTATCTCCCGATTCGATACTTCGGCAAGACCATTAGTCTGAGGGTGATATGGAGTGGCAACCCAATGGTCAATGCCGAACTCGTCTGTAAGGGCCCTAACCTTATCATTGATGAAATGAGAACCCCCGTCTGAAATCAAGACTCTAGGTACCCCGAACCGTGAAATGATATTTTTCCTCAAGAATTTGCACACGGTTTTCGCATCTGCGGCTCAGGCAGGGATGGCCTCAACCCATCGGCTGACATAATCCACATCGAGCAAAATATGCTCGAATCCCTGACTCTTAGGAAATGGGCCCATGAAATCAATCCCCCATGCATCAAAAACCTCACAGAAGTGAATGGGTTGCATGGGCATCATGTCTCTCTGCCCGCAGGTTCCCATTTTCTGACAGCCAGTACATCTATTCACGAACTCATCAGAATCCTTGAAGAGAGTAGGCCACCATAGGCCGGATTGAAGCACCTTCTGCGCTGTCCTTTTTCCTGAATGATGTCCTCCTGCCTCAAGCTTGTGGCAGTATGTGAGGACGCTCTGCTGCTCTTCTTGAGGAATGCACCTCCTCCAAATACTATTCCCTCCTTCATGATAAAGGACGGGATCCTCCCAATGGTAAAACTTGGCCTTAGCTAGGAAGGTCTCAAGTTTCTGCCTGGGCCAACCCTGAGGGACTGTCTTGGCAACAAGATAGTTTACAAAGTCAGCATACCACGGGAGTGAGGTGACAGCCAAGATCGCCTCATCTGGAAATGTCTCAGTGATAGGTACGCTGGGCTCAGATTCCTCAAGATTCTCCAATATGGAGAGATGATCCGCCACCACATTCTTGACTCCAAGCTTATCCTTAATCTCAATATCAAATTTCTGGAGTAGAAGGATCCATCTGGTAAGACGTGCTTTGGCATCCTTCTTAGCCATTAAGTACCGGATGGCGGTATTATCAGTGTAAATGGTCACTCTAGATCCGAGAATGTAAGATCGATACTTATCAAGAGCGAAAACCACAGCCAGCATCTCTTTCTCAGTCACAGTGTAATTCCGCTGGGCGGCATCCAAAGTCCGGCTGGCGTAGTGAATGGCAAAAGGTAATCCCTCCCTCCTCTGTCCAAGCACAGCCCCAACGGCAAAATCTGAAGCATCCGTCATGATCTCAAATGGGAGAGACCAGTCGGGTGGCTGAAGGACATGAGCTGAAACAACCATTTCTTTGAGAGTCTCAAACGACTCAAGACACTTATCATTTACAATAAACTCGGTGTCTTTCATCAGCAAGTCAGTGAGCGGTCGGGCAATACGACTGAAGTCCTGAACGAACCGTCGGTAGAAACCGACATGCCCTAGAAAAGACCGCAACTGACGCAAGTTGGACGGTGGATTGAGTTTTCTGATGATATCCACCTTAGCCGGATCGACCTCCATGCCCCTGTTGGAGACGATATGACCAAGGACCGTCCCCTGAGTCACCATAAAGTGGCTCTTCTCCCAAGATAAAACAAGGTTGACCTCTATGCAGCGCTGAAGCACACGGTATAGGCAGTCAAGACAAGCATCGAACCCGTCGTCGTAGACCGAGAAGTCATCCATGAAGACCTCTAAACAGTCACCCACCATGTCCGAGAAGATGGACAATATGCGCCTCTGGAATGTCGCTGGAGCGTTACATAGACCAAAGGGCATCCGTCTGAAAGCATACGTCCCAAACGGACAGGTGAATGTCATTTTCTCCTGGTCTTCGGGCGCAATGGCCACCTGATTGTATCCAGAGTACCCATCAAGAAAACAATAATGACTCTTCCCGGCTAGCCGCTCGATAATCTGATCAATGAAGGGTAGCGGGAAGTGATCCTTCTTGGTGGCCTCATTCAATCGTCTGTAGTCCACACAGACACTCGAAGAAGTTAGTACTCTGGCAGCGATCTCCTCTCCAGACTCGTTGACAACTGTAGTGATACCCGTCTTCTTGGGTACCACATGTAGTGGACTAACCCATTTGGAGTCGGAGATGGGGTAGATAAAATCGGCGCTCCACCACTTGGAAATTTCTTTCATGACTACGTCTCGAAGATTCAGGTTCAGCCGTCGTTGGAACTCACGCGACGGCCGAGCATCATCCTCAAGATAAATGTGGTGAGAGCACAGAGCCGGACTAATCCCCTGGAGATCAGCGATACTCCAACCTATCGCCTTGCGGTTTCTTTCAAGAATCTCCATCAGACGAGATTCTTGTTCTCCAGTCAAACCTGCTGAGATAATGACTGGGTGCATATCTGGCTCACCCGCAAGGAATCTGTACTTCAACGACTGCGGCAAAGGCTTCAGTTCTGGACAACTGGGAGGCGGCAGATCTGGCTTCTGATATGTCTGTGTGAAGGCGACCAGGTATGCATGGGAGAACTCTCGCTCTGCGTGAATCTCTGACAAAGGGCGGTTTGCGGAATCATCAATGAACTGCACTGGCTCGCACTCTGTCATGGCTGTTGGCTCAGAAGGAATCAGACAAGGCACATAATCATCAAAATCATCCCAATCAATGTCTGAATCCGAGGGATCATAAGAAGATGAACATGATTGAAACCTATCAGCGCCACTCATCACAACACTGTCAGCCTCAGGTATATCCTCATCCAGGGGTGTGCTCTCCCGGCTCTCGACTGCCATGAGCTGTAGATACAATGGATCTGTAGGCAAGGCGAGGGTCGGTGCTACAGGATCTACCCAGTTGGATTCATCATCAATCATCACAAAATCACACACCTGGTGGATGTCTAGCTCTTCCTCTGTCAAATGCGCTGCTTCACTGGACTGCTCCGAGCATTCTAACTCTCTGGCTCTGGTTTCCTCGATCGTCTCTATTTGTATGGTCTCACCCTCTACGCGAAAGCATACCTTCCCACAATCATGGTCGGTCACCGCCTTGGCTGTGGCCAAGAATGGACGTCCGAGAATGATGGGGGTATCAGTTACCGACTCAGGGGTCTCCATGTCCAACACAACAAAGTCCACGGGGAATTTCAGGCCTTGAATGGTAACGACCACGTCTTTCAATAACCCCTTCGGCCTCTTAGTCGACCTATCAGCAAACTGAAGGATTGTCCTGCTCCTAAGAAGAGGACCAAACTCGAGTCGGTCGAGTAAGGCTGCCGGAAGAAGGTTAATTGAAGAGCCGCTGTCTAATAGAGTACGATCAAATTGCTGCTCCTGAATCTTGCATCTGACATAGGGAGCTCCTGCATCTGGTCGCTTAGCTGGCAGCTTATTCTGGATGGTACAACAAGTGGAATGAGTGAGCACATGGATTTGATCTCTGTGGTTCCTCCTCTTCCTGCGGACAGTAGTCTTCTCTTTCAGGTTCTTCTTGAAGAGGGGGATGTGCTCAAGTGCTTCTTGTAGAGTCAGCTGAATATGGAATCTGTCTATCATCTGATCGCCGAACTCTACCTGTTGTTCTTTTTTGGGATTTTCTCGTTTATTCCCCTTCGCTCGGCGGAGTGCCTCAAGGAAGGGAATGGTAGGGGCCTCCTCAGATGGAGGACTAGAAATCGGTCCCTGTGCCTGTGAAGACGGAGAATCCATACAAACATCATCGTGCAACACATATGGATCCGCAATTTGAACAGAAACCTTTCCTTTATTCATATTTTTGTTTTTCTTTTTGTTCCCACAGTCCATAGGTACAAAATGTGGTAACATCACAGATGGTGGCTCAACAAAAGTAGATATGGTGGGCTCAGCACCACCACTAGCATTGGTCTTTACGGCATCAGCATCGCGCTCTAGTTCATCATCCAAAATGGTGGCTTCAGCACCACCGTCTTCAACATCATCATTAGCGGCATCAGCACCGCTATTCTGTTCCTTTGGCGCTCCTGGTTCAGCAGGCGGTTGTGGCTCAGAAGAGGCGCCGCCGGCTGGCATACTACCGCTCCTAGTAGTCACAAAATCAACATCATTCAAAGAATAATACGTATCATTCAAATTGTCACTAGGAGAAGTATCCTCTGTAAACTCTACCTGCTCAGACTTCCTCTTCAGATTGTTCGGGTTAGGTTCAATCTGAGCGGGTATGGCGGCCTTGCCTTTGATTATTTCTCTCATTTCCTGCCGGAATTCATCCATTTCTTGCCTGAAAGATGCTCGCTGTTCAGATATCAAGCGGGCAAGATCATCGAGCGCTGGGTTCTCAAAGGTGGGACCCTGAGAACCGGATGGTTGTCCCTGCTGGAAATGGGGCTGCTGCTGCTGATATTGCTGGTACGGATAATTCTGGGTCGGCTGGGAATAAGATTGCTGAGGCTGCTGTCGCTGCCTCCACTGTTGTCCCTGATAGGAGGGACGAGGACCACTCTGATATTGCTGTTGATGGGCATACTGGGGCTTCTGGTGTGGCTGGCTGTTCTGCTGTCCTTGGGCAGGATTCTGCTGTTGGGATGAGGAGCCACCGTTGCCCCAACGGAATCCGGGTGATCACGACGAATCCCGGGTTGAGGGTACCGATCGTACCAAATCCCATTGACTTCCATCAATGGTTCCTGCTCAAAGGATGGTGGAGGAAGAATAGCCAGTGGCTGCTCCGGCTGATACACCACCATCTGAGTATCTGTAGATGGCGGCTGCGATGGGTAGTACGGTAACAATGGAACCGGCTCTGCCTGCACATGGTTTACCTGACGGTACGAGGTAGATGGCTGGCTGGCATTGCTACTGCTCGGATCAACACGTGATCTGGGAGGCTGTTGTGACTGAGTTTGTGCCTCCTAGACGCACAAGATCTGCGTCTTCAGATCACTCATGGTCTTGGCAATCTGGTCCATCTGGACCATGCCTTGCATCTGCTTCTTCTCGAGGATCTCAAGGCGGTCCAGCTTCTTACTGATTATGCCCATGTAGGCTGCGGCTGATTCAGCTTGGGCTGCGGCAGCTGACACTGTATTGGGACCGGCATCGATGCGGACGATCCTCTGGAATGATCCCGCTCCTTGCGGGGGCTTCTGCTGTGTGTAGACTCGGGCCTAGGTCATCACAGTAGAGTTTTCTGCCATGCCTTCGTAGATGGCCCAGACGTCGTCTTCTCCCTTGGAGAAATAAGATCCACCGCAAGAGGCGTTCACTAGCCCCTGCAGCTCCGGTGTCATCCCACAGAAGAAACTCTGCACGAGATTGGGCTTGGAAATGTCATGATGTGGACACCGGTCTATGAGCTCTCTGAATCGATCCCAGGCTTCATGGAATTGTTCATTTGGGATCATGACGAAGTTACTGATCATGGCTCTAGCTGCGTTGGTCCGGCCGAGAGGATAGTATTTCTTCCGGTATGCGGTCCGGAGCTCTGCCCATGTGTGGACGAATCGCCCAAGGTGTTTGAGCCAATATGTGGCTCTGTCAACCAAAGAGAATGGGAAGGCGATCATCTTTATGGCGTCCTCGGTCATCAACCGATCATGGATGGTGCTGCAAATCATCTCAAATTCCTGGAGGTGGAGGTGCGGCTCTTCGGTCGGCAACCCATGGAACTTGGGTAGAAGCTGGATTGTGTGGGGCCGAAGCTCGAAATCTCCGTGAATGGGCGGGAGTCGGATCCAACGATGAGTGAGGGATGCAGCTGGGTTGTGCAATTCCCTCATGATGGTCTGTGGTGGTCTCTCAGCGTCTGGATCGCCTCCTCCTGCATCAGGTCCTCCTCCACCTCCACCGCCACCGCCCCCAGGTCGGTTCTCTCTCATCTGCGCTATCTCTCTCATCAGATCATCCATGAATGTTCCCTGGTCACGGATCTGTCTCTGCATTGTCTCCAGGGACTCTAACAAGGAGTTGTTGATGGCCGCCTGATCGAATATGAACGGGGGGTGATCATGGTCATCTGGGTGCTCGCCTCTGTCTGCCATCACTGGATTCTCTGAAAAAGCAAAAGAGACCATCTCAGGTGTTGTCGAATGATCTGAGCTCTGTGATGCAGTAAATTCTGACACTATTGGACTGAGAGAAGGAGAATGGGAAGGGTGGTCGAGGGGGAACAGGGTGGATGTGAACTCAGGTTCGGAGAGCGGACTCTCCGAGGTATTCCTAGATGAATGAGGAGGAGTGCTGGATAGCGGTTCCGACAGGGTCGGCCTAAGAGATCTCCGTCCCATCATCTTGATCTAGAGAAAGGCGGATGAAATCTGGAATGCAAACAGGATGATAAATCAAAACCCCCAAATTCACCTACACAACTCTTGAGCTGATGACCGTGAGAGTTTGGTCTGTTATCTTGTCAATTTTTATTAGGTGATCAGTCAATCTATCAGAGCGTTAGAGCGAGCTGTTAGGTATCCTACTTTCCTAGCCGACTGTCCCAATCCACGTCAGATCTTTCCCAGCCAGTATGAATTGCGGACCGTAACCCGGTTGTTCCGGCTAATTCAATCTGTTAAGGACATCGCGGTCCGCTTTACCGGTTACCGGAAAGATCCTCACTGGAGAACGACTAACCACGACCAGTAGTCAAACAAAATTTCAGATGTGGCTCTATCCTAGTGTCGAGTCACTCTCTCGCAGCAGATAAATCAAACAAGGAGGGGGTTACTCTCCCAAGACAAAATTTTTTGGTGGGATGAGTTTTAAGGTCAAGTTTGCATTAGCAGTCCCAATTTTTATTGTTTTCACTTTTTATTTATTTTTCTGAGCAATCATCGTCTAACGAATTTTCCAATTTCCTTGTTATTAAAAAGTTCAAAAAAATTGGGGGAGGAAAGCGGAAAAGCCGATGCGCGGTCAAAATCTATGATGCATGTAGGGATAGAAATGCGTACCTTGTCGCCAGCACTATACATGCAAAGTGATCCGCGCATAATTTAAAGACAATAATTTAAACTACCTATATGCATGCACGAGGAAATCGTCCTAAGATGAGCAACTTATATTAACGTGAAGAACAAGTAGCTATGACAAAGAAAAGAGTCCGGAGTCCGGTCTAGGCTCACCCCTCCTCTTCTCGACACATCGAGTTCAGGAGTAGCGCTTAACAGGGTGGGCTCGCGGCACGTGGCCTCTAGTCCAAGTCAAATAGATTTTCAATTGATTTTTAGCCAAGTCCAATTGCGTTCTATAGGTGCAGGCAAGATATTAGGGATTGGGCCTTATCTTCTTGGTTCGTCACAGTCAACAGAAATTCCTATGTCTAGGGGCTAAATCCTCGTGAAACAAATAGAAATGAAGGCGAGAAAACCGCGAAAAACACAAAACCGCGGTGAGCCCCTAAGTGAACAAACACTTGGAAATTAGGCCCGAGTGTTCTGGAGAGTCTAAGTTATTACAAATAAAGTCTCTCTCTCACTTTAATTTACAAGAGTTTTTAGCCTACAAAAATTCTATAAAAATGATGGTCTTCTCAACCCTCCAAATTTCTTTCGATGCTAAGTGAGCTTCCACGTGGGTGCCCAAGCGCCTTGAGTAGAGCGCTTCCCTTGCTTGGCGGTACCTCGCACAAAAATTCAATAAAAAAGGTGATTAGACCAATCATTAATAGAGTTCAATAAATGTATAAAAAGATAAGCAAATATCCACAATCAATCACAAAAGAATGCTCTATACGCTGTTGCTCCCCGACAACGGTGCCATTTGATAGACACAAATTATCGAGGGTCTAAAGAGTATGTCTCACACAAGGCGGAGACAACTGAGTCGCTGCGGTGACCCACAATAAGATGTATTTAATCAACAATTAACCCACACTAAAGATCAATAAATTAGAAATAATGTGGAGTTAAAATTTATTTTTAACTCTGCACAAATGGTGTATAGTGACAAGTATGCAGAGAGTTCGAACACAGGGAGCAAGGCAGGATAGATCAAGCTAAGTGCAAAATGTGATGTGATTGTGATCAATGCCTACAAGATGCAAATATTTTTGTGGGTTTTAATTTTTATCTTTTATTTTTAATTTTGTAATTTTGTATTTTGATTTTTAATTTTCTGATTTTTATATTTTATATTTTAATTTTTTGTTTCTTTTTCGATATTGGAAAATAAAGACAATGTAACAAAAGACAAGATAAAATATGTATAAAAATGTGCAAAAATAACCAAAAATTCAGAAATAAAATGTTTTTGATATTTTTAAGATTTTTTACTGTTTTTGTGATTTTTGGGTATTTTTCAAACTATTTTTGGTATTTTTAAATACTGAAATAATGGAAAACAGTGAAAATTGTGCTGGCAGTGAGTAGAATGGGAATTAAAATTAGCAAACAGCAACCAAAACTTCTCACACTAATTTTCAAATAAAGAGAATGAAATATAGAGTAAACAGGAACTGACTTTGTCTTTTT
Organism: Ottelia alismoides; assembly: GCA_037367405.1. Taxonomy (NCBI): domain Eukaryota; kingdom Viridiplantae; phylum Streptophyta; class Magnoliopsida; order Alismatales; family Hydrocharitaceae; genus Ottelia; species Ottelia alismoides. Next base: position 159,642 of record JAZKJV010002680.1, read on the forward strand.
CTGAGTTTTCCTTGATTTTATATATTTTTTTGAAGTTTTTGAGTGTTTCTAAATTTTTAGTGTTTTTCTTTTGAGTTTTTTAGTGATTTTTGGATTGACACTATAGTAGGTTAAAATAGACACTAGGCAAATTTTTTGGAATTTTTCAAAGTGTTTTAACAATTTTTATGGGTTTTCTAATGCAAACAGTGAAATAAATGCATGTTTTTAATTTTTAATAAATATGAAAATGCAATAAAAATGCAATGCAAAAATATACCGTGCAAGTACAAGTTAACAGGAGCTTAAGCCTATTTTTGTGGAATTTTTGGACTTAAAATGATAATTTAAAGAATTACAACAAGCATCCAAAAGTTAAACAAGCCTGGTAGGGGTATAAGTGCAATTATCAGAACTTCCAGGGGCACATATGCAATTTCCACAAAAAAATATAACGTTAAATACAAGTTTCTGGACTAAAAACAAATACCCAAACCCAGAGGGGGTTCGTTGCAAAATGTCCAACTCACGCGCACTGGGCACATGACCTGGCAGGGGTATTCTTGCAATATTATAAAGTTCCAGGGGCTCAGATGTAATTTCTCCAAAATCTTACAACTTAATTAAAAAGTTCACGGACCTAAGCGAAATAAACAAACCCCAGGGGGGTCCTTGCAAAATACCCAGCCCCCTCACGCGCACTGGGCACGTGAGGTGACGTGGATTGGACCTAAGTGCAAATAAGAAAACTACGGGGTTCTAATTGCAAATATTACAGAAATATTTAAACTACAGCTTAAAGTTTATGGACTGAAATGAAATACAAAATTTGGCGAGGGGAAAAGTGCAAAATACCTACGCCTTATCTCCTCGTGCGCGATCGAACGGCCAAGGGCCGCTCACTTATCCACGTGGCGCGCGCACAACGCGCGATGACGGTTCGACGATCAGCGATGGAGATCAGATCTGGCGAAGAGATCGACAGCAGAAGGTGGCCAAGATCTGACGGCTGAGGTGCGATCTGGAGCGGGCCTAGGATCGGACGGTGGAAGCACCCGGAGGAAGAACAGGGAAGAACTTCGCCGAGACGAAGTTCCTCCGGCGAGCTGACGCGCCTCCGGTGGTCTGGGCCGCAACAAGAAGGTCCGGGAGACTCCTGTGATGATGCTCTGGCGTCTGGGGCTCTCAAAATCGCTGGAGAAGCTCTGAGGTGCTGCTGCAGAAGCGGCGGAGCTCGAAGCTCCAGGTATCTCCGACGGAGGTCGAATCCGAGCCCCCAGGCGATGTACTGCTCCAGGTACCTGCAAAAAGGGGTGAGAGGGTCCAGGGCAAACTGCCTGGACTCTGCAGAGGTGCAATGAAAGTCGAAAATGGACGGTGGACGACGAAGAGACAACAGCCGGAGGTGCGCTCCGGCGATGAGCTATGGGAGATGGATCAATCGACGGGGAGCGGATTTTTTAGGAATTTTTGATACTGAAGCTACGGGGAATAAAATGAAGCGAAAAGGAAGGGGGAAAAGGGATACCTCGAAGGTGGAAGACCTGAGGTGGAAGGACCTCGACGCCGGTGGTCGGCGGAGGTGGTGGAGACGCCTCGAGCCTTCCTCGACTCGTCTAACGGCAGGGCAGTGGAGCTGTCACCTCCGGCTACCCAAAGAGCACGAAAGGGAGGATGATTAATGGTCCAAGAGGGTTCAAACTTGGGCTCGAAGGTGGCGGGTTGTTTAAGTAGAAGATGGTGGCGTCTCCTTCAAGCGAGATCCACACGCGCATCATGAGGATTTTGCGTGATCTGAAGGCGCGTCGTGGGAGAGTGATTATCAGGGAAGAAGTTCCAAGAAGGATTCAAGGCGAGAAAATGGAAGGATCGGGCGCCATAATTTCTTGAAAACGGGGGAAAAATCAGGGCGTCAGAAGTGGCAGGCCTCGGTCAGGGAGTTGACCGAGGTCAACTCCAGACCGCACCTGGTTGGTCCACGTGGACCAACCAGGGAAAAGATTGAAAAATTATTTTATTAATTCGTTTAAAAATAGAAAAAGGCCGAATTAATTTTTGGTTAAAGAATAAAAAATGTTTAAAATTGTATGTACTATTTTATTATGATTTTTAATTTATTTTATGAAGTATATTTTTACAAGTTACTTTATACCCCTATATAGGTATATTATCTACATATTTGAGTATTTATTTTTATTTTTGTATTTTTAATTTATTCATTTTTGTTTATTATTTTCTAAAATTATAAAATACTTTTATATACACAAATATATTTTTATTTTATTTTTCTGATTTATTTTGTATATTTAATAAATTAGAAGAGGATGTTATATAGGTATGTACATAGGTATTGTATCTTTGTTTTGTGTATATAAGTATTTTTATTTTTATTTACATTTTTATTCTTATTTTAATATTCAAAATTATTATAAGTAAGGTTTACAACATAAAAATATAAAATTATAAAAATAATAAACAAAGAATAAATTGAATATTTTAATCTGTACAAGTATACAATGAGGGTCCAAAACTCAACTTTCAAACCGTAGCTCCGCCAAATGCGAAACCACCGCCATTAAATAGATTATTTTATTCTATATACAATTAAAGGTGAGTATGCTGCATTTGGAGTTTTTATTTGCAAGATACGGGTCTGAGAAGTTGGAGTTCTGGATTTTTATTCAGACCATAACTTTTTATCTGTACATTATTTTTTAATGAAATCAATTTTGTATTTTTCTTTATAAAATTAGCTACAACTTTCATGTACAAAGTTTCTTTATTTGATGTATAAAAAGTGGAACCAAAAATAGGTCCCAAAATGAATAAAGAATGAATAAAATAAAAGGGATTTTATTGGTATTTTTAGCCCTTATCTCCCCCTACTTTATTCCTTGTCGACCTATTCATCAAGATGCCTAGGTCTCGGGGTTTCGGGTCATAAAATGTTTGCAATATTTTATTCTTTTTCTTTTCTTTATTTATTCTATAATTTTGGCTTTAATTACAGCTTTTTATACACTATATAGATGCACATGTATGAATGCTAAGATGATGATATTAATGATATTTACAGGCATTTGCTAGGGTTTTTGGTGCCAAAATGATAGAATAAAGATGATGAAATGTGGATTCATCAATAAACCAAACCTTGCTTGGGCAACAAGTTATCTCATGGATAAACCAAACCTCGCTTGGGCAACAAGTCTTCTCATGATTTAGACATGTGGCATGCCATGTGTCGTCATTCATGGAAGAGAGGCAACATGTGGCTTAGAGGCTCCCTTACATGTTGACACATGTCACACATGTAAAGGGGGTGGAGGCCTATAAATACCCATGACCCCCATACTCCTCCTCACTTCATCCCATGCCCATCTCTCCATCTTAAAGCCGCAAGGCCGCCGAGGTTGCCGGAGGAGCACGAGAAGAGCCACGGCGAAGCCCTGTCGGTGATCGAGAGCGTTTTTTGAAACCGTAACGAAGTTCTGTCCGCATCAAGCCGTAGTATTCAATCTAAGACGGCTATAGGAAGGGGACTTCACTAAAGAAGGAGATCTTGACACGAGTTAGATATCGATCAAGTGAGGGATTCTCAAGCGCTAATTTAAGCACTAGTCTTTAGCTTTTATGCATGGTTTTGAATAGCAAGTATGAAATCGTGGTTTCTAAAGCTTTTATGCATGAATTACAAGTACCATACGGTTGAGATGAAATCTGGGCTTCAGATTGTATTTCAGACGTCGTTTCACGAGTTTATCTTGATAACACGTTTTTAAGCATTTGGTTCTTGATGGAACACGAGACATAAGTTTCACTGCTTAGATATGAGTTTTATACGAAGAATTATGTTTTGCACGGTTACTATGCATGGTGGATCGATTTTCGAGTTCTTAAATAAGTTCTACTTGTCAGAATATGTATGTTATGTCAAATGTGTTTTATGTTCATGAATTAGCTGTTATGAGCTTGAAATAACAAGTTTACGGTTTATTAGTGACAAGAAAAGAATCAGAATCAGAAGATAAGCACCACAGTAGCTCTTTTATACAAATCATGAACTAGCCATTAGATATGGTGATATCATTAGATATGACCCTGAAACCGCCATTAGATATGGCAAACCATTAGATATGGTATCAAGAGAACTTTGGGTCCGCATTCTGTATACATATAGGCTTTGGGTCGTATGCAGGGTGTTTTTGGTCTTTGGGACCATCTGCGTGTATGACTTAGCTTTGTTTCAGCGTTCATGATCCGATAACTTAGCCACAGTGGTGATTAGTACAAATAGCTTGATAGTGATAATTATGTTTCAGTTTATCTGCTTTTGAAGTGATTTCAGTGTTCAGTTGCAAATCTAGCATGTTGTTATATGTTTACTGTCATAAAGTCTCTTTTTCAAGCTATTTCAAAGTTATCAGCTTAAATTTTGGCATACTGCTCATATTTCAACTTTTAGTTATATGTAAAAAGCTTGAGATCCTTTCACTGGGTCTAAGCTCATAAATGGGTTTAGACTCATCCCGTTATATTATATTATATACAGATCAGCAGAATCACGAATAGCAGGGGAAAGAACCACGGATACACTTGGAGGAGGTGTCTTTTGCTTTTCGTTGTTTTTGTACTGTCTGTGTTATTTTGTAAGAAGTTATAATAGATAGAACTTGTGTAATACACTTCTTTGTGTTGTGAACTTGAAATACAAAGGTTTTATGTTTTATGAGATTGCCACATGTTTACTTGAGGAAAAAGAAGAGGAAAGATCTCTGTCGCGGCACGTTCCGGTTAGCGGGACGGGTCGTGACAGGCTCCCTACGTTACAACACATGTTGTAACAGCAGGGGATCTGCTAACTCGAAGTAAGACCTTGATTGATATTGTGTAGATCAAACCTGGCTTGATCGTGAACTGGTTGGATTCTAAGTCTTGTGGGCAGAGCTGTGAAATTGGTCGGCTTTACCCAACCTGATGTTTAATCTCGATCTCAATAAAATATCCACTTAAAAATAGAGACTTTCTTTCCTATCAGCATACTATATGACTACCTCTCTCTTGACTCTCCGGTTGATTTCACAAATCGATGTATCTTTCTACTTCTTCATACTTCCTTGAATTGTAGGCCTGCATCGGTTGGCTCTGGGAGAGGAGTTGTTTTGTTATGTAAGTGTATTTATCAAAGTTAGGGGGAGAAACATCTTTACATTGGGATTTTGTAAAAAAACATAAGGGTGGGCAACTGTAATCATTGAAAAAATGATAGAAGGATAAGCTTTTCTGGAAAAACTCGAATGGACACAAGTACAATAAATATCTTGCATCTCTATTCGATTTATAACATATGCATTCAATGAACACAAAAAGATAAACGAGCGAGGTAGCCCTCTCACAAGAGGAAGACCCACTTCTCTGGTACCACTGAGAATTTCGCACATATAAAGAAAGATCAAGACATTAAATGTTGACGTTGTCGAAAGTATTATAGGAGTACAAGCAACCTTCACGTTTTTACCCTCTTTAGGTTCGACAAGAAGCATTCAGAATAGTCAGTGAATTACAACTCCTCTCGATCAATGTCAACATGCATGAAAGGGACGGGCATGCTAGAGAATGCCACGATGGTCAGGCTAGTAGTGACTGCCATCATGGTGTTCCTCACAAATTTGGGCATCCTCGCAAACCTCCTCTTGATCTCCGACGTGTCCATCCTCTCGCAAACCTCCTCTTCACATATTTGGGCTACACGCGTCTTACGACACAACCAAAGCCGAGGAAGGGGCGCGACGAAGGCAGCTGAGGAAGGACATGTTGTCATGGCGGATAGCAGCAAGTGATGCCAATCATCAACGCATTGATCACGGAGAAGATCTGCTCACCGAATATAGTGTTTATCGATTAATGACTTGGCTGTTAAATGCTTGAATCATTGTGTGATTATTAATTACAAATCGGACTTTGTTAATTACAAGAAAGTTATATGTGTATTGAAAAAAACCGAGCTACAATTTTTAGGTTTGATTCGTTTATTTAATCGAGCCTAAACTTGCATTCAGGTTTGGTCGTTTTTTTCTGAACCAAATCTGAATAAACCATTCTACACCAAAATAAGGTAGAAGCTTCACTAGCTACCATAAGCTAAGCCAAACATTTAAATTCGAGAATCATATGAAGGCTAATACAAGTACTTGGAAGATGAAGGCCGAGCACCAGGAGGTAAGTAACTCTACTAACATCTGATCGGATTGAATAAACGATGGATCATTCTAGAGTTCAACTGACAATAAACACCTATTCACATCCAACAGTTAATGGACTAGAGCAAGGGAATTGGTAGAAGGTCAATTATGTTGTCCGATACACGAGCCTCCCATGTTTCCTACAAAAACTACTGACAATGAGATACGAGCTACATACTAAGTTAGCAAATGAAACAAATCGACAGGGGGGAGTCTGGACCTACTTAGCCACATCTGCTCGTATTAGGATCTAGACATCCGACATGAAACTTGAAATTACTCGGTTACTTTAGGTTGAGTCAGGATCTTATTAACTGGCAATCAACGAGAGTTAGAAGTTGCTTTGTCATGTCACTAAGAGGACTTTCAGTTCGGGAATAAGATGAATAATGACGAGGAATAAGGAGAATAATGCTCTAACCTATTCGGTTGAAAGGATATGAATAAGGAGAATAAGGTGGAATAAGGGTAGGAACGGTGGAATAAAGATAGGAACAAGGTTGAAATAAGGTGAAAATAACGTGATGTAGATGGGAATGGTAGTACTCTTGAGAATTGCGTCAGACTGGAAATTGACTCCTTATTCCAGTGCTTATTTCCACACGAACACGACTTAAAGGACGTAATCCCTAACGCTTAATTAAAAGATCCAAGCTTATTTAAATGCATAAAAAATTTATAATCCAAGCAACTCATTTTAAAAAATAATATATCAATATCCAACTATATCTTAACATAGATGCTATCTATAATCTATCCAAACAAGATCCTTTATCTACATCTTAGATTCTCCCTTCCATTCTCCCAAAGCTCCCATGGCTTCTTCACACCCCTTCCCTCCCTTCTCCCTCCACTCCCCTCTCAAGAAGAACAGACACCCACCTCCTCTACCAATCCTAAACCCCAAGATCTCACCACCACCACACTCTTTCCTCGCAAACCCAAGAACCCATCTCTCCATCACATACCACAATCCCTCCCACGCTTCCAAAATCTCATCTTTCTCCAGCAACAATGTGCCCTCCACAAGACCACCTTCCTCCAGAGAAGAGGCCATCCTCCAGGCAAAGACCTCCCTCTCCTCCACCCTCCAGAAGCCCCTCAGCAATCCAATCCTACTCCCCAGGCAGAAGCTCAGGAAGCAGAAGCAGCCCAGGTTCCGCGTCGAGATACCCGTCGTTGATGACTCCTCACGATCGCTTGCGCAGCTTGCCTATGATGTATTTGCTGAGTTACCCATCAAAAGAAAAGGCTCAGTTGTTGAGATTCTGATACTGTGGTCTGATCCGGCTGCTGTGGAAGACGCACGCAAGCTGTTTGTGAAAATGCCCAACAGAGTTTCAAATTTTGCTTTAGCTTCCATAGAGTCTGCGAATTGGAGCTCCGCTGATGTGGTCGTATTTGCGGCACCGGAGACGTCGGATTTGGATAGAATTAGGCTGGTGAGCGATGAATTATACCCGAGACCGGTGGTTCTGTTCAATCCCAACTGGGGGTTTGAGGAGGAAGACGGGTTTAAAGATGGGTTGGGGAGCTTCGCGGGGTCCTTCGAGGTGGTGTACTCCTTCATGGGGTTGGAGGTGAGGGGCATTATGAGCAAGAGGAAGGGTGTGGTGATGAGGAGTGTGAGGGATGGTGTCTTCAGTGGGGAGGGGTGGGTTGTGTTGGTGGAGGATGAGGAGAATCAGGGGGAGATGAGGGTTGTCACCCAGTTCAAGAAGAGACCTGCCGTCGGCGAAGTCGAGAATGTATTGTACAATTTGATGGCGGCGAACTCGCCGGTGACGAAGTCCGTGAAGTTCATCAGAGATCTTGCTTCCAATGTGATTGGACGAAAGGAGAAGTAGCTTGTAAAGTCTCTCATTTCCTCTCTATCTTCCATATTATTCTTTAAAAATCTTCTCGTTATAACCCTATTAGTAATGCAAACGTATTTTACTCTTTGCATCTACATATAACTAACTCTAGCACAAAGGAATCCATTCTAAGTATGGGTTATCAACTTATCGCTCACGCCACAATCACGAAGCTTGAAACCACCCATAAGAATGTATCTTAACTGATACTTCTTGCTTTCGAGAAGTACAATTCGATGGTTGTCAATCCACTCGTAACGAAGTCCACGGAGTTCATCAGGAACCTGGCTTCTAATGTGATTGGGAAAAACACAGAAGACGATTTTTAAAGCTTTTACTAACATATTATCTTTTACATGTTTAGATCAGTTGTTTAACTCATTATTACTGTCTGAAATGCAAAATTTGTTTCATGACATGAAGTCCTTTTACTAGTTTCTTACCATTGGTTTGAATTCTCATTCTATATAAGAAGAAAAATCATGTCCTTTATCTATCTGATGTGATCTTCATCAAAGATATGAATGTCCATGGTGAAGTCTGTGAAGTCTGTGAAGTACATCAGACTCAGACATATCATGCACACCATTATCTCCAGACCTGAAATTGACTTAGCAGTTAGCAATGTGCTGCAAATATGCCCTGCAGTTATGGGATAGGGTTTTCCACCAAAGATGCTCAATTCGATGGTTGCGAGTTCATCTGCGAGATCATATTCTTTTTCTCATATTTTAGTTTCCCTATTGGTTCATCTGTTTGTTTCATTCTCTGAAATCAAATGTTGTTTCTGTGATATGGAGTGATTAACTCCTTGCAAGTATGAGTTATCATTCAGACCATGACCACCAACACTGCAACTGTTTTTGCAGCGCGTTATAAATATGCCAACATTATCGACGATCCAAATACTGGTTAAACGACGCAATATAACCACGCCTTACAGTTATCTGATACAAAAGCCTACCTGGTCTGCTGGATTTAAAGCCCAAGCTCAGTCCAATCGATTGCGTGCCCCACTTGTTATCAGGTTTGATTCCACCTTGTAATCCGAGCCTCGCCCACCAAGCCTTTGAACAAAGATATATCGCAAATAAATCCGACTTGACATATATGAATATTGTTAATTGTGAATGTGAAGAGTGTCAAAATATCTTTATTGTTTTTAATTATTATTATTTATTTTACAAGGAAGATGGAATGATAATAGGTAATTAACCAAGTACAAGAGTGATCTTGGAAAGGATATTGTCATTGCATCTTACTAGGGTGGTTTAGTTCGGAGGGTTTGTAGCACAGGGTAACCCACCGCAAAAGTGAGTTATCGGGTGGATAATCTGTTTTTGTGCTTTAGTTTTTATATAGAAGGGTTAACTTGTTGAAGATGTTTGTTGTGATGCGATTGTATTTAAGTTTGAAAATATGATTATAAGTTAATTTTAAAAATGATGAAGCCTTCTCCCACTACAAGTAAGGTCGGCTATAAGATACATGACGAGGCCGTAGGAGTCTTTATTTCTCACGGAGCTTGAGTGACATAATATATACAGTGATGAATTTTCACATATGGGGAAAATGGAGGTGGGAGGAACTAAATGAGCAACCCCATTTTACCCATATATAGTGTTAGTTACAATATGGATGATACATTTTACAAAGCAGTATGATCATCATTGTTTTACAATGTGTACTTTATATTTTACAAAATTGTCACGTAATTTACGAATTTGGTAGTGGCTTTTTAAATTTCAAGAAAGACCCACCTCATTGGAAGTTTCTCCTATATATATTTATACTATGCGCACATGCATGCACATATGCACAAACACATTCTCAAAGCTCAAAGCTAACATGCATTCCACCTTGATCCCAGAGACTCATTTGGTAATATGGTTGGTTGGATTGTAGTAAGTTCATTTCAAAGTAAGCCTAGTCAAGTACATTGGCAAGCCATCGGGCGGATTCTTTGATATCCGAAAGATACTGTATAACCAAAGTTAGCCTACCACGTAAAATATCTTGAGATAGTGGTATACGTGATGCAGATTTTGAAGAAGATATTGATGACGGAAAATCCACATTTGGTTAGTTTTCATGTTTGGTGGTTCGACTTTTTTTTGGGAAGCAAGAAACAAGGTCGTGTATCTAGACATACACAAGAAGTTCAATACATTGCATGTAGCATGCCTACCACTCATGCTGTTTGGACGTATCATTTTCGTGGGGAATTTAGTCCTTGATTTAGTTAAAAGACCAGCTACGATATATTACGATAATCAAGTTACAATAAGATTGATTAAGAGTGATATAGATAAATAGTTTTAAAGGAAAATACATTGGAATCCTACATTATTATATTCAAGGTATTCCGACCAAACAATGACTTAGTAATCAAGGAAATTGAACCTAAAAAATGACATCTTTGAAATATAGACACCTCGTGAATATTGACAATGTAATATGACCACTTCGATCAAATATGTGGTGTTAGATACAGAAATCGAGTATGATCGAGTAGCCATACGACTTGGTAGGACATACATTAACATTGAGTTCTTAATGGAAAAATGAAAACATGCAGTTAGGGTTTGGGATGAATCGACTGTGCACAAGTGTTGAAAACAGATTGCCATTGCATATATTAAACAGTAAAACATCAGATCCAAATGAATTAACAGAGAAACAATACCGAATAAGATTACGTTAAACGTATGTTTCTCAATCATTATCCGATTATACAATGCAAACAAGAACCGATTAAAAGAACAGCAACATAAACACGGGCATGATCCAGAAAGGGTAAAGCAATAAATATATTGCGGCAACCAAAATAAAATGAAAATCAGTTTAGAAGTCACCGAAGCGTCCATGAAATGGACTGTCCTTAGAGAAGATATCGCCCCCACAATACCGTTGCGTAGGGTACTGGCGATCGGCTCCCAGGATACGACGGTTCACGATCGTCGTCGGCGCACACCAACGGGATCGTCCTCGATTGTACCTCAGAGAACTGCAACCGAAAGAGGAAGAAGAAAAACGTTCGTCCGCGAGAGGAAGAACCAGAGAGATAGACGTCGTGAGAGAGGTTTTTCTTGCGAGTTAAGAAAAACCGCGTCGAGTGAGGGATATATATACAGAGGGGCTCGTGTGCCCTAGCGCGCGGTTACCTTTGGTTTACGGAAACACGTCCCAAAACGCAGCCTTTCGGATCCCAAAAATCGCGTCCATAATGGCGAATTGAATTCCCATTTAAGTCGGCTTACCAAATTAATCGTGTGATTAATTTAATCGACTTACCAAATGAAAATCGCAGCAAAAGTATCGAGATCCGAATTGACTCTCCTGAGCCGGAGCCGGAGCCGAAGCCGGAGCCGGAGATGGAGCGGAGCGGAGCGCGCGCGCGTGTGATCCTCCATTCCTCCTCTCTACTATTGCTACAAGAGCTTGGGGTGTGAACTCATATATAAGTCCACCAAAAGTTTAGTTCTCCCCGGTGTGGTACTAAACTTCCACCCAAACTTCCATATTTCAAATTTGGGAATTCCCAACTTTCCCTCCAAAACATTTGGTTTCCCAATTGAAACCAAATTATTTCCAATTGTAATTACATAGACTTTCCAATTAAAGTCTAAATACAATTTTGAATACAACAATCCCCCACGAATTCACCAATTTGAAAAGAGATTCAAAAGGATTTAAAAGACTTCTTTCGGCTGCCCACACTTTGCTTTCAGTAAAGGTACCTTCCGGTTTGAACCTCTACGTGAGTTTACTACTTTCACTTTAACAGGAACGAAGTGAACTACGTCTTGAACTTCAGACCTTAATATTAAAGTATACGGTAGAAACAACAAAGCGTTGTTCTTGATACAATCTTCAGGGTTGGTGCTCTTAAAGGCCATGCACCCTTATCCTGTTTCATGAGTGTGTTCAGGAAAGACCCTCTTCCTTTAACTGCGGCCCATAGTAACACTCACATAGGTGGCGTTCTCCAAGGATGCACTGCTAACATCCTGTCCAAAGGCTTGAACCCATTCAGAGCCTACGCTCTTCCTAAACTTGCAGCTTAAATGACACTCAGGCTTCCAGGGATAAGACACTCATGCTTACGCATTAAAGTTAGAGTGCCAACCAGTTCTCCAAACAGCTTGTTATTAGCACATTGAACCTACTTTGTGGGATCTCCACTCAGATAGGTTGGGTTGCTACTGTAGAGGAACTCTCAATGGGTCTCAGTCCCATCCCAAGCCTAGACTTTAGGACTAAAGATCTATCAAGTCCCTTAGTCAACGGATCTGCCGTGTTGTCTTTGGATCCAACAAAATCCACAGCCAACACTCCTCGAGACACCAAATCCTTAACGTCTTAAGTCTGATTTGTATGTGTCTCCTTGTTTTCTGATTGAACTTTGAACTCTTGATCTTCGCAATTATGGTCATATTATCACAATGTACCGAGATCGCAGGAACAGGCTGACCTACCATGGGAATTTCAGACAGAAGTTCCCTTAGCCATTCAGCCTCAATTCCAGTGGTGTCCAAAGCACACAGCTCGGCCTCAAAAGTGGATCGAGCTAGAATGGTCTGCTTCACAGACCTCCAGGAGACTGCACCGCCTCCAAGGGTAAATACATACCCTGTAACACCATTACTCCCAGACTCCTCTATTTTTCCTATCCAGCTTGCATCACTGTATCCTTTTAGTACAGAAGGATGTCTACCATAATGCAAACTAAGGGAAATAGTTCCCTTCAAGTACTTCAGTACTCGATCCAGAGCCTCCCAGTGAGTACGGTCAGGACAGCTAGTGTATCTACTCAGCTTTGTAACCGAGAATGAAATATCAGGTCTCGTGCAATTTGCAAGATACATTAAACTTCCTATCACTTGTGAATACCTTAGCTGCGCTACAGGTACTCCACTTTAATTTTAAACAACGTTTTGGATGAATCAAAAGGAGTGCTTACAGCTTTGCAATCTTGATATCCAAATTTCTCAAGTACCTTCTCAACATAGTGAGATTGAGAAATTACAATCCCATCAACTGACCTTGTCAGTTTGAGACCCAAGATCACATCAGCAACACCCATGTCCTTCACCTCAAACGTGCTACTCAACAAAGCCTTAGTCTCATTAATAATCCTCATATGTGATCCAAACAACAATATGTCAATAACATATAGGCACAAGACAATACACTCATCACCTTTCACCTTGGAATAAACACACTTGTCGGATTCATGAACCTTAAAGCCACATGACAAAATAGTCTTGTCAAATTTTTCATGCCACTGCTTTGGTGCTTGTTTCAATCCGTAAAGGGATTTGACAAGCTTGCAAACCTTTCCCTCATTCCCAGGAGTCACAAGTCCATCCGGTTGATCCATATAGATCTCTTCCTCAAGATCACCATGCAAGAAGGCAGTCTTCACATCCATCTGGTGGATAGAGAGATCATATACAGATACCAATGCTATGAGCATCCGGATTGTGATCATCCTAGTCACAGGGGAATAGGTATCAAAATAATCGATACCTTCTTTTTGCCTAAAGTCCTTGGCAACTAATCTGGCTTTGTACTTTTCAATTGATCCGTCAGGTCTAAGCTTTCTCTTAAACACCCACTTGCACCCAATAGTAGAGCACCCTTTGGGTAAATCAACCAACTCCCAAGTCCCATTAGCCATAATGGAATCCATCTCAGATTTGATGGCTTCCTTCCATTGTTTTGCTTCAGATGAAGCCATGCCTTCCTTCTAACTTGGTGGATCACCCTCGATCTGGTAGACAACGAAGTCGCTACCCAGATCCTTGGCTATCCGAGGTCTTTTACTCCTCCTTGGCTCATTCTCTTCAGAAAGATCATTGGGTTCAGGTTGAGTCTCAACCCCCACATTCGATATCCTTTCCACTTGATCTGGAATAGATCCTGATGTGGAGGCGCCCTCAATGGTCAGATTTTGAGGAATCCCAGTCTTAAATGGGAAGACATCCTCAAAGAAGGTAGCATCACGGAGTTCAACAATAGTGTTGACATCTATGCCCGGTATCTCGGACCGAATTACTAAGAACCTATATGCATAGCTATTTTCTAGGTAACCTAAGAAGACCACATCAATAGTTTTAGGACCAAGTTTCTTTCTCTTGTGTTCTGGGACTAAAACCTTAGCGAGACAGCCCCACACTTTGAGATATCTTAAACTCGGTTTCCTATTTCTCCAAAATTCAAAGGGACACTTTTCCATATGTCTTGGAGGCACCCTATTCAGAATATGGCAAGCCGTATTCAAGGCTTCTCCCTACATATAGGTTGGAAGTCCAGAACTCTGTAGGAGAGCATTGATCATGTCAGTTAAGGTTCTATTTTTCCGTTCTGCTATCCCATTTGATTGCGGTGAATATGGGGCCGTAACTTCATGAACTATGCCAAAAGACTTGCATTGTTCATTAAATAAGTTAGAGATATATTCACCTCCTCTATCTGACCTAAGGCGTTTAAGCACTTTTCCTGTTTGTGTCTCAGCCTCATTCTTAAAGATAAGAAATTTCTCTAAGGCTTCATCCTTGGTTTTCATTAGATATACATAGCAGTATCTACTGCCATCATCTATAAAGGTGATAAAGTATTTCTTATTGTCTCGGGTCAACACACCATTAAACTCACAGATATCCGTGTGCACAAGATCCAAGATCTCACTATCTCTAGAGACAGACTGAAAAGACTTCCTAGGTGTCTTAGCTTGCACACATATTTCACATTTTTGAGTTTTATCAATAGTGTGTTTAGGGATCAATTCTAAATTCATCATTCTTTTAATTGAATTTAGGTTTACATGTCCCAATCTACCATGCCACAGATCACAACATTCTAGATTATTTACAACATGAGACACAGAATTACAACATTCAGCATTCAAAACATTCACTTCATTAATGTTTACTGAATCACATCTAATTCTAAATAACAAATCAAAATCAGCCAAATAGCCTTTACCATAAAAGACACCATGTCTCAGAATAACAACTTTATTACATTTAAAGTTTAATTCAAAACCATTTTTAACTAAGTTAGAGCCAGATAACACATTCTTCTTGATGTCAGGAACATGCAGCCCCCTGTGCAACGTCCAGACACATCCAGAGGAGAACCTCAAGTTGACTTATCTTGACCCTAGCACCCTGGCCGCAGAATCGTTCCCCATCTTCACAGTCCCACTGCTGCAGGTCTGATATGAAGAAAACAACGTTCTGTCAGAACATATGTTTACATTGGCTCCCGTATCCACGAGCCACTCATTTGGATCATGGATATGATATAGTTCAGGTTTTACGGAGACATACCCCTCGCTAGCCCCGAGTCCCATAGTGATCATGTTCACTTGTGGACTCCCGTCTGTAGCCTTAGGTTGAGCCTTCAAGGACGGACAGTCCTTCTTCCAATGGCCAACCTGATTACAGTGCCAGCGGGGTTTATTCTTTGCGTTTTTCTGTATCTTGCCCTTTGGTTTCATTTTATTGTTATTGAGATCCTTTCCCTTCTTATCCTTGCCCTTCGAGGTCATAAGATTAACCTTAGCCTGAATATCAACATGAAGCACAGGTTTTTATTTCCTGTGTTCCTCCTCTATGGCAATTGCCACCATCAAGTCATCCATAGAAATTTTCCCCTTCCTGTGTTTCAGGGTCATACCGAAGTCTTCCCACGACTTGTGGAATTTTTCTATGATGCACATGACCTGAAACTTCTCTGGAAGTTTCATTTCGGCATCTTCTAAACCATGGAGCAGGAGTAAAAACTCATGTGCCTTTTCAGAAACAGACTTCCCTTCGGCCATGAAAAACTTCAAAAATGTGGCTACGGAGTATTTCTCAATACCGAGATCTTCGGTGTTATACTTCCGGTCCAAGTCTTCCCATAGCCCCTTCGCAGTCTGCGTGGATGAACAGTATACATCAAACAACGTGTTGGACAGAGCCAACAAGATGCAACCATGACATATACGGTCGCGTTCCTTCCACGCAGATTGCGCCTTATGGCTATCGGGTGAGGGGTTTTTCATGTCCACCGTAGGACAGTCGGTTTCAAGCATCGAGATTAACCCTATGGTGGTTAACCAGATTTTCATGCGTTGTTGCCAACGCTTAAAATTCTGTCCACCGAATTTTTCAGGCATACCTGTCATATCTACCATCGATTTAAACATTGTTTCCGACATTTTAGAATCGGTTCGGGATATCTTCTCTAAGATTGTTGAAAACAGGATTGCCATTGCATATATTAAACAGTAAAACATCGGATCCAAATGAATTAATAGAGAAACAATACCGAATAAGATTACGTTAAACGTATGTTTCCCAATCATTATCCGATTATACAATGCAAACAAGAACCGATTAAAAGAACAGAAACATAAACACGGGCATGATCCAGAAAGGGTAAAGCAATAAACATATCACGACAACCAAAATAAAATGAAGATCAGTTTAGAAGTCACCGAAGCGTCCATGAAATGGACTGTCCTTAGAGAAGATATCGCCCCCACAATACCGATGCGTAGGGTACTGGCGATCGGCTCACAGGATACGACGGTTCATGATCGTCGTCGGCGCACACCAACGGGATCGTCCTCGATTGTACCTCAGAGAACTGCAGCCGAGAGAGGAAGAAGAAAAACGTTCGTCCGCGAGAGGAAGAACCAAAGAGAGAGAGAGACGAGGTGAGAGAGGTTTTTCTTGCGAGTTAAGAAAAACCGCGTCGAGTGAGGGATATATATAGAGTGGGGCTCGCGTGCCCTAGCGCGCGGTTACCTTTGGTTTCCGAAAACGCGTCCCAAAACGCAGCCTTTCGGATCTCAAAAATCGCGCACATAATGGCGAATTGAATTCCCATTTAAGTCGGTTTACCAAATTAATCGTGTGATTAATTTAATCGACTTACCAAATGAAAACCGCAGCAAAAGTATCGAGATCCGAATTGACTCTCCCGAGCCCGAGCCCGAGCCGGAGACGGAGCGGAGCGCGCACGCTTGTGTGGTCCTCCATTCCTCCTCTCTACTATTGCACAAGAGCTTGGGGTGTGAACTCATATATAAGTCCACCAAAAGTTTAGTTCTCCCCGGTGTGGTACTAAACTTCCACCCAAACTTCCATATTTCAAATTTGGGAATTCCCAACTTTCCATCCAAAACATTTGGTTTCCCAATTGAAACCAAATTATTTCCAATTGTAATTACATAGACTTTCCAATTAAAGTCTAAATACAATTTTGAATACAACAACAAGTACCTATAAAGGAAGAAAGAAAAACATACTAACGAAAGCCTATCTCCGACTATACTCACCTCTCTTCTCTTCTTCATGTATGCATTTTAGATGCACTAGGGATAGCCACAAAAGGTTCAATGACACAAATGATCGTCAAATAGTGAAAATCAATGATAACATTGAACCTTTGGAGAGTAAAAGTATTTGAGATTTAAGCATATGCATATCTATCCCAGGAAAGATGTTTATCTATATGTATAAACAATATCAGTTACATGTAAAGATACACGAGCACATAGACAAAAATATACACGTACTTTGAACAAAATAGATAGATGTAGATACATAACATATGCAAGTATCTATAGAAATATGCATTTAAGCCTAATAAATACACTTTTGCATATAACTGTTAAAGTACATGCACAACGTACATATATAATATTTTTGCAAACATAATGTCTTATAGGATAAAATATGGGTGCCCTTAGGGAACTAACTTGGTTCCTTCTATCCCATTTTTTTATTTTTTATTTTTTAAATGAATCCATGGATTTTCATTACTCTCTTTATGATACACACTAGATTATTGAATTTTTTAAGGGTTGATCCATTTTGTCAAAAACAGTGTGTATCGCACAAATATTAATGAAATAGCATATTTATGAGAACACGTAAAAAAATATTTTAACATTAATGTTTCACTATTTTTATCATAATATATATCACATTCTTTATGTTTTTTATATAATCGAACTTTAATTTAAAATTAATGTAAGTTAGAAGATATATATGGGTAGAATCTCATATAATATTAACGAGTTGAACAATTTTCTTAAAATTAGTGTATAATAGCTCACAGACATTACCGAATTCTCATATGAATGCTACTGCAAAAAATACAATTTTTTAGTTTTATCATAATATATCCATCATGTTTTATTTATTTTTTTGTATTTAAACTTTCAGTTAAAATAGATATATGTTAGCACATCTAATATGGACGAAATCACATATGCATGCCGATAAAAGAAATTAAGTTTAAATAAAACTTTCTTATATATTATTACAATATATGACATTTTCTTGAGTTTTATTGGGGCTATTCTTTTTCTCTAAAATAATGTATGTTAGAAAAAATATCAATGAAGTCTTTTATGTATGAAAGCCCACAAAATTTTATTTTAAAATTGATATTTCATTTTTTATTACAAAATATTTATCATGTTATTCGAGAGTTTTAGGAGTTAAATGTTTAGCTAAAATATCAGCATGTTATAGAGCATATATGTTTAAAATCCCGTATATATTCTCGAGTTGAACAATTTTATGTTTTGTATTTTTCGAAAAAGTGATTCGATTGATGGGATTTAGTTTGATACTTATGAGATCAATGAGATTGGTATTCAGATGTTTCTTCTTTGAACGTATTGATTTGAACCCACAAGCAGAACCACTGCCCAATAGCACGTTGTTGCCAGCAACATAGCCCCGTATTTCTTCCAGAGAATCTCCTAGTTGTTCTAGAGCAACTGAAAATAGATTCTTTAACCAGAAAGAATTAAGTTCAGATGTATGATACTTATCCAGAAGTTTACACAATAATTCAGTAGTTCCGTACGTATAATTAAATAAACCCGACTCAATCTTTTACTAAAAAAAGATTGAGCCGAACTAAACTAAATACAGATTAACCAAATATCCATCTTTACATCCATCTTTGGATTTGCATATATCTCTTTTATTGATTATTGATATGGATATAGCAATAAACTATATCAGTAAATATGTACATTTTTACAAATCCTTTAAAAGTTTCACCAACTGAAACGTGATGGTCGTAAGAGTTCAGCCGGATTATCTTATCAGTTTTTAAGTTAGTGAGAATTCAATATTTCAAAACATCAGACAGAGGCTGTCATCTTACGCCCAGTGATGCTCTTGTATGCTCTCAATCAATAAGGTGATCTTCTCGGGCTGTTGAGTTCAATATCACACCCCAAAAGAGACACACAAGCATACACGATCAAAATGTATTTCTAAAGTCGATTACAACAATTCTGAAAGTGTTAAAATTACCTATTTTAAATGAAGAATATAGGAGTCTATTTTTCTGACGAAATTGAAATAATATATTAGAGGAATATAGTGATGAAAATTCATATTGGCATTTTCCAAAAAAAAAACGAAAAAAAAACAAGGATGAAGCGACTCCCTTTCATCTCTTTATGTACACAAACACTAGATTTTTAAAAGCAAAAAAGGTATTGTTAAAGCACACCGTTTTGGGTTCAACTAAAGAGAACTTCACTCCTCCCAAATCGAGATTGGAATCGGATTCTCCTTATCCTTTCCTTTCTCCAAATCTTAGGGATTAAATCTAAGTCGCACTCGCACCGAGATCGCCGACAGATCGATCGGGCTATGGGGGATGGAGGAGATCGGATCCTTCGTGGGATCTCGGAGGCGTTCGAGGGCCTCGCGGCGGCCGTGAGCTCCAATCCCCTCGATCTGGAGGCCGCCGCATTCTCCCGCGCTTGCTCCCTCATCTCCCCGCTCTTCGGGAGCCTCGGGATCGCCTTCAAGTTCGCCGAGATGGACTACGTCGCGAAGGTTGATTGCTTCCCTCATCTGCTCCATGATTGGCTTAAAGTTGCAATTTTAATGACGATTTCGAGCAAACTTGGGTGTTTGGGTGATATCCATTAGATTTCTCTCGAAAGTTGAGATTTTGATGGCGATTTTGGGGCGATGTGGGTGACTTCCTTTGTTATCTCAGTTGCAAGTTGCGATTTTGATGGTGATTCTGGATGATCTGGGGCATGTTTTGGTAATGTTTGCTAACTGCTGTCAGAGTGAGGTAGTTGTGATTTTACGAACTGCAACAGCTGAAGTAGATGAAGATAGTCAAATTGGTCACTTTAGACAGCTCTTATTCTTCAGTAGCGATGTTGCCTTTTCAGATTTAAGAGGTTCTTCTTGCGTGTTGCTGCAAGGGGACACGGTAATGGGAAGCTGAACTGGAAGATTAACCAGTTTGTCTCTGGCACTACCAATTTGGAAGCTTTTTATGACATCATAGAGAAATATTGGGTGGTAGATTCTTGTTGCTCTTAAATCTAGATCAGTTAAGCATTCCTGAGATTTCCGAGTTTAAGGACTTTGGTTACAGAATTCTCTTCTACTACCGCCACATCGGATGCAGTAGCTTGTAATTGACAAGCTTTATGGTGTGTTTACATGTATATTAGTCAAATCCAGTAGCAACCCTCACAAAGTTACTGGAATGGCAAGGGTGAATTTCACATTAGTGTGCTTTTGGGATTCTGAAAGGGTGAATTTCAGTTTCAATGCTGATTCAAATTGCTCGCCAGGTTCGTTTCCTGGACGAATTTGCATCCAGCTCTATACTCGAGGTTTAAGTAAAGCTTTATATTATATCTAGTAACATGATTAGCATGGCTCTTTGGATGGAGAACATGTAGTTTCTGAGTTCTGACTGACAATGTTTCTTGAAAAGCTCTGTATTAACTTGCTAAGTAATGCTGTTTATTAACGTGATTGGTAGCTAACTGCCATGTGTTTTATGCTACCATGGAGCCAGCTATGGTGCTGGGATAAGGACAACATTGGGAAGCCTGTGATATCAGAAAAAATGTTACCAAGAAAATGAATCAATGTGCACCCATTTCTAAGTTTTGAGCAAATGGTGTGCTGTGTACCTCAATGCCTTCTACTGGGAGTAGTAAAATGGAGAATACCATGGGATGATCATGATATTGATGGGTCGATAATGCTCTGAAAGACACTTCTACCAGCTGGATGGGGGTTGCATTCCTATTCGCTCTAGTCAAAGTTTTTATGCATGGGGCTGCCCACTTTTCTTCTCCATTGACTAGGCAATGAGTTGTCCGATCCTTGTTATTAATATCTTGTTTATGTTCCTCTTCATGCTGTGGTCTATCAAAACATGCCTGTCATTTTTGTTGTCACAACCAAAGCTTCTTTTGTTGAGAATAGCCGGCCTTTTTTTAGGGGTGTACTGCTAGGTTGCTTTCCCTTGTTTTTTTCCTGTGTTGATGTAATTACAGATGGATGATCACTAATCTTGTGTGGATCATTCTTTCCTGAAAAAAATATTTTGTTGATTTGAGTTAGTTTAAATTTCTTTGAAGCATGTTAATTGATAATAATACAGTATCCATAATCTTTTTGAGAATGCCGGATCTATAATATTTAGATATTAACTTGGTTTTTTCTATTAAAAAAATAAATTTGTTTTCCCCCCTTCTAAATTCACAATCTCATTAGCAATACCTTCATATTGGAGTCATTGGCATCCCACTTGAATTTAACTATTTACAATTGCAGGTTGAGGACCTGATTAACGCATCGAAGGAGATTACCTCTTTACCTTCTATGCTTGAGCTAGACATTCAACAAGGTTCAGTTAGAAAGGCTGGTAGCCATACTAGAAATCTTCTCAGAGTGAAGCGCGGACTTGATATGGTTCGGCTACTCTTTGAAAATATTATAGTTCAAGAGTACGTTTCAAAACCTTTTTTTATTTATCAAATCTTTTCTTGCAATGTTTTTTTTCTTGAACATGTCCCTATATGCAGGGAAAAGAGATTTTTAGTAAATTGGATTCTTTCCTGTATTCACATTTCTACTGCACTACATGAACATTTTGAAGTACCTCTGTTTGAATAATGGAACATGTGCTAGTAAAGAAGAAAGGTTTTGATCCTCTAGGACCTTCAAAACGTTAGGTATCCCATCATAAGTTAAACCTATCTCCTTCCAACACTTTCGTGGTATATTCTGGAGAAGAAATCCTTACATTTGGATAGGATTATATTGATCGCATTACAAATAAAAACACTAGACTTTTAAAAGAGGTTTCATTCAAGATATTTTGGTGTTTACTTTGCTGTAATACCCCATATCTGAAGTAGATGTTACTTTGGTTTAGAATGGAAACTGTTATTCGCATGAGAATGGCAGCTACCTAAGCATTTACATATTTAAAAGTTCTTGCAAACAGAACCATCCTATAAGCATGCCCATTTCTCTAAGAGGTTTCAAATTACTTGCTGCAAGTTTTTCAACAAGATTCAGAGGAACTGAAGAAGGTGCTAGACATTTGATTACAATTAGTAAGTTAAAACGGAGAGAGGCCTCACCTGACCTATGCATCAAACCTGAAGAAAATCTTATATAAAGGGCTTGAAAACAGGATGCGAGTGAACATGTGATGCGGATCGGAATTTGCGTCGACGAAAATAATAATTTTGTTTATGGTGGATTTTTGGTAGAAGAAAAGAGAGGGGTTGAGAAGAAGAACTCGTCGGGACTACGAGAGGTTGAGGGAGAAGAACCGTGAAGACCACGCAGAGAGAGGAGAGAAAATAGAGAGGGAGATAAAATCTCAATTTTAATTATCACTGAACTTCTTAAAAACACTGGACCCTCATCCCTTTATATAGGAGGGATGTCATTACAAAAATAGAAAACTAATTTAATTTGACCACTAATTTATCCTAATTGGACTCTAACTAATTAACCGACCAAATTTAAATTCAAATCTACGAATAAATGTTGAGATTATATGCAATCTCATTTATTTAATTAGAGAAATGATAATTAAAAAAACGTAAATAAAATTGACCATTAAATTTAACTAAAAATTCGGCCCTATAATTTGAGATCACTCTGCATCAACTCTCCTCCGTTTTAAAAATTCGTCTCCCGACGAATTGCTTGATGTAGGTGCGTCGTTGGAGAATTTGATTTTGAAATGGTAGCTTCAAGCACTCCAATTCGATCCCTCTTCAATGCTACGTTTATAGTTTCTTTCCACTGAGGGGTACGGTTGCAAATATTCTACCCCTTCACTTAATTTGTTCCAATAACATAATTTGGTCTTCAATTGGCCCTTTGGATAAATTTTCTTGTGAGGAGAGGCTACTTGTAAATTTTCCCAAAATATTTGACCCCTAAATTTAGGGGATCCGATAGAAGCGATCTCTTCCTCCCTTGTTAGGGTTTGCCTCTTCTTAGGTTGGTGGCGGCGGCGCAATGGGAGCCCAGGGCAGTGACGCAGCGATCGCGCGGGCGGGCTGCACATGGATCGGCGGCGGCGAGCGAGGGGTGGCGCGGGGGTAAGGGTCTTCGCAGGGGTCACGGGGGTGGGGAAAGCGGGTGTGGGGGTGGGCTGGCGCGGTGGCGAGGGGTGAGGGGGGCAGGCTGGCGTGATTTTAAGGAGGTTGTGGAAGCACGGGGTGCGTTGGGAAGGATGTGCGAGGGCGGTGTAGGGAGAAGGCGCGGGGGTGACGATGGGGCAGCGACGATGCGGGTGGGTGAGCAGTTGCGATGCGGGTGGGCGGTGATAGGAGAGGGTGCGAAGGTGGCGATGGGGTGGCGGCGATGCGGATGGGCGAGAGGGTGGCGATGGGTGCTATGGGGTTGGGGGGAGAACAGGGGAAGGGGTTGGCGATAGGGGTGGCGATGGTACCAGGGGAGGAGGGGGCGTGGCTCGCACGCGTAGGGGAGGGACGAAAGAGGGGGAAGGCGAGGGCGGGCTGGTGGGCTGGACTGGAGCCGGTGTCGCGGGGAGTATGGGAATGACGGAGGGGTCCGGCGAGGTTAGAGGGGCCGCCAAGGGTGCGGGGCAGGCCATGTTGGGTTGCAGCAGGTCGGGGG
The DNA here is from genome assembly GCA_037367405.1 of Ottelia alismoides. Taxonomy (NCBI): domain Eukaryota; kingdom Viridiplantae; phylum Streptophyta; class Magnoliopsida; order Alismatales; family Hydrocharitaceae; genus Ottelia; species Ottelia alismoides. Next base: position 183,681 of record JAZKJV010002680.1, read on the forward strand.
CTGATATCGGGGACGTCATCGGCGAGGGCGGCTGATCTGAAATCTCCGGGACAACCACTGTTTCTTCGATTATTTCTTCTAAAACGGCCTGGACAGCGGTCGTTTCTTCGTTTTTTTCTTCTAAAACGGCTGGGACATCGGCGGATTCTTCGTTGACAGCGAGCTTCTCGTCGTGGACGGCGAGATCTTCGTCGACTTGCGTGTCCAACCATTCTTGGACTTTGAGGCTTGATTCAAGACGTTGCTTGAACTTATGTCGACGTGCGCGTGTATGCGAATCAGGAGATAGGCAACTTAAATCAAACTGCACCTTCCGACAGGATCGTGGAATCGTGAGAACAACTCCATCTTCCTGCTCTGATACCAAATGATGCGGATCGGAATTTGCGTCGACGAAAATAATAATTTTGTTTATGGTGGATTTTTGGTAGAAGAAAAGAGAGGGGTTGAGAAGAAGAACTCGTCGGGACTACGAGAGGTTGAGGGAGAAGAACCGTGAAGACCACGCGGAGAGAGGAGAGAAAATAGAGAGGGAGATAAAAATCTCAATTTTAATTATCACTGAACTTCTTAAAAACACTGGACCCTCGTCCCTTTATATAGGAGGGATGGCATTACAAAAATAGAAAACTAATTTAATTTGACCACTAATTTATCCTAATTGGACTCTAACTAATTAACCGACCAAATTTAAATTCAAATCTACGAATAAATGTTGAGATTACATGCAATCTCATTTATTTAATTCGAGAAACGATAACTAAAAAAACGTAAATAAAATTGACCATTAAATTTAACTAAAAATTCGGCCCTATAATTTGAGATCACGCTGCATCAACATGCAGAAACCCAAAATGATAATGTTGTTTTTGAAAATGAATATGATGATGTTGATAAGGCTAATGATGCTATGCTATCAAATCTAGACCTAATGCATGGATTGCTCCACAATCGCATCAAAGATACCCTCCTTTGCATTCACAATTATCCTCCACAATCCTCCATCCGTTACACAGCACACCAACTACATAATCATGTGAAACCTCACCCAAACTCTGTTACTCTTCAACTTTGCAACAAGTTTGTACATTCGGTGGTGACCAGCACATGCTGGAAACACTGTTGTAAAAGTCGTCCATCTAATTGAGTCGGGTGTGTGTGTGTGGGGGGGGGGGGGGGGGAGGGGGTGGTTGCCGACCTCGACTAGGCCTAGTCGGCCATCTGTTGGTCAACCCGACTACTCGATTGACTTTTACATAGAGTTTTTTTTATTTTTTAAAGCAAACTTATTCTGATATGCTTAATGTTATATTAAAGAGACGTGTCGTATATTGATTAATATCCTGAGTACCGACTACCGATTTCTGCATATTGATGTGGAACATCTCCAACTGACATATGTTGCAAAAGGGAAGTGACAAAGCAAGCGACGAGTGATGACAATAATTGAGTAGTAATTCTAGGCGCAATGTCTGAAAGAAAGAATGGCGTCAATACTAGTTGGTTGTCACCCAGGATTGATGCCTTTGTGATTGAGAGAAAGAAAGTTGGGACAAGGAATTGTGCCAAACTTATCGGGGAGAGATTTTGCCTTGCATCTATGCTGTTGTTCTCTTCTCCTTAACAGGGAGATATTTTGCCTTGCATCTATGCTGTTGTCGTCCTCTTATCTTGCTTTCCTCTGTAACATAGTATAACTTGGTACGACCCATAGTCTTGAGTACTCATGGCTACAAAAAAGTCACGGCGAGATTATTTTGTGAAAAACTACAAATCAATGAATTAATCTGGGATGCCATAATCATGAGGAATGATTGAGTTTCACTCTCAATTTCAGTTTTTTTGTAGTTCACTATAACATTTTCCATGGACATACAGAAATGATACATCACTTGTCTGATCATGTTCTTGCAAGATGTTTGGGAAAAAGTTGAATTTTTATAGAATTTTATCGCACATGGTATTCTTTCTTTTACTTTTGCGGCAAAAGTAAGTTGACATATTTTCCATTTGTTTCACAAAATACTGTGTTCGCAGGGGCAATTCCCTCAATCAATCCGCATCATTTGCTTACGAACAAGTTTTCGCTCCGCATCATGGATGGGCAATCAGGAAAGCAGTTGCAGTTGGCATGTATGCCCTACCAACTAAATCACAACTTCTACAGAAGCTAAACGAAGATGGTGAGTGTTCAATCCATATTCTTCTTCAACTTGTTTATTGTTGTTTTCCAATCTTCTGCCACCGGAAGTGATACTGATCATCGATCGCTTTCTTTCTGTTGTATGACAGAGACATCAGCTAAACTTCATATGCAAAAATACGCGGAGGCTTCGCTTCGTGTAATTCGGTATGTAGAAGAACTTTATTCCGATCGAGAGCTGGGCATCGATTGGTAACCAACTTTCACTGCTGGAGATTCAATGTATTCGCAGCAAGTCACTGTTATCGTGCTGAGCACCACTGAGCGCCCTTAAAATCTTGTCCCATGGCATCACAACCCTTATAATCTTTGTAATTACAGGACTCTTGTACATTACACTACAAAGCTTACACCACAGCCATTAGATCAGGGGATATGTAAGTCTGCACCATTACCATACCGAGCACGAGAGCCAGGGAGCTCGATCTCCATGACTATGAGGTAGAGTATGAGTTCTATCATGTCTTGATCCGGCTGCCATAGGCTATCTCGTCTCTCGCTAACCGGTTAATACCAAAATCTCTTCACTCGACAAAACAATATATGCTATTCTTAATCATGGTGGCAGGATTACATCAAAGTTCCATAGAAAATTCTAGTATAGGTAGTTTTATCGAAGAGTTTTGTTCTTCCTTTGATAAAAAATGCATGCTAAGCTCACACCACAAGACAACAAGTTTTTTAACCTAGAAAAATTAATCGTGTCGCCAACAAAGGGGAGACTTCCTTCCGAATTCGAATCGAAATGCTTGTTTTTTGCAATTCAATCGTAGCTCCCCTCTCCTTTGGTAAGAAGCTCTAACGATATCCGTGGTCATGGGAATGGTGTTGGTAGCAGGTGACACCCATAAGGGACGCTTGTCATGGAGTCCGACCCATGTCTATCCGTGCTGCGGCAGATGCTGGCATTGATAGCAGGTGAAGATATAACAAGTGGTGCAAATAATGACACCTGTCATGGTGTCCATCCCATGTCTATTTGTGCTGCAACAGGTGATGGCATTGATAGCAGGTGAAGCTATAACAGATGGTGCAAACGAATGGTGTTGATAGTAGGTGATGCTACAACAGGTAGTGCTAGTAACAAGTGGTGCTGTAACAGGTGGGTTGCGACAAGTTGTCTAACACAAGTGCAGCATGTGACATGCTATGACGTTCAAATTAACCACACATGTATCGATTTTTGATTTTTATAGTCGGATCAATGGGATTTGACCGGTCGAATCGGTGATGATGTCAGCTGTTCATAAAAACTAGAAAATATCGAATCGTTGTATTTTTGGTTTGGTTCGCATGGTTCAACTGGGTCGAATCGAGTTAGACCAGTATACCATACAGAAAAATACGAAAAATGCTACGTCATATTTTTAGAGGATTTGTACCCTTGTGTCCTTCCAAAATTTTTCCAATAACATGTATACAACAACAAAAACAACGACAACAACAATACATTTCGCACAATTAGGTAGGGTTGGCTACATGGGGTTTTCTGCCTTCATTCAGATGTGTTTTAGGTCATTCTTGGGCTTTAAATCCAAATAACTAAAATTCCTTCGGATAGTCTCATTCCAATACTTCTTGGACCTTCCTTGCCCTCTCTTAACCGACTCAGCATCCCAAATCTCACATCTTCTAACTGGTACATCTATTGACCTACTTTGCAAGTAGCCAAACCATCATAAACGTTTTTCTCTCATCTCATCCTCTATTAGAGTTACATCAGCTTTCCTTCTTAACGCATCATTCCGAATTCGATTGTTTCAGATATGACCACACATCTACCTTAACATTTTCATTTTTACTATTGTCATTCTCTACTTATATGTATGGTTTACAGGCCAACACTCCGATCCATACAGCATTGCAGGTCTCACGACTGCTTTGTAATACTTTTCTTTGACTTTCAAAGGGATATTCTTATCAAAAAGAACAATAGAGGCTCCTCTTCATTTTAACCAACCTGCATTTATTCTATGAATAACATATCCATCAATTTCCCCATCCTGTTGCAAAATAGATCCCAAGCATCTAAAAGAATCTTTGTTCTGAATGTAATCATCTCATATCTTTACCTTAAGTCCCTCACCATTGTTTCCATCAAATGTCTGACTCCATATATCCAGTCTTAACCCGACTTATACGAAAATCTTTAGTCTCTAAGGAATATCTCCTAACCTCCAGCTTCTCATTACATGCAGGTAATTTTCCAATAATATGTATATCTCTGTTTTTTACAATTACATGTGTGCTCCTATATTTTTACAAAATATATACTAATGATTTTTTATTAATACACTTGTGATCCTATATTTACCAACATACATATAATATTATGATTTTTTAAAAATATAGGAGCACAGGGGAAATTGCTAAAAAATTAGGCATATAAATGCTGATAGACAAACTCAAAAGGGCATGATAAACATATTTTATAGTATTCATATACATATATATGTGAAGTATAAAATTAACAATGTGTAAAGTATTTAACCTTAATCAATGAATTGTTAATTTATTGCTTCCTATAGTATGATTATGATAACGTTTTCTTTCTTTGTTGTTGAAACTTGGAAGTATACAAGCCCATGCCCAATGTGTGAAGAGAGAGGCAATGGCCATGCACATGTGGATGGAGAAGAGACAAAGGAGTGCTATAATATGGATACGAATGAGACTAGATTACGAATGGTTTTAAAAGTTTGCATTTATTAAATTATTAAAAACTATTTTTATCAAAAAACTAATGGTTGAATCAACGTTTTTGTTCAATTGATTCAATCAGGTTTAAGCGGTCCAAATGGATTTTAACTGATTTTGATTGGTTTTTATTTTTTGAAAAAAATTAGGTGGTTGAACTAATTTTTTGATTCTTGATTTAACCAGTTGAACCAGCCGATTCGGTTTGATTTTTAAAACCTTGGTTCAAACCGATAACATGTGGTGGACATGAAGTGCTGATTTCAATTTCTAGCACTTATAAAGAGACATGTTGTCCATTTAAGCTCTTAATAACAGGTGGGAGGGTCCCATATATGTCTTAGAGATCACTCCATCTTATTTTTCTGCTATCTAAACATATAAAAAATTTCATTTAAGCTGATTTTTTTGTATTGGCAAGCATATTTAATTTCAACTATATTTGATTTGCTAACATATATCAATTTTAACTAAAAATTCAAATATTAAAAACTCAAAAAAGCATTATAGATATATTACTATAAAACTAGTATATATTTGTTTTAAATTATATGTTTGTGTCATAACATTCATATAATAATTCACTGATCTTCATGTGCTAATATACACTGATCTTGACAATTTGTTTAGCTCATTAATTTATATGAGATTTGGCTCATATAAGTCTTCTAACATCCATTAATTTTAAATTAATTTTTATTTATAAAAAACATAAATAATATGATACATATTTTATGAAAAATAATAAAATATTGCTTTTAAAATAAAATTTAACGTGCTACCATGCATATGATAATTTGTCGATATTTGTGCATATCACACACTTATTTTGAGAAAATGGATTAACCCTTAAAAATCTATAAAATATTATATTTATATGTTGCAATAAAATTATAATAAATTTTATTTAAAATTAATTATATGTATTCACATTCATAGGAGATTTCATCTGTATTTGATGTGCTAACATATGTCAATTTTATCAAAAAGTTCAAGTCTAAAAAAACCAAGATAACATGATAGATATATAAAAAAATAATGAAGTTTTGTTTTAATATTAATAATATGTTTATTGACATTTATATGAGATTTTGTTAAACTTTGTGTGCTAATACATACCATTTTTGGGAAATTGTTTAACTCGTTAATATATATACAAGATTTTTCCTATATTTGTGTTCCAACATTCTCTTGTTTTAGCTAAAATTTTAGTTGCTAACAAATGCGTAGAATATGATTTACATTTGTTATAAAATATGATAATAATAAGTTTAAAATAATTTTTGGATGCTACCATACTTAAGCGATTTCCTTGATATTTGGGTGCTAACATACATTGTTTTCAAGAAGAAAAGATCAACCACAAAAAACTCAAGAAAATGTCATATATTACAAAAAATTACAGTAAAAACCTATTTTTTTGTATTGACACACATATGAGATATCATCCATATTTGATGGGCTAACATATATCAATTTTAACGAAAAATCAAACATTGTAGAAAATCAAGAAAGCATGATAAATGTATCATGATAAAAAAGTTTTGTTTTAAAATTATATTTTTATGTAGAAACATTCATATATCGTAATTCATTAATCCTTGTCTCCTAATATACACTTTTTTGATAAATTTTTCAACTTTAATTTTAAATAACTTCTGTTTGCTACCCTACATAAGAGATTTCCTTAGACCAATCATAAAAAAACACAAGAAAATGTCATATAATATTGCAATAAAACTACACAAAGTTTAATTTAAACTTATTTTTTTGTATAAACATACATCGATGATTTCATCCATATTTGATGTGCCAACATATATCAATTGTATCAAAAAAGTTCAAATACTAAAAAATAATATAGCTTAAAAGATATATTTGGTTAAAATAATAAATTTTTGTTTGAATATTAATATTTTGTTTATTAACATTAATATGTGATTTTGCCAATCTTTGAATCCTAATACACTCCTCTTTGGGAAATTATTCAACTTGCAAATATAAATGAGATTTTACCCATACGTGTACTCAACATACTCATGTTTTAACTCGACTTTTAACTCCTAAAACTCATAAATACCATGATAACTATTTTGTCACAAAAATAATGAAATATAAATCTTAAAATAAAATTTCATGTGCTTCCAGAAATAAAATACTTCGTTGATATTTTTGTGCTAACATACATTTTTTAGAGGAAAAAATATTGACTTACATATGTGATTTCATCCATATTAGATGTGCTACCATTTATCAATTTTAACTAAAAGTTCAGATACTAAAAAAATCAATAAAGCATGAGGGATATATTATGATAAAACTAATACTATTTTTAAAAATTATATTTTTTGTGTAGTAACATTCATATGAGAATTCTATAATGTTTGCCCATACATGTCTTCTAACAAACACTAGTTTAAATTAAAGTTTGTTTATAAAAAATAGAAAGAATATGTTATATATTATGATAAAAATAGTGAAATAATAATGTTAAAATAATTTTTTATGTGTTATCATAAATATGATATTTTGTTAATATTTATGTGACAACATACATTGATTTTGACAAAATGGATCAACCCTTAAAAATTTCTAGAAAGTGTTATATTTATATGTTGTACTAAAATTATAATAAAGTTTCATTTAAAATTGATTTTGTGTATTCACAAACACATATATGATATTTCTGCCACATTTGATGTGCTAAAATATATCGATTTTAACAAAAAGATCAAATACATAAAAATATCAATATAACATGATAAATATAATATTATAAAATTTCAAAGTTTTTTTAAGATAATTATTTTGTGTATTAAAGTTCATATATAATTTCTTTAATCTTTGTGTGCTAATATACATAATTTTTGGGAAAATTGTTCAACTCATATATATATATATATATATATATATGAGATGTTACCCATATATGTGTTCTAACAAACTATTGTTTTAGCTAAAAGTTTAATTCCTAAACTCTCAAAGAACATGATATATATTTATTATAAAAGTAATAAAATATCTCTTTTAAAATATTTTTTGTGCTACCATATATAAGAGATTTCGTTGATATTTGTATGCTAACCTACATTGTTTTTTAAAAAAGAACAACCCAAAAAACTAACGAAATCATATATATTGCAATAAATATATACTAAAGTTTCATATAAAATTATTTTTTTTTCTATTGACATGCATATGCGATTTATTCATATTTGATGCGCTAATATATACCAATTTTAACTAAAAGTTAACATACTAATAGTAGCATTCATGTGAGAGTTCACCAAACTTTGCATGTTAATATACACTGATTTTAAGAAATTGCTCAACTTGTTAATATATATGATATTCTGCACATATATGTCTTCTAACATAGACTAATTTCAAATTTAATTTTAATTCTAAAAAATTAAAGAAAATGATATATATATTTTTATGATAAAAGAGTGAAATACTAATTTTAAAATATAAATTTGTATGCTACATACATAGAAGATTTCATTGATATTTATATGCTAACCTACATTGTTTTTGAGAAAAATATCAACCCAACAAAAACTCAAGAAAATGCCGTATATATTAAGTACAAATATAAAAACAATTTATTTAATCTTAATTTTTTTATATTGGCATGCATATGTGATTTTAACCATATTTAATGTGCTATCATATATCAATTTTAACTAAAAGCTCAAATATTTAAAACTCAAGAAATCATGATAGATAGATATATTAAGATAAAACTAACAAAGATTTGTTTTAAATTATGTTTTTATGTCAAAACTTCACATAAGAGTTCACTAATCTTCATATGCTAATATACACTGATCTTGGGAATTTTTAAGCTTGTTAATTTATTCGAGATTCTGCCCATATATGTCTTCTAATATACAATACTTTTAAATAAATTTTAATTTATAAAAAACATAAGTAATATGATACATATTTTATGATAAATTTAGTAAAATATTGCTTTTGAAATAAAATGTTATGTGCTATCATACATATGGTATTTTGTCAGTATTTGTGTGTGTAACGTAAATCGATTTTGAGAAAATGGATCAACCCTTAAAAAACTTGATAAACTATAGAAATTATCATATTTATATGTTGCAATAAAATTACATAAAAGTTTCATTTAAAATTCATTATGTGTATTCACATACGTATGAGATTTCATTTGTATTTTATAATACAAACATATATTAAATTTATCGAAAAAGTTCAAATGTCGAAAAAATCAAGATAGCATGATATATATATATAATAAAAACGATAAAGTTTTGTTTTAAGATTAATATTATGTGTATTAACATTCATATGAGATTTTGTTAAACTTTGTTTTCTAGTACATACCATTTTGAGAAATTATTTAACTTGTTAATATATATGGGATTTTACCTATATTTGTGTTCTAGCATACTCTAGTGTTAGATAAAAGTTCAATTGCTAAAAAATGCGTAGAACATGATTTGCACTTTGTTAAAAACAAGATAATAATAATAATTTTAAAGTATTTTTCGCTGTTACCATACTTAAGCATTGATATTTAGGGTGCTAACATACATCATTTTTGAGAAAAAAATCAACCACAAAAACTCAAGAAAGCGACATATATATTGCAAAACAAATATAATAAAATTTCATTTAAACATATTTTTTTTATATTGACACACATATGAGATTTCATCCATATTTGATGTGCTAACGTAAATAAATTTTAACAAAAATTCAAATACTATAGAAAATCAAGAAAGCATGATAAATATATTATGATAAAAAAATTGTTTTAAAATTATGTTTTTGTGCAGAAAGATTCATATCGGAATTCACTATGCACTTTTTTGATAAGTTGTTCAACTTGTTAATATATATGAGAATTTACCCACACATATCTTCTAACATAAAATAGATTTAAATTAAAGTTTAATTCTAAAAAATGGAATAATATGATATATATTATGATAAAAGTAGTAAAACATAACTTTAAAATATATTTTTTGTAAGTTATCCTACATATGATATTTTGCAAATATTTGTGTGCTGACATAAATAGATTTTTAGAAAATTAATCAACCCTTAAAAAACTCTACAAAATATTATATATACATTACAATTATATTATAATAATGTTTCGATTAAAATTGATTTTGTTTATTTACATACCTATGATATTTCATCCATATTTGATGTACTAACATATATCAATTTTATCAAAAAGTTCAAATTCAAAAAAAAATTAAATTTAGCATGATATATTTATTTTGATAAAATAGAAAAATTTTGTTTGAAGACTAATATTTTGAATATTAACATTCATATGTTATTTCGCTAATTTTTGTGTTCTAATACACACCTTTTTGGGAAATTATTCAACTCGAATACATATGATATTTTACCCATATTTGTCCTCTAACATACTGATGTTTTAGCCAATACATAAAAGTCTTCGTTGATATTTTTGTGCAAGCATACATTGTTTTAGAGAAAAAGAATAGCCCTAATAAAACTCAAGAAAATGTCATATATATAGTAATAATATACAATAAAGTTTCTTTTGAACTTAATTTCTTGTCTTGACATGCATATGTAATTTCATCCATACTAGATGTGCTAACATATATCAGTTTCAACTAAAAGTTCAAATACTAATTGATCAAGAAAGTATGATGGATATATTGTGATAAAACTAATAAAGTTTTATTTTAAAATTAAATTTTTCTGCGGTAACATTCACATGAGAATTCGGTATTGTTAGTGCGTTTATAAGCATTGATTTTGAGAAATTGTTCAACTTGTTACTATACATGAGATTTTACCAATATATGTGTTCTAACATACAATAATTTTAAATTAAACTTTAATTCTAAAAAAACTTAAAGATATGATATATCTTTCATGACAAAATAGTATAATATTATTTTTAAAATAAATTTTATGTATTGTCTTACTTATGATATTTCGTCAATATGGGCTAACATACATAGATTTTAATAAAATAGATCAACCCTTAAAAAGACTCTAGAAAATGTTATATATATATTGTAATACAATTATAATAATGTTTCCATGAAATTGATTTTGTGTATTCGCATACATAAGAGATTTCTTCCACATTTGATGTGCTAACACATATAAATTTTAATGAAAATTTCAAGGGCTAAAAACAATCAAGATAACATAATAGATATAATTTTTAACATCAATAATTTTTGTATTAGCATTCACATGGTTTTTCTAATCCTTGTTTGCTAATACACGCTATTGTTCACCCCGTCAATATATATGTGTGTGTGCCCACTTTTTTTATTTTTTTGAAAATTTTTTCCATGGATTTTCATCAATATTATGTCACTAAAATTTCACGCGAAACAGAGACTCCTACGACTTCCATCCAGACAGTCATTTTTTAACGGTAACAGAATTGCTAAAAACGGACTTTCTGGATGGAGGCCGTAGGAGTCTCTGTTTCGCACGAAATTTGAATAACACAATAGAGGGATATAGTGATGAATATTCACGGAAGAAAATTTCAAAAAAAAATAAAAATAAAAAAATGGGCGAAACGACGCGGGGGGGGGGGGGGGGGGCGAGTTAGCTCCCCCCAGGAGGCAAACCCATTTAACCCATATATATATATATATATATATATAGGGAAAAATGGGGCTGCCCCCTAGGGGTAGCCAACATGGCTGCCCCCACCCCATTTTTTGGCAATTTTTTTTATTTTTTTTGGAAAAATAAAACCATGTATATTCATCCCTATATCCTTCCTATATGCCATTCGAATTTCTTATATCCCTATATCCTTCCTATATGATAAAACTAATAATGTTTTTTAAAATTATTTTTTGCGCAGTAACATTCATATGATAATTCTGTAATGTTTGTGTGCATATACACACTAATTTGAGAAAATTGTTCAACTCGTTAATATATAAGAGATTCTACCCATACATGTCTTCTAACAAATACTAATCTAAACTAAATTTTGATTATAAAAAAGAAAAAAGAATATGCTATATATTACGATAAAAATAGTGAAATAATAATGTCAAAATAATTATTTTATGTGTTATCATAAGTATGCTATTTTTTTAATATTTATGTCATAACATACACTGATTTTGACAAATGAATCAACCCTTGAAAATTTCTAGAAAGTATTATATTTATATGTTGCACTAAAATTATAATAAAGTTTTATTTAAAATTGATTTTGTGTATATACAGACACATGTATGATATTTCATCCACATTTGATTGCTAAAATATATCAATTTTAACAACAAATATTAAATACATAAAAATATTAATATAACTTGATAAATATACTATTATAAAATTTTAAAGTAAGTTTTGGGTGCTAACATACTTAGGCGATTTCCTTGATATTTGGGTGCTAACAAACATTGTTTTTGAGAAAAAACCAGCCACAAAAAACTAAAGAAAACAACATATATTATGCAAAACAAATATAATAAAATTTCTTTTAAAATTAATTTTTTATATTTACACACAGATGATATTTCATCCATTTTGATATGCTAACATAAATCGATTTTAACAAAAACTTCAAATACATATAAAGTTAAGAAAGCGTAATAAATATATCATGATAAAAAATTGTTCTAAAATTATACTTTCATGCAGAAAGATTCACATCGGAATTCACTATGAACTTTTTTGATAAATTGTTCAGCTTGTTAATATATATATATATATATATATGAGAATTTACCCACACATATCATCTAACATAAACTAGATTTAAATTAAAGTTTAATTCTAAAAAAATGAAGAATATGATATATATTATGATAAAACTAATATTGTTTTTGTAAATTATTTTTTGTGCAGTAACATTCATATGAGAATTCTGTAATGTTTGTGTGCATATACACACTAATTTTGAAAAAAATTATTCAACTCGTTAATATGTATGAGATTCTACGCATACATGAATTCTAACGAATAATAATCTAAATTAAAGTTTGATTATAAAAAATAAAAAAAGAATATGCTATATATTACGATAAAAATAGTGAAATAATAATGTCAAAATAATTATTTTGTTTGTTATCATAAGTATGATAGTTTTTTAATATTTATGTGATAACATACACTGATTTTGACAAAATGAATCAACCCTTGAAAATTTCTAGAAAGTATTATATTTATATGTTGCACTAAAATTATAATAAAGTTCTATTTAAAATTGATTTTGTGTATTCACAGACACATGTATGATATTTCATCCACATTTGATGTGCTAAAATATATCAATTTTAACAAAAAGATCAAATACATAAAAATATCAGTATAACATGATAAATATATTATTATAAAAATGTAAAGTTTTGTTTTAAGATAATAATTTTGTGTATTAAAATTAATATAATTTTTTAAATTTTGTGCATTAATATACAACATTTTTGGGAAAATTGTTCATCTCGCTTATATATATGAGATGTTACCCATATATGTGTTCTAATAAACTCTTGTTTTAGATAAAAGATTGATTTTTAAAATTCTGAAAGTACATGGCATATACTTTATTATAAAAATAATAAAATACTCTTTTAAAATTTTTTATGTGCTACCTTATATAAGAGATTTCATTGATATTTGTGTGCTAACATGCATTGCTTCCTAAAAAAGAACAACCGAAAAAACTAAGAATATCATATATATTGTAATAAATATATAATAAAGTTTCATATAGAAGTATTTTTTCTATTGACATGAATATGTGATTTATTCATATTTGATGTGCTAATATATACCAATTTTAACTAAAAGTTCACATACTAAAAATTTAAGAAAACATGATAGAGATATTTGGATAAAAATAATAAAGTTTTGTTTTCATATTATATTTTTCTGTAGTAGCATTCATGAGAGAATTCACTAAACTTTGCGTGTTACTATACACTGATTTTAAGAAATTGCTCAACTCGTTAATATATATGACATTCACATATATGTCTTTTAACATAGACTAATTTCAATTTTTATTTTGATTCTAAAAAAATATTTAAAACGATATATATTTTTATGATAAAATAGTGAAATATTAGTTTTAAAATAAAAATTTATGTGCCACATACAAAGGAGATTTCATCGATTTTTATGGACTAACATACATTGTTTTCGAGAAAAATATCAACCCAGTAAAAAAATCAAGAAATAGTCATATATATTGTAGTAAACATATAAAACATTTTTATTTAATCTTAATTTTTTATATTGGCATGCATATGCGATTTTAACCATATTTAATTTGGTAATATATATCAAATTTAACTAAAAGTTCAGATATTTAAAATTCAAGAAAACATGATAGGTAGGTATATTACATAAAACTAACTAAGATTTGTTTTAAATTATGTTTTTGTGTCAAAACATTCATATAAGAATTCACTAATCTTCATGTGCTAATATACACTAATGTTGAGAATTTGTTCAGCTTGTTAATTTATTTGAGATTCTTCCCATATATGTCTTCTAATATACACTAATTTTAAATAAATTATAATTTATAAAAAAAGTAATATGATACATATTTTATGATAAATTTAGTAAAAATGTTGCTCTTGAAATAAAATGTTGTGTGCTATCATACATAAGGTAATTTGTCAATATTTATGTGTAAACATAAATTGATTTTGAGAAAATGGATCAACCCTTAAAAAAACTATAGAACTGTTGTATTTATATGTTTCAATAAAATTACAATAAAGTTCGGTTTAAAATTTATTATGCATATTCACATACATAAAAGATTTCTTATGTATTTTACAATACGAACATATATTAATTTTATCAAAAAGTTCAAATATCGAAAAAATCATGATAGCATGATAGATATATAATAAAAACGATAATTTTGTTTTAAGATTAATATTATTTGTATTAACATTCATATGAGATTTCATTAAACTTTGCGTGCTAGTACATACCATTTTTATGAAATTTTTAATTCGTTAATATATATATATATATGAGATTTTACCTATATTTGTGTTCTAACACACTCTTGTGTTATCTAAATGCTCAATGGCTAAAAAATGCATAGAACATGATTTATACTGTGTTAGAAACAAGATAATAATAATTTTAAAGTAAGTTTTGGGTGCTACCATACTTAAGCGATTTCCCTGATATTTGGGTACTAACAAACATTATTTTTGAGAAAAAAGATCAGCCACAAAAATCTCAAGAAAATGACACATATTTTTCAAAACAAATATAATAAAATTTCATTTAAACTTACCTTTTTAATTTTGAAACACATATGATATTTTATCCTTCTTGTTGTGCTAACATAAATCAAGTTTAATAAGAAATTCAAATAATATAAAGTCAAGAAAGCGTGATAAATATATCATGATAAAAAAATTGTTCTAAAATTATATTTTTGTGCAGAAAGATTCATACCAGAATTCACTATGCACTTTTTTGATAAATTGTGCAACTTGTTAATATATATATATATATATATATATGAGAATTTACCCACACATTTCATCTAACATAAACTAGATTTAAATTAAACTTTAATTCTAAAAAATGAAGATATGATATATATTATGTTAAAAGAAGTAATGTTTTTTAAAATTATTTTTTGTGCAGTAACATTCATATGAGAATTCTGTAATGTTTGTGTGCATATACACACTAATTTTGAGAAAGTTGTTCAACTCGTTAATATATATGAGATTCTACCCATACATGACTTCTAATGAATACTAATCTAAATTAAAGTCTGATTATAAAAAATAAAAAAGAATATGCTATATATTACGATAAAAATAGTGAAATAATAATTCCAAAATAATTATTTTGCGTGTCATCATAAGTATGATATTTTTTTAATATTTATGTGATAACATACACTGATTTTGACAAAATGAATCACCCCTTGAAAATTTCTAGAAAGTATTAGATTTATATGTTGCACTAAAATTATAATAAAGTTTTATTTAAAATTGATTTTATGTATTCACGGACACATGTACGATATTTCATCCACATTTGATGTGCTAATATATACCAATTTTAACAAAAAAGATCAAACATAAAAATATCAATATAACATGATAAATATTTTATTATAAAATTATAAAATTTGTTCTAAGATAATTATTTTGTGTACTAAAATTAATATTTTTTTTAAATTTTTGTGCATTAATATACAACATTTTTGGGAAAATTGTTTAATTCGCTTATATATATGAGATGTTACCCGTATATATGTTCTAATAAACTCTTGTTTTAGATAAAAGTTTAATTTTTAAAATTCTCAAGAACATGGTATATACTTTATTATAAAAATAATAAATTATCTTTTTAAAGTATTTTTTGTATTACCATGTATAAGAGATTTCACTGATATTTGTGTTCTAACATGCAATGTTTCCTAAAAAGGAACAACCCAAAAAACTAAGAATATCATATATATTGCAATAAATATATAATAAAGTTTCATATAGAAGTATTTTTTCTATTGACATGCATATGTGATTTATTCATATTTGATGTGTTAATATATACCCTTTTTAAGTAAAAGTTCCCATACTAAAAATTTAAGAAAACATGATAGATATATTTGGATAAAAATAATAAAGTTTTATTTTCATATTATATTTTTTTGTAGTAGCATTCAAGTGAGAATTCACTAAAATTTGTGTGTTAATATGCACCGATTTTAAGAAATTGCTCAACTCGTTAATATATATGATATTATGCACATATATGTCTTTTAACATAGACTAATTTCAATTTTTATTTTGATTCTAAAAAATAATTAAAATGATATATATTTTTATGATAAAATATGAAATATTAGTTTTAAAATAAAAATTTATGTGCTACATACAAAGGATATTTCGATTTTTATGTGCTAACATACATTGTTTTCAAGAAAGATATCAACCCAGTAAAATATCAAGAAAATGTCATATATATATATTGTAGTAAACATATAACAATATTTCATTTAATATTAATTTTTTATATTGGCATGCATATGCGATTTTAACCATATTTAATTTGGTAATATATATATATATTATCAAATTTAACTAAAAGTTCAAATATTTAAAATTTAAGAAAACATGATAGTAGGTATATTACATAAAACTAACAAAGATTTGTTTTAAATTATGTTTTTGTGTCAAAAAATTCATATAAGAATTCACCAATCTTCATGTGCTAATGTACACTAATCTTGAGAATTTGTTCTGCTTGTTAATTTATTTGAGATTCTTCCCATATATTTCTTCTAAAATACTCTAATTTAAAATAAATTATAATTTATAAAAAAATAAGTAATATGATACATATTTTATGATAAATTTAGTAAAAATGTTGCTTTTGAAATAAAATGTTGTGTGCTATCATACATAAGGTAATTTGTCAATATTTATGTGTAAACATAAATTAATTTTGAGAAAATGGATCAACCCTTAAAAAAACTATAGAACTGTTGTATTTATATGTTTTGATAAAATTACAATAAAGTTCGGTTTAAAATTTATTATTCGTATTCACATACATAAAAGATTTCATATGTATTTTACAATACACACATATATTAATTTTATCAAAAAGTTCAAAGATGGAAAAAATCAAGATAGCATGATAGATATATAATAAAAACGATAAAGTTTTGTTTTAAGATTAATATTATTTGTATTAACATTCATATGAGATTTCATTAAACTTTGTGTGCTTGTACATACCATTTTTGTGAAATTGTTTAACTCGTTAATATATATGAGATTTTACTTATATTTGTGTTCTAACATACTTTTGTGTTATCTAAAAGTTCAATGGCTAAACAATGCATAGAACATGATTTATACTGTGTTAGAAATACGATAATAATAATTTTAAAGTAAGTTTTGGGTGCTACCATACTTAAGCGATTTCCTTGATATTTGGGAGCAAACAAATATTATTTTTGAGAAAAAAGATCAGCCACAAAAAATTCAAGAAAATGACATATATTTTGCAAAAAAAATATAATAAAATTTAATTTAAACTTAATTTTTATATTGACACATATGATATTACATCCATTTTGATGTGCTAACATAAATCAATTTTAACAAAAAAATCAAATACAATATAGAATCAAGAAAGTGTCATAGATATATCATGATAAAAAATTGTTCTAAAATTATATTTTTGTGCATACAGATTCAAATCGGAATTCACTATGCACTTTTTTGATAAAATTTTCAACTTGTTAATATATATATATATATATATATATATATGAGAGTTTACCCACACATATCATCTAACATAAACTAGATTTAAATTAAACTTTAATTCTAAAAAATTGAAGAATATGATATATATTATGCTAAAATTAATAATGTTTTTTAAAATTATTTTTTGTGCAGTAACATTCATATGAGAATTCTGTAATGTTTGTGTGCATATACACACTAATTTTGAGAAAGTTGTTCAACTCGTTAATATCTATGAGATTCTACACATACATGTCTTCTAACGAATACTAATCTAAATTAAAGTTTGATTATAAAAAATAAAAAAGAATATGCTATATGTTAAGATAAAAATATTGAAATAATAATGTCAAAATAATTATTTTGTATGTTATCATAAGTATGATATTTTATTAATATTTATGTGATAACATACACTGATTTTGACAAAATGAATCACCCCTTGAAAATTTCTAGAAAGTATTAGATTTATATGTTGCACTAAAATTATAATAAAGTTTTATTTAAAATTGATTTTGTGTATTCACAGACACATGTACGACATTTCATCCACATTAGATGTGCTAATATATATCAATTTTAACAAAAAAGATCAAACATAAAAATATCAATATAACATGATAAATATTTTATTATAAAATTTGTTTTAAGATAAATATTTTGTGTACTAAAATTAATTTTTTTTAAATTTTTGTGCAATAATATACAACATTTTTGGGAAAATTGTTTAATTCGCTTATATATATGAGATGTTACCCGTATATGTGTTCTAATAAACTCTTGTTTTAGATAAAAGTTTAATTTTTAAAATTCTCAAGAACATGGTATATACTTATTATAAAAATAATAAACTATCTTTTTAAAATATTTTTTGTGCTACCATGTATAAGATATTTCACTGATATTTGTGTTCTAACATGCAATGTTTCCTAAAAAGGAACAACCCAAAAACTAAGAATATCATATATATTGCAATAAATATATAATAAAGTTTCATATAGAAGTATTTTTTTCAATTGACATGCATATGTGATTTATTCATAATTGATGTGCAAATATATACCAATTTTAAGTAAAAGTTCCCATACTAAAAATTTAAGAAAACATGATAGATATATTTGGATAAAAATAATAAAGTTTTATTTTCATATTATATTTTTCTGTAATAGCATTCAAGTGAGAATTCACTAAAATTTGCATGTTAATATGCATCGATTTTAAGAAGTTGCTCAACTCGTTAATATATATGATATTCTGCACATATATGTCTTTTAACATAGACTAATTTCAATTTTTATTTTGATTCTAAAAAATAATTAAAATGATATATATTTTTTATGATAAAATAGTGAAATATTAGTTTTAAAATAAAAATTTATGTGCTACATACAAAGGATATTTTGATTTTTATGTGCTAACATACATTGTTTTTAAGAAAAACATCAACTCAGTAAAAAATCAAGAAAATGTCATATATTGTAGTAAACAAATAACAACATTTCATTTAATCTTAATTTTTTATATTGGCATGCATATGCGATTTTAAACATATTTAATTTGGTAATATATATATATATATCAAATTTAACTAAAAGTTCAAATATTTAAAATTTAAGAAAACATGATAGTAGGTATATTACATAAAAATAACAAAGATTTGTTTTAAATTATGTTTTTGTGTCAAAAAATTCATATAAGAATTCACCAATCTTCATGTGCTAATATACACTAATCTTGAGAATTTGGTCTGCTTGTTAATTTATTTGAGATTCTTCCCATATATGTCTTCTAAAATACACTAATTTTAAATAAATTATAATTTATAAAAAATAAGTAATATGATACATAATTCATGATAAATTTAGTAAAAATGTTGCTTTTGAAATAAAATGTTTTGTGCTTAATACATAAGGTAATTCGTCAATATTTATGTGTAAACATAAATTGATTTTGAGAAAATGGATCAACCCTTAAAAAAACTATAGAACTGTTGTATTTATATGTTTCAATAAAATTACAATAAAGATTGGTTTAAAATTTATTATGCATATTCACATACATAAAAGATTTCATATCTATTTTACAATACGAACATATATTAATTTTATCAAAAAGTTCAAATATCGAAAAAATCATGATAGCATGATAGATATATAATAAAAACGATAATTTTGTTTTAAGATTAATGTTATTTGTATTAACATTCATATGAGATTTCATTAAACTTTGTGTGCTAGTACATACCATTTCTGCGAAACTTTTTACTCGTTAATATATATATATATATATATATGAGATTTTACCTATATTTGTGTTCTAACATACTCTTGTGTTATCTAAAAGCTCAATGGCTAAAAAAATGCATAGAACATGATTTATACCGTGTTAGAAACAAGATAATAATAATTTTAAAGTAAGTTTTCGGTGCTACCATACTTAAGCGATTTCCCTGATATTTGGGTGCTAACAAACATTGTTTTTGAGAAAAAAATAGCCACAAACATCTCATGAAAATGACATATATTTTTCAAAACAAATATAAAAAAATTTCATTTAAACTTACCTTTTTAATTTTTAAACACATATGATATTTCATCCTTCATGTTGTGCAAACATAAATCAAGTTTAACAAAAAATTCAGATACTATAAAAAGTCAAGAAAGCATGATAAATATATCATGATAAAAAAATTGTTCTAAAATTATATTTTTTTGCAGAAAGATTCATATCGGAATTCACTGTGCACTTTTTTGATAAATTGTTCAACTTGTTAATATATATACACGAGAATTTACCCACACATATCATCAAACATAAACTAGATTTAAATTAAACTTTAATTCTAAAAAATTGACTATGATATATATTAAGTTAAAATTAATAATGTTTTTTAAAATTATTTTTTGTGCAGTAACATTCATATGAGAATTCTGTAATGTTTGTGTGCATATACACACTAATTTTAAGAAAGTGGTTCAACTCGTTAATATATATGAGATTCTACCCATACATGTCTTCTAACGAATACTAATCTAAATTAAAGTTTGATTATAAAAAAAATAAAAAGAATATGCAATATATCACGATAAAAATAGTGAAATAATAATGTCAAAATTATTATTTTGTGTGTTATCATAAGTATGATATTTATGTGATAACATACACTGATTTTGACAAAATGAATCACCCCTTGAAAATTTCTAGAAAGTATTAGATATATATGTTGCACTAAAATTATAATAAAGTTTTATTTAAAATTGATTTTGTGTATTCACAGACACATGTACGATATTTCATCCACATTTGATGTGCTAAAATATATCAATTTTAACAAAAAAGATTAAATACATAAAAAATCAATATAACATGATAAATATATTATTATAAAACTTTAAAGTTTGTTTTAAGATAATTATTTTGTGTATTAAAATTAATATTTTTTAAAATTTTTTGTGCATTAATATACAACATTTTTGGGAAAATTGTTCAATTCGCTTATATATATGAGATGTTACCCATATATGTGTTCTAATAAACTCTTGTTTTAGATAAAAGTTTAAATTTTAAAATTCTCAAAGAACATGGTATATACTTTATTATAAAAATAATAAAATATCTTTTTAAAATATTTTTTGTGCTATCGTATAAGAGATTTCACTGATATTTGTATTCTAACATGCAATGTTTCCTAAAAAGGAACAATCCAAAAAACTAAGAATATCATATATATTGCAATAAATATATAATAAAGTTTCATATAGAAGTATTTTTTTCTATTGACATGCATATGTGATTTATTCATATTTGATGTGCTAATATATACCAATTTTAAGTAAAAAATCCCATACTAAAAATTTAAGAAAACATGATAGATATATTTGGATAAAAATAATAAAGTTTTGTTCTCATATTATATTTTTCTGTAGTAGCATTCATGTGAGAGTTCACTAAACTTTCCATGTTAATATACACTGATTTTAAGAAATTGCTCAACTTGTTAATATATATGATATTTTGCATATATATGTCTATTAACATAGACTAATTTCAATTTTTATTTTGATTCTAAAAAAATAAATAAAATGATATATATTTTTATGATAAAATAGCGAAATATAAATTTTAAAATAAAAATTTATGTGCTACATACAAAGGAGATTTCATCGATTTTTATGTGCTAACATACATTGTTTTCGAGAAAAATATCAACCCAACAAAAAATCAAGAAAATGTAATATATGTTTTATATAATAAACAACATTCATTTAAACTTATTTTTTTTATATTGGCATGCATATGCTATTTTAGCCATATTTAATTTGGTAATATATATCAAATTTAACTAAAAGTTCAAATATCTAAAATTCGAGAAAACATGATAGGTAGGTATATTACATAAAACTAACAAAGATTTGTTTTAAATTATGTGTCAAAACATTCATATAAGAATTCACTAAGCTTCATGTGCTAATATACACTAATCTTGAGAATTTGTTCAGCTTGTTAATTTATTTGAGATTCTTCCCATATATTTCTTCTAATATACACTAATTTTAAATAAATTATAACTTATAAAAAAATAAGTAATATGATACATATTTTATGATAAATTTAGTAAAAATGTTGCTTTTGAAATAAAATGTTGTGTGCTATCATACATAAGGTAATTTGTCAGTATTTATGTGTAATCATAAATTGATTTTGAGAAAATGGATCAACCCCTAAAAAAACTATAGAACTGTTGTATTTATCTGTTTCAATAAAATTACGATAAAGTTAGACTTAAAATTTATTATGCGTATTCACATACATAAAAGATTTCATTTGTATTTTACAATATGAACATATATTAATTTTATCAAAAATTTCAAATATCGAAAAAATCAAGATAGCATGATAGGTATATAATAAAATGATAATGTTTTGTTTTAAGATTAATATTATTTGTATTAATATTCATATGAGATTTCATTAAACTTTGTGTGCTAGTACATACCATTTTTGTGAAATTGTTTAACTCGTTAATATATATACGAGATTTTACCGATATTTGTGTTCTAACATACTCCTGTGTTATCTAAAACTTCAATGGCAAAAACGCATAGAACATGGTTTATACTATGTTAGAAACACGATAATAATAATAATTTTAAAGTAAGTTTTGGGTGCTACCATACTTAAGCGATTTCCTTGATATTTGGGTGCTAACAAACATTGTTTTTGAGAAAAAAGATCAGCAACAAAGAACTCAAGAAAATGACATATATTTTGAAAAACAAATATAATAAAATTTCATTTAAACTTAATTTTTTATATTTACACACATTTGATATTTCATCTATTTTGATGTGCTAACATAAATCAATTTTAACAAAAAAATCAAATACTCTATATAGTCAAGAAAGCGTGATAGATATATCATGATAAAAAATTGTTCTAAAATTATATTTTTGTGCAGAAAGATTCATATCGGAATTCACTATGCACTTTTTTGATAAATTGTTAAACTTGTTAATATATATATATATATATATATGAGAATTTACCCACACATATCATCTGATATAAACTAGATTTAAATTAAAGTTTAATTATAAAATATTGAAGAATATGATATATATTATGATAAAACTAATAATGTTTCTTAAAATTATTTTTTGTGCAGTAGTATTCACAGGAGAATTATGTAATGTTTGCGTGCATATACACACTAATTTTGAGAAAATTGTTTAACTCATTAATATATATGAGATTCTACCCATACATGTCTTCTAACTAATACTAATCTAAATTAAAGTTTGATTATAAAAAATAAAAAAAATATGCTATCTATTACGATAAAAATAGTGAAATAATAATGTCAAAATAATTATTTTGTGTGTTATTATAAGTATGATATTTTTTAATATTTATGTGATAACATACACTGATTTTGACAAAATGAATCAACTCTTGAAAATTTCTAGAAAGTATTATATTTATACGTTGCACTAAAATTATAATAAAGTTTTATTTAAAATTGATTTTGTGTATTCACAAACACATGTATGATATTTCATCCACATTTGATGTGCAAAAATATATCAATTTTAACAAAAAAGATCAAATACATAAAAATGTCAATATAACATGATAAATATATTATTATAAAATTTTAAAGGTTTGTTTTAAAATATTTATTTTGTGTACTAAAACTAATATAATTTTTTTAATTTTTGTGCATTAATATACAACATTTTTGGGAAAAATTGTTCAACTAGCTTATATATATGAGATGTTACCCATATATGTGTTCTAAAAAACTCTTGTTTTAGATAAAAGTTTATTTTTTAAAATTCTCAAAGAACATGGTATATACTTTATTATAAAAATAATAAAATATCTCTTTTAAAATATTTTTTTGTGCTACCATACATAAGAGATTTCATTGATATTTGTGTGCTAACATGCATTGTTTCCTAAAAAAGAACAACCCAAAAAACTAAGAAAATCATATATATTGCAATAAATATATAATAAAGTTTCATATAGAAGTATTTTTTTCTATTGACATGCATATGTGATTTACTCATATTTGATGTGCTAATATATACCAATTTTAACTAAAAGTTCACATACTAAAAATTTAAGAAAACATGATATATATTTCGATAAAAATAATAAAGTTTTGTTTTCATATTATATTTTTCTGTAGTAGCATTCATGTGAGAGTTTGCTAAACTTTGTGTGTTAATATACACTGATTTTAAGAAACTGCTCAACTCGTTAATATATATGATATTCTGCACATATATGTCTTTTAACATCGACTAATTTCAATTTTTATTTCGATTCTAAAAAAAATAAATAAAATGATATATATTTTTATGATAAAATAGTGAAATATTAATTTTAAAATAAAAATTTATGTGCTACATATAAAGGAGATTTCGTAAATTTTTTATGCTAACATACTTTGTTTTCGAGAAAAATATCAACCCACCAAACAATCAATAAAATGTCATATATATTGTAGTAAACATATAATAACATTTCATTTAATCTTATTTTTTTATATTGGCATGCATATGCGATTTTAATCATATTTAATTTGGTAATATATATCAAATTTAACTAAAAGTTCAAATATTTAAAATTCAAGAAAACATGATAGGTAAGTATATTACATAAAACTAACGAAGATTTGTTTTAAATTATGTTTTTGTTTTAAAACATTCATATATGAATTCACTAATCTTCATTTGCTAATATACACTAATCTTGAGAATTTTTCCATCTTGTAAATTTATTCGAGATTCTTCCCATATATGTCTTCTAATATACAATAATTTTAAATAAATTATAGTTTATAAAAAAATAAGTACTATGATACATATTTTATGATAAATTTAGTAGAAATGTTGCTTTTGAAATAAAATGTTGTGTGATATCATACATAAGGCAATTTGTCAATATTTATGTGTAAACATAAATTGATTTTGAGAAAATGGATCAACCCTTAAAAAAAATATAGAACTGTTGTATTTATATGTTTCAATAAAATTACTATAAAGTTCAATTTAAAATTTATTATGCGTATTCACATACATAAAAGATTTCATATGTATTTTACAATACAGACATATATTAATTTTATCAAAAAGATCAAATATCGAAAAAAATTAAGATAGCATGATAGATATATAATAAAAATGATAAAGTTTTGTTTTAAGATAAATATTATTTAAATTAACATTCATATGAGATTTCATTAAACTTTGTGTGCTAGTACATACCATTTTTGTGAAATTGTTTAACTCGTTAATATACATGAGATTTTATCTATATTTGTGTTCTAACATACTCTTGTGTTATCTAAAAGTTCAATGGCTAAAAAACGCATAGAACATGATTTATACTATGTTAGAAACAAGATAATAATAATTTTAACGTAAGTTTTGGATGCTACCATATTTAAGAGATTTCCTTGATTTTTGGGTGCTAACAAACATTGTTTTTGAGAAAAAAAGACCAGCTACAAAAAACTCAAGAAAATGACATATATTTTGCAAAACAAATATAACAAAATTTCATTTAAACATGATTATTTATATTGACACACATATGATATTTCATACATTTTGATATGCTAACATAAATCATATTTAATAAAAAATTCAAATACTTTATAAAGTCAAGAAAGCGTGATAGATATTTCATGATAAAAAATTGTTCTAAAATTATATTTTTGTGCAGAAAGATTCATATCGGAATTCACTATGCACTTTTTTGATAAATTTTTCAACTTGTTAATATATATATATATATATGAGAATTTACCCACACATAACATCTAACATAAACTAGATTTAAATTAAAGTTTAATTCTTAAAAATTGAAGAATATGATAGATATTATGATAAAACTAATAATCTCGTGTTCTAATAAACTCTTGTGTTAGATAAAAGTTTGATCTTTAAAATTCTCAAAGAACATGGTATATACTTTATTATAAAAATAATAAAATATCTCTTTTAAAATGTTTTTTGTGCTACCATATATAGGAGATTTCATTGATATTTGTGTTTTAACATGCGTTGTTTCCTAAAAAAGAACAACCGAAAAAACTAAGAATATGATATATATTGCAATAAATATATAATAAAGTTTCATATAGAAGTATTTTTTTTCTATTGACATGCATAATGTGATTTTTACATATTTGATGTGCTAATATATACCAATTTTAACTAAAAGTTCACATACTAAAAATTTAAGAAAACATGACAGATATATTTTGAAAAAATAATAAGTTTTGTTTTCATATTTTATTTTTCTATAGTGGCATTCATGTGAGCATTCACTAAACTTTGCATGTTAATATACACTGATTTTAAGAAATTGCTCAACTAGTTAATATATATGATATTCTGCACATATATGTCTTTTAACGTAGGCTAATTTCAATTTTTATTTTGATTCTAAACAAATAATTAAAATGATATATTTTTATGAAAAAATAGCGAAATATTAGTTTTAAAATAAAAATTTATGTGCTACATACAAAGGATATTTCATCGATTTTTACGTGCTAACATACATTGTTTTTGAGAAAAATATCAACCCAGTAAAAAATCAAGAAAATTTCGTATATATTGTAGTAAACATGTAACAATATTTCATTTAATATTAATTTTTATATTGGCATGCATATGCGAATTTTAACCATATTTAATTTGGTAATATATATGAAGTTTAACTAGAAGTTCAATTATTTAAAATTCAAGAAAACATGATAGGTAGGTATATTACATAAAACTAACAATGATTTGTTTTAAATTACGTTTTTGTGTCAAAACATTCATATAAGAATTCACTAATCTTCATGTGCTAATAAACACTAATCTTGAGAATTTGTTCAGCTTATTAATTTATTTGAGATCCTTCCATATATGTCTTTTAATATACACTAATTTTAAATAAATTATAATTTACAAAAAATAAGTAATACGATACATATTTTATGATAAATTTAGTAAAAACGTTGCTTTTGAAATAAAATGCTGTGTGCTATCATACATAAGGTAATTTGTCAATATTTATGTATAAACATAAATTGATTTTGAGAAAATGGATCAACCCTTAAAAAAATTATAGAACTGTTGTATTTATATGTTTCAATAAAATTACAACAAAGTTCGGTTTAAAATTTATTATGCGTATTCACATACATAAAAGATTTCATATGTATTTTACAATACGAACATATATTAGTTTTATCAAAAAGTTAAAATATCGAAAAAAATCAACATAGCATGAAAGATATATAATAAAAATGATAAAGTTTTATTTTAAGATTAATATTATTTGTATTAACATTCATATGATATTTCCCTAAACATTGTGTGTTTGTATATACCATTTTTGTGAAATTGTTTAACTGGTTAATATATATGAGATTTTATCTTTATTTGTGTTACAACATACTCTTGTGTTATCTAAAAGTTCAATGGCTAAAAAATGCATAGAACATGATTTATACTGTGTTAGAAACAAGAAAATAATAATAATTTTAAAGTAAGTTTTGGGTGCTACCATACTTAAGCGATTCCTTGATATTTGGGTGCTAACAAACATTATTTTTGAAAAAACGATCTGTCACAAAGAATTCAAGAAAATGACATATATTTTGCAAAACAAATATAATAAAATTTCATTAAACTTAATTTTTTATATTGACACACATATGATATTTCATCCATTTTGATGTGCTAACATAAATCAATTTTAACCAAAAATTCAAATACTATATAAAGTCAAGAAAGCATGATAGATATATCGTGATAGAAAATTGTTCTAAAATTATATTTTTGTGCAGAAAGATTCATATCGGAATTCATTATGCACTTTTTTGATAAATTGTTCAACTTGTTAATATATATATATATATATGTGTGTGTGTGTGTGTGTGAGAGAGAGAGAGAACTTACCCACGTATATCACCTAATACAAAATAGATTTAAATTAAAGTTTAATTCTAAAAAAATGAAGAATATGATATATATTATGATAAAACTAATAATGTTTTTTAAAATCATTTTTTGTGCAGTAACATTCATATGAGAATTCTTTAATGTTTGTGTTCATTTACACACTTATTTTGAGAAAATTGTTCAACTCGTTAATATATATGAGATTCTACCCATAAATGTCTTCTTACAAATATTAATCTAAATTAAATTTTGATTATAAAAAAATAAAAAATATACTATATATTACGATAAAAATAGTGAAATAATAATGTCAAAATAATTATTTTGTGTGTTATCATAAGTATGATATTTTTTAATATTTATGTGATAACATACACTGATTTTGACAAAATGAATCAACCCTTGAAAATTTCTAGAAAGTATTATATTTATATGTTGCACTGAAATTGTAATAAAGTTTTATTTAAAATTGATTTCGTGTCTTTACAGACACATGTATGATATTTCATCCACATTTGATGAGCTAAAATATATTAATTTTAAAAAAAGATCAAATACATAAAAATATCAATATAACATGATAAATATATTATTATAAAATTTTAAATTTTTGTTTTAAGATAATTATTTTGTGTATTAAAATTCATATATTTTTTTTAAATTTTTGTGCATTATTATACACCATTTTTGGGAAAATTATTCAACTCGCTTATATATATATATATGAGATGTTACCCATATATGTGTTCTAATAAACTCTTGTTTTAATATAGTTTAATTTTTAAAATTCTCAAAGAACATGGTATATATACTTTATTATAAAAATAATAAAATATCTCTTTTAAAATATTTTTTGTGCTACCATATATAAGAGATTTCATTGATATTTGTGTGCTAACTGTTTCCTAAAAAAGAACAACCCAAAAACTAAGAAAATCATATATATTGCAATAAATATATAATAAAGTTTCATATAGAAGTATTTTTTTCTATTGACATGCATATGTGATTTATTCATATTTGATGTGCTAATATATACCAATTTTAACTAAAAGTTCACATACAAAAAATTTAAGAAAACATAATAGTATATTTTGATAAAAATAATAAAGTTTTGTTTTCATATTATATTTTTCTGTAGTAGCATTCATGTGAGAGTTCACATAACTTTGTGTATTAATATACACTAATTTTAAGAAATTGCTAAACTCGTTAATATATATGATATTCTGCACATATTTGTCTTTTAACATAGACTAATTTCAATTTTTATTTTGATTCCAAAAAAATAAATAAAATTATATATATATTTTTATGATAAAATAGTGAAATTATTAATTTGAAAATAAAAATTTATATGCTACATACAAAGGAGATTTCGTCGATTTTTTGTGCTAACAAATATTGTTTTCGAGAAAAATATCAACCCAGCAAAAAATCATGAAAATGTCATAGATATATTGTAGTAAACATATAACAACATTTCATTTAATTTCAGCTTTTTTTATATTGGCATGCATAAGCGATTTTAACCATATTTAATTTGGTAATATATATCAAATTTAACTAAATTTTCAAATATTTA
This sequence comes from Ottelia alismoides, assembly GCA_037367405.1. Lineage (NCBI taxonomy): Eukaryota > Viridiplantae > Streptophyta > Magnoliopsida > Alismatales > Hydrocharitaceae > Ottelia > Ottelia alismoides. The sequence goes on from JAZKJV010002680.1 coordinate 213,903, forward strand.
AAATTCAAGAAAATATGATAGGTAGGTATATTACATAAAACAAACAAAGATTTGTTTTAACATATGTTTTCTGTCAAAACATTCCTATATAAATTCACTAATCTTCATATGCTAATATACACTAATCTTGAGAATCTATTCAGCTTGCTAATTCATTTGAGATTCTTCCCACATATGTCTTCTAATATACATCAATTTTAAACAAATTATAATTTATAAAAAATAAGTAATATGATACATATTTTATGATAAATTTAGTAAAAATGTTGCTTTTGAAATAAAATGTTGTGTGATACCATACGTAAGGCAATTTGTTAATATTTATGTGTAAACATAAATTGATTTTGAGAAAATGGATCAACCATTAAAAAACTATAGAACTGTTATATTTATATGTTTCAATAAAATTACAATAAAGTTCGGTTTAAAATTTATTATGCGTATTCACATACATAAAATATTTCATATGTATTTTACAATACAAACATATATTAATTATATCAAAAAGTTCAAATATCGAAAAAATCAAGATAGCATGATAGATATATAATAAAAATGATAATGTTTTGTTTTGAGATTAATATTATTTGTATTAACATTCATTTGAGATTTCATTAAACTTTGTGAGCTAGTACATACCATTTTTGTGAATTTTTTAACTCGTTAATATATATATATATACATATATGAGATTTTACCTATATTGTGTTCAAACATACTCTTGTGTTATATAGGGAAAAATGGGGCTGCCCCCTAGGGGTAGCCAACATGGCTACCCCCACCCCATTTTTTGGTAATTTTTTTTATTTTTTTTTGGAAAAATAAAACCATGTATATTCATCCCTATATCCTTCCTATATGCCATTCGAATTTCTTATATCCCTATATCCTTCCTATATGATAAAAGTAATAATGTTTTTTAAAATTATTTTTTACGCAGTAACATTCATATGATAATTCTGTAATGTTTGTGTGCATATACACACTAATTTGAGAAAATTGTTCAACTCGTTAATATATAAGAGATTCTACCCATACATGTCTTCTAACAAATACTAATCTAAACTAAATTTTGATTATAAAAAATAAAAAAGAATATGCTATATATTACGATAAAAATAGTGAAATAATAATGTCAAAATAATTATTTTATGTGTTATCATAAGTATGCTATTTTTTTAATATTTATATCATAACATACACTGATTTTGACAAATGAATCAACCCTTGAAAATTTCTAGAAAGTATTATATTTATATGTTGCACTAAAATTATAATAAAGTTTTATTTAAAATTGATTTTGTGTATATACAGACACATGTATGATATTTCATCCACATTTGATTGCTAAAATATATCAATTTTAACAACAAATATTAAATACATAAAAATATTAATATAACTTGATAAATATACTATTATAAAATTTTAAAGTAAGTTTTGGGTGCTAACATACTTAGGCGATTTCCTTGATATTTGGGTGCTAACAAACATTGTTTTTGAGAAAAAACCAGCCACAAAAAACTAAAGAAAACAACATATATTATGCAAAACAAATATAATAAAATTCTTTTAAAATTAATTTTTTATATTGACACACAGATGATATTTCATCCATTTTGATATGCTAACATAAATCGATTTTAACAAAAACTTCAAATACTATATAAAGTCAAGAAAGCGTAATAAATATATCATGATAAAAAATTGTTCTAAAATTATATTTTCATGCAGAAAGATTCACATCGGAATTCACTATGCACTTTTTTGATAAATTGTTCAGCTTGTTAATATATATATATATATATATATATGAGAATTTACCCACACATATCATCTAACATAAATTAGATTTAAATTAAAGTTTAATTCTAAAAAAAATGAAGAATATGATATATATTATGATAAAACTAATATTGTTTTTTCAAATTATTTTTTGTGAAGTAACATTCATATGAGAATTCTGTAATGTTTGTGTGCATATACACACTAATTTTGAAAAAAATTATTCAACTCGTTAATATGTATGAGATTCTACCCATACATGAATTCTAACGAATAATAATCTAAATTAAAGTTTGATTATAAAAAATAAAAAAGAATATGCTATATATTACGATAAAAATAGTGAAATAATAATGTCAAAATAATTATTTTGTTTGTTATCATAAGTATGATAGTTTTTTAATATTTATGTGATAACATACACTGATTTTGACAAAATGAATCAACCCTTGAAAATTTCTAGAAAGTATTATATTTATATGTTGCACTAAAATTATAATAAAGTTCTATTTAAAATTGATTTTGTGTATTCACAGACACATGTATGATATTTCATCCACATTTGATGTGCTAAAATATATCAATTTTAACAAAAAGATCAAATACATAAAAATATCAGTATAACATGATAAATATATTATTATAAAAATGTAAAGTTTTGTTTTAAGATAATAATTTTGTGTATTAAAATTAATATAATTTTTTAAATTTTGTGCATTAATATACAACATTTTTGGGAAAATTGTTCAACTCGCTTATATATATGAGATGTTACCCATATATGTGTTCTAATAAACTCTTGTTTTAGATAAAAGATTGATTTTTAAAATTCTGAAAGTACATGGCATATACTTTATTATAAAAATAATAAAATATCTCTTTTAAAATTTTTTATGTGCTACCTTATATAAGAGATTTCATTGATATTTGTGTGCTAACATGCATTGTTTCCTAAAAAAGAACAACCGAAAAACTAAGAATATCATATATATTGTAATAAATATATAATAAAGTTTCATTATAGAAGTATTTTTTTTCTATTGACATGAATATGTGATTTATTCATATTTGATGTGCTAATATATACCAATTTTAACTAAAAGTTCACATACTAAAAATTTAAAGAAAACATGATAGATATATTTTGATAAAAATAATAAAGTTTTGTTTTCATATTATATTTTTCTGTAGTAGCATTCATGAGAGAATTCACTAAACTTTGCGTGTTACTATACACTGATTTTAAGAAATTGCTCAACTCGTTAATATATATGACATTCACATATATGTCTTTTAACATAGACTAATTTCAATTTTTATTTTGATTCTAAAAAAATATTTAAAATGATATATATTTTTATGATAAAATAGTGAAAATATTAGTTTTAAAATAAAAATTTATGTGCCACATACAAAGGAGATTTCATCGATTTTTATGGACTAACATACATTGTTTTCGAGAAAAATATCAACCCAGTAAAAAATCAAGAAATAGTCATATATATTGTAGTAAACATATAAAACAATTTTATTTAATCTTAATTTTTTATATTGGCATGCATAGGCGATTTTAACCATATTTAATTGGTAATATATATCAAATTTAACTAAAAAGTTCAGATATTTAAAATTCAAGAAAACATGATAGGTAGGTATATTACATAAAACTAACAAAGATTTGTTTTAAATTATGTTTTGTGTCAAACATTCATATAAGAATTCACTAATCTTCATGTGCTAATATACACTAATGTTGAGAATTTGTTCAGCTTGTTAATTTATTTGAGATTCTTCCCATATATGTCTTCTAATATACTCTAATTTTTAAATAAATTATAATTTATAAAAAAAAGTAATATGATACATATTTTATGATAAATTTAGTAAAAATGTTGCTCTTGAAATAAAATGTTGTGTGCTATCATACATTAAGGTAATTTGTCAATATTTATGTGTAAACATAAATTGATTTTGAGAAAATGGATCAACCCTTAAAAAACTATAGAACTGTTGTATTTATATGTTTCAATAAAATTACAATAAAGTTCGGGTTTTAAAATTTATTATGCATATTCACATACATAAAAGATTTCTTATGTATTTTACAATACGAACATATATTAATTTTATCAAAAAGTTCAAATATCGAAAAAATCATGATAGCATGATAGATATATAATAAAAACGATAATTTTGTTTTAAGATTAATATTATTTGTATTAACATTCATATGAGATTTCATTAAACTTTGCGTGCTAGTACATACCATTTTTATGAAATTTTTAACTCGTCAATATATATCTATATATATATATATATGAGATTTTACCTATATTTGTGTTCTAACACACTCTTGTGTTATCTAAATGCTCAATGGCTAAAAAAAGCATAGAACACGATTTATACTGTGTTAGAAACAAGATAATAATAATTTTAAAGTAAGTTTTGGGTGCTACCATACTTAAGCGATTTCCCTGATATTTGGGTACTAACAAACATTATTTTTGAGAAAAAAGATCAGCCACACAAATCTCAAGAAAATGACATATATTTTTCAAAACAAATATAATAAAATTTCATTTAAACTTACCTTTTTAATTTTGAAACACATATGATATTTTATCCTTCTTGTTGTGCTAACATAAATCAAGTTTAATAAGAAATTCAAATACTATATAAAGTCAAGAAAGCGTGATAAATATATCATGATAAAAAAATTGTTCTAAAATTATATTTTTGTGCAGAAAGATTCATATCAGAATTCACTATGCACTTTTTTGATAAATTGTTCAACTTGTTAATATATATATATATATATATATATGAGAATTTACCCACACATTTCATCTAACATAAACTAGATTTAAATTAAACTTTAATTCTAAAAAATGAATATATGATATATATTATGTTAAAATAAGTAATGTTTTTTAAAATTATTTTTTGTGCAGTAACATTCATATGAGAATTCTGTAATGTTTGTGTGCATATACACACTACTTTTGAGAAAGTTGTTCAACTCGTTAATATATATGAGATTCTACCCATACATGACTTCTAATGAATACTAATCTAAATTAAAGTCTGATTATAAAAAATAAAAAAGAATATGCTATATATTACGATAAAAATAGTGAAATAATAATGCCAAAATAATTATTTTGCGTGTCATCATAAGTATGATATTTTTTTAATATTTATGTGATAACATACACTGATTTTGACAAAATGAATCACCCCTTGAAAATTTCTAGAAAGTGTTAGATTTATATGTTGCACTAAAATTATAATAAAGTTTTATTTAAAATTGATTTTATGTATTCACGGACACATGTACCATATTTCATCCACATTTGATGTGCTAATATATATCAATTTTAACAAAAAAGATCAAACATAAAAATATCAATAGAACATGATAAATATTTTATTATAAAATTATAAAATTTGTTCTAAGATAATTATTTTGTGTACTAAAATTAATATTTTTTTTAAATTTTTGTGCATTAATATACAACATTTTTGGGAAAATTGTTTAATTCGCTTATATATATGAGATGTTACCCGTATATATGTTCTAATAAACTCTTGTTTTAGATAAAAGTTTAATTTTTAAAATTCTCAAGAACATGGTATATACTTTATTATAAAAATAATAAATTATCTTTTTAAAGTATTTTTTGTATTACCATGTATAAGAGATTTCACTGATATTTGTGTTCTAACATGCAATGTTTCCTAAAAAGGAACAACCCAAAAAACTAAGAATATCATATATATTGCAATAAATATATAATAAAGTTTCATATAGAAGTATTTTTTCTATTGACATGCATATGTGATTTATTCATATTTGATGTATTAATATATACCCATTTTAAGTAAAAGTTCCCATACTAAAAATTTAAGAAAACATGATAGATATATTTGGATAAAAATAATAAAGTTTTATTTTCATATTATATTTTTCTGTAGTAGCATTCAAGTGAGAATTCACTAAAATTTGTGTGTTAATATGCACCGATTTTAAGAAATTGCTCAACTCGTTAATATATATGATATTATGCACATATATGTCTTTTAACATAGACTAATTTCAATTTTTATTTTGATTCTAAAAAATAATTAAAATGATATATATTTTTATGATAAAATATGAAATATTAGTTTTAAAATAAAAATTTATGTGCTACATACAAAGGATATTTCGATTTTTATGTGCTAACATACATTGTTTTCAAGAAAGATATCAACCCAGTAAAATATCAAGAAAATGTCATATATATATTGTAGTAAACATATAAAAATATTTCATTTAATATTAATTTTTTATATTGGCATGCATATGCGATTTTAACCATATTTAATTTGGTAATATATATATATTATCAAATTTAACTAAAAGTTCAAATATTTAAAATTGAAGAAAACATGATAGTAGGTATATTACATAAAACTAACAAAGATTTGTTTTAAATTATGTTTTTGTGTCAAAAAATTCATATAAGAATTCACCAATCTTCATGTGCTAATGTACACTAATCTTGAGAATTTGTTCTGCTTGTTAATTTATTTGAGATTCTTCCCATATATTTCTTCTAAAATACTCTAATTTTAAATAAATTATAATTTATAAAAAATAAGTAATATGATACATATTTTATGATAAATTTAGTAAAAATGTTGCTTTTGAAATAAAATGTTGTGTGCTATCATACATAAGGTAATTTGTCAATATTTATGTGTAAACATAAATTAATTTTGAGAAAATGGATCAACCCTTAAAAAAACTATAGAACTGTTGTATTTATATGTTTCGATAAAATTACAATAAAGTTCGGTTTAAAATTTATTATTCGTATTCACATACATAAAAGATTTCATATGTATTTTACAATACACACATATATTAATTTTATCAAAAAGTTCAAATATGGAAAAAATCAAGATAGCATGATAGATATATAATAAAACGATAAAGTTTTGTTTTAAGATTAATATTATTTGTATTAACATTCATATGAGATTTCATTAAACTTTGTGTGCTTGTACATACCATTTTTGTGAAATTGTTTAACTCGTTAATATATATGAGATTTTACTTATATTTGTGTTCTAACATACTTTTGTGTTATCTAAAAGTTCAATGGCTAAACAATGCATAGAACATGATTTATACTGTGTTAGAAATACGATAATAATAATTTTAAAGTAAGTTTTGGGTGCTACCATACTTAAGCGATTTCCTTGATATTTGGGAGCAAACAAATATTATTTTTGAGAAAAAAGATCAGCCACAAAAAATTCAAGAAAATGACATATATTTTGCAAAACAAATATAATAAAATTTAATTTAAACTTAATTTTTTATATTGACACATGATATTACATCCATTTTGATGTGCTAACATAAATCAATTTTAACAAAAAAAATCAAATACAATATAGAATCAAGAAAGCGTCATAGATATATCATGATAAAAAATTGTTCTAAAATTATATTTTTGTGCATACAGATTCAAATCGGAATTCACTATGCACTTTTTTGATAAAATTTTCAACTTGTTAATATATATATATATATGAGAGTTTACCCACACATATCATCTAACATAAACTAGATTTAAATTAAACTTTAATTCTAAAAAATTGAAGAATATGATATATATTATGCTAAAATTAATAATGTTTTTTAAAATTATTTTTTGTGCAGTAACATTCATATGAGAATTCTGTAATGTTTGTGTGCATATACACACTAATTTTGAGAAAGTTGTTCAACTCGTTAATATATATGAGATTCTACACATACATGTCTTCTAACGAATACTAATCTAAATTAAAGTTTGATTATAAAAAATAAAAAAGAATATGCTATATGTTAAGATAAAAATATTGAAATAATAATGTCAAAATAATTATTTTGTATGTTATCATAAGTATGATATTTTATTAATATTTATGTGATAACATACACTGATTTTGACAAAATGAATCACCCCTTGAAAATTTCTAGAAAGTATTAGATTTATATGTTGCACTAAAATTATAATAAAGTTTTATTTAAAATTGATTTTGTGTATTCACAGACACATGTACGATATTTCATCCACATTAGATGTGCTAATATATATCAATTTTAACAAAAAAGATCAAACATAAAAATATCAATATAACATGATAAATATTTTATTATAAAATTATAAAATTTGTTTTAAGATAATTATTTTGTGTACTAAAATTAATTTTTTTTAAAATTTTTGTGCAATAATATACAACATTTTTGGGAAAATTGTTTAATTCGCTTATATATATGAGATGTTACCCGTATATGTGTTCTAATAAACTCTTGTTTTTGATAGAAGTTTAATTTTTAAAATTCTCAAGAACATGGTATATACTTATTATAAAAATAATAAACTATCTTTTTAAAATATTTTTTGTGCTACCATGTATAAGATATTTCACTGATATTTGTGTTCTAACATGCAATGTTTCCTAAAAAGGAACAACCCAAAAACTAAGAATATCATATATATTGCAATAAATATATAATAAAGTTTCATATAGAAGTATTTTTTTCAATTGACATGCATATGTGATTTATTCATAATTGATGTGCAAATATATACCAATTTTAAGTAAAAGTTCCCATACTAAAAATTTAAGAAAACATGATAGATATATTTGGATAAAAATAATAAAGTTTTATTTTCATATTATATTTTTCTGTAATAGCATTCAAGTGAGAATTCACTAAAATTTGCATGTTAATATGCACCGATTTTAAGAAATTGCTCAACTCGTTAATATATATGATATTCTGCACATATATGTCTTTTAACATAGACTAATTTCAATTTTTATTTTGATTCTAAAAAATAATTAAAATGATATATATTTTTTATGATAAAATAGTGAAATATTAGTTTTAAAATAAAAATTTATGTGCTACATGCAAAGGATATTTTGATTTTTATGTGCTAACATACATTGTTTTCAAGAAAAACATCAACTCAGTAAAAAATCAAGAAAATGTCATATATTGTAGTAAACATATAACAACATTTCATTTAATCTTAATTTTTTATATTGGCATGAATATGCGATTTTAAACATATTTAATTTGGTAATATATATATATATATATCAAAATTAACTAAAAGTTCAAATATTTAAAATTTAAGAAAACATGATAGTAGGTATATTACATAAAAATAACAAAGATTTGTTTTAAATTATGTTTTTGTGTCAAAAAATTCATATAAGAATTCACCAATCTTCATGTGCTAATATACACTAATCTTGAGAATTTGTTCTGCTTGTTAATTTATTTGAGATTCTTCCCATATATGTCTTCTAAAATACACTAATTTTAAATAAATTATAATTTATAAAAAATAAGTAATATGATACATAATTCATGATAAATTTAGTAAAAATGTTGCTTTTGAAATAAAATGTTTTGTGCTAAATACATAAGGTAATTTGTCAATATTTATGTGTAAACATAAATTGATTTTGAGAAAATGGATCAACCCTTAAAAAAACTATAGAACTGTTGTATTTATATGTTTCAATAAAATTACAATAAAGATTGGTTTAAAATTTATTATGCATATTCACATACATAAAAGATTTCATATCTATTTTACAATACGAACATATATTAATTTTATCAAAAAGTTCAAATATCGAAAAAATCATGATAGCATGATAGATATATAATAAAAACGATAATTTTGTTTTAAGATTAATGTTATTTGTATTAACATTCATATGAGATTTCATTAAACTTTGTGTGCTAGTACATACCATTTTTGTGAATTTTTTTACTCGTTAATATATATATATATATATATGAGATTTTACCTATATTTGTGTTCTAACATACTCTTGTGTTATCTAAAAGCTCAATGGCTAAAAAAATGCATAGAACATGATTTATACCGTGTTAGAAACAAGATAATAATAATTTTAAAGTAAGTTTTCGGTGCTACCATACTTAAGCGATTTCCCTGATATTTGGGTGCTAACAAACATTGTTTTTGAGAAAAAAATAGCCACAAAAATCTCATGAAAATGACATATATTTTTCAAAACAAATATAAAAAAATTTCATTTAAACTTACCTTTTTAATTTTTAAACACATATGATATTTCATCCTTCATGTTGTGCAAACATAAATCAAGTTTAACAAAAAATTCAGATACTATAAAAAGTCAAAAAAGCATGATAAATATATCATGATAAAAAAAATGTTCTAAAATTATATTTTTTTGCAGAAAGATTCATATTGGAATTCACTGTGCACTTTTTTGATAAATTGTTCAACTTGTTTATATATATACACGAGAATTTACCCACACATATCATCAAACATAAACTAGATTTAAATTAAACTTTAATTCTAAAAAATTGACTATGATATATATTATGTTAAAATTAATAATGTTTTTTAAAATTATTTTTTGTGCAGTAACATTCATATGAGAATTCTGTAATGTTTGTGTGCATATACACACTAATTTTGAGAAAGTGGTTCAACTCGTTAATATATATGAGATTCTACCCATACATGTCTTCTAACGAATACTAATCTAAATTAAAGTTTGATTATAAAAAAATAAAAAGAATATGCAATATATCACGATAAAAATAGTGAAATAATAATGTCAAAATTATTATTTTGTGTGTTATCATAAGTATGATATTTATGTGATAACATACACTGATTTTGACAAAATTAATCGCCCCTTGAAAATTTCTAGAAAGTATTAGATATATATGTTGCACTAAAATTATAATAAAGTTTTATTTAAAATTGATTTTGTGTATTCACAGATACATGTACGATATTTCATCCACATTTGATGTGCTAATATATATCAATTTTAACAAAAAAGATTAAACATAAAAATATCAATATAACATGATAAATATTTTATTATAAAATTATAAAATTTGTTTTAAGATAATTATTTTGTGTACTAAAATTAATTTTTTTTTAAATTTTTGTGCAATAATATACAACATTTTTGGGAAAATTGTTTAATTCGCTTATATATATGAGATGTTACCCGTATATGTGTTCTAATAAACTCTTGTTTTTTATAGAAGTTTAATTTTTAAAATTCTCAAGAACATGGTATATACTTATTATAAAAATAATAAACTATCTTTTTAAAATATTTTTTGTGCTACCATGTATAAGATATTTCACTGATATTTGTGTTCTAACATGCAATGTTTCCTAAAAAGGAACAACCCAAAAACTAAGAATATCATATATATTGCAATAAATATATAATAAAGTTTCATATAGAAGTATTTTTTTCAATTGACATGCATATGTGATTTATTCATAATTGATGTGCAAATATATACCAATTTTAAGTAAAAGTTCCCATACTAAAAATTTAAGAAAACATGATAGATATATTTGGATAAAAATAATAAAGTTTTATTTTCATATTATATTTTTCTGTAATAGCATTCAAGTGAGAATTCACTAAAATTTGCATGTTAATATGCACCGATTTTAAGAAATTGCTCAACTCGTTAATATATATGATATTCTGCACATATATGTCTTTTAACATAGACTAATTTCAATTTTTATTTTGATTCTAAAAAATAATTAAAATGATATATATTTTTTATGATAAAATAGTGAAATATTAGTTTTAAAATAAAAATTTATGTGCTACATACAAAGGATATTTTGATTTTTATGTGCTAACATACATTGTTTTCAAGAAAAACATCAACTCAGTAAAAAATCAAGAAAATGTCATATATTGTAGTAAACATATAACAACATTTCATTTAATCTTAATTTTTTATATTGGCATGCATATGCGATTTTAAACATATTTAATTTGGTAATATATATATATATATCAAAATTAACTAAAAGTTCAAATATTTAAAATTTAAGAAAACATGATAGTAGGTATATTACATAAAAATAACAAAGATTTGTTTTAAATTATGTTTTTGTGTCAAAAAATTCATATAAGAATTCACCAATCTTCATGTGCTAATATACACTAATCTTGAGAATTTGTTCTGCTTGTTAATTTATTTGAGATTCTTCCCATATATGTCTTCTAAAATACACTAATTTTAAATAAATTATAATTTATAAAAAATAAGTAATATGATACATAATTCATGATAAATTTAGTAAAAATGTTGCTTTTGAAATAAAATGTTTTGTGCTAAATACATAAGGTAATTTGTCAATATTTATGTGTAAACATAAATTGATTTTGAGAAAATGGATCAACCCTTAAAAAAACTATAGAACTGTTGTATTTATATGTTTCAATAAAATTACAATAAAGATTGGTTTAAAATTTATTATGCATATTCACATACATAAAAGATTTCATATCTATTTTACAATACGAACATATATTAATTTTATCAAAAAGTTCAAATATCGAAAAAATCATGATAGCATGATAGATATATAATAAAAACGATAATTTTGTTTTAAGATTAATGTTATTTGTATTAACATTCATATGAGATTTCATTAAACTTTGTGTGCTAGTACATACCATTTTTGTGAATTTTTTTACTCGTTAATATATATATATATATGAGATTTTACCTATATTTGTGTTCTAACATACTCTTGTGTTATCTAAAAGCTCAATGGCTAAAAAAATGCATAGAACATGATTTATACCGTGTTAGAAACAAGATAATAATAATTTTAAAGTAAGTTTTCGGTGCTACCATACTTAAGCGATTTCCCTGATATTTGGGTGCTAACAAACATTGTTTTTGAGAAAAAAATAGCCACAAAAATCTCATGAAAATGACATATATTTTTCAAAACAAATATAAAAAAATTTCATTTAAACTTACCTTTTTAATTTTTAAACACATATGATATTTCATCCTTCATGTTGTGCAAACATAAATCAAGTTTAACAAAAAATTCAGATACTATAAAAAGTCAAAAAAGCATGATAAATATATCATGATAAAAAAAATGTTCTAAAATTATATTTTTTTGCAGAAAGATTCATATTGGAATTCACTGTGCACTTTTTTGATAAATTGTTCAACTTGTTTATATATATACACGAGAATTTACCCACACATATCATCAAACATAAACTAGATTTAAATTAAACTTTAATTCTAAAAAATTGACTATGATATATATTATGTTAAAATTAATAATGTTTTTTAAAATTATTTTTTGTGCAGTAACATTCATATGAGAATTCTGTAATGTTTGTGTGCATATACACACTAATTTTGAGAAAGTGGTTCAACTCGTTAATATATATGAGATTCTACCCATACATGTCTTCTAACGAATACTAATCTAAATTAAAGTTTGATTATAAAAAAATAAAAAGAATATGCAATATATCACGATAAAAATAGTGAAATAATAATGTCAAAATTATTATTTTGTGTGTTATCATAAGTATGATATTTATGTGATAACATACACTGATTTTGACAAAATTAATCGCCCCTTGAAAATTTCTAGAAAGTATTAGATATATATGTTGCACTAAAATTATAATAAAGTTTTATTTAAAATTGATTTTGTGTATTCACAGATACATGTACGATATTTCATCCACATTTGATGTGCTAATATATATCAATTTTAACAAAAAAGATTAAACATAAAAATATCAATATAACATGATAAATATTTTATTATAAAATTATAAAATTTGTTTTAAGATAATTATTTTGTGTACTAAAATTAATTTTTTTTTAAATTTTTGTGCAATAATATACAACATTTTTGGGAAAATTGTTTAATTCGCTTATATATATGAGATGTTACCCGTATATGTGTTCTAATAAACTCTTGTTTTTTATAGAAGTTTAATTTTTAAAATTCTCAAGAACATGGTATATACTTATTATAAAAATAATAAACTATCTTTTTAAAATATTTTTTGTGCTACCATGTATAAGATATTTCACTGATATTTGTGTTCTAACATGCAATGTTTCCTAAAAAGGAACAACCCAAAAACTAAGAATATCATATATATTGCAATAAATATATAATAAAGTTTCATATAGAAGTATTTTTTTCAATTGACATGCATATGTGATTTATTCATAATTGATGTGCAAATATATACCAATTTTAAGTAAAAGTTCCCATACTAAAAATTTAAGAAAACATGATAGATATATTTGGATAAAAATAATAAAGTTTTATTTTCATATTATATTTTTCTGTAATAGCATTCAAGTGAGAATTCACTAAAATTTGCATGTTAATATGCACCGATTTTAAGAAATTGCTCAACTCGTTAATATATATGATATTCTGCACATATATGTCTTTTAACATAGACTAATTTCAATTTTTATTTTGATTCTAAAAAATAATTAAAATGATATATATTTTTTATGATAAAATAGTGAAATATTAGTTTTAAAATAAAAATTTATGTGCTACATACAAAGGATATTTTGATTTTTATGTGCTAACATACATTGTTTTCAAGAAAAACATCAACTCAGTAAAAAATCAAGAAAATGTCATATATTGTAGTAAACATATAACAACATTTCATTTAATCTTAATTTTTTATATTGGCATGCATATGCGATTTTAAACATATTTAATTTGGTAATATATATATATATATCAAAATTAACTAAAAGTTCAAATATTTAAAATTTAAGAAAACATGATAGTAGGTATATTACATAAAAATAACAAAGATTTGTTTTAAATTATGTTTTTGTGTCAAAAAATTCATATAAGAATTCACCAATCTTCATGTGCTAATATACACTAATCTTGAGAATTTGTTCTGCTTGTTAATTTATTTGAGATTCTTCCCATATATGTCTTCTAAAATACACTAATTTTAAATAAATTATAATTTATAAAAAATAAGTAATATGATACATAATTCATGATAAATTTAGTAAAAATGTTGCTTTTGAAATAAAATGTTTTGTGCTAAATACATAAGGTAATTTGTCAATATTTATGTGTAAACATAAATTGATTTTGAGAAAATGGATCAACCCTTAAAAAAACTATAGAACTGTTGTATTTATATGTTTCAATAAAATTACAATAAAGATTGGTTTAAAATTTATTATGCATATTCACATACATAAAAGATTTCATATCTATTTTACAATACGAACATATATTAATTTTATCAAAAAGTTCAAATATCGAAAAAATCATGATAGCATGATAGATATATAATAAAAACGATAATTTTGTTTTAAGATTAATGTTATTTGTATTAACATTCATATGAGATTTCATTAAACTTTGTGTGCTAGTACATACCATTTTTGTGAATTTTTTTACTCGTTAATATATATATATATATATATGAGATTTTAACTATATTTGTGTTCTAACATACTCTTGTGTTATCTAAAAGCTCAATGGCTAAAAAAATGCATAGAACATGATTTATACCGTGTTAGAAACAAGATAATAATAATTTTAAAGTAAGTTTTCGGTGCTACCATACTTAAGCGATTTCCCTGATATTTGGGTGCTAACAAACATTGTTTTTGAGAAAAAAATAGCCACAAAAATCTCATGAAAATGACATATATTTTTCAAAACAAATATAAAAAAATTTCATTTAAACTTACCTTTTTAATTTTTAAACACATATGATATTTCATCCTTCATGTTGTGCAAACATAAATCAAGTTTAACAAAAAATTCAGATACTATAAAAAGTCAAAAAAGCATGATAAATATATCATGATAAAAAAAATGTTCTAAAATTATATTTTTTTGCAGAAAGATTCATATTGGAATTCACTGTGCACTTTTTTGATAAATTGTTCAACTTGTTTATATATATACACGAGAATTTACCCACACATATCATCAAACATAAACTAGATTTAAATTAAACTTTAATTCTAAAAAATTGACTATGATATATATTATGTTAAAATTAATAATGTTTTTTAAAATTATTTTTTGTGCAGTAACATTCATATGAGAATTCTGTAATGTTTGTGTGCATATACACACTAATTTTGAGAAAGTGGTTCAACTCGTTAATATATATGAGATTCTACCCATACATGTCTTCTAACGAATACTAATCTAAATTAAAGTTTGATTATAAAAAAATAAAAAGAATATGCAATATATCACGATAAAAATAGTGAAATAATAATGTCAAAATTATTATTTTGTGTGTTATCATAAGTATGATATTTATGTGATAACATACACTGATTTTGACAAAATTAATCGCCCCTTGAAAATTTCTAGAAAGTATTAGATATATATGTTGCACTAAAATTATAATAAAGTTTTATTTAAAATTGATTTTGTGTATTCACAGATACATGTACGATATTTCATCCACATTTGATGTGCTAATATATATCAATTTTAACAAAAAAGATTAAACATAAAAATATCAATATAACATGATAAATATTTTATTATAAAATTATAAAATTTGTTTTAAGATAATTATTTTGTGTACTAAAATTAATTTTTTTTTTAAATTTTTGTGCAATAATATACAACATTTTTGGGAAAATTGTTTAATTCGCTTATATATATGAGATGTTACCCGTATATGTGTTCTAATAAACTCTTGTTTTTTATAGAAGTTTAATTTTTAAAATTCTCAAGAACATGGTATATACTTATTATAAAAATAATAAACTATCTTTTTAAAATATTTTTTGTGCTACCATGTATAAGATATTTCACTGATATTTGTGTTCTAACATGCAATGTTTCCTAAAAAGGAACAACCCAAAAACTAAGAATATCATATATATTGCAATAAATATATAATAAAGTTTCATATAGAAGTATTTTTTTCAATTGACATGCATATGTGATTTATTCATAATTGATGTGCAAATATATACCAATTTTAAGTAAAAGTTCCCATACTAAAAATTTAAGAAAACATGATAGATATATTTGGATAAAAATAATAAATTTTTATTTTCATATTATATTTTTCTGTAATAGCATTCAAGTGAGAATTCACTAAAATTTGCATGTTAATATGCACCGATTTTAAGAAATTGCTCAACTCGTTAATATATATGATATTCTGCACATATATGTCTTTTAACATAGACTAATTTCAATTTTTATTTTGATTCTAAAAAATAATTAAAATGATATATATTTTTTATGATAAAATAGTGAAATATTAGTTTTAAAATAAAAATTTATGTGCTACATACAAAGGATATTTTGATTTTTATGTGCTAACATACATTGTTTTCAAGAAAAACATCAACTCAGTAAAAAATCAAGAAAATGTCATATATTGTAGTAAACATATAATAACATTTCATTTAATCTTAATTTTTTATATTGGCATGCATATGCGATTTTAAACATATTTAATTTGGTAATATATATATATATATATATATATATCAAAATTAACTAAAAGTTCAAATATTTAAAATTTAAGAAAACATGATAGTAGGTATATTACATAAAAATAACAAAGATTTGTTTTAAATTATGTTTTTGTGTCAAAAAATTCATATAAGAATTCACCAATCTTCATGTGCTAATATACACTAATCTTGAGAATTTGTTCTGCTTGTTAATTTATTTGAGATTCTTCCCATATATGTCTTCTAAAATACACTAATTTTAAATAAATTATAATTTATAAAAAATAAGTAATATGATACATAATTCATGATAAATTTAGTAAAAATGTTGCTTTTGAAATAAAATGTTTTGTGCTAAATACATAAGGTAATTTGTCAATATTTATGTGTAAACATAAATTGATTTTGAGAAAATGGATCAACCCTTAAAAAAACTATAGAACTGTTGTATTTATATGTTTCAATAAAATTACAATAAAGATTGGTTTAAAATTTATTATGCATATTCACATACATAAAAGATTTCATATCTATTTTACAATACGAACATATATTAATTTTATCAAAAAGTTCAAATATCGAAAAAATCATGATAGCATGATAGATATATAATAAAAACGATAATTTTGTTTTAAGATTAATGTTATTTGTATTAACATTCATATGAGATTTCATTAAACTTTGTGTGCTAGTACATACCATTTTTGTGAAATTTTTTACTCGTTAATATATATATATATATATATATATATATGAGATTTTACCTATATTTGTGTTCTAACATACTCTTGTGTTATCTAAAAGCTCAATGGCTAAAAAAATGCATAGAACATGATTTATACCGTGTTAGAAACAAGATAATAATAATTTTAAAGTAAGTTTTCGGTGCTACCATACTTAAGCGATTTCCCTGATATTTGGGTGCTAACAAACATTGTTTTTGAGAAAAAAATAGCCACAAAAATCTCATGAAAATGACATATATTTTTCAAAACAAATATAAAAAAATTTCATTTAAACTTACCTTTTTAATTTTTAAACACATATGATATTTCATCCTTCATGTTGTGCAAACATAAATCAAGTTTAACAAAAAATTCAGATACTATAAAAAGTCAAGAAAGCATGATAAATATATCATGATAAAAAAATTGTTCTAAAATTATATTTTTTTGTAGAAAGATTCATATCGGAATTCACTGTGCACTTTTTTGATAAATTGTTCAACTTGTTAATATATATACACGAGAATTTACCCACACATATCATCAAACATAAACTAGATTTAAATTAAACTTTAATTCTAAAAAATTGACTATGATATATATTATGTTAAAATTAATAATGTTTTTTAAAATTATTTTTTGTGCAGTAACATTCATATGAGAATTCTGTAATGTTTGTGTGCATATACACACTAATTTTGAGAAAGTGGTTCAACTCGTTAATATATATGAGATTCTACCCATACATGTCTTCTAACAAATACTAATCTAAATTAAAGTTTGATTATAAAAAAATAAAAAGAATATGCAATATATCATGATAAAAATAGTGAAATAATAATGTCAAAATTATTATTTTGTGTGTTATCATAAGTATGATATTTATGTGATAACATACACTGATTTTGACAAAATGAATCACCCCTTGAAAATTTCTAGAAAGTATTAGATATATATGTTGCACTAAAATTATAATAAAGTTTTATTTAAAATTGATTTTGTGTATTCACAGACACATGTACGATATTTCATCCACATTTGATGTGCTAAAATATATCAATTTTAACAAAAAAGATTAAATACATAAAAAATCAATATAACATGATAAATATATTATTATAAAACTTTAAAGTTTGTTTTAAGATAATTATTTTGTGTATTAAAATTAATATTTTTTAAAATTTTCTGTGCATTAATATACAACATTTTTGGGAAAATTGTTCAATTCGCTTATATATATGAGATGTTACCCATATATGTGTTCTAATAAACTCTTGTTTTAGATAAAAGTTTAAATTTTAAAATTCTCAAAGAACATGGTATATACTTTATTATAAAAATAATAAAATATCTTTTTAAAATATTTTTTGTGCTACCGTATAAGAGATTTCACTGATATTTGTATTCTAACATGCAATGTTTCCTAAAAAGGAACAATCCAAAAAACTAAGAATATCATATATATTGCAATAAATATATAATAAAGTTTCATATAGAAGTATTTTTTTCTATTGACATGCATATGTGATTTATTCATATTTGATGTGCTAATATATACCAATTTTAAGTAAAAAATCCCATACTAAAAATTTAAGAAAACATGATAGATATATTTGGATAAAAATAATAAAGTTTTGTTCTCATATTATATTTTTCTGTAGTAGCATTCATGTGAGAGTTCACTAAACTTTCCATGTTAATATACACTGATTTTAAGAAATTGCTCAACTTGTTAATATATATGATATTTTGCATATATATGTCTATTAACATAGACTAATTTCAATTTTTATTTTGATTCTAAAAAAATAAATAAAATGATATATATTTTTATGATAAAATAGTGAAATATAAATTTTAAAATAAAAATTTATGTGCTACATACAAAGGAGATTTCATCGATTTTTATGTGCTAACATACATTGTTTTCGAGAAAAATATCAACCCAACAAAAAATCAAGAAAATGTAATATATGTTTTATATAATAAACAACATTCATTTAAACTTATTTTTTTATATTGGCATGCATATGCGATTTTAGCCATATTTAATTTGGTAATATATATCAAATTTAACTAAAAGTTCAAATATCTAAAATTCGAGAAAACATGATAGGTAGGTATATTACATAAAACTAACAAAGATTTGTTTTAAATTATGTGTCAAAACATTCATATAAGAATTCACTAAGCTTCATGTGCTAATATACACTAATCTTGAGAATTTGTTCAGCTTGTTAATTTATTTGAGATTCTTCCCATATATTTCTTCTAATATACACTAATTTTAAATAAATTATAACTTATAAAAAAATAAGTAATATGATACATATTTTACGATAAATTTAGTAAAAATGTTGCTTTTGAAATAAAATGTTGTGTGCTATCATACATAAGGTAATTTGTCAGTATTTATGTGTAATCATAAATTGATTTTGAGAAAATGGATCAACCCCTAAAAAAACTATAGAACTGTTGTATTTATCTGTTTCAATAAAATTACGATAAAGTTCGACTTAAAATTTATTATGCGTATTCACATACATAAAAGATTTCATTTGTATTTTACAATATGAACATATATTAATTTTATCAAAAATTTCAAATATCGAAAAAATCAAGATAGCATGATAGGTATATAATAAAATGATAATGTTTTGTTTTAAGATTAATATTATTTGTATTAATATTCATATGAGATTTCATTAAACTTTGTGTGCTAGTACATACCATTTTTGTGAAATTGTTTAACTCGTTAATATATATACGAGATTTTACCGATATTTGTGTTCTAACATACTCCTGTGTTATCTAAAACTTCAATGGCAAAAACGCATAGAACATGGTTTATACTATGTTAGAAACACGATAATAATAATAATTTTAAAGTAAGTTTTGGGTGCTACCATACTTAAGAGATTTCCTTGATATTTGGGTGCTAACAAACATTGTTTTTGAGAAAAAAGATCAGCAACAAAGAACTCAAGAAAACGACATATATTTTAAAAAACAAATATAATAAAATTTCATTTAAACTTAATTTTTTATATTTACACACATTTGATATTTCATCCATTTTGATGTGCTAACATAAATCAATTTTAACAAAAAAATCAAATACTCTATAAAGTCAAGAAAGCGTGATAGATATATCATGATAAAAAATTGTTCAAAAATTATATTTTTGTGCAGAAAGATTCATATCGGAATTCACTATGCACTTTTTTGATAAATTGTTAAACTTGTTAATATATATATATATATATATATATATATATATATATATGAGAATTTACCCACACATATCATCTGATATAAACTAGATTTAAATTAAAGTTTAATTATAAAATATTGAAGAATATGATATATATTATGATAAAACTAATAATGTTTCTTAAAATTATTTTTTCTGCAGTAGCATTCACAGGAGAATTATGTAATGTTTGCGTGCATATACACACTAATTTTGAGAAAATTGTTTAACTCGTTAATATATATGAGATTCTACCCATACATGTCTTCTAACTAATACTAATCTAAATTAAAGTTTGATTATAAAAAATAAAAAAGAATATGCTATCTATTACGATAAAAATAGTGAAATAATAATGTCAAAATAATTATTTTGTGTGTTTTATAAGTATGATATTTTTTAGTATTTATGTGATAACATACACTGATTTTGACAAAATGAATCAACTCTTGAAAATTTCTAGAAAGTATTATATTTATACGTTGCACTAAAATTATAATAAAGTTTTATTTAAAATTGATTTTGTGTATTCACAAACACATGTATGATATTTCATCCACATTTGATGTGCAAAAATATATCAATTTTAACAAAAAAGATCAAATACATAAAAATGTCAATATAACATGATAAATATATTATTATAAAATTTTAAAGTTTTGTTTTAAAATATTTATTTTGTGTACTAAAACTAATATAATTTTTTTAATTTTTGTGCATTAATATACAACATTTTTGGGAAAAATTGTTCAACTAGCTTTTATATATGAGATGTTACCCATATATGTGTTCTAAAAAACTCTTGTTTTAGATAAAAGTTTATTTTTTAAAATTCTCAAAGAACATGGTATATACTTTATTATAAAAATAATAAAATATCTCTTTTAAAATATTTTTTTGTGCTACCATACATAAGAGATTTCATTGATATTTGTGTGCTAACATGCATTGTTTCCTAAAAAAGAACAACCCAAAAAACTAAGAAAATCATATATATTGCAATAAATATATAATAAAGTTTCATATAGAAGTATTTTTTTCTATTGACATGCATATGTGATTTACTCATATTTGATGTGCTAATATATACCAATTTTAACTAAAAGTTCACATACTAAAAATTTAAGAAAACATGATATATATTTTGATAAAAATAATAAAGTTTTGTTTTCATATTATATTTTTCTATAGTAGCATTCATGTGAGAGTTTACTAAACTTTGTGTGTTAATATACACTGATTTTAAGAAACTGCTCACCTCGTTAATATATATGATATTCTGCACATATATGTCTTTTAACATCGACTAATTTCAATTTTTATTTTGATTCTAAAAAAATAAATAAAATGATATATATTTTTATGATAAAATAGTGAAATATTAATTTTAAAATAAAAATTTATGTGCTACATATAAAGGAGATTTCGTAAATTTTTTATGCTCGAGAAAAATATCAACCCACCAACCAATCAATAAAATGTCATATATATTGTAGTAAACATATAATAACATTTCATTTAATCTTATTTTTTTATATTGGCATGCATATGCGATTTTAATCATATTTAATTTGGTAATATATATGAAATTTAACTAAAAGTTCAAATATCTATAATTCAAGAAAACATGATAGGTAAGTATATTACATAAAACTAACGAAGATTTGTTTTAAATTATGTTTTTGTTTCAAAACATTCATATATGAATTCACTAATCTTCATTTGCTAATATACACTAATCTTGAGAATTTTTTCATCTTGTAAATTTATTCGAGATTCTTCCCATATATGTCTTCTAATATACAATAATTATAAATAAATTATAGTTTATAAAAAAATAAGTACTATGATACATATTTTATGATAAATTTAGTAGAAATGTTGCTTTTGAAATAAAATGTTGTGTGATATCATACATAAGGCAATTTGTCAATATTTATGTGTAAACATAAATTGATTTTGAGAAAATGGATCAACCCTTAAAAAAAATATAGAACTGTTGTATTTATATGTTTCAATAAAATTACTATAAAGTTCAATTTAAAATTTATTATGCGTATTCACATACATAAAAGATTTCATATGTATTTTACAATACAGACATATATTAATTTTATCAAAAAGATCAAATATCGAAAAAAATTAAGATAGCATGATAGATATATAATAAAAATGATAAAGTTTTGTTTTAAGATAAATATTATTTAAATTAACATTCATATGAGATTTCATTAAACTTTGTGTGCTAGTACATACCATTTTTGTGAAATTGTTTAACTCGTTAATATACATGAGATTTTACCTATATTTGTGTTCTAACATACTCTTGTGTTATCTAAAAGTTCAATGGCTAAAAAACGCATAGAACATGATTTATACTATGTTAGAAACAAGATAATAATAATTTTAACGTAAGTTTTGGATGCTACCATATTTAAGAGATTTCCTTGATTTTTGGGTGCTAACAAACATTGTTTTTGAGAGAAAAAGACCAGCTACAAAAAACTCAAGAAAATGACATATATTTTGCAAAACAAATATAACAAAATTTCATTTAAACATGATCATTTATATTGTCACACATATGATATTTCATCCATTTTGATATGCTAACATAAATCATATTTAATAAAAAATTCAAATACTTTATAAAGTCAAGAAAGCGTGATAGATATTTCATGATAAAAAATTGTCCTAAATTATATTTTTGTGCAGAAAGATTCATATCGGAATTCACTATGCACTTTTTTGATAATTTTTTCAACTTGTTAATATATATATGAGAATTTACCCACACATAACATCTAACATAAACTAGATTTAAATTAAAGTTTAATTCTTAAAAATTGAAGAATATGATAGATATTATGATAAAACTAAGAATGTTTTTTAAAATTATTTTTTGTGAAGTAACATTCATATGAGATTTCTGTAGTGTTTGTGTGCATATACACACCAATTCTGAGAAAATTGTTCAACTTGTTAATATATATGAGATTCTACCCATACATGTCTTCTAACAAATACTAATCTAAATTAAAGTTTTATTATAAAAAACGAATATGCTATATATTACGCTAAAAATAGTGAAATAATATTGTCAAAATAATTTTTTTGTGTGTTATCATAAGTATGATATTTTTTTTTAATATTTATGTGATAACATACACTGATTTTGACAAAATGAATCAACCCTTGAAAATTTATAGAAGGTATTATATTTATATGTTGCACTACAATTATAATAAAGTTTTATTTAAAATTGATTTTGTGTATTCACAGACTCATGTATGATATTTCATCCACATTTGATGTGCTAAAATATATCACTTTTAACAAAAAAGATCAAATACATAAAAATATCAATATAACATGATAAATATATTATTATAAAATTTTAAAGTTTTGTTTTAAGATAATTATTTTGTGTATTAAAATTAATATAAATTTTTTTTAATTTTTTGTGCATTAATATACAATGTTTTTGGGAAAATTGTTCAACTCACTTATATATATATGAGATATTACCCATATATGTGTTCTAATAAACTCTTGTGTTAGATAAAAGTTTGATCTTTAAAATTCTCAAAGAACATGGTATATACTTTATTATAAAAATAATAAAATATCTCTTTTAAAATGTTTTTTGTGCTACCATATATAAGAGATTTCATTGATATTTGTGTTTTAACATGCGTTGTTTCCTAAAAAAGAACAACCGAAAAAACTAAGAATATGATATATATTGCAATAAATATATAATAAAGTTTCATATAGAAGTATTTTTTTTCTATTGACATGCATAATGTGATTTTTTCATATTTGATGTGCTAATATATACCAATTTTAACTAAAAGTTCACATACTAAAAATTTAAGAAAACATGACAGATATATTTTGAAAAAATAATAAGTTTTGTTTTCATATTTTATTTTTCTATAGTGGCATTCATGTGAGCATTCACTAAACTTTGCATGTTAATATACACTGATTTTAAGAAATTGCTCAACTAATTAATATATATGATATTCTGCACATATATGTCTTTTAACATAGGCTAATTTCAATTTTTATTTTGATTCTAAACAAATAATTAAAATGATATATTTTTATGAAAAAATAGCGAAATATTAGTTTTAAAATAAAAATTTATGTGCTACATACAAAGGATATTTCGTCGATTTTTACGTGCTAACATACATTGTTTTTGAGAAAAATATCAACCCAGTAAAAAATCAAGAAAATTTCATATATATTGTAGTAAACATGTAACAATATTTCATTTAATATTAATTTTTATATTAGCATGCATATGCGATTTTTAACCATATTTAATTTGGTAATATATATGAAGTTTAACTAGAAGTTCAATTATTTAAAATTCAAGAAAACATGATAGGTAGGTATATTACATAAAACTAACAATGATTTGTTTTAAATTACGTTTTTGTGTCAAAACATTCATATAAGAATTCACTAATCTTCATGTGCTAATAAACACTAATCTTGAGAATTTGTTCAGCTTATTAATTTATTTGAGATCCTTCCATATATGTCTTTTAATATACACTAATTTTAAATAAATTATAATTTACAAAAAATAAGTAATACGATACATATTTTATGATAAATTTAGTAAAAACGTTGCTTTTGAAATAAAATGCTGTGTGCTATCATACATAAGGTAATTTGTCAATATTTATGTACAAACATAAATTGATTTTGAGAAAATGGATCAACCCTTAAAAAAATTATAGAACTGTTGTATTTATATGTTTCAATAAAATTACAACAAAGTTCGGTTTAAAATTTATTATGCGTATTCACATACATAAAAGATTTCATATGTATTTTACAATACGAACATATATTAGTTTTATCAAAAAGTTAAAATATCGAAAAAAATCAACATAGCATGAAAGATATATAATAAAAATGATAAAGTTTTATTTTAAGATTAATATTATTTGTATTAACATTCATATGATATTTCCCTAAACATTGTGTGTTTGTATATACCATTTTTGTGAAATTGTTTAACTGGTTGATATATGAGATTTTATCTTTATTTGTGTTACAACATACTCTTGTGTTATCTAAAAGTTCAATGGCTAAAAAATGCATAGAACATGATTTATACTGTGTTAGAAACAAGAAAATAAT
Organism: Ottelia alismoides; assembly: GCA_037367405.1. Classification (NCBI taxonomy): domain Eukaryota; kingdom Viridiplantae; phylum Streptophyta; class Magnoliopsida; order Alismatales; family Hydrocharitaceae; genus Ottelia; species Ottelia alismoides. The sequence continues at coordinate 240,214 of JAZKJV010002680.1, forward strand.
AATAATTTTAAAGTAAGTTTTGGGTGCTACCATACTTAAGCGATTCCTTGATATTTGGGTGCTAACAAACATTATTTTTGAAAAAACGATCTGCCACAAAAAATTCAAGAAAATGACATATATTTTGAAAAACAAATATAATAAAATTTCATTAAACTTAATTTTTTATATTGACACACATATGATATTTCATCCATTTTGATGTGCTAACATAAATCAATTTTAACCAAAAATTCAAATACTATATAAAGTCAAGAAAGCATGATAGATATATCGTGATAGAAAATTGTTCTAAAATTATATTTTTGTGCAGAAAGATTCATATCGGAATTCATTATGCACTTTTTTGATAAATTGTTCAACTTGTTAATATATATATATATATATATATATATATGTGTGTGTGTGTGTGAGAGAGAGAGAGAGAGAGAACTTACCCACGCATATCACCTAATACAAAATAGATTTAAATTAAAGTTTAATTCTAAAAAATGAAGAATATGATATATATTGTGATAAAACTAATAATGTTTTTTAAAATCATTTTTTGTGCAGTAACATTCATATGAGAATTCTTTAATGTTTGTGTTCATTTACACACTTATTTTGAGAAAATTGTTCAACTCGTTAATATATATGAGATTCTACCCATAAATGTCTTCTTACAAATATTAATCTAAATTAAATTTTGATTATAAAAAAATAAAAAATATACTATATATTACGATAAAAATAGTGAAATAATAATGTCAAAATAATTATTTTGTGTGTTATCATAAGTATGATATTTTTTAATATTTATGTGATAACATACACTGATTTTGACAAAATGAATCAACCCTTGAAAATTTCTAGAAAGTATTATATTTATATGTTGCACTGAAATTGTAATAAAGTTTTATTTAAAATTGATTTCGTGTCTTTACAGACACATGTATGATATTTCATCCACATTTGATGAGCTAAAATATATTAATTTTAACAAAAAAGATCAAATACATAAAAATATCAATATAACATGATAAATATATTATTATAAAATTTTAAAGTTTTGTTTTAAGATAATTATTTTGTGTATTAAAATTCATATATTTTTTTAAATTTTTGTGCATTATTATACACCATTTTTGGGAAAATTATTCAACTCGCTTATATATATATATATATATATATATGAGATGTTACCCATATATTATATGTGTTCTAATAAACTCTTGTTTTAATATAGTTTAATTTTTAAAATTCTCAAAGAACATGGTATATATAATTTATTATAAAAATAATAAAATATCTCTTTTAAAATATTTTTTGTGCTACCATATATAAGAGATTTCATTGATATTTGTGTGCTAACATGCATTGTTTCCTAAAAAAGAACAACCCAAAAACTAAGAAAATCATATATATTGCAATAAATATATAATAAAGTTTCATATAGAAGTATTTTTTTCTATTGACATGCATATGTGATTTATTCATATTTGATGTGCTAATATATACCAATTTTAACTAAAAGTTCACATACAAAAAATTTAAGAAAACATAATAGATATATTTTGATAAAAATAATAAAGTTTTGTTTTCATATTATATTTTTCTGTAGTAGCATTCATGTGAGAGTTCACAAAACTTTGTGTATTAATATACACTAATTTTAAGAAATTGCTAAACTCGTTAATATATATGATATTCTGCACATATATGTCTTTTAACATAGACTAATTTCAATTTTTATTTTGATTCCAAAAAAATAAATAAAATTATATATATTTTTATGATAAAATAGTGAATTATTAATTTGAAAATAAAAATTTATATGCTACATACAAAGGAGATTTCGTCGATTTTTTGTGCTAACAAACATTGTTTTCGAGAAAAATATCAACCCAGCAAAAAATCATGAAAATGTCATATATATATATTGTAGTAAACATATAACAACATTTCATTTAATTTCAGCTTTTTTTATATTGGCATGCATAAGCGATTTTAACCATATTTAATTTGGTAATATATATCAAATTTAACTAAATTTTCAAATATTTAAAATTCAAGAAAATGTGATAGGTAGGTATATTACATAAAACAAACAAAGATTTGTTTTAACATATGTTTTCTATCAAAACATTCCTATATAAATTCACTAATCTTCATATGCTAATATACACTAATCTTGAGAATCTATTCAGCTTGCTAATTCATTTGAGATTCTTCCCACATATGTCTTCTAATATACATCAATTTTAAACAAATTATAATTTATAAAAAATAAGTAATGTGATACATATTTTATGATAAATTTAGTAAAAATGTTGCTTTTGAAATAAAATGTTGTGTGATACCATACGTAAGGCAATTTGTTAATATTTATGTGTAAACATAAATTGATTTTGAGAAAATGGATCAACCATTAGAAAACTATAGAACTGTTATATTTATATGTTTCAATAAAATTACAATAAAGTTCGGTTTAAAATTTATTATGCGTATTCACATACATAAAATATTTCATATGTATTTTACAATACAAACATATATTAATTATATCAAAAAGTTCTAATATCGAAAAAATCAAGATAGCATGATAGATATATAATAAAAATGATAATGTTTTGTTTTGAGATTAATATTATTTGTATTAACATTCATTTGAGATTTCATTAAACTTTGTGAGCTAGTACATACCATTTTTGTGAATTTTTTAACTCGTTAATATATATATATATATATGAGATTTTAGTATATTTGTGTTATAACATACTCTTGTGTTATCTAAAAGTTCAATGGCTAAAAAATGCATAGAACATGATTTATATTGTGTTAGAAACAAGATAATAATAATAATTTTAAAGTAAGTTTTGGGTGCTACCATACTTAAGCGAGTTCCGTGATATTTGTTGCTAACAAACATTGTTTTTGAGAAAAACGATCAACCATAAAAAAACTCAAGAAAACGACATATATTTTGCAAAACAAATATAATATAATTTCATTTTAAACATGGTTTTTTATATTGACACACATATGATATTTCATCCAATTTAATGTGCTAACATAAATCAATTTTAACAAAAAAACTCAAATACTATATAAAGTCAAGAAAGCATGATAGATATATCAGGATAAAAAATGTTCTAAAATTCAACTTTTGTACAGAAAGATTCATATCGGGATTCACTATGCACTTTTTTGATAAAATGTTCAACTTGTCAATATATATATATATGAGAATTTGCCCACACATATCATCTTATATAAACTAGATTTAAATTAAAGTTTAATTCTAAAAAATTAAAGAATATTATATATACTATGATAAAACTAATAATGTTTTTTAAAATTATTTTTTGTGCTGTAACATCCATATGAGAACTCTGTAATGTTTGTGTGCGTATACACACTAATTTTAAAAAAAAATTGTTCAACTCGTTAATATATATGAGATTCTACCCATACATGTCTTCTAACAAATACTAATCTAAATAAAAGTTTGATTATAAAAAATAAAAAAGAATATGCTATATATTACGATAAAAATTGTAAAATAATAATAATGTCAAAATAATTATTTTGTGTGTTATCATAAGTATGATATTTTTTTAATATTTATGTGATAACATACACTGATTTTGACAAAATGAATCAACCCTTGAAAATTTCTAGATAGTATTATATTCATATGTTGCACTAAAAATTATAATAAAGTTTTATTGAAAATTGATTTTATGTATTCACAGACAGATGTATGATATTTCATCCACATATAATGTGCTAAAATATATCAATTTTAACAAAAAAGACCAAATACATAAAAATATCAATATAATATGATAAATATATTATTATAAAATTTTAAAATTTTGTTTTAACATAATTATTTTGTGTATTAAAATTCATATAATTGTTTTTAAATTTTTGTGCATTAATATACAACATTTTTGGGAAAATTGTTCAACTCGCTTATATATATATATATATATATATATATATATATATGAGTTGTTACCCATATATGTGTTCCAATAAACTATTGTTTTTGATAAAAGTTTAATTTTTAAAATTCTCAAAGAACATGGTATATACTTTATTATAAAAATAATAAATATCTCTTTTTAAATATTTTTTTGTGCTACCATATATAAGATATTTCCATTGATATTTGTGTGCTAACATGCATTGTTTCCTAAAAAAGAATAATCCAAAAAACTAAGAAAATAATATATATTGCAATAAATATATAATATAGTTTCATATAGAAGTATTTTTCTATTGACATGCATGTGATTTATTCATATTTGATGTGCTAATATATACCAATTTTAACTAAAAGTTCACATACTAAAAATTTAAGAAAAAAATGATAGATATATTTTGATAAAAATAATAAAGTTTGTTTTCATATTATATTTTTCTGTAGTAGCATTCATGTGAGAGTTGACAAAAATTTGTGTGTTAATATACACTGATTTTAAGAAATTTCTCAACTCGTTAATATATATGATGTTATGCACATATATGTCTTTTAACAAAGACTAATTTCAATTTTTATTTTGATTCTAAAAAAATAAATAAAATGACATATATTTTTATGATAAAATAATGAAATATAATTTTAAAATAAAAAATTATGTGCTACATACAAAGGAGATTTCGTCGATTTTTTTGTGCTAACATACAATGTTTTTGAGAAAAATATGAACCTAGCAAAAAATCATGAAAATGATATATATATATATATATTATAGTAAACATATAACAACATTTCATTTAATTTTAAATTTTTATATTGGCATGCATAGTAAACATATAACAACATTTCATTTAATTTTAATTAGGTAAAATATATATCAAATTTAACTAAAAGTTCAAATATTTAAAATTCAAGAAAACATGATAGGTAGGTATATTACATAAAACGAACAAAGATTTGTTTTAAATTATGTTTTTATATCAAAATATTCATATAAGAATTCACTAATCTTCATGTGCTAATATACACGAATCTTGAGAATTTGTTTAGCTTGTTAATTTATTTGAGATTCTTCCCATATATGTCTTAAAATATACATTAATTTTAAATAAATTATAATTTATAAAAAAATAAGTAATATGATACATATTTTATGATAAATTTAGTAAAAATGTTGCTTTTGAAATAAAATATTGTGTGATATCATACATATGGTAATTTGCTAATATTTATGTGTAAACATAAATTGATTTTGAGAAAATGGATCAACCCTTAAAAAAATATAGAACTGTTGTATTTATATATTTCAACAAAATTACAATAAAGTTCGGTTTAAAATTTATTATGCGATTCACATACATAAAAGATTTCGTATGTATTTTACAATACGAACATATATTAATTTTATCAAAAAGTTCAAATATCGAAAAAATCAAGATAACATGACAGATATATAATTAAAATGATAAAGTTTTGTTTTAAGATTAATATTATTTGTATTAAAATTCATATGAGTTTTCATTAAACTTTGTGTGCTAGTACATACCATTTTTGTGAAATTGTTTAACTCATTAATATATATGAGATTTTACCTATATTTGTGTTCTAACGTACTCCCGTGTTATCTAAAAGTTCAATGGCAAAAAAATGCATAGAACATGATTTATACTGTGTTAGAAACAAGATAATAATAACAATTTTGAAGTAATTTTTGGGTGCTACCATACTTAAGCGATTTCCTTGATATTTGGGTGCTAACAAACATTGTTTTTGAGAAAAAACATCAACCACAAAAAAAACTCAAGAAAATGACATATATTTTGCAAAACGAATATAATAAAATTTCATTTAAACTTAATTTTTTATATTGACACACATATGATATTTCATCCATTTTGATGTGCTAACATAAATCAATTTTAACAAAAAATTCATATACTATATAAAGTCAAGAAAGCGTGATAGATATATCATGATAGAAAATTGTTCTAAAACTATATTTTTGTGCAGAAAGATTCATATCGGAATTCACTATGCACTTTTTTGATAAATTGTTCAACTTGTGTGTATATATATATGTGAGAACTTACCCACGCATATCATCTAATACAAACTAGATTTAAATTAAAGTATAATTCTAAAAAAATGAAGAATATGATATATATTATGATAAAACTAATAATGTTTTTTAAAATCATTTTTGTGCAGTAACATTCATATGAGAATTGTGTAATGTTTGTGTTCATATAAGCACTAATTTTGAGAAAATTGTTCAACTCGTTAATATATATGAGATTCTACCCATACATGTCTTCTTACAAATATTAATCTAAATTAAAGTTTGATTATAACAAAATTAAATAATAATATGCTATATATTATGATAAAAAAGTAAAATAATAATGTCAAAATAATTATTTTGTGTGTTATCATAAGTATGATATTTTTTAATATTTACGTGATAACATGCATTGATTTTGACAAAATGAATCAACCCTTGAAATTTCTAGAAAATATTATATTTATATGTTGCACTAAAATTGTAATAAAGTTTTATTTAAAATTGATTTTGTGTATTCACAGACACATGTATGATATTTCATCCACATTTGATGTGCTAAAATATGCCGATTTTAACAAAAAAAGATCAAATACATAAAAATATCAATATAACATGATAAATATATTATTATAAAGTTTTAAAGTTTTGTTTTAAGATAATTATTTTGTGTATCAAAATTCATATAGTTTTTTTAGATTTTTGTGCATTAATATACAACATTTTTGGGAAAATTGTTCAACTCGCTTATATATATATGAGATGTTACCCATATATGTGTTCTAAAAAACTCTTGTTTAGATAAAAGTTTGATTTTTAAAATTCTCAAAGAACATGGTATATACTTTATTCTAAAAATAATAAATATCTCTTTTAAAATATTTTTTGTGCTACCATATATAAGAGATTTCATTGATATTTGTGTGCTAACATGCATTGTTTCCTAAAAAAGAACAACCCAAAAAACTATGAAAATAATATATATTGCAATAAATATATAATAAAGTTTCATATAGGAGTATTTTTTCCTATTGACATGCATATGTGATTTTTTTTCATATTTGATGTTTTAATATATACAAATTTTAACAAAAAGTTCACATACTAAAAATTTAAGAAAACATGATAGATATATTTTGATAAAAATAATAAAGTTTTATTTTCATATTATGTTTCTCTGTTGTAGCATTCATGTGAGAGTTCACAAAACTTTGTGTGTTAATATACATTGATTTTAAGAAATTGCTCAACTCATTAATATATATGATATTCTGCACATATATGTCTTTTAAGATAGACTAATTTCAATTTTTATTTTGATTCTAAAAAATAAATAAAATGATATATATTTTTATGATAAAATAGTGAAATATTAATTTGAATATAAAAATTTATGTGCTACATACAAAGGAGATTTCATCGATTTTTATGTGCTAACATACATTGTTTTCGCGAAAATATCAACCCAACAAAAAATCACTAAAATATCATATATATTGTAGTAAACAAATAACAACATTTCATTTAATCTTAATTTTTTATATTGGCATGCATATGCGATTTTAACAATATTTAATTTGGTAATATATATCAAATTTAACTAAAAGTTCAAATATTTAAAATTCAAGAAAATATGATAGGTAAGTATATTACATAAAACTAGCAAAGATTTGTTTTAAATTATGTTTTTGTGTCAAAACATTCATATAAGAATTCACTAATCTTCACGTGCTAATATACACGATTCTTGAGAATTTGTTCAGCTTGTTAATTTATTTGAGATTCTTCCCATATATGTCCTATAATATACATTAATTTTAAATAAATTATAATTTATAAAAAAAAATAAATAATATGATACATATTTTATGATAAATTTAGTAAAAATGTTGCTTTTGAAATAAAATATTGTGTGATATCATACATAAGGTAATTTGTTAATATTTATTTGTAAACATAAATTGATTTTGAGAAAATGGATCAACCCTTAAAAAAACTATAGAACTGTTGTATTTATATATTTCAATAAAATTACAATAAAGTACGGTTTAAAATTTTTTATGCGATTCACATACACAAAAGATTTCATATGTATTTTACAATACGAACATATATTAATTTTATCAAAAAGTTTAATTATCAAAAAAATCAAGATAACATGACAGATATATAATTAAAACGATAAAGTTTTGTTTTAAAATTAATATTATTTGTATTAAAATTCATATGAGATTTCATTAAACTTTGTGTGCTAGTACATACCATTTTTGTGAAATTGTTTAACTCGTTAATATATATGAGATTTTACCTATATTTGTGTTCTAACGTACTCCCGTGTTATCTAAAAGTTCAATGGCAAAAAAATGCATAGAACATGATTTATATTGTAAACAAGATAATAATAACAATTTTGAAGTAATTTTTGGGTGCTACCATACTTAAGCGATTTCCTTGATATTTGGGTGCTAACAAACATTGTTTTTGAGAAAAAACATCAGCCACAAAAAACTCAAGAAAATGACATATATTTTGCAAAACAAATATAATAAAATTTCATTCAAACTTAATTTTTTTATATTGACACACATATGATATTTCATCCATTTTGATGTGCTAACATAAATCAATTTTAACAAAAAATTTAAATACTATATAAAGTCAAGAAAGCGTGATAGATATATCATGATAAAAAATTGTTCTGAAATTATATTTTTGTGCAAAAAGATTCATATCAGAATTCATTATGCACTTTTTTGATAAATTGTTCAACTTGTTAATATATATATATATATATGAGAATTTACCTACACATCATCTAACATAAACTAGATTTAAATTAATTTTTAATTCTAAAAGATTGAAGAATATGATATATATTATGATAAAACTAATAATGTTTTTAAAATCATTTTTTGTGCAGTAACATTCATATGAGAATTCTGTAATGTTTGTGTTCATATAAGCACTAATTTTGAGAAATTTGTTCAACTCATTAATATATATGAGATTCTACCCATACATGTCTTCTTAAAAATATTAATCTAAATTAAAGTTTGATTATAACAAAATAAAAAATAATATGCTATATATTAAGATAAAATAGTGAAATAATAATGTCAAAATCATTATTTTGTGTGTTATCATAAGTATGATATTTTTTAATATTTATGTGATAACATACACTGATTTTGACAAAATGAATCAACCCTTGAAATTTCTAGAAAGTATTATATTTATATGTTGCACTAAAATTGTAATAAGGTTTTATTTAAAATTGATTTTGTGTATTCCCAGACACATGTATGATATTTCATCCACATTTGATGTGCTAAAATATACCGATTTTAACAAAAAAGATCAAATACATAAAAATATCAATATAACATGATAAATATATTATTATAAAATTTTAAAGTTTTGTTTTAAGATAATTATTTTGTGTATCAAAATTCATATAGTTATTTTAAATTTTTGTGCATTAATATACAACATTTTTGGGAAAATTGTTCAACTCGCTTATATATATGAGATGTTACCCATATATGTGTTCTAATAAACTCTTGTTTAGATAAAAGTTTAATTTTTAAAATTCTCAAAGAAGTATATACATTATTCTAAAAACAATAAATATCTCTTTTAAAATATTTTTTGTGCTACCATATATAAGAGATTTCATTGATATTTGCGTGCTAACATGCATTGTTTCCTAAAAAAGAACAACCCAAAAAACTAAGAAAATCATATATATTGCAATAAATATATAATAAAGTTTCATATATGAGTATTTTTTTCTATTGACATGCATATGTGATTTATTCATATTTGATGTTCTAATATATACAAATTTTAACAAAAAGTTCAAATACTAAAAATTTAAGAAAACATGATAGATATATTTTGATAAAAATAATAAAGTTTTATTTTCATATTATATTTCTCTGTAGTAGCATTCATGTGAGAGTTCACAAAACTTTGTGTGTTAATATATACTGATTTTAAGAAATTGCTCAACTCGTTAATATATATGATATTCTGCACATATATGTCTTTTAAGATAGACTAATTTCAATTTTTATTTTGATTATAAAATAAATAAAATGATATATTTTTATGATAAAATAGTTAAATATTAATTTGAATATAAAAGTTTATGTGCTACATACAAAGGTTTTTTTGTCGATTTTTATGTGCTAACCTACATTGTTTTCGAGAAAAATATCAACCCAGCAAAAAATCACTAAAATGTCATATATATTTTAGTAAACAAATAACAACATTTCATTTAATCTTAAATTTTTATATTGCCATGCATATGCGATTTTTACAATATTTAATTTGGTAATATATATATCAAATTTAACTAAAAGTTCAAATATTTAAAATTCAAGAAAACATGATAGGTAGGTATATTACATAAAACTAACAAAGATTTGTTTTAAATTATGTTTTTGTGTCAAAACATTCATATAAGAATTCACTAATCTTCATGTGCTAATATACACTTATTTTGAGAATTTGATCAGCTTGCTAATTTATTTTAGATTCTTCCCATATATGTCCTCTAATATACACTAATTTTAAAGAAATTATAATTTATAAAAAATAAGCAATATGATACATATTTTATGATAAATTTAGTAAAAATGTTGCTTTTGAAATAAAATGTTGTGTGATATCATACATAAGGTAATTTGTTAATATTTATGTGTAAACATAAATTGATTTTGAGAATATGGATCAACCCTTAGAAAAACTATAGAAATGTTGTATTTATATATTTCAATAAAATTACAAAAAATTTCGGTTTAAAATTTATTATGCGATTCACGTACATAAAAGATTTCATATGTATTTTACAATACGAACATATATTAATTTTATCAAAAAGTTCAAATATTGAAAAAAATCAAGATAACATGACAAATATATAATTAAAACGATAAATTTTTGTTTTAAGATTAATATTATTTGTATTAAAATTCATATGAGATTTCATTAAACTTTATGTGCTAGTACATACCATTTTTGTGAAATTGTTTAACTCGTTAATATATATGAGATTTTACCTATATTTGTGTTCAAACGTACTCCTGTGTTATCTAAAAGTTCAATGGCAAAAAAATGCATAGAACATGATTTATACTATATTAGAAACAAGATAATAATAATTTTAATGTAAGTTTTTGGTGCTACCATACTTAAGCGATTTCCTTGATAAGTGGGTGCTAACAAACATTGTTTTTGAAAAAAAAAGATCAGCCACAAAAACTCAAGAAAATGACATATATTTTGAAAAACTAATATAATAAAATTTCATTTAAACTTAATTTTTTATATTGACACACACAGGATTTTTCATCCATTTTGATGTGCTAACATAAAAAAACTTTAACAAAAAATCAAATACTATATAAAGTCAAGAAAGCGTGATTGATATATCATGATAAAAAATTATTCTAAAATTATATTTTTGTGCAGAAAGATTCATATAGGAATTCACTATGCACTTTTTTGATAAATTGTTCAACTTGTTAATATATGTTTTTGTGTGTTTATATATATATATATAGGGTCATATGTGGCTGCCCCCTAGGGGCAGCCAACATGGCTGCCCCCGCCTTATTTGGGCAAATTTTTTTATTTTTTTGAAAAATAACACCATGTACATTCATCCCTATATCCCTCCTATATACCATTCGAATTTCGTCAGAAACAGAGACTCCTACGGCCTCGATCCGGACAATAATTTTTTACGGTAACAGGATTTTTTTAAATCAATACCATCGAGATGGAGGCCGTAGGAGCCTCTGTTTCTGACGAAATTCGAATGGCATATAGGAGGGATATATGGATGAATATACATGGTTTTGTTTTTCAAAAAAAATAAAAAAATGCCAAAAAAATGGGGCGGGGGCAGCCCCATTTTTTCCATATATATATATATATAGAGAGAGAGAGAGAGAGAGAGAGAGAGGTAAATGGGGCTGCCCCTAGGGAGTAGCCAACTTGGCTACTCCCACCCCTATTTTTCTCTCCTTTTTTTATTTTTTTGGAAAATAAAAATTTGTATATTCATCATTATATCCCTCTCACATTCTATTAAAATTTCGTCAGAAACAGAGACTCCTACGGCCTCCATCCAAACATGGTCGATTTAAAAAATCCCGCGACCGTTAAAAAAATGACGTCTGGATGGAGGGCTTAGGAGTCTCTGTTTCTGACGAAATTTTAATAGAATGTGGGAGAGATATAATGATGAATATACAAAATTTTATTTTCCAAAAAAATAAAAAAATGAGGGGAAAATAGGGGTGGGAGTAGCCAAGTTGGCTACTCCCTGGGGGCAGCCCCATTTTACCCATATATATATATATATATATATATATGGGTAAAATGGGGCTGCCCCCAGGGAGTAGCCAACTTGGCTATTCCCACCCCTATTTTCCCCTCATTTTTTTATTTTTTTGGAAAATAAAAATTTGTATATTCATCATTATATCCCTCTCACATTCTGTTAAAAATTTCGTCAGAAAAAGAGACTCCTAAGCCTTCCATCAAGACGTCATTTTTTTAACGGTCGCAGGATTTTTTAAATCGACCATGTTTGGATGGAGGCCGTAGGAGTCTCTGTTTCTGACGAAATTTTAATAGAATGTGAGAGGGATATAATGATGAATATACAAATTTTTATTTTCCAAAAAAATAAAAAATGAGGGAAAAATAGGGGTGGGAGTAGCCAAGTTGGCTACTCTCTCGGGGCAGCCCCATTTACCTCTCTCTCTCTCTCTCTCTCTCTCTCTCTATATATATATATATATATATATATATATATATGGGTAAAATGGGGCTGCCCCCAGGGAGTAGCCAACTTGGCTACTCCCACCCCTATTTTTCCCAAATTTTTTTATTTTTTTGGAAAATAAAAATTTGTATATTCATCATTATATCCCTTACACATTCTATTAAATTTTCGTCAGAAACAGAGACTCCTAAGCCCTCCATCCAGACGTCATTTTTTTAACGGTCGCAGGATTTTTTAAATCGACCATGTTTGGATGGAGGCCGTAGGAGTCTCTGTTTCTGACGAAATTTTAATAGAATGTGAGAGGGATATAATTATGAATATACAAATTTTTATTTTCCAAAAAAAATAAAAAAATTTGGGAAAAATAGGGGTGGGAGTAGCCAAGTTGGCTACTCCCTGGGGGCAGCCCCATTTACCCCTATATATATATATATATATATATATATATATATATAGGGTCATATGTGGCTGCCCCCTAGGGGCAGCCAACATGGCTGCCCCCGCCTTATTTGGGCAAATTTTTTTATTTTTTTTGAAAAATAACACCATGTACATTCATCCCTATATCCCTCCTATATACCATTCGAATTTCGTCAGAAACAGAGACTCCTACGGCATCCATCCAGACAGTAATTTTTTAATGGTAACAGGATTTTTTTAAATCGATACCATCGAGATGGAGGCCGTAGGAGTCTCTGTTTCTGACGAAATTCGAATGGCATATAGGAGGGATATATGGATGAATATACATGGTTTTATTTTTCAAAAAAAAATAAAAGAACGTCGAAAAATGGGGTGGGGGCAGCCATGTTGGCTACCCCCAAGGGGCAGCCCCATTTTTTCCATATATATATATATATATATATATGAGAATTTACCCACGCATATCATCTAACATAAACTAGATTTAAATTAAAGTTTAATTCTAAAAAAATGAAGAGTATGATGTATATTATGATAAAACTAATAATGTTTTTAAAAATCATTTTTTGTGCAGTAACATTCATATGAGAACTCAGTAATGTTTGTGTTCATATAAACACTAATTTTGAGAAAATTGGTTAACTCGTTAATATATATGAGATTCTACCCATACATGTCTTCTTACAAATATTAATCTAAATTAAAGTTTGATTAAAACAAAATAAAAAATAATATGCTATATATTAAGATAAAAATAGTGAAATAATAATGTCAAAATCATTATTTTGTGTGTTATGATAAGTATGATATTTTTTAATATTTATGTGATAACATACACTGATTTTGACAAAATGAATCAACCCTTGAAATTTCTAGAAAGTATTATATTTATATGTTGCACTAAAATTGTAATAAAGTTTTATTTAAAATTGATTTTGTGTATTCACATACACATGTATGATATTTCATCCACATTTGATGTGCTAAAATATATCGATTTTAACAAAAAATATCAAATACATAAAAATGTCAATATAACATGATAAATATATTATTATAAAATTTCAAAGTTTTGTTTTAAGATAATTATTTTGTGTATCAAAATTCATATAGTTTTTTTAAATTTTTATGCATTAATATACAACATTTTTGGGATAATTATTCAACTCGCTTATATATATATATATATATGAGATACCCATATATGTGTTCTAATAAACTCTTGTTTAGATAAAAGTTTGATTTTTAAAATTCTCATAGAACATGGTATATACTTTATTCTAAAAATAATAAATATCTCTTTTAAAATATTTTTTGTGCTAGCATATATAAGAGATTTCATTGATATTTATGTGCTAACATGCATTGTTTCCTAAAAAAGAACAACCCAAAAAACTAAGAAAATCATATATATTGCAATAAATATATAATAAAGTTTCATATAGGAGTATTTTTTTCGATTGACATGCATATGTGATTTATTCATATTTGATGTTCTAATATATACAAATTTTAACAAAAAGTTCACATACTAAAAATTTAAGAAAACATGATAGATATATTTTGATAAAATAATAAAGTTTTATTTTCATATTATGTTTCTCTGTAGTAGCATTCATGTGAGAGTTCACAAAACTTTGTGTGTTAATATACATTGATTATAAAAAATTGCTCAACTCGTTAATATATATGATATTTTGCACATATATGTCTTTTTAGATAGACTAATTTCAATTTTTATTTTGATTCTAAAAATAAATAAAATGATATATATTTTTATGATAAAATAGTGAAATACTAATTCGAATATAAAAATTTATGTGCTACATACAAAGGAGATTTCATCGATTTTTATGTGCTAACATACATTGTTTTCGCGAAAAATATCAACCCAGCAAAAAATCACTAAAATGTCATATATATTGTAGTAAACAAATAACAACATTTCATTTAATCTTAATTTTTTATATTGGCATGCATATGCGACTTTAACATATTTAATTTGGTAATATATATCAAATTTAACTAAAAGTTCAATTATTTAAAATTCAAGAAAATATGATAGGTAGGTATATTACATAAAACTAACAAAGATTTTTTTTAAATTATGTTTTTGTATCAAAACATTCATATAAGAATTCACTAATCTTCATGTGCTAATATACACTAATCTTGATAATTTGATCAACTTGCTAATTTATTTGAGATTCTTCCCATATATGTCTTCTAATATACACTAATTTTAAATAAATTATAATTTATAAAAAAATAAGCAATATGATACATATTTTATGATAAATTTAGTAAAAATGTTGCTTTTGAAATAAAATGGTGTGTGATATCATACATAAGGTAATTTGTCAATATTTATGTGTAAACATAAATTGATTTTGAGAAAATGGATCAACCCTTAAAAAAACTATAGAAATGTTGTATTTATATATTTCAATAAAATTACAATAAAGTTCGGTTTAAAATTTATTATACGATTCACATACATAAAAGATTTCATATGTATTTTACAATACGAACATATATTAATTTTATCAAAAAGTTCAAATATCGAAAAAAATCAAGATAACATGACAGATATATAATAAAACAATAAAGTTTTGTTTTAAGATTAATATTATTTGTATTAAAATTCATATGAGATTTCATTAAACTTTATGTGCTAGTACATACCATTTTTGTGAAATTTTTTAACTCGTTAATATATATGAGGTTTTACCTATATTTGTGTTCTAACGTACGCCTATGTTATCTAAAATTTCAATGGCAAAAAAATGCATAGAACATGATTTATACTATGTTAGAAAAAGATAATAATAATTTTAACGTAAGTTTTGGGTGCTACCATACTTAAGCGATTTCCTTGATAAGTGGGTGCTAACAAACATTGTTTTTGAGAAAAAAAGATCAGCCACAAAAAACTCAATAAAATGACATATATTTTGAAAAACTAATATAATAAAATTTCATTTAAACTTAATTATTTATATTGACACACACATGATTTTTCATCCATTTTGATGTGCTAACATAAAAAATTTTAACAAAAAATCAAATACTATATAAAGTCAAGAAAGCGTGATTGACATATCATGATAAAAAATTGTTCTAAAATTATATTTTTGCATAGAAAGATTCATATCGGAATTCACTATGCACTTTTTTGATAAATTGTTCAACTTGTTAATATATGTTTTTGTGTGTCTGTGTTTATATATATATGAGAAATTACCCACACATATCATCTAACATAAACTAGATTTAAATTAAAGTTTAATTCTAAAAAAATGAAGAGTATGATATATATTATGATAAAAGTAATAATGTTTTTTTAAAATCATTTTTTGTGCAGTAACATTCATATGAGAATTCTGTAATGTTTGTGTTCATATAAACACTAATTTTGAGAAAATTGTTCAACTCGTTATTATATATGAGATTCTACCCATACATGTCTTCTTACAAATATTAATCTAAATTAAAGTTTGATTATAACAAAATAAAAAATAATATGCTATATATTAAGATAAAAATAGTGAAATAATAATGTCAAAATCATTATTTTGTGTTATTATAAGTATGATATTTTTTAATATTTACGTGATAACGTACGCTGATTTTGACAAAATGAATCAACCCCTGAAATTTCTAGAAAGTATTATATTTAAATGTTGCACTAAAATTGTAATAAAGTTTTATTTAAAATTGATTTTGTGTATTCAATGACACATGTATGATATTTCATCCACATTTGATGTGCTAAAATATATCGATTTTAACAAAAAAGATCAAATACATAAAAATGTCAATATAACATGATAAATATATTATTATAAAATTTTAAAGTTTTGTTTTAAGATAATTATTTTGTGTATCAAAATTCATATAGTTTTTTTAAATTTTTATGCATTAATATACAACATTTTTTGGAAAATTGTTCAACTCGCTTATACATATACATATACATACATATACATGTGATGTTACCCATATATGTGTTCCAATTAACTCTTGTTTAGATAAAAGTTTGATTTTTAAAATTCTCAAAGAACATGGTATATACTTTATTCTAAAAATAATAAATATCTTTTTTAAAATATTTTTTGTGCTACCATATATAAGAGATTTCATTGATATTTATGTGCTAATATGCATTGTTTCCTAAAAAAGAACAACCCAAAAAACTAAGAAAATCATATATATTGCAATAAATATATAATAAAGTTTCATATAGGAGTATTTTTTTCTATTGACATGCATATGTGATTTATTCATATTTGATGTTCTAATATATACAAATTTTAACAAAAAGTTCACATACTAAAAATTTAAGAAAACATGATAGATATATTTTGATAAAATAATAAAGTTTTATTTTCATATTATGTTTCTCTGTAGTAGCATTCATGTGAGAGTTCACAAAACTTTGTGTGTTAATATACTCTGATTTTAAAAAATTGCTCAACTCGTTAATATATATGATATTCTGCACATATATGTCTTTTAAGATAGACTAATTTCAATTTATATTTTGATTCTAAAAATAAATAAAATGATATATATTTTTATGATAAAATAGTGAAATACTAATTTGAATATAAAAATTTATGTGCTACATACAAAGGAGATTTCATCGATTTTTATGTGCTAACATACATTGTTTTCGCGAAAAATATCAACCCAGCAAAAAATCACTAAAATGTCATATATATTGTAGTAAACAAATAACAACATTTCATTTAATCTTAATTTTTTATATTGGCATGCATATGCGATTATAACAATATTTAATTTGGTAATATATATAAAATTTAACTAAAAGTTCAAATATTTAAAATTCAAGAAAATATGATAGGTAGGCATAGAACATGATTTATAATATGTTAGAAACAAGATAATAATAATTTTAACGTAATTTTTGGGTGCTACCATACTTAAGCGATTTCCTTGATATTTGGGTGCTAACAAACATTGTTTTTGAGAAAAAACATCAACCACAAAAAACTCAAGAAAATGACATATATTCTGCAAAACAAATATAATTAAATTTCATTTAAACATAATTTTTTATATTGACACACATATAATATTTCATCCATTTTGATGTGCTAACATAAATCAATTTTAACAAAAAATTCAAATAAGTGATAGATATATCATGATAGAAAATTGTTCTAAAACTATATTTTTGTGCAGAAAGATTCATATCGGAATTCACTATGCACTTTTTTGATAAATTGTTCAACTTGTATATATATATATGAGAACTTACCCATGCATATCATCTAATACAAACTAGATTTAAATTAAAGTATAATTCTAAAAAATGAAGAATATGATATATATTTTGATAAAACTAATAATGTTTTTTAAAATCATTTTTTGTGCAGTAACATTCATATGAGAATTATGTAATGTTTGTGTTCATATAAGCACTAATTTTGAGAAAATTGTTCAACTCGTTAATATATATGAGATTCTACCCATACATGTCTTCTTACAAATATTAATCTAAATTAAATTTGATTATAACAAAATAAAAAATAATATGCTATATATTATGATAAAAAAAGTAAAATAATAATGTCAAAATAATTATTTTGTGTGTTATCATAAGTATGATATTTTTTAATATTTATGTGATAACATTCATTGATTTTGACAAAATGAATCAACCCTTGAAATTTCTAGAAAGTATTATATTTATATGTTGCACTAAAATTGTAATAAAGTTTTATTTAAAATTGATTTTGTGTACTCACAGACACATGTATGATATTTCATCCACATTTGATGTGCTAAAATATGCCGATTTTAACAAAAAAGATCAAATACATAAAAATATCAATATAACATGATAAATATATTATTATAAAATTTTAAAGTTTTGTTTTAAGATAATTATTTTGTGTATCAAAATTCATATTGTTTTTTTAAATTTTTGTGCATTAATATACAAGATTTTTGGGAAAATTGTTCATCTCGCTTATATATATATATATATATATGAGATGTTACCCATTTATGTGTTCTAATAAACTCTTGTTTAGATAAAAGTTTGATTTTTAAAATTCTCAAAGAACATGGTATATACTTTATTCTAAAAATAATAAATATCTCTTTTAAAATATTTTTCGTGCTACCATATATAAGAGATTTCATTGATATTTGTGTGCTAACATGCATTGTTTCCTAAAAAAGAACAACCCAAAAAACTAAGAAAATCATATATATTGCAATAAATATATAATAAAGTTTCATATAGGAGTATTTTTTTTCTATTGACATGCATATGTGATTTATTCATATATGATGTTCTAATATATACAAATTTTAACAAAAAGATCACATACTAAAAATTTAAGAAAACATGATAGATATATTTTGATAAAAATAATAAAGTTTTATTTTCACATTATATTTCTCTGTAGTAGCATTCATGTGAGAGTTCACAAAACTTTGTGTGTTAATATACACTGATTTTAAGAAATTTCTCAACTCGTTAATATATATGATATTCTGCACATATATGTCTTTTAAGATCGACTAATTTCAATTTAATATTTTGATTCTAAAAAATAAATAAAATGATATATATTTTTATGATAAAATAGTGAAATATTAATTTGAATATACAAATTTATGTGCTACATACAAAGGAGATTTCGTCAATTTTTAGCACATACATTGTTTTCGCGAAAAATATCAACCCAGCAAAAAAATCACTAAAATGTCATATATATTGTAGTAAAAAAATAACAACATTTCATTTAATCTTAATTTTTTATATTGGCATGCATATGCGATTTTACCAATATTTAATTTGGTAATATATATCAAATTTAACTAAAAATTCAAATATTTAAAATTCAAGAAAACATGATAGGTAGGTATATTACATAAAACTAACGAAGATTTGTTTTAAATTATGTTTTTGTGTCAAAACATTCATATAAGAATTCACTAATCTTCATGTGCTAATATACACTAATCTTGAGAATTTGATCAACTTGCTAATTTATTTGAGATTCTTCCCTTATATGTCTTCTAATATACACTAATTTTAAATAAATTATAATTTATAAAAAAATAAGCAATATGATACATATTTTATGATAAGTTTAGTAAAAATGTTGCTTTTGAAATAAAATGTTGTGTGATATCATACATAAGGTAATTTGTCGATATTTATGTGTAAACATAAATTGAGTTTGAGAAAATGGATCAACCCTTAAAAAAACTATAGAATTGTTGTATTTATATGTTTCAATAAAATTATAATAAAGTTCGGTTTAAAATTTATTATGCGTATTCACATACATAAAAGATTTCATTTGTATTTTACAATACGAACATATATTAATTTTATCAAAAAGTTCAAATATCGAAAAAAAACAAGATAGCATGATAGATATATGATAAAAATGATAAAGTTTTGTTTTAAGATTAATATTATTTGTATTAACATTCATATGAGATTTCATTAGACTTTGTGTGCTAGTACATCCCATTTTTGTGAAATTGTTTAACTCGTTAATATATATGAGATTTTAGCTATATTTTTGTTCTAACATACTTTTGTGTTATCTAAAAGTTCAATGGCTAAAAAATGCATGGAACATGATTTATACTGTGTTAGAAACAAGATAATAATAATTTTAAAGTAAGTTTTGGGTGCTACCATACTTAAGCGATTTCCTTGATATTTGGGTGCTAACAAACATTGTTTTTGAGAAAAAAGATCAGCAACAAAGAACTCAAGAAAACTACATATTTTGCAAAACAAATATAATAAAATTTCATTTAAACTTAGTTTTTTATATTGACACACATATGATATTTCATCCATTTTGATGTGCTAACATAAATCAATTTTACTAAAAAATCAAATTCTATATAAAGTCAAGAAAGCGTGATAGATATATCATGATAAAAATTGTTCTAAAATTATATTTTTGTGCAGAAAGATTCATATCGGAATTCACTATGCACTTTTTTGATAAATTGTTCAACTTGTTAATATATGAGTAATTACCCACACATATCATCTAACATAAACTAGAATTAAATTAAAGTTTATTTCTAAAAAAAATGAAGAATATGATATATATTATGATAAAAATTATAATGTTTTTTAAAATTATTTTTTGCAGTAACATTCATATGAGAATTCTGTAATGTTTGTGTGCATATACACACTAATTTTGAGAAAATTGTTCAACTCGTTAATATATATGAGATTCTACCCAAACATGTCTTCTAACTAATACTAATCTAAATTATAGTTTGATTATAAAAAATGTTAAATAATAATGTAAAAATAATTTTTTTGTGTGTAATCATAATTATGATATTTTTTAATATTTATGTGATAACATACACTGATATTACGATAAAAATAGTGAAATAATAATGTCAAAATAATTATTTTGTGTCTTATCATAAGTATGATATTTTTTAATATTTAGGTGATAACATACATTGATTTTGACAAAATGAATCAACCCTCGAAAATTTCTAGAAAATATTATATTTATATGTTGCACTAAAATTATAATAAAGTTTTATTTAAAATTGATTTTGTGTATTCACAGACACATGCATGATATTTCATCCACATTTGATGTGCTAAAATATATCAATTTTAACAAAAAAATATCAAATACATAAAAATATCAATATAACATGATAAATATATTATTATAAAATTTTATAGTTTTGTTTTAAGATAATTATTTTGTGTATTAAAATTCATATATTTTTTAAAATTTTTGCGCATTAATATACACCATTTTTGGGAAAATTGTTCAACTCGCTTATATATTTGAGATGTTACCCATATATGTGTTCTAATAAACTCTTGTTTTAGATAAAAGTTTAATTTTTAAAATTCTCAAGGAACATGGTATATACTTTATTATAAAAATAATAAATATCTCTTTTAAAATATTTTTTGTACTACCATATATAAGAGATTTCATTGATATTTGTGTGCTAACATGCATTGTTTCCTAAAAAAGAACAACCCAAAAAAACTAAGAAAATCGTATATATTGCAATAAATATATAATAAAGTTTCATATAGAAGTATTTTTTTCTATTGACATGCATATGTGATTTATTCACATTTGATGTGCTAATATATACCAATTTTAACAAAAGTTCACATACTAAATATTTAAGAAAAAAATGATAGATATATTTTGATAAAAATAATAAAGTTTTGTTTTCATATTATATTTTTCTGTAGTAGCATTCATGTGAGAGTTCACAAAACCTTGTGTGTTTATATACACTGGTTTAAAGAAATTGCTCAACTCGATAATATATATGATTTTATGCACATATATGACTTTTAACATAGACTAATTTCAATTTTTATTTTGATTCTAAAAAAATAAATAAAATGAAATATATTTTTTGATAAAATATTGAAATATTAATTTTCAAATAATAATTTATGTGCAACATACAATGTAGATTTCGTCGATTTTTATGTGCTAACATACATTGTTTTCGAGAAAAATATCAACCCATTAAAAAATCAAGAAGTGAACATATAAAAACATTTCATTTAATCTTACTTCTTTTATAATGGCATGCAGATGCGATTTTAACCATATTTAATTTGGTAATATATATCAAATTTAACTAAAAGTTCAAATATTTAAAATTCAAGAAAACTTGATAGGTAGGTATATTACATAAAACTAACAAAGATTTGTTTTAAATTATGTTTTTATTTCAAACATTATATAAGAATTCACTAATCTTCATGTGCTAATATACACTAATCTTGAGAATTTGTTCAGCTTGTTAATTTATTTGAGATTCTTCCCATATATGTATTCTAATATATAGTAATTTTAAAAAAATTATAATTTATAAAAAAATTAGTAATATGATACATATTTTATGATACATTTAGTAAACATGTTGCTTTTGAAATAAAATGTTGTGTGATATCATACATAAGGTAATTTGTCAATATTTATGTGTAAACATAAATTAATTTTGAGAAAATTGACCAACCCTTAAAAAACTATAGAACTGTTGTATTTATATGTTTCAATAAAATTACAATAATGTTCGATTTAAAATTTATTATGCGTATTCACATACATAAAAGATTTCATATGTATTTTGCAATACGAACATATATTAGTTTTATCGAAAAGTTCAAATATTAAAAAATTAAGATAGCATGATAGATATATAATAAAAACAATAAAGTTTTGTTTTAAGATTAATATTATTTGTTTTAACATTAATATGAGATTTCATTAAATTTTGTGTGCTAGTACATACCATTTTTTGTCAATTTTTTTAACTTGTTAATATATATGAGATTTTACCTATATTTGTGTTCTAACATACTCCTGTGTTATCTAAAAGTTCAGTGCCTAAAAATGCATAGAACATGATTTATAATGTGTAAGAAACAAGATAATAATAATTTTAAAGTATGTTTTGGGTGCTATCATACTTAAGCGATTTCCTTGATAAGTGGGTGCTAACAAACATTATTTTTGAGAAAAAAGATCAGCCACAAAAAACTCAAGAAAATGACATATATTTTGAAAAACTAATACAATAAAATTTCATTTAAACTTAATTTTTTATATTGACACACACATGATTTTTCATCCATTTTAACAAAAAATCAAATACTATATAAAGTCAAGAAAGCGTGATTGATATATCATGATAAAAAATTGTTCTAAAATTATATTTTTTTGCAGAAAGATTCATATCGGAATTCACTATGCACTTTTTTGATAAATTGTTCAACTTGTTAATATATGTTTGTGTTTATATATATATATATATATATATATATGAGGATTTACCCACACATATCATCTAACAGAAACTAGATTTAAATTAAAGTTTAATTCTAAAAAATTGAAGAATATGATATATATTATTTTAAAACTAATAATGTTTTTTAAAATTATTTTTTGTGCAGTAACATTCATATGAGAATTCTGTAATGTTTGTGTGCATATACACACTAATTTTGAGAAAATTGTTCAACTTGTTAATATATATGAGATTCTACCCATACATGTCTTCTAACAAATACTAATCTAAATTAAAGTTTGATTAAGAATATGCTATATATTTGGATAAAAATAGTTAAATAATAATGTCAAAATAATTATTTTGTGTGTTATCGTAAGTATGATGCTTTTTAATATTTATGTGATAAGATGGGCTGATTTCGACAAAATGAATCAACCCTTAGTATTATATTTATATGTTGCACTAAAATTGTAATAAAGTTTTATTTAAAATTGATTTTGTGTATTCACAGACACATGTATGTTATTTTTTCCACATTTGATGCGCTAAAATATATCAATTTTAACAAAAAAGATCAAATACATAAAAATATCAATATAACACGATGAATATATTATTATAAAATTTTAAAGTTTTGTTTTAAGATAATTATTTTATGTATTAAAATTCATATAATTTTCTTAAATTTTTGTGCATTAATATACAACATTTTTAGGAAAATTGTTCAACTCGCTTATATAAATATGAGATATTACCCATATACATGTTCTAATAAACTCTTGTTTTAGATAAAAGTTTAATTTTTAAAATTCTAAAAGAACATGTATATACTTTATTATAAAAATAATAAAATATCTCTTTTAAAATATTTTTTGTGCTACCATATATAAGAGATTTCATTGATATTTGTGTGCTAACATGCATTGTTTCCTAAAAAAGAACAACCTAAAAAACTAAGAAAATCATATATATTGCAATAAATATATAATAAAGTTTCATATAGAAGTATTTTTTTCTTTTGACATGCATATGTAATTTATTCATATCTGATGTTCTAATACCAATTTTAACTAAAAGTTCACATACTAAAAATTTAATAAAACGTGATAGATATATTTTGATAAAAATAATAAAGTTTTGTTTTCATATTATATTTTCCTGTAGTAGCATTCATGTGAGAGTTCACAAAACTTTGTGTGTTAATATACACTGATTTTAAGAAATTACTCAACTTGTTAATATATATGATATTCTACATATATATCTCTTTTAACATAGACTAATTTCAATTTTTACTTTGATTCTAAATAAATAAATAAAATGATATATATTTATGATAAAATAGTGAAATATTAATTTCACAATAAAAATTTATGTGCTACATAGAAAGGAGATTTCGTCGATTTTTATGTGCTAACAAACATTGTTTTCGAGAAAAATATCAACCCAGGAAAAAATCAAGAAAATGTCATATATATTGTAGTAAACAGATAACAACATTTCATTTAATCTTAATTTTTTATATTGGCAAGCATATGCGATTTTAACCAAATTTAATTTGGTAATATATATCAAATTTAACTAAAAGTTCAAATATTTAAAATTCAAGAAAACATGATAGGTAGGTATATTACATAAAACTAACAAAGATTTGTTTTAAATTATGTTTTTATGTCAAAACATTCATATAAGAAATCACTAATCTTCATGTGCTAATATACCCTAATCTTGAGAATTTGTTCAGCTTGTTAATTTATTTGAGATTCTTCACATATATGTCTTCTAATATACACTAATTTTAAACAAATTATAATTTCTAAAAAAAAGTAATATGATACATATTTTATGATAAATTTAGTAAAAATTTTGCTTTTGAAATAAAATGCTTTGTGATATCATACATAAGGTAATTTGTCAATATTTATGTGTAAACATAAATTGATTTTGAGAAAATGGACCAACCCTTAAAAATTATAGAACTGTTGTATTTATATGTTTCAATAAAATTACAATAAAGTAAGGTTTAAAATTTATTATGCGTATTTACATACATAAAAAATTTCATATGTATTTTTCAATATGAATATAAATTAATTTTATCAAAAAGTTCAAATATCGAAAAAATCAAGATAGCTGATAGATATATAATAAAAACGATAAAGTTTTGTTTTAAGATTAATATTACTTGTATTAAAATTCATATGAGATTTCACTAAACTTTGTGTGCTAGTACAAACCATTTTTGTGAAATTGTTTAACTCGTTAATATATATATATATATATATATATATGAGATTTTACCTATATTTGTGTTCTAACATACTTTTGTGTTATCTAAAAGTTCAATGGCTAAAATGCATAGAACATGATTTATATTGTGTTAGAAACAAGATAATAATAATATTAAAGCAAGTTTTGGGTGCTACCATACTTAAGCGATTTTCTTGATATTAGGGTGCTAACAAACATTGTTTTTGAGAAAAAAGATCAGCCACAAAGAGCTCAAGCAAACGACATATATTTTGCAAAACAAATATAATAAAATTTCATTTAAACTTAATTTTTTATATCGACACACATATGATATTTCATCCATTTTGATGTGCTAACAAAAATCAATTTTAACATAAAAAATTCAAATTCTATATAAAGTCAAGAAAGCGTGATAGATATATCATGAAAAAAAGTTGTTCTAAAATTATATTTTTGTGCAGAAAGATTCATATCGGAATTCACTATGCACTTTTTGATAAATTGTTCAACTCTATATATATATATATATATATATATATGGATAAAATGGGGCTGCCCCCTAGGGGGAGCTAACTTGGCTCCCCCCGCCCCATTTTCACCAATTTTTTTTATTTTTTTTTGAAAATTTCTTCCATAAATATTCATCACTATATCCCTATATTATGCTATTAAAATTTCGTGCGAAACAGAGACTCCTACGACCTCCATCCAGACAGTCATTTTTTAACGGTAACAGGATTTTTTAAATCGACCCCGTTTGGATGGAGGTCGTAGAAGTCTCTGTTTCGCACGAAATTTTAATAGCATAATATAGGGATTTAATAATGAATTTACACGGTTTTAGATTTCAAAAAAAATAAAAAAAAATTATGTCAAAAAGGGGCGGGGGGAGCTAAGTTAGCTCCCCCTAGGGGGCATACACATTTTTCCCTATATATATATATATATATATGGAAAAAATGGGGCTGCCCCCTGGGGGCAGCCAACATGGCTGCCCCCGCCCCATTTTTCGGCGTTTTTTTATTTTTTTTGAAAAATAAAACCATGTATATTCATCCATATATCCCTCCTACATGCCATTCGAATTTCGTCAGAAACAAAGACTCCTACGGCCTCCATCTCGATGGTATCGATTTAAAAAAATCCTGTTACCGTTAAAAAATTACTGTCCGGATGGAGGCCGTAGGAGTCTTTGTTTCTGACGAAATTCGAATGGTATATAGGAGGGATATAGGGATGAATGTATATGGTGTTATTTTTCAAAAAAATAAAAAATTTTCCCAAATAAGGCGGGGGCAGCCATGTATATATATATATGAGAAATTACCCACACATATCATCTAACATAAACTAGATTTAAATTAAAGTTTAATTCTAAAAAATTGAAGAGTATGATATATATTATGATAAAACTAACCATGTTTTTTAAAATCATTTTTTGCAGTAACATTCATATGAGAATTCTGTAATGTTTGTGTTCATATACACACTAATTTTGAGAAAATTGTTCAACTCGTTAATAATATGAGATTCTACCCATACATGTCCTCTAATAAATACTAATATAAATTAAATTTTGATTATAAAAAATAAAAATAGGAAATAATAATGTAAAAATAATTATTTTGTGTTATCATAAGTATGATATTTTTTAATATTTATGTGATGATATACACTAATATTACGATAAAAATAGTGAAATAATAATGTAAAAATAATTATTTTGTATGTCATCATAAGTTTGATATTTTTTAATATTTATGTGATAAAATATACTGATAGAAGGTATTATATTTATATGTTGTACTAAAATTATAATAAGGTTTTATTTAAAATTGATTTTGTGTATTCACAGACACATGCATGGTATTTCATCCACATTTGATGTGCTAAAATATATCAACTTTAACAAAAAAGATCAAATACATAAAAATATCAACATAAAGTGATAAATATATTATTATAAAATTTTAAAGTTTTGGTTTAAGTAATTATTTTTTGTATTAAAATTTATATATATATTTTTAAATTTTTGTGCATTAATATACGCCATTTTTGGGAAAATTGTTCAACTCGCTTATATATATATATATATATATATATATATATATATGAGATGTTACCCATATGTGTTCTGATAAACTCTTGTTTTAGATAAAAGTTTAATTTTTAAAATTCTCAAAGAACATGGTATATACTTTATTATAAAAATAATAAATATCTCTTTTAAAATATTTTTTATGCTACAATATATAAGAGATTTCATTGATATTTGTGTGCTAACATGCATTGTTTCCTAAAAAAGAACAACCCAAAAAACTAAGAAAATCATATATATTGCAATAAATACATAATAAAGTTTCATATAGAAGTATTTTTTCTATTGACATGCATATGTGATTTATTCATATTTGATGTGCTAATATATACCAATTTTAACTAAAAGTTCACATACTAAAAATTTAAGAAAAAAATGATAGATATATTTTGATAAAAATAATAAAGTTTTGTTTTCATATTATATTTTTTGTAGTATCATTCATGTGAGTGTTCACAAAACTTTGTTTGTTAATATACACTAATTTTAAAAAATTGCTCAACTCGTTAATATATATGATATTATGCACATATATTTCTTCGAACATAGACTAATTTAAATTTTTAATTTGAATATAATAAAAAAATAAAATTATATATATATTTTTTCGATAAAATATTGAAATATTAAATTTAAAATAAAAATTTATGTGCAACATACAAAGGAGATTTCGTCGATTTTTATGAGCTAACATACATTGTTTTCAAGAAAATATCAACCCTGTAAAAATCAAGAAAATTTCATATATATTTTAGTAAACATATAAAAACATTTCATTTTATATTAATTTTTTATAATGGCATGCATATGCGATTTTAACCATATTTAATTTGGTAATATATATCAAACTTAACTAAAAGTTCAAATATTTAAAATTCAAGAAAACTTGATAGGTAGGTATATTACATAAAACTAACAAAGATTTGTTTTAAATTATGTTTTTGTGTCAAAACATTCATATAAGAATTCACTAATCTTCATGTGCTAATACACACTAATCTTGAGAATTTGTTCAGCTTGTTAATTTATTTGAGATTCTTCCCATATATGTCTTCTAATATACACTAATTTTAAAAAAATATAATTTATAAAAAAATAAGTAATATGATACATATTTTATGATATATTTAGTACAAATGTTGCTTTTGAAATAAAATGTTGTGTGATATCATACATAAGGTAATTTGTCAATATTTATGTGTAAACATAAATTGATTTTGAGAAAATGGATCAACCCTTAAAAAAACTATAGAACTGTTGTATTTATATGTTTCAATAAAATTATGATAAAGTTCGATTTAAAATTTATTATGCGTATTCACATACATAAAAGATTTCATATGTATTTTACAATACGAACATATATTAATTTTATCAAAAAGTTCAAATATAAAAAAAATCAAGATAGCATGATAGATATATAATAAAAACGATAAAGTTTTGTTTTAAGATCAATATTATTTGTATTAACATTCATATGAGATTTCATTAAACTTTGTGTGCTAATACATACCATTTTTGTGAAATTTTTTAACTCGTTAATATATATATATATATATATGAGATTTTCGCTATATTTGTGTTCTAACATACTTTTGTGTTATCTAAAAGTTCAATGGCTAAAAAATGCATAGAACATGATTTATACTGTGTTAGAAACAAGATAATAATTATTTTAAGTAAGTTTTGGGTGCTACCATACTTAAGCGATTTCCTTGATATTAGGGTGCTAACAAACATTATTTTTGAGAAAAAAAGACCAGCCACAAAAAACTCAAGAAAACGACATATTTTGCTAAACAATTATAATAAAATTTCATTTAAACTTAATTTTTTATATTGACACACATATGATATTTCCATTTTGATGTGCTAACATAAATCAATTTTACCAAAAAAAATCAAATTCTATATAAAGTCAAGAAAGCGTGATAGACATATCATGATAAAAAATTGTTCTAAAATTATATTTTTGTGCAGAAAGATTCGTATCGGAATTCACTATGCACTTTTTTGAAAAAATGTTCAACTTGTTAATATATATATGAGTAATTACCCACACATATCATCTAACATAAACTAGAATTAAATTAAAGTTTGATTCTAAAAAATTGAAGAATATGATATATATTATGATAAAACTAATAATGTTTTTTAAAATTATTTTTTGCAGTAACATTCATATGAGAATTCTATAATGTTTGTGTGCATATACACACTAATTTTGAGAAAATGGTTCAACTCTTTAATATATATGAGATTCTACCCATACATGTCTTCTACAAATACTAATCTAAATTAAACTTTGATTATAAAAAATAAAAATAGTGAAATAATAATGTCAAAATAATTATTTTGTGTGTAATCATAAGTATGATATTTTTGTAATATTTATGTGATAAGATACAATGATATTACGATAAAAATAGTGAAATAATAATGTCAAAATAATTATTTTGTGTGTTATCATTAGTATGATATATTTTTAAAAAATGTATGATAACATACATTGATTTTGACAAAATGAATCAACCCTTGAAAATTTCTAGAAAGTATTATATTTATATGTTGCACTAAAATTATAATAAAGTTTTATTAAAAATTGATTTTGTGTATTCACAGACATATGCATGATATTTCATCCACATTCGATGTGCTAAAATATATCAATTTTAACAAAAAAGATCAAATACATAAAAATATCAATATAACATGACAAATATATTAGTATAAAATTTTGAAGTATTGTTTTAAGATAATTATTTTATGTAATAAAATTCATTTATTTTTATAAATTTTTTGTGCATTAATTTATGCCATTTTTGGGAAAATTGTTCAACTCGCTTATATATATGAGATGTTACCTATATATGTGTTCTAATAAACTCTTGTTTTAGATAAAAGTTTAATTTTTAAAATTCTCAAAGAACATGGTATATACTTTATTATAAAAATAATAAATATCTCTTTTAAAATATTTTTTGTGCTACCATATATAAGAGATTTCATTGATATTTGTGTGCTAACATGCATTGTTTCCTAAAAAAGAACAACCCAAAAAACTAAGAAAATCATATATATTGCAATAAATATATAATAAAGTTTCATATAGAAGTATTTTTTCTATTGACATGCATAAGTGATTTATTCATATTTGATGTGCTAATACAAACCAATTTTAACTAAAAGTTCACAAACTAAAAATTTAAGAAAAAAATGATAGATATATTTTGATAAAAATAATAAAGTTTTGTTTTCATATTATATTTTTCTGTCGTAGCATTATGTGAGAGTTCACAAAACTTTGTGTGTTAATATACACTGTTTTTAAGAAGTTTCTCACCTCGTTAATATATATGATATTATGAACATATATGTCTTTTAACATAGACTAATTTCAATTTTTATTTTGATTCTAAAAAAATAAATAAAATGATATATATTTTTTCGATAAAATATTGAAATGTTTATTTTAAAATAAAAATTTATGTGCAACATACAAAGGAGATTTCGTCGATTTTTATGTGCTAACATACATTGTTTTCAAGAAAAATATCAACCCAGTAAAAAATCAAGAAAATTTCATATATATTTTAGTAAACATATGGAACATTTCATTTAATCTTAATTTTTTATAATGGCATGCATATGTGATTCATATTTAATTTGGTAATATATATATATATATATCAAATTTAACTAAAAGTTCAAATATTTAAAATTCAGGAAAACTTGATAGGTAGATATATTACATAAAACTAACAAAGATTTGTTTTAAATTATGTTTTTATTTCAAAACATTCATATAAGAATTCACTAATCTTCATGTGCTAATATACACTAATCTTGAGAATTTCTTCAGCTTGTTAATTTAATTGAGATTCTTCCCATATATGTCTTCTAATATATAGTAATTTTTAAAAAAAATATAATTTATAAAAAAAATTAGTACTGTGATACATATTTTATGATACATTTAGTAAAAATGTTGCTTTTGAAATAAAATGTTGTGTGATATCATAGATAAGGCAATATGTCAATATTTATGTGTAAACATAAATTGATTTTGAGAAAATGGATCAACCCTTAAAAAACTATAGAACTGTTGTATTTATATGTTTCAATAAAATTATAATAAAGTTCAGTTTAAAATTTATTATGCGTATTCACATACATAAAAGATTTCATATGTATTTTACAATACAAACATATATTAATTTTATCAAAAAGTTCAAATATTGAAAAAAAATCAAGATAGCATGATAGATATATAATAAAAATGATAAGTTTTATTTTAAGATTAATATTATTTGTATTAACATTCATATGAGATTTCATTAAACTTTGTGTGCTAGTACATACCATTTTTGTGAAATTGTTTAACTCGTTAATATATATGAGATTTTAGCTATATTTGTGTTCTAACATACTTTTGTGTTATCTAAAAGTTCAATGGCTAAAAAATGCATAGAACATGATTTATATTGTGTTAGAAACAAGATAATAATAATTTTTAAGTAAGTTTTGGGTGCTACCATACTTAAGCGATTTCCTTGCTATTAGGGTGCTAACAAACATTGTTTTTGAGAAAAAAAGATCAGCCACAAAAAACTCAAGAAAACGACATATTTTGCTAAACAAATATAATAAAATTTCATTTAAACTTAATTTTTTATATTGACACACATATGATATTTCATCCATTTTGATGTGCTAACATAAATCAATTTTAACCAAAAAAATCAAATTCTATATAAAGTCGAGAAAACGTGATAGATATATCATGATAAAAAATTGTTCTAAAATTATATTTTTGTGCAGAAAGATTCGTATCGGAATTCACTATGCACTTTTTTGATAAATTGTTCAACTTGTTTATATATATATATATATATATGAGTAATTACCCACACATATCATCTAACATAAACTAGAATTAAATTAAAGTTTAATTCTAGAAAATTGAAGAATATGATATATATTATGATAAAACTAATAATGTTTTTAAAAATTATTTTTTGCAGTAACATTCATATGAGAATTCTGTAATGTTTGTGTGCATATACACACTAATTTTGAGAAAATTGTTCAACTCGTTAAAATATATGAGATTCTACCCATACATGTCTTCTACAAATACTAATCTAAATTAAAGTTTGATTATAAAAAATAAAAATAATGAAATAATGATGTCAAAATAATTATTTTGTGTAATCATAAGTATGATAATTTTTTTAATATTTATGTAATAAGATACACTGATATTACGATAAAAATAGTGAAACAATATTGTCAAAATAATTATTTTGTGTGTTATCATAAGTATGATATTTTTTAATATTTATGTGATAACATACACTGATTTTGACAAAATGAATCAACCCTTGAAAATTTCTAAAAAGTATTATAGTTATATGTTGCACTAAAATTATAATAAAGTTTTATTTAGAATTCATTTTGTGTATTCACAGACACATGCATGATATTTCATCCTCATTTGATGTGCTAAAATATATCAATTTTAACAAAAAAGATCAAATACAAAAAATATCAATATAACATTATAAATATATTGCTATAAAATTTTAATGTTTTGTTTTGAGATAATTATTTTGTGTAATAAAATTCACATATTTTTTAAAATTTTTGTGCATAAATATAAGCCATTTTTGGGAAAATTGTTCAACTTTCTTATATATATATGAGATGTTACCCATATATGTGTTCTAATAAACTCTTGTTTTAGATAAAAGTTTAATTTTTAAAATTCTCAAAGAGCATGGTATATACTTTATTATAAAAATAATAAATATCTCTTTTAAAATATTTTTTGTTCTACCATATATAAGAGATTTCATTGATATTTGTGCGCTAACATGCATTGTTTCCTAAAAAAGAACAACCCAAAAAACTAAGAAAATCATATATATTGCAATAAATATATAATAAAGTTTCATATAAAAGTATTTTTTCTATTGACATGCATATGTGATTTATTCATATTTGATGTGCTAGTATATACCAATTTCAACTAAAAGTTCACAAACTAAAAATTTAAGAAAAAAATGATAGATATATTTGATAAAAATAATAAAGTTTTTTTTTCATATTATATTTTTATGTAGTAGCATTCTTTGAGAGTTCACAAAACTTTGTGTGTTAATATACACTGTTTTTAAGAAATTGCTCAACTCGTTAATATATATGATATTATGCACATATATGTCTTTTAACATAGACTAATTTCAATTTTTATTTTGATTTTAGAAAAATAAATAATATGATATATATTTTTTCGATAAAATATTGAAATGTTGATTTTAAAATAAAAATTTATGCGCAACATACAAAGGAGATTTCGTCGATTTTTATGTGCTAACATACATTGTTTACGAGAAAAATATCAACAAGTAAAAAAATCAAGAAAATTTGATATATATTGTAGTAAACATATAAAAACATTTCATCTAATCTTACTTTTTTATAGTGGCATGCATATGCGATTTTAACCATATTTAATTTGCTAATATATATCAAATTTAACTAAAAGTTCAAATATTTAAAATTCAAGAAAACTTGATAGGTAGGTATATTACATAAAACTAACAAAGATTTGTTTTAAATTATGTTTTTAGTTCAATACATTCATATAAGAATTCACTAATCTTCATGTGCTAATATACACTAATCTTGAGAATTTGTTCAGCTTGTTAATTTATTTGAGATTCTTCCCATATATGTCTTCTAATATACACTAATTTTTAAAAAAATTATTATTTATAAAAGAATAACTAATATGATACATATTTTATGATACATTTAGTACAAATGTTGCTTTTGAAATAAAATGTTGTGTGATATCGTACATAAGGTAATTTGCCAATATTTATGTGTAAACATAAATTGATTTTGAGAAAATGGATCAACCCTTAAAAAACTATAGAACTGTTGTATTTATATGTTTCAATAAAATTATAATAAATTTCGGTTTAAAATTTATTAATGGTATTCACATACATAAAAGATTTCATATGTATTTTACAATACGAACATATATTAATTTTATCAAAAAGTTCAAATATCAAAAAATCAAGATAGCATGATACATATATGATAAAAACGATAATGTTTTGTTTTAAGATTAATATTATTTGTATTAACATTCATATGAGATTTCATTAAACTTTGTCTGCTAGTACATACCATTATTGTGAAATTTTTTAACTCATTAATATATATGAGATTTTAGCTATATTTGTGTTCTAACATACTTTTGTGTTATCTAAAAGTTCAATGGCTAAAAAATGCATAGAACATGAATTATACTGTGTTAGAAACAAGATAACAATAATTTTAAAGTAAGTTTTGGGTGCTACCATACTTAAGCGATTTCCTTGATATTAGGGTGCGAACAAACATTGTTTTTGAGAAAAAAAGATCAGCCACAAAAAACTCAAGAAAATGACATATTTTGCTAAACAAATATAATAAAATTTCATTTAAACTTAATTTTTTATATTGACACACATATGATATTTCATACATTTTGATGTGCTAACATAAATCAATTTTACCAAAAAAATCAAATTCTATATAAAGTCAAGAAAGCGTGATAGATATATCATGATAAAAAATTGTTCTAAAATTATATTTTTGTGCAGAAAGATTCGTATCGGAATTCACTATGCACTTTTTTGATAAATTGTTCAACTCGTTAATATATATATATATATATATATATGAGTAATTACCCACACATATCATCTAACATAAACTAGAAATAATTAAAGTTTAATTCTAAAAAATTGAAGAATATGATATATATTATGATAAAACTAATAATGTTTTTTAAAATTATTTTTTGCAGTAACATTCATATGAGAATTCCGTAATGTTTGTGTGCATATACACACTAATTTTGAGAAAATTGTTCTACTCGTTAATATATATGAGATTCTACCCATACATGTCTTCTACAAATATTATCTAAATTAAAGTTTGATTATAAAAAATAAATATAGTGAAATAATAATGTCAAAATTATTATTTTGTGTGCAATAATAAGTATGATATTTTTTAAATATTTATGTGATAAGATACACTGATATTACGATAAAAATAGTGAAATAATGATGTCAAAATAATTATTATGTGTGTTATCATTAGTATGATATTTTTAAAAAATATATGATAACATACACTGATTTTGACAAAATGAATCAACCCTTGAAAATTTCTAGAAAGTATTATATTTATATGTTGCACTAAAATTATAATAAAGTTTTATTTAAAATTGATGTTGTGTATTCACAGACACATCAATGATATTTCATCCACATTCGATGTGCTAAAATATATCAATTTTAACAAAAAAGATCAAAGACATAAAAATATCAATATAACATGATAAATATATTACTATAAAATTTTAAAGTTTTGTTTTAAGATCATTATTTTGTGTAATAAAAATCATATATTTTTATAAAATTTTTGTGCATTAATTTATGCCATTTTTGGGAAAATTGTTCAACTCACTTATATATATGAGATGTTACCTATATATGTGTTCTAATAAACTCTTGTTTTAGATAAAAGTTTAATTTTTAAAATTCTCAAAGAACATGGTATATACTTTATTATAAAAATAATAAATATCTCTTTTAAAATATTTTTGTGCTACCATATATAAGAGATTTCATTGATATTTCTCTGCTAATTGCATTGTTTCCTAAAAAAGAACAACCCAAAAAACTAAGAAAATAATATATATTGCAATAAATATATATTAAAGTTTCATATAGAAGTATTTTTTCTATTGACATGCATAAGTGATTTATTCATATTTGATGTGCTAATATATACCAATTTTAACTAAAAGTTCACATACTAAAAATTTAAGAAAAAATGATAGATATATTTTGATAAAAATAATAAAGTTTTGTTTCATATTATATTTTTCTGTAGTAGCATTCATGTGAGAGTTCACAAAACTTTGTGTGTTAATATACCTGATTTTATGAAATTGCTCAACTCGTTAATATATATGATATTATGCACATATATGTCTTTTAACATAGACTAATTTCAATGTTTATTTTTATTCTAAAAAAATAAATAAAGTGATACATATTTTTCGATAAAATATTGAAATATTAATTTTAAAATAAAAAGTTATGTGCAACAAACATAGGAGATTTCATCGATTTTTATGTGCTAACATAAATTGTTTTCGAGAAAAATATCAACCCAGAAAAAAATCAATAAAATTTCATATATATTGTATTAATCATATAAAATATTTAATTTAATCTTAATTTCTTATAATGGCATGCATATGCGATTTTAACCATATTTAATTTTGTAATATATATCAAATTTAACTAAAAGTTCAAATATTTAAAATTCAAGAAAACTTGGTAGATAGGTATATTACATAAAACTAACCAAGATTTGTTTTAAATTATGCTTTTGTTTCAAAACATTCATATAAGAATTCACTAATCTTCATGTGCTAATATACACTAATCTTGAGAATTTGTTCAGCTTGTTAATTTATTTGAGATTCTTCCCATATATGTCTTCTAATATACACTAATTTTAAGAAATTAATCAACTCGTTAATATATATGATATTATGCACATATATGTCTTTTAACAAAGACTAATTTCAAATTTTATTTTGATTCTAAAAAAATAAATAAAATGATATATATTTTTTCGATAAAATATTGACATATTAATTTTAAAATAAAAATTTATGTGCAACATACATAGGAGATTTCATCGTTTTTTGTGTGCTAACATACATTGTTTTCGAGAAAAATATCAACCCAGTAAAAAATCAAGAAAATTTCATATATATTGTAGTAAACATATAAAAACATTTCATTTAATCTTAATTTTTTATAATGGCATGCATATGCAATTTTAACCATATTGAATTTGGTAATATATATTAAATTTCACTAAAAGTTCAAATAATTAAAATTCAAGAAAACTTGATAGGCTGGTATATTACATAAAACTAACACAGATTTGTTTTAAATTATGTTTTTATCTCAAAACATTCATATAAGAATTCACTAATCTTCATGTGCTAATATACACTAATCTTGAGAATTTGTTCAGCTTGTTAATTTATTTGAGATTCTTCCCAAATATATCTTCTAATATACACTAATTTAAAAAAAACATATAATTTATAAAAAAATAAGTAATATGATACATATTTTATGATACATTTAGTAAAAATGTTGCTTTTGAAATAAAATGTTGTGTGATATCATACATAAGGTAATTTGTCAATATTTATGTGTAAACATAAATTGATTTTGAGAAAATGGATCAACCCTTAAAAAAACTATAGAATTGTTGTATTTATATGTTTCAATAAAATTATAATACAGTTCGGTTTAAAATTTATTATGCGTATTCACATACATAAAAGATTTCATATGTATTTTACAATACAAACATATATTAATTTTATCAAAAAGTTCAAATATCGAAAAAATCAAGATGGCATGATAGATATATAATAAAAATGATAAAGTTTTATTTTAAGATTAATATTATTCGTATTAACATTCATATGAGATTTCATTAAACTTTGTGTGCTAGTACATACCATTTTTGTGAAATTGTTTAACTCGTTAATATATATGAGATTTTAGCTATATTTGTATTCTAACATACTTTTGTGTTATCTAAAAGTTCAATGGCTAAAAAAATGCATAGAACATGATTTATACTGTGTTAGAAACAAGATAATAATAATTTTAAAGTAAGTTTTGGGTGCTACCATACTTAAGCAATTTCCTTGATATTAGGGTGCTAACAAACGTTGTTTTTGAGAAAAAAGATCAGCCACAAAAAACTCAAGAAAACGACATATTTTTCTAAACAAATATAATAAAATTTCATTTAAACTTAATTTTTTATATTGATACACATATGATATTTCATCCATTTTGATGTGCTAACATAAATCAATTTTACCCAAAATAATCAAATTCTATATAAACTCAAGAAAGCGTGATAGGTATATCATGATAGAAAATTGTTCTAAAATTATATTTTTGTGCAGAAAGATTCGTATCGGAATTCACTATGCATTTTTTTGATAAATTGTTCAACTTGTTAATATATATATATATATATGAGTAATTACCCACACATATCATCTAACATAAACTAGAATTAAATTAAAGTTTAATTCTAAAAAATTGAAGAATATGATATATATTATGATAAAACTAATAATGTTTTTTAAAATTATTTTTTGCAGTAACATTCATATGAGAATTCTGTAATGTTTGTGTGCATATACACACTAATTTTGAGAAAATTGTTCAACTCTTTAATATATATGAGATTCTACCCATACATGTCTTCTATAAATACTAATCTAAATTAAAGTTTGATTATAAAAAATAAAAATAGTGAAATAATAATGTCAAAATAATTATTGTGCGTGTAATCATAAGTACGATATTTTTTTAATATTTATGTGATAAGATACACTAATATTACGATAAAAAAAAGTGAAATAATAATGTCAAAATAATTATTTTGTGTGTTATCATAAGTATGATATTTTTTAATATTTATGTGATAACATACACTGATTTTGACAAAATGAATCAACCCTTGAAAAGTTCTAGAAAGTATTATATTTATATGTTGCACTAAAATTATAATAAAGTTTTATTTAAATTCATTTTGTGTATTCACAGACACATGCATGATATTTCATCCACATTCGATGTGCTAAAATATATCAATTTTAACAAAAAAAGATCAGATACAAAAAATATCAATATAACATGATAAATATATTACTATAAAATTTTAAAGTTTTGTTTTAAGATAATTATTTTGTATAATAAAATTCATATATTTTTTAAGATTTTTGTGCATTAATATATGCCATTTTTGGGAAAATTGTTCAACTTGCTTATATAATATATATATATATGAGATGTTACCCATATATGTGTTCTAATAAACTCTTGTTTTAGATAAAAATTTGATTTTTAAAATTCTCAAAGAACTAGGTATATACTTTATTATAAAAATAATAAATATCTCTTTTAAAATATTTTTTGTTCTACCATATATAAGAGATTTCATTGATATTTGTGTGCTAACATGCATTGTTTCCTAAAAAAGAACAACCCAAAAAACTAAGAAAATCATATATATTGCAATAAATATATAATAAAGTTTCATATAGAAGTATTTTTTATTGACATGCATATGTGATTTATTCATATTTGATGTGCTAATATATACCAATTTTAACTAAAAGTTCACATACTAAAAATTTAAGAAAAAAATGATAGATATATTTTGATAAAAATAATAAAGTTTTGTTTTCATATTATATTTTTCTGTAGTAGCATTCATGTGAGAGTTCATAAAACTTTGTGTGTTAATATACCCGATTTTATGAAATTTTGTCAACTCGTTAATATATATGATATTATGCACATATATGTCTTTTAACATAGACTAATTTCAATTTTTATTTTTATTCTAAAAAAATAAATAAAATGATATATATTTTTCGATAAAATATTGAAATATTAATTTTAAAATAAAAAGTTATGTGCAACATACATAGGAGATTTCATCGATTTTTGTGTGCTAACATACCATGTTTTCGAGAAAAATATCAACCCAGAAAAAAATCAATAAAATTTCATATATATTGTAGTAATCATATAAAACATTTCATTTAATCTTATTTTTTATAATGGCATGCATTTGCGATTTTAACCTTATTTAATTTGGTAATATATATCAAATTTAACTAAAAGTTCAAAAATTTAAAATTCAAGAAAACTTGATATATATGTATATTACATAAAACTAACAAAGATTTGTTTTAAATTATGTTTTTGTTTCAAAACATTCATATAAGAATTCACTAATCTTCTTGTGCTAATATGCACTAATCTTGAGAATTTGTTCAGCTTGTTAATTTATTTGAGATTCTTCCCATATATGTCTTCTAATATACACTAATTTTAAGAAATTGATCAACTCGTTAATATATATATGATATTATGCACATATATGTCTTTTAACAAAGACTAATTTCAAATTTTATTTTGATTCTAAAATAATAAATAAAATGATATATATTTTTTCGATAAATATTGAAATATATATATATATTAAAATAAAAATTTATGTGCAACATACATAGGAGATTTCATCGTTTTTTATGTGCTAACATACATTGTTTTTGAGAAAAATATCAACCCAGTAAAAAATCAAGAAAATTTCATAGATATTGTAGTAAACATATAAAAACATTTCATTTAATCTTAATTTTTAATACTGGCATGCATATGCGATTTTAACCATATTGAATTTGGTAATATATATCAAATTTAACTAAAAGTTCAAATAATTAAAATTCAAGAAAACTTGATAGGTTGGTATATTACATAAAACTAACACAGATTTGTTTTAAATTATGTTTTTATTTCAAAACATTCATATAAGAATTCACTAATCTTCATGTGCTAATATACACTAATCTTGAGAATTTGTTCAGCTTGTTAATTTATTTGAGATTCTTCCCATATATATCTTCTAATATACATTAATTTTAAAAAAACTATAAATTTATAAAAAAAAATTAGTAATATGATACATATTTTACGATACATTTAGTAAAAATGTTGCTTTTGAAATAAAATGTTGTGTGATATCATACATAAGGTAATTTGTCAATATTTATGTGTAAACATAAATTGATTTTGAGAAAATGGATCAACCCTTAAAAAAACTATAGAATTGTTGTATTTATATGTTTCAATAAAATTATAATTTAGTTCGGTTTAAAATTTATTATGCGTATTCACATACATAAAAGATTTCATTTGTATTTTACAATACGAACATATATTAATTTTATCAAAAAGTTCAAATATCGAAAAAATCAAGATAGCATGATAGATTAATGATAAAAATGATAAAGTTTTGTTTTAAATTAATATTATTTGTATTAACATTCATATGAGATTTCATTAGACTTTGTGTGCTAGTACATACCATTTTTGTGAAATTGTTTAACTCGTTAATATATATGAGATTTTAGCTATATTTTTGTTCTAACATACTTTTGTGTTATCTAAAAGTTCAATGGCTAAAAAATGCATGGAACATGATTTATACTGTGTTAGAAACAAGATAATAATAATTTTAAAGTAAGTTTTGGGTGCTACCATACTTAAGCGATTTCCTTGATATTTGGGTGCTAACAAACATTGTTTTTGAGAAAAAAGATCAGCAACAAAGAACTCAAGAAAACTACATATTTTGCAAAACAAATATAATAAAATTTCATTTAAACTTAGTTTTTTATATTGACACACATATGATATTTCATCCATTTTGATGTGCTAACATAAATCAATTTTACTAAAAAAATCAAATTCTATATAAAGTCAAGAAAGCGTGATAGATATATCATGATAAAAAATTGTTCTAAAATTATATTTTTGTGCAGAAAGATTCATATCGGAATTCGCTATGCACTTTTTTGATAAATTGTTCAACTTGTTAATATATGAGTAATTACCCACACATATCATCTAACATAAACTAGAATTAAATTAAAGTTTATTTCTAAAAAATGGAGAATATGATATATATTATGATAAAAATTATAATGTTTTTTAAAAATTATTTTTTGCAGTAACATTCATATGAGAATTCTGTAATGTTGTGTGCATATACACACTAATTTTGAGAAAATTGTTCAACTCGTTAATATATATGAGATTCTACCCAAACATGTCTTCTAACTAATACTAATCTAAATTATAGTTTGATTATAAAAAATGTTAAATAATAATGTAAAAAAAAATTTTTTGTGTGTAATCATAATTATGATATTTTTTAATATTTATGTGATAACATACACTGATATTACGATAAAAATAGTGAAATAATAATGTCAAAATAATTATTTTGTGTCTTATCATAAGTATGATATTTTTTAATATTTAGGTGATAACATACATTGATTTTGACAAAATGAATCAACCCTCAAAAATTCTAGAAAATATTATATTTATATGTTGCACTAAAATTATAATAAAGTTTTATTTAAAATTGATTTTGTGTATTCACAGACACATGCATGATATTTCATCCACATTTGATGTGCTAAAATATATCAATTTTAACAAAAAAGATCAAATACATAAAAATATCAATATAACATGATAAATATATTATTATAAAATTTTATAGTTTTGTTTTAAGATACTTATTTTGTGTATTAAAATTCATATATTTTTTCAAATTTTTGCGCATTAATATACACCATTTTTGGGAAAATTGTTCAACTCGCTTATATATTTGAGATGTTACCCATATATGTGTTCTAATAAACTCTTGTTTTAGATAAAAGTTTAATTTTTAAAATTCTCAAAGAACATGGTATATACTTTATTATAAAAATAATAAATATCTCTTTTAAAATATTTTTTGTACTACCATATATAAGAGATTTCATTGATATTTGTGTGCTAACATGCATTGTTTCCTAAAAAAGAACAACCCAAAAAAACTAAGAAAATCGTATATATTGCAATAAATATATAATAAAGTTTCATATAGAAGTATTTTTTTCTATTGACATGCATATGTGATTTATTCACATTTGATGTGCTAATATATACCAATTTTAACAAAAGTTCACATACTAAAAATTTAAGAAAAAAATGATAGATATATTTTGATAAAAATAATAAAGTTTTGTTTTCATATATATTTTTCTGTAGTAGCATTCATGTGAGAGTTCACAAAACCTTGTGTGTTTATATACACTGGTTTAAAGAAATTGCTCAACTCGATAATATATATGATTTTATGCACATATATGTCTTTTAACATAGACTAATTTCAATTTTTTATTTTGATTCTAAAAAAAATAAATAAAATGAAATATATTTTTTGATAAAATATTGAAATATTAATTTTCAAATAATAATTTATGTGCAACATACAATGTAGATTTCGTCGATTTTTATGTGCTAACATACATTGTTTTCGAGAAAAATA
The DNA here is from genome assembly GCA_037367405.1 of Ottelia alismoides. NCBI lineage: Eukaryota > Viridiplantae > Streptophyta > Magnoliopsida > Alismatales > Hydrocharitaceae > Ottelia > Ottelia alismoides. The sequence goes on from JAZKJV010002680.1 coordinate 284,726, forward strand.
TCAACCCATTAAAAAATCAAGAAGTGAACATATAAAAACATTTCATTTAATCTTACTTCTTTTATAATGGCATGCAGATGCGATTTTAACCATATTTAATTTGGTAATATATATCAAATTTAACTAAAAGTTCAAATATTTAAAATTCAAGAAAACTTGATAGGTAGGTATATTACATAAAACTAACAAAGATTTGTTTTAAATTATGTTTTTATTTCAAACATTATATAAGAATTCACTAATCTTCATGTGCTAATATACACTAATCTTGAGAATTTGTTCAGCTTGTTAATTTATTTGAGATTCTTCCCATATATGTATTCTAATATATAGTAATTTTAAAAAAATTATAATTTATAAAAAAATTAGTAATATGATACATATTTTATGATACATTTAGTAAAAATGTTGCTTTTGAAATAAAATGTTGTGTGATATCATACATAAGGTAATTTGTCAATATTTATGTGTAAACATAAATTAATTTTGAGAAAATTGACCAACCCTTAAAAAACTATAGAACTGTTGTATTTATATGTTTCAATAAAATTACAATAAAGTTCGATTTAAAATTTATTATGCGTATTCACATACATAAAAGATTTCATATGTATTTTGCAATACGAACATATATTAGTTTTATCGAAAAGTTCAAATATCGAAAAAAATCAAGATAGCATGATAGATATTTAATAAAAATGATAAAGTTTTGTTTTAAGATTAATATTATTTGTATTAACATTCATATGAGATTTCATTAGACTTTGTGTGCTAGTACATACCATTTTTGTGAAATCGTTTAACTCGTTAATATATATGAGATTTTTGTTATATTTGTGTTCTAACGTACTCTTGTGTTATCTAAAAGTTCAATGGCTAAAAAATACACAGAACATGATTTATACTGTGTTAGAAACAAGATAATAATAATTTTAAATTAAGTTTTGGGTGCTACCGTACTTAAGTGATTTCCTTGATATTTGGGTGCTAATAAACATTGTTTTTGAGAAAAAAGATCAGCCACAAAAAACTCAAGAAAACGACGTATATTTTGCAAAACAAATATAATAAAAAACTCATTTAAACTTAATTTTTTATATTGAGACACATGATATTTCATCCATTTTGATGTGCTAACATAAATCAATTTCAACAAAAAATCAAATTCTATATAAAGTCAAGAAAGCGTGATATATATATATATCATGATAAAAAATATTTCTAAAATTATATTTTTGTGCAGAAAGATTCATATCGGAATTCACTATGCGCTTTTTTGATAAATTGTTCAACTTGTTTATATATATATATATATATATATATGAGAATTTGCCCACACATATCGTCTAACACAAACTAGAGTAAGATTAAAGTTTAATTCTAAAAAATTGAAGAATATGATATATATTATGATAAAACTAATAATGTTTGTGTGTATATACACACTAATTTTGATAAAAATTTTCAACTCGTTAATATATAGAGATTCTACCCATACATGTCTTCTAATAAATACTAATCTAAATTAAAGTTTGATTATAAAAAATAAAAAAGAATATGCTATTTATTATGATAAAAATAGTGAAATAATAATGCCAAAATAATTATTTTATGTTGTATCATAAGTATGATATTTTTAATATTTATGTGATAACATATACTGATTCTGAAAAAATGAATCAACCCTTGAAAATTTCTAGAAAGTATAATATATATATGTTGCACTAAAATTATAATAAAGTTTAATTTAAAATTGATTTTGTGTATTCACAGACACATGTATGATATTTCATCCACATTTGATGTGCTAAAATATATCAATTTTAACAAAAAAGGTCAAATATATAAAACTACCAATATAACATGATAAATATATTATTATAAAATTTTAAAGTTTTGTTTTTAAGATAATTATTTTGTGTATTAAATTCGTATAATTTTTTAAAATTTTGTGCATTAATATACAATATTTTGGGAAAATTGTTCAACGCACTTATATATATATATAAGATGTTACCCATATATGTGTTCTAATATTGTTTTAGATAAAAGTTTAATTTTAAAATTCTCAAAGAACATGGTATATACTTTATTATAAAAATAATAAAATATTTCTTTTAAAATATTTTTCTGTGCTACCATATATTAGAGATTTCATTGATATTTGTGTGCTAACTTGCATTGTTTCCAAAAAAGAACAACCCAAAAAACTAAGAAAATCATATATATTGCAATAAATATAAAATAAAGTTTCATATAGAAGTATTTTTTCTATTGACATGCATATGTAATTTATTCATATTTGATGTACTAATATATACCAATTTTAAGTAAAAGTTCACATACTAAAAATTTAAGAAAACATGATAGATATATTTTGATAAAACAATAAAGTTTTGTTTTCATATTGTATTTTTTTGTAGTAGCATTCATGTGAGAGTTCACTAAACTTTGTGCGTTAATATATATGATATCTGCACATATATGTCTTTTAACATAGACTCATTTCAATTTTATTTTGATTCTAAAAAAATTAAAATGATATATATTTTTACGATAAAATAGTGAAATATTAGTTTTAAAATAAAAATTTATGTGCAACAAACAAAGGAGATTTCGTCGAATTTTATATGCTAACATTTATTGTTTTCGAGAAAATATCAACCCAGTAAAAATCAAGAAAATGTCATATATATTGTAGTAAACATGTAAAAATATTTCATTTAATATTAATTTTTTATATTGGCATGCATATGCGATTTTAACCATATTTAATTTGGTAATATATATCAAATTTAACTAAAAGTTCAAATATTTAAAATTCAAGAAAACATGATAGGTAGGTATATTACATAAAATTAACAAAGATTTGTTTAAAATTATGTTTTTGTGTCAAAACATTCATATAAGAATTCACTGATCTTCATGTGCTAATATACACTAATCTTGAGAATTTATTCAGCTTGTTAATTTATTTGAGATTCTTCCCATATATGTCTTCTAATATGCACTAATTTTAAATAAATTATAATTTATAAAAAAATAAGTAATATGATACATATTTTATGATAAATTAGTAAAAATGTTGCTTTTGAATTAAAATGTTGTATGCTATCATACATAAGGTAATTTGTCAATATTTAAGTGTAAACATAAATTTATTTTGAGAAATGGATCAACCCTTAAAAAACTATAGAACTGTTGTATTTATATGTTTCAATAAAATTACAATAAAGTTCGGTTTAAAATTTATTATGCGTATTCACATACACAAAAGATTTCATATGTATTTTACAATACAAACATATATTAATTTTATCAAAAAATTCTAATATCAAAAAAATCAAGATATCATGATATATGGGTGCTAACGTACATTTTTTTGAGAAAAAAGATCAACTACAAAAAACCCAAGAAAATGGCATATATTTTGCAAAATAAATATAATAAAATTTCATTAAAACCTAATTTTTTATATTGGCACACATATGAGATTTCATCTATTTTTATGTGCTAACATAAATCAATTTTAACAAAAAATTAAAATACTATATAAAGTCAAGAAAGCATGATAGATATATCATGATAAAAAATTTGTTCTAAAATTATATTTTTTTTTACAGGAAGTATCATATCAGAATTCATTATGCACTTTTTTGATAAATTGTTCAACTTGTTAATATATATATATATATATATATATGAGAATTTACCCACACATATCTTCTAACAAAGCTAGATTTAAATTAAAGTTTAATTCTAAAAAATGAAGAATATGATATATATTATAAAGTTAGTAAAATTTAACTTTAATATATATTTTTTCATGTTATCCAACATATGATTTTTTACCAATATTTGTGTGCTAACATACACAGATTTTTAGAAAATTGATCAACCCTTAATAAACTCTACAAAATGTTTTATATACATTAAAATTATATTATAATAATGTTTTGGTTAAAATTTATTTTTTTATTTAATGCCTATGAGATTTCATACATATTTGATGTACTAACATATATCAATTTTATCAAAAAGTTCAAATACTAAAAAGATAAAAATAGCATGATAGATATATCTTGACAAAATAGAAAAATTTTGTTTGAAGATTAATACTTTGTATATTAACATTCATATGTGATTTCACTGATCTTTGTGTTCTAATACACACCTTTTTGGGAAATTATTCAACTCAAAAATATATATGAGATTTTACCCATATTTGTCCTCTAATATACTCATGTTTTAGCCAACACATAAAAGTCTTTGTTGATATTTTTTGTGCAAACGTACATTATTTTAGAAAAAAAATAATATCCCCAAGAAAACTCAAGAAAATGCCATATATAGTAATAATATATAATAAAGTTTCTTTTAAACTTAACTTCTTGTTTTGACGTGCATATGTGATTTCATCCATACTAGATGTGCTAACATATATCTGTTTGAATTAAAATTTCAAATACTAAAAAATCAAGAAAATATGATGGATATATTGTTATAAAACTAATAATTTTTTATTTTAAAATTAAATTTCTGTGCAGTAACATTCACATGAGAATTCGGTATTGTTTGTGCGCTAATATGCATTGATTTTGAGAAATTGTTCAATTCATTAATATATATGAGATTTTACCCATATACGTGTTTTAACATACAATAATCTTAAATTAAACTTTAATTCTAAAAATACTTGAATATATGCTATATATTTTATGACAAAATAGTATAATATTATTTTTAAAGTAAATTTTATATATTGTCTTACTTATGATATTTCGTTAATATGTGCAAACATACATAGATTTTAAGAAAATAGACCAGCCATTAAAAAATCTAGAATATATATAGTAATAAAACTATAATAATGTTTTGTTGAAATCAATTTTGTGTATTCACATACATAAGAGATTTCTTCCACATTTGATGTGCTAACACGTATAAATTTTAATAAAAAGTTCAAAGGCTAAAAAATTCAAGATAGCATGATAGATATAATTTTTTAGCATCAATAATTTATGTATTAACATTCATAAACTTCAAATGAGGCGGGGTCTCACCATATATGTGGTGAGCCACCCTTAATTTAGGCATCTTTTCCATATATTTTACAATTTCTTATTTCATACATACAAAAATAAATATTAACACAATATGTTTAGTGAAAAAATATGAAAATATTATTATATTAGATGGAAATGTTAATTTAAATTTTGATGCTATATTTTACAAAATTCATTTTTTTTACAATGTGCAGTTTATACTTCTACAAAACTGTTACAGAGTTTTTACTAAGTTGACAGTAACCTTTAAAATTTCAGAAAAGCCCCACCTCATTTGAAAGGTCCCCTGTGTGTGTGTGTGTGTGTGATTTTATCCATATTTGTGTTTTAACCAAATATTATTTTAGCTAAAAGTTTAATTCCTAAATATAACAAAGAACTCGATACATATGCAATGAAATATTAATTTTAAAAGAAAAATCATGTGCTACCATACATAAAAGATTCATTGATATTCGTGTGCTAACGTACATTATTTTCAAAAAAAGAACAACCCCAAAAAACTCAATAACATGTCATTTGTACTAACTTACATATATAATAAATTTTAAATTTAATTTAATTGTTTGCATTAAGATGCATATGTGAATTCATCCATTTTTGATGAATTAAGATATATCAGTTTTAACAAAAAGTTCAAGTACTAAATAATTGTGAAAGCATGACGTCTACTATAATTAAACTAATAAAGTTTAGTTCAAAATTATATATTTGTGTGTTGTAATGTTCATATAAGAATTCATTAATCTTTGTGTGCTAATATACACTAATTTTGAGAAAATTGTTCAACTCGTTTGTATATATGAGATTTTATCGATATATATCTTCCAACATACACTAATTTTAAATCAAAGTTTTATTATAAAAAACATAAAGAATACGATATATATTATGATAAAAATAGTGAAATATTGATGTTAAATAATTTTTGTATGTTATCATATATTTCGTTAATATTTATGTAACAACATACATTGATTTTGAGAAGATGGTTCAAGCCTTAAAAAATTCTAGCAAATGTTATATTTATATGTTGCAACAAAATATAATAAAGTTTCATTTAAAATTGATTTTTTTATTCACAAACATCTAATTTTTCATCCATGTTTGATGTGCTAATATATATCAATTTTTATAAAAAAAAGTTCAAATACATAAAAAAATCAATATAGCATGATAGATATATTACTATAAAAATAATAAAGATTTTATTTAATTTAATTATTTTGTGTACTAAAATTCATATGAGATTTCATCAATCTGTATGTGCTAGTACACATCTTTTTTGGGAAATTGTTCAACTTGTTAATTATGAGATTTTCCCAATATTTGTGTTGTAACTACTCTTGTTTTAACTAAAAGTTTAATTCCTAAAAATATGAAGAATGTGATTTATATTTTGTTATAAAAAATAATAAAATCTTAAATTAAAAATAACTTTTTGTTTGCTACCATACACAAGAGATTTCCTTAATATATGTGTGCTAACTTACAATGTTTTTGAGAAAAAAGATCAACCTCAAAAACTCAATAAAATATCATATAATGTTGCAATAAAATTATATAAAGATTCATTTAAACATATTTTTTTATTTACATACATCAGAAATTTCATCCATATTTGATGTGCTAACATATATCAATTTTGTCAAAAAGCTCAAATACTAAAAAAACAATATAGCTTGAAAGATATATTTTTCCAAAATAATAAAAAAAATTGAAGATCAATATTTTGTGTATTACATTCATATGTGATTTTGCTAATATTTGTTTGCTAATACATATCTTTTTTGGGAAATTATTCAACTTGAGAATGTAAATGAGATTTTATCCATGTATGTACTCCTAGCATACTCATGTTTTAGCTAAATGTTGAACTCTGAAAACTCTCAAATAACATCATAAATAATTTGTAATAGAAATAACTAAATATCAATCTTAAAATTAAATTTTGTGTGCTTCCATACATAAAAGACTTTGTTGATATTTTTGTGGTAATATACATTGTTTTAAAAGAAAATTGATAATCGTGCATATGTGATTTCATCCATATTAGATGTGCTAACATATATCGATTTTAATTGAAAGTTTAAATATTTAAAAATACATAAAGCATAAGGATTATATTATGATAAAACTAATAAAGTTTTGTTTTAAAATTATATTTTTGTGCAGTAACATTCATATGAGAATTCTATAATGTTTGTGTGCTAATACACACTAATTTTGAGAAAATTGTTCAAATAGTTAATATATATGAGATTCTACCCTTATATGTCTTCTAACATGCACTAATTTTAAATTAAATTCTGATTATAAAAAAGAAACATAAAGGATATGATATATAAATAAATATATTATGATAAAACTAGTGAAATATTTATGTTAAAATATTTTTTAAATATGATATTTCGTTAATATTTGTGTGATAGCATACATTGATTTCGACAAAGTGGTTCAATCCTTAAAGATTTCTAGAAAGTGTAATATTTATATGTTGCAAAAAAATTATAATAAATTTTAATTTAAAATGGGTTTTCTGTATTCATATATATATATGATATTTTAGCCACATTTGATGTCCTAAAATATATATATTTTTTAAAAAAAGATCAAATACATAAAAACATCAATATGGCATGATATATATATACATATATTATAAAAAGTTTAAAGGTTTGTTTTAAGATAATTATTTTGTCTATTAAAATTCATATAAAATTTCTTTTGTTTTTGTTTGAAAATATACAATATTTTGGAGAAAACTGTTCAACCAGTTAATATATATGAGATGTTACGCATATATGTGTTTAACAATTTATTGTTTTAGCTAAAAGTTTAATTCCTAAAACTCCCAAATAACATCATATATACTTTGTTATACAAATAATAAAAATATCTCTTTCAAAATATTTTTTGCGCTACCATATACAAGAAATTTCGTTGATATTTGTCTACTAACATACATTGTTTTTGAGAAAAAGATCAACCCAAAAACTTAAAAAAATCATATATATTGCAATAAATATATAACGAAGTTTAATTTTGCCCAAATATGTCTTCTAACATAGACTAATTTTAAAATAAATATTGATTCTAAAAAGCTTAAAAAATTATATATATGATAAAAAAATTAAAATAAAATTTTAAAATAAAATTTTATGTGCTAGTTACATAGGAGATTTCATTGATATTTATGTGCTAACATATATTGATTTCAAGAGAATATCAACCCAACAAAAACTGAAGAAAATGTTATATATATTACAATAAACATATAATAAAATTTCATTTAAACTATTTTTTGTATTAGAACGCATTTGTTATTTCAACCATATTAGATCTGCTAACACATATATCAATTTTTACTAAAAGTTCAAATATTAAAAACTCGAGAAAGCATGATAACATTCATATAAGAATTCACTAATCTTTGTGTGATAATATACACTGATCTAGAGAATTTGTTAAGCTCATTAATTTATTTGAGATTCTACCCATATATGTGTTCGAATATACAATAATTTTAAATTTATTTTTATTTCTAAAAAAGTAATTAGTATGATACATATTTTATCATAATAATAGTAAAATATTGCTTTTGAAATAAAATTTTGTATGCTATCATATATAAGATATTTTGTCATGTGTAACATAAACCATTTTTGAGAAAATAGATCATCCCTTAAAAACCTATAGAAATTGTTATATTTTTATGTTTCAATAAAATTACAATATAGTTTCATTTAAAATTTATTATATGTATTCACATACATATGATATTTCATCTATAATTTATGTACTAACATATATCAGTTTTATTAAAAAGTTCACATATCGAAAAAATCAATATAGCATGATAGATATATAATAAAAATGATAAAATTTTGTTTTAAGATTAATATTATGTGTATTGTCATCCATATGAGATTTCATCAAACTTTGTGTGCTAATACACACCATTTTTGGAAAATTGTTTAACTCGCTAATATATATATAAGTGTGTGTGTGTGTGTGAGTGAGAGAGAGAGAGAGATTTTCATATTTGTGTTCTAACGTACTCTTCTTTTAGTGAAAAGTTTAATTTCTAATGGATGTGTAGAGCATGACTTATACTTTGTTCTAAAATAGGATAATAATAGTTTTAAAGCAATTTTTGGGTACCACCATACTGATTTCCTTGATATTTGGGTGCTAACATACATTATTTTAGAGAAAAAAATCAAGAAAAATGATATATATATATATATATATATATATATATTGCAAAACAAGTACAATAACTTTTCATTTAAACTTCATTTTTTTTATTGACACACACATGAAATTTCATCCATATTTGATGTGCTAACATATATCAATTTTAAAAAAAAAGTTCAAATACTACATAAAATCAAGAAAATATGATAGATATGCCATGATAATAAAAATGTGTTTTAAAATTATATTTTGTGTAGAAACATTCATATCAGAATTAATTAATTAATCCTTGTATGCTAATATACACATTTTCGATAAATTGTTCAACTTATTAAAATATATGAGATTTTACCCATACGTGTCTTCTAACATACAATAGATTTAAATTAAAGTTTAATTCTAAAAAATTAAATAATATGATATATATTGATAAAAGTAGTAGAATATAAATTTAAAATATATTTGTGTAAGTTATCCTACATATTATATTTTGCCAATATTTGTGTGTTAACATACATAAATTTTTATAAAAGGGATCAACCGTTAAAAATTTTAGTTTAAATTGTTGTTTACATTAGAATTATATTATAATAAAATTGTAGTTTAAATTGTTATTTACATACTTATGAAATTTCATCCATATTTGATGCGATAACATATACCAATTTAATCAAAAAATTAAATACTAAAAAAATAAATATTGCCTGATAGATATATTTTGATAAAAAAGAAAAAATTTGTTTGAAGATTAATATTTTTATAATAACATTCATATGTGATTTCACTAATCTTAGTGTGTAAATACACACCTTTTTGGGGAGATTATTCAACTCGAGAATATATAGGATATTTTCATCCAAATTGTCCTCTAACATACTTATGTTTTTGCTAAGATTCTAACTCCTAAAACTATCAAATAACAAGATAAATAATTTGTAATAGAAATAATGAAATTTAATCTTAAAATTAAATTTTCTGTGCTTCCATAGACATAAGACTTTGTTGATATTTTTGTACAAACGAATAGCCCCAATAAAAACTCAAGAAAATGCCACATATATGTATAGTAATAATATATAATAAATTTTCTTTTAAACTTATTTTCTTGCATTGACTTGCATAAGTAATTCCATCCAAATTAGATGTGCTAACATATACCAATTTTAACTTAATCAAGAAAATATGATGGATATATTAAGATAAAACTAATAAAGTTTTGCTTTAAAATTACATTTTTGTGCAGTAACATTCACATGAGAATTCAGTATGGTTTGTTTGCTAATTGATGAATCTATGATTCGTCACCTTTATTCTTTCATTTTGGCTATGGTAAAATACATGTAAATATTCATTGATTCACACTAATTAACATTCTAACCACAATAATTAATATTATATATTTAACATTTATTTTATATAAAATAAAATAATAAAGTTAAAAAGAAAAATAAAAGAAAAGAATGATGCAGATATGTAATATATATAGACTTATCCTAACCCGCAACCAGGTCAATATGAACTTGGTCGATAAAATAAATAAGTAGGGGGAGATAAAGATATTAATTTATAAAATTGATAGAAATCAAGAGCATTATTTGTACATTAATTCATTTTTCACATTATAAATATTTCACCCATTTTATTTATCATTAATATAACTTTAAACCAAAATATTCACCTCACGAAAGTTTCTTATAATAATATATATTAATTATAAAAATATCAGAAAAAATATTTAATAGATATATAATTGATGACACGCCTGACAACTCAGGTTAAGTATGTAATAATCAAGGGTCGTTGTGACCCGAATTGCCAAGCGTGATCAACGAGAAAATATATTAACCACTTTAAAGAAATCAAGAAATGACAAGCAAGCGGTCTTCTCTATCAAATTTACTTGTTATAGAGACCAGGGTGGAATACAAGGAGCACGACTTAAAAACTTAGCGATCAAATTTTAAAATTAATTTTTAGTGGTTTTTGATTTTTTTTTATTTTTTTATTTTCAAATAAAGCATGTCACAATATGCACAAGGAATAAAAAATACACATGTACACTCTCTTTTGTATTTTTTTATAGTATAATCCAAAAAATTACAGAAAATATATTTTTGGGTTTTACAGATTTTAAATTTTTTTTTGTAATTTTTTCAAAATTTTCAGATATTTTTGTGGTTTTATAAAAATCAAGCAGTGACAACAAAAGTGAACAATGCACAACTAAGAGTATTTTGCAACTTAAAAATGCTTTAAGTGCCCAAACTCCTAGAACTTATTTTTATTCTAAAGTATAAAAATTATCTACATATAGAGACTGAAATAACAATTTTTTTATTTTCTACAATTTTTATAAGATTTTTAGTTTTTCACAATTTTTTGGAGTTTTATAAATGATTAATGCATGAAAATTGGATAGAAATTACAAAACAGTAAAATACACCTACAGTAATTTTTTTGAAATTTTTAGACAAATTTTTGAATTTTTTGATTTTCTAAATTCAGGGAGACAAAAAGACATTGTTTTTTATTTTTTTAATATCAAATGATAACAAAATGCAATGAAAATTTTATACAATGTTTAATGCATAGCAAGAGCATACACAATTTTTTGTAAAATTTTTAGAGCACAAATAGCATTTATTTCATCAAGAAGAACATGCAAATAAATAGTCTGGGCATATAGGGACTGAAATATAAAAAGTTAAAGTTTCTGCATTAAAATATAAAAAAATAAACATGCTGGCAGAATATGCAAATTACCTAGTGGTGGGGTGGGGGCTTTTTTGCAACTATGGAAACTTTCAGGGGCGTGACAGCGGTTTTCCAAATTTTTTATTTTATTAAAAACCCAACCTAGGATTCATGTGCTTGGATCTTCATTCTTCAAGCAAACAAAAGGGGGTCGCAGCCTTCTTTGTTTCTTCAGCAAGGGGATAGGTGGCCGATGGTCACCGTCGCAGAGGGAGGCAAAGACGATAGCACCGCATGCTGGAGATCGATGGCCTGGCCGCTGGACGGTGCTTCTCGGGAGATACCTAGAACTGGCGAAGTCGCGACGTGAAGGCCGCGAACATCGCCCACGGTGGTTGCGGTGGTGGGCCGAGTAGGCGCAGGATGCGGTGGGCCAACGGAGAGGGTTGAGGGCTCTAAGCGGCGGGGCTACTCTTAGGCGGTCTTGCTGATGTTTTTTTTATTTTTTGTAAACAACTGACAATAAAAGGACATTTTTTATTTTTTTTTTATTTTACAAAAATTGTAAGCAGATTTGTAATAAATTTTTTATATTATTTTTTTATTTTTTAAAGATGGTCCTGCAAAATAAAGGTTAGAGAGAGAAGAAACACAACTATGTAATTTTTTTTATTTATCGATTTTATTTATAAAATAGGAAACGTGAATGGTGTGGATCCTGCGATATGGAAGATAGACCCAAATCTTCGGTCACCGTGCGTGACCGGAGTTGATAGATTGTACGACGTAGAACGGGAACGTGTAGAGATAGAGAAAATGGCGTGGAAATCGATGTCGGATCGGAAATGTGATATGGATGAAAATTAGTTATGAAAATTATGGATTTAGATCTACAAGCTTGATGAAAATAAAAACTATGCTACGGTTACACTAAAGAAATGACCGAAAAATTGGATCTCACCTTGGGGTCGAATACACTGTGATGGCCTCGACGAGGGTCGACTCGCTATCACTAGATGATTCGAAGGCTGAGCACCCTTCTTCAACGAGATCACTCTTGGAGATAGGCTCTTCTCTACCAAAGATTGATCAAAGAATGAATGAGGAAGGAGGAAGGAGGAAGCCAACAAAAAGAAAAAATTAAAAAGGAAAGTATATACAAAAGAGGAAGGTGTTTAGTGGTGGAATTAATAAAATAATTAAATTAATTAATTAAAATGAATTTTTTAATTAAATTAAATAAATAAATTTATAAAAAAACTAATAGCTACCTTATTGGTGGTTATTTAAGGTATAGAATAATATCTTATATGCAAGACATGTTTTCAGATCAAATAATGAATAAATTAAATAATTAAGTAATTAAATAAAAATTTCATAACTAAATTAATTAATTAATTTTAGATATTTAAATTTTTTTGGTGATTTATATGTAAGGAGATTAGTTGTATACAAATATTATATACATATAGTACAATATACATATGTACAAATAAGGAAATTATTTTTTTAATAAATTTTTTATTCTTTTTTTATTTTTAATAATGAAGATAATATTTACAATTATTTACATTATGTGTACAAAATAAATATTAAAAAATATATACAATATGTAATTGGTAAAACTGTACAAACCACCCCAGAAAACCGACTTTTCAACCGTAACTCCAAAAATTATGAAAATAGTCATTTGAAAGATAATTTAATTTAAAGTGTAATGGAAGTGATTTGATTCAATTTGAGTTTGTATGGAGCCGGAATTGGTATTTCAATTATCTCTTTACGGCTTTTTCTGAGTGTGATTATTTGAAATATTAACATTATTTTATTTTGTAATTATTTTTATTATTTACAAAATATTTTTATTTACAACTTTTGTGGAGAAATATATTTAATTTTAGGACAATTTATATACAAATAAAATAGTACTAGTTTTATACAAATATACAGGAAAAGTATTTACAAATTATTTTTGGTTTTTTGAATTAAAGGCCCGATCTCCTCCTACTTTATTCCTGTTCAATGAGGTCAAGTCTTGACCTTCTCTCGGGGTTCGGATCAGTCTGCATTTATTTCATAAATTCAGCCTTCGTTTTTCTTTACTTTTTCTTTTCTTCTTATTCTTTTATTTCGAATACAAAAAAGTGTTAAAAATTCATATTTAACAAATGCACGTAGAATGGTAATTTCATGTAACTAGTGGGTATTTACATGTGTTTGACTAAGTGAATGAATCTAAAATAAAATAATAAAGACGATGAATCGTGGATTCATCAATAATTAATTATGATGAATCAAAAAATCGTAAAAGCTAACTTTCAAGGTTCATAACTATTTATAGAAAACTCAAAATTGACCAAACTCCCTTTTAAACTTCATTTTATAACGAAAACTATTTATTAAAAATATCAAAAAAATATTAGAATAAATGGGTGAGTTTTGGCGTTTGGGCCCTTTTGTCTATATGTACTATATGTATAATCTTCCCTATTTTCTAATGAATTATTCTGAACTCTATTTAACTTAATTCTTTTTCTAATATGTTTCTAAAAATCAGTAGAAAATATAAAAATATAACTTAAAATAACATGCCAATAAATCTCAAAGCCACGAAGTAGTGACCCAAAGTTTTCAGACCTCATAACTCAGCCATATAGACTCTTAATTAGGCGTACTCACTTTTAAAGTTCGTTTTCTAGAATTATCTATCAAATGAAACTGATTTCGCTAAAATCGGTGTTAATATGCCAAATGTGGGTTTTGGGACCTTATTGGTATAAAATGTACAATGCATCTTAATTTTATCGTATTTAACATATGTCATTTCTTATATTTTTATACTTTGTTTCTATTTTATCATTATAATAAAATAAATAAAAAATATTAATTAATTAGTTAATTAATTTAACTATTTAATTATTTATATATTTAATTATTTAAATAAATATTTATTCAACTACTTATTTATTTATTTAATAATTAACTTAATTATTTATTTTAATTAATTATTTTTATCCTTTCTCATTCTTCCCTTTTCCCCCTTTTCTTCCTTGTCGTTCTTCTTCTTCCTACGCCTCTCTTCCTTTGTTCGTCGCTGCTCCTTCCTTCTTCCCTCCTCCAACCTCCATAATTGTATTAAAACTCTGAAAATGTTGTATGTCACAAAAAATATAATAAATTTAAATTTAAATTTATTTTGTATTATAATACGTATTATATAACATCCATAATTGATGTGCGAACATACATCACTTTTTACTAAGAGTTCAAATACTTACTAAAAATATAGATAGCATGGTAGATGTTTTATCATAAAACTAATAAAGTTTTGTTTTAAGATTAATATTTCGTGCATTAGTATTCATATGAAATTTGTTAATATTTGTATGCTAATATACACATTTTTAAAAAAATATTTAACTCGTTAATAATTATATGATATTTTATCCATATTTATGTTCTAACATACTAAAATTTTCACTTAAAATTTAACATAATATATATTTATTTTTTATAAATAATATTAATTTTAAAAATAAATTTTGGTGTGCTAACATACATGATATAGTTCGTTGATATTTGTACTCTAATGTACATTGACTTCGAGAAAAAGATCAACCCTAGAAAAAATCAAGAAAATGTTATATATATATATATATTGCAATGCAATTATTATGAAGTCCTTTAAAAATATTTTTTCTTTATTAACAAACATATGATATTTCATTTATAATAGATGAGCTAATATATATCAATTTTAGCTAAAAGTTCAAATACTAAAAAAATCAAGAAAGTGTGATAGATATATTATAATAAAATTATTAAACATATGATTTAAAATTATTTTGTCTGTATTAACATTCATATAAGAATCTGTTAATTTTATTTTCTTAAATACATTAATTTTGGGAAAATTTTCTATGGGTTAATATATATGAGATATTATCCATATTTGTGTTTTAACTTACACTAACGTCAAATTAAAGTTTTACTCCTAAAAAACTTCAAATGATATGATATATTTTTATGATAAAAGTAATAAAATATTATTTTAAAAAAAATTTTGTGATGTCACAAATATGAGATTTTATCAATATCTATGTGCTAACATATACTGATGTAAAAAAAGATCAACCCTTAGAAACTATAAAAAATTATATAAATATATATTGTAATAAATTCATAATAAGATTTCATTAGAAATTAGTTTTTTTGTTAACATGTGTATATATATATGAGAGAGAGAGAGAGTTCATCCAGATTTGATGTTCTAACATATATCATCTTTAACGAAAAGTTCAAATACTAAAAAATCAAGAAAATATGATATATATATATTCTGATAAAAATAATAAAGTTTTTTAGATTATTTTTGTGAGATAACATTCATATGAGAATTCATTGATCTTTGTGTGCTAACTACAATTTAGAGAGATTGTTCAACTCTTTCATATATTTGAGATTTTGCCCATATTTGCATCCTAATTTACTCTAATTTAAAAACTAATTCCTAAAAATACAAAAATATGATTTATATTTTATGATACAAATAATAATGCATTAATTCAAAAATAGATTTTTGTGTGATATCATACATATGTGATTTCATCAACATTTGAGTGCTAACACTGATTTTGAGAAAAAAATCCAACTCTTTAAACTCAAGAAAATTATACATATAGGGAGCGGGGAGCCTACATCTGAGGTATATTTAACTCCCTACATTCGGCCTTTTTTCATTATTTTTGAGTTTTTTGAAGGAACCCATAGGGTGAATTGCTCAATATATTGAGAGGAATATGTGTTTCAAGTTTCATGTAAAACAAACATTCCTAACATGTTCATCTTTAAGGGGTCAATTTCAGTCATTCTAAAATCGTTAAATTTTGATAGTCTTGATGGAGATGATAGAAGTCCCAAATTAAGTGATATGTGGTGATCTAATTCCCACAATGTTTCATTTTAAAAAATAAAAAGAAAAGAAAAAAAGAGCCATGTGTAACCCCCGGGTGCAAGCTCCCTTTTTTCCCCGAGTGTGTGTATTCCATTACAATTTGAATAAAGTTGCATTTAAAATAAATTTTGTGTATTAACATACATACGAGATTTTATAGATAAATATACATGAAACTTTCATACAATTAATAGCTTAATTTCTTCATATTCATGTATTAATATAAATTAAATTTGAAATAAAATTATGTCAAATGAAAAAAATAAGAAAATTGTGTGTGTGTGTGTGTGTGTCAATATTAGTAAAAGAAAGATCTTTGAAAGTTTAAAAGCATATTTTATTTAGATTTTACATAATAATATCCATCAAAACAATGTGATACTCAAACTTTAATATTTGTCTAGATGTGATTTTACGCCTTTTGTATTTAAGGTTAGAAAGATGAAACGATCAACTAAATTTCAATAGTCAATGACAACTTTGAGACATATATTAAAGATTGAGTACCACGTTGTTACCTTTCAAAGTTCATGTTTGACATCAAAACTAGGTGTATAGTCTATGGACTTTTGTGTAATTTACTACAAATTATATTCTTAAACAACAATAGATAGTATATTTCGATGAAATTTTCAAAGGTTGAGCTCTTAAGAAGTTAAATTTTTGATTAGGAAAAAATGGAGCTGTCCTCCGATCATTTTACCTCATTTTTAACTTTTTTGTAAAATATCATCATGTATATCTATCTATATCCCTTCAATATATCATTCGAATTTTGTCAAAAATGGAGACTCTTATGTCCTCCATCTAGAACAGATAACTTTAACGGTCTAGACACTACTGTAATCGACAGGTTTTAGATGGAGGGCATAGGAGTCTCCGTTTCTAATAAAATTTGAATGGCGTATTGGAGATATATATAGATGGATATACATGGTGATATTTTTCAAAAAAAATTGCGGAAAAATGGCAAGGGACAATCCCATCAAACCCTTTCGATTATATGCATATTTTGTCAAAGAAATACATATATATTTTTAGAAAAAGTTCAATTATAAAAAAAAATGAAATAAAATATTGCAAATTTATACAAGTATTGATTTTGTATTTTTTACTTCTTTATTTTCAATGTGGTAACTTTTGCTTATCTCGATAGGTATAGAAAAAATATAACATTGGATTTTTTAAAAAAAAATTATCAAGTGTATATCTTATCTTGAATTCCATTAACGTTATGCCTTAGCAAAAAAATGGAACGCAATATTTCCTGAGTTCAATAAGGTCATCCTCTTTTTGTATAAAACACGAGTATTTTAGTAGAATACATATACATTTTGTATACATATATTTTAATATTTTTTACTGGTAGAAGGAGGGATTTAAAGCTTTGACATTTGTATAAGTATCTGTTTAAAAACAAACATCGATACAGATATCATTTGTTTGTAAGTTCATGTACATACGTTACTATATGTATATGAATCGTATTCATTATGTATGTATTTGTGTGTCTTAATTGTACAAGTAATAATGGTAACTCTTTTTTTCGTAGTAATAATCGATGCGTTAAGATTCAAGGCCTATCAACAATACACAATAATCAGATAACAAAAACATATAAACTCCAATTCATCAAACTACAAAACCAGAAGTTCCATATTTGGATCCATGACATGCAAAGACATGACTATGATTAGCTACCCTAGTAATTAAGCTTAATCCTCATCCTAATCACTCAAAGAAGGTCTCCATGATGTCAGAGTAGATCTCGTCGCTGCCAGTCGAGTGCGGTGTGGGCATGCAAGAGGAAGCGTCGAGTGGGGAGGACGTGATGGAGGGAGACGACGACAACGCCGTGCCCCTCGCAGGGAGAGTGTATCTCCTCTTGAACTCGAATCCATGATCAATCTTCCTCTCATGCTCGAGCTTTTCCTTGCCCTCCTTGGTGCCACCAAAGAGGAGCTTGCTATCGTCCCTGCGATCGGTGAGGGCGATGAAGAAGGAGAGCCCATTGGGCCACTTCAGGTCGTGGTCGTGGTTGTGGTCGTGGTCGTGGATCATGCCTTCCAATTGCGTGAAGCCCATCTGATTGTAAGAGAATTGCGGCGGCGACAAAGGTCGATGGCTCCAGTTGGGGTACGGTCGGGTCGAGAGGTGCTTCAGTGCCGACGAGGATGCGATGGCTGGCGAGGAGGCTTGGGTGGAGGAGAAGAATTGAGAGAGGTAGAATCCATATTGGTAGCCAAGTGATTCAAACATGTGCCTCATCCTTAAGATGAAGTGCAAGTCTTCGGGGATCTATCATTAGCAAACATAATTAACAATAATCAAATCTTAATTTTGAGTTTATGTATCCTTAAGCAGTTCTTATTTGTAGGAACGACTGTTTCGTTGTTGGTTATTCTGATCACAATAATATTAAAAATATAAAATGGAACTCTTATAAATAAATAAAAATTATATGTGTACGTGTATGTAATTACATTGGCTTCTAGGGGTATATGTGCAACTATCCCAAAAAGAGCCAATGTTTAGGAGTCTAGAATTATATAAAATACATTTTTTTAAAAAAAAATTACCATTGTTTAGGAGTCCAAAAAGAGCCATTGTTTTTGTTCAATTGATTCAATCGGGTTTTATTGTTCAATTGATTGGTTTTTATTTTTTTTAACAACTAGGTGTTGGACCATTTTTCTTATGGTTCTTGGTTTAACTAGTTGAACCAGCCGTTTCGGTTTGGTTTTTAAAACCTTGGTTCAAGACGATAGCATGTTGTGGACATGAAGTGCTTATTTCAATTTCTAGCACTTATAAAGAGCTATGTTGTCCATTTAAGTTCTTAATAACAGGTGGGAGGGTCCCATATATGTGTTGGGGATCACTCCATCTTATTTTTATGCTATCTAAACATATAAAAAATTCATTTAAAGCTTATTTTTTTGTATGCAAGCATATATAATTTCAACTATATTTGATGTGCTAACATATATCGATTTTAACTAAAAATTCAAATATTAAAAACTCAAGAAAGCATTATAGATATATTACTATAAAACTAGTATAGATTTGTTTTAAATTATATTTTTGTGTCATAACATTCATATAATAATTCACTAATCTTCATATGCTAATATACACTGATCTTGACAATTTGTTTAACTCGTTAATTTATATGAGATTTGACTTATATAAGTCTTCTAACATCCATTAATTTAAAATTAATTTTTATTTATAAAAACATAAATAATATGATACATATTTTATGAAAAATAATAAAAATTACTTTTAAATTAAAGTTTTGTGTGCTAACATGCATGTGATAATTTATCGATATTTGTGTGTAACATACACTTATTTTGAGAAAGTGGATCAACCCTTAAAAGCTCTATAAAATATTGTATTTATTTGTTGCAATAAGATTACAATAAGGTTTCATTTAAAATTTATTATGTGTATTCAAATTCATAGGAGATTTCATATGTATTTGATGTGCTAACATATGTCAATTTTATCAAAAATTCAAGATCAAAAAAATAAAAATAACATGATAGATATATAACAAAAATAATGAAATTTTGTTTTAAATTATTAAAAATATGCGTATTAACATTAATATGAGATTTTGCTAAACTTTGTACGTTAATATACTACACCAGAAATTGTTTAACTCATTAATATATATACGAGATTTTACCTATATTTGTGTTCTAGCATTCTCTTATTTTATACAAAATTTTTGTTGCCAACAAATGCATAGAATATTATTTACACTTTGTTATAAAATATGATAATAATAATTTAAAATATTTTTTTGGATGCTACCATACTTAAGCGATTTCCTTGATATTTGGGTGCTAACATACATTGTTTTCAAGAAAAAAATCGACCACAAAAAAACTCAAGAAAATGTCATATATATATTGCAAAAAATGCAAAAAATTTTCATTTAAACTATTTTTTTGTGTAGACAAACATCTGAGATGTCATCCATATTTGATGTGCTAACATATATCAATTTTAACAAAAATCATATACTATAGAAAATCAAGAAAGTATGATATATATATATCATGATAAAAAAGTTTTGTTTTGGAATTATATTTTTTGTGTAGAAACATTCATATCGTAATTCATCAATACTTATCTCCTAATATACACTTTTTTGATAAATTGTTCGTCTTTAATTTTAAAATAACTTTTTGTTTGCTACCACACATAAGAGATTTCCTTAGATCAATCATAAAAAAACACAAGAAAATATCATATAATATTGCGATAGAACTACACAAAGTTTCATTTAAACTTAATTTTTTGTATTGACATATATCGGAGATTTCATCCATATTTGATGTGCTAACACATATCAATTTTATCAAAAAGTACAAATACTAAAAAATAATATATCCTGAAAGATGTGTTTTCTTAAAATAACAAATTCTTGTTTGAATATTTATATTTTGTTTATTAACATTCATATGTGATTTCTCTAATCTTTGTGTGTTAATACACTCCTTTTTAGGGAAATTATTCAACTTGCGAATATAAATGAGATTTTACCCATACATGTACTCTAACATACTCATGTTTTAGCTAGACGTTTAACTCCTAAAACTCACAAATAACATGATAAATGTTTTGTAATAAAAATAATGAAATATAAATCTTAAAATAAAATTTTGTATGCTTCCAGAAATAAAATACTTCGTTTATATTTTTGTGCTAACATACATTGTTTTAGAGAAAAAGAATACTGACTTGCATATGTAATTTCATCCATATTAGATGTGCTGCCATATATCAATTTTAACTAAAAGTTCAAATACTAAAAAAATCAAGAAAGCATGAGGGATATATTATGATAAAACTAATAATATTTTTAAAAATTATATTTTTGTGCAGTAACATTCATATGAGAATTCTATAATGTTTTGTGCTTATACACACTACTTTTGAGTAAATTATTCCACTCATTAATATATATGAGATTCTACCCATACATGTCTTCTAATAAACACTAGTTTAAATTAAAGTTTGATTATAAAAAATAGAAATAATATGCTATATATTATGATAAAAAATAGTGAAATAATAATGTTAAAATAATCTTTTGTGTGTTATCCTAAATATGATATTTTGTTAATATTTATATGACAGCATACATTGATTTTGATAAAATGGATCAACCCTTAAAAATTTCTAGAAAGTGTTATATTTATATGTTGCACTAAAATTATAATAAAGTTTCATTTAAAATTGATTTCGTGTATTCATATACACATGTATGATATTTCGGCCACATTTGACGTGCTAAAATATATCAATTTTAACGAAAAGATCAAATACATAAAAATATCCATATAACATGATAAATATAATATTATAAAATTTCGAAGTTTTGTTTTAAGATAATTATTTTGTGTATTTAAGTTTATATGATTTTTTAATTTTTTTGCACTGATATACAAAATTTTTGGGAAAAAAATATTCAACTCGTTTATATATATGAGATGTTACCCATATATGTGTTCTAACAAGCTCTTGTTTTAGATAAAAGTTTATTTTTTGAAAATCTCAAAGAACATGGTATACTTTATTATAAAAATAATAAAATATCTCTTTTAAAATATTTTTTGTGCTACCATATATAAGAGATATCATTAATATTTGTGTGCTAACATGCATTGTTTCCTAAAAAAGAACAAGCCAAAAAACTAAGAAAATAATATATATATTTCAATAAATATATAATAAAGTTTCATATATAAGTATTTTTTTCTATTGACATGCATATGTGATTTATTCATATTTGATGTGCTATTATATACCAATTTTAACTAAAAGTTCACATACTAAAAATGTTAGAAAACATGATAGATATATTTTGATAAAAATAATAAAGTTTTGTTTTAATATTATATTTTTTCTAGTAGTGTTCATGTCAGAGTTCACTAAACTTTGCATTTTAATATACACTGATTTTAAGAAAATGCTCAACTCATTAATATATATGATATTCTGTACATATATGTCTTCTAACATAGACTAATTTCAATTTTTATTTTTATTCTACAAAATAAAGAAAATGATATATATTTTTTATGATAAAATAGTGAAATACTAGTTTTAAAATAAAAATTTATGTGCTACATACATAGGAGATTTCATCGATTTTTATGTGCTAACATACATTGTTTTCGAGAAAAATATCAACCCAACAAAAAATCAAGAAAATGTCATATATTGTAGTAAACATATAACAACATTTCATTTAATCTTAATTTTTTATATTGGCATGCATATGTGATTTTAACCATATTTAATTTGGTAACATATATCAAATTTAACTAAAAGTTCAAATATTTAAAATTCAACAAATCATGATAGATAGATATATTCATAAAACAAAAAAAATTATTCGTTTTAAATTATATTTTTTGTCAAAACATTCATATAAGAATTAACTAATATTCATGTGCTAATATACACTAATCTTGAGAATTTGTTCTGCTTGTTAATTTATTTGAGATTCTGCCCATATATTTCTTCTAATATACACTAATTTTAAATAAATTATAATTTATAAAAAAACATAAGTATAAATCAATTTTGAGAAAATGGATCAACCCTTAGAATAACTATAGAATTGTTGTATTTATATGTTGCAATAAAATTACAATAAAGTTCCATTTAAAACTTATTATGTGTATTCACATACATCAAAGATTTCATATGTATTTTACAATACGAAGATATATTAATTTTATCAAAAAGTTAAAATATCGAAAAAAATCAAGATAGCATGATAGATATATAATAAAAATGATAAAGTTTTGTTTTTAGATTAATAATATGTGTATTAACATTCATATGAGATTTCATTAAACTTTGTGTGCTAGTACATACCATTTTTGTGAAATTTTTTAACTCGTT
Source organism: Ottelia alismoides (assembly GCA_037367405.1). Classification (NCBI taxonomy): domain Eukaryota; kingdom Viridiplantae; phylum Streptophyta; class Magnoliopsida; order Alismatales; family Hydrocharitaceae; genus Ottelia; species Ottelia alismoides. The sequence goes on from JAZKJV010002680.1 coordinate 308,570, forward strand.
AATATATATGAGATTTTACCTATATTTGTGTTCTAACATACTCTTGTGTTATATAAAAGTTCAATTGCTAAAAATGCGTAGAACATGATTTATATTTGTTAAAAACAAGATAATAATAATTTTAAAGTAACTTTTGGGCGCTACCATACTTAAGTGATTTCCTTGATATTTGGGTGCTAACATACATACATTGTTTTTGAGAAAAGATCAACCACAAAAAACTCAAGAAAATGACATATATATTGCAAAACAAATATAATAAAAATTTCATTTAAACTTAATTTTTTATATTGACACACATATGAAATTTCATCCATATTTGATGTTCTAACATAAATCAATTTTAACAAAAAAATTCAAATACTATATAAAGTCAAGAAAGCATGATAGATATATCATGATAAAAAAATGTTCTAAAATTATATTTTTGTGTAGAAAGAATCATATCAGAATTCACTATGCACTTTTTTGATAAATTGTTCAACTTGTTAATATATATGAGAATTTACCCACACATATCTTCTAACATAGACTAGATTCAAATTAAAGTTTAATTCTAAAAAATTGAAGAATATGATATATATTATGATAAAGGTAGTAAAATTTAACTTTAATATATATATATATATATATTTGCATGTTATCCTACATATGATATTTTTCAAATATTTTTGTGCTAACATACATAGATTTTTAGAAAATTGATGAGCCCTTAAAAACTCTACAAAATGTTATATATATACATTATAATTATATTATAATGATGTTTCGGTTAAAATTGATTTTGTTTATTTACATAATTATGTGATTTCATCCATATTTGATGTACTAACATATATCAATTTTATCAAAAAGTTTAAATACTAAAAAAAATAAAAATAGCAAGACAGATATATTTTGATAAAATAGAAAAATTTTGTTTGAAGATTAATACTTTATATATTAACATTCATATGTGATTTTGCTAATCTTTGTGTTCTAATACACACCTTTTTGGGAAATTATTCAACTCAAGTGTGTGTGTGTGTGTGTGTGTGTGTATGAGATTTTACCCATATTTGTCCTCTAATATACTCATGTTTTAGCCAATACATAAAAGTCTGTTGATATTTTTGTGCAAACATACATTGTTTTAGAGAAAAATAATATCCCCAAGAAAACTAAAGAAAATGTCATATATATAGCAATAATATATAAAAAAAGTTTCTTTTAAACTTACTTTCTTGTCTTGACATGCATATGTGATTTCATCCATACTAGATGTGCTAACATATATCAATTTCAACTAAAAGTTCAAATATTAAAAAATCAAGAAAATATGATGGATATATTGCGATAAAACTAATAAATTTTTTTTTTAAATTAATTTTTTATGCAGTAACATTCACATGAGAATTCGATATTGTTTGTGCGCTAATACGCACTGATTTTGGGATATTGTTCAATTCGTTAATATATATGATATTTTACCCATATACGTGTTTTAACATACAATAATCTTAAATTAAACTTTAATTCTAAAAAAACTTAAATACATGTTATATATTTTATGACAAAATAGTGTAATGTTATTTTTAAAATAAATTTTATGTATTGTCTTACTTATGATATTTCGTCAATATGTGCTAACATACATAGATTTTAAGAAAATGGACCAGCCCTTAAAAAAATTTTAGAAAATATTATATATTTATTGTAATAAAACTATAATAATGTCTCCATGAAATTGATTTTGTGTATTCACATACATAAGAGATTTCTTCCACATTTGATGTGCTAACACGTATAAATTTTAATAAAAAGTTCAAAGGCTAAAAAAATTCAAGATAGCTTGATAGATATAACTTTTTAACATCAATAATTTATGTATTAACATTCATAGGGTATTTTTCTGATCTTTATTTGCAAACACACACCATATTGGAATTTGTTCTATATACATATATATATGAGATTTTATCCATATTTGTGTAACCAAATCTTGCTTCAACTAAAGTTTAGTTCCTAAATAACAAAGAACTTGATACATATACAATGAAATATTAATTTTAAAGGAAAAATCCTGTGCTACCTGATGACACGCCTGACCACTCGGGTATAAGGTACAAAAATAGGGTCGTTGCGACCCAAGCGATCAGGCTAAGTCAATCAAGAAAAATGAATGAACCACTCGAAACACGTAAAATCAATCAAGCACAAAAGAGAGCGGTCCTGCTAGAGGATTAACCTGGTATAGCGACCAGGGTCGAACACAAGGAGCACGGGTTGGCCAAGGGGCCTACGATGTAGTCAGAAATCCGAGAGAATACTTTTTAGTGGTTTTTATTTGTTTTTACAAATTTTTTTTAGGATTTTTGGAATATAAAGAAAACAGGAAAAGCACACAGACAATTAACTTCAACTATTTATTTAAAGCATCAAAAATCAAGCAAAAATTCAGACAAAAATATTTTTATGTGTTTTATATTTTTTTATGTTTTTGGTAAATTTTTGAGATTTTTCTGATATTTATTCTAATTGCTAAAAATCAAACAGTGCGAAAAAGGCAAGGTACTGTCCAGCCAGGCCCAAAATCCAAAAATAAAATATTTAAGGACCTCAATAGGGCCTGGAGGTATTTTCCTGTATACTAGAGAAAACAAGGAAAATTTGAGCAGCAAAATTATTGTTTTTGGGTTTTTAGATTATTTAATATGATTTTTATGAGTTTTTAGGTGTTTTTGAATTTTTAGGGTTTTTAAGCAATGAAAAATAGCCAAAATTGGCTAGAAAATCAAGAAACACAACAGAAACAACCCCCAATTTTTATAGAATTTTTAGAGGGGTTTTTATATTTTTTTGTGATTTTTCAAGTGAAACAGTGCCAAAAATAGATGTTTTTGAATTTTTAAAATTAACAAATAACTCAAAAATGTCCTCCAAAATTCTCAAAAATCCTACAACATGGCAGGAGCCATGTGTCAAATTTTCGTCGAATTTGGAGGTGATTTGATATTTTATTCAAAACTAACAAGGGGGCACTGTGTACAGGGACTTAAGTGCAAATACCCAAAGTTCTGGGGGTCCTGGTGCAAAATACCCAAGAAATCACGCACGAGGCGCGTGCTTGAGGCACTCAGGGACCTATGTGTAAGAAAAACAAGTCCGAGGACCTTCTGGTAACTCGTACCAAAAAGTCCAAGGGCTATGTTGCAAATAACCCACTCAAAAGACGCACATGCGCAAATACAATGCTCACAGGGGCATAAATGCAATTATCAAAAAGTTTCTATTCATTCATGAACATCCAGAACTACAGGGCTAGATTTGCAATTACACCAAATACACACGTGACGACGCACGTGGCTCACACAAACAGGGGCATAAATGCAAATAATCTAAAAGATGAGGTCCAGTGTGCAAATATCCCAACGTAAATAAAGTACTCTAAATATTTACAGGACTGAAACATAAAGCAAAAACTACGAGGGGGCCTAAGGTAATTTACCCCTTTATTAAGTCGAGCCGATGGATGGACGCCACGTTGCAGATCGAACGGCTGAAAAGGGGTGGCGCCCAGGGCTGGGTCCTCGACTATGATCCAACGGTCCAGGTGCCGCCACGTTGCAGATCGAACGGTGGACGGAAGAAGTGGCTGAGCTTCGCTGGATCGACGGTGGAGATCGACCCTCGAATGGATCCGACGGTTGAAGCTGCTCCTCAGATGGACGATCGTGATGGAATCTGGAGCTCGGGGGTCAATCGAACGGCGGAGAAGGATGGTGGACGAACAGGGCTCCGGCGAGCTTCGCCGGACTCGTGACGGCGCTGGTCCCCTCCTGGGCGCTCGCTGAAGATTGGAGAAGGAAGCTGTGGGCCCTCCGCGTCTAATGGAGGCCTCCGATGACCCAACCGATCCTCGGAGAGGTCCGGCGAGGTCGGCGGAGGCGGAGCAGCTGGACCAAGTGGTCCAAGCCCTCAGATGGGCTTGGATGGACCTGCAAAGTATCCCAGCAAACTCGCGGGTCGAGGGCAAAGTGCCTCGACCCTGTTAGGCGTGGTGAAGGTGATCGGGGAGGCGAGATGGGCGAGCTCCGGCGAGGCGATGGACGGAGGAGCTCGAATCCCAGCTCCTGTGCGAGCTGGGTTGAACGGAGTTGCGGAGAATGTGCGCGGAGGGATGGCGATGGTGAGCGTAGGTTCCGATGATCGAGAAGATAAGCGATATGGCCGGAATCACAGGAACTCGGCGAAACTAAGATTTGGGGGAAACAAGAAATTACGCTAAATGGAAAGGCTAGAAAGCTACCTGGGTGGAGTGGAAGACTGTGCTGGAGCTTAGCTAGCTCCTGGTCGTAGCCTCAAGGGTCGTCTCGGCCCGAGGCTCGGTGCTCACGCTGGTGGCGGAGCAACGGCGGCGAAGAACGCCGGATCAGTGGTTTCGCCTCCTCGCCTCGCTGCAACAGGGGCGATCGCTTGCTGTCACTCTCGCGGTGCCTCTGGAGTTCACTGGGAAGAAGGAGAAGAGCCAAAGATGGGGCGCGGAGGCGGTGGAGGTGGTTCTATATATAGCTGCAGGCTCGATTAGGGTTGGGAGGCGACGGCTATGGAATGCGTGGATCTCACGGCGAAGGATCTGGCGAGGATGTCGGATGATCGGCGAAGGATCCGGGCGCGGGGTTTGCGTGGGCGACAGGCTGGAGGCGCGTGGAGAAAATGGCGAAGGCAGGGCGGCGCGCGTCTTCTTAAAAAGGAAAGAGTCCGCGGGGGAGTTGACCGGGGTCAACAATCCCCCGTGGACCAATCAGGAGCTGCCATTTATTAATTTTTTTGTTTATTTATTTTAAGGTAGAAAATGGCCGAATTAAGAAAAACTTAAAACATGAAATATTTTTCTTTTATTTTTTTCTATTTTTTGGTGATTTTTAATTAATTTTTGGGAATAAAAATAGGGTAGCTATATATATAGGTATATGTACACTATTTAGATTTTAAATTTTTGAATTTTTTTTATTTGTTATTTTTATGTATTTTTATACCTATTTTATATTTTATTTATTTACAATATGTAACATAGACTATTTACAAAAAGTTTGGAAAATAAGTTAATTTATTTACAAGGTTAAATAAATACCTAGGTGTGGTTCATGTACATGGTGAAGGAAGGGTATTTTTGATCTTTTCTGCTTTTTTTTACTTCTTTTTGAGTTTCTTTTTGTGAGGAAAATATTTTTATTTTATTTACATAAATATTTACAAAATGAGCCCTTATCTCCCTCTACTTTGGCTTTTATGCGGTCAGGCCCAGGCTGGGCCCTCCCTTGGGATTAGGTCGCTCAATATTTATTCCAAATATTTTCTCTCTTTTTCTTTTGTCTCTTTATTCTTATATTTGTGCACAAAAACATGCTAATTATTACTTTTTACAAAATGCATGATTTTGGTAATTATTTCTATTTACAAATATCTACATGTATTTGCAAAGGTTTTTGTAGCTAAAATATAAGAATAAAGAGTGATGAATGGGTATTCATCACCCCCCTATGCTTAACTTTGCTAGTCCCTTAGCAAACACTTATTTGAAAAAGAAGTGAAAAAGAAAGAAAGAAAAAGAAAAAGAGAGGAATGTACATGGATCAAGGCTGATTAGTAAACTTGCCTTTTATCAGATTGAAATATGGAGCTCGATTAGATCTTTAGATTATCAATGTGTCGGAACCTTATTTAGACTTAAACTTAAAACTCAACAGCCTCTAAGTTCCACCAATCTATGGACAAGACTCCTCAATAATCCAGATCAGAACAAGTCTACATACACAAACTCTAATGACCATGAATCTTTCCATGCAGTGTAAGTGATAGTAGCTCCTCACCTCAGAAGTAACAAAGAAACAACCTCCCCCAACCTGGTAACTCTAATGCCTCTGTCTAGCAACTCTTTCCTCGAGAAGTGGGGTATTCCCTTCTAAGTTCAAGTGCAACCGGCTCAAGAAGAGGGGGAAGAAGTATAGACTTTTGGAAGCTCAGCCAGTGTAGCCAAGTCTCCCGCTGCAAGCTTCATGAGATGTGACATGATACCATAAGCTTTTGCTTTATACTCCGGTGGGGTTATTATATTTTCAATCCGACCCACCAAAAAAAAATTTTTTTTTTTGGAGTTATTTTTGCATTTTTGCATTTTTTTTTCAAGTGCTTATGTACAACATATCTACATGGTGCAGCATATATAAGAAATTTTCCTCTTGAGCCAGTAGACTATCCCTCTTTTGAAGCTTTATTGCAACCCACGGCTTCTGTCTTTAGCCTTCATCACCACTAGACCAAGTTGAGGTGCACTTCCTTCACTATAAGAAGAAGAGAGGTTCTGCCTAGAAGTACTACCCTCATATGCTACCCCAAGCCGAGGAAAACTGTCTCCTCACCACCTCATCCGTGAAGAGCTATGTGTAAGGTGCTGGTGCAAGTCAAGCCATTGTCTCTGAGAGTCATGCGTGTGTTGTTAAGTGCTCTACTTAGGCTCATTAAGATGACATATGCTCATAGCCTAGTGGACTCAAAGAATTAAGTCACCATGGACCTGAAAAGCCTTAAATCTAAGCCCTATAAGGTTCCTCTTAAAGTTAAGTGGATTAAGATCTTAGTCAAGCTCCATTTCTCAATTTAATTTCCAGGCATAGTTTAAATGTCAACTATCATCCAGAAAAACTATTTACATATGTACAAAAGATGCTATTTACAAATATTTTACAATCGTGCAAAATTTTTGAAAAATGGATGGATGATGCATGAAGTGCAAGTTTTGCAAAAGTATTTACAAACATTTACACAAGATTTTTGCAAACTTTTTTGTTTCAAATCATTTTGGAAAAATTTTGTACTATATACATAATTTTTATAAGAAAATATTTACACAAGCTTTACACAAAAAGTTTTTGAAAATATTTTTACCAAAATATTTTGTACACTAGCTATTTATGTGCAAATAAAAGAATGTTTGTGTGTATGAAAAAAAAAATTTTTTTTTAAAAATTTTGTGATTTTTAGCCATTTTATTAACACACTCACACAAAGTACGAGTTATGGCTAAAGTATATATGAAATATATACGCACCCCCCTATACTTAGCTCGAACGATGTCCTCAGAGTCAAGAGCGATGAAGAAGACATAACTCGTGCTTGGTATAGGGAAGTGAAAAGGAGTGGATAAGTACAGAAATGAATAAATGAATAGAATAAGAGGGACTCGGTGGTTTCCCCCTATACTTAGGATTAACTAATCCTAAGTATAGAAAGCTGTCCATGAAGGGAAATCCGAGTGAAGAAGATACAGAGTCTGCCCCCCCTATACTTAGGGTAAAATATCCCTAAGTATAGGCAGCAAAAAACAGGAGCAGAAAGAATGAAAAGAATACTCGCAGGTCCGACAATCCCCCCTATACTTAGGGTAAAGTACACCCTAAGTATAGCATAATCACAGGATGTGAAAAGGGATGTGGGACTAAAGAATAGAATGATATGGACAACTGGATCTATACAGGCGGAGGAACAGTGAAAATCAGGCGTGAGATGCAAAAGATGTGAGTCAAGAGACCACATCTCACGCAAAATGAATCGGGGCAACAATAACGTCCCGCGGCTCATGATCTAGAAATGGCTTGAGCCGCTGGCCGTTCACTCGAAAGGTACTCTCAGAAGATAACTCAGATATATCAATGCTACCGTTATCGTGTACCTTTCTGACCAAGTAAGGTCCCTTCCATTTGCTCTGTAGCTTCCCTGGAAATAATCGTAGCCTTGCATCAAACAACCATACTCTCTGTCCAATCTCGAAATGCTTGTGGCTGATATGAGAATCATGCCACTCCTTCACTTTCTCCTTATAATGTAGGCTGTTTGAGAAAGCTGTATCTCTAAGCTCTTCCAAGGCGGCTAACTCTGCCCTCCTCTGGTCTCCTACACCATCTGGATCCATAAGAATATCTGTAACTGCCCAAAGTGATTTGTGTCTCAGCTCAACAGGTAAATGGCATGGCTTGCCATACACGAGGAGAAAAGGAGATGTGCCTAATGGTGTCTTGAAAGACGTCCTATATGCCCACAAGACCGAGTCCAAAAGTTGGGACCAATCCTTTCGGTCGGGGCGGACGACTTTCTGCAATATAGTCTTGATCTCCCTGTTCGAAACCTCGGCTAGACCATTCGTCTGTGGATGGTATGGCGTGGCTACTCGATGGTCTATACTGAACTCACTGGCAAGTGCCTTTACCTGGTCGTTGACGAAATGAGACCCCCCATCAGAAATCAGAACTCGTGGAACCCCGAACCGCATGATGATGTGCTTCCTCAAAAATCTGCAAACTGTCCTCGCATCAGCGGCTCGGGCGGGGATAGCCTCAACCCAACGACTAACATAATCTACGGCCAACAGAATGTACTCAAATCCCTGACTCTTAGGGAATGGACCCATGAAATCGATGCCCCATGCGTCAAAAACCTCACAGAAGTGAATGGGCTGCATCGGCATCATATCACGTTGTCCACAAGTGCCCATCCTCTGACAGTCAGTACACCTCTTCACGAACTCATCAGAGTCCTTGAAGAGTGTAGGCCACCACAAGCCGGATTGGAGCACTTTCTGTGTCGTTCTCCTCCCAGAATGATGTCCTCCTGCCTCAAGCTTGTGGCAGTAAGTGAGGACACTATGATGCTCCTCCTGAGGAATACACCGACGCCAGACGCTATCCCCTCCTTCGTGGTAAAGGATGGGATCCTCCCAGTGGTAGGACTTGGCCTTTGCAAGGAAGGTCTCAAGCCTCTGCCTGGGCCAATCTTGTGGGACTTTCCCAGCAACGAGAAAGTTCACAATATCGGCATACCACGGGAGTGAGGCGATAGCAAGGATCGCCTCATCTGGGAAGGTATCTCGAATAGGATCAATCTTCTCAGAATCCTCAGGCTGCTCTAGTCGGGAAAGATGATCCGCCACCACATTCTTGACTCCAGGCTTATCCTTGATCTCAATGTCGAACTCCTGTAGTAGAAGGATCCATCTAGTAAGTCTGGCCTTGGCATCCTTCTTTGACATGAGGTACCTGATGGCGGTGTGGTCAGTATACAAAGTTACTCTAGATCCAATGATATACGATCTGAACTTATCTAGGGCGAAAACTACAGCTAGCATCTCCTTCTCTGTGACCGTGTAGTTTCGCTGGGCGGGATCCAATGTTCGGCTAGCGTAGTGAATGGCGAATGGAACTCCGTCCCTCCTCTGTCCTAGCACGGCCCCTACGGCAAAATCAGAGGCGTCCGTCATGATCTCGAATGGGAGAGACCAATCGGGTGGCTGAAGGACAGGAGCCTCAATAACACACTGCTGGAGAGTCTCAAAGGACGAAAGACACTTGTCATCGACAAGGAACTCGGTGTCTTTCGTCAAGAGGTCAGTCAACGGTCGGGCAATCTTGCTGAAATCATGAATGAATCTCCTATAAAAACCAACGTGCCCCAGAAATGACCGTAGCTGCTTTAAATTGGACGACGGTGCGAGTTTTCTAATGACATCAACCTTGGCCGGATCAACCTCCATGCCCCTGTTGGAGATGATGTGGCCAAGCACCGTCCCTTGAGTCACCATGAAGTGACTCTTCTCCCAAGACAGAACCAAACGGGTAGCAATACATCGCTGGAGCACTTGGTCTAGGCAGTCAAGACAGGAATCGAATCCGTCGCCGTAAACCGAGAAGTCGTCCATGAAGACCTCCAAACACTCCCCTACCATGTCCGAAAAGATCGACAGCATGCATCTCTGAAAAGTCGCAGGGGCGTTGCATAGCCCAAATGGCATGCGTCGAAAGGCGTATGTACCGAAGGGACAGGTAAAGGTGGTCTTCTCCTGATCCTCAGGAGCGATGGCCACCTGATTGTAGCCCGAGTACCCATCCAGGAAGCAATAATGGCTCTTCCCTGCCAGTCTCTCTATGATCTGATCAATAAAAGGCAGGGGGAAATGGTCCTTCTTGGTGGCCTAGTTGAGTCTCCTGTAGTCAACGCAGACCCGCCAAGAGGTGGGTACTCGTGTAGCAATCTCCTCTCCCGACTCACTGATCACAGTCGTGATGCCCGTCTTCTTGGGCACCACATGCAAGGGGCTAACCCACTTGGAGTCGGAAATGGGATAAATAAAATCTGCACTCCACCATTTTGATATTTCCTTCATGACAACCTCTCTTAGGTTGGGGTTCAGTCGCCGCTGGAACTCACGCGACGGCTTTGCCCCTTCCTCGAGATAGATATGGTGGGAGCACAGCGAGGGACTAATCCCATGGAGATCTGCTACGCTCCATCCAATTGCCTTGCGGTTCTTTTCAAGAACCCCCATCAGACGGGATTCTTGTTCTCCAGTCAGATCGGCAGAGATGATGACTGGGTACATCTCAGACTCTCCCGCAAGGAATCGATACTTCAGCGAAGTAGGGAGCGGCTTTAGCTCTGGACAGCTGGGTGCTGGCAAATCTGGCTTCTGAAGAAGATGTGTGTATGCTGACAATTCTGCCAAATCTGCCTGGGAAAATGATAGAGAACTCTCACAAACTGGATCTGGAGAAGGCGGGTCCTCTGCATTGTCTCTGATCTGCTCTGCCTCTACCTCCTCCTCATCTGTAGGCTCAGGTGGATCCAGGTCTGGCATCTGATCATCACAATCTGCCCAATCAGATTCTGAATCCGAGGGATCTGTATCAACTGTGGTGGCATCAGTACCACCGTAGAGCAGGGTGGCCTTAGTACCACCATCACTGAAAATCGTGTCGCGATCAAGGTCCGACTCTGCTGACTCAATAGTATCCTGAACCAGGGTTGTGCTCTCCAGACTTTCCTCTGCTATCATCTCTGCATCAGCTGTATCTGAATATGAGAGGATGGTCTGTGCTGCAGCATCTGCCCAAGCTGCCTCATCATCTGTGATCACAAAATCACAGTCCTAGTGTATGTCTGGCTCTGTATCTGTCAGCTGTTCTGAATCTGTACTGCCATCTGAGCGGGATCTATCTCTGGCTCTGTGGTCCTTAACCGTCTCTATTTGTATACTCTCGCCCTGGACGCGAAAGAATACCTTCCCACTGTCATGGTCAGTCACCGCCTTGGCTGTGGCCAAGAACGGGCGACCGAGGATGATGGGGGAATCGGTCAACGAGTCAGGGGTCTCCATGTCCAGCACTACGAAGTCCACGGGGAATTGCAAACCCTGAATCGTGACGACAACATCTCGCAACAACCCCTTTGGCCTCTTGACAGACCGATCAGCAAACTGAAGGTATGTCCTGCTCTGTCTAAGAGTGCCCAACTCTAAGTGGTTGAGAAGGGCTGCCGGAAGAAGGTTGATCGACGATCCTCTATCTAATAGAGTACGGTCGAACCTCTGCTCACTAATCTGACATCTGACATACGGGGCTCCTAAATCTGGCCTCTTGGTCGGCAGATGGTTCTGGATCGCGTAACACGTGGCTTTTGTCAACACATGAATCTCTGCGGTGTTGTTCCTCTTCTTCCTCCTGACTGTGGTCCTGTCTTTCAAGGATCGCTGAAGAAGAGGGATGTGCTGCAAAGCCTCATGGAGGGTCAGCTGGATGTGAAATCGGTCTATCATCCTCTGGCTGAACTCCTCCTGCTCTCTCTTTTTTGGATCTTTTTCTCTTTTCTTCCCCTTCCCCAACTCAAGGGCTCTAGGAAAGGGGATCACAGGGTCCTTCTCAGATGAAGGACTAGGAATAGGCCTAGACGGTTCGATGACCGGATCCTCACATACATCATACACCACAGTGGGATCAGAAGAAACTAAACCTTTTCCTTTATTCAAAATAGAGTCCTGAGATACATCCATACGAGGAAAGACAACATCTCTATCAGAATGAATATTGGTGGCCTTAGTACCACCTCTAGCTGGCTCTACAACTAGACGTCTTGCGGCCTCAGTACCTGATGAATCCACGTTTCATCATCTTTATTCTATCATTTTGGCCTTAAAAACCCTAGTAAATGCGTGTAAATAGGCTTAATTCATGCATTTTAGCATTCATGCATATGTGTGTAAATGTTGTATAAAATGCGGTTTTTAAAGCCAAAATTATAAAATAAAGAAAAGAAAAGAAAAAGAATAAAATATTGTAAATATTTTATGACCCAAAACCCCGAGACCTAGACATCTTGATGAATAGGTCGACAAGGAATAAAGTAGGGGGAGATAAGGGCCAAAACACAGATAAAATACCTATACATTTCATTCATTCTTTATTCATTTTGGGACCTATTTTTGGTTCCACTTTTTATACATCAAATAAAGAAACTTTGTACATGAAAGTTGTAGATAATTTTATAAAGAAAAATACAAAATTAATTTCACAGAAAAATAATGTACAGATAAAAAGTTATGGTCTGAATAAAAATCCAGAATCCCAACTTCCCAGACCCGTATCTCACAAACGACAACTCCAAATGCATCAAACTCACCTTTAATTGTATATAGAAGAAAATAATCTATCTAATGGCGGTGGTTTCGCATTTGGCGGAGCTACGGTTTGAAAGTTGATTTTTGGACCCCTATTGTATACTTGTACATATTAAAATATTCAATTTATTATTTATTCATTATTTTTATAATTTTATATTTTTATAATGTTGTAAATAATACTTATAATAATTATGTGCATTTAAATCAGAATAAAAGCCTAAATAAAATACAAAATAAAAATACTTAGATAATAGAATACATAGATACATTACTTATACACATACCTATACATTATACATTTATATTTTATTTCAGATACAAAACATTTCATAAAAATAAAATAAAAATATATTTGTGTATATAAAAGTATTTTATAATTTTATAAAATCATAAATAAAAATAATAATATTAAAAATACCTAAATAAAAATAAAATACATTAATACATAGATATAGATACCTATAGGGGTATAAATGCAAACTTGTAAAAATACACTTCCTAAAAATAAATAAAAATCATAATAAAATAATTTATAAAATAATAAACATTTTTTATTTTATAATCAAAAATTAATAAAATCGTTTACTATTTTTAATTGATTTTAGAATTATTTTTTCCAGGCTTTTTCCTGGTTGGTCCACGTGGACCAACCAGGAGGGCTGGAGAGTTGACCTGGGTCAACTCTCTGACCCATGGCCTGCTGTGTGTCAGATTGATTTTTTGGATGTTTTTCTCGCTTTTTTCGAGGGCTCTCCGCTCCTCGTTTCAGGTCGAAGTCTTCTCGACTTTTCTTCCCCCACGATCGAGGATGCTCGCCCCAATCTTTCCTTGGGCGATGGATCATTGACGCACCTCTGACACCTCGTTGAAGGAGCCTCGACCACCAACTTTCAAAAACCAACCCAACACCTCCCTCCAACCTTTGAACCCTCTTTGACCAATCCTACCCCTTCGCCTTGTGCCCTGGACTGGCGCGCGTGACAGGCGAGCCTCCGGCCAAGCTCGCGGCGTCTGGAGAGGCTAAGGAGCGGCTCCATCCATCCATCTCCGGCGGCAAGCCGCCGTGAGGTCCATCCTTGGGTTATACGCCCTCGAGGTCATTTTTTTTTCCTTGTTTTTCTTGCTTGTTAGATGGCTGCTAGTTATAGTTTTTAGTTTACTTTTTTAGCTCGCAGACTCACCCACCATTTCCATCGTCTTCACGATCAAACACCTGCCGGGGCTCTTGAGCTCCGGCGAACTACCATCCACACCATCGTCCACCTCTTGCGCCCGTGGTGAGCCCTGGAACATCTGCTGTCGTGAGCCTCGTTTTGCAGGTTCCAGGAGCGAAGGATCCCCACCTGGGATCGTTTTTGACGGGGCTCGAGCTCCTGGCGGCCCTCACCTCCGCTAACTCCGCAGCGGAGTCCCGGCCGACTTCGGCCATTTTGAAGCCGCTGCTTCCCTCAAGGAGGACCCCAGGAGGCTCGTAGGGACATCAGATTGGAACAGGATGCGTCGCGCGTGAAGATTTTGAAGGAATAACGACATCCGGGCGGTGTTCTTGCCGTGTTCATCCTTCACGCGCCAGGACCGTCGATCAGGTCCTGTTCTTGCAGCCGCCCCAGGCGCCGTTGGATGAAGAGTACTCCACAGCCGTCAGATCGTCAACCTCTCATCTAATCCGTGCCATTGGAACGAAGGGGTATCGGCCCCTGTGACGCTGCCACGTGGCATAAGTGATCTCCTTGCAGCCATCGGATTCACCTCTTATCTGGGGTATTTTGCACATTATAACCTGCTTAGTTTTGTAATTAATATCAGACGCATAAACATTCAGCTGCAGTTTGAGAATTTTGTACTAATTGCATCTCAGATCCTCGCAAGTTTGGTTTATTGCAAATCCGCCCTCCCCAGGCGCGCGTGCTCTTGCACGTGCTTCCTGGGGATTTTGCGGGGATAATCTCGTATCTCTTGCATTGAATATTTGGTCCAGTAAATAATTACCTCAGTTATAAATTTTGCAGACAAATTGCATTCTGGCCCTCATATTGTCTATATTCACATCAATGCCCTTGGTTTGCAAGTAGCTTCTTCCTGTTTCGTCTACTTTTTGCACGCATTTATAAAAACCCAAAAATCCCACAAAAATTGCATTAAGCTCCTGTTGCATAGTACTTCATCATCATATTTTTATTTTTCGTAATTATTGCATTTTATCATTTATTAAAAATCAAAAAGAGTCATTTTGTGCACTGTCTAACTTAGAAAATCCATAAAAAATATAAAAACACCTCAGAAAAACCCCAAAAAAATATATTTTGTGTCTTTTAGTTAGTTTTAACTCCCAGCCAAAAATCATTAAAAAATATAAAACCAAACTCTAAAAAATTGCAAAACTCTAAAAACCTTCATAAAAATTTATAAAATCCATAAAAAATCCAAAAATAGTGTTTTCTTTTCCTGAATTTTCTTTGTTTGATTATTTTTAAGTGAAAATTAATTTGGAGAATTTTTGTTACTGTTTGCTATTTTATTTCTCCATTTTAGTTTCAGTTTTGTATTTTCTTCACTGTTTTCTTTATTTTGATAATTAAAAATACCAAAAACATTCTAAAAATTACCCAAAAATCACAAAAACAGTAAAAAAGTATAAAAAGACCAAAAAGACTTTATTTCCTTATTTTTGAGTATTTTTATCTATTTTTATAAATACCTTAGCTTGTCTTTTATTACCTTGTCTTTATTTTCCAATATTGAAAAAGAAAATATAAAAAAAAATATAAAATATAAAAAGAAAATAAAAAATCAGTAAATTAAAAATCAAAATACAAAAATATAAAATTAAAAATTAAATAAAAAATATAAAATTAAAAACCCACAAAAAAAATAGCATAAGTAGGCACTTGATCACTTGCACACACATTTTTTAGCACTTGTGCTCCGTTCTACCTGTCTGCTCCCTGTGTTCGACCTCTACAATACTTGCACTATACACATCTTTGTTGTAGAGTTATAATAAATTTTAACTCCGCACATTTACATTCATTGCTTGATTTATTTGTCGTGGGTTAATTGTTGTTTGAATCGGGATTTCGAGCGGTCACCGCATCGACTGCGGTTTCGCCTTGTGAAACCGTACGACCCTCTATTTCTCGGTTCAACAAATGGCGCCGTTGCCGGGGAGCAACAGCGCGTAGTTCGGGTCTTGTTTGTGTTTGTGATTATTTGTCTACATTTTGCGGTTTTTTATTTTTATCTTGATATATCTTTTGAGCTGTCTAATCCCCCTCTTTGTTGACTTTTTGCGAGGAACCGCGGATCGAGGGAGGCGCTCCACCCTAGGCGCCTACGCACCCACGTGAAGCCGGCATCTGCCAGCCGAGCACAGAGGAGACGAAGAGAAAATTTTGAAGATCGCGCTCTATTTTAGTTGCATTTTATTTTCTTGTATTTATTTTTGTAATTTTTGTGAGAGAGAGACCACTTTATTTGTAATAATACAGGTACCCCCGAACTTGGACTTTAGAGCCTAATTTCCAAGTGATTGTTCACTTGGGGGCTCTCGCGGTTTTGTCGGCCTTTCTCGCATTTTTTTTTGTTTTGTTTTGGTTTTCGATTTTATTTCTTTTGTGTGATTGAGCCCTTAGTTTTAGGATTGCTTGCGTAGCATTAGGTCCAAACACATTAATTACCATTGCATGTACCTATAGACTCGTTTGGACTTAGTCAAATTTAAACAGTCGTGTCATTATCTTTTAACCCGTGTGCCGTGAGCGAGCCCCATCAAGCGCTACTCCTGAACTCGAGTGTGTCGAGAAGAGGAGGGGTGAGCCAAGACCGGACTCTTAGGTTAAAGATAAGTGGCCGACTTGTGGTTCTTCACGATAATAGCAATTTCTGAAACTTAGGGCGATTTCATCGGCTTTGCATTTGCATATAGATAGGTTTCAATTCTGCTGAGCATCCTTGCATGTAGAGTGCTGGAGGCAAGGTGAGCATTTACGCTTTAGCATCCATCATCGTTTTGATCGCTTGCATTGCTTTTCCGCCTCCCTACCTCTGATTTTGATCATCTAGGAGCTTAAAGGAATTGACTCCCCGATAGGATCGTGCATTCTCATTAAAAATCCAAAAAAAGTGATAATCAATAAAATTGGGACTGCTAATATTACTTGACCCTAAAACCGATCAAAAAGAAAAATCTTGTATTGGGGCGAGTAATCCCCTCATTGTCTTCGTTTTATTTGCTCACGCACACCTTAAGGATTAGTGCCCAAATCCCATCAAGCCCCTAAGTGTGTGTGAAATTCTTTGACTTCTCACCTAACTCTAAAACCGACAAGATAAAAAGACCGCTCTTGCGGTCTCTACCGAGTTGAGTAGGTGAATTGAGGGTTTGCATTATTTTCATTTTTGTCTGTGATTGTTTTTGTGTGTCCTAGATCTCCTCTGCGCATTTGCGCCTTTTTCTTCACTCTCTTGACTTGACTTTCGTGCTCCCCCGAATCACTTCCTTTTGTTTTCGAGATGGACCCCTGGAGTGCATTTTATCCGGACTTTGCGGACCCCTCGCTCGCTCCAGCCGGTCCACCTCCCTTTTATCAAGAGGATCCTCCTCCTATTTTTTCTGATTTTTGTACATATCCACCTCAGCCACAGTATCAGGACTCGGATTTCTACCCACACCCACCTCCACTTCCGTATTCTCCACCTTCACATCCACCCGAGGCCGAGCTGTTGGAGTCACCTTTCATGGAGTCCACCCTTGAGCACTTGACCCAGATGATGGACCATATGAGACAGAGGATTGACACCCTCACTAGTACCAATAAGAGCGACCGTGATATTCCACCATTTGATGATATGGGCTCACTCGAGGATTTCCATGAGAGCTTGCAATCGCCCAAAATACAAAAAAATGAGAAAATTTTAAAAACACAAAAAGATTTCGGGAGACACACGATCGAGTCGGACTGTGAGGAGAGCGCACACTTGCCAGACTTCTTGACCACACATGCATTCACACCCAGTCCCACCTTTGACCCCGAGGATGCCGCTGTACAGACTGCTCTTGGCATTCCTCGTGTATATGTTGATTCCGACTTCCTCCCTTGTATGGAGGAGGTCCAAAAATTCAAAAAAATGCTGACTGAGCCCGAAGTGGTGGCCACCATACATGAGATTATCCGTGCCCCACTTCAGCAGGCCATGACCCATATGTCTGCTCCTCTTCCCAAGAAGAGAAAGCGGAGGAGCAGATCTGAGCGTCATATCTTGACCATGGCCACTGCCCACGCCATCACACACCGTCCCCTTCCCAAGAAGAAGAACACTGCCACACCTTTCATTAGCTGCACAATCTCTGACCACACATGTGATCACACTCTCCTAGACGGCGGTGCTTCGATTAGCATCATACCCTTCTCGCTGGTACAGTCTCTTCACCTAGGGCCTCTCAAGAAAACCAGGATGATCGTACAGTTCGCTGATGGATCAATAAAGAGGCCGAAGGGTATCCTTGAAAACGCTGTCATTTCGATTCAGGGCACGAGCTACACCGTTGATTTTGTCGTATTGCCCATGGAGACCTCCACAGGGGAGCATTCTCCAATCATCCTGGGACGACCATTCCTCGCCTCTGCGAGGGTCGTTATTGACTATGGATCAGGAGAGATTCGCTTCCGTCCTGCTGACGAGAGCGAAGTGTTGATCACCGCACCCACTGCCGACCAGAGACCTGCACCTGATGCGACTTCACCTATCTTGGCTGACCTTGAGGACCATGACCTTGATGATACCATCAGAGAATTTTGCTGTCTATTGGATTCCACTGAGACCCGAGAATTCCTCCCGGCTGAGGAAACCTCGGAAAGCATGGACCTCGATGTTCCTTCTTCTGGGACTTGGCGTTGTGTTGATGACATCCGCGGGATTTACACGATTGACACCATTGAGCGGAGGGCAGGTATAGAGACTATACATGACGGACATGCTTTGACTACTTCCACTGATGAGTCCGTTCCTGACCATGTAGATACTGATGAGACTAAGGCCGAATTTGATTTTGTTGCTTTTCTTCAGAGATTCGGACCTTTTGATGAAAAAGATGATCCAGTTGAGATTATAGAGGACGAACAGAGTTCGACTACTTCCACCGATGAGTTCGTGCCTTTTGGTTTTGACCTGGATGACTCCTCGCAGGACGACTCCGAGTACACTACTTCCGATGATGATGAGTCCGTCCCATTCCACTTTGATATCAGCGAGACTCCCAAGGCCGGACCTAGGCGTACTTCTTCCACTACTCCGTCTGTGCCTTCACACCCTAGGGCCCCTGAGGACTTACACCCCGTCGACCCTGATCGGATTCCGTCCACTGTGGACCCCGATGTCGACCTGCACCACACTAGATCTATTCCTCCGCGGTCCCGCAAGAAGGTTCGCTTTCAACCTTCTTGATCATTTGTACATGCACCTCTGTTGTACATTCTCCTTGGTTCATCTCTATCTCTTCCGTATTGCTCGTCCACCCATTATCGTGTCTGCCTTGCTTAGGACGTACTTTGTCCTAAGTATAGGGGGGTGGACGAGCCGAGTGTTCATTCATCGTTCTGTGTCATCGCTCCTGTCGTTGCCTATACTTAGGGCTTCTTTCACCCTAAGTATAGGGGGAGTGATGCGTACATCCTCACAATCTCTTCTTCTAATTTCATCTCTTTTTCTTCTTTTCTTCTTTTCTTCTTTTCCTTTTCTATCTTCTTCATCTATCAAAAAGGTGCCGCCCTTGTAGACAGTTTTCCATACTTAGGACGTACTTTGTCCTAAGTATAGGGGGTGTGCACCCCGAGTTTCTTCTATTCTTTTCGATCCTCTCCATTGTCTCCTCTTCTTGTCTATACTTAGGGATATCTTACCCTAAGTATAGGGGGAGACAACCTGAGTACGATCTGTTCATTCCCACCCTTGACCCTCCCTGCTTTGTGTACAGTCTGCTATACTTAGGATTATTTGATCCTAAGTATAGGGGGGGACGGTCAACTTCTCATTAGTTTGTTCATCCATTCCTTTATTTATTCTTTAGACTTGCCTATACTTAGTATGAGTTATGTCTTCTCTTTTCTCTCCGATCTATGAGGACATAGCTCAAGCTAAGTATAGGGGGGTCGTATATACTGCGTATATACTTTAGCCATAACTCGTACTTTCGTATTTTCTTAATAAATATGGCTAAAAATTCTTTAAAATTCATTAAAAGTTCTTAATAAAAAGATGTGATTATTCCTCAAATTCTTTTTGTAGCAACTGATTAATAAATCAGGTGAAAATGTTTTTTGCAAAATGTTTGAAAAATAGTTTGAAAAACTTTGTGAACATCTATTGAAAACTATTTTGAAAATATTTTGTTTCATGTTTTCAACCTGTGTAAAATGTGTGGTTTGTAAAATTTATTTTCTTTGTGTGAAATAAAATGTTTGAAAAATGATTTGCAAATGGTTTGAAAAATGGTTGCAAAAATGATTTGAAAAACCTATATATACTGTTTTGAAAACCTTTGCAAAATGATTTTCAAATGTGTGTAAAATGTTTGTAAAAACTATTTTGGACTATAGTTTTCAAAAACCGTGTGTAAATTGTTTTCAAATAAGTTTGAGGAATATACACATCATACCAAAATCCACTATATATGTATAAAATTGACCACTTACCTTGTAAATTCTTAAAATCTACTTCTTGTAAATATAAGAAGCACTCCCGTGTACATATTTTCACCTATTTTTCAGCCAAAATCTTTTTATTTTCAAAAATTCCCAAAAACATTTGCAAAATTAAAATCCAAAAACATTTGAAAAATCTTTCTGAAAAAAAATACAAAAAATTGCATCTGCACTTGCATGCATCATCTTTTCAAAAACCCATAAAAAGTTCAAAATCTTGAAAATTGCATCACAAAAATATTTTCTGCATTGCATTGCATAGCATTCGCATTTTTCGGATTGAGTTTGATAGTTGAACAAGTCTAAGTAAAATCCGAAGATTGGAGCTTGATTGGACCTTAAAATATACCTAATAACAGGAACCTTATAGGAACTGGGTTTGAGGTACTTCAGGTCTAGTTGACTTAATTCTTTGAGGATCACGGGACTTGGTTCAATGGATTCTTGACTGCCTAAGTAGAGTATTTCGGAGCACACGCACGACTCTTGTTGATAATGACCTAACTTGGACACCTGCACCTTTCACATGGCTCAACTCAGTTGGATTGGTGAGGGGATTGGATTTGCCGGTATGAGACGCACACAAGTGGAAACACTTGTCCTCCTCTAGGGAGGGAAGTGCACCCCAACCCGTCCAGTGATTAGGAAGTCTAAAGACAGGAGGCTGTGGGTTGCGATAAAGCTTCAAAAGAGGGATAGTCTATTGGCTCAAGAGGAAAAACTCTTTATGTAAATGCTGCTGTGAATAGTATTTCAAAAAAAAAAAAAAGTTCAGGCATGAACAAAAATAAGAAGCCTGCAAGTATGTACATATGTTGTAAAGTCAATAAGCAAGCTTGAGTTCCAAAGTCATATCATGTGAGCCTGCAGCAGGATGACTTGACTACACTGGTCTTGCATCCCAGGATAGGTAGCTACACTGGCTACCGTCCATTCTTCTCTTCACCCCCTCCTCTTGAGCTGGTTGCCACTTGAACTTAGAAGGGAATACCCCGCTCCTCGAGGATGGAGTCATTGGATTGGGGAATCATTGGGTTGTCATACTGGAGAAGTCAGTCTCTTTGTCATTCTAGTTGGGGAGAGCCACCATCACTTACACTGTACGAGTCAGATTCATAGTCGTAAGGGTTTGCGTATGAATTGAGATATTTCTGATCTGGCTATTGAGGAGACTTGGACAGAGTTTTGGGATTCTCAAGGACTGTTGAATTTCAAACACGGTTCTCATTAAGGTTCCGCCCGCACTAAAATTCCAAAGGTCCGACTTAAGCTCCAAACTTTGATTTTGTAAAGACAAGTTTGATAATTAAATTTAGTCCATCTTTCTTCTTTTTCTTTTCTTTATTTTTCTTTTTCTGCACTTATTGCATAAGTGTTTGCTAGGGACTAGCAAAGGCAAGTATAGGGGGATGATGAATCCACGTTTCATCATCTTTATTCTATCATTTTGGCCTTAAAAACCCTAGTAAATGCGTGTAAATAGGCTTAATTCATGCATTTTAGCATTCATGCATATGTGTGTAAATGTTGTATAAAATGCGGTTTTTAAAGCCAAAATTATAGAATAAAGAAAAGAAAAGAAAAAGAATAAAATATTGTAAATATTTTATGACCCAAAACCCCGAGACCTAGACATCTTGATGAATAGGTCGACAAGGAATAAAGTAGGGGGAGATAAGGGCCAAAACACAGATAAAATACCTATACATTTCATTCATTCTTTATTCATTTTGGGACCTATTTTTGGTTCCACTTTTTATACATCAAATAAAGAAACTTTGTACATGAAAGTTGTAGATAATTTTATAAAGAAAAATACAAAATTAATTTCACAGAAAAATAATGTACAGATAAAAAGTTATGGTCTGAATAAAAATCCAGAATCCCAACTTCCCAGACCCGTATCTCACAAACGACAACTCCAAATGCATCAAACTCACCTTTAATTGTATATAGAAGAAAATAATCTATCTAATGGCGGTGGTTTCGCATTTGGCGGAGCTACGGTTTGAAAGTTGATTTTTGGACCCCTATTGTATACTTGTACATATTAAAATATTCAATTTATTATTTATTCATTATTTTTATAATTTTATATTTTTATAATGTTGTAAATAATACTTATAATAATTATGTGCATTTAAATCAGAATAAAAGCCTAAATAAAATACAAAATAAAAATACTTAGATAATAGAATACATAGATACATTACTTATACACATACCTATACATTATACATTTATATTTTATTTCAGATACAAAACATTTCATAAAAATAAAATAAAAATATATTTGTGTATATAAAAGTATTTTATAATTTTATAAAATCATAAATAAAAATAATAATATTAAAAATACCTAAATAAAAATAAAATACATTAATACATAGATATAGATACCTATAGGGGTATAAATGCAAACTTGTAAAAATACACTTCCTAAAAATAAATAAAAATCATAATAAAATAATTTATAAAATAATAAACATTTTTTATTTTATAATCAAAAATTAATAAAATCGTTTACTATTTTTAATTGATTTTAGAATTATTTTTTCCAGGCTTTTTCCTGGTTGGTCCACGTGGACCAACCAGGAGGGCTGGAGAGTTGACCTGGGTCAACTCTCTGACCCATGGCCTGCTGTGTGTCAGATTGATTTTTTGGACGTTTTTCTCGCTTTTTTCGAGGGCTCTCCGCTCCTCGTTTCAGGTCGAAGTCTTCTCGACTTTTCTTCCCCCACGATCGAGGATGCTCGCCCCAATCTTTCCTTGGGCGATGGATCATTGACGCACCTCTGACACCTCGTTGAAGGAGCCTCGACCACCAACTTTCAAAAACCAACCCAACACCTCCCTCCAACCTTTGAACCCTCTTTGACCAATCCTACCCCTTCGCCTTGTGCCCTGGACTGGCGCGCGTGACAGGCGAGCCTCCGGCCAAGCTCGCGGCGTCTGGAGAGGCTAAGGAGCGGCTCCATCCATCCATCTCCGGCGGCAAGCCGCCGTGAGGTCCATCCTTGGGTTATACGCCCTCGAGGTCATTTTTTTTTCCTTGTTTTTCTTGCTTGTTAGATGGCTGCTAGTTATAGTTTTTAGTTTACTTTTTTAGCTCGCAGACTCACCCACCATTTCCATCGTCTTCACGATCAAACACCTGCCGGGGCTCTTGAGCTCCGGCGAACTACCATCCACACCATCGTCCACCTCTTGCGCCCGTGGTGAGCCCTGGAACATCTGCTGTCGTGAGCCTCGTTTTGCAGGTTCCAGGAGCGAAGGATCCCCACCTGGGATCGTTTTTGACGGGGCTCGAGCTCCTGGCGGCCCTCACCTCCGCCAACTCCGCAGCGGAGTCCCGGCCGACTTCGGCCATTTTGAAGCCGCTGCTTCCCTCAAGGAGGACCCCAGGAGGCTCGTAGGGACATCAGATTGGAACAGGATGCGTCGCGCGTGAAGATTTTGAAGGAATAACGACATCCGGGCGGTGTTCTTGCCGTGTTCATCCTTCACGCGCCAGGACCGTCGATCAGGTCCTGTTCTTGCAGCCGCCCCAGGCGCCGTTGGATGAAGAGTACTCCACAGCCGTCAGATCGTCAACCTCTCATCTAATCCGTGCCATTGGAACGAAGGGGTATCGGCCCCTGTGACGCTGCCACGTGGCATAAGTGATCTCCTTGCAGCCATCGGATTCACCTCTTATCTGGGGTATTTTGCACATTATAACCTGCTTAGTTTTGTAATTAATATCAGACGCATAAACATTCAGCTGCAGTTTGAGAATTTTGTACTAATTGCATCTCAGATCCTCGCAAGTTTGGTTTATTGCAAATCCGCCCTCCCCAGGCGCGCGTGCTCTTGCACGTGCTTCCTGGGGATTTTGCGGGGATAATCTCGTATCTCTTGCATTGAATATTTGGTCCAGTAAATAATTACCTCAGTTATAAATTTTGCAGACAAATTGCATTCTGGCCCTCATATTGTCTATATTCACATCAATGCCCTTGGTTTGCAAGTAGCTTCTTCCTGTTTCGTCTACTTTTTGCACGCATTTATAAAAACCCAAAAATCCCACAAAAATTGCATTAAGCTCCTGTTGCATAGTACTTCATCATCATATTTTTATTTTTCGTAATTATTGCATTTTATCATTTATTAAAAATCAAAAAGAGTCATTTTGTGCACTGTCTAACTTAGAAAATCCATAAAAAATATAAAAACACCTCAGAAAAACCCCAAAAAAATATATTTTGTGTCTTTTAGTTAGTTTTAACTCCCAGCCAAAAATCATTAAAAAATATAAAACCAAACTCTAAAAAATTGCAAAACTCTAAAAACCTTCATAAAAATTTATAAAATCCATAAAAAATCCAAAAATAGTGTTTTCTTTTCCTGAATTTTCTTTGTTTGATTATTTTTAAGTGAAAATTAATTTGGAGAATTTTTGTTACTGTTTGCTATTTTATTTCTCCATTTTAGTTTCAGTTTTGTATTTTCTTCACTGTTTTCTTTATTTTGATAATTAAAAATACCAAAAACATTCTAAAAATTACCCAAAAATCACAAAAACAGTAAAAAAGTATAAAAAGACCAAAAAGACTTTATTTCCTTATTTTTGAGTATTTTTATCTATTTTTATAAATACCTTAGCTTGTCTTTTATTACCTTGTCTTTATTTTCCAATATTGAAAAAGAAAATATAAAAAAAATATAAAATATAAAAAGAAAATAAAAAATCAGTAAATTAAAAATCAAAATACAAAAATATAAAATTAAAAATTAAATAAAAAATATAAAATTAAAAACCCACAAAAAAAATAGCATAAGTAGGCACTTGATCACTTGCACACACATTTTTTAGCACTTGTGCTCCGTTCTACCTGTCTGCTCCCTGTGTTCGACCTCTACAATACTTGCACTATACACATCTTTGTTGTAGAGTTATAATAAATTTTAACTCCGCACATTTACATTCATTGCTTGATTTATTTGTCGTGGGTTAATTGTTGTTTGAATCGGGATTTCGAGCGGTCACCGCATCGACTGCGGTTTCGCCTTGTGAAACCGTACGACCCTCTATTTCTCAGTTCAACAGTACCGCGGGCTGGCTCGGCTCTGCTGGTGGCGTCAGTACCACCTCCTCGATATGGTGAAGCGGCGGCCTCAGTACCGCCGGTGGAATCAGCATCTCGGGTGGCATCAGTACCACCATCATCATCATGTGCAGCTTCAGTACCGCTCTCCTCTTCCTCATCTGGCACTCTAGATGGATCCTCGCGTTGTCGCTCAGATGAGGCGCCGCCTGCTGGTCTTCTACCGCTCCTAAGTGTAACAAAATCAGCATCAAATAGATCCGACGACATATCATCAAATGAGTCACTAGGAATGGTAGGCTCAGTGTGAACTACCTGCTCAGACTTCCTCTTCAAGCTATTCGGATTAGGCTCGATCTGTGCAGGGATGGCGGCCTTCCCTCTCATCAGGTCCCGCATCTCCTGGCGGAACTCGTCCATCTCCTGTCTAAATGTAGCCTGCTGCTCTGTGAAGATGCGGGCTAGATCATCCAAGGCGGGGCTCTCATGGGAGCCCGACGGGTTGCCTCTCTGGTAATGAGGCTGCTGGACCTGGTGCTGCTGCGGCTGAGAGGGGTAAGAGGAAGGATGCTGCTGCTGGTGAGCCTGCTGCTCACGTCTCCAAGTCTGTCCCTGTTGCTGGTAGGGACGAGGTACGAAGGATGATGGCTGGTGTGACTGGTATGCTGGGGGCTGCTGGTGATCTCTCTGCTGGGAGTACTGCCCTCCCTGACCGGCTGGCTGTTGTTGGGACTGGTTACCCCCATTCCCCCACCTGAATCCGGGATGGTCTCGTCAGATTCTAGGTTGAGGACGGTCATACCAAATCCCGTTGACATCCATCAACGGTTCCTCATCGTAAGGGGCTGGTGGGAGTACTTCCAGAGGCTGATCCGGCTGATATACCACCATCTGTAAGTCTGGAGATGGTGGTGACTGGTAAGAGGGCTGCTGCTGCTGGTACGGCTCCGCCTGTACAAGGTGAACTTGTCTAGGCTGCTGCAAGGAGCTGGAGCGCTGGGACGAACTGCGGCTGCCGCCAGAATCGCCTCGCGACTGAAGACGGGGCTGAGAAGCTGTCTGTGCCTCCTGAAGACACAAGAGATGGGTCTTCATGTCACTCAGAGTTTGTGCCATCTGCTCCATCTGAGTTATGCCCTGGCACTGCTTCTTCTCTATTATTTCCATGCGGTCCAACTTCTCGCTGATAATCCCCATGTCCGCAGCGGCTGACTCTGCCTGTGTGGCTGCAACTGTGGACGAACTGGATGGACCTGCATCAACCCGTGCTATCCGCTGGTACTGCACGGGTCCTGGCGGCTGCTGAGATCTCTGTGTGTACAACCGAGTCTGGGACATCACCATGTAATTTTCGGCCATCTCCTCGTAGATGGCCCAGACTTGGTTGTGGTCCTTGGCAAAGTAGGACCCGCCGCAAGAAGCATTCACCAGACCCTGAAGCTCTGGCGTCATCCCACTAAAGAAGCTCTGAACTAGGTTCGGCTTGGAAATGTCGTGGTGTGGGCATCTATCCAGAAGCTCTCTGAACCTCTCCCATGCCTCGTGAAACTGCTCCTTAGGGAGCATGGAGAAGTTGTTGATCAGGGCCCTCGCTGCATTCGTCCGCCCGAGTGGATAGTACTTGTTCAAGTACTCGGTGCGGAGCTGCTCCCAGGTGTAAACAAACTTCCCTAAATGCTTCAGCTAGGCGGCTGCTCTATCTGCCAGTGAAAAAGGGAAGGCCATCATCCGAATCGTATCCTGGTCCACATGACGGTCGTGGACAGTGCTGCAGATCATCAAAAACTCCTGGAGATGGAGGTGGGGCTCCTCAGTGGCAAGTCCGTGAAAATGAGGAAGCATCTGCAGGGTGTTCGGAGGGAACTTGAAATC
This sequence comes from Ottelia alismoides, assembly GCA_037367405.1. Classification (NCBI taxonomy): domain Eukaryota; kingdom Viridiplantae; phylum Streptophyta; class Magnoliopsida; order Alismatales; family Hydrocharitaceae; genus Ottelia; species Ottelia alismoides. The sequence goes on from JAZKJV010002680.1 coordinate 335,713, forward strand.
CCCCACGATAGCAGGTACCACCACCCAATGGTGCATCAGTGTAGATCCGGGGTTGTGTAACTCCCGCATCGGTCTCGGTGGTCCCGCTGCGGCGGCGGCTGCCGCTGCGGCAGCCGCAGCTGCGGCTGCTGCCTCTGCATCAGCATCAGGAATGTCCTCAGGCTCGCTCTGATCTCTCTCTTCTCTGAGTCGCTCCAACTCCCTTCTCATCTCAATCATGAAAGCTCCCTGATCGCGTAGCTGCTTCTGTACTGTCTCTAATGATGCGATCAGGGTGGAGTTGATCGCTCCCTGGTCTAGTACAAAATGTTCGGGTTGTCGGGAGTCTGGGTCTGAACTGCCGGCTCCGGCCATAGTGACGTCTGCAAAATCAGATGAGCCCAACTCAGGTTCTGTCAAATCAATTCGTCTTTCCTCGGGCTCATGTCTCTCAGTAGCAAAAGAAAGGGGATCGAGGGAGAACAGGGTGGAATCGTACTCGGGCCCAGAGAGCTGGTCTCGACTCTCACGGGTCAACCTAGATGGTGAAGTAGACGCGCCTGAAAGCGGTGCAGCCAGAGGCTGCCTAAGAGATCGTCTACCCATCATCTTGATCTGGCGAGTTGGGCGGATGGGATCTGGAGAAAATATGATCGCAAAGCAAACCCCCGGTTCACCAACGCAACACAATCTGAAGACCGTGAAAGCTCGGTCAATTTATCTTGTCAATTTTATTGGGTGAACACACAAAATATCAGAGCGCTTACGTGACCTGTTAGGATACCCGATGCTACTCCAACCGACTGGCCCGCACGGAAGAGTCGGTAGTCAACTAGAAATAGCACCGGAGGGCTCTACCTAGGGTGCGGGTCACTCTCTCGCGCATCCAAACCATACAAAGAGGGGGTTGCTCTCCCCAAGACAAATTTTTAATGTGAGTGTCTTTTAGGGTCAATAGTGTTATCCAGTCCCACTTTTTTTTTAAATTTTTTTTTTCAAAGTAAATACAAGCGGCCTAACGAATTTTCCGATTCTCCTGATGATTAAGCTAAAAACAGAGGGAGAAGACGAAAAAGCCGATGCGCGAAGAAATCAATGATGTATGCAGAGAAAGAAATGCGTACCTTGTCTCCAGCACTCTACATGCAAGTGATCCGCGCAGAATTTAAAGACAGAATTAAACTACCTAAATGGTGCAGCGAGGAAAAACCGAGTCCTAGATGAGAAAATTTCTATCGCAAGAACCGTCTAACCGATCACGGTCCTCCAAGCCAAAGAGTCCGGTCTTGGCCCGTCCCTCCTCTGCCCGACAAATCGGGGGTAGGAGAAGCGCTTTGTGGGACGGGCTACGGCACGTAGGCCACGGAAGAAAATGAATCGGCTATTTTTATTAATGATTTTAGTAGGTCCAATTAACGTCCTATAGGATCAGGCAAGCAATTAAGTGTGGGGATCCTACTAATTACGGCACAAGCAAGAGAAATTCCTAAATCTAGGGGCTCGAGAAAAACCGCGTAAACACCGGAAAAGGCAGCTAGCTATCAAAACCGCAGAAAAAGCCGCGAAAATCCAAATGGGTCCCCCGAGCACACCGGTACTCGGCGAAACAGACCCGCTAAGTTACAAGTGTCCACAAATGTCCAAGTTCTAAATTATTACAAACAATATTGTTCTCTCTCAAAATAAAATTCTTCTTCTTCCTCTCCCTGCTCTTCTTCCCATGCGGGTCCTCAAAAATAAACTCCAAGTTGTCCACGCAGTACCTCGCACAAAAATCAAAGAGAGAGTGTCAGAAAACAATGACAATATAGAGAGACAATATGGAAAAAATGACTACAAAGTCGTGCTCCCCGGCAACGGCGCCATTCTGATGACACGCCTGACCACTCGGGTATAAGGTACAAAAATAGGGTCGTTGCGACCCAAGCGATCAGGCTAAGTCAATCAAGAAAAATGAATGAACCACTCGAAACACGTAAAATCAATCAAGCACAAAAGAGAGCGGTCCTGCTAGAGGATTAACCTGGTATAGCGACCAGGGTCGAACACAAGGAGCACGGGTTGGCCAAGGGTCCTACGATGTAGTCAGAAATCCGAGAGAATACTTTTTAGTGGTTTTTATTTGTTTTTACAAATTTTTTTTAGGATCTTTGGAATATAAAGAAAACAGGAAAAGTACACAGACAATTAACTTCAACTATTTATTTAAAGCATCAAAAATCAAGCAAAAATTCAGACAAAAATATTTTTATGTGTTTTATATTTTTTTATGTTTTTGGTAAATTTTTGAGATTTTTCTGATATTTATTCTAATTGCTAAAAATCAAACAGTGCGAAAAAGGCAAGGTACTGTCCAGCCAGGGCCAAAATCCAAAAATAAAATATTTAAGGACCTCAATAGGGCCTGGAGGTAATTTTCCTGTATACTAGAGAAAACAAGGAAATTTTGAGCACAAAAATTATTGTTTTTGGGTTTTTAGATTATTTAATATGATTTTTATGAGTTTTTAGGTGTTTTTGAATTTTTAGGGTTTTTAAGCAATGAAAAATAGCCAAAATTGGCTAGAAAATCAAGAAACACAACAGAAACAACCCCCAATTTTTATAGAATTTTTAGAGAGGTTTTTATATTTTTTGTGATTTTTCAAGTGAAACAGTGCCAAAAATAGATGTTTTTGAATTTTTAAAATTAACAAATAACTCAAAAATGTCCTCCAAAATTCTCAAAAATCCTACAACATGGCAGGAGCCATGTGTCAAATTTTCGTCGAATTTGGAGGTGATTTGATATTTTATTCAAAACTAACAAGGGGGCACTGTGTACAGGGACTTAAGTGCAAATACCCAAAGTTCTGGGGGTCCTGGTGCAAAATACCCAAGAAATCACGCGCGAGGCGCGTGCTTGAGGCACTCAGGGACCTATGTGTAAGAAAAACAAGTCCGAGGACCTTCTGGTAACTCGTACCAAAAAGTCCAAGGGCTATGTTGCAAATAACCCACTCAAAAGACGCACATGCGCAAATACAATGCTCACAGGGGCATAAATGCAATTATCAAAAAGTTTCTATTCATTCATGAACATCCAGAACTACAGGGCTAGATTTGCAATTACACCAAATACACACGTGACGACGCACGTGGCTCACACAAACAGGGGCATAAATGCAAATAATCTAAAAGATGAGGTCCAGTGTGCAAATATCCCAACGTAAATAAAGTACTCTAAATATTTACAGGACTGAAACATAAAGCAAAAACTACGAGGGGGCCTAAGGTAATTTACCCCTTTATTAAGTCGAGCCGATGGATGGACGCCACGTTGCAGATCGAACGGCTGAAAAGGGGTGGCGCCCAGGGCTGGGTCCTCGACTATGATCCAACGGTCCAGGTGCCGCCACGTTGCAGATCGAACGGTGGACGGAAGAAGTGGCTGAGCTTCGCTGGATCGGCGGTGGAGATCGACCCTCGAATGGATCCGACGGTTGAAGCTGCTCCTCAGATGGACGATCGTGATGGAATCTGGAGCTCGGGGGTCAATCGGACGGCGGAGAAGGATGGTGGACGAACAGGGCTCCGGCGAGCTTCGCCGGACTCGTGACGGCGCTGGTCCCCTCCTGGGCGCTCGCTGAAGATTGGAGAAGGAAGCTGTGGGCCCTCCGCGTCTAATGGAGGCCTCCGATGACCCAACCGATCCTCGGAGAGGTCCGGCAAGGTCGGCGGAGGCGGAGCAGCTGGACCAAGTGGTCCAAGCCCTCAGATGGGCTTGGATGGACCTGCAAAGTATCCCAGCAAACTCGCGGGTCGAGGGCAAAGTGCCTCGACCCTGTTAGGCGTGGTGAAGGTGATCGGGGAGGCGAGATGGGCGAGCTCCGGCGAGGCGATGGACGGAGGAGCTCGAATCCCAGCTCCTGTGCGAGCTGGGTTGAACGGAGTTGATGAGAATGTGCGCGGAGGGATGGCGATGGTGAGCGTAGGTTCCGATGATCGAGAAGATAAGCGATATGGCCGGAATCACAGGAACTCGGCGAAACTAAGATTTGGGGGAAACAAGAAATTATGCTAAATGGAAAGGCTAGAAAGCTACCTGGGTGGAGTGGAAGACTGTGCTGGAGCTTAGCTAGCTCCTGGTCGTAGCCTCAAGGGTCGTCTCGGCCCGAGGCTCGGTGCTCATGCTGGTGGCGGAGCAACGGCGGCGAAGAACGCCGGATCAGTGGTTTCGCCTCCTCGCCTCGCTGCAACAGGGGCGATCGCTTGCTGTCACTCTCGTGGTGCCTCTGGAGTTCACTGGGAAGAAGGGGAAGAGCCAAAGATGGGGTGCGGAGGCGGCGGAGGTGGTTCTATATATAGCTGCAGGCTCGATTAGGGTTGGGAGGCGACGGCTATGTAATGCGTGGATCTCACGGCGAAGGATCTGGCGAGGATGTCGGATGATCGGCGAAGGATCCGGGCGCGGGGTTTGCGTGGGCGACAGGCTGGAGGCGCGTGGAGAAAATGGCGAAGGCAGGGCGGCGCGCGTCTTCTTAAAAAGGAAAGAGTCCGCGGGGGAGTTGACCGGGGTCAACAATCCCCCGTGGACCAATCAGGAGCTGCCATTTATTAATTTTTTTGTTTATTTATTTTAAGGTAGAAAATGGCCGAATTAAGAAAAACTTAAAACATGAAATATTTTTCTTTTATTTTTTTTCTATTTTTTGGTGATTTTTAATTAATTTTTGGGAATAAAAATAGGGTAGCTATATATAGGTATATGTACACTATTTAGATTTTAAATTTTTGAATTTTTTTTATTTGTTATTTTTATGTATTTTTATACCTATTTTATATTTTATTTATTTACAATATGTAACATAGACTATTTACAAAAAGTTTGGAAAATAAGTTAATTTATTTACAAGGTTAAATAAATACCTAGGTGTGGTTCATGTACATGGTGAAGGAAGGGTATTTTTGATCTTTTCTGCTTTTTTTAACTTCTTTTTGAGTTTCTTTTTGTGAGGAAAATATTTTTATTTTATTTACATAAATATTTACAAAATGAGCCCTTATCTCCCTCTACTTTGGCTTTTATGCGGTCAGGCCCAGGCTGGGCCCTCCCTTGGGATTAGGTCGCTCAATATTTATTCCAAATATTTTCTCTCTTTTTCTTTTGTCTCTTTATTCTTATATTTGTGCACAAAAACATGCTAATTATTACTTTTTACAAAATGCATGATTTTGGTAATTATTTCTATTTACAAATATCTACATGTATTTGCAAAGGTTTTTGTAGCTAAAATATAAGAATAAAGAGTGATGAATGGGTATTCATCACTACCATACATAAAAGATTCGTTGATATTTGTGCTAACGTACATTATTTTCAAAAAAAGAACAACCCCAAAAAACTCAATAAATGTCATTTATACTAACTTACATATATAATAAATTTTAATTTAATTGTCCGCATTAAGATGCATATGTGAATTCATCCATTTTTGATGAATTAACATATAGCAATTTTAACTAAAAGTTCACATACTAAATAATTGTGAAAGCATGACATCTACTATAATTAAACTAACAAATTTTAGTTCAAAATTATATATTTGTGTGTTGTAATGTTCATAAATTCTTTAATCTTTGTGTGCTAATATACACTAATTTTGAGAAAATTGCTCAACTCGTTTGTGTATATATGATATTCTACTGATATATGTCTTCTAACATAAATTAATTTTAAATAAAAGTTTTATTATAAAAAAACATAAAGAGTATGATATATATTATGATAAAAATAATGAAACATTGATGTTAAATATTTTTTGTGTGTTATCATAAATAGGATATTTCGTTAATATTTATGTAATAACATACATTGATTTTGAGAAAATGGTTCATGCCTTAAAAAAATGTAGCAAATGTTATATTTATATGTTGCAATAAAGTATAATAAAGTTTCACTTAAAATTGATTTTTTTTATTCACAAACATCTGAGATTTTATCCATGTTTGATCAGCTAATATATATCAATTTTCACAAAAAGTTCAAATATATAAAAAATTATATAGCATGATAGATATATTACTGTAAAAATAATAAATATTTGATTTAATTTAATTATTTTGTGTATTAAAATTCATATGAGATTTCATCAATCTGTATATGCTAATACACATCTTTTTTGGGAAATTGTTCAACTTGTTAATTTTGAGATTTTCCCTATATTTGTGTTGTAACATACTCTTGTTTAAACTAAAAGTTTAATTCCTAAAAATATGAAGAATGTGATTTATATTTTGTTGTAGAAATAATAAAATTTAAATTTAAAATAATTTTTGTTTGCTATCATACACAAGAGATTTCCTCAATATTTGTGTGATAACTTGCATTGTTTTTGAAAAACAATCAACCTTAAAAACTCAAGAAAATGTCATATAATGTTGCAATAAAATTATATAAAGTTTCATTTCAACACAATTTTTATTGCATACATCATAAATTTCATCCATATTTGATGTGCTAACATATATCAATTTTATCAAAAAGCTCAAATACTAAAAAAACCAATATAGCTTGAAAGATGTATTTTGCTAAATAATAAATTTTTGTTTGAATATCAATATTCTGTATATTACATTCATATGTGATTTTGCTAATCTTCGTTTGCTAATGCATACCTTTTTTGGGAAGTTATTCAACTTGAGAATGTAAATGAGATTTTATCCATATATATACTCCTAACATGCTCATGTTTTAGCTAAACATTGAACTCTAAAAACTCTCAAATAACATGATAAATAATTTGTAATAAAAATAATTAATATCAATCTTATAATTAAATTTTGTGTGCTTCCATACATAAAAAAATTTGTTGATATTTTTGTGATAACATACATTGTTTTAAAGAAAAATGATATTATCATGCATATGTGATTTCATCCATAGTAGATGTGCTAACATATATCAATTTTAATTGAAAGTTTAAAGATTAAAATATCAATAAACCATAAGGACTATATTATGATAAAACTAATAAAGCTTTGTTTTAAAATTATATTTTTGTGCAGACACATTCATATGAGAATTCTATAATGTTGGTGTGCTAATACATACTAATTATAAGAAAATTGTTCAACTAATTAATATATATGAGATTCTACCCTTATAGGTCTTCTAACATGCACTAAATTTAAATTAAAGTTTGATTATAAAAAAGTACATAAATAATATGACGTATAAATAACTAAATATATTATGATAAAAATAGTGAAATATTTATGTTGAAATATTTTTTGTGTGTTATCATAAATATGATATTTCGTTAATATTTGTGTATAGCATACGTTGATTTTGACAAAGTGATCAACCCTTAAAAATTTTTAGAAAGTGTTATATTTATATGTTGCAATAAATTTATAATAAATTTAACTTGAAATTGGTTTTGTATATTCACACATATATATATATGAGATTTTAGCCACAATTGATGTCCTAAAATATATCAATTTTTTAAAAAAAGATCAAATACATAAAAATATCAATATGGCATGATATATATACATATATTATAAACAGTTTAAAGGTTTGTTTTAAGATAATTATATTAAAATTCATATAAAATTTCTTCAGTCTTTGTTTGCACATATACAATATTTTGGAGAAAATTGTTCACCCAGTTATATATATGAGATGTTACCCATATATGTATTTAACAATTTCTTGTGTTAGCTAAAAGTTTAATTCCTAAAACTCTTAAATAACACAATATATACTTTGTTATAAAAATAGTAAAATATATCTTTTAAAATATTTTTGGACTACCATATATAAGAGATTTTGTTTATATTTGTCTGCTAACATACATTGTTTTTGAGAAAAAGATCAACCCAAAAAACTTAAAAAAATCATATATGTTGCAATAAATATATAATGAAGTTTAATTTTTCCCAAATATGTCTTCTGACATAGACTAATTTTAAATTAAAGTTTGATTCTAAAAAGCTTAAATAAAATGATATATATATATATATATGATAAAAATAGTAAAATATAATTTTAAAATAAAATTTCATGTGCTACATACATAGGAGATTTCATTGATATTTATGTGCTAACATATATTGTTTTAAAGAGAATATCAATCCAACAAAAACTCAAAAAAATGTCATATATATTACAGTAAACATATAATAAAATTTCATATAAACTGATTTTGTTTGTATTAGAACGCATTTGTGATTTCAACCACATTTGATGTGCTAACACATATATCAATTTTAGCTAAAAGTTCAAATATTAAAAACTCAAGAAAGCATGATAGATATATTATGATAAACTAATAAAGATTTATTTTAAATTATATTTTTTATCATAACATTCATATAAGAATTCACTAATCTTCGTGTGATAATATATACCGATCTTGAGAATTTGTTCAGCTCGTTAATTTATTTGAGGTTCTGCCCATATATGTCTTCTAATATACAATAATTTTAAATTTATTTTTATTTATGAAAAATAAATAGTATGATACATATTTTATCATAATAATAGTAAAATATTGATTTTGAAATAAAATTTTGTATGCTATCATATATAAGATACTTTGTCAATATTTATGTGTAACACAAACCATTTTTGAGAAAATGGATCATCCCTTAAAAACCTGTAGAAAATGTTATATTTATATGTTTCAATAAAATCACAATATAGTTTCATTTAAAATTTATTACATGTATTTACATACATATGAGATTTCATCTATATTTTATGTACTAACATATATCAATTTTATTAAAAAAAGTTCAAATATCCAAAAAATCAATATAGCATGATAGATATATAATAAAAATGATAAAATTTTGTTTTAAGATTAATATTATGTGTATTGACATTCATATGAGATTTCGTTAAACTTTGTGTGTTAATACACACCATTTTTGGAAAATAGTTAAACTCGCTAATATATATATGAGATTTTTATATTTGTGTTCTAGCATACTCTGATTTTAGCGAAAAGTTAAATTTCCAATGGATGCATAGAGCATGAATTATATTTTGTTATAAAATAGGGTAATAATAATTTTAAAACTATTTTTGGTTGTTGCCATAGTTAAGTGATTTCCTTGATATTTGGGTGCTAACATACATTATTTTCGAGAAAAAATCAACAAAAAACTCAAGAAAATGATATATATATATATATATATATTGCAAAACAATTGCAATAACTTTTCATTTAAAGTTAATTTTTTGTATTGACACAGACATGAGATTTCATCCATATTTGATGTGCCAACATATGTCAATTTTAACAAAAAATTCAAATACTATATAAAATCAAGAAAATATGATAGATATACCATGATAAGAAAATTACTTTTAAAAAAATATATTTTGTGTACAAACATTCATATCAGAATTAATTAATTTATCCTTGTCTGCTAATATACACTTTTTTGATAAATTGTACAACTTGTTAAAATATATGAGATTTTACTCAACATGTCTTCTAACATACACTAGATTTAAATTAAAGTTTAATTATAAAAAAATTAAATGATATGATATATATTGATAAAAGCAGTAAAATATAACTTTAAAATATATTTTTGTAAGTTATCCTACATATGATATTTTACCAATATTTGTGTGTAACATACGTAAATCTTAGAAAAGGAATCAACCATTAAAAAACTCTACAAAATGTTATATATATATATATATACATTAGAATTATATTATAATAAAATTGCAGTTAAAATTGATTTTGTTTATTTACATACTTATGAAATTTCATCCATATTTGATGTGCTAACATATATCAATTTTATCAAAATAAATAAATACTAAAAAATAAATATTACGTGATAGATATATTTTGATAAAATAGAAAATTTTTATTTGAAGATTAATATTTTTATACTAACATTCATATGTGATTTCACTAATCTTTGCTTGTAAACACACACATTTTAGGGAAATTATTCAACTTGAGAATATATAGGAGATTTTCACCCAAAATTGTCCTCTAACATACTCATGTTTTTGGTAATCTTCTAACTCCTAAAACTCTCAAATGACAAGATAAATATTTTGTAATAGAAATAATGAAATTTAATCTTAAAATTAAATTTTGTGTGCTTCCATACATAAAAGACTTTGTTGATATTGTTGTGCAAACTTACATTGCTTTAGAGAAAAAGAATAGCCCCAATAAAAACTCAAGAAAATGTCATATGTATATATATATATATATATTGTAATAATATATAATAAATTTTCTTTTAAACATATTTTCTTATATTGACTTGTATAAGTGATTCCATCCAAATTAGATGTGTTAACATATATCAATTTTAACTTAATCAAGAAAATGTGATGGATATGTTAAGATAAAACTAATAAAGTTTTGTTTTAAAATTGCATTTTTGTGCAGTAACATTCACATGAGAATTCAGTATGGTTTGTTTGCTAATTTATGAATCTATGATTCATCACCTTTATTCTTTCATTTTGGCTATGGTAAAATACATGTATATATTCACTGATTCTCACTAATTGACATTCTAACCACAATAATTAATATTATATATTTAACATTTATTTTATCCAAAATAAAACAATAAAGATAAAAACTAAAATAAAAGAAAAGAAGGATGCATATATGTTATATATAAACGGATTCTAACCCGAGATCAGGTCAATATGGACTTGATCCATAAAATAAATAAGTAGGGGGAGATAAGGAAATTAATTTATAAAAATGTTAGAAGAGAACTGTAAATATTTCACCTATTTTATTTATCATCAAGATCACTTCAAATTGTACATTAATTCATTTCTCACATCGTAAATATTTCATCTATTTTATTTATCATCAAGATTACTTAAAACTAAACTATTCATCCGATGAAAGTTGCTTATAATAATATATATATAAAACTATAAAAATATCTGAAAAAATATTTAATGGATATATAATTAATTATGATGAAACGAAGAAACTGTAAAAGCCAACTTTAAAGGTTCATAACTATTTATATAAAACTTCAAATTGACCAAACTCACTTTTAAACTTCATTTTATAACTAATATTATTTATTAAAAATATCAAAAAATATTAGAATAAATGAGTGAGTTTTGGTGTTTGGCCCCCTTTGTCTATATGTACTATATGTATAATCTTCCCTATTTTCTAATCAATTATTCTGAACTCTATTTAATTTAATTATTTTTCTAATATGTTTCTAAAAATAAATAGAAAAATAAAAAAATATAATTTAAAATAACATGTCAATAAATCCCAAAGTCACGAAGTAGTGATCCAAAATTTTCAGATCTCATAACCCAGCCATATAGACTCTTAATTAGGCGTATTCATGTTTCAAGTTTGTTTTGTAGAATTATTTATCAAATGAAACTGATTTCGCTAACATCAGAGTTAATATGCAAAATGTGGGTTTTGAGATCCTATTGGTATAAAATGTACAATGCATCTTAATTTTATCTTATTTAACATATGTCATTTCTTATATTTTTATACTTTATTACTATTTTATCATTATAATAAAATAAATAAAAGTTATTAATTAGTTAATTAGTTAGTTAATTAATTAATTAATTAGATATTTATTTAACTATTTATTTATTTATCAAATTATTTATTTCTTTAATTTATTTATTTAATAATTAACTTAATTATTTACTTTAACTAATTATTTTTATCCTTTCTCTTTCTACCCTTTTCCCCCTTTCTTCCATGTCATTCTTCTTCTTCCTACGCCTCTCTTCCTTCGTCCGTCGTTGCTCCTTCCTTCTTCCCTCGTCCAACCTCCATAATTGTATTAAAACCCAGAAAATGTTGTATATCAAAAAAATATATTAAATCTAAATTTAAAATTATTTTTGTATTAAAATACGTATGATACAACATCCATAATTGATGTGCTAACATACATCACTTTTTACTAAGAGTTCAAATACTTACTAAAAAATATAGATAGCATGATAGATGTTTCATGATAAAACTAATAAAGTTTTGTTTTAATATTAATATTTTGTGTATTAGTATTAATATGAAATTTCGTAATATTTGTATGCTAATATACACCTTTTTTAAAAAAATATTTATATTCTAACATACTATAATTTTCACTTAAAATTTAACATAATATATATTTAATTTTTATAAATAATGTTAATTTTGAAATAAATTTTGGTGTGCTAATGTACATGATATATTTTGTTGACATTTGTACTCTCATGTACATTGATTTCGAGAAAAAGATCAAACCTAGAAAAAAATCAAGAAAATGATATATATATATATATTGCAATGAAATTATTATGAAGTTCCTTTAAGAATATTTTTTCTTTATTAACAAACATATGAGATTTCATCTATAATAGATGTGCTAATATATATATATATATCAATTTTAGCTAAAAGTTCAAATACTAAAATCAAGAAAGTGTGATAGATATATTACAATAAAATTATTAAACATATACTTTAAATTATTTTGTGTGTAGTAACATTAATCTGAGAATTTTTTAATTTTATTTTCTTATATACATTAATTTTAAGAAAATTTTCAACTGGTCAATATATATGAGATATTATCCATATTTGTGTTTTAACATACACTAACTTTAAATTAAAGTTTTACTCCTAAAAAACTTTAAATGATATGATATATTTTTATGATAAAAGTAATACAATATTATTTTAAAAATTAATTTTTTGTGATGTCACAAATATGAGATTTTATCAATATCTGTGTGCTAACATATACTGATGTAAAAAAAGATCAACCCTTAGAAACTATAGAAAATTTATATAAATATTTATTGTAATAAATTAATAATAAGATTTCATTAAAAATTAGTTTTTTTGTTAACATATATATATATATGAGAGAAAGAGAGCGAGAGTTCATCCAGATTTGATGTTCTAACATATATCATCTTTAACGAAAAGTTCAAATACTAAAAAATAAAGAAAATATAATATATAAATATATATATTCTGATAAAAATAATAAAGTTTTTTTAGATTATTTTTTGTGAGATAACATTCATATGAGAATTCATTAATCTTTGTGTGCTAACTACAATTTATAGAGATTGTTCAACTCTTTCATATATTTGAGATTTTGCCCAAATTTGCATCCTAATTAACTCTAACTTAAGAAGACAAAAATATGATTTATACTTTATGATACAAATAATAATGTTTGAAAAATAGGTTTTTGTGTGATATCATACATATGTGATTTCATCAACATTTGTGTGCTAACACCGATTTAGAGAAAAACAATCCAACCCTTAAAACTCAAGAAAAATATACATATAAGGAGTTGGGAGCCTACATCCGAGGTATACGTAACTCCCTACATCCGGCCTTTTTTTCATTATTTTTAGGCTTTTTGAAGGAACCCTTAGGGTGAATTGCTTAATATATTGCGGGAAATATGTGTTTCAGATTTCATGTAAAACAAACATTCCTAACATGTTCTTGTTTAAGGGGTTACTTTCAGCCATTCTAAAATCGTTAAATTTTGATAGTCTTGATGGAGATGATAGAAGTTCCAAATTAAGTTATATTTGGAATGACACCATGGTGATATGTGGTGATCTAATTCCCTCAATGTTTCATTTTAAAAAATCAAAAAAAATAATAGAAAAAAGAGCCATAAATCCTGGGTGCGGGCTCCCTTTTTCCCCGAGTGTGTGTGTATTCCATTACAATTTGAATAAAGTTGCATTTAAAATAAATTTGTGTATTAACATACATACAAGATTTTATAGATAAATAGACATGAAACTTTCATACAATTAATAGCTTAATTTCTTCATATTCATGTATTAATATAGATTAAATTTGAAATAAAATTATGTAAAATGAAATAAGAAAATTGTGTGCGTGTGTGTATCAACATTAGTGGAAGAAAGATCTTTGAAAGTTTAAAAGCATATTTTATTTAGATTTTACATAAGAATATCCATCAAAACAATGTTATACTCGAACTTTAATATTTGTCTACATGTGATTTTAAGCCGTTCGTATTTAAGGTTAGAAAGATAAACGATCAACTAAATTTCAATAGTCAATAACGACTTTGAGACATATATTAAAGATTGAGTACTACGTTGTTACCTTTCAAAGTTCATGTTTGACATCGAAACTAGATGTATAATCTACGGATTTTTGTGTAATTTACTACATATTATATTTTTAAACAACAATAGATAGTAGATTTCGATGAAATTTTTGAAGGTTGAGCTCTTAAGAAGATAAAATTTCGATTAGGAAAAAGTGGAGTTGTCCTCCGATCATTTTTTATTTTTTTGTAAAATATTACGATGTATATCTATCTATATATCCCTTCAATGTGTCATTCTAATTTCGTCAGAAATGGAGACTCTTATGTCCTCCATATAGAAGAGATAACTTTAACGGTCTAGACAATGTTGTAATCGACATGTTTTAGATGGAGGGCATAAGAGTCCCCATTTCTAATAAAATTTGAATGGCGTATTGGAGGGATATATTGATGGATATACATCGTGATTTTTTTTCAGAAAAAAATTTGCGGAAAAATGACAAGGGCCAACCCCATCAAACCTTTTCGATTCTATGCGGATTTTGTAAAAAAATACATATGTTTTTAGAAAAAGTTCAATTGTAAAAAATGAAATAAAATATTGCAAATTGATACAAGTATTGATTTTGTTTTTTATTTATTTCTTTATTTTTGAATGCGGTAACTTTTGCTTATCTCTATAGGTATAGTAAAAAAATATAACATTGGATTTTTTGTTTTTTTAAAAATTATTTTATCGTGTGTATATCTTATCTTGAATTCCATTAACGTTATGCCTTAGTGAAAAAATGGACATCGTTTTTCCTAAGTTCAGGAAGGTCATCCTCTTTTTGTTTAAAACACGAGTACTTTAGTATAATACATATACAGACATTTGTATAAGTACTGGTTTAAAAACAAATATCGATACATATATCATTTGTTTGTAATTTTACGTTCATATGCTACTATATGTAT
This sequence comes from Ottelia alismoides, assembly GCA_037367405.1. Taxonomy (NCBI): domain Eukaryota; kingdom Viridiplantae; phylum Streptophyta; class Magnoliopsida; order Alismatales; family Hydrocharitaceae; genus Ottelia; species Ottelia alismoides. The sequence goes on from JAZKJV010002680.1 coordinate 350,737, forward strand.
ATGAATCATCTTCATTATGTATGTATTTGTGTGTCTTTTAATTGTACAAGTAATAAGGGTAACTCTTTTTTCGTAGTAATAAGCGATGCGTTAAGATTCAAGGCATATCAACAATACACGATAATCAGGTAACAAAAACATATAAACTCCCATTCATCAAACTACAAAACGAGAGGCTCCATATTTGGATCCATGACATGCAAAGACATGACTATGATTAGCTACCCTAGTAATCAAGCTTAATCCTCATCCTAATCACTCCAAGAAGGTCTCCATGATGTCGGAGTAGATCCCGTCGCCGCCGGTGGAGTGCGGTGTGGGCACATACGAGGAAGCGTCGAGTGGGGAGGACGTGACAGAGGGAGATGGCGACGACGACGTGCCCCTCGCAGGGAGAGTGTAGCTCCTCTTGAACTTGAATCCATGATCCATCTTCCTCTCTTGCTCGAGCTTTTCCTTGCCCTCCTCGGTGCCACCGAAGAGGAGCTTGCCATCGTCCCCACGATCGGTGAGGGCGGTGAAGAAGGAGAGCCCATTGGGCCACTTCAGGTCGTGGTCGTGGTCGTGGTCGTGGATCATGCCTTCCAATTGCGTGAAGCTCATCTGATTGTAAGAGAATTGCGACGGCGGCAAAGGCCGATGGCTCCAATTGGGGTGCGGTCGGGCCGGGAGATGCTTCGGTGCCGACCGGGATGCGACGGCCGGCGAGGAGGCTAGGGTGGAGGAGAAGAGCTGAGAGAGGTAGAATCCAGATTGGTAGCCAAGTGATTCAAACATGTGCCTCATCCTTAGGACGAAGTGCAAGTCTTCGGGGATCTGTCATTAGCAAACGTAATTAGCAATAATCAAATCTTAATTATTAGTTACCGTATCCTTAAGCAGTTCCTTGTTGCTTATTCTGATTACAAGTAATTTTGAATAATTTCGAAAAATAAAAAGGAAGACTCTTTTAAATACAAAAATATACGCATATGTGTATGTGATTACATTGGCTTCTAGGTAGGGATGCAAACGGTCGAATACGGATATGGATATAGGTATTTTTGTATCCTTATCCGTTTTGATTACAAATACAGGTACGGATACAGATATCGACGGATACTAAAATTATCTTACCGTATTCTTACAAAACGGATGCGGTTGTAAAACAGATAATGATCACATACGAGTAATGTTAGAAATACTCTATCGAATTGACTTAAATATATACGAATTGAATGAGAAACACATGATATAAATTTACTAAATATGTCCGTATCATAAAAATTACACAAATATTTTTTTTGAGGGAAAAAAGGGTGTCGAACCGTAAAGGTGGACACCCAAAAAACTTTTATTCACATGATTATTACAAAAAGTTACAGTGACCAAGACCCACGTAGGAGTCTGGAATGTGCAATTACATTTTCGATATAAAAGAAGGTATAGAATTATGTTATATAGATTTAAAAATAAATGTATTACTATATTTATATACGAAAACAGATATACGAGTGCGGATACGGATATTTGCGGATATCAAAACGATATCCATATCCCTATCCATTTTAAAACGGATACGGATGTCAAAATTTGTATAAAATGAATACGGTGACGTATCAAATGCGGATATATTCCTAACCGTTTGCATCCCTACTTACGGGGATATACGTGCAACTATCCAAAAAGAGCCAATGTTTAGGAGTCCAAAATAGTATAAAATACATTTTAAAAATACATATACATTCCCATGTAAACATTGCAACTATATATATGCCCCTCGATATTATGCAAGATTAGTATAAGTAATTTCATAGGTTTCTACGGGTACAAAAGTCAATATTCCAAAAGAACATGTAAAAACATACAATTTTCGGAAGAAAAAATTAATTCTTTTCTTTTTAAAAAGGGATTTTTACTCGGCATATCCTATAAACTTTGTCAATTACCTCCACGACCTTTGAAACAACCTAATTCTCTCCTCGACCCTGTAAACTTGCCAACTCTTACCCCATAAACCCTCCAGATAATCTGTTCAAAGCTCATGGGAGGTTTTGAGATAATTTACAGGATCGATGGGGGTAATTACGTTGTAGAAAAGGTCGTAGAGGTAATTTAAAAAGTGTACAGGTTCTGCTGGGTAAAAATTCCTTTTAAAAATGGTGATTTTTTAGTGCAACCTTATTTAATGACATATGTACATCCCATATATAGACGTTCCTACTTATTATTACACGTATACCCCTTATAATATACGAAACTATATAGATGGATTTTTTACAGTTTTTGCCAGTAACTTTTTTAAATTACAATTACATCCCTATAGTATTACAAAATTTACAATATTACCCTTCCGTTAGCACGATACACTGGCAAAAGTATAACAACGGAAGAGCAATACTGTAAATTTTGCTAAAACACACTTTGCAAAAAAAGTTAGAGGCACGAGTGTAATAAGAAAACTTAGAAGGGCACAAGTGAAAATTTCATGTCGCTCAGACCAGCCGACTCGACCAGTTAGAGGATCCCGACTAAGATCGAAAACAGCAAAGAAAAACGCGAAGAGAGAGAGAGAGAGAGAGGTGGAAGACGATACGATTTTGCAGGATCCGAGCTGGAGAAGGCCGTGCCCCGCCTGGATCACGGCAATGGTCTGCTGCATCAGAGAATCAGAGCATCAGCATTGGCATCGGCATCAACAAAAGAACACAGATATGGTCCTGATCACTCGCCTGGATTCCTGACGAGAACTGGTCGGTCCACTCCGGCGGAATCTGCGGGAAAGGAACCCAATCCGAGTGTAAAAACCTCTGCTTTCGATCTTTAGATTTGACCACTTTAAAGCAAAGGAAAAAAAAGAGAAAAGCTGCAGAGATGAGATGAGCATACGGCATCGAAGGAGCTCTGCCAGTAGTTGGAGATGTTGGGCTCGCACTCGGAGGGCTCCTTGAACACCCACTTGTGGCACTTGTCCGACGCCACCTTCCCCATTAGTCTGCGGGATCCACACGCCGATCAACCGCTACGACGACGATGATGAAGACGACGACGATGACGAGAAGAAGAAGCGGTGATTAACAAAAGGAAACAAAACCACCTACCCAACACCCACCCTTCTCCGTAGTTGTAGAGCTGGATGGACATCTTGCTGAAGGCCTTGCGTATCGCGTCCTCGCCGCCGTCCAGGTCCTCGTCCGGCGACCGGGGCCGGCAGAAGCCGTCCTCCCACATCAGCATCCTGCATATAGAGAATTACAGAATCCGTAGCGTAGGGATCAGATCATCGCGGTGCGTCAGCTTCGCTTACAGGCTCCCGTTGTCGTCTCCCACCTTGCATCCGTTGCCTCCTCTGCACCTCCTGCAGGGAGAGCAGACACAGTAAGCAGGTGGGTTTCCACGTTAAAGATGATGATGATGCATTACGGGCGCGGGCGGATGGTCCAGAAGATGGAGTAGGTCCAGTCGGAGCTGAGGCAGAGGTTGCGGAGGGCCTCGTGGAGCGCCATCATGCCGACGGCTTCCTTGCTCCTGCTGTCGCTTGTTGCGGCGCCTCCCGAGCCCACCATTGATCTCGCTGACACTTCCCCTCTCACTGTTTGGGTCTCTCCTCTCCTCTTCTCCTCCTTTTGCTTTGCTTTTATGCTGCAGTGGTCGGATGCCCCCACAGCAACAGGGAGGGAAACTACGCAAAGAGGTGGACTTTTGTCTCCACAGTGTGCTGTGCTCTTAGTACTTATCTCTATCTATCCATCTCTAATAAGGGTGCGTTTTTGTATAGGGTTTAACCACCCCAAGGGTGGTTTAACTCCCCTACCTTATATTTTCTCCCTCTACGTGGGTCCCACTTTTTATCTTTTTAAAAAATTAAATAAATCAATTCCCCATCATCAATTCCATCAAAAAATAATATACTATACCATCATATCATATAAAAATTATAAACTACTCGACTTCTACTCACTTTTTCAAACTCTAATACAATCACATCACAATAACTTCTCACTTTTTCAAACTCCAATACAATCGCATCACCCCAAATCCACTTCTAACCCACCTCCAGTTTAACCCTCTATCCAAACACCAAAACCCAAAAATGAGTTACCTGCAACCAGTTTAACCCACCTAAACTCACTATCCAAACACCCCCTAAGGGCTCGTTTCGTAACTGGGTTATCTCTGGGTTACCCTGAGGTAATTCAGTTTACCTCTTTCTTTTCTTGAGATGGAATTTTATCACAAATCATAATGACATCATATCACATTCTTTATTCCAACCCTTCTCAATTCTCATAACCATCCCAAACATCTACTATTCATGAGGTTACCTCAACCCACCCCAACTTGCCTCAACCAAATGAGCCGTAGGGTCCGGTTATTACGAGGTAATCCGATTTACCTTTCTCTTTTTTGGGGTTGGAATTTCATCAAAAATCATAGTAACATCACATCACATTCTTTATTTCATAACTTACCCCAAATAGCTACTATTCACATCAGGTTACCCCAACCTACACCATCCCAGTAACCAAACAGGCCTCAAGTATCCGCAAGTCAGACTGGTTGGATCGGGTTAACTAGATTTGGGTAATTTATTAAAAAAAATAAAAAATCAATTCTATTGTTGATCAAATCGGACTGAGTCGAATTGATTCAATTTTGATGTTTTGATAAATTTTCAAAAAAAATAAAGATTTAAATAATGAAATAATAGGATTTTTATGACTTGTGCTCTTCTCAACTTATGCGATATAATTTATGTCCCTCTTTTTTTGGAATATGCATTGTGCCAATACTTTCTTAGAGTAATTTTCTAGAAGTAACTGTAAATAAATTATTATAATATTATATTTATATATAATTCTAGAAAACGTGACCAACTTTTTAGAGTTTTACTGCAATCATGTTATTCTATTGAATGATTTGATATTTTAAATGATTATTTCATTGATACATAAATACATGCTTACATATATGTATCTGGTTTTAACGGTTCAAAAAAACCAGCTCGACCAGTTTGATGAGTAAATTAAGCCCGGTCGGAATTTTCCAAGTCGATATGAATGATGACGTCATGCTGACATCATCACCGGTCCAACCAATTTGGGTCGATGCCCGACCTGATTGAACCAAATCGAAGACTAATTTGGTCAAGTCCGGTCCGATTTTGTAAAACCTTGTCTCCACATGTCTCTCCAACTGTGAGTATTTACCAGATTTGTTATCGAATTCGTTTTATATAAATTTTAACAGAATAGAATTCTGGTTGTGATTACGGACAATGCCTTGAATATCAATTTCAATCATCATATCGTTGATCGACTGAAGTGACGTTTCAACCACAATTTCACTCATTTCGGTCACATTTTCTTCTATCTACCCATCTCAAGATACATATATCGACCATTTCGATCGAATTTAGATCACCTGTCGAAATCAAAATTCGTCGAAATTTAGTGTCATGATTATATCGTGTGAAGTATCATTCCAAAGGAAATATGGATCATATGAAAGCACTGCAGGGTATGCAAGCAGATATCCTTAAAAATAATATATACACCCCTACCTTTTTTTACAATAACACTTGTGATTGTACCCTTATATGCTTGCAAAATACATGGTTGTCTCCTTATGTTATTACACTTATGCCTCCGTTCTACCATAACAGAAGGGTAGAACTGTTAATTTTGCAAAAACATAGAGGCAAAAGTGATATTACAAAAAAAGACGAGGATATAATCGCAATTGTAAAATAAAAAAACAGGACCCTTATGCGTACGTGGACCTTTAATAATATATTGGGTGGGAACGCCTCGGGGGCAGGGGAGGTCACGTGCGCACGTGCCTCGGCCTGCGTCGTTTGGCATAAAAAGGAGATATAAAAAAAAGGGAGCAGAAATCTGCAGACTTCTCTTAATATAATCCGTTTGTTTAATCTCATGTCGTTGAATGAAACATTTCGATCCTCTAAAATCTTTGACCCCAACTAATTACCTATCTTTCCACTAATCCAAACCTTGATCCCTAATCAGGGTTTGGTTCGGAACATCCGCATCCGATCGAGGAGATAGGTGATCAGAGATGTTCGCCCTCCGACACCGGCCTCGGCGGCCGGAGCCGGTCACGTGCTCGCGCAGCACCTCCGTGCATCGGAAGGCTTAAAGAAATGGTGAGGGCAGGTTAGAGATTGAGCAACTTGGAGAGATTGATTAGTTTAGGAGATGAGGCTCTCTACCGAGCTTTCGTGTTTAGCTCCTCAAATATTTTTATTTGCACTTAGGTCCCTGTGAGCGTGAGTGCTACTCTGCCACTCATGTCAAACCTAACATTCGTTGACTTTGATGATATGAGCAATCAAATTGACTACAGATAGATGCGAGAATGTTGCATTATTGCTCGATTTTTTGGGAAAACGATGACCCTACATAGCAATCGTATCGTGTCCAACTATGGATCCCAGGTCGAAATGAGCGTGTTTCCGAGTATTCTCAGTTAATTTATCGGTTGAACAATCGACCTTCCATCTTATCATGGTTATCGTAGATAATTTTTAGTAGATCGTGATTTTCAGGGTTATGGATGTAAAAATCTCTTAATTAAGTTTAACTTAAGAACATGTAAAATAATGTGTTAGGAAAAATAGGTGTATAATATAGGACTAGAAAAGAATTTCTCCGATTCATAGGACCTTTTTGATAAAATCGATATTGGTTATAGGATCCATTGTTATTCAACTTCAAGGATGCTTAGGTAATTTTAAAAATATATAGGGACATTGAAGCAAAGTTTCAGAAAGTTATTATAGGTCTGCCGACATGGGGATCAGAGATGTATATTTAAGTTGCAAGGACTGAAATTAAAATACTTGAAAGTTAAGGATCGTGTAGATTCCGAATGTGTGGACTAAAAAAATACACGGCAATTATTTGGGACACCGTCTCTGTATCATAGAGACACTCATTACCATTGGTGGATTCGGAAATTGTTTCATGTTCGAAGGATGACCGTGACTCGGGTGTACGTAGTTTGAAGAAGATGAACAAGGTGCTGATCAGCAAGTGGATTACTCGGATTTGAAGTGATTGTAGCAACTTGGCATGTACTCTTATAAGGAAGATCTATGGTAACGGTTCTTCACTTCCTGAGGATGGGGTCATTGGGCATGATTCCTCGTATTTCTGACGAGGAATATGTGGTGTTGTGTAGGACATTCGTCCCTTTTTGAGACCGGTCCTTGGGGACGGCATTGGATTTAAGTTATGGAAGGACGACTGGAGTGAGAATGGGTCGTTGAGCGTGAGGTTTCCGCAGTTGATGGCATTAACAATGGACCCGGATTGTTCAGTGACAAATGTGTGGGATGAGCAATCTTTTTCCCTAGATTTAGATACGAGCTTTCCGATCAGAGACTGGAGGAGTTATTGGTGATGTTGACAGAGTTGGATAATATTTCTGGACCATCTAAGGGGCGAGACTGATGGACCTGGTGTAATGAGGTGTTCTCAGTTGGTAACGCGTACAAGGTTTTGAAGGGATCGGTGGTTTTTGACCCCGGATGATGCGTGGTAGATTGTAGAAGGATCTGGAAATGGAAGGTTCCAACGCGAGTGAAGGTATTCTTGTGGTTGTTTAGAATGGGAAGACTCTTAATCGGGGACTGACTTGTGCGCTTTGTTCAGTCAGTTGATCCTACCTGCAAGCGATGTTCAGGTGATGTGGAAGATGCGGATCACCTTTTCTTCAGGCGTGAGAGCTCAAAGAATGTATGGGAGTATTTTGGAAATCAGACGATTTATGTAGATGGTGTATTTGATTTCTGGAAGTCCATTGGAGCGAACTGGAATGGCACGGAGATGGAGAAATCAGGCGTCTTGTCTGTAATTTGGACGATTTGGCTTGTCAGGAATAGTGTGATATTCCATCAAGAGTGGTCTTACGGAGAGAACATTGTTGCACATGCTCAAGCGTTAGCGAAGCGTTAGAACTTATAATTTCATTTATTTATCTGACCTATTTACAGGCGTGTATTTTATTAGTGATTAATGGTGAAATTTTTGGCCACTCATCTATACGATGAAGCCCTTTTCCTTTCAAAAATAATGTAAATATATATAATAATAGAGGTTTTTTACACATGTGCCCTTTTGAGATTCTACCATTATAATTACATCCATATATTTTTTGCCATAACACTCGTGCCTATATATTCCTACAAAATTCACAGTACTACACTTTAGTTATGGCAAAATAGGGTAAGTCTAATAATAGAAGGGCAACTCTGTGAATCTGGTAAGAATATATGGATACGAGTGTTATTGCAAAAAGAGGTATAAAAGGTAAGGGTATAGTTGTAATTGTATAATATCAAAGGGGCACAAGTGCAAAAAAACTTAAATGATATGATCACTAATACAAAGGGTTGCTTCAAATATTAAACCTCGTTTCCTTGGAGAGAAATCTATTGGAGAATGCTAATTCAAGAGCATGTATGGGCAAAAGAGATATGACATCTGTGTGGGTCTGTTTGGTAACCGGATTACCTCAAGGTAACTCGATTTACCCCTTTCTATTCTTATGTTGGAATTTCATCACAAATCATAGTGACATCACATTACATTCCTTATTCCAACTCCCATAACCATACCAAACATCTATTATACACATCAGGTCACCCCGACCCACCTCATCCCAGCAACCAAGCATACCCTAATGTATCAATTGAGCAGAGAGACATGCAATACGAGATAAGAATAGTTGCAAGTTGTCAGATACCATGCTGCCATAAAAGCAAAATTGGAAGATATTGATTATTTTAAAGGGTGCTCTTCATACTCCTGATTTTCTAATTAGCATGTTATATATGTACTACATTATCAAGGATCTCAATATTGGTTGACATTTGTACTCCCTCGTATGTTCTCTTGTAGGAATTGGGACTGGTTTGGTTTGGTTACTGATGGTCTCTATATTTTCTAGCTCGTCTAATCTTCACTTGAATTGCTACAACAGTTAACAAGGGAGCAGGTCTTCGGTTGTGGCACGTGACTTGGCTTCCCAGTTTCGCTATCCTTCCGCGCTTATTTCCTTATTTATGTAATATTGGACTGAGAATTGTTTTTGTGAAGTGTGCCAACTATCTAAGCATACTAGAAGTGTATAACCGGTACAATTCATGCCAGTAACTCTACGTTTCAAATTGTTCACTCTGATATTTGTGACCTTCAAGTACGAAGACCTTGGGTAGCCATCTTTATTTTGTTACTTTCATCGATGACTTTTCGTGAAATACATATGTGTGCGTGACAGAATAGAGGTGAAGTTCCAGATGTCGTCAAAACATCTATAAGTATGATTTTCGCTCGGTGTGGGAGGAAAGTACAGACGCTTAGTACCGATAATGCCAGGGGAATACTTGGAAGGCTCCATGCATACTTTCCTTAACGAAAAAGGAATCATTCATGAAACCTCTTTTAGTTATAATCTCCAGTGGAACGGGATAGTTGAAATAATATCAAATCATATAGCATACTAGAGGAAAATGATGCAAAAATTGAAGATGGAATAATATCATATCATTGATCTTCCCTCAAATGAGATCATGAAAACAATGTGACTACTTCTATCTCATTTGATATTTGTATTGATGATGCTGACACTTTGCTCGATGATCGCCATGTAGCTGTGAGAAAGGCGATGAGTACTCTTCGAGCCTCTACTCATTATCCAATGGACAGCTTCGTTGATTAGACAATGATGAGTCTAAAATATAAATTACAAATATACATAGATACACGTATACATGTGCAAAGACATACATATATACATACATACAATATTGTGTTTAATAAACAACTAAGCCAGTTGTGTTTAATAAAGGCATTTTTACCCAGCAGACCCTATAATCTTTGCCAATTACCTCTACGACCTTCGAAACATCGTAATTCCTCCCTGGACCTCGTAAACTTGCTCCGTCTTACCTCACGAACCCTGCCATTAAATTGACACATCTTGACTTAACTTGAGTGGGTTAAAACTGAGTTAATCAAACCATATAAAATCTAACGGTTGGAATTCTTCCTGTCTTCCTCCTTCCTTCTTCTATCTTCTTCTTCATCTTCACTTCACCAATCTACTGAGACCGAACCAATGCGGGCCCAGCTGTAGAGGCAGAGAGGTGCAGGTGGGGAGCTTGAATCCGGCAGGGGGCGGCTTTCGATCCAGGGGAGGCGGGGGGAGGCAGCGGGAAGCTTTGGCGGAAGGTGTGCGACCCACAGGTGCACGGGGGGCTCTGCGGGCTCTGTGCACAGGCGCAGGAGAGGAGGGGGGTGGCGGCGTCGTGCGGCTTTGGTGGAAGGTGTGCGAGCCAAGCTCCGCGGGGGGGGGTTCAGTGCGCGCGCGTGGGCTCCGGGCGAGGCTCCGTGCGAGGGGGAGGGGGAGGTGCAAGCGACAGGCGCGCGCGCGGGGGGGGTGGGGGGGGCTCCAGGCGGTGCGGGGGGTGGGTTCAGCGCACGCGTCAGTGCGGGAGGCACGGCGTTGGTGCGGTGCTGTGCGGAGGGGGAGTGGGGACGGAGGGGGGCTTCGACCGGCTGGGTGGGGGGGTCTTCGAGCGGGGCACCAATCCGGGGGAGGCTTCGACCGGGGACGTGGTTCTTCGATCCCTTGCACCTGGTAGATGGTCGAGGTGAGGATGCCCACTCCCAGTCAACCTGTTGTTGGTTGCACCACGTACTTCATCCGAGCGTCGGCTCTCACTGGCGACAAAGGAAGCTCATGGTGGAGATGGTGGGTGCTAGGTGGTGGGAAAAAGGAGGAAGGTGAAAGGGAGTGGCAATTGATGTAAATTCGATAAATAAAATGGGTATAATATAAAAGAATGTAACGGAATCTGGTTAGTTTTAACGGATAAATGGATGTGGGTTAACCACAGGGTTTATAGGGTAAGAGTTAGCAACTTTATGGGGTCCAAGGAGGAATTACGATGTTTCAAAGGTCGTAGAGGTAATTGGCAAAGATTATAGGGTCTGCCGGATAAAAATCCCTTTAATAAACAACTAAGCCAGATCCAAGTTCGTGCATCCCCTCGATCTTCGACAATCACGACATCTCTTTGCCTCAACAACTTCATAAGAATCGTAATAGGAGAAGCCTCGTTTAGGCTTCTACCCCTCTACAACCATATCTGTAGAGCATTCCCCTCTACAACCATTACTTTTATTTATTGGCTAAATATTTTTACTGAGGTGTGTGTATTGTAATGGTGTATTTTTTAAGCCACTTCATACTTCATGTTTATTCGATTCAAATTCGTAATTTATCTTTATTCAATCGCATTTGCATAAGTCGTTCAGTATTCATATTTGTTCTTTATTCGATCTAGATTCATATTCAATGAATATTCGATCCGAATTCATACCCGATTATATTATAATAATTTTCTAAATTTATAACTGACTTATATCTGCATCTGTATTTATACTCGATCTAGAAAAAGTAAATATTGATATGTAAATAGCCATATCCAATCCATTTTCATCCCTAACATCAAGTATGATAGTTTCAAATTTCTATTAAATTGCGGAATAAAACATAAATAGAAAATCATAAGATTATGTATTAAATACATTAAAATCCATGGAGATTGGGAAAATCATAGATCATATTAAGATTTTGAAGCTTCCATGATAGAAAAAGAATTAATAATTTTAAAAAAAATTAGTGAAAAAAACATACACAAGCAGTCTGAAATCATGAAGCAGATACAGTAGTGATTATTGTGCCCCTTTTTTATATGAAATTGATATTAAAATTCAAAGAGGATGATAAACTTCTTGATGATGCAGAGAAAGGAAGGTATCGAAGATTGATTGGAAAATTCTTTGTTACATATATTCTACAATATAACAAAATTCAAAATAACCGTCACTATAGACCCATTTACATCAGATGAGTCATCGACACAGAGTTCATCTATGGGACGCTAAAATAATCAACAAAAAAAAACAAAGAACTCGCATTAATAAATATGTGAACCGAAGGATTAATACACGATCGCTTTTCGATGCATTACAATTCAAAGTGTCTCGAGAAGGAGCACCGATATCGCGATCCACCTCACTGGTCGAGAGGGAGCCAGTGCAGCTCCAACTCCAACTCACCGCATTCCACATTCTGGAGCTTCAGTAGGACCTCTTGCTTGATCATACCGTCCACGATGTTGACAGTGCTGTCATGGATGAGGGCGTTGTCGCTCGTCTTCAACCACTTCCCTATCTGCATGTCCTCGAGCAAGCCAGCGTCCCCAAAGGCCATGGCGGCAGTGACAAGGGGTTGTATGTCGATCTCGGCCTCCCCCATTATGTCGTCCGCCGAGAGCATGTCATGGTCGTACACTTGCTGCCCATATCAAAAAGGATCTTAACAATCATCGATCTTGATTACATTACGACCTCTGTAATCTTACTAACTCTTACATCGCAATCCTTGGGCAGGGGCATATGTGTTGAATAAAATTACAAAGATTTCAGGTGTTATGATGTAATTAGACATGATTTTAGGGTTCATATCAGTAAAAATATTCCAATTTCATATGCATCTATAAGAAAAACATGAACAAAAACTTAGAACTTTACCAGTTTTAAAGCACCATGATTCTGAGGAACCGAAAATTTCAGCTCTTCATTCCAAACCGGATTCAGATTGCTCTTCACCACTGTCGTTTGCGCTTTCTTGAGGATCAAGAACCAAATTATCATATACTGTTCTTATGATCACAACGAAATTATGCTTGTATCGATTCCAAGAAGCTCACCTGATGCCCAAGAGCCAGAACAACGTACGGGTCGCTCGAAAGCATATCTCTGACCGCTAGATTTCTGCCTCTGATTACTTTTACGTTCAGTATTCCGATATATTCCACCATGCCAGCCTGCAAGCGATCCGATCACGATATGCAAAAGAAAAATCAAGAAGATCGAGTGTCGCTAAATGACATAGGAAAAATAGTTGTGTTGTTCTCACATCAATCCTCGAAGGCTTCGAAACGAGGCTACTTCCAGTATCCTTTATGGATGGACTGTACCGGAAAGAACTCATGGAAGAGACGTTGGAGACGATGCGCAAACTTGGTGTCACGAATTCCTGTAGTTCGTATTTGGACCTTATGAATCTTGCACGGTCTTCGTCGCTGGCATCTGGTCTGGGCTTCTTATATGTCCTGGGGAGAAAGGCCTCGTAGGTTGCATTCGCGTACGAGTTCCCGCCAACCTCGACCATGGACTGTATTTCCTCTTCCGACCACTCGTCCAATGTCACCGACAGTACCTGAACAGATCCTCAAACAGTTCATAATATTGGTCGATCGTAAGGGGTTCCGTATTTAAAAACACAAAAGTAAACTGACATTATCTAAACAAAAAACAAGATTTACCTTTGAAATATGGGAACCAAGACTTCGATGAACTCCGGAGCATTTTATGCATATGAACACGCCGATATTCGCCGACCTGGATAATATTACAAGTTTTCCGTTTTACTGAATCCATTATAGAGCGTCAACGTAGAAAGATTCGAGCATAATAACTTCTTCAGAAGAAACAAGTCAAGAAAATTGGACTGGAAAGCTGATAGCAACAGACATATCCATCACAATCGACCAAACTTACGCCCATTTAGGATCACGTGCACCGCAATCAGCACAGATACGGTTGTCGCTCTTGAGCATGAGCTCTTTTATCTTTTTTGAGGTGCCTGCAAGAAAAGCAACAGGTGAATCTCAGGACGTGTTAGAGAGCATCTTACAGATTCGATCATCCGCCTATGAACACCACTGTGGTGATATGAAAATCCGCCTAAGAACAATGGCGCTCGAGCATACACTTGGAAGAAGAATAGTACCTGGTCTGGGCCTGATCATTTCGTGACTGCTCATTCTTCCGAATTGAAAGCTCCCTCTCTAACTGGAAGAAACAAATAAAAACAATTCAAACTTCATTAATACAACAATGATAGCAAGATTTGACTGATTTATAACCTTAACTCAGGGGTGTTCGTGGGGCGAAAACCCGCTCCATTTGGAGTTGATCCGGTCCGATCCATGGTATTAGATCAACGGATCAACCCGCTCCAATCAAAATGATTATCCATTAGACTGGATACCCATTGGATATCGGATTACCCGTGGGTATCCATGGATCCAAAAGAATTAGATGCAAGCCAAACAAAATTGGTTAAAGCTTCCAAAAAAGGATTTCGTGTCAAAATGTAAATGACAAAAAAAGTCAAACACTACAAAATTTGCGATTATATTTTAAAATTGAGATGTCCGAAGTCAAAATATGTATGAAATAAATATGCCAGATGGACGCGGATATAGCAATTTGACACTTATATGTTGATATAGAACGAGATAATCATATCGATACCACTTTGGCACGGGCTTCTATTTCGACATCTCCAATGTTTAAATATAAAATTTCTCTTAATCACAAATTCTACGTTCATATTCATCTAACTATGATTAAATTAGTGATTTTTTTAAAATCCTTTTCTTCGAATAAGGAATGTATTTTCGTGAGGTGCAACATAAATTGCCCCGTCACTTTTGAAAATTAGTTCAATATCGATTACTTATTAATAAATATATTTTTGATTAGAGATCAAACCAATAAATTATAGGGTTCTTGCCAGTACACATTCCAAATAAACATATATACGTATTCGGATCCGGATATTCAAGCCATTACCATATCCATATCCAGAAAATTTTTAAAACCCATATCCATATTCGATCCGTATTCGATTAATATTCGGAACGGATCGGATACAAATATCACTATCCAGTAATTTTTCGAATACGGTAAGCGGATATTCGGATATATCCGTATCCGCTTTCATCCCTACCTAGGACACACCGACCTCTATCTTGATAGAGCCAACTGGTACACGTGACAATTTTAATATAAACAGAAATGGATATATCTGCATCTATTTTATAAAGATTTTGATATCCATATCAATATCCATTTTAGAATAAATACGAATATATATATATATATATAACTTGGATACCATCTTTCCGGATTGAAGGAGTTATGAGATGGGTTGACCCATGGTTATCCGCGGATTATTGGATCGGAGCCCCATATGTCACGGGTCAAATAGGGTTGGATACCCGATCTCATGTGATTCTTTGGATAACAATTGGTTTAGGGTCGATCCATACGGATCGGTTCGGATAACCGTGAAATCCGTGAACCATGCACAGCCCTAACCTTAAGAAAGCAACTAAATGCGCATGGCGGCCAAAGAAAGAAATTTTACACCATATTTATAGGTTGCTAATATTATCCCACTTCTAGAAATTGCTAAATAACGAAACTAAATGTTGATATGCCTTGAATTCTAACCATCAGTTCTGTTGAACCCAGTTGAAGAACCATTCCTCTATACCCTCCATGAGAATGGCGGGCAAGGTCCCCGACCCGAAACATAATTCTATCTGGGTATTTGGATCTATTTGTCTCTGGGATCTATTTGTATTGGGAGTGAAATATAAACTCCATGCGGTTAGGGTTCTCCATATCCTCAGTATCCTCCCCATCTCCACTTAGTGAAACCGATTACCACCGTCCTGCGGTTAGGGTTCTCCATATCCTCTGTATCCTCCCCTTCTCCATATATAGTGAAACTGATCACCACCGTCCAAGGACGTAACCCAGTTACAGGTGAACCTTGTAAATCCGTGTTCACATGATTTGCTTGTTTGTTTTTGTGCTTGTTTGCTTCAGCTACTCACACCAATAAGGAAAATGATGGTTTAATGACTCCATTTACGAACAAACAGAAGAACGGTGTTGCCCCATCTCTTCAACTACTCATGTTGATTTGAGAAACCTGCATAGACAATTTGAAGAATGGCGAAAAGAAACAGTACCAGGAAGCAAATGTAATAAACCTTAGGTAAGAATATCGACAAGGATTTGCTAATTCGAATTGAGTAGGGAAGCTGAGGGTTCTCCAGATTTTAAGGGGAAATAAAAACAATGCATACAAGCTATAGTTTCATTTGCAAAATACTTCATCGAAGAAGTTTCCTGACAACTAAAATGACAATAATTCTTCGACTCACCCAAACTGGATCGAAGATAACTCGACGGGAAAGGAAGGTGCTCCGCCATAAGCTCCTACTCTATCCTCGGCATGATCAAAGTAAATTGGAGGCACGGTTGCGCAAATCAGGATGTTGAAGAAAAATGTGAAAGTGTTATGAACATAAAGCACAGAGACAAATCAACCGCGCACGCGGTCAATGGAATTGTAAGGTTCACGCATGACTAAGTCACGTTCTTGGACGGTGATAGGTCTCATCCTTCAACAAGATTCATTGCAGAGGCTGGTTGTCTAACATGCTCGCATATGCCGCCAAGAACGTAGCCCAGTTACGGGTGAACCTCGTGCATAAGTATTGTGTGATTGACCTTGCTCACAACATATGGAATCAGCAAATGACTAGAACAATAAGGATTTCTTGATCAATCCGAATCGAGTAGAAGTCTATGAATACTAAACTACTTGATACAAAGAAGGCGTTTTGCCAATCCCCCTCAAATTACCCAATTCGAGTAGAAACCCTAAACACCTAAAACGCATTCCTATTGGGAAGAAAGACCCAATAGAAAGATCTGGAAGCCTCAGCAGACTTCCAAACAGATCACAGACATGACATCAAACCAACGAATCCCAGAATCAAATCACCACATAAAACCACTTGCAATCGAAGCTGAAACAGGAACAGCAGGAATCCACTAACGATTCCAAGGCCACAAATCAGATGACCAACAAAGAAAAGCTCCTTCCTTTCTCCCAATTTCATCATCATACTTAGCTTGAGAATCTAAATCGGAGGATTGCAGACGCGAGAGCAAGAGATTTCGTTAATCTACGAACTGTTCTTCATGGAAAACCCCAGGAGATGAGGAGGCAAACAAGAACGAAAATTTATGCAAGAACTTGGTAGATCGAGTAAACTTTACCTGGTTGGTTTTCGGGCAGCGGGGAAGATCTGAATCTGAAAATCCGAAGTCTGCAGGCGATTATCGATAATGAAGAAGTGGGAAAAAGGTGAGAGAATTTTTTTGGGTTCAACTTTACTTCACGACAGCACTATTTTAGATGTATTTGTTGATTAAAAAAATAAGAACGGACTAAAGAGCTCTTACCGGATCCAATTGGATCCGAATAAGATTGCTGTCCCCCTTCCTTCGGAGATTGGGTATAATTTTAATATTTTTTTATATGAAGATAGGTAATATTTAGTTGTGTATTTTATACAAAAATACGTTAGTTTCCATGGCGTGTAAAATACGTTGACTAGAGATGAATGTATTTCTTTAGGGTCTACTTTGGATGAGGGTCTCACGTTCAACTTTTTCTTTCAGAAAATATACCCTGTCATGCAATTTTAATGCTTCAGTTTGTTTATTTGCTTTTTTTAGATTTAAGTATTAGTATTTAATCCAACATGGACTTGCAAATTTTCAATGGATAATGACATTCCATTTCAATAATGGCATGCGTCAAAAAATTCATGCAGGAAGAAACCCAGGTCAAAGTAAAATTCCCCGGCTACTCGCCTACGAAAAAATCTAACTTAGGATGAGTATCGGATCGGGTCCTTGCGAGCTATGTAGGACCCAAGTCCAAACTGAAAATTTATCGCTCATACAATTTTTAGGGGGTGGTGAAGAAAAAAAACTCATAAAAGTTTTCTAAGCGAAAAATAAACTTATGTCGCTCGATTATATATTAGATATTATTTTTCCGACATTGTATGTTATATAGGGATCGGGCCAAGCTCGAGCCAACCTTAGCCCAAGCTCAACCTGAAAACTCATATGGGCCTACATTTTAGCCCAAGCCCAGTCCATTAGCCCGACCTAATGCTCATCCCTAGATCTAATCATAAGTTGTAATCAAACCTAACCTAGGATGATCTGGTAGTTGAGCAAGGCTTCTTCTTCCGCAACTATAATTATTCAAAACATCAAAGATTACCATTTTCCCCAAAAAAAAAAGAAAAAATATTGGGGGGAAAAACAATTGGTACACAGGCTCAAAGTGTATGTGATGCTAAGAAACAAGGCAGAATAGATCTTAATATGACCAAGAATTTTCCTGTATAATACAAACCCTAAAGGAGGTTAGGCATGCTGCCATAAATTGCATTAGTCTCCACAATACTAAACACACTAGTATCTCAATCCCGCATTCGGAATTCATAGCCTATGAGGCGCCAACAAAGAACTTACCAATGTACTAACCGTACGGATTGTTTCTTACATCCGAAAATCCAGGCATCTACTAGATTCCATGGTAGAACTTCAACTACGACTTAACATCCTCGAGTTTACTTAAGCCCTCGATAAGTGAATCGATATCTTCATCAACAGAATCACCATCGCTGACATTCAAGATCTCCTCAAGAGCCGATGCAGGTGCCTTCTTGAAGCCATCTTCTTGTCCTGAAGCACAGTCCTCTGGACGAGGTTGGTTGCATTTGTGGCAGTTCTGATTCCGTCTGAAGTTCAGGAATTTGCATCTGAAAGAAGACACAAAGGCATGGGCTAGTGAGAACGGCTTCGAAAAGAAATGGTTTCCCAAAGATAAAACAATCCTATAATGTGGTCCTCGACAAATAGGTGTTCGAGATATTACGAGGGGCATTCCCATTCCCCGTCTATAAGCTGAATGTTCGATCGAGGCGCCTGGCATCGAAGACAAGTCGCGTTGCGGGAAAAGTTTACATATTGACATCTGAAATCAAACAAAGAATGATTAGGATAAAGGCTCTTTGGCGAATTTGTGTTCGGTAGACGAGGAATATAGCACTTACATTGGGCAGTTCCAGTCCAATCTCTTGAAGGGAGCACTCCCAAAGGCAGCTCCCCGGACAGTGTCGCATTTCTGACAATTCGTTTTGTTAGAAAAATTTAAGTGGTTGCACCTGAAAGAAACCATACAGTTCAGTTCAAGCCTATGTGTTGCTGGACAAGAAGGAATAAATTGGGATATTACTTGGGGCAGATCCAGTCCCCTTTTTTCGCTACTGTGTTGTACTGAGAGGTGTATCCAGGACGATCTATCCCACATCTCAAACACTTCATATTTCGAGCAAAGTTCATATAATCGCAACTGCACCAAACTCGAAACAGTCGTACTGATCAGATAATACTGTTCTTTTTGTGTGTCGAGTGGTTTATAATGAGATGGAAGTTGCAGCTTTACCTGGGGCAAGTCCAGTCTCCCACCCTCATTTCTGCCTTGTTTGAACTTGCTCCACTGGGGCCATCAGCTTTGCACTTTAGACACCGCAGATTCCGTCCAAAGTTCATAAAGTCGCAGCTGCACCGAGATAGTTTTCTAAGTTTCAACTTCTAGCATGATACACAGAACATCAAGAGCATAAATAGTATTGTGTAAACAAGATGTAAAAAGATTATGTCACCACTGTAACAAGCCAAACTCAACCGGTAGCAATAGCACCATAGCTTTAGAGCTCGTCATAGGCATAAACCATGTCTAGACTCTAGGATAAATCAAAACTTAAGCCGCTAACATGTTAATCAACATGATGCAGTCAGTTGTTGATAGTCATATTTCGGTTGAATCACCACGGACTCTGACCACTTAAAAATATTATATCATATAGGTCGAATTATATAACATTAAAATAGGTGATCTTATATTATTACTGTTTTTTGAGTTAATATGATGAGTTTGTCATCTCAAAATGGAAGCAGAAAATTTTAAATTCCTTTGAAAACTAAAGGAAAGTTTCACAAAGCAGTTGTGAGACCTATCACGCTCCATGGATCTGAATGCTCGCATGTAAACCATAGACATGTGCAGAGAATGGTAGTAGCAGAAATAAAAATGTCAAGGTGGATATGTGGACAAACACGTAAAGCTCAGATTTGAAATGATGCAATCAGAAGGAAAGTTGGTGTAGCTCCAATCAAAGATAAGATGAGAGAAAACCGCTTAAGGTGGTTTGGCCATTTGCAAAGGAGATCGGCTAATGCACCAGTTAGGATATGCGAGTTTTGAGATGCTGAGCCGGCTAAGAGACGGCAAGGCCCAAGAAGTGTTGAAATGAGACTGTCTGAAAGGATCTTAGTTTGTCGGATCTAAGCCCGAGAATGACCCAAAATAGATCTGAATGGAGGCAAAGAATCCATGTAGACGACCCTACTTGATGT
Organism: Ottelia alismoides; assembly: GCA_037367405.1. Classification (NCBI taxonomy): domain Eukaryota; kingdom Viridiplantae; phylum Streptophyta; class Magnoliopsida; order Alismatales; family Hydrocharitaceae; genus Ottelia; species Ottelia alismoides. The sequence continues at coordinate 370,968 of JAZKJV010002680.1, forward strand.
GGGAAAAGGCTTTATTGTTGTTGTTGTGTGCTTGTCCATGCTTCAGCACCAGGGATAGAGTCTGACTTGTGATTTTCACTACCTGGTAATGCCAGATGGTTAACTCCTAGTAATGACTGAGTTGAAAATCGTTTTTCTTTTGGGAAAACTACTTCACTTCAGTAACATGCAAATCATAAATCAACACAGCCCAACGTGTAATAAAGTAACATGTGAATTAATACACCTCGAATGTAAGAAACTGTTCAACAATATCCTCTCAATTCCAAAGGTATCGATGGAATCTGTATAGATATTCATATAATTCAACACTCTGCATAATTATTAAGCTCTTCAAAGTCACAGCAATATCTAGATAATATCCATATATAAGTTCATGTGTTGTATTGTAGCTCGCATGCCAAAATTAGCAACTCGGGAAGACTAGGGGTGTAAACGGACCGAACCTAAGCGAACTTACATTTTTTAGGTTCGATTCATTTATTTAATCGAGCCTAAATTTGTGTTCAGGTTTGGTTCGTTTATTTTAGAAACTGAATCTGAATCGAACATCTCTTTTATTGAATCGAACCTAAGCGAATATCGAACTTGAGAATTCTCTAATAAGAGGTAGTGAAAAGAAAATAAATGGAAATATATGTGTATGTGTGTGTCTATGATTAGAATAAATATCATTCAATTTTTCCTTTATCTAATTCTTCTTCATCTTTTAAAAAAAATAGATTAATAAGGATTCATCTCTTTCAAAAAGTATGATTATAATATATTTTTATATCTGTTCATATGAGGATGATAAATAATGTGGAGATATGTGACAAGCAAGGTTTATACTTGTTTTATTGATTTGAGGATAACGAAGGGAAAAGTACTAGATACATAGATGATGGATGTTGTAACCACGATGTGACTATTTCTTTTGGGATAGTTTATATTGAGATAAAACCTACTTATCCATAAAATTCAATTATCTTCATACAAAGTTCATTTATCCTAAAATAAAATCCACTTATCCCAAAATAAAGTTCACTTGTGCGGATAAGCATTTGTAAATATGTATATATGTGTGTGTGTGTTTATCGAGCTTTTAACGAATCGAACCTGAGCAAACCTATAATTTAGTTCGGTTCGTTTATTTAATCGAGCTTAAATGTGTGTCCAGGTTCGATTTGTTTATTTTCAACATGAATCTGAATAGAACATTTAGCGAGTCGAACCTGAGCAAATATCGAACTTGAGAATTTTATGCCACCACTAGATAAGACCACGAGTCATATGGGTTGACAGGGTGGGCATCAAGCCATGAATTATCAATAAAACAAAGGGTGGTACTTAGTCACCTTTAGTGTGTTATGTGAAATACTCAAATACAGCTTAGGTATATTTTTATCTGGGTTCGAAAAAACGAAGTTCCATCTGAAATAAAGAATGACAATTGTTGTTTCCATTGCTAAAATTTGACATGATGAACCGTGAGATAGTATTTTGGCTTTCCCATCTACTATGCATATTTTATTTCTTCGCGTCATCATGTATAGATCCCAACTTATTAAACACACGTGTGAGAAGGACAACTAGAGTTACTTCTAGAAGAAATCTGTTGCCTTTTAAGAATTATGGTCTTTCATGTTGAATACCAATCAAAGTAAATGTTTAGAGGTTCTAAAGTCCTATACATCGTTGCTTCAGTCCTGACTATTCAATACATTGAGAACATTAACTGTTTTGAAAGGTGGGAGGAAGCTTGACAAACACAGTACCATCCATAATGTAGTATAACTTTATAGTACTGAAGTAAACATTACCCATATCACTAATACATTCTCAATCTTACCCCGCCCAAAAAAAACCTAGTTAATCATCAAGACCAAGGAAAAAGCCTGAAAGGTTTAGCACCTCTCCTTCCGGTATTGGGCTATTTTTGTTTTGAATGTAGACTTTTCGAACTAAAGATTGCATACCATTTCACCTGGATGATACAACAACGAAGACGATGACAAAGCCTTTTCCTGGTTAATCATCAAGACTAAGGAAAAAGCCTTTGCAAGTAAAGAAGTTAGTCAAAAAGATGTTGCAAAGGAAGTTGCGAATATGTAGTTGGAATATTGGCACTTTGACTAGTAAATCGATAGATTTAGTAGATACGACGGAAAGAAGGAAGGTTTATATACTATGTCTCCAAGAGACAAAATGAGTTGGAGAAAAAGCAATAGAGATCGAAAAGACATGCTTTAAATTATGATATTCAGATAAAGATAAGAGCAGAAATGGTATTGGAGTGATCGCTTATAAGGATTTAAAGCATGGAAAGAAATATCGCGATATATCGGTGATATATCACCGATATATCGATATCAAAATGAGACCGATATGGGTACCGATATGACGATATTTCCTCATTTTCAGGCATTTCCTTCACAAAAGAGCGTCGATATGAGCGATATTTTGACGATATATCGCCGAAATATCATCGATATATTGTATCGATACGATATCGAAACGATATCGAAATCAATATGACCTTCCATGATTTGAAGGATAGTGTGCATAAGGGTGCAAAGATTCAGAGATTGGATTATTTTGCTAAAATTGGTGCTCGAATAAGAAATTCTGAATATCATATCTTTTTATGCACTGCAAATTGATTTAGAAGAAAGGATTAAGCAAGCTTTTTGATAGGATTTGGATAAGATTATGCAAAATGATTTGCCTAGGTGGAGATCTTAATAGACATGTGGAAAGGATGCTTCAAGGTATGCTAGTATTCATGAAGGCCATGACTTCGAGAATAGAAATGAAGAGGGAAAAGTTGTGGATTTTGTAACAGCTTATGATCTTTTCATAGTAAACACTCTCTTCAAGAAAAGGGAGGAACATTTAATTTCTTATAAGAGTGGTCTCACTAGAACACAAATAAATTACTTTGCGTTGACGAGAAGACATCAGTTGTGTTGCAAAGATTGTAAAGTAATCCCAGAAGAGAGTTTGACAACCCAACATCGCCTATTAGTCATGGATGTGTAAATAAAAGGGATGGTAAGAAAATGAGGGTTTTCAAGATCACTAGAAATAGATAGTGGAATCTTAAGTTGAAGCACTCAAGCTTCAGAGAGAACGTTTTGGAAGACTTATCTTGAAATTGTAACGGAAGTACAAACGAGATATGAGAGGTGGTAGCATCTTGTATCCGAAAGATAGCCAAAGAGATGCTAAACGAGTCAAAAGAGTTCCAAGCCAAAAGGAGGCTTGGTGGAGTGAAGGGATGCAAGAGAAGCTCAAAAATAAAAGAGTGTGCTTTAAAGCTATGTCCAAGGATAAAATAGAGCAAGGTTGCAGAAATCGACAGCCGATACTCGATCTACGGGGTCACTGACTAAAGATTAATAAGCAGTCGGTGACTAATCAGATTTAGTTAGTCATTAGTCGATTTTAAATTTTTTATTATTATTTTAAATATATAAATAATTTTTATACATGTATTCTTATATATTTACATAGATTTGTACATTTTCTATACTATCATAACGAAACAAAAGAAGTAACAGATTTTAAATATAATACTAAGCATATTAGAATAAGTTTACTTTTAAAAATATATATATATAAATATAAAAAAAACTCTATGTAAAAGCATGGCCTCAAATTTCAGCAAAATTCGATCAAATTTTTGTCGAATATCGATATCCGGTAAAATTCGAAATTCGACCGAAATGACAGAAACATGGGGGCCCTAGTACAGAAAATGACCGAAATGACCGAAATTTCGGTCGAAATTCCACCGAAATTCCATCGAAATTCTGTTTTGATCGATACCGAAATGGTGACCGAAACCAACATTTAGGGCCTTGTGTAAAAGTCGGTCGAGTAGTCAGCCGACTAGGCTGACTAGTCGACCCGATTAGTCAAGTTGATTGACTAATGGTCGACTAGGCTTGGTCAAGTCACCTACCCCCTTAACTCGACTAGTTGGACCGACTAGTCGACCTAGTCGGTCGACTTTTACAACAAACGAACAGAGGAAATTGTCATAAACTACAAAACAGCAAAAAAGGAAGCAAAGAAAGCTGTAAGCGAACTAAGTCAAAAGCTTATGAAGTTTTGTACAAAAATCCCGACTCCAAGGAAGGCCAGAAGGATATATTCAGATTGGCCAAAGCAAGAGAAAGAAAGACCAAAGATCTTTCTCAAGTGAGATGCATTAAGGATGAAGAAGGATATGTGTTTATTACTTAGAAAGATATAGAGACTAGATAAAAGCAAGTATTTTCATAAGCTTTTCATTGGGAAATGAAATGGATGGATCACTTTGAGTTGGGAGATCTAGCTAGTAGAGTGATGCGGATTGAAAATTCGACGACGGCGGAATAATATTTTTGTTGGTGGATTTTGGTGGAAGAATAAATTGGAGGGGAGAAGGGGAGAAGGCGCGCCTGTTGCGCGAGACTTGGGGAGGAAGAAACGTGAAGACCACGTTGAGAGAGGAGAGAAATTAGAGAGAGGGAGATAAATCTCAAATTTTCATTAACTTAAACTCACTAAAACAATGGACCATCATCCCTTTATATAGGATGGATGAGATTACAGAAATAGAATTCAAAATCAAATTGAAACCAATTATCTTAATTTGACTGTAACCAATTAACCGACTAATTTGAAATTCAAATCTATAACTAATTATTTGATATCACAGGCGATCTCGTTTATTTAATTAAAAATACGACAACTAAAATAAACGTAAATAAAATTGATGGATATAAATTTAAATAAACGCAACCCTATATTTCCTTTTTACGTTGCATTATAGAGAAAGTTACTTGAATCGGGCATGCCATAGACAAATACAAAGGAATGAAGTAGATGAGGTTTTGAAGGTTATGAAACCTGGCAAAGGTGTAGGACCTAACGACATTTATATAGAAGTATGGAGAGTTCTCGGTGAACACGGTTTGACTTGGCTTATAAATTTATTTAATGTTATTTGGTGAAATAAGAAAATGCATAAAGAATGGAGAAGAATCATAATGCATGAAGAATGGAGAAGAAGCATTGTGGTGCTTCTTTATAAGAACAAATGAGACATTCGGAATTGCTCAAAATTACAGAGGTGTCAAGTTGATAGATCATACTATGAAAATTGGGGAACATGTGATCAAAAGAAAGTTGAGGCAATTTTTCAAAATAAAAGAAATCAATTCAGATTCATGACAGATCGCTCAACTATTAAAGTCGTCCGCTTGTTGAGGAGAATAATAAAGATTTATAGAGTTAAAAGGAAGAACCTCCATATGATTTTTATTGATTTGGAGAACGCTTATGATTCTGTCATATGGGAGATTGTGGAAATTTTCGAAAAAGAGACGAGTCCTTGTCTTATACGTTAACCTCACAAAGGATACGAATGATAGGGCATCATCTTGTCTAAGTATCCAATATGGAAAAGCTGACTATTTTGATATCAACATTGGTCTACATCAAGGTTCAGCTTTGAGTCCATTCCTTTTTACTTCGATTATGGATGAGTTGACACATTCAGGATAAAATACATTAGTGTATGTTATCCATTAATGATATTATGTTAAATGATGAGACTAGAGGAGTAAATGAGAAGCTTGAGGTCTGGAGGTATGGAACGTATAAACGATATATCGTCGATATATCGATTTCGACAGGGTAGGCATATCGATATCACATGGTATATCTTTTTACATGGTATCAGCAATATATCGGTAATATATCGTCGATATATCAGTTATCGACGATATATCACCCACACAAAAAATATTCCTTGAGTGAAATGCAAAATATCAGTCCCATTTCGCCTTTAAGGTTCCATTTCGCCCCCATTTCGCCTATATCAACGTTGCAGCCTACTGGAGACTTAGAGCCCTTCTTCCATTACATTTTGAGGTTAGATCTACACTTATTTGATGTATAAAAATACAAAATTAGTTAGGATTTTTGTTCATGATGGTTATTTCAGGCATAATCTTTTTTTTATAAAATTTGGAATAAATCACTATGATTTTTTATGATGTAATTGAAGGCTTTTATTTTTTGCTGAGTTATTAAGTTAATTAAGGATGAATGATGTTAAATCTCATGTTCTAGACATAGGAAATGTGATTTCAAGGTGAATGTTGTTAATAAAAGATGTGTAATTAATTAAATCCGAAAATTGAAAATTAAATCTACAATTTAATGAGATTTTTGGTGAATTAATTTGGGGCTATGATTTTTGTTGTGTTATTAAGTTAGGTTAAGGATGAATGAAGTTGGACCTCATATTTTAGACATATGAAACATGATTTCATGGTGATTTTTGTTAACAAAAGATGTGTATTAATTAAATCCGAAAATTAAAAATTAAATCTATAATTTAATGAGATTTTTGGTGAAATAATTTCAGGCTTTTGATTTTTGTTCAGTTATTAAGTTGGATATCATGTTTTAGACATAGAAAACATGATTTCATGGTGATTTTCTTTTAACAAAAGATGTGTAATTAATTAAATCCATGAGTATGCGCATGCGTCTCTTGTTCCACAGAGATCTTCTCCCACTCAGTTGTCGTCATACCGAGGAACTCAAGCTAGTACATCGCAGTCTCGTCGAGCACCTTGTGATACCGGATCTAATGCTGCATATCCTCGTCTTGAAATACTCATGGGGATCGATGACCATCAATACATGCAGTATGTCATGGATTACAAGGTCATGTACTTGTACATGACATGGGAAAACTACTACGAGTCCATTGAGCCCACGATCCGCTATGAGAGACAACAAGGCAGAGGAGTCAATTCAGATCCTCCACAGAACTCGTGGTTCTAGGTAATCTATTTTACATTATTGCATTAATTTACATTTTTTATTTATTTTTATGAATAGATAAATCTTTATACCAAAGAAACATTATATCATTAGTCATTAAGTACTTTTTTGAATCAAGTCAAATGACTCATCTAAATATCATTCATTATGTGCCCGATATGACCGATATGTGTGATATAAGGAGTATACATGATCTATATGTGTCATCTAAAAGTATATTTATAAGTTATTTAATGTTATAAGAACTTTAATGGAATCCATTTTGATGCAACGTGACCCCAAATATAGGGCCAAATATTTATTTAATTTTAATTGTCAATTTTATTTACGTTTTTAGGTTGTCGAAATTGTTTAATTAAATAATTGAGATCGCATGTGATCTCAACGTTTATTTCGTAGATTTTAATTTGAATTTGGGTCAATTAATTAGTAGAGTCAGTTTAGGCAAGTTGGTTGTCAATTTAAATTAGTTTACTATTTTTGTAAACTCATCTCTCCTATATAAAGAGAGGGTAGCCATTGTTTTTATTCAGTCAAGTATGAATTAAAGTTGAGATTTTTATCTCTATCCCTCTCTCTCTCCTCTCCCTCCACGCGATCTCCGCGGTTCTCCTCCCTCAACCTCTCGTATTCCCGGCAAGTTCTCTTTTCAACCCTTCCAATTTCCCTTCTCAACCCCTCTCGTTCTTCTACCAAAAATCCACCAATAAAAAAATATAATTTTTAGCAGTGCGGAATTCGTTTTGCATCAATCGGTATCAGAGCATGGATATTGAGTCGTTCCTACGATTCAACGATCCCGTGGCATATTGGCGTCTCAAGCTTGATCTCAACCGCATATCTCATGGGCCGCATGCGCGTTCGCGTCAACGGAAGTTCAAAAAACGTCTTGCGGCATCTCTAAAGGTTCAAGCATGGCTGGACGCACAAATCAACGAAGAATCATCTGTCAACAACAAAAATCAGGTTGTTGCAGCTGCTGTTCAACCCGATTTCGAGGCAAAAAATGAAGGTATTTCCATTCTAGATGAAGATTTATTTGATACAACTCCTGTGCAATCAAACAATGAAGACAAAGGGTCAATTTTTGACAAAAGCGCGGAAGAAGAATCTGATTTCGAAGTCGAAACGATTGCTGTTCAGAATGTTTCAGATCAGCCCCCGTCATCAACGGCGGCCCCAATGGCAGTCCCAGCCCCTCCAACGGCCCCCCAGGCCGCCCCGACCCTCGCCGCCCCACCGGCGGTTCCTCCCGCAATCCCGGCGACCCCATTCCAGCCACCTTCCCCGCGAACCTCCCTCGCCCTAGCCCCATCTCCAAACCCGCCGCCTCGGGCTCCCCACGGCCTCCCCAACCTCGCCGCCTTTCCCACCGCTCAACCGCCGCTCCCACCTCTACTGTTGCCGCCCCCAGCCACATTCCCCCTTCCCCACGTGCGCCTGCCCATCCCCCCGCACCCCTCCTCCTCCCCACGCGCACACCGCCACCCATTCCCCGCGCACCTACCCATCCCGTCGCGCAACCCAACAATGCGCCGCCGCACATCGGCCGCCCCGCGCGCCACCCGCATCCCCGGGCGCGCCCACGAGCGCGGCACTCCCTCCGACCAGGCCGGCCCACAGCAGTCGCGCCGCTCCTGTGGTTGCGCGATCACCGACTCCGCGCGCGACCGCTTCTTCAACCTCAGTGCCGCCGTCGTCGAGATTTGAGAAGGAAAGAAACCCTAAAGGTGGGGGATGCCTCTTCAATCGGATCCCTTGAAAGTAGGGATGAAATATTTTGGAAAAAATTACAAGTAGCCCCTCCTCATCTAAGTTTTTACCTAATGGTCCAATTGAAGGATAAGTTATGTGATGGAAAGATCTTAAGTGAAGGGATAGAATATTTGCAACCATGCCCTTCAGTGGAAAGGAATTATAAACGTAACATTGAAAATGATCAAATTGGGGAGTTTGAAGCTACAATTCCGGATCGAATTCTCCACCCAACGGAACGAAGGTAACGCAATTCGTCAGGAGTCGAATTTTTTAAAGCGGTGGAGAGTTGATGCAGCGTGACCCCAAATATAGGGCCAAATATTTATTTAATTTTAATTGTCAATTTTATTTACGTTTTTAGGTTGTCGAAATTGTTTAATTAAATAATTGAGATTGCATGTGATCTCAACGTTTATTTCGTAGATTTTAATTTGAATTTGGGTCAATTAATTAGTAGAGTCAGTTTAGGCAAGTTGGTTGTCAATTTAAATTAGTTTACTATTTTTGTAAACCCATCTCTCCTATATAAAGAGAGGGTAGCCATTGTTTTTATTCAGTCAAGTATGAATTAAAGTTGAGATTTTTATCTCTATCCCTCTCTCTCTCCTCTCCCTCCACGCGATCTCCGCGGTTTTCCTCCCTCAACCTCTCGTATTCCCGGCGAGTTCTCTTCTCAACCCTTCCAATTTCCCTTCTCAACCCCTCTCGTTCTCCTACCAAAAATCCACCAATAAAAAAAATATAATTTTTCGCCGTGCGGAATTCGTTTTGCATCACATTTCCAATATCTATAGGCTAGGATTAAAAAATAACAGTGATATGTTCGATATGACTGATATGTGTAATATATGGGTTGTAAATGACTGACATTTGTGACACAAGTGTGTATTTGTATGTTATTTGTTACTTTAATATCTTGAATGATCTTAATTTCAAAAAAATGATAAAATTGACAAAGGTTAACCGTATGCAGTGTTTCAAATTTCGTGAAATTTTGTCGAAATTTTGGCTTTGATACTTCACCAAAACCGAAATTAAAATCTTGGTATGGACCCTTCCTTCACAAATCTAAGTCGATTTTGGCTTAAATTGACGAAATTTTGTTGAAATTTCAAAATTATTTCATTTTTTCGCCATCTCAAAACAAAATCGAAATCGAGATTTAAAACATTGACCGTGTGTTCTGTTGAACCCAGTTGCATATGACCCCCTATGCCACCATACCCTTCAGTACATGGGTCTCGATGCCCGATCAGCTAGCCTGAGGGGCTAGGGGGCCAGGTGCCCCCTCTGCGGGGGTTGCAGGGGCAACACCTCCGTCCTGAAAATTTTTCTTATAGTTCACTGAAATATAGTTCATTAAAATAGCTAAGTGGCCAGGTGCCCCCTGCGGGTATTCGAATTCGCATGCATCTGAGATTTGCGGGTTCATATGTTTAAGGGTGTAATATTAATAGTTCATTGAAATAATTAGGCATATTAATGGTAAATATGAATATGAAAGATGTCAAACTTAAACATTCATCTTGCATAAATATATCCTCAACAACTAGACATTTATAGATATTTAAAACTACCAATAGAATCAATTATTTTCTTTAAAAAATGTCGTTAAGTCCCCAACGCCTCAGCCAGAGCCTCGCCCCACCTCGAACATCCGAGGTGCTCACCTCAGTCAGGGGGTCCGAGGATGTCACCTCGAGGCATTTTGGTACCGTCCCGTTTTGCCTCGAGCGCCCTTGCGCATCGAAGCGTGTTTTTTAAACAATGCATAGAAGTAGATGAACATGAGCGTAACTGAGACATATGGTTTCTGAACACAATTAAATATCTATGGTTCCGGCTTTCTTTGACATTGGAATCAATATGTGAACTTCATAGAGTGAAGGTTGTGTCTAGGACTATTGTGGCATGTTCAATGTGTTGGGAAAGCCCGCAAGGAGTGATGCATCTCTTTATCTCCCATGCTGCAACTACAAAGGATTAGCTTGGAGCAACTATGAATTGGGTAGACACCAATTGTGAGGCGAAAATTTGGTCATCTCTCGACTTCATGTGCTTCGGATCGTGTCACAACCAGACAAAACCCTTGGATTTCTTATGGGCTCTTTGAATCGTTCATAAAGATGTCGCGTTCCTTCATGAGAAATAGTCTATAGAAAAATGTAGTTGAGCGTACTGAGGCTCTCTCTTCGAATCTTGGGCTTGTAATCCAGACCTTGCAATTATTAATATATACTGATGTGTACATCATTTTGGGTATACTCCCATGTTCTTTCAAAAAAAATCATTCTTCCGTGTTTCAAAACAAACAAATATTGATAAAATCCAGCTACTTGGAGCAAATCCCATCCCCTTTACGCATAACAACCATAGTTCGGATTTTTCACATGAATCCCTTCCAGATGGTACAGTACAAGTGGATCTCAAGATCTAGAATCTCCGCAACAGGAAACATTTTTACGTCACTCTTCAATCTTACAAGGATTCCAATCAGGCCCAATTGTAAACACGGCATCATCCTTTTTCTCTGATCAACAATCCAACTCAGATTTAACACCTAAATCCAATCAAGAATCTAGAAAAAAGAAGCTTTCTTACACAGCTTTAGTCCTAAGAAGGCCACCTTCCAATCACACCCAAGGCCTTAAATGTCGGTTTCGCTCACCATTTCGGTATCAACCAAAACAGAATTTCGATGGAATTTCGGTGGAATTTCGACCGAACTGTCGGTCATTTCAGTCATTTTTTTGTACTAGGACCCCCATATTTAGGTCATTTCGGTCGAATTTCGGTTTCGACGGAATATCGATATTCGACATAAATTCGACCGAATTTCGCTGAAATTTGAGGCCATGATTCACACTCAATGCTAAATTCGCCTGCTTATAGCAAACCCGATCCCTTCTCGCTAATTACAAGTCCAAAATCTGTTTTTGGCATCACATATCCGTTCCAGAACCTCCACGAAAATCTGAAATATGTCGATTTACTAAGAAAGCCAAAGAGTAAAAACTACTTCACCTACTTGGAGCAAATCCAGTCCCCTTGCTTCATCTCTGGGTACTGCGACAGACGACCCTCCACTGCCGCCGCCGAGGACTCGAAGCGCCCATCGCTGGCATCGTCGCCGGAGGAAGCTGCGGAGGCGGAGGCGAGCGTCCGGAGGAGAGACGGGAGGCGGGAGGAGGGTCGGATGTCGGCGAGTGTTGAGGAAGTGGGGAGGTGGGGGGCGGCATACAAGCGGAGGCGTCGGAGAGCGGCGGTGCCGCCGCCGCGTAAGAGCCTCGTGAGTGCCGCGGCGGTGGCCATGGGTGGTTCCCGCGGGCGGGAGAAGATGAGCCGAAGAGAAGGTTTTTAGGGGTTTGGGGGGTTTAAGTTCGTGGCCCTAGTTTCTCTATCTACCCCCCTCTCTCTCTAGATTAGGGATAAGATTTCTCTCAAGTTCTCTCTCTAGAGAGATAAGGGATGAGTGAGGTTTCTCTCACTCTCTCTCTCCCAAGATTAGGAATAAATGGGGTTTCTCTCCCTGCTTTTCACTTTATTAATATTAGAAATTAGTGAGGGTTTCTCTCTCTACCTCTCCGAAAAATTAGGGATGAGTAGGGTTTCTCCCTGCATCTCTTCTTTCGAAAGATTAGGTTAAGTAAGGTTTCTCTTTAGAGTTTAATGGGGCTGCCCTCAAGTCATTTTCTACATTTTTTTATTTTTTTTGAAAAATATCGGCATGTATATTCATCCCTATATCCCTCTTATATGTCATTCGGCAGAGACTCCTACAGCCTCCATCGAGATGGTGTCGATTTAAAAAATCTTGTTACCGTTAAAAAATTACTGTCTGGATGGAGGTCGTAAGAGTCTCTTTTTCTGACGAAATTCGAATGACATATAGGAGGGATATAGGGATGAATACATATGGCGATATTTTTCAGAAAAAAATAATAAAAACGCTGAAAACGATGCGGGGACAATCCCATTAAACTCTTCTCTTTATCCCTCTCTCCGTAGAAATATTAGGGATATGTGAGGTTTCTCTCTACTTCTCTCTCCCTAAAAAGTTTAGGAATAAGTGAGGGTTCTCTCTCTACCTCTCTCTAGAAATATTAGGGAGAAGTGAGATTTCTCTATATAAAGATCGGGAATAACTGAGGTTGTTCTATATATATAGTTTATCGTATCATTTCGGGTGATTTAAGGAATAATGAAAAGATAAATATTGTGAACATTGGCACAATAAATGATTTAATCATGATGTGGTCAAATATCTTTAAATAGTCTGGGGTAGGAGTGTGCATCGGGTCGGGTTTGAGTTGGTATGGCCCAAGCCCATTTAGGTAAATGGGCAAATGGGTCGGACCTAGGTTCATTTTATTTTCAAATTCCAAGTTCAATCCCAAACCCGACACAAACAAAATAGGTTAGGTTCGAGTCAGGGGAGTCCAATTTAACACCTATTTACACTAATATCATGTGTTCCATTATTCTTGCATTTATCATGTTGTTTCTTATGCATGTGTACATGTTTAATACTTTAAGTACATCAACTAATACATGATTCTGACATTAGTTGTATGTTGGAAATAGAAATGTCGTAAAAAAATATAGTGATTTAAACCACCATTCAATTCACCATTATATATTCTATCGGACCGACTCAACCCAATGTCCAACTCCGGTCCGAGGTAATTCGATATTATCCCACATTCAAATAAGACCTAAGGAACTCAAATTTGAAAAAACAACTGCAACAAGATATTCGAGGCGTAAAATTAGTTCAAGAAATTATAATAGAATGAATTATCGGTGTATATTATTAGGTATTCAATCATAAAGACATCAACTTCATCTATCTAACTATCGGTAATTTTGTTCTCTCATTTTTTCTCAATTGTTTGAAGTGATAGTGAAGGGATAAATCTATAGATAAAGACAAAATTAGAGACTTAATCATGATGTGCATACCCATTGATAAAGTCTTTATCCATAGGCAAATAGATGTTATGAGTCCACGAGCAATAAATTGTCGATTTCAAAATCACCAATTTCGACAAAAATTTATTAAAAAAAATATTACTAAAAATAATGATCGTTACTATTGATTTTGATGAGAAAGGCAACATGCAATCATTTCCCTATCAATCTTTACTAGCTATATAACAACAACTATGAAATTGGTTGTAAATTGCAAATATAAAAATGATTTTCTGAGAAAGATAAAACTCGCTACAATAAAATTGAGCTATAGTGATGTTTTTTTTTAAAATCTATCACTAAATTAGTTGTTGTTAAATATATAACGATGACATTATTCCTTGCGAAATGAGTTTTCGTACTTGAAATTAGCGACTATATCATTAGCAACGGTCAATATAGCGACGTTTATTCGTAGATATTTTTAAAAATATCAAACTAATCGTCCCTCTTTTTTAGTTCAAAATTAGCAATGATTACTTAGTATTTTGAAAAATAAAAATAGATAAGCATTGTTATATGGATCGTTGCTAATGATATAATGACATATTGATGAATCTGCGATTCATCACTCTAAAAGTTGAAAATAGAGATGTGTTCCCGAGTAATTAGAGACATATTTCTACTTATATCTCATAATTAGCATTCATGCATGCATTGATAACATATGTATTTTAGCATTCATATTTGCATAAAATAAGAAGCCAAATTCACTTGTAAATATTCACCTCTATATTAACTAAAATACCCTATTTGTATATATTTTATACTAACTCCAAATACAATAAAACCAACTCCATAATGTATATATTACTAACACTAATTAAAGAAAAATATCAAAAAAATACTAACTTGTAAAATTGCCCAATAAAACCCCAATCCAAGTTTGAAACCATGAAACTTAAAATGTGTATATCTCTCTCATACAACCTCCGATTTAGGTCTACTCACTTTCAAAGTAATATACATTCCAAGACCTTCGAAACAAGACCAATTTCATTAAAATCGGAGCTCGTATGCAAAACTTGGGTTTTGGGCCCCTTTTGTACATTGTACATAATGACCGTTTTACCCCTGTATTTTATCTTTTTAATTTCTTCATTATTAAAAATCCAAAAAAAATAGATTAAGTTGTAAATAATCTTTTCATATTTTCTCTATTTTTATTTTGATTTTTCTCTCTCTTAAAAATGACAAAAAATACAAAAGATAAATTGCGGTATTTTATATCTATAAGGTACCACCCAAAAATACATTTTGTACAGATGATCTCCGTAGATTTTTGGCCCTTCACGAAAGTTGTAGATCTCGTCGAGACGAGCAACTTTTGTGTTGACTACTTTTTGATTTAATCCCTTTTGTTATTTCTTTTTTATTTTCTTTACATTTAATCTTTGAATTTTCTGGGAGCGACGTGTGGCCGCTCCTGTAGCCGCCACATGTCACCCCAATTTTTTTATTTTCGGATTTATTTTTTACTATTTTCGGATTTATTATTATTACTATTTTACTATCATTATTTTAATCATTTTTAGTAGCCTACTATATTATATTATTAAATAAATTATTTTAATCCTCTTTTACCTCTTCTCCTTTCTTTTCCCCCACTCCAAGCCACATCTTCTCCACTTCCTCCACCATTTTCTCCACTCTCTCCATCTCTTCTCTAACTCCATCCATCCTCTTTATAATCTCCTCCACTCCTCCATTCACAATCATCCGTCGTTTTCGAGAGAAGTGAGGTCGAGCCCCTTTAACCTTCAGGTGATAGCTGCAGGAGACGAGTCGAGCGACGACAACCTCAAGGCGAGATCCGCGGCATCACCATTGTCGCGTCGCGAGATTCCAATCGGACTCGCCAAGCTTTGGAGCAACCGCCATCTCCTCGAGGCGACAACGGAAGCCGCACGGCGCGGCTTCACTTTCGGTGAACCACAGGTAAGCACTCTATCATATCTTTTCATTTCATTTTTTTATCTAACATCATCTCTTTGTTTTCGTGTTGATCACCATTATAAACACAACCTCATATTTTTACCACCCAACACTTTTCATCATTCACACCACTATCATCATACAATTCACTATTTTCATCTATCATCTACCTTCATTGCATTAGTACACCACCATCATTATCTACACACACATCCTCACCACCATTCACTTCACATTTTATTTACTGTTTGCACAAAGAAAATACAAAAAAAATTGCAAAAAAAAAAACAACAAAAAAAAGTTACAGGTTGTCTGCAGCTTTCCCTTGGCCGGCCACCACCTCCAGGCCGACCACCAAGCGGTCCCCTGCAGACAGCCGCGGCCCGCCAGAAGCCCTCACGGCTGCCACCCGCGTGCTCCAGGCCGCAGTTCCGCCAGCCGAGCGTCATCCTTCTCCGCGCCCTCGTCGCCGGGCTCCTCCAACACCAACCGCCAGGGGGTGCGCCGCCTCCAAGGTGCAGCCACCTCCCCGGTCGCCAACAAGCCGCGCACGCCTAGTCACCCAACGGCAGCTCGCCGCTGCCTACTCCAACGCAGCAGTCCCTCCGTGAACGGTCGTCGACCTTCGCGGCTGTGAGCCGCCGCCCACCTTCAAGTCAGTCGCGCCGTCCAGGCGCGTGGGCGCGCCGCTCCAGCTCCCGAGCTTCACCGCACGCGTACGCGCATCTCCAGGCGTGCCTCCCTCTCCACCAAGCGGCGCCGCCCTCCTCCTCATCTCCACCTCGCCGCCGCGAGCCACCGTGGCCGTAACACCTCCACGCGGAGCCACCCGTCCTCGCCTGAGCGCCGCTCGTGCGGCCTCCGCCTCCGCCGTACACCCCACGCCGCCCCGCACCGCGGCACCGCGCCTCCAGGGACAGCGGCCCCGCCTCCTCGTCTCGTTGCCGCCAGGCCACAGGAGGCGCCGCCTTGGCCGACCCCGCCTTCTCCCGCGAGTGCGCCGCCCGCCGCCGCTGCGCCGTCCCTCGCGCAGCCCCGACTCCTGCCATGACGCCCTTGGCCGCCCCTCCTCTTGCGTGCCCTAGCGTGGGAGGAGAAAAGAAAGGTCCATTTATTTTTTTTGGAAAAATTGCATATTTAGTCTGTATAGTGTTTGTATTTTCAAAAGTGCTCCCGTGCACATTTTAAGCTTGTTAGTTGCATTTCAGTATTGCACTTATAACCCTGACTTTGTATGGTATTTTGGACAGTCATTTAGCATCTTTTTATTTAATGAAAAATAGCATGTTGTAGAGAAATTCGTTCTTTATCTTTTGGCTATTTAATTGTATTTTTGTGAGCTTCGGATATTTTATTAAAAATCAGAGATTGAAATTCTGTGATATTTTGCCCATTTACGCTCATAAATTCGCACAGTCATATTTATCGCTTCAAAAATTGCGAAAAAATTGTAGATGATGCTTCTTAGTGTGCTTTAATTAGTCCAAAATTCGTCCAATTAAGAGTTGTAATTTGCATAAAATAAATTGTAGAGCGATTTCTGTAATTAATTTTTAATTAATTCCACGAATTATATTTTTGAGAAATTTCAACTTTCTTAGGTTCCATATTTAAATATCTATTTGAGATAAATCAATCTCTGGATAATTTGACTTTGTGGATTTACGAGGAATTAAATACCCGCAGTCGCTCTATTTTCAGTAAAATATTCATAAAAAAATCAAAAAGTGTCAGAAAATTCCAAAAATATTAATGTAGCTTCATTCCATGATATTTAACTTTCAGTAAATTTTTCATAATTTTTGCACATCATTTGCACGAAAAATTGCTTAAAAACCCCCAAAAAGTTTGCATTTTTTATTTGTGCGTTTTAAACCCAAAAATTCCAAAAAAAATCCATTTTGCATTCAGTATTGGATTAGGTTCTTAGAAAAAATACCACTTGGCTGATTTGAACTAATTTGACATTAAAATTAAATTTGGCTAAGTTGCTTATTTTCTTATTAACCTGATTCATCTGCATTGGAGCATTGGCATTTTTATTGCATAAAAAAATTACAAAAAAAATCTCACTTGGAAAACCGCAATCTAATCCATCTAATTTGATCCCGAGTTGTTCCTTTGCCTCCTTGAGTCGACCCTGGGGCTTGCCCAGGCTAAATAAACATAAAACCGCATCTTGTTTTCATTCGACGTTTAATCGATTTGTGCGGTTATTTTTGACCGATCGCGTATCTATCCGACTGCAACGCACTAGTCTATCAGACAACATAGAAAGGGTAGGTCAATCGCGGTTCGTCACATATATGATATTCGTCACTAATTTCAAGTACGAAAAATCATTACACAATAGATAATATCGGCGTTTTATATTTAACAATGGCTAATTTAATGACATATTTTGAAAAAAAACATCATTATAGCTCAATTATTGTAGTGACTCATTTTTAACAAAGAATTACAATGCAATATACATTAATTAAATGTAATAATGAAAAGATGATACTGATGGACTCCTTTTGAAAACTTGTCTACCAAAGGGTGGCTCGAATATTAGCTTCATACTTAGAGAATGTAATCCAATTGGAATTCGACACCTGGTACTAAGGGTTGGAGTCGTAGGGGATGTCAGTAGACAGATCAAAAAGCTACAACCAGAGGTAATAGGGAAAAGATCAATTGAGAAATGCATCGAGTTTGCTAAAAGGTTGTGTTTACATTATCTAGGCTAAAAATGTCAGAAATGGTAAGGAGGAACTTGATTTTGATGAATAATTTCTCAACAGAAATAAAGGTGCTTACCTGGAATAGTAGTTGTTTGGAGGGTTGGGAGGATTGGAATGATAAATACGACGTAATGTGACATTGATTATGTGTTATATTAACTTTTTTAATAATTATAATATCTTTTTATGTTATTTTTTTATTTGAATGTGGTTGAAAAATATTATAACAAGAGTTTTGTATGGTCCATACAGCTAATTCCGACCCAGAAATACTGGGATGGAGTTGGGGGTATACCAGAGTACCTTGGGATACCGTGGTAATCAAACAAGCCCTAAACGACATCAGTACGAAGTCAGTGCAATTTTAAATTAAAAATTTAATTAATTGGAAGCAAATACACGATTAAAGTAATATATTTTTCTAGAGAGATATGTAATTCAGGAGTCATAGTTATTAATTACATCAAGATTTACAAAGATATTGATAGGAGATGGCAATAAGTTATGCCGTCAATTATTTTAATCGGTAAATCCAATTCTTCGAAATACAACATCCACAAATCTGAGAACCATAACATTGTTATGCGTAATTTTTTGTACCCTCTTAATGTATCAAAATCGAAAAGGATGGAAACATGTTGATCGTCAATATAAGTCTTCTCATGCTTAACAACTTTAGTTGATGCAGCTATATGTGCAACATATCCCGCAATAAAATCACCATTATTGAACCTACTAATGAAGAAACTCCGGCAAAATCAACACACGTACATTTCCTTCTCGCTAATCTAAATATTAAAATATCTACTGATTTGAGTGTTAATCTTTTTTTTAAATCTCAAAAAAATTACACACACGACTTTCTAAAAAAGCAACATGGGGCTGAGAGATATTTGAAATTAATATTCCGATTTAACATGTGGGTTAAAATTAATATTTCGATTTGATGTGTGGGTGGGCTTTTAGACTAAAAAAATAAATCGAAATCGATGCGGAAATTAATTAATCGGAAATTAAGAAAGATATAAAAAGAAGAGCGAGACAGATCAAGAGAAGCGAGAGGGTCATCTGCTGCAAAAATTATCACCTTTTTGTATGTCCTACCCTAAAAATTCATTCCAACCGCTCGATCACGATCGAACAGCTAAGACGCGCTCAGTAGCCTTTGCGGAACAGCAGAGGATCAGTTCTCTCGAGAGAAACGTAAAAGCTCTTAGCTGGCCGCCACATCAGCACCTCCAACGCTGAGATGGACACGTAAACAGCTGGGGCCCACAGGTTTGGCGGATTAGATCAAGCAGAACCGACAAGTTGCTTCCTGTGTACTGCTCGAATGGTTGCGGTCATATGACGAAAGGAGGGGGAGGAGGAGAAGCAGAAGAAGCCATAGCCATGGAGGATAGCTGCGCCACGTGCGAGGGATCTTCCTCCTTCCGTTCGCGGCGGCGGAGGAGGGGGAGGAGGAGGAGGAAAGTCCAAGGAGAGACCGCCGCGGAGGTCGTCGGAGGAGGAGGGGAGGGGGAGAAAAAGAGGAAGTACACAGGGGTGCGCCTGAGGAATCGGGGGAGGTGGGTGGCCGAGGTACGGGAGCCCAACAAGCGCACCCGTACATGGCTCGGCTCCTACGCCTCCCCCGTCGCCGCCGCACGGGCCTACGACACCGCCGTCTACTGCCTCTACGGCAGCACCGCACGGCTTAACTTCCCCGGGGAGATATCCCGCGGGGACATCACGCGCGAGCGTGATCCGGCGAAGATGCGTCAGAAGGCGATGGAGGTTGGGACCAGTGTCGACGCGGCCCTCCTGGAGACCCCGCCGGCGCCTCCTCCTGTCCCGGAGTCCGAGAAGCCCGATTTGAATCTACGATCGAACGACGACGACGACGACGTCAAGGATGACTGAGATGTAACATAGTCTTCGTGTAAATAATCGTGTTTGTTCTTTCAATGCATCAAATAGTTCGTCGTGAATTTTCCTCACATCAAAAGTTTTGTTCTTTCGATTCAGAACATCCTCGAAATCTAAAACGTATCGATTCGCTACAAAAATCCGAAGGGGAAAAATACTTCGTCTTCTCTGGGTAGTGCAACAAGTGTAGGGATGAAAATGAATCCGATATTTGAGTCTATTTCCATATACATATTCTATCGAATACGAATACAGATATGATTTGGATATATATATATATATATATCGTTTCAGATTCAGATATTTATCAATTCCGAATACGAATCTAATAAAGAGTCTGAATATGGATCGAATAAAGAGCTAATCCAAATATAAATCGAATAAAGAGTGAAATCTAAATATGGATCCAATAAATATGGAATCCGAATACATATCGAATAAAGATCACATACGAATATGAATTGATTTTTTTATCAAAGTTCAAAATGATTTTAAAAATAGCAATGAAATATAAATAAGTTGCATTATGACAAAAGGAAGTGTCAAGGTGACATATATTTTTGATCGGGAGCAAAAAAAGATAGAATTTCATAAGTTTTGTATGTGCTCATCCCTAAAGAAACATGAATTTATCAATATCATTAATATATCATACAATATAATGTATAATATCAATATAATAGCATATGGTTGCGGTTTATATTATATTAACTAATTTATAAAATAATATTAAATATTGTATTCTGATATCCAGATCTGAATCCGGATATTCAAGTCATTACCGTATCCGTATCCAGAAAAATTTTACAACTCATATCCATATCGGATCCGTATTCGATTAATATTCGAATATGAATCTCCATATCAGGTAATTTTCCGAATATAGTAAGCGGATATTCAAATATATCCGTATCCGTTTTCGTCCCTAAATAGGTGACCTCTATTGCCACTGCCGAGGACTCCAAGCACCCATAATGTCATCTGATGTTTCACGATAACAAAATTTAAGTATTCATTGTTATATCATCTGATGTTAAAGATATAGGATTAATTTAGAAAGATATAGGATTAAATTTAGAGTAAATTAATACAAGAAAGAAAACTTTAACTAATTGCAACAGTCGAGGAAAATAGTATGACAAATCTCAAAGATCGAGTACACAAATCTCAAAGATTGAGTATTGTATTGCATTGTTACTTTTCAAAGTTCATGTAAATCAGATGTCTAGTCAAGATTTTCTTGTGGTGATTTATCTTAAGGATTCATTTGGTACGCGGATTACTCTGGAATAAATGGTAGGGAGTAATCTATTTTTGTGTTTTGGTGTTTGGATAGAAGTTTAAACTAGAGGTAAATTTGTTGTGATATGATTGTGTTGAAGTCTGGAAGAGTTAGTAGTCATTGTGATGAGATTGTATTGGAATTTGAAAAAGTACGTAGAAGTTGAGTAGTTTATATTTTTTAGTTGATATGATGGTATAATATTTTTTGTAACAGATAAAAGTAAAATGACTTATTTAATGTATTAAAAAAGAGAGGAAAAGTGGACTCTACATGAAAGAGAAAAAAGGAGGTTTGTGAGGTAAACCCTAGTCGATCATGGTCTAAATGTTATCTTTTTGCGGTTTATCTTAATTTTATCTGTCGTAAAATTATTATTTCCTGTAGAAAATCAAGCAAAGGTAAATTTGCACGATTTTAAAGAGAAAAAAGGAGGTTTGTGAGGTAACCCCTAGTCGATCATGGTCTAAATGTTATCTTTTTGCGGTTTATCTTAATGTTATCTGTCGTAAAATTATTATTTCCTGTATAAAATCAAGCAAAGGTAAATTTGCACGATTTTTTATGATCTCAAGATAGATTGATTTCATATAATAAAAATCATGTCAAAATTCAGAAATCGAGAGAGAAGATATCAAATTATATATAGAGAGATACACACACATATATATATTCATATATCAATATTTTCAATAAAAACTAGGTTAATTACATAAACTCATACTTGTAGCAAAACTGAATAACGCGACGTTTATTAGTGCCGATGAGTGTGTGTCACCTCAACCTCGCTGTCCTTGGATAACTCGGCACAAGAAGAAAATGTCGGTTACATCTCTTTCCAAGGCCGACGTTTGAACGTCGGTCAAGAACTTCAAAACGGCAATTTAGTTACACCGATATAGATTCAAGGGTGACATTTGAACGTTGACCTTAGCTAATGGTGGATTTTTGTCTAATTGCCACTGGGTATATGGATAACCAAGAGCAATGTTCTAAACCTCGGCCTTGTTTATTTACATAATTTTATGTCTCGTGATATTCTTACTCCTAATTACTCTCCAATAATCAACATAAAAATTTATTTTATTTCTATTTATACTTCTAAACTAATTTATATGGCAATATATATGGAAGTAGCGAATCTAGGAGTTATTTTTTGAGGGGACATATTGACAAAAAACATCAACAAGACCTTCATGGCATTGATCACAAAAACCGACCCGGCTGATTACCCCCTGTCAGCCTTACCAAAACTATATACAAGGTTGTTGCGAAGCTAATTGTAAGTAGGTTAAATCCCATCATTCTCAAGACCATCTGGCCTAATCAAAGTGAATTCCTCGTAGGAAGGTAAATTTTTGACAACATTTATTCGCAACCTTTGAAATTCTTCGCAGTATCAGGTCAAGAATGATCAGAGCGAAGTATACGGTCATTAAAGTGGATATGGAAAAAGCATTCGACCATGTGGAATCGAAGTATGTAACGAACTTTCTGCTTCAACTACAATTCCCAAGCAAGTTCATCAGTCTAATTCAATCATGTGTAACCACCTCTACATTTGCTCGACTGATCAATGGCATATCATCGAATTCTCTCGAGATTACTTAATTCCGCGACGTAATCGTGTCTCGTTGAAGGGTGTTTTCACGAATACGTGTGATACTGTCATTTTCAGAGAAGCATATGATATACTTTAAGTCATTCACTCACTCCTTCAACATTAGTAAGATAGTTCTCTCCATTTTTTTTTAAAAAAAGTTGACATCGACCTCGAATTAGGGATGAAAACGGTTGGATATGGATGGAAATACATATATAATCATATCATTATCCATTTTTAAATATGAATACGAATGAGGATACGAATATTGACGGATGTGAAAGATGTGTTACCGTATCTTTAAAAACAAATACGAATACGAATCGGATAGAATAATAAAAGAAATATTTAATAGATTAACTAAGATATACATGTTTAACATGATTTACACATAAAATACATATAACATAGATAGTAATTCATAACAATTATATCTACAATGATGAATGCAATCATAAAATATTGTTACTGACACTTATAAATAAATTTATTACTATACTTATATGCGAAAATGAATATACAAATATGAATATTAACAAATTTCAAAATGATATATATATGGTATTCATTTTAAAACGAATTTAAATATCAAAATATCTATAAAAGGAATAAAACAGCGAACAGAATACGAATAAATTAACATTTGTTTTTTTCCCTGGCTCGAACCCAAATCGTAGTAATTTTTTGATTGATATATATAATAATTGGAAACAAATCTGTGTGTCCATTTTGCACCGTACAATCAAAATAATAATTTTTTTGTTAAATCAAAATAATAATTTTTTTGTTAAATCAAAATAATATTTGATTTAATTTAATGTGTGCATGGACTTCAGGGGAACCAAAGTCGGCGCGGAAATTAATTAATTAATTAATTAATTAATTAATTAGGGATTAAAAAAGAGACAAAAAAACGGAAAGAGTGAGACTGTGAAGAAAGAGACGTAAAGCTCAGCTCGGACTTAAATAACGGCGGTCACGTCAGCATCGCCGAGCTCTCATAGATCGACACGTAAAGGTGGGGGCCCACAGGTGCGGATCTAATCCCCTTGTGGGGCCCACCATTGGCGGGCGCCAGACCCGACAAGTTGCTATCCGTGTACTGTAAGCGGCTTAATCTAGAGAGAGAAAGAGACAGAGAGAGAAAACGTACAACCCCTCACATAATTATCATATCGATCATCAGATCCGAATCATCTCTCTAATCTCATCGATTCCCTTAATCACCTCTTTCTAATCATCTTTCACATCGAACATTCGAAATCCGACGAGTTTGCTAATCGAAAAGAGATTGACGGTGCAGTTTGTTGTCCGTCTCCCAACAGTTTCTTTGTAATCTGTCAATTTTACAAGTGATTAATAGTATATGTTTGTTGATCGGATATGTTTCCAACAATTGTATCGGTTCTCAGAACCGAAATCTCATCAACTATAAACTACCAATCATACTTAATCCTCATCCTAATCCGAAAAAAAGACTAATTAAGCACATCAGAGTCGATAAAAAGGCCACATCCAAAGCAGCATCAAACCAATGGACACGAGTCTACCTCCACACACATATATAACAAAGGAGGAAGGAGAGGGAGAAGAAGAAGAAGCCATAGCCATGGAGGAGTGCTGCTCCACGAGCGAGGGCACCTCCTCCTCCCGCTCGCAACGGGGGAGGAGGAGGACTAGAGCTCCGCCGAAGCAAGAAGAGGAAGAAGAAGCCGCCACGAGACGAAGAGAGAAGGAGGAGGAGAAGCAGAAGTACAGAGGCGTGCGCATGAGGAAGTGGGGGAAGTGGGTAGCCGAGATACGGGAGCCCAACAAGCGCTCCCGCATCTGGCTCGGCTCCTACGCCTCCCCCGTCGCAGCCGCACGGGCCTACGACACCGCCGTCTACTGCCTACGAGGCGGCAGCGCAAGGCTCAACTTCCCCGAGGAGATATCCCTCGAGGACGTCGCATGCGAGCGTAACTCCGCCTCGATACGCCAGAAGGCGATCGAGGTCGGGATGAGGGTCGACGCGGCCCTCCTGGAGATCGCGCCGCCGCCCCCTCCGCTTCCTCGTCCCATCCAAGAGTCCAAGAAGCCGGATTTGAATCTACAACCGACCGACGACGATGACGACGACGACGACAACAAAGACAAGTGAGATGTAGTCTAATCTACCTTCATGTACATATACCTATTTCATCTCTCAATGCATCGGAAATTTGCCACATTTGAACTTCGAATATTTTTCGATGAATTGTTGTTTTTTAGTTAAATTGATGTGTTTATTTAGGATTTTGTTTAGTTAAGAGTAATTAACGTTTTAGGTAATAAAGATAACTGGAGGTTGACAGAAGTCGGATCTTGATTATAAAATATAATTAGTGTTTTTTGCATAACAACTCCTGTAGTCTCACTCTACTCAACATGTGTCCCTGGTGAGGGAGTTAGGAGGTAGTTAATAAATATTACAAGGGTTTTGATGCAAAAGACCACGAATAAATATTATTCAGGTGTCGTATACGGGACGTTAAATGCTGTTTGGTCGACGTCTCCATCATCGACAAAATATAACGATTTTGCACATTTCAAATGTGTTAATGTTAGAATTTATATATTATTTGGATAACAATTGGGGGATTAAGTTTATAATTAGAAGAGTAATTATTATATATTATATCCTAACGTCCCAGTGACGATCTAGGGTTCTAGAAGCTTAACGTGAAGACAGTGATTTTTTTGTGAAAAGATTATCAAAAATTGATAAAATTAAAAAGAATCTAAAAAGATTGTTATCGTAATTTATCCAAGAAAAATGAATACCTGGAAAACTACGAGAACTTTAATGTAAAAAAGATAGCTTTTATAATAAGTATATCAATTTTTCTAGTAAATAAGGAGGGATTAGGAATATATGAAACATGTTTGTTTGTGTAAACTTAACCGGAGTTTCTAGTAAATTATAAGAAGTCGTAGGAAAGCATGCTTATATAGATTTGGCAAAAGTTTCCCCACATAAAGACATGCTGCCCTTAAAGCAGCTAATTAAAAAGTCGGATATGTTGAATTAAGGTTGGTAATTGAACTGAACATGTTCGCATTCGATTAGAGTTCATTCGATAATAGTTCGAAAAATATTCATTCGTTTCTAAATGAACTGAACATGAACTTCAAATTTTAGTTTGATAGCTTAACGAACCGAACATGAATATAACATATGTTCGTTCAATAAATGTTCAAGTTCGATATATGTATATGTGTATGTATTAGTATATGTAACACTAAGACACTTAGTATATTCCAAGGTTAAAGAAATAATGGTGTTTATAGGACTTTGTCACTTTAATTTGAATAATTTCTTATTTTTACTGCTTATCGAATGTTGTTATCAAACTCCACTTCTAAATTTGTTCATAAAAACAATATTTAGTTTAGTTATATTGTTACCAAACTGTTATCAAATTGAACTCGAATGTTCGTTTCTAAACGAACCCAAACTCAAACATATCTTATCAAACATTTATCGAATCGAACGCAAACTTCCTTATTGAACCGAACTCGAACATAAGTTCGTTACAGTTCAGTTCGATTAGCAACCCTATGCTGAACATCATGAACATATAACAGACCACACTATATAAAAATAACATCAACAAAAAAAACTAACAATCATTATTATTTGTTTCAGAAAGTAAAGTAATAAAGATATTGATACACACAATGTTACTTTAAAGCCAACTCGAGAGAGCACAAGAACATGCAAGAAAGAAAAAAGGAAAGGAAGACTTTCTCTTATCCAGAAAAGAGCGGACATCTCTTATCCACATGCCCTAAAATCTCCACTGAGAATTCGACAGTAATGCCAAAGTTGGCATCTTGAGAACAAACAACCAAATCTGCCGTCTTTCAAACAGTCAAAAGAAGCCATATATTCCCAAGTGGATGAGATCACATCCATGATCATATATACATAATAATCATCTCAATCTAAAGTTGGAACACAGAGCTATGTGTGTCCAAAATGGAAATGTCTTCCTGCCAGTTTGTGCTTCATGAACACCAATGCCTAAGAGTGGAGTTTCATCTTTCATAAAACCAAGAACTTCGCGAACGCGGTTCACAGAAAGAAAAACATCAAACAACGAAACCAGAACAGACATCGATAAGATCGGTCACGCGACAAAAATGTAACAGCAAAGGAGCAAATTCAGCAGAAATAAAAACAATATCTCAGGAATCCTCAAGACAAACTTCAACAAAGAAATCAGAATCCAAACAAGCTAGACCCTAAGTAGCATAAACCCTAGAGCTGTCTGGAGCTACGATAGTTATCCGAGCAATAACACAAAGAAAACAAAGGCAATGAACGACACGTGTCCAATAACTTAAGTCTAGAGGTTCTAAGATGCTAGCTTAATCAATGGAGCAGTCTCTCACGGAAGGCCGTCATTCAGGGAGAGGCTGGCAAGTTGGTCGGTTGGGGCAACGGGTTGCTGCTTCTGCTGCTGGGCGACAGTCCGGAGTACCTCCATGGCTTCAGCGACCTTTGCTTTGAGAGCGTCGGGGGACTCCAACAAGTGGAGGACTTCGGTCTGGTCCATTTCCAAGAGCATGCCAGTCACCTTGGCAGCCATGTCGTGCTCCAGCTGATCAACAAGAGGGTAGAGACTCTCACCCAGCATCTGCGTAAATCGACATGAGATGAGCAACAAAACGACGATAAGCAGATGTCTCAGAATAGGTAAAATGAATGGTGCGTACAATTCTCTGCTGATCAGGAGGAGCATTGGCTAGTGCCTTGGCGAGGGAACCGATGGGCACAGGCTGAGGAACAGCTGCATCCCTCACGGGAAACCCACCCATGTTGTAGGGACCGGAGAGCATGGCTGCATTAACACCAGGCATGGGCATCTCGGGCATGTTCCTACCAGGAGGGAAGCGATAAGCACGTCCACCCCTTGGAATCATCTGACAGAACAGGAGAAAGGAGAAGTAAGCACACATGACTGTTAACTGATGCCATGTGATGGTATCGATGTGCAAACCTGCTGCTGAAGCATTGCAACTGGTTGCTGGTTTTGCTGCATGGGCCCTCCACCACCTCGCCTGGGACGTGGCCCCTGCTGACCCTGTTGGACAAAAGGTACAGAGAAGAAGGGCATGGGAGCACCACCAGGACGCATGCCAGGAACAAGAGGTTGCTGAAAACCGAACCCAGGCTGCAAGTTGAGTATACATGCAGGTCAAAAAGATGTGATACAAGATTATATTAAAAACATAAACCTACTGTATTATCAAAGCTACAGATTATGAGATCATCTTTACAAAAAGAACGAGTTATTTTAGAAGTTTTTAAAGACTAACAAAGACAATAGGATCCAAAAGCATGGAGAAATTGAAGGGTAATAAGAACGGCTGTTCACACGGGACTAACCTGAGCAGGAATAAGGGTTGGAGGTGCTTGACCATAAAATATCTGCTGTCCAAGACCAGGACTGCCAGGTGGATACATAGGCATGCGAGGAGCTACTGTAGGTTGCATGTTAACTGGCTGCATCTGAGAAAACTGAGCCTGTAAAAGAGAATTAATGAACAGATTGATGGATTCTAGCTTCATAATAAAGACCATAATGAAAGAAAATAAGAGTTCTTTACATGATCCGGAACAACAATAGAATTGCAACTTTAAGCTGCGTTTGATAAGATAGAATGATACTTCCGATTTTGATTCTAATTGCTACTCATAAATAACAATGGAATTAGCACTCACAAGTAAGAAAACTTTCCCATCAACATGGTCATTGATTTTTGGATAGGACTTTAAAACTTTCCCATCAACATGGTCATTGATTTTTGGATAGGACTAGAAAGTCGTATGCAGGAAATACATTTGAAGAGGTTCTGTGAAGGAAATATACATTTGAGCATGACAACTTCTGCATAAGAGTGAAAAAATGGGCAGAGCTAAAATTCTGACTAGACCGTCTCCTTAGAATTAAAGGACTTCAGTAGCTCAAAGAAACCCAATTTTTTCAAGTTGATTTCTTCCGAATGGGACATTCGCTGGATAGAAAATCTTATTAAAAAATAAAGGATTTATATAATTCCTGTCCGGGGAGTTATTGTCATAACAAGCATTCATGCACACATGTCATAACAAGCATTCACGTACATATCTTTTGAAGTTAAATAAAATGGTTGTCGAAATCCAAAAATATAGGGCATATTGGTGAAAAAAGCCACACATCAAAACCCCAAAAAGAATTCAAGTGACAAAAAAATGAAAACCACAAAATGTGATAGTGTGGAATGAGAATAAAACTGACAATTAATAAACCACTAAGAAATATAGGAAAACAAAAATAACAACGTAAACTACCTGCAACCTAGCTCTTCTATCTTCTTTCCGTTGTGCAAGTGCCACATAGAGGGGCTTGCTAACAATCATCTTTCCGTTCATCTCAGCAAGCTAGATAAGTCAATAAAATATATAAAAGGCCCAGATTCCACTCAATTGATATAACATGCAAATCATAGACAACCTCAACCATGCGAACAAATTTGTTACAAAAGTCTAGAAAATCTTACAGCTCGAGAGGCTTCTTCAGGTGCTGAAAAGGCAACAAATCCAGAACCTTTGCTAATACCATTAGAATCTCGCATGACCTACATTTGTAGACAAAAGGACACAAGTTGAATGCCTACGAAAATGTCATAACAATATTTAATCTATTTATACCCGAACCTTGCAAGAAGTAATGGTGCCAAACTCAGAAAACAACTCTCTAAGCCTGTCATCTCCAATGCTGTCATCCAAGTTCTTCAGATATAAGTTGACTCCCGGAAATTTGTCAGGAACCTCCTTCATATTCTGCTCAAACTTGCTTTTCAGTTCCTTCTCCCTTTCAGATTTCTTCTGAGCTTTCCCAACATACCACTCCTTGTCATCAAATTTCTTCCCATTGAGAGATTCAACAGCTTGAGCCGCAGCATCAGGATTCTCAAAATTCACAAACCCAAAACACTTCGATTTGCCATCCTCCCCCCTCATGACAACAGCGCTAGTGATGGTTCCAAACTCACCAAAAACGTCCTTCAAATCCTCATCAGTTGTAGATTCTGACAGATTTTTTACAAATACATTATTGAACCTCGACCTTCCCACAGAGTTGTCTCTCTCCTGTTTGCGGATAAATGGTCCAACAAAAACTTGCTTATCATTGAGAAGCATGCCATTTAGCTTATCAATTGCAGTTTGGGCAGCTTCCTCTTGGTCAAACTGAACGAAACCATAACCTTTTGACTGACCAGAACCATCAATAGCAATCTTGCAAGAGAGTATATTACCAAAAGCTGAAAATGTATCATAAAGCGCTTTGTTGTCAATAGCCTTGTCAAGATTCTGCAAGCAAAACAACACCATTATGCACAAAAATCACAAATAAGTTCCTAGAAAATACCCTTAATGAGAGAGTGAAAGAGGTTAGGCACCTTGATAAAGATGTTTGCAGCACCACTTTT
Organism: Ottelia alismoides; assembly: GCA_037367405.1. Classification (NCBI taxonomy): domain Eukaryota; kingdom Viridiplantae; phylum Streptophyta; class Magnoliopsida; order Alismatales; family Hydrocharitaceae; genus Ottelia; species Ottelia alismoides. Next base: position 401,479 of record JAZKJV010002680.1, read on the forward strand.
ACGAGTACTGGGATCACGGTTTGAGTACATGATCCTGATTGGCTTCCCATTAAGAGGGGCAAAGTTCAGCACTTCCAACGCTCTTGCCGCTGAATAAATATATACAAGGAGAAGAAGAAAAATGTTTGGGTAAGAAATGCAGAACAAAAACTACAACGCAGCTTGGAAAATTAAAAAACAGATCAATTTCCACTTTTAATGATAACCTTGTCAAAAGATCTGAACCAACCTAGCTGGTACATGTTTTATGATGCAAGTGCTTCTAACGAAATTAATAAATTGAAGAATATTTGACAAAATACTGCTGTCAAAGATATTGTCAAACAACTAAACCAGATAAATGTAACAAAACATTACTAGCAGCCACCACAGCATAGTACACAACCTAATAAAAAAAGAACACTATGCAAAAGAATATATAATTTACGATTCAAAACATCAAGAAAAGCTCCGTCATATTCTTTTACACGTCGCATTAAAGGAAGCAACGTTACTAGCAAAAACATCATCACAGCATAACTGCACTGCTATGAACCAGCAAAGTGCAAATACTTAAGTAGAAAAATCTATGACAATGATGCCAAACAATCTAGTATATTTCACATGTAATATAATTCCACTACACTTTTAAAGATAGTAAAGTACAATTACTGTCCAGAAAAATCTCAAATGACAAAAACATAGCAAGTTCAAGACCATTTGTCCAGTACATGGGCATAGATCAAAGTGATGACAAACAAACGGCAGACACAAGAATACAACAGTCTCAACAAAAAACAAACAGGACCAGTTTATCAAGGAATGTTCATTGGTGTCGGTTGACCAAACAGAGAACCCAAAGTAGAAATACACATTATATTGAAGGGAAACAAATGCCTTAGCGACGGGTCAAACATAAATTGCTAAAACTTTATCTACTTACTGTCAAATGAATCCATCCGGTCTAATTAATAGGGTCCAGCTATGCTAGATTAAGCTCGATCATCTTTCAAGGCAAGAACCCATTGACACTTTCACCAAGAGTGAGAATGGAAAGCCATATCACGATATATCAGCGATATATCGACATCGACACATGACCGATCCATCGTCGATATGACCTATGTTTGGCCTTCCAAGACTATTTTATTCACAAACTTGGTTCGATATGGCATCAATATATCAACGATATATTGTATCAATGATATATTGTATCAACATGGTACCAATAACGATACCAATACCGGTATGGCCATTAATAAGTGAGATGTAATGGTCAGTAATACAAAAATAATAAATTGTTGTATGAGACACTGATAAAATAGTGGACTGTTAGATAAAGGGTCTTGCAAACTAGTTTTACCTAAATTAAAAGAAATCACATCCAGTTTATCTCGATGGCATGTTAAGCTCAATAGTTGCTTGAAATGGTCTCTTTAAAACCTTCATACAAGGGTGTAGCCAGAGAACAAAGGACAATGTGTGTTTTTTCAACATGATGAATAATTGCCAATTGTACATCTAATGTCTAACAAATTAGAGAAACTGCAAATAGCAAAATCTCTTTATGACCGGTGAAAGGACATGTAGCCAGTAAACAAATAGCATGGGTTCACTGTGACAAACAAAAATGGCTCTTCAGACACTGTCTCACAATGCAGCAAAAGTTGCAAAATGTAAGCAATCTTTCTTAATGAAAATTGCAAAGTCTCTACAAGACCATTGTAAAGAGATACCCGGTCAACAAATAACATGTGTTCACTATGACAAACAAAAATGACACTTCAGACAATGACTAACAATGCAGTGGAGATTGCAAAAAAAGAGCATCTTCCCTAATGAGATCTTTTCCAAAATCAGTGCATGCAAGGTCCTCCAATCTCTAAACAAATACCTTGCATACATGTATTCCCACAAACATAGCTAAAAAGGACATAGAAAAGAAACAGCCTTTGTAGCTAAATAAGGACATAGAAGAGAAACAGCCTTTGTAGCTAAATAAGGACATGGAAGAAATCAGCCTTTTCAAGACAACATGTTTGTCTAACAAAGAGGTTCTCAGTCCATGTTTTGCTTGTTAAGATTGTCAAGAAAATGACATAACGAAGCCCACTATATGTCCATGAGCTCAGCTCAAAGGTCTTCAAAAAAATCACCAAATTTAGTTCTCAAACCCATGCCATTTGACAATTCTAATCCAACCACTTCATGGAATCAGATTAAGATATCTCATCAAAACTAAAAATGCTGTTTGTCAATATGTTTGTGGGATTCCATCATTCCACAATGGATTATATGCAATGGCATGGAAATCTTTTTCAACACCAATCTTGTCCTTGTATTTTTTCTAGAGAACCCCATATGCATTCCATACATACCTAATATTTTTTTTGAAAGATGATTATTATAGAAATCCTGTCTGGCAACAGAGTCAGAAAACCCAAGTCCATCAATCTAGCTGCAACGAACCCACTTTAAAATCACTTCACACTACAAGTTTGCGGACAACTATATAAGAAACAAATCCAGCGGACTTCAAGCAGGTAAAGAACCTAGAGTATACAAATGAAGGTACCATAATATTACACAACTATCTTCTAACTGAATGCTTAAAGGGTGGTTACTACGAACCGGCATTGCAGAGTAACAAATCACACCTAGTGCAGACTCAAATACTAACACAAAATGCGTGTAAACTCCAAAATAACACGTTATCTATTCAACAACATAATTGCTAATTACATACTACACCAGGATTTCACTCATTTCAGGGCTTCTATAAAAGCCCATCTATCAATATTGTCCTTAATAACTTAATACTGATACAAAATACATCCTTTGGAGAAAAGATGTACAAGATAGGCAACTTATGATCAAGATCCAAATCATCTTAGAATCAATAAACAAAACAACCAACTCCTAACAAGGAAACCTCGGCGTTAAACAATAGCTCTTACTCCCAGGATCCAAAATGCCACTCGACAACCAACTAAACCAGCAGCCCAAAATACTAAATTCTCATAAAATTTGAGATCAGGTTGCTCGGAAACATACTTTGCACGGGAAATAATCTCAAATCTCAACTCCGACCATCAATCTCACACGAAACCAAAAACTGCAACAGTAAAATTATTCAAACAGTAGTCCGCATAATACAAGTACATAAACAAAATTTCGTGCCCAAAATCCGGACTTTTCAACAAAACTCAAACAGTTGTCAACAATACACGCAGTGTTGATAAAAATCATCTCAATTCAACTCATTAAAGACAGATCGCCAAATCCAACAAACTCTGAAAAACGAACCAAATTATATAAAAGCGGGAAAAAATAGAGACAAACTAACCTTCCGGGGGATTCCCAAAGTTGACATAGGCGTACCCCAGCGACCTCCTGGTGCTGATGTCCCTACAAACCCTAACCGACACCACCTGCCCAACCTGACTGAAAAGATCGTACAGCTGCGAGTCCGTCACGTTCACCTCCAGATCCCCCACGTACAGCGACGTCATCGGGAAGGCTCCGGCCCCCGCACCCGCTGCCGCACCTCCCCCGTTGCTCGCCGGCGGACCCTGAGCCTGCGCCATCGACCAGCAAAAAGCCCCCTTTTTTTTGGATTTTCCTCCGCTAGAAACCCTAAAACGCGATTCTAGATAGGACAGTATACGGTTTTGACGGTAGAACGATCTCAAATCTGAGGTTTTTTAGGGTTTTTTTCGATTTTTTGGGATTTTTTGGGGGTAAAAAAGGGGAACTATAGAACGGTTTTGGGGGAGCAGACGGGACTGCGCCACGCCGATCGGAGGGGGCGGGGAGTGGAGGTTATATATCTGGGCTACGCAAACCCTACATTTGGGATCGGGTGTTCCCCGCCGCCGGATCCTGATGACGTGGCTCTAGCTGAGCCGTCGGATCTCGTATCCGTGGTTTGAATGGGTAAATAGGAGATTGGAGGATGCAAAGCCATCGGTTAATTTCTTTTAATTTAGAGGGGGTTTTGGAAAACTTGATCAAAAACTTGAGAAAATTTTGAAATGAGCATAAATTAACGAATGTTGTGTGAACCTAGGTTTTTAAACCCATACGGATACCGAATTAGAAACCTTAACGAAATGGTCGGACTTGGATAAAATCATGTAATTAAATCAGTTCAATCGGATGATGATGTCATCATTATTTAAAATCAGATTAAATCGGTCCAGTAAAAAAGTGGTTGAACCGACTAGTCAAACCGAAATATATATATATAGGAGTGATCCTATGAGAGCAAAAAGTTGTGAGAGCACGGGGGAATGTTTCTGGACAACATGATTCTGTTTTCTCTCTCCTGATCTTCTCTCTCCTGGGTGAATCATGTGGTCCAGAATCACTCCTCTCATGCTCTCACAATTTTTTGCTCGAATAGGATCACTCCCCCCCCCCTCTCTCTCTCTCTCTCTCTCTCTATATATATATATATATATGGGGCTGGGGAAGCTGCACCCAGAGGTGTAGCTAACTAGCTGCATCCGGTCATTTTTTCATTGATTTTTTGTGTTTTTGAAATTAAATCTAGGGGGATTTAAATCACTATATATCACCATGATATCATATCAATTTCAATTAAATTCGACATTTCTATCATCTCCATCAATGCTATGGCATTTTAACAGTTTCAGAATTATTGAAATTGACCATATCTAGATGAGCATGTTAGGAGTGTTTATTTTGCATGAAATCTGAAACACATATCTCCCATAAGTTTCCTTCAAAAAAATCAAAAATCAAAGAGAAAAATACCTTGGTGCAGCTAGTTGTTGCACCCCCGGTGTAGCTTCCCTTTTCCCTATATATATATATATATATATATATATATATATATATATATGTATGTATGTATGTATGAGGTTAATGGGGATGCCCCGCGTCGTTTTCGGTATTTTTTTTATTTTTTTTAAATATCGCATGTGTATTCATCCTTATATCCCTCCTATATGCCATTCGAATTTCGTCAGAAATGGAGACTCCTACGGCCTCCATCCAGATAGTCATTTTTTAACGGTAACATGATTCGTTAAATCGACACTATCTCGATGGAGGCTGTAGGAGTCTCTGTTTCTGACGAAATTCTAATGAATATAGGAGGGATATAAGGATGAATATACATGATTTTATTTTTCAAAAAAAAATAAAAAACACGTCGAAATATGGGGACGGGCAGCCATGTTGGCTGCCCCCAAGGGGTGGCCCCATTAAATCCATATAATATACATTTAAATTTACTTGAAATATATGTAAAATACATAGATAATATACATATTTCACACTATACATAAAGTATTTTCCTTATACACCATCAAATATCATACATATCATATATATATATATATATATATATATATATTATTTGGACTAGATTCTCTATAACATGATAATAGTTTAATTATATTTAAAACCCAGAAAATGAAAAAAAATTGTGTTAGTGCAGTTGGTTACATGTTTGAAATAGATAACCAAAGGTTATGGGTTCAACACCCACTACCAATAATTTTTTTTAAATAATTTAAAAATTAAACGCGATTCAACTTCGGTTGAGCACGATTAAATTGGGTAAAAAAGAGGTTGAACGTGCCGGTCACCAGCAAACCGACCAAATTCTATCGTTTTTCAAAACATTGTGTGGAACACATCAACTGAGTTCATCAAGTGTATGTATTATAATAAAGGATATTTGCACCTGCACCCTTCCATATTCTCGTAATTATGTCCTGATCTAGGCGTGGTACATATTTACAACTAAAAAGGTAACAGAGGAACGATAATATTGCTAATATTTCCCAAAACTCATCTCAAAATCCTAAAAACGATCAAAGAAGAATAATATACAAATAGTTATTATTAGATTTTGTGTCTAGAGATGGATAACGGACGCCCTCCAGGGTCCATTTTAACATCTTAGTGCCACATCATCTATTAGTGGGACTTGGTCATACTGATGAGGGTATAAAAGAACTCCACTTCACATGTATTTATTGAGAGAGTTCATTATACACATCACATCAGCCTACCGAGGTAGTTCTTCTATGTTTTTATCCGACTCCTTGTGGAGTAGGATTCCACGTAAGATCCATCTATCCTTTTAAATTCTTTATTATTTATCTCTAATGGTTGTTTCCACATAATCGTTTCCCATGGTATCATAGCATTTTTTACATTGTATCAAAGTAGCTTCAATTTGTCCTTGAGGTTCTTTTTATGAGCATGTTCGTTCAAAGTTCTAAAGATCGTCGTGTTCAACAATCATGCTTCACAGACCATGTGACAATCCCTCTTCCAGACCTTTCCTCCATGCTTCACAATCATATTGCAGCGCTATGCACGCGATGCCCAGAGCTCTCTCAGATCCTTTTGTGAATCGACACAAATCTTCAGGCGTAGCTTTCGCGAAGTCCAGTGCACCCTCAGTGTGTATCTCCATCCAGCCCTGATTTTCAAAGAAGAAGCCATTGATGCAACCTCCCAATGACGATCGTATATCTGGCCATGTTTCACATCGAGCCATGCTACACTAACAACCCTAGGTGACACCTCCAACCGCATAGTACTTCCTTGAAGAAATCGCTTCTCCAACGCCATGGCGGCAATGTCGAGTTCCCTCGATGGCAACCCTAACATGTGCTAAGAATATAAGAGATGTCCCCACGCTTGAGACTTTAAAGGCCCAATCATGTTGTCTTTAAAAACAAAAAAATGGAGAAGATGCATATCAAAAAATGAGTTTGAAAAAAGAAACGGAAAGAGAGAAAAACCAACGAAAAAGAGAGGAGAGAGAATGACTCATTCGGAAAAAGGTGATGGTTTTGCTTCATCACTTCAGTTCTTCTCCCAACTTGGTCGATATCATAATTTTTTGGCAAGTATGGGAGAAAGGAGAGTATTATATAGACTCTACACTCGAGGCATTCCATGTTTTTGTGACCCATCTTGTTCGAGTACTATGATGATGAGACTCATTCCGGCACGCGTTCTCATACAAGGAAACTTGTTCCAGTTTCATGTGACTCTGCACGGTACAAAGCACACTTTCTCTGACAAGGAGTCTCGTTCCAATTTAAGTGACTCTGCATTGTATAGAGAACACGTTATCCGATGAGGAGACCCCAGTTCAGGTGCCTCTACTTAATACAAAGCACACCTTCTCCGACGAGGAGACTCATTCTAGTTCAAGTGACTCTGCGTAGCACATAACATGCATTCTCTAACGAGAAAACTCATTCCATTCTAGCCTTTCAGTTACTCCTCACTAGCACGACATGAGAAGCAACATCCGCATCAGGCAACTTGCATAGTCTGCATTGAGTTGATATTGTTCGTTGTGTTCTGGAAGTGAGTGTTTTCTTTTTTAGTCAAAATTGAGCATTGCATGCTCTAGCTTGAGGGGTAGGTGGTGTGTGTTAGAGTCTACATCTATAGATGGGTAACTAGATCCCTCCATTGTCCAATTACCACATCCACGTAGATTAGTCCCACATCATCTATTGTTAGGACTTAATCGTACTGAAGGTTACATAAGAAAGTTCATTATACGCATCAACCCTTTGAGGCGGTTCTCCCATGGTTTTATCCCATTCCTTACGCAGTAGGGTTTCACGTAGAATCCCAATAATCTTCATGTTCTTTATCATTTATCTTCGATTATGCTTCTGCTTTGTTTTCTACATGGTATCAAAGCATTTTTCCACATATGCAAATGAAACCACCAAAGAGAATATACATGTCGATCTCTACAATTTACTTGGTTGGAGGATAAGTGTAGAAACGAAAGAAAGAATTGCATTATTGAGAGGTGCTAGGGTTCTCTTATACAGGAGAAAAACCTGGTGGACAAATTACAAGAAGAAGACAAAAGAGATAGATAATATGAAAACAATAAAAAAGATAACTAACATCTTAACAATAAAGAATGGGGATAAACTGGAGAGACAATAATTAGGTAAGCGAATTCGTGTTTTAAGGATAGGAGATTGACAGAGGAGATGAATTGGTCCACATACTGCTTTTGCATATATGCCTTGAATCCTAACCAGCTAAGTTCAAAAGTGTTTGACAACCTCCTCTGCAAAAAGCAAGGTAAGGTATAGATATATAAACCCCCTCACATATCTACCCTTCTACATTGGAAGAATTTTCAATGTAAAATCTGTCTCTTGGTGATTGCTTTTTTGGTTTGTTCTTTACGTGTGTTCTTTGCGTGGATCGTTCAATATAAACGATCCATCAACATCATCCATATTTCCTCGACTCCTTCGCATAATTGGAAAGGAAGAGTAGACTTCACATCAACCCCATTTCTTGACTTGAACAAAACGATGATCTCACTTTACTCCCTACGACGATATCGATAGCCCAAACCTACTGCAAACCAAGGAAGAACACCTTGGCATGCTCACTCTATCTGTCCGAGAGCGCAATTCAAGACAAACAAATCCATCTAAACAAGTACAGCGACAAACAAATGCACAAAGCATTATCTCGCTAATCAATACAAACTCGCAAAACACGCCACACACAAAACAAACTCCAAATGATCAAACAAAAGTTGCACCCAAAGGCAATTACAAGAGGAGGAAAGAAATACATATTTTTCACAAAGCCAAAAACAACCAAAAGAAGACCCTTCTTTTTCATGTACTCATATGAACACAATGAATAGAGGAACAAACAAAATCAACTCCACACGTGTTTCGAAATCCGTCCAAGAGATATGCAAATCCGAAGTGGTTCGTCCTACCTACGAACTTCTCGTGCCTGCGGAAAATAGCGACAAAAAGTTATATCCTGCATTACCAACAACAGTTCACAGCTGAATGTATGAACTACAGTTTACCTCGGTCAGAATTTTTATTGCCATCATTCCTGGAAATAATTAGTAATGTTGGCTAGAAGCTATACTTGTCAAACTGTCGGGAAAGGTAGTCAGTCACGTCGCACGACGGAGGGGCAATGGTCTAGGCCTTGGCCTCATTACCGTCGCATCGCTGCGCCTAATCCACTCTGATAGTTTCCACGGCTTCTGCCACTTCCACTTGAACTGCAAAAGCCACTGGTGGTGGCTCCTCTTCCATCTCCACAACCTTCCTGAATGACCAATCGCGGCATTCTTCCTGCCCATAGAGATCTGTGAAACGGGCACCATCTGCAAACAATGCGCATTTTAAATAGTGCACGGTATAAACATCTTTGGATAAGGAGTTACCAACCTTTCTCTGCTGGTTTAAGAAGGTTGCTGTCCCCGTGGTTGGGCTGTTGGCGATGCCCGGAGTGTACTTGAGTTGCTTCTGAGCAGGTAGCGACACGGGTGACAATGGAGGGTTGGAGTCGTCTGCACCGTGTTTCAGGGAGCCATTCATGTTCACCTGTAGGATCAAAAGATAACCGCATAAACTATTTTCGAAGTCATAACTAAACCAAATCTTAACCAAATTCTTGAGTCATACAGTTATGTACTTACCGGAGTCGACGGGGGAGTCACCACTTTGGGAGAAACTTGATCTCTCGCCTTTTGCAGCTTCTCGATTTCTTTCCTCCTGGCTTCACTCAGTTGCAACAAAACAACCAGCTCATTCAGTTGTTCTTTCAGCTCCTTAGTCTCGATTTCTTTCTCCCTCAGTTGACATCTGTTGATAAAGCGAGCGCCCGCAAAAATGAAAAATATGGCCCCGTATTTACTCCTTATATATTCTTTTTGAAATACTATTTATCGTTTCTTGCTCGATGTTCGAGATCGAGGAATGTGGAAGAAAGTGCAAGAGGTTACAAACGAAAGGACTTTGCTTGATCATTTGCCAAGCATAATTTGTTTTTTACTCTTGAGAAGTTTCAAAGATCAAACGGAGAAAACAGAAGGCGCTAACTTATGCTCGTGTCTTACCTAGCATCAACCGCGACATTAAATATATACTGCAGCAAACTCTTCGCGTCTGCCATTGATCGCAGTTGGTTCCATCGTCCACGGCCGGTGAATGCACGTTCTCGCTCCTCCGCTTCTGAAAGCTGAGATGCCATTGCCACGAGAGTGTTTGAAGAGATGCTAACCATGTTTTCCAATGACGATATTCTCGCCAATCTTGTGTTTGGTGGCATCGATAAAATCCTGAAATGAAGTAAATCATTAGAAGAAAGATCCCAATAAGAAAATCTCGAATTTGCATTGAGATAACACCACCACCACAATAAATTTATGTCATTTCATCTTCTCCTACAAAATTGGAATAAAAAACTCATATATGGTGGTAGTGCAATGTGTCGTGGGGGTTGCGTTAGGTAGCCAACAACCATCATAAAATATAGTCGGATCTTTCAACATGGATTTGAGCAAGAATCCATGTAGCCGACCTTACTTAAAGTGAGAGAAGGCTTCGCCATTTTTTTAATTGCTTCTTGAAATAGAAACCAAAGCGATCAATTATTCGTTCCAACCGAACAAAACAAAACTCGTGCTAAATGGCCATTTCGACACGTTATTTTGAAGCCTTTTCAGATCTCATGCACGTTTTTTTTCCCGAGAGAATGGGAACAAGAGGGCTGTTAAATAAATTCAAATATGGAAAAGAAAAGATATATACAACTTAATATAAAACCATCAGGTAACGACCTGGAAAATCCGTTCTTCCCCCTCGGGGGACTCTGGCCCTTCAAAATCATCTCCTCGCTTTGCTTCAAGATAGTCAATTCTTCCGCTATGGCTGCTCGACTGAAGAGCAAAAACCAAATTTATCAACAAAATGACACATGACTTAATATCAGCTAGGAAGATTACTCACACTTTACTCTGTTTCTCGTATTCGGAACGAACTTCATGCACATTCACCATGACTTCAAGTTCATGTTCTAGCCATTTCTGTAACGATTTCTCGTTGATCTGGTTTTCAGTTTTCGGTTAGAAAACAGTTTTACTCCACTCATCACAGCTGTAAAAAGAGGCAAAAATATGAAAAGATAATTACCTGGCCACCAGGAGAGTTTCCATTTGCGGTCACTAGAAAAAAAATAACATAAATGAATGATCCCGCAAAAAAAATAATAAGATCATACACTCTAGATAACCGATGACTTACTGGAGTTCTCACGAGAGGACTTGCGGGCCTCGAGTAGTTCTTTCAACCGCTTTGTAGCCATTGCAGCCTCTTCGGTTTTTCTCTGGAGAACCTATAGGCAGGTAGTTTTCCTCGTCAGTTTTATGTATTCCCACTCATGTCGTTACAAGATTTATTGGGAAATATAAAATCAGGCTCTACCAGTTTTTGTCTTTGATTCAAAGCTTGAAGCTTATGTCTCTCGTATTCGTTCCTTCTCCCCTCTTTCTTCAACTACAAAAATAAAAAAAAGGCAATGCTCGTCGACATTAATATTGTAGAGAAAATCTCCGATAATTATTGTTGGACGTGGATCGTTGCGAGCCAATGGATCATGACTCATGACATAACATCAACATGGTAGAAAAACATTATATACTCCAAGCAACCAAGATTGTTGACGCATATTTAGTTATTGTATCTTTTGCTATTTTATTTTCTTGTTATCCTCTTTATGTAATTTACCCATAGGCTACTCTCCTATATAAGAGAGCCTAGGGCTATGGAATAAACAACTCATTTTCACGTTTCCCAACATGGTATCAGAGCAACGGTCCTAGACCGGAGTTCTCGAAACCCTAACCCTAACCCGCCCCACCCGCCGGCCCTTTCTTCTCTCTCTCTCTCTTCTCTCGGCGCCGCCCTCCGATCTCCAGCGCGCATCTCCAAGCGCGCATCACCGATCTCCATCGCGCATCCTCCTGCGCTTGATCTGCGGCGCCTGATCTACCTCACTGCGGCGCTCCTCCAGCGCTGATCGATCCAGTGCTGATCGATCTCGCGCTGATCTGCATCTCGCGCTGATCAATCCTCCAGCGATGATCGGTCTCCAGCGCTCCGATCTCCAGCGCTCCGATCGCCAGCGCATGCGCGCATAGCGCACCTTCTCCGCGCCGATCCTCCAGCGCTGATCAGAACAATTTGCGTGCATTTCTAGCCCCAGAAGGAGACTCTCTCGCGCGCATACTCTGGATCTCAGCTTTGAACGAACACTTTGCGCGCAGCCCTGATCACGCACTTTGCGCGCAGCCTCCGCGCAACGTGCAGCATCCACGCCCTAAACTCTAGGGCTCAGATCGTGATACATATGGGGTTGGTTGCTTGACGTCTACACATGCAACCAATCCCGTTTATGTCATTGTAGACAAAGATTACTGTCTCTTGGTCAATCCAGTCTTCCAGTATGTCAGAAAGCAAGGCTGATATTCCATCTATGGGCGCGTTTCGTGGTCCAGCGCCAATCGTCAAGATGGATGGTACGAACTATGAACTGTGGGCAATGCAGTTCATGAGTATGATGAAGTCCACGGGCAAGAAGCATATTCTCACAGAGCCCGAGCCTGCAGAGAAGACTGGAGTTCATGCCTCATGGGAGGCTGACGACGCATATGCGAAGGTGTGGCTTTCTGGCACATTGGCTATTGAGATCGCCAATGACATTCTACATCAACCCACAGCCAAAGACATGTGGGATATCCTAGCAGCAACATATTCCCAGGCGAAGAATGAGACCAAGATTCTGCAACTTCAACATGATATATTCACAATTAAGCAGAATGACCGCCCATTACATTCTCTCTACACATCTTTGAGAGGAATGTTTGAGAAGCTACATAGCTTCATGCCTCTTACCGCCACACCAGAGCAGCAGAAAACATACAGGAATGCGACGATGGTGGGTGTGTTTCTCGCTGCACTCGATCCAGAGTATGAGGCAGCACGTTCACAGATTTTGGCGGACTCGACTATTCCTCCCATGGAGGAAGCCTTTCACAGATTGAGCAGGATTACCGTACCTTCAGCAGCCACTAGTCAGAATCCATCAGCTATGGCAGCCAGCAGAGGCCGTGGTTCTCACTACCAGGGCCGTGGACGTGTTCCCCGTGGAAGGGGTGGTCGCACTAGACCAACATGCTCATATTGTCACAGAGTCGGCCATACTGAAGACACATGCTACTCCAAGCATGGATTTCCTGCATCTGCACGAGCTGCTGAGCAGATAGAGCCCCCATCCGCTTCCACGCTGGATCAACGATTTGATGATCTGGTTGCCCGTCTCAGAGGCATTATACCACCATCTGGCCTGGCACCGTCGACAGAGAATCATACTGATGCCGCTGCTTCTGCTTCTGCCTCTACGAGTACTTCAGGTAGTACACTTGCTCTTCATAGTAGTAGATCAGATACGTTGCCGTGGATCATGGACTCCGGCGCTACACATCACCTATGTGGCGACCAGAGTCTACTTACAGGATATACTCAGATCCCTCCAGGACGGACAGTAGTGATTGCCAATGGCACACACTCCCCTATCACGGGTCAGGGGGAGATTAGATTGACATCCTCGATGCAGCTCAAGAATGTTTTACATGCACCGCACTTTTCCATGAATCTGTTGTCGATTAGTCAGATTACGAAGGATCTCCATTGTCGAGCTATTTTTGATTCATCTTCTTTGATTTTTCAGGACATCCGTACGGGCAACGTGATTGGTCATGGCTATGAGCAAGGAGGCCTTTATCGTCTGAACCAGAACCCGTTTGCCGGAATCATAGCCTCTCCCGCAGAACAAGTATCTCCTCTCCTGTGGCATCTGCGCTTCGGTCATTTACCGCTTCAGAAGTTGCGTCTTGTCCTACCCTATAGTCTGTCTCACACAACTGTCCAGTGTGAGGCATGTCAGTTGGGAAAACATCACAGGTCGTCTTTTCCCAGTAGTCAAGGTCGGAATAGTAACTCCAAGTTTGAGTTGTTTCATGTCGACGTCTGGGGTCCGAGTCGTGTTCCCGATCATCAGGGGCACAGGTTTTATATTGTATTTGTCGATGATTTTTCTAGAGCATCTTGGGTATTTCTAATGAAAAATAAGTCTGAAGCTGGAGATATTATTATTCACTTTCTAAATGAGATTCAGAATGTCTTTTCCACAACAGTCAAAATTATAAGAACTGACAATGCCTTAGAGTTGTGCACCAACAATCTAGCCAAATACTACTCCTCAAAAGGGATTGTTCACCAAACATCCTGTGCTCATACGTCTCAACAAAATGGGGTTGCAGAAAGAAAACACCGTCATCTTCTTGACGTTACAAGGTCCCTTCTCATTCAGAGTCATGTCCCGTATACATACTGGGGTGATGCAGTCCTTACTGCATGTTATCTTATAAATCGCATGCCCTCGTCTGTCTTGAATGAACAGGTTCCTTTCTCAATTATATATCCTGACAAGGCGCTGTTCACTCTTACCCCTCGTGTCTTTGGGTCTGTCGCTTTTGTCCATCAGTTGTCACCCGGTTCTGACAAGCTCTCTCCTAGGGCTGTCAAGTGTGTCTTTGTGGGGTACCCCAGAACCCAAAAGGGGTACAAGTGTTTTGACCCTGTGCGTCGGCGGTATATGATCAGTGCGGATGTTACATTCTTTGAATCCATTATGTATTTTTCAGAATCCGGGAACATGCAGCCACCACCATTATCTCCTGATACCGTATTCATGGCACCACCAACATTACAGCCGTCACCACCAACATCACAGTCGTCACCACCATTACCACAACCACCACCACCACTGCCACCACAAACAATATCCCCGTTACCATTCCATTACACCCGGCGACCGAATCAAGCTCATGGTCCTGACCAGTCAACTAGCCCGCATATGGTATGTACTGAAAATATTAATGTTGATGGATCTGACGACATTTCTCAGCAGGATGCCTTACAGGAGCATGGTAATACCACAGAGGATCTGGATGTTCCAATTGCTCTACGCAAGCCGAAGCGAAGTTGTGCCAAGTATCCATTATCAGCAGCAGTTTCGTTTGAGAGGCTATCTGGACCATTTAGGACGTTTGCATTGGCACTTTCAGCTACGGATATTCCACGGAACCACCATGAGGCTTTGCAGGATTCTCGGTGGCGGCTAGCAATGGAGGAAGAGATGGCGGCACTTCAGTCTAGAGGAACATGGAGCTTGGTTACTGTACCACCGGATGTCAACCCGGTGAGTTGTAAGTGGGTATTTACAGTGAAACATAATGCAGATGGCTCCATTGACAGGTACAAGGCCCGCCTAGTTGCAAGGGGATTCACACAGACATATGGAGTAGATTACCTTGACACGTTCTCCCCGGTGGCTCGTCATTCTACTCTGCGGATCCTCTTATCAGTTGCAGTTACTAGGGACTGGCCACTCTATCAACTGGATGTGAAGAATGCCTTTCTATATGGCGACCTGCAGGAGGAAGTCTACATGCAACAACCACCAGGTTTTGCTGTTGAGGGGGAGTGTTCCAAGGTGTGCAGATTACATAAGGCTATCTATGGCCTTAAGCAGAGCCCCAGAGCATGGTTCCAGAAGCTGTCAGACCTCTTTGAGAAACAAGGATACAAACGTTCCAATGCTGATCATTCCTTGTTTATACAGAAGACGGCAAGAGGTATTGTTGTAATCATGGTTTACGTTGACGATATCTTGATTACAGGTGATGATGACCAGGGAATTAAGCAGGCAAAGGAAAGGCTGGGGACCGAGTTTGTCACCAAGGACTTGGGAGTCCTTAGATATTTTCTGGGGCTGGAGTTTGCCAGAAATCCATATGGATTAGTCATGTCACAGAGGAAGTATGTCACAGATCTACTGAGTGAGACAGGTATGCTAGGGTGTCGACCTGCCACGACACCAATGGACCCTAGCATGAAGCTGTATGATGATGATACAGAGGAGGTTGACAGGAGAAGATACAGAGAGCTGGTAGGCAAATTGTTATATGTCACAATCACTAGGCCAGACATATTATTTGCAGTGAGCCGTGTGAGCCAGTTCATGGAGCAGCCACGTCAAGTGCATATGGATGCAGTACACATGATACTTAGATATCTCAAATCTTCTCCAGGTAAAGGTCTGCTATTCAAGAAAGGAAAGGGGATTTCTGTCTCAGCATGCGCAGATGCAGACTATGCAGGATGTCCTAAGGATAGGAAGTCAACCTCAGGGTATGCGGTCTATGTTGGAGATGCCCTAGTCTCATGGAGAAGCAAGAAGCAAACTGTGGTAGCTAGATCCAGTGCTGAATCCGAATATAGGGCTATGGCCCAGGCTGCTACAGAGATGATGTGGGTGAAAGCAGTGCTGACAGATTTGTGCTTAGATATACCACTTCCTATGAACTTGGAGTGTGATAATCAGGCTGCTTTGTTCATTGCAAACAATCCTGCATTCCATGAACGGACCAAGCATATTGAGGTGGATTGCCACTTCATACGTGATATGATTCAGAAAGGATTCATCACCACATCCCATGTTACTTCAGAGAACCAGACTGCTGATATATTCACCAAGGCATTGTTACGAGGCCCGTTTCAGAAGTGTGCTTCCAAGCTGAGCATGATTGACATCTATGCTCCATCTTGAGGGGGAGTGTTGACGCATATTTAGTTATTGTATCTTTTGCTATTTTATTTTCTTGTTATCCTCTTTATGTAATTTACCCATAGGCTACTCTCCTATATAAGAGAGCCTAGGGCTATGGAATAAACAACTCATTTTCACGTTTCCCAACAAAGATCATACCTGCAATAGTTCTTTTTCTCGTGATGCTTTCCATTGGCGAAATTGTTCTGCCTCCTGCTTTATCTTGTGTTGCAGCTGAACCTGAAAGTCGATAACAGTGAACTAACTAAGCAAAGCTATCACGTGAACACCGACATGCAAAGAAAAACCGTCGGTGTAGTGACCTTCTGAGCTTTAATAAACTGAATCTCTTCTTGCAGCTTTTTAGCAGCCTCCTCGCTCTTCTGCTTCTGCTTCAAGAGCATGACTTGGTTTTCTTGCTTTTTTTTGAGATCCAGAATCTGCATCGAGAAATGAGCAACATCAACTCGAAAATTTATCGATATTGATATAAACTTGAGCTGTTTCCCCATTTACCTGTGCCTCAAGAGACTTCAAATTTTGTGCATGAATATCTGGCATCTTTTGTGATTGTTCGTCAGTAGAGTGAGCTAGGCTTTCAACTTCGGCCAATAGCCGGTCCCTCTCTTGCTGAGGAATCATGAGATATAAGAAACTTGCTCCCCACAGAGGATATGATGCAACAAACAATGCACAAGAACTATCAAGCATGGTAGCAAACCTGGACAACCCGTTTTTCGTCCTCGAGTTCCATGAGTTTCTTTCCAAAATGGTGCTTGATGGCCATCATGTCAAGACCCCCAAACAATTTCATTTCTGACTGCAAAAATGACATCAAATTTGGTCATAAGAAAATGGTTTCTCAAGACCTTTTGCCAAATGAAACACACACACAACTTCATTTAAAATACCACAGTCAACTTCTCATGCAGGATAATAGATAGTGTACCTCTTTCTGTTCTAGACGCTTGTTTAGTTCATTCAGTTCCTTTCCCATACTGTTTTGCAAGATATTATGCTCCCATTCTTTAGCCGCCTCCTCATCGACTTCCTTCGAATCATTACCTGTGAAATGATCAACATAATTAAGGGAAGACAAATGTCAAATCACCTGTACCTTTATGCCTATAGCAACAGAAATTCTGATGCTATTTAAATTTCAAGTGTAGCATAAAACTTCGATCAACTTTTTCCATTGTCATTTGTAAAGCCACAAGATGAACATCCAATGTGGTATGTCATCCATAAATATTGTTGTCCAATAGAAGCCACAAGATGATCATCTAATACTCATCACAAACGTAATGACACCCATGATGCATACAATGCCTCCATGCATGCAAACATGATCACGCATAGATAACTCGTAAAATATGGAAATAGAATATGTTAGAATCAAACAATCAAAACATGCACAAAAATGGAGGCAAGGATTTACGTGGATAACCCAACGGAGAGGGAAAAACTACGGAGGCGCACACTCCCTAATCTCCCTCACTAGAGATTAGGGTTTTCTTCACTAAAAACTTAATTCCAATAAAGGGATGAGTACAATATATAGAGGACGGATAAACAACCCCTCATCCTAAGATTTGTTTACTCGTATAAACACAATAACTCAACATTCCCCCCTCAAGTTGAGCATACATATTTATCATGCCCAAACTTTCCTACATTCAACTCAAATTGTGCCGTAGGCAATCCCTTTGTGAAGAGATCAACGACATGATCTGTAGTCTTCAAGTAAGGAACACACAACAATCCAGCATCAATCTTCTCACAGAGGAAGTGCCCGCCAATATCAAAATGCTCTGTTCTATCATGCATTACGAGATTGTTGGTCAGGTTTATTACAACATTGTTGTCACAAACATCTTCATTGGCATACTGACTCCGATGTCCAACTCATGGAGCATAATTTTTAGCCATAGAATTTATGTAATGCCATTTCACAAGAGCAACATATTCAGCTTCATCACTTGATCTTGAAACCACATTTTGCTTCTTACTTCTTGAAATAACCAGTTTTCCGACAGATAAACTGTATAACCTGAGGTGGATCTTCTGTCATCAACAGAGCCATCCCAATCAGCATCAGAGTATCCTTCAATTATGGCCTTAAGATTTTTCTTCAATATAAGACCTTCTCCTGTTGATCCTTTTATGTAGCATAAATTTTATTACCTCATTAGTATGAGAGATGGTGGGAGCATGCATGAATTGACTTACCACATTTACAACATATGTTATATTCGATTTAGTAAGAGTATGATAGATAAATTTTCCCACAAATCTTTGATACCATTTCTTTGTTGCATCATCAAGAAACTCACCATCCTCTCTTTATTCATTTTATGATTTTCCTCAATGGGATCAGTAGTAGGCTTGCATCCTAACATTCCACAATCCTTCAATAATTCCAGAGCATATTTCCATTGACTTAGACACATATCTCCTGAAGATCAAGCCATCTCAATACCTAGGAAGTACTTTAACTTCCCCAAATCCTTTAGTTCGAATTCAGTTGCGAGTGTTTTCTTTATCTCGAAGAGTTCCCCTTCACCATCCTCTGTAAGGATCATGCCATCCGCATACACTACAAAAGTAGATCTTTTTCGTCATTCCTCCTTAAAATTAAAGTGGGTTTGTCCTTTTCAAGACAAGCTTTCATCACAGAGGTAAGGGCTTAGTCAACTCGATCTGGAAGATGATATATAAGCCATCCTCAACTAATCCGATTCCAATCTTCTTGCATGTCTGCAAATCTTCTAGAACACATGACTTGTGATATAAAAACAACCTCCATTGCAACTCTTTAGTAATCTTGACGACTGATAAATGATCTATTGGAAATCAGAGACATGAAGTACATCTGTAAGGAGGAAATGATCGACAATAGAAATTGTTCCTCTTTCAACAATAGTGGCAGGAGACCCGTATGCAACGGTAATTTTTCCCTCTGGACGATAATTTATAATCTTGAAACATTCTCGGATCACGTGTCATGTGATAGGTCACACCATTATGGACAATCCACTCAGTTTTGGTAGAGAAAGCATTGTCAATTCTAATCGTATTAAGAGCTAAACCATTGTTTATCGGCTGCAAAGAACCAAGTCCTTTCGTAAATGATTCATTCAAAAAGGATTGTAACTCCATGATGGTATCCATTTCGAAATCAGGTTCTCTGTATGCTCTAAGCATCCTAATGTCATTCACATGCAAATTTGTGCCGTTTTAGACTTTAACTATCTCTCACAGACATTCCTTCAGATACCATGAGTTTAATACACACAACAGAACACTCTTGCGTATCATCAAACACCTGATATGCAACTACATACTCGACAGTTCTCGTGACAAACAAGAGGCAAAAACACCCCAACAATACTCAAGGGCTTAGCTCACACCACGACTGCTCTCCAATTATAGAGAACTAACTCAAGGAATCCAAAAGCATTCCTCAACAAGATCCACTAGTTTGTTACCATCAAGAGAAAAAAAACAGTCCTATGGTTTGAAACAACATCAATGGTCGAGGCTCCCATATGTAGAAAAACAAGCAATCACACTATGGAAGTCACGATCTCCAGTCTCAAACAATCCTGTCATCTGGAGTTTGGTGATATGGACATGAACACAAGGCGATCTGCCACCTGGAGTTTGGCCTAATCTGAAGCACAATTTGCATGATCTGATCCCTGATCCGCGATCTGAACAGGCGCAGAAATCTGCGACCTGATCTGGATGAGAATGAACGGACGCGTTGCGGAAGGCTTATGCATGACAATATGAAGGATTCATGGCTCTAGTGCCATGTTAGAATCAAATAATCAAAACACACACACAAATGAAGGTAATTGTTGGAGTATTTGGTAGTGCACCTATTGAGTTGTAGCAGGGTGAAAGGATCTAACCATATCCTTCAAATGAGGGCATGGTTGGACTCATTTTCCTCCTCTCTCTTTTCACGCTTTTTTTTGAATAAAAAACTCTCAGCCCAACTGGGCCCACTTGAAACTAAATAATCCAACGCCCCAACATAACATTTCGGCCCCTGCGTTAGGGTTCCCATCCTGAGAACCCCCATCTAAACCACGCCGCCGAACACGCTAGAGAGGCTCTTCTCGCGGAAGACGCGCCGCCAGGAGATCACCAGAGAGGTGGCGGCACGCGGGAGACCTGGAGCAGCCTGCTTAAGGGGGCTAGCCGCTCGCGCGGCTCCTGCTGCTTGGATCGAGAGGGGTTGGGAAGATCAGCCGCTGGGAAGGAAGCATCGCCAAAAGCTCGCCAGGAGGAATCGAGGGTTCAGTGCAGGATCATCGTGCGATGGAGGAGGAAATGCCTGGAGAGAGCATCGCGGGAGGAGAAGGCCCGCCACCAATCAGCAGGATGCGAGCCAACATGGGTGGCACCGCCTGGACAGTACTAGCGTGATGGAGATAGGGCTCCGCTTGGGAGCTCATGGTGCTGGATAGGTGCCTGGAACTGCACGCGCCTAGCAGTGGAAAGATCTGATGCCGCCGCCATGAAGATCTGAGGCTTCGGCGCTGGGGCTTCAGCGTTGGGGCGTCACGCAAGGGTGCGCGACCGCCTTGAAGATCTGATGTTGCTGCCGCCTCTGATTCCTGTTGGGGATGCGCGTGATGCACCTGCTGGAAGGGAGGATCTGCGCATGTAGGCTGGATGTGCTATGGGCGGAATAGCAGCGCCGTCGCTCCGCGGCTAGGGTTTCACGGATCTGGAGAATGGCGCCCGAGATGGAGATAGATTAGGGTTTCACAGAAACCCTAGAACTTCTTGAACAAACTCCAGAAATTCGAAAAAATAATCTTCAAGAATCGAACATCTTGATAATCAAATCTCGAACCAAAAATTAAGAACAAAGCCTCGAGAATCGAACCAGCTCTGATACCATGTTATAAAATAGAAAGCGGAAGCAAAACATGGAATAAAGATAAAGAACAAAGAAAGAACACGAGATTTAACGTGGAACCCTACTCCGTGAGGAGCGGGATGAAACCACGGGAGAAGCCCTCAAAGGGGCGTGTTTTTCTATTGTTTTTCTCAATGAGTACATGAGATCTGGGGCTCCTTATATAGCCTTCCCAGAGCCTCCAAGTCCCACCACTGGTCCATGTGGGACTAAACACTGGATGGGGTAAATGGATCTTCTCCAGGATCCATTTACCCTGCTACAACTCAATAGGTGCACTACCAAATACTCCAACAGTAATGATTTACGTGGAAAATCCTACAGATTGGGAAAAACCACGAAGGCACACAATCCCTAATCTCCCTCACTAGATATTAGAGCTCTCTCCACTAAAAACTGAATTCCAATGAGAAGGTTGAGTACAATATATAGAGGATGGGCAAACGGTACCTCATCCTAAGATCCGTCTACCCAATAACTCAACATAATACAATAGTTGATGAACACTATGCGATGACATGGATTTGAATTTTATATGGCCGTCTTTGTTGTAATTTGGCACCGAGGATCAATGACACGTTTGTGAAACAAATCAGTCCCTCACAGTTTGAGAGGAAAAATGAGGGTTTTCTCACACAAAAGCATATTATCGCATGGTCCATTCAGAAACAAGTTCAGAGTTCTTTCAACAACCAATTGAAGATACTGAAAGAACACAAGATAACAAGATCGAGAAATTTACATCCTATGCTTCCATCCATCAAGTAGTCAAACGGCTCGCAATTACTCAAGTTCTCTTTCATCCCATCTCCCTTCGTGAAGACGCCATCTTCCTGCAATCCCCCCAATATAAAAGTGCAACCATTGAGGAGTAATGACTAGGTTCAAATTTGAGAAAATCACAACTTTGAAGAAAAAAAGTAGTAGATCAGGGGCAATATCTACATGACATACATAAATAGTGTGGCCATTAGCATCGGATGTTTGACTACGATATACGTGTAGTTCCCTACGCAGATTTTCGTTTGTAGCTTCAAGCCAAGAGATCCTGTCCTTGAGTACCTACAGAGAAACAAATATCGATATTTTTGCACTATACAACCCGAGAAGAAATATTTCATCAAAAGAAGAAAGCTGTTTTACCCGAGTCTCGTCAGAGGAACAATCCCCACCACGAGCACAAAGTAGTTCAGCTTGCAGGTATTCAATTTGTTGTCGCAGTTTTTGCATCTCAGTTGCCAAGGGACTTCTGTTCACCTATAACAGTCAATTAAACAAACAGTCAAAAGTCTTGAAGTTGAAAGGTTACGAGCCTACGACGATATGTCAGAAAAGAGATCTCATACAATGGGCTTGTTCTGGATGTTGCGAGCACGATTAGCATATTTGAGCGTGTTTAGAGTTTCTTCAGCATTAATATCCGCTGGACTGATGCAGGCTGGAATCGAGATCAGGGTAATTGAAAACGGTCTCAAGTAGGAAACCATAAAAAATATAAAAAGCATAGTTTGGAAGGAATGAAACCAACAACTTTGTATCATAGAAGATCTTGAGGGGAGTAACTTATGCGGGTATCTGAAGAACACGATAAGCTGCTAATTGATTTTGAAAAGATTATTCGGAATGAAAACTATAGTTATCTTTACCTATCATTACTGTCCTGCTGTTTCCTCCAAGTGAATCCTGCAAAGACATTAGGACTAAGCTTTAAGCTTTATCTTCATAACAAGAGATTCTACATAGCATGAAAATTTTCTTGATAAATGGATGTGTTTTTTTTTAATCCACTGTAAAAAGAGTGTGTTTTCTTAGGGAAGAACCACGAAAAAAGCGATCATGATTGCAGTTCCACGTATATTTGGTTGATGTTCATCAAAGAACAAACATCTCCTCTAAATTATCTCATTATGTATGATTTAAGTAATGAATCGAAAAAGGAAAAACACATTGAACCTGCAAGAGCCTTGTGAGTTTGCTGTCGCGATAAGGAACATGAGCGCCTTCTTTCCGCTTCTTTTCATCGCCAAGTGCGCTGATGACATTACCGAGAGCAAGAAGGCCTTTGTTGATATGAACCCCTGGAAGGTGCTCGGATTTATACGTCGAACAACATTAGCAAGCAGAAAAACATGTTGACTTCCAAGCTACAAGATTGCTCGGAAGCTACCTTCCTTGAAACGCATGCCGTCAGACCCTGTTCTTTTTGCCCTCTCCGATCCTGCGAGATCTACCAAATGGAGTTTAGCGCTCAAGAAATCTTCGATCACGTCATCACTCTGGCTGCTGCTGTCGGAGTTGGAAATCGAGTCAAGCTTGCGCATCTGCTCGAGTGTGATTGTAAAGATGGCGTGGGAACGACTGGCATCACAGGAAAATATGTAATCAGAAGGGTGTGCATAAGCAAATCGAGTTGTTACGGATATCAAGCACAAAGATAAATAAATAACATGCACAATGGAAAGATTTATAAGGTTGGCCCAAAACCGAACAACTTACACAGTGCAATCTTACATCATACTTCACTGTGTGGAGAAAATAGTATAAAACATTATAATCCAACTATCAACACTCTAACCGAAGGGTGTTGGATGAACTATTGAAGACTGAAAATAGTGTTGAGATATGCCTTGAAGATTTAATCCAATTAAAATCCGACGCATTTTGTAAATGGAACTTGATCAACCCGATTATAATCCGTTTACCGTGTACCATGTTGGAGTATTCATTGTATGCGTCATGAGTTGTAGCAGGGTAAATGGATCTTGGAGAAGATCCATTTACCCCCATTCAGTGTTTAGTCCCACATGGACCAGTGGTGGGACTTGGAGGCTCTGGGAAGGCTATATAAGGAGCCCCAGACCTCCTGTACTCATTGAGAAAAGCAATAGAGAAACACGCCCCTTTGAGGGCTTCTCCCGTGGTTTCATTCCGCTCCTCACGGAGTAGGGTTCCACGTAAAATCATGGTGTTCCCATGTTCTATCTTTCTTGTTTATGCTCTGTTTATCAAACGCTTCCGCATTCTTCATATTTTATAACATGGCATTATACATGTATTTTAGGGTATGGCGTGGGCCATCTTGTTGGGACACAACTAGTCGGTATCGCCTCCTCTCGGATACCGGTTGTTGGGGATATGAACCCCTTTGGACGGATACATATGCAGATGTGCAATTAACCACAACCACAACCTGATATAACAATGGTCGGGTCACCTCTCGCGACCACCGGAAAAGAAAGATCACTATAAATTAGAACGAGTACAACTCTCTTTGTTCCCTCACTCTCTCATCTCTTTCTTCTCTCTCTCTCCCCTTTCTCTATGGATTACACTGTTCTTGTGGTGGTGGTGAGGCAATGCCTCTACCCCCGCTATATATAGCCCAGCTACAACCCTGTAGTCCTATTCCCAATAGGACTATAAATATGATACAACTCAACTATTATTAGGATTAGGGGTGCAATCCCATTAGGATCCCTAATCTTATTTTGACTCTAATCCTAACACATATGAGAATCTATTTTTGGGAGAGCGCCACCTTCTAGGGCTCCTGTATTATAATCCATTTTTCTACATAGTGAGATCTCTCTTTGCCTGTGGACTTTTTCTGTACTGCATTGGCGGGGTTTTTTCCCCGTAAGTCATTGTGCTCTCCGTGGGGTTGCTTGCGTGCTCGGATCGTTCTACAACAAATAATGGTTCCGGTGTATAGAAGATCATGCACTTGTCATGACCTTGTAATGGAAAGGGAAAGCGGCATATGAAGTATGTGACTTCAGGGCAGTAGCTGTTGGATCGATGTGGTTGATTCAAGCATTTAACAGTAGCTTTTGCAAATCAAAGCAACGATTGAAGCATTATTACAATCCGTCCTTCCATCAATAGTTCTGATGTATGTCATAACTTATGCGTCAAAATGGAAAGTATGTCTTTTTTTTTCAGCAGTGATACAAGAATAAGGAAAGATCTTCTTGCATTTGTTTTCCTTGAAACATATGGTCAATGCTGCAAATTTTATAGCAATGATATCTTGGTAATCCAAAAAACTCTAGATTTAGCAGAACTACATAGATGTCGACTGTCAAAAAACAGGAAGTCTTTGGATACCTTAGCAATTAGGAATACTTCAACATTAAGCAATAAAATAAGACCAAGTAATTACAGAGATGTTGACTACATAATGGTCAACATTATTTTCGAAAAAAGGAATAAATTATCAAAAAATTATTTTTATCCTCCATGTCTAGATATTATATTAAGAGAAGAATTTGACCTGGACTGGCTGTTCATATTGGTGCTTCCAGTAGCACGATTTAATGAGCCTTGTTCGAGACACGCCGTCATTTCCTTCTGTGAAAGAACGTCGACTTCCGTGGAGCCAGTGAGCGTTATCACACCATTAGATGCCTCACGAATTTGAACTGGTGCCTTTCCTGGTATCGCTACTCTTCCAGAATTCCCATTCACAGAAGCAACCCCAAGTGACATATCAAGCAAATCTCTCACTTCTTCCTTTAGGATCTTCATGATCAAAGAAAGTGTTAAATAAACAATGTATCTTTGGTTTTCTTATATTATACATCATAAAGAAATGGTATACCTCGATGAACGAAACACGCAACTGGAAGTCGGCTTGATGCTTTAGATTCTCGATCTTGTTGAATAACGCATCCATCACTAGAGGAATAAGCCCGGCCTGGCCACCGTCTTTGCCTCCTGTACCCATAGTGTAGGTTTTACCAGAACCGGTCTGCATTAGCTCGGAATAATCAAACTTCTATCGCGCCAAAAAAATCATGGTACATCTTTAGTTGGTCAAATGGAAATATAGTATAGAAGGAGCACACTACCAACCTGGCCATAAGCAAGAACGGTCGCATTATACCCTTGGAATAGGCCGTCTACAAGTGGAGCTACGCATTCCTCGAACATCGACGAGGAAGGAGAGCCAGTGCTTCCATAGACATGATCGAATGTGAACGAATGAGTCCCAATTTGTACCTGTATGAAATAACTCAAGAGAATGGGTCAATCATACGAGCAAACTCGTAATACTAAAAAATGTGTTAATTCTGTATGATATCAGAAGATTAAGCTAAAGCTATCGCGATAAATTCTTGTCAGGAACATGAGATCCTTGCAGGAACAACAGTGGCATAGAAAGAACAATAATTTGGGGATCTTTTTATAAAATTGAGGTGAAATTCTTTGTGATAAAACGAGAACCGAATAAGAAAGGAGCACAAAATGATAAATGCGAGCGATAAAGATTGATTCATAGGAGCGCAGATTCAGATGATCAACAAGTTCTACAGATGGAAGTAAAGCAGTTGAGGTTCAGTAATGTGCTGCATATATAGAAAGATGAAACATTTAACCGCTCGAGATGTTTCGATCGCAATGAGCATACAAACCTCTAAACGCTCGAGTCTATAGACTACGAATCGAGCAAGAAGAGGTAGTTACTGGTTTATTAGTTGCATGATTGGGCATTTTGTTAAGGATCATAAAAACTGATGTCAAAAGATTTATGCAGCTATGACAATGTCTTCAAAATTTACTCTAGTTATCTCTTCTCCCTGAAGTATCTTTTCTGCTTAATTCTCCATGAATCAAAATTTTCACTTGCTTATAATCTTCGAAAAATCGACATGATCCTCCAGCATCATGTCTCATTCATATCCAACTGCAATCAACCTTCTCACCTCTACCTACTTCTCATGCAACTATCACCATCTTAGAAACAATCCGAGAGAAAATCGATCAATTCAGCAGGATAATAGCTCGCATTAAGAATACGCTAATGATTCCGATGCTCGTTCGCGCGATTCCTATAGCAATTCACGAGGATCCTCAAGCAGCAAATTCCAAACAGCCAGATCCCAACCAGAGAAAAAAAAGGCCACACCCAAAATTACAAATTCCACTGGAAGAACACACACCTAATTCTTTAGAAAAAAGTAAAATCCCTAAAAAAAGGGAGCATCATCTCTCACCTGAGGCTTCCCATGGACAACAGTGACACAATCCTTGCATCCCTGGAGCCTCTCATCCCCAACAAGCGGCCTCACATGAACAGCAACCTTCACGCAGCAATCCTCCCCTCCATTCTCCATCTCGGGCACCCGAGATCCACACTACCCACAAACCAAATCCCACGAAAAATCCAATCTTTCTGCCCCTTTTGCCGAAAAGCCTCAGAAATCCCAGCTACCAACCTCGAATTTCGAGCGAACCCACCGGAATCCGAGAAGGGTACGGATTCGGGTGGGGTGTGGGCATCAAGAACAGGTTTTGGAAGATGAGGACGAGGGGGGCAGGTGCTACCGACAGCAGCAGCAGCAGCAGCAACGGATAACAACCGCTATCACTTTCCTTGGAGGTCACTGCTGCGGTTGGGGATTGGGATTTGGGTGCAAAAGATTGGAGCTTTTTTGACGGGAGGAGGAGGGGGAGGTGGAGGGAGACTTGGGGGTCACTCCTGCCCAAATGCCCTCCTCGGTACTCTGCCTTCCTACTTGTCTACGTTCCACTGTAGAGAGCTGGGTAGAGAGAGAGAGGGGGAGAGAGAGAGAGAGAGAGCAGTGCACATCAGCACATGTGTGGGGGATAGAGAGAGAAAGAAAGGAAAGGAGCAGTACAGACTGTTGCATTGTAATGATCATTGAGACGAAGTTGTTATGGTCATTGCCCTTCAGCTGTTACCGTTGGTGTCGTGTTTCTTCTACAGAAAGGAGGAGAGAGAGAGCATCTCCTTCCATGTGGATTCTTCTGACAGTAGAGAGAGAAAGGAACTGTTGTGCTCATCTCAGCCGTCAAGGGAAAATCCAAAGGAGGAACCTTCGGAGGTTTACATAGAGCAATAAACTGGAACGGATCCTCTGCTCCAAGCGCTAGGGTAGCAAGAGTTTGTTGTAGGTGTGTGACCGCTCGATCTCGATCAGGTGTTTGGTATGATTTTACACTTTTTGTGGATTTATACCGTGCAAAATCTTGTGACGTGATCGAGCAGCTTGCGCGACCACAGCAGGCACAACACCACAACAGAAGATCCTCTCTGTTAGAGATGCATCATTTTACGTTTGGATGTGCATCCTTACCATGTGATACTAATTCTTATCCGTTTTTATCTTTGCGATATCCGATGAGATGCACATGCTTTTACCATGCCGTACACTTTGAAATGATAGGAAATGTTCTTGGGTTTTTTACGCTTGTACTCGATTTCATAATTACAGTTATGCCTCTGCTTTTTTTTTGGAATTGCACGTGTATCCCTATATTCTTGCAGAATTCACCGTTCTGCCCTTCTTATGACACTTATGCCCCTATTTTACTTTAATAGAGGTGTATAATTGCCAATTTTGCAAGAATATAGGGGCTCGAGGGTAAAAAAACCAATCCCTTGCCCCTAATTTGAATCGAGGTACAATTGGGATATTTTTTTGTAATTCATCCTAACCAATATAATCAAAGCTAATACTACAAAACGATACAACAAGAAAAGAAATGATCGTGTGCTTAGACCTTATATCCCTTCTTCAGCACAATACATGTCATCGAAAGGATCTTAGACGACTCATCAGAGCACACACAATAACAACAACAAAGCCTTTTCCCACAATTAAGTAGGGTCGACTACATGGATTCTTCGCCTCCATTCAGATCTATATTGGGTCAATATCGAGCTTATATCCAAAAAACTAAGATCCCTCCGTATAGTCTCTTTCCAACACTTCTTGAGTCGTCCTTCTCCTCTCTTAGCCGGCTCAACATCCCAACACTAGCATCTCCTAACTGGTGGATCAGCTGAACTTCTTTGCAAATGATCAAACCATCTTAAGCAGTTTTCTTCTCGCATATTATCCTCGATCAGAGCTACACCAACTTTCATCAGAGCACAAAACCAAGTATATTGCAGAGAATGGACATGATACAATGAATTAGGATTCAAGACATCTCTCTCTGTATAATTCTATAGTCTTCCGTATTTATGCAAAATAAAGAGGCAGAAATATAAACACGTAAAAAGATTTGAACAATACTTAGGAGACATACGGTAAAAATATTTTTTTTACACTTGTGCCCCTATATTCTTACCATTCCCCAGTACCGCCCTTCTGTTAAGGTAAAATAAGGGCGTAAGTGCAGCAACATCAGGGCAATACTGTGAATTCTGTAAGAATAAAGGAGCACGAGTGTCATTGTAAAAATGACAGGGGCATAATCTAATTACATAATATTAGAGAGGCACAAGTGCAAAAAACCCTAATGTGAAATACAAATATACAATGGATGGGAGTAAGGGAGATGGGGATGATGTGCCTTCAAGTTGAAGCATTGGTGATTGGGAAGGAAAGGAACAATAAGTTGTGGGAATTGGAGGGCATGTGCATTAAGTGGTGGGAAGCAAATTGGGGGACTTTGCCATTGCTTTCAATGGATCAATGTGAGACAGCTGCAATATATATGTGGACTAAGATACCAATATTATTATGCATTTTGATGCACATGAGATGAGTGTACAGCTGTGCCAACACATGTGCATTCCCAACCCCCCCCCCCAACAAATAGGGCCCCCCTTCTTCTCATCACATGCCCCCTTTCTACCCACATATATGCATGCATGCACACGCACATGTACGTACTTACATGCATGCATACGCACGTGTATGTATTTACATGCATACAACGTACACGTAAGTGTATTCGTTGTTATATCTTTTACCGTTGAAATTATAGCAAGCAACATTATTCGTTATTTTGTATTTTTTATTTTTATATAATGCTGGAAAAATCCGTCACTAAGTTAGCCGTTGTTAAATATATAATGACGATATTATTCGTTACAAAATGAGTTTTCATACTTGAAATTAGCGACAAATAGTATATTTGTTGTTGTATCATTAGCAACGGTCCATATAGCAACGTTTATACGGTGCTGTTTTTCAAATATCAACTAATCTTCGTTATTTTTTTAGTTTAAATTTCAGCAACGATTAATCAAAAGTTTGAAAAAATAGCAACGGATAAACGTCGCTATGTGGACTGTTGATAATGATACAACGACATATGTGATATTCGTCGCTAATGTCAAGTACGAAAAATCATTTCGCAATAAGTGATATTGTTATTATTTATTTAATAACGATTAATTTAGTGACAGATTTGGGAAAAAACATCATTATAGCTCAATTTTGTTGTAGTGGTTCAAATTGTTCGTTCGCGCATACCAAATTCATTAAGTAAAAATGAATATGGTATTAAATAAATAAATATATACATATATAAACGAATATTATTTATTGTAAAATTGAAATTGATTTTGAAATTCACAAAGAAACTCATGTTCGTGCTGATGATTTCTTTAATGACGCTTATTTGCTGATTTTTTTTTCACTAAAATTATTATAACAGTTGCTTTCTTTATTTAAATTATAAAATAAACTTTAAAAACGAGCATCTAACCGTTGTTATACGACTCATTCACTACGACGAGATTGGTTTTTTTAGAATAATTATTTAGTTTTTGCAGTTATGTTATTCGTAGTTAAATGTGAGAGCGGATCGTCTGCTGTAACTGAGAATACATCAGACTTGACGTAATCTTTTTTTTCTTTTGCAATTTCGAATCCAAAATCCAACCTTATATATTGCATCTTAGATTAGTGATTTACGTATCCTCCAAATTTCGCTCAAATCGGAGGTTCTTTGCTATTTTATATTAATGGTCAAAGATCCGAGTCCTTTTTAAATGGAATTTAAATTGCTTAAATATTGTCTGGATCTTTGACCATTAAGATAAAATAACAAATACTCTCCGATTTGAGCGAAGTTTTGGAGGATACATAGAGCATTAATCTAAGATACAATCTATAAGGTTGGATTTTGGAATCGAAATCGTAAAAGAAAAAAAAGAGATTATAACAGATCTAACGATATGCTCTCGTTAAATGTATAGCGATGAATATTAATAATTATTTGATTTTTTAAATTTCTAAATGAATATCGAATTCATTGATTATTGCTAACAACAAATCATGAAAAAAGATGATTATCTATTGAATTATGTTAATCATTATTAAATTAGAAACTATTGGCACAATCTTTTAATGAAAAAATGTCAATGGACACCCAGCAAAAAAATGTCAATGGATAATTTCTATGCCAAACCCCTATATTTTTAATTAACTAAGTATGCATTCTTTTTTACAAATTATTTTATTATTACATCAGTGAGTATTAATAGATCGACGGCCGAGATAATGTTTTTTAGATTTTTTTTTAAATAATGTAATGTATAAACCAGAGATATAAATTAAAATCTGATTAATTAGCGCAATTATCAAGTGAAAGAGTCTATTTGGGATTGATCTTAATCAAGTAAAGAAGCATAATTAATTTCGATTCTAGGGCAGACATGAAATTATTCTGAGTAGTATATTTGGATATATCTTTTCCTATTAAATTTGAATGATTGAGAAACTCCAATCCTTATTTAAGTAAGTGAGATTCTTGATGATCATGTCATAAATTTAATTAAATTAAGTCTAATTAAGTAGTAGTGATTTTCTAGAAAAAGTTCTCAACTTCTGCTTCGGTTTTGATATAGTCCTTGAATATTAACAGATATATTCATCCAATCCGCGACAACAGCTCCTCTATAGTACTGTAGAGGTATGCTATAAAATCATGGATCACTCGAGCCACTTGATCTTGATCGAGAGATTCGTACGAATTTCCATGATAAAGGCCCATAAAATATCGAATTCGTATAAACCGTTGGATCAAGATCAAGCGGTTCCGATGATCCACAATTTTACATCAATCTCTACAGTACTGCAGAGGATCTGCTCGTCCGCTGTATATTTGATTTGAATGAGCTGCAATCTAAAAGTCAAAACATGTGATCATGTCGATAATACTAAATTTTTATTAAACAAAATTGAAATCAAGCATACCCATCATATATCCCAAATATATTGGGTTTTTTACATGAGTATCCCTATAAATATCCCTATTTTATGAAAGGGCCCTTCATGTCTCAAAAAATCCATGGTGTGCTCTGATTATTCGTCGAGTTGAGCAAAAGAGCATCTTCGAACGATTTTTAAGTGTATTTTTGCGCGATCTCGCACTTTTTTGGGGGAGGGGGATAAAAGCACGTCGACGCCCATGTATATACTCAACGATGGAAGCGAGGAACGCGGTTCTACGAAAAGCCTTCAAAATAGTGTCATATAAGTCAAGATATGAATCTAACTTATTGTTCTTATTTACTATTTATCACTAAGAAATATTTATGCAACCCTCTCGATTTTGCAAAAAAAAAATATTGCTAGTGCCCTAACAAAAGGGCGATCTGTACAATTGAGAAATTCACCGGGATTTCATCCCAAATATGAAATTTGCAAGGGTATTAATGTAAAAAAACCAAGCGTATAGATATATTATAATCGGGCGTATATAATAATAATAATTAATAATATGATATAAGACGTTGGTAAGGGCATGTGGGAATGTGATGGCAGCGCTGTCCGTGTAGCTTTTTGTCTCCCTTTTTTATTTCTTTTCCTTTTAGAATTTAATCAAATTGAGGAGAATTATTATATTATAATTATAATAATTAATTAAGCTGCGTGGGGATTAATCATGGACCATAAATACATGGGCACAACTAAGCAAACAAGTGCATAGGTCGTGGTCATGCATGAGATATCTATACTACTCTTTGCTTCGATTGGTCTCTTCCATATTGTGTATACCAAGGTTTTAAAAATCCGACCCAACATTGAATTGGCCAGTCTTCGGCTTCGCTCAATCGAATCGGATTGTCGATTCAAATCGGTCGGACCAGTGATGATGTCAGGATGACATCATCATTCTTATCGAATCGAAAAAAATCGGACTGGACTTAATTTACTGATTTGATCGGTCGAACCGATTTTGAACCGATAAAATCGGATATATATATATATATATGTAAAGATATATTTACATATCAATGAAATAACCGTTTACAATAGCAAATCTTTTAATAGAATAACATGATTGTCTATTTAGTAAAACTCTACAAATGATAGTCACATTTTCTAGCATTATATATGCATATAATATTGTAATAATGTATTTATAGTTGTTTCTAGAAAATTACTCTAAGAAAGTAGTGGCACAAGTTATTCCGGAAGAGAGAGGGAAATAATTGAGATTGCAAAAGTTAAGAATGTCATAACTGATAAAAACTCAATTATTTCATATTTAAACCTTTATTTCTTGAAAATACACTAAACCATCAAAACCGCATCAATCCAGATCAACTCAGTCCAACCACGTAGGTCAACCTAGTTTGACCACCGATCAAACCCAATTTTTTATTTTCTTTTTTCTAAATGAATTACATAAAATCGGTCGAACCAATCGAGTCGAGTCCAGTTCCCGATCCAACTGGTCCCACCGATTAGTATGCTCCGATTTTTTAAACCCTGGTGCATACGATTTCAATTAACAAAACGTATATTAATTAAGAAAATTGCCTTTTTGTCATGTTGATGGAAGAATATAGTACGGGAATAATGAAGTCCATAAAAGACGTTTTTTTATGGGACGTTTTTGATATTACCCCAAACTTGTGTTTTTCTGCAATTTACCCAAAACTTCTCTAGAAGACCATCATCAATTGATTTGAGAACTATTTTTCATAAATAAAAAAGATGAAAAATAAATTACATAAAAATACCTTAATTATACGTCCAATCTCAATATTATATCTGAACTTGCATCGTCTCGTGCATTGTTGACCGAAATGGTTTCCGATAAATTTTTCAGGGAAAACTGATCTTGACAACTCATTGAATCCGGTCCATACCGGAGTAAAGTAATTGTAGGTGTTCATTAATCATCCTTCACTCTTGCAACCTTTCCTTAATCGGCCGGATTATGGATTGGATCGGATCTGATCTCTGACCGAGGATGTCTTCTTTCTGTATTTTGCATGTAATCAAGACTCGAACCCGACCACTTGACGAGCAATCGAACAATCAAGCAAGACAATTACAACAAACATATGTACAAAGTTCACATTAATCGAGCTACTCATCGATGAACAAGAACGAAAGATCTTCCAATCCATGGCAATGAAAAACGACAGTGTAACGTCCGGGTTTTGGATCCTCGGTCCGTTATCGAGGAAAACTGGTCCTGACAGCTTGTTGGGTTCAATTGGACCCGTTGACAACCATCCAAAATGTTTAAGCTCAAGTTGTCAAGTAGTAGTCCTCAACACTTATAAACCACACACACTTCGTGATTTTTAGAAGTGACACTATATTTGGGTTGGGGTGTTACAGACAATGCCAAGGATACAGAAAGGAGCATGATCTTCGAGTCTTATACAACACTCCTGTACAGACAGATCGTTCTAAAACACGCGGATCTACAAACACCGATCAAAAACTTTATCTTGAGGCGACGAGCTAGGTCCGGTAACGATGCCGAGGAGGTCAACAAAATCAAGCTCTACAATGTATCGAGTCGAACCGGATATCAACACGTACGATAGAAGACGAAGAAATCAGTTGTTCTCGACAACTTAGGCCCTGTTCGTTTGGGGTATAAGGAGGAATGGAATAAGGGGAATAAGCCCCTAACACGCTTCCCCGTGGTACGACTATTCCTCATTATTTCATCTTATTTCACTCTTATTCCTATCTTTATCCCACCTTACCTACCTTTATTTCACCTTATTCTCCTTATTCTTATCCTCCAGCCGAACGGAGAATAAACCCTTATTCCCCTTATTCCCCATCCTTATTCCTGCTTATTCTCCTACCGAACGGGCCCTTAGGCATCGTGGACAAGCAAAATTTCTAAGTTATGGATCGTTACGTAGGAGACAATACTAGTTCACGAGGATATCCACTATGATACAAACAACATTAAGAACTACACATCCAAAAAAGTGTTATTGCATCGAATATTAACCAATCAAAATTGATGTCAATTATTGTAGGGATTTTTTACACGTGTTTTTTTCGAGATTCTACAATTTCAGTTACGTCCCTACCTTTTTTTTTTGCAATAACACGCGTGTCGCTGTATTCTTACAAAAATTTATTAGTGCGCCCTTCTTTTATTGTTGATATACTTATGTCCCCCCGGTTTACCTTGACGGAAGTGCAATACTGTGAATTTATGTAAAAATAGAGGGACGCAACTGGTATTACAAAAAAGACAGGGGTATAATTGTAATTGCATAATCTTACAAGGCATAATGTAACAAATCTTTATTATAAATAGGGTTCAGTGTGGATGTCTCAATCCTATTTTTCAGTAATTTTTTTATTTTTGTCACAAAAAACCATCCTGTGTTTCCATCACTACATTCCTCTAATATACCATTCCAATTCTATTAGAAACAAAGACTCGTATGCCCTCCATTTAGAACATGTGATTACAACAATTCTAAGACCGTTGAATTTACCTATTCTAGATGATGGGCATATGAGTCTCTGTTTCTGATGAAATTGGAATGACATTTAGAGTGATATAGTGATGAAATATATGGTAATATTTTGGAAAAAAAACAAAAAAATAAGTCGGAAAATGGGGCGGGGCAGCCCCATTTCCCCCTAATAATTAGGGTTCAATGGGGCTACCCTCAACACATTTTTCGACGATTTTTTTATATTTTCTTTCCAAAATACCACTATGTATTTTCATCACTGTATCACTTTAATATGTCATTCCAATTTCATCAAAAACATAAAATCTATGCCATCCATCTAGAACATGCCGATTACAGTAATTCTAAGACCGTTAAATTTATTTGTTCTATATGGAGGGTATATGAGTCTTTGTTTCTGACGAAATTGGAACAACATATTAGAGAGGTAGTGACAAATATACATAATGATATTTAAAAATATAAAAAAATCATCACATTTCCCCCGATATTTGTAATTTTTTCCTATGATATTTGTATTTTTTGCCTCGCAATTTTTTTGGAGAGGGTGTACGTAGGGATGAGCATGGGTCGGGCTGGGCCGGGCCCTGAAGGGCCCAGGCACAAGCCCAAGCCCACTTAAAAACTTCGGACCTTGGGCCAGGCCTAGGCCCGCAAAATTTTTTTCGGTTCGGCCCAAGTCCTAACACGGCCTAATTCCTATGGGGCGGGCTTGGGCCGGGCTGGCCCATCCTAACCCATTATATTATTAACTTTGATTTTGTGTTTAAAGTCAATCTCAATTAAAGTTAGACGAACTAAAATTGTTTAAAACACATGCCATAATACTTGTGAAACAACTAAAACTCAAATCTACTGGAGATGATTTCTCATTTTATACAAGTTCACTCAATGTTATATACCATAAACGTCTCTCACTACAGAAATTGAAAGAGTGAACCAAGTTTACACAGTTAACAACAACAGGTGCACCAGATACTACATATTAAAAATGGACATAATGCTCGCATTGGGTAAATGTTCAATAATATAAAATATTATAATAGAAAAATAAACACTAAAAACTCAAGAATAACCACTAGAATCTAAGACATAGACTAATTAAGAAAAATTAATTCTGAAATAAAATATAATGATCATCAACTCATATGCCCCACACATGACTTTCTTGATTTATAAACATTGTATGAAGATAGGATACATGAACAAAGTGTGCATGACAGGTGAGAGTTTCCATACGTTTTAAGATATGGGAAGGGTTCGGACCCTCTTCGGGTCGGGCCCGTGGGCCGGGTCGGGCTGGTTCAAGCCAAGCTCGAGCCCGGCCCAAAAAAATTTCGGGTCTAAAAATTAGGCCCAAGCTCGACCCAATGTTCGTTTGAACTTGGGTCGGGCCGGACTTTGTGGGCCGGGCTTCGGGCTGGGCCGGCCCGGCCCAGCCCAATGCTCATCCCTAGGTGTATGTGTTAATAGACTGACTTTGGGGTTCCGGTGTAATTATGAAGGTTAGAAGGGTTGTGTTGTAATAGCACGAATTAGTTTGAAAAGTATTCGATAAACAAAAAGAATACAAAACTTCAAATTTTACTATCGAAGCTTAACAAGTCGAATCACTATTTTCTATATTAATTGTCGATTTTAACAAAGTCGACGTAAGTCGAATCGTTAACGAACTAGACTTGAATCTATAAGCTTTCTTAATGGATTTTCACATTAGCGCCCTTATGAGATTCAACAATTGCAGTTATGCTTTTACTTTTTTTACAATAACTCTTATGCCCCTATATTCTTACAAAATCAACAGTATTGCCCTTATGTTAAGGTAACATAAAGATATGAGTATAATAACAAAAGGGTGTGTTGTTGTCGAAAAGGTAGGAGTGTAATTGTAATTGCGGAAACTCGAAAGTGCACATTGCAAATACACTTGGAGGAATTCGTCTTCTCGTTCTCGAATTGATAGGTTTCTAATGTCTGTTGAAGCGCAAGAGACTTTCAATTTGGCAATTGTTACATCTTTCCCAAGGTCAAGATCGGATCACACACCACTTTGCTTTGACTCTTGTAGTGGGAGGGGTTACTCGTCTTACTTCAGATTTGAGCGGTGCTGGTTGTTGGAAGAGGGTTTTCGTGAGTTGGTGACCAGTTTTTGGTCTGAGCTAGAGGTGGAGGGATCAGCGACTGTTCGCATTGCATTGAAGCTAGCAGCATTACGAAAAAGGTTAGTGGTTTTCAGAAGAGAGTCTCGTGCAGAACGTGAGCGAAGGCGTACTCAGGCACAGGAGAAAGTGGTGAGACTAGACTTGTTGGAGGATAACATAAGTCTTGATGAGGAAGAGCTAGCCAGCAGGGGGGTGGTACAGAAAATCCTTGAGGAGGAAGATAGGAAGCGTGAGATTGAGTGGAGGCAGAGATCCCGGCAGAGATGGTTGAAGGAAGGTGATGCGAATACTAAATTTTTTCATACGATGGCAAATGGGAGAAGGAGGAGGAATCTGATCCATTCGATCGAAGTTGGAGGTGAGGAATTTCATGGGGAGGAGGCGATTGCAAGAGAGGTCACAAGTTACTTTAAAAACATGAGCAGACGATTACCTCATTGTGGTTCGAGATGGTTGGGCATGGGGGTGGAGAGTATATCTGATGATGAGGCGGGTTTCTTGACGAGTCCTTTCAGGTTACAGGAGATCCGCGAGGCTGTTTTTGCTTTAAACCCCGATGCTTGTCCAGGACCGGATGGGTTTCCGGTGTTGTTCTTTAGAGAATTTTGGGAGTTGGTTTCCAAAGAGGTGTTGGAGATGGTACTGGAGTTTGCAGATGGAAACTCTGGTTTTGATTGGCTTAACAGATCGTTTATATTTTTACTACCGAAGAAGGAGGTGGCAACAAGGATTGAGGAGTTTCGTCCAATTGCGTTGTCCAATGCAATTTACTTGATTGTGGCAAAGGTCTTAGCAAACTGGTTGAGGGGAGTTCTAGGAAGGATCATCTCTCCTTCTCAGAGTGCTTTTCTACCAGGTAGACATCTCATGGATAGTGTTGTTATGGCGTCAGAGATTATTGCAGATTGGCGTAGAAGGAAAACAAAGGGAATCATATGGAAGGTGGACTTCTCAAAGGCCTACGATTGCGTGGATTGGCGTTTCATATGGGCTTCATTGTTCAGACGAGGTTTCCCGGACAGATGGATCTCGTGGATGAAGAGGTGTATAACGACTGCTTCTTGTGCGGTCCTTATCAATGGTCAACCGAAGGGAGGGTATTTTCAGCCGCAACGTGGAATCCGACAAGGTTGTCCCCTGGCTCCGCTACTGTTTGTCCTTGCAACAGACGCCCTCTCTATTATGATTGATCGAGCGGTGATAGGATGTTTTTGCAAGGGCTTCATAAAGGGAGAGCTTTCAATACCTCTGCTTCAGTATGCGGATGACACTGTGCTTTTTGCGGAAGGAGGTGCTGAGAGCTGTAGAGGCATGTCGGTGGTTCTCGATATCTTTGGTGATGTGTCTGGATTAAGACTCAATAGAGTAAAATCAGAGTTTGTTCCTTTCGGTATGGATGATGAGGAGATTGACATTTGTGCTGGTTGGTTGCGTTCCCCTCGTAGGGACTTGCCATTGAGATACCTTGGGG
The DNA here is from genome assembly GCA_037367405.1 of Ottelia alismoides. NCBI lineage: Eukaryota > Viridiplantae > Streptophyta > Magnoliopsida > Alismatales > Hydrocharitaceae > Ottelia > Ottelia alismoides. Next base: position 441,012 of record JAZKJV010002680.1, read on the forward strand.
TGCCGTTGGTAAATGGGAAGATGCTATTGGCGGACTGGATACCGGTGATTGAGAAGTTGGAGCAGAAGTTGGCTGGTTGGAAGTCTGTTTGTTTATCTAGAGGCGGTAGGTTAGTTCTATTGCGATCAATCCTTTCAGCGATTCCTATCTTTTTCCTATCTTCCAGAATTTTGCCTGTTGGAATTAGAAAACGACTTGAAAGCATCATGAGACGCTTCTTCTGGACGTCATTGGGACGATCAAGTGGATTACCTTTAGTAGATTGGAAAACAGTTTCTTTCTCGAAGGATGATGGTGGCTTGGGTGTGCGTAGTTTGGAGGAGATGAACAAAGCACTCATCAGCAAGTGGATAATGCGGATTTGGGGTGATTATAACAGCTTGGCATGCATTCTGATAAGGAAGATTTATGGTATCGGCTCTTCGCTGCCTGAGGATGGGGTCTTGGGACATGCCCCCTCCTACTTCTGGCGTGGGATTTGCGGTGTGGTGCAGGATATCCGTCCCTTTCTAAGACCTGTGCTTGGAGATGGCAACGGATTTAAGTTTTGGAAGGACGACTGGAGTGAGACCGGGTCGTTGAGCACGAGGTTTCCGCGTCTGATGTCATTGGCTGTGGATCCGGATTGTTCAGTGGCGAGCGTATGGGACGGACAATCGTTCTTCCCAAGATTTCGATATGAGCTCTCGGATCAGAGATTAGAGGAATTACTAGTGATGCGGGCGGAGCTGGATAATGTTGCAGGATTGTCTGAAGGGAAAGACTACTGGAGCTGGTACGATGGGGTGTTCTCTATTGGCAAGGCATACAAGGCATTGAAGGGGCCGGTGGTCTTTGACCCGGGAGGATGCGTGGTCGACTGTAGAAGGATATGGAAATGGAAGGTTCCGCTACGCGTGAAGGTCTTCTTATGGCTTTTCAGACGTGGTAGGCTTTTAACAGGGGATAGGCTTGCGCGTTTTGTACAGTCAGCTGACCCTGCTTGCTCGCGATGTTTGGGAGAGGTGGAAGATGCTGACCACCTTTTCTTCGGGTGAGAAAGCTCAAAGAAGGCATGGGAGTTATTTGGGAACCACACGATCAACGTAGATGGTGTCTCTGATTTCTGGGATTTAATTGGAGCAAACTGGATTGGTTCAGAGAGGGAAAGATTGAGCGTTTTAGCTATGATTTGGGCAATGTGGCTTGCCAGGAATCATGTGATTTTTCGTCAGGAGCGTTGTTATGGAGAGAACATTGTCGCGCATGCTCGAGCGTTAGCGGAGCATTGGAACTTGTAATTTCTTTCATGTATCTAACTTGTATACAGGCGTGTACTCTTTCTGGTGATTAATGGTGAAGTTTTTGGGCACTCATCTATACGGTGAAGGTCCTTTTTTCTTTCAAAAAAAAGTGTAGAAAACCCTTCCTTAATTATGGAACCAAACTTCGAACATAGGTATGTTAATTACAGTCCGATTATGTTAGCAGTACTTGTAGAAACCAGTAGAAAATTCCAACATATTTTTTATGCCATTTAAAATATTTCTATCAGACACGGATACGCATGTTGACGGATATGAAAACGGAGAAGAGGGTACCAATGAGTTAAGGAGCAACGTTAGTTTAAGTTCATATCAAATGCCATTTAATTACAAGATGGCATTAGATCACTTGTGATCTTAAGATGGGTGCTTAACAACTAACTAATGATTAGATATGTTTTTATTTATTTGCATTCTCATTAGTTTAAGTTCGTTGGCATTATTAAAAGGCCCAATGCTATATATCTCATTGCTATATAGGCCCAAATCTAAAAGTCCAAAAGGCCCATTAAAGGTAAAAATTAAGAAATTGGATTTCATCTTTTTTTAATTAAAAATTCCACACCATTGGTCCTAAAATCTTGTCTAATTACAATATAACTCATGTGATATTTGCAACTATACGAGTCTAATATAATCTTACTGTATTTAACATATATGCCACATGTCAAAGGGTTGCAATTAGGGATGCATATGGACGGATACGTATAGGCATTACCATATTTTATTCATTTTTTATACGAATGCGGATGCGGATATCTTATCACATCTTTTAAAAACGTCTATGGAGGTAAAACAGATACTGATCGCATACGAGTAATGTTAGAAATACTCTATAGAATCGACTTAAATATATACGAATTGGATGAAAAATACATGATATAAATTTACTAAACATGTTTGTATCATAACAATTATTTATGGTAAAAGAGGGTATATAATTATATTATATATGGTTAAAAATAAATCTATGACTACATTTATATACGAAAACTGATATACATATACTGATATATATATATTTGTGGATTTCAAAACGATACATATCCGTATCCATTTTAAAATGGATACGAATGGTAAAATCTATACAAAACAGATATGATGACAGATCAGATACGGATATATTTGTAACTGTTTGCATCCTTGGTTGCAATGTATGTGATTACATATATTATAGGTGTCAAGGTGTAATAATCATAAGATTTATTTAATTTTTAACATATATAATTGAAAGAGAGAAAAATAATGGTTAACTATTTTTTTCTAGGAATTACAATTGGGTCAATAGGTCATTTGAATCAATGTTTTTGAAACTGCAAATCTTACCGAAATAGTCGGATAATGTTGAATCATGTAATCAAATTGATTCAGTCGGTTAAATTCTTGAAATTATATTTAGTGGTTCGAAATTAAATTCTGACCATTAGGACCAACAACTATGGTGTATTTTTTTGGTTGCATAATTTTTCTTACCTTATTAATAGTGAGAAGTGAGTATATAAACTAAGGTATATTTTGGCAAGATTGTGTACATGTCTAACAATTTTTCTCTCTTTAAATGATAGATACTTGCCGAAGGAATCGAGAACAGTTTTGACAAGATGCATTCGAAAAAAGTCTTTTTATACGCCAAGGTTCTGGCCCGACCCGTAAAAGTTCGGACTCGGTCCGGACCCGAAATACATGTGGGTCGGTGGTTGGAACTTGGAAGTAAGAAAAGAAAGACAAAAAGTTGGATAAGTAAAATGGTGGTGGGCCGAGTCCGACCGAATCCAAGCCTGATCGAGCGGGCCTTGGACCGGGCTTGGACTCTCGACTTTTCGAAAAAAACAGACCGTGACCCTACCCAAGGCCCGAAGAAATTCGACAGGCTCGAGTCGGACTTTTCCGAGTTAGGCTGGGTCGAGCTCAATGCCCCACCCTATCCATGACCTAATCTTATACCTAATCAACATCTGACCTATATATATAAAGAACCTCAACTATATTCATGTAGCATGAACTTAGACTAAAATCAAAACCACCCATCCTTTTTAACACCCCAATCCAATGTTTAAACACTAATACCACTATTTGAAACCCAAACTAAAAATCTCAACACCTTTAAATGTCACTTTATGCACTTAGTAACAAACCCCTTTTCTTTATAAACACCTTTAAATGTCACCTTTAAATGTCACCTTTAAATGTCAATTTCTTTTTTATTATTTCTATTGTTATACATAAAAGCCATGCAATCTTTTAAAATTGATTCCCATTGCATTTCTTATCGCAATCTTAAGATTTTTAAGGGGTAGAAACATGTTTATTTAATATACAACTTTCGCAGTATTTATTCTTCGTTAAATTTCGACATCATAACCACCAACTATCCAATATACCTCATAAATTTATCTTTTAATGTTTAGTAAAATATTTAGATTTGCACTAATCAGAGAGGATCGTGGTTATGCTGTCGGAATCTAACAAAGAATAAATCTTGACTGTAAGGAATATCAACAACATGTTTACACTAAAATCATCAAGGACTCTATTCTCTTGAAACTTCCGAACTAAGGAAAGTTAATATGCACTTCATATAAAATACACAAACCTTAAATCATGTATATACACTTGACGTATATACATGATTACATGGGATATATGTATATTGTGATAATACATATTAATTGGGTATTCGACTCGTCTCAATGATTCGTTATCTTGGTAGAAAAATCTTTGTGCACCTAACATGTATCTATAGTGCATAAACATTCCCTTCCCTCTTACATACATATACTTACACACCCACATACACATACTTTCATAATCACCCAGTCATTCATTGTATGGACCCACCACATACATGCTCACGCATAACCTAGCTAGCATTCATATATACACACCAGGGTCGGCTCTGGGCATAGCTTTGAAGTGAAGTTGCCTAGGGCCTGTTAACTTTAGGGGCCCAGCATTACATGTGATTTGATTTTTAATTTAAGAATAAAAAAATATCCGTTCTATTGGGCCCTTATAGAATCGAATTTTCGGTGAAACAACCCACTGAAAATGGATCCTTATAGATTTGAATTTTTGATAAACAACTCAATGTAAAATTGAAAATTTAATGAGATTAGATAATGACTGATTGCTCCCAAAAATAGAATCTTTCATTTTATAAGTTGATGGTAAACACACTAGGGACAATTTGCACTTATTAAAAAATTTAAAAGTGCCTTTTTTTGTCCATGACCCTTGAAATGTCAGGAACGACACTGATACATACTTTTATACATTTCCAGACATGCCAACATACCTATATACACTATTACATACCCACATGCATATCCACATACCTATAATGGTTCCCATACACACCCATATAGATTCACATTTGTGCTTACATGAATGCACAACTTCCCGCATGCTTAACCATATACACGCCCATATTGGACCCCCATGCACCATCACTCACCTAGATACACATACCCAAACACATATACACTCAAATTCATGCTTACATGAATGCCCAATGCCCATATAGGTACACACATACACACACTCCTACTTAAACAAGTATTTGTATACCTCCATACACTTTTAAACATGTACACATACTTATATACGTTCTTACAAAGACACATGCATACCCATATACCACATACATGCCGACACACCTTCCACATACATTCTTAAATTTGACACCCATATGTATCATCACTCACCTACATACCTCGAATATTCACACACGCGCGCGCGCGCACGCACGCACACGCACCCGCATTCACATATATACCCATGTATATACCTATATACACTTTTAAACATGCACCCCCCCACACACACACTTATATACATTATTACATACCCACATGCATAGCCATATAACTGATACATTTGTAACGTCCCGGGCGTAGGTCTCCGTTCCATTATCGAGGAAAACTGGCCCGGACAACTTGTTGGATACGGGCTCAGATGGACCCATTGACAACCACCCAAAATGCTTAAGCCCAAGTTGTCAAGTAATAATCCCTACCACTTATAAACCACACCCACACTTCATGAGTTTTTAGGTATGGTACTATATTTGGGGTTGGGGTGTTACAACCTCCCCCACTTATATTCGCAACATCCTCGTCGTGACGTGACACATCACTTATTCCCAGTGACAGTGACGGCTGCACGCTCCGGGTAGCCATTTCCTCCAACCTTTTTATAGGGGCGGCTCCACCTCTCGGGTAACCCTTTCCACTATCAGAGGGAAATTTGGCTCTGATACCATTTGTAACGTCCCTGGCTTAGATCCCCGATCCGTTATCGAGGAAAACTAGCTCTGACAACTTATTGGATACGGGTCCAGATGGACCCATTGACAACCATCAAAAATGCTTAAGCCCAAGTTGTCAAGTAGTAATCCACACCACTTATAAACCACACCCGCACTTCGTGAGTTTTAGGTATGTCACTATATTTGGGGTTAGGATGTTACAATATTTACATACAAGCCCACAATCATGCCACATGCTTGCCTATATCCCCACTTTTCAAGACCCAGTAGTTTGAATTTATTGTCACTTTTTTACCGTATTTTTAGATTATATATTTATCTGGAGAATTTATAAGGTGACACACTAAACGAGCAAGCGAGACTGGTTGAATGTAACAACACCCGAGTTAATTTATTTCAATATGGAACAATTTGTTATATTGACCTAGCATATTTTACCCTTCCCGAGTACATGCAAAACAAACATCAAGAATCGCATAGTGCCGTGAGGGGGCATTTCATAGATTGTAAAAGTAAGATCCTGACAATTGTGAAAATTTAAAAAAACATAACACATGACAGGGGCATCTATTCCCAGAATGCATTGAACACGCCTCACGTTGTGCATGACCACACTTGATCTAGAGTGTAAGGATGCATGTGTGCGAATGAGATTTTTGTGCAATTTCGTGCAATACCCTAAAATACATCATATATCCCATGTCTATCTAATAGATATATAGTAAATATACAATATAGTAGTGAATTAGTATATATATGACACCACAGTGACATTTATATTGTACATTGACATTAAATTTCATTACACAACACCATTTACTTATTTTTTTGAAAGAAATACACTGATATTTACATTACCACAAATGAAATAAATATTTAGACACTTTACTTACTCTCACACACTTTGTGTTAATTAAATCAGTGGAAAATCGTGCATTTACTAAAAGAATTAGGTCAAAACACAAGCACCAAGCACATAAATATAAATGTACTAAACATCTCTTATTTATATTGCGGTAGGGATACCATCGGTTGAGGATCAAGGAGGAAGATGTGATGAAGTCTACATTTTGCACTAGATATGGTCACTACGAGTTCATAGTGATGTCTTTTGGACTTACAAATACACTTGCTGCATTCATGAATTTGATGAACCAGTGGAAGAGTGTAAATCATGTATCTATGACACTTGAAAAGAAAGCGGACTTGGCGAATAATCTGGCAACCATTGGTCCCTCCATATATCGCTTGTTCTTCGTTTGCATACTAGCATCCTCGAGTTTGTAAACAATACTAATTGTCTGGAATCGCGGATAGCTTTCCATAAGGCGGTTGTTGTCGATAGAGAGGCATCCCAAAAATCCGCAGATTTGATTTATTTTACTCAAAGAAGACCAATTGAACCTTAATATACTACAACAAAATTGACTTATAGTGACATTTTTTTAAATCTGTCATTAAATTAACCGTTGTTAACTATATAACGATGATATTATCTGTGAGCTTTTGTACTTAAAATTAGTGACATGTCTTTAATAAGTTATTACGTTATTTAATCGCCTTTTTTTACATAAATCCACAAAATTAAATCTCTTTCAGACGAGCCCTCACCGATATTATTAAAATCTTATTTAATGACCAGACATTAAATGCTCAATAGCAGGAACAGGTGAGAGCAATTAAGTTTTAATTATTGCCAAACTCCTATTTACTGAGAAGTAATTAGCTAGAGATGGAGTAAATTATAAATTTATAACAGATTATAGCAAAAAATCACAATTCTGTCCTTTCGTTAAGGTATAGAGTGCTTAAATGTAACTATAAAAAAGGGAAATTGTAAATTTTGCAAGAATACACATGCTAAAGCAAAAAGGTAGGGGTATAAATGTAATAAATGTAAGTGTACAAAATAAAAAATGAAAATATTTATTTGACTAATCTTTACTTTCACTATTAATATATTCCCAATGTCGGTGTTGCAGTATTTGCTTTGCATATAATTTTGGAATTTGTACTCGGTAGATCTTATAAACTTTTTAAATTACCTCTGCAACTTTTTGCACAATGTAATTATCCCATCAATCTTGTAAATTTCCCCCAAAATCCCCACGAGCTTCAAACAAATTAACCGCAAGGTTCATGGGGTAAGTTTTGGCAAGTGCAAGGGGTCGAGGAGAGAATTAAATTGTTTCAAAGATCGTGGAGGTAATTGACAAAGTTTATTAAATCTGCTGAGTAAAAATCCCTATAATTTTATCGTAATTTACTCAAAATTAAATTTCATATTTAGATATTATTTTTTTACATAATAACTTCTAAAATTAACAATTTTAATTACGACCATTTTTTGAGAAAAAACTCAGCATTTTAAACCTATAGCCCAGCCCAGCCCGGTCCAAGTCAAGGACCGGGTTGGGTTGCGAGACAGAGCCCATGGCCGGCCGAGCTTCGGCCCAACTTAAGGATTGGACGAGTCCGATTTTCGTCTGCGGACGAACCGCAGGACAGACACCGGACCCCGTCGAACGCGACACCACCTCCCTGTCACCGGCAACATTATCCAGGTCAATTGGGTCACTCTATGTGGCTAGACGAACCCGATTCATGATAAGTATGGTTCACCACAAGCACATTTCGATCTTATCTGATTCTACATACCAATAACTTCAATGTATGAGATTGTCTGCTGTAGACTGCTAGTAGACGTGTGAACCGTTCGATCTTGATCGATCATTCGATCAAAATTACTGTCACATCAAACTAATCACACATCCACTTAGCTATGGGAGATGGGTAGCAGTCCAACCAAAAAAATAATAGAGGCCATAACCATAGTGGGGATCGCATGCATAGACCTCCACTGTCCCATTCCTCCACTATCGTGCAAATATTGCAACATGCCCCCGAGAAGAAACAGCATTTCTTCAACCGCGTCCCTCCACCTTCAACTTCGGGGGATCCAACTGCAATATCATGAAGTTTATGTACTAAATCGAAAACTTAGTGCGCATCGCATTGACGTATCCACAGCTCTATTAAGATCCCATTCCCACAGGAGAGAAAACATGCAGACTCCAATGGCCAACGCCACCGCTCTCCTCCTCCTCCTCCTCGTCTTTGCTTCCTTGCTAGCACTGCACCTCTCCCCTTTGGTCTTCGCGACGCCTGCTCCCTCGCCGTCGCAAGACGAGGGCGGCGACGGCAATGCCTCGCCGCCCGAGCCATCACCCCGGCCGCGCTGCGGATGCGAGCAATTTGCACCTCCGCCGTCCGACGAGCCGCAACCGTCGGATTTCGCCGACGTGAAGCTCTACCAGGCCTACCGAGTCATCCAGAGGTTCAAGAGGACCATCACCTGCGACCCGCGAGGGATCACCACGTCGTGGTCAGGCGCGGACATCTGCGGGTCGTACCAGGGCATCTTCTGCGACCGCCCTCCCGACAACACGTCGTCAACCGCCGTCGCAGCCGTCGACTTCAACGGGTACGCATTATGTGCTCCGACGCTCTCGAGCTTCCTCGACGAGCTGCCGGACCTCGCCTTCTTCCACGCGAACTCGAACAACTTCACCGGAGTGATGCCGGACCTCTCGAAGCTCCCGTTCCTCTACGAGCTCGACGTGAGTAACAACCGCTTCACCGGACCGTTCCCCCTAACCGTCCTCGCCGTCCCCCGACTCCTCTTCCTCGACATCCGCTACAACGCCTTCTCGGGAATCGTACCGTCGGGCGTCTTCTCGATTGCCCTCGAGGTCCTCTTCCTCAACAACAACCAATTCGACAACCCCTTGCCGTCGAACCTCGGTTCGACGACGGCGAAGTACCTCACCCTCGCGAACAACGGCTTCACCGGCCCGATCCCGGCGAGCATCGGCGCGGCATCGGGCACGCTTACGGAGGCGCTCCTCCTCGGGAACGAATTGTCCGGCTGCCTACCGTACGAGATCGGTCTGCTCAGACTGCTCACGTTGTTCGACGCCGGGAACAATCGGCTCACCGGGCCGATACCGTACTCCTTCGGGTGCCTCGCGGCGCTCGAGGAGCTCAACCTCGCCGGGAACCTCATGTACGGCACGGTACCGGAGCCGTTGTGCCGGCTGGGTAATTTGCAGAACCTATCCCTATCAAACAACTACTTCACAAATCTAGGTCCAGCGTGTAGGCAATTGGAGAGGAAGGGGGTGTTGGACATGAGGATGAACTGCGTGCCGGGGCTGCTCGGCCAGCGGCCACACGAGGAGTGCGCAGCGTTCCTCGCGAGGGCCTGCCGGTGCCCAACGCCATGGACGTTGTACCGTATACCTTGCAAGTTGCCACCGTGCAGTAACGTAACCCGGGGCGGAAGCCCTTGGCAGCAAGGGCCGATTGGCGGCGGCGGGGGACAGGGGAGGTGGGTGCCACCGGCGACGAGCCGACGTAGGGTGTATGAAGCTCTTATTAAGGGCAAACAAGAGGGGACGTCGGTAATTTGAGAGAGCGTGGATCGTCTGCTGGTCATCAGATAGTCTGTTGTACATCCGGGCCGCTCGATCAAATGGTTCGCTTGAATTCACACTTTTTTGTGGGCCCGACCATACGAATTCATGCGAACTATTCGATCACGATCGAGCGGCTCTGGATGCTACAGCAGACTCTGCTGGCCAGCAGGCCAGCAGAGTCTGCTGGCCAGCAGACAATCCGCTCTCAATTTGAGATGGTTTTCTAATATGATCTGATTGTTGAGCAATGTCAAAACAATTTGAATAGATATTCAACCGGTGTGAATTTGTTTTCTATCCACTTAAACGGGCCTGGCAGATTCTACTGAAAATCGATTGGCACGAATTCATACTTTTTGTTTGTCCGTACCGTGCAAATTTATATGAATCGCTCGATCAAGATCGAGTTGCTCCAACAGTTACTCCGATACTGCAGATGATCTGTCTCTAACTTGATGGCAGGTGGAGCCAGGGTTTAAAAAATCAAACCGGATCGGCTGATCGGACCAGTTGGATCGGGAACCGGCTCCGACCCGGTCGGTTCGACCGATTTTGTGTAATTAATTTCAAAAAAAAGAAAAATAGAAAACCGGGTTCGACTAGTGGTCGGACCAACGACCCGGATGGTTGGACCGGGTTGACCCGGATTGACCCAATTTTGATGGTTTGGTAAATTTTCAAAAAATAAAGATTTAAATAGTGAAATAATGGGCTTTTTGTCACTTGTACCCTTCTTAACTTCTGCGATATACTTTATATCCCTTTGTTTTATGAATATACGTTGTGGCAATACTTTCTTAGAGTAATTTTCTAGAAACAACTATAAATAAATGATTATAATAGTATATTCTTATATAATTGTAGAAAATATGACTAACTTTTATAGCGTTTTACTCGAAATAGGCAATCATATTATTCTATTGAAATATTTGATATTTTAACGATTATTTCATTGATATATAAATACATACTTACATATATGTATCAGTTTTATCAGTTCAAAAAATCGGTTCGATCGGTCTGACCAGTAAATTAAGCTCGATCCGGTTTTTTCCGAATCGATAGAAATGATGATGTCATGCTAACATCATCACCGGTCAGACCCAGTTGAATCAAATCGAAGACTGACCGGTTCAATATCCGATCCGATTTTTAAAACCTTGGGCGGACCTGCGAATCGTTGATCTCGAGTTAACTATCTGTTGTGGACAGCAGAGGATCTGACCGGAGTCCGAAATCCGACCTTCTTAATATCAAATTTAGGCTTCATGGAAAAAAAATATTTCAAAATGGACATCAATTATCGGTACCCTAAAAGAAATTACAGACAAAATAATATTCCAAAATGGAAGTCAATTATTGCTGATAACAGAAACGTCGGATACTCAACTTTTTTGCAACCTTTTGATTTTAGATAGATAGAATATTCTCTTCAAATAAATACAGAACATATCTTCAAATAAAATAATTATAAAATCGCAAAACCGGTGAACAATTTGCAAAAACAAAGGAACAAGAAAATGTTGCACAATTATATATATATATATATATATCACTTTTACGAAATAAATTACGCATGACGGCGCCTTTTGACATTTTGACACTAGGAAAAAAATACATTTTGGCGAGTAAAATAACCCCTTTTATTTCAACCCCTCGGAGATTAATATATTTAAAGTAAAGTACATGAACATAAATCTTTGGCAAGTAAGACCTTTATCCAAACAAAATCCGTGCTGACACATATTCGGAACAGATTTATTACCGGGAAGTCGCCGGAGACCTCAAGACTCCGGCTCGCGCACGGCGGTGTACGCGGCCGACGGCGTCACCGAGAGACCCTTACGCCTTGCGTACGGCGGTGGGGACGCACCACCTCCGCCGCACCACGGAGCCTTGCACGGTATCAAGTCACGATAGGGCGTTACCGGGCACGACTTCGGCGAGCAAGCGAACTTCTCGCACTCCTCCGGTGACCGCTGCGGCTGCCCGGGACACCCCGGGATGCAATTGTTCCTCACGTCGAGAATCCCCTTCTCGAGGAGCCGGTAGCACGACGGCCCGAGGGAAGTGAAGTAGTTGTCGGAGAGAGATAGATTGAGCACGTTCGGCAGCCGGCAGACGACGTCGGGCACCTCGCCGAAGAGCTTGTTGCTTGCCAAGTTGAGCTGCTCGATCTTGCCGAGGCAGGCGAAGGAGCGCGGTATCTCGCCGGAGAGCTGATTGGTGCCGACATCGAAGACGGTGGCCTTGGATAGGAGGCCGATCTCGTACGGCAGGCAGCCGGAGAGCTGGTTGTTGAGCAGCACGGCCTCGACGAGGGTCCTGGCAGCGTGGCCGATCGACCGCGGTATCGGTCCCGTAAACTTGTTGTTCGCAAGGGTGAGGTACTTCGCCGTCGTCGATCCGAGGTTGTCGGGTATGGTTCCGCTCAAGCCGTTGTTGTTGAGGAAGAGGACGTCGAGCCGGACGTCGAAAGCCGACGGCGGCACGCAGCCGGTGAAGAAATTGTAGCGGATGTCGAGGAAGAGGAGCTGCGGGATGTTCGCGGTGGCGGCCGGGTAAGCTCCGGAGAGCTTGTTGTTGCTAAAATCGACCTCGTAGATGAACGGGAGGCGCGAGAGGTCGGGGACGGTGCCGGAGAAGTTGTTCGTGTTCGCGTGGAAGAACGCGAGGTCGGGGAGCTGGTCGATGAAGCCGCTCACCGTCGGCGCAGCTAATTGGTAGCCGTTGAAGTCGACGGCGGCGATGGTGGGGGTGTTGGGGGCGTTGGGTGGGCTCTCGCACGCGAACCCCTTGTATTCGCAGATGCGAGGGCCCACCCAGCTATTGGTGATCCCCTTGGGATCACACGTAATCAAGCGCTTGAAGCGCTGGATTACGCGGTAGGCTTTGTATTGCTTCTCGTTTACGAATTCGCACTGTTGCGGCTCGGAGGGGGCGGGAGGATAGTACTGCCCGCCCCCTCCGCCGCCATTGGCAGGGGAGCCTCCGCCTCCGATGCCGATGCCGATGCCGATGCCAATGCCGAGATTGATGGCGTCAGCACCAAGGCCGCCGAGGAGGAGGAGGAGGAAGAGGAGATGATACATTGTGAGTGATGAGGAGGGAAAGGATGAGGAAGGGAGAGGTTCAATAAATAGTTCCTCTCTATGCTCTCTTTAATTAGCCAACTTGCATTATTTATATTATAAAAATAAATTTTTTTAAAAAAATTTTTGTCATTAATTTATTTTTTGGGTTTTCCCCATATTCAATAATAAACATATAAAAATCATCATTTTTAATTAAAAATGAACAAAAACATTTAAATCTATTTATATAAATACCTTTTATTCTCAACTTTCATCTAATAGATTGTCTGAACACGCATGTGTTTTTTATTTATAAATAAATCCTAATAAAAGGTTTTCTTTTGTTTTTATTCTCACAAATTCATTTAATGTAAATAAATATATAATTATTTTAGGAATTTCCGCGACGAGTGACTCGAGTCAACGAAAATGATAGACCATCGAATTTTTTAATGCGACAATGACATCCCGAAGCTAAAATTTATTTATTAATCTGAAATGGTAAGTACGTACCCATTGGCTCGCTGCTTAATTACGACCAATTCAGTGGTGATTAGTTGTCCTAATCGTGGATTTAATTATTTATTTTTCTTACAAAAAAGAAGAAAATAGGGATTTTTTTATGGTGGCAGTCGAGAATGGACTTAGTTGGGCTTTCGCTTTCCCGTGGACCCGTTTTTTAAGATAATAATAGTGATACTAAGGATGGTGATGATAATTAATTAGATAATTAGTTAATTATACCAATTTTGTTCGAAGCGTCGGAAAAAGACGAGGAATACATAAATAGGAATCCGACATAAAGTCATTAGCTAATTTATCTGTCTTTTGGTAATCATGCTCTCGTATGGTGTTTGTAGATAAGGTATCAATTTTCGATTTCGATCACTATTTCGGTGATTGATCGAAATGAAAATTTGATCGAAATTCGACCAAAATTTCGATCAGTTGTCGGTCGGATCGATGATAATGTCAGCATGACGTCATCATTCCTATTTATTCGAATAAAACAGGGTTGGATTTAATTTAATGGTCAGACTGGTCGAACAGGTTTTCTGAACCGATAAAACCAAATACATATATAAGTACGCATTTATATATCAATGAAATAATCATTTAAAATGTTCAATATTTTAATAGAATAACATGATCGTCTATTTCGAGTAAAACTCTACAAAAGATAGTCACATTTTCTAAAATTATATATGAATATAATATTGTAATCATTTATTTATAGTTGCTTCTAGAAAATTAATCTAAGAAAGTATTGACAGAAGGTATATTCCAAAAAAGAGAGGGGCATAACTTAAATCATAGAAGTTAAGAAGGGTATAAGTGATAAAAATTCCATTATTTCATTATTTAAGCTTTATTTTTTTTATAATTTACCAAACCATTAAAATTGGGTCAATCCGAGTCACCCGGTCTGACCGATTGTTTATTTTTTATTTTTTGGAAATTAATTACACAAAATCGACTGAACTGACCGGGTCAGAGCCAATTTCCGGTCCAACCGCCAATCCGATCCGATCTTTTATACCCCCGTCGAAGGCGGTCCGCTGTGGAGGAATTGGTAGGAGTTTATGGTCGGCAAATTGTAATAATTATTATATATTTGGGATTTTATATGCCGACCCCTATAGTTTTGTAACTGCGTAATGATCTTTATATCAAAATATTGAGGTGCACAGGGGTCCCGGTGTAATTGCAAAGGATTATATGGTTTAAAGTGAAATTAGTTAAGATTTTAGGGGTCATTTCGTAATTTTCTCTTCCAACTCCTCTCTCTCTCTATCTAGTCAATCCAAAAGCATGGAAATGAATGAGAAATATTAGAACTAATAAATCTAGCAATAGAGATGTGACGATGATATGAAAATAGTCGTTGTTCATTCCAAAATAGCAATAATGCAAACACATTTTTGAATTTTTACGACCATATTCTTAGCATTAATTTAGATTTGATGAATGTTTTTAAACCGAAACGTACACCGAACTGAAAATCTTATCGAATTGGTTCATCGAAATGGTCATATTGAACCATGTAATCAAACAGGTTCAATCAGATAATGACATTATCATTATTTAAAATCGAATTAAACTGTACCGGTGAGAAAAAATAGTTGAACCAGATAATCAATCCATACTATATATATACACTTAAATATATAGACTTAAAATATACACTTTCATATGCATATATTTCATACTATATATTGACAATGTATATAGATAATCAAGTATATATACACTTAAATATACTTGAAATATAAATAAAATATATAGACAATGTATATATTGCATACTATACATAAATTATTTTTTCATATGCATTATCAAATGCCATACATATCATATATATATATATTATTCGGACTAATTACTTTATAATATAATAGTATTTTAATTATATTTAAAATCCATTATAAAAAGTTATGTTAGAGTGTAGTTAGTTAGGAGTTTGACATTGTTAACCAAAGGTCATGGGTTCGACTCCTATTATGAGCAACATTTTTAATAAATTAAAAGTTAAATGCGGTTTAACTTTGGTTAACTGGGATAAAAATAATAAGCTGAACCGGATGAGTTATTTGAAATCTGAACCGGCAAGAACGGTTAAGTGGACCGGTCCATTCCCGATCCACTGATTGAACCGGCCGATCCTGTTTAAAAAATATTGTATTTAATCCATTTTAAAAATAAATGTCTATTTATTGTTTAATTGAAATTTTGTAGAAAAATCCATCTTGTGCTTAAGGTAGAAGAGAGACTCCCATGCACAATCTCGCTTTTCTACATCTGCATCGAATCGATATATCTAGAGGTCTATCTCTTAGGTCACTACTCCGCATCTTCACGGAGAATTCAATTTCACCGGGTCCATGTCGGAGACAGCGTGGCAGTCGTGACACCATTCGTGCAGGTCGCTACTTATGTGACAAGGAATTTCGCTACCTTAGGATAGTTAGAATTACTGCCGCCGTTTACCGGGGCTTCCATTCAAAGCTTATCACACTTCTGCTTCCGACCTTCCGGCACCGGAATGCATTATTCTTCTATATATTTAATAAGAGCGGTAGCTAGTCCTTCATAGAGCTTTGACAAGAATTCGACACCTATAATAGTCCAATTCGACGGGGAATGTCATCTACACTACTTCCTTATGCGCGGAGCGGAAGACTGAATTCGACGATCCCCAAAGCATGCGGCTTGAAGTCAAATTACAGAGGCAAGCTCATACGTGCAAGCTTGTCAGGCTTTCAAAGAGCTCACTCGCGGGTCGAAGCACACTACTACTTTTAGATATCCTACCTCTACTGAAAGGAGAAAACTCATTGCGAGTCGAAGCATCGAGCCTGACCTCTTCCCCTTCCAGTGACTATTGATCGCTTTTCCTCCTCCTCGCTCTCTTCCACTGAGGCCAGAAGGGAAGTGAACATCCTTCTATATATTCCCCGAGACCTAGCTCCGAACCTTCGCCTCGAGGGGGCACTCTACATTTTCTCTTTAATACCAGTTGTTGGGACACGACCCATGATCCTCTTCACTTGGATACCGATTGGTGGTGATTAACCATGCATCAATTCCTTATTGGAGGCATCGCATTTCGAATGTAACAAAGATGGACATGTTCTCAATATTTTTTAAAATAAAAAATATGAAAAATAAATACCTAAATATATTTTTTTAAAAAAATGTTAAGGCTTCACACTTATTTGGTATTTTCTCAAAAAAAATCACATTAACCCAAATTAAGCATATCTGTTTCATATAAAATTTGACTTGTTCATGTTATTTTTAATATGAAAACAAGCGTTTGTTTATTTATTTATTTCTTTATATAAAATTTGATATTCTTGTTCATGTTATTTTTAAAATAAAAATAATTATTATATATATATATTGGGACTACACCTCGGAAGCCAACTTGACTATTCCCACCTTTATTTTTTATTTTTTAAATATTTTCTGAAGCACCATGGGGATTTAGATCACTAAAGGTCATTGTGCTCATGTTCTTATTCAAATTTCATCTCGATTCAAGACTCTTATCCCATCATGAAGTTTGTCCAATTTTAACGATCTTAGAATTGTTAAAATCGACAACGTTGAAATCTAGAAATTTCAGAGTTAAAATTACAAGCAAAAGATCGAATTTTAATAGTTTTTAATGTGACTCCCCAAGGGCTGCTCCTGCGTCATATTTCAGCGATTTTTTTTGATTTTTTAGAAAATGTCATAATGTATTTTTTTAACACCATACTCTCAAAGATAATACCGCATCTTAAATTCACGAAGTGTGGGTGTGGTTTTATAAGTGGTGGGGATTACTACTTAACAATTTGGGCTTAAGCATTTTGGGTGGTTGTCAACGGGTCCATCTGGGCCTGTACCCAACAAGTTGTCATGGCCAGTTTTCCTCGATATCGGACCGTGGACCTAAAGCATAGGATGTTACCAATGGTATCAGAGTGGGTTCCCTCTAATAATGGAAAGGGCTACTCGAAGGGAACTAAGCCGGGAGAGTGCAACACGTTGCGAATATAAGTGAGGGAGGTTCTAACAACCATACCTCCAAAGATAGTACCACATCTAAAATTCCCGTGTGGGTGTGGTTTATAAGTGGCGGGGATTACTACTTGACAACTTGGGCTTAAGCATTTTGGATGGTTGTCAATGGGTCCATTTGGGCCCGTACCCAACAAATTGTCTGGGCCAATTTTTCTCGTTAACGGATCGGGGACCTAAGCCCGTGACGTTATAATTTTCGTCATTATATCTCTCTAATATGACATTCAGTTTTACTAGAAAAGAGACTCATATACCCTCAATCTAGGACATGTCGATAATAGCAATTTTAACACCGTTAAAATTACATGTTCTAAATGGAGGGTATATGAGTCTCTGTTTCTGAGGAGATTGAAATGACATATTAGAAGGATATATTGATGAAAAAAATCCATGAAAGTATTTTTTTTTCAAAAAAAAAAAAAAATAAATCGCCGAAATATGCCGAGGAGGCAGCCCATTGGTGCCCCTAGGAGGCAGTCTTATTTTTTCTATTTTAATATGCATAATTGACATTAGGTAAGAAACAATCCTACACCTTTTGACTGCATTTATTATACTATGGCACCGAACAATTAACAATATTAAAATATAGCAAATGGAAAGTCAGATAAGATTAGTAATTAAGAAGTTGGTGCAATCTAATGTGGACATTTTATGCTTAATGAAAGTTGATAGTTACCTTCACATGATCAATAGTTGATAGTTACCTTCACATGATCAATGGATTGTGACACTTCAACAACATGCTTTGCATCTTTTTTATGGATTTTTTTATACTTGTATCTTTTGAGATTATGCAATTACAGTTATATTTCTATTTTTTTTATAATAACAATTTTGCTTTTATATTCTTACAAAATTCGTAGTTATACGATTTCGTAAGTAAAATAGGGGCATACGTGTAATTAAAAAAAGGGTACAAGTGTAAAAAATCCCTTTTTACGAAAAAATGATAATATAGTATGGTTGAAATTATAGTCCTTCAGATATATTTGTACTAATACAAGATTAATGTTATCACAACAAAGCCAAAATCATGTGACCATATAAAGATAAATTGAAGCGGCTCGTAGATATTAGTTAATCTTTTAGTCCAAAGATTAAATATTAATGTTGAAAATGTACTTTTTTATCGGACAGACAACGAGTTGATTTAGTGGATATATCGTGTCCATTTATTTCATGTAAGCATGTGCTTATTTCATCTGTTTTTTATCTAACTTTCAACATCTACTTCTTCAGTATCTGTCGAGGTCGATTGATTATATACCTATATTTAATGGAACTAATTTTGAGGAATGTAAAAAGTATGTTAGACCATTCATCAGTTATATCATTTACAAACAGAATATGCAGCTAGCTTATGAGATGTGGAAACCGTATTTCTTGTGGCAGAAATCACCTTGATTGTGGTGGACATGAGAAGTTTTTCAATCAAGTTCTCCACTAGTCTTCTGATTGAACAAGATGGAGGACAAGCACGATTGATCATGTTTATTTAGTGTGACCCATATGTTTGGTCGCACATCTGTCTAACCATATGAGATGAAGCAATCTGCGGGCGTACTGGAAAAAGGGTTTCCAGATCGAATCATTGAGCAATTAGAAACACAGTTAATTCGTATTGAAGTTTTGAACCGTCTTGTATCCAAGACCAGACCATAGAACACGTACGTATGGACAAGTTCCAAATAGATGTTGCTCGTCCTCGCGAGCATTGTGACATATGACACACATATCATCATAATGTTGCACGTTCGACGCTAAGTTTTTGCCAGTAGAAATACAATTTGAGAGTAGTTTCCACATGAATAGCTTCACACGAGGGTTCAAATTTCAGTGTTCGATCAAATCTTTTTGATTCGTTGTAGCCTTTGATTGTCCTGAACTCGTCTATTGGCAGATTTGGTTGTTCATATTATATTATTGTTGCGCGGTATAATTTCTCTATAACTATTTTAGAACTCTATCCATTTATTTTTTTATGAAGTAATTTAATGTCAACGAAAATGACATTTCATCCGTTTTTTAATTACTCCAATAGGAGTCTAGGACCAATTCAATGTAAATTATCTCAGTAATTGCAATTAAACACAAACAAAACAATTTAATGCAGTTAAAATTATAAGAAAATAGAGCTTTTTTATGGTCAAATCTGGACGTAGTTGGGCTTTCACTTTCAAGCAAGCACGAAATTCTCCTTTTTTTGAAAAAAATAATATTTGCGAATATTTTTTAGGAAGGAAGACGATCTAAAAACCTACACTGTGTTATGGTAATCGTTCGCTATCAAACATGCTTGAATTCTCGTACGATGCGCATCGTCGATGCTCGAGGTCAGCTCCCACATCGCTCGCAGCCAAAGAGAGTGACCGATTCGTCGAACGTATCAGTGGTTTCATCGATCACAATCAAGAGTACCTTTGAATCCTTCTCGTTAAGTATATATGTAATTAGAAATTTAGAAGGAAAAATCATCAGTTTGGATGAATTGGTTTGGATTTTAATATGCAGAGATTGGAGTTAACATATTTTAAGAAAATAAAAAACAGAGTAAATTACAAAAAAAGTACATGAAATATGCACCTGATTTCAATGTCATACCTGAACTTTAAAAAGTAACAATGTGGTCCCTCAACTTTCAAATTTGTCTCAATTTAGTCCTTCACCATAGAAATTCAGTTGATTGTTTCATCATTTTATCATTAAATTTCAATAGACGGGGACCACATTGAGACAAATTTGAAAGTTTGAGTACAACATTGTTACTTTTTAAAGTTCAGGTATGACATTGAAATCATGTATATAGTTGAGGGACTTTTTTTTATTTTACTCTAAAAAAAATAATTTGGGAAAATGGTCGAATGAGATCTGATGGGCGAAATATGATAATAACGTTTCCTCATTTCTGGGGTCTTTTACACCATGGCCTCTAGAATTTTGTTAAATTACTCGCAGCTCCTATAATTTCGTAATTGCATCACGGCCCCTGTGACTTTGGTCAAAATAGGTGTAATATTGAAGAGTGTAAATTTTATGTGGAAAGTGGAAAAATGGATGAGAGTAATAATCAGATATCGACATTTGATGATTAGTGAAAGTTGACAGTTTTGCCTTCACACAACGAATAGATGGTGACGCTCGATCCACTCGATTTGAATTCGATTTTTTTTCTTTATTAAAAAAAATTAGAGCTTACGAACATGTTGGTAATTTTTTTTGCCGATGATGACATCGTATTGTGTCGTCACTGTATCCTGACGAGTTATTATTAAATTGCTGTGGAAACAAATATTGTTTCGGTGTTTTAAAAATCGGATCGGATTAGCCGGTCGGATCGGTGAACCGAGCCTCAACCGTTCTGATTAATTGATTCAAATTAAAAGACTCAATTTTGATCAGACTGTCCGTCCAATCTATCAATTCAAATCCGGTCTAACCTATTTGAAAGGAAGCTTAACTTCATTAGTTAGAGTAATTTTCAAGATAGTGTATCTCCATCATCCAAATGCCCTATCAAACATTTGATTTCAGTATTTTTCTACATCAATCGGCAAACGGTTCACCGATCGATAAATTATAATGGAAATCGACAAATCATTTATTGTTTCTCAATTTCAAATATTTTATATATTATTTTTAAAAATATAAAATTTAAAAAGATTTCCATATTAATATTATATATTATTTTTATGTATTGATCGATAAGCATTTCGCTGATCGACGAACCGTTTACCGATCGATGTCTTGACAAGACATTTGGGTGATAGAGATGTCATTGGATAACGTAAGATGAGGTAGGTTATTGGGTATCTTTTAGAATTTGAAAAATCTTTTTCTAACTGATATATTGTGCAGAGTACCCAACGTAGTGGAGAAAAGTGGTAAATTAATTGTTAAAAAAACCCATAGTTCAAAGCTTAATAGAAAGGGTTTGGTGAGCTTAAATCCGGGTGTAGGTAGACCTGACCAAAATGCAGGTCGGATCGTTCATGGGTCGGGTCGAACGGGTCGAGGTTCAAAAATCTCTATCCAAACCTTACCATGGACCGGCCTATAACCCAATTTTGTTCCTTTTCCATTGAAATTTTCAATGATTTAATAAATATAAATGGGTTACTACTAACATATATACTTTATATAACTAATCTAAGTAGTTTACATGTTACTTGCCATGCAAACTATTAAATTTTATTTAAACTAGTGTCACATTTGAAAAACATGAAGGGTATCATATTAATACATGCATCATTCACCTTATATTTATTTATTTATTGCGGGAAGATCCAGGCTGGCCTATGACTCAAATCCTCTAGACCAAGCCTGACCCATGGCAGCCTGAGCGGGCAGGGTAAGCGAGCCTCTAGCTCGTTGGCCAGTTCTAGGTGTAGGCAACTTTCCTGCACCCAACCATATTCTCTTAATTTTTTATTTTTTTTGAATTAGATCCTTAGAGGATTACTTAAAATATTAAGTATAATATGCGTTTCAGATTTCGTGTAAAACATACATTCCTACATATTCATGGTAAGGCACCGATTTCAGCAAATCTGATACCGTTAAAATTTGATTGTCTTCATTGGATAAGTTAAAAGTCTCAAAATAAGCTGAAATTTGAATGACGCGACGGTGATATATTATAATATAAATCTCCTAACGATCCGTTAAAAAATAAAAAATTTGAGAGAAAAAAGAAATAGATGTAGGAAAATTACCTAAGTCCGGATTTCGGCTCCCCAAACGCTGATAGATATATGACATTATCATGATGACCATCATGAGATATATCTTTATAAGGAGATATATATCTTTATAAGGTACCACATATAAATGTGGATGGTTTGAATGTGGACATATGTTGGGATAATATTAATTATTATATCAAACAAACCATAAGAATGGGAGTTGAAAGCAACAATGTTCCTAATTTCCTCGTCGGATTCCCTTGACATAAAGTTCTAAAGGACAAAATTAATTTCTGACTTTATTATCAACTATAAAATGGGGGACATAAGAGGACCATTTTTCCATGTGATAATAATTCACATATATTTAAAATTCTGTCTATTTCAGTTCTTAAATATCCCAACCTATCTTCTCTTACAACAAACATACGATTAATCTTTATTTTCATCGTGAACCAAATGACTGTTTTTATACTGCATGATGACTATCACTCTTCTCCTTGTTTCGAAAAAATGTATTGTCTCATCATTTTCATAATCCATGTATTGTCTATATGTGTAACGTCCCGAGCTTAGGTCCCCGGTCCGTTATCGAGGAAAACTGACCATGAAAATTTGTGATACGGGCCCAAATGGACCCGTTGACAACCACCCAAAATGCTTAAGCCCAAGTTGTCAAGTAGTAATCCCCATCACTTATAAATCACACCCACACTTCGTGAGTTTTAGATATGGCACTATATTGGGGTTGGGGTGTTACAATATGTGTTTATCATTCGATCATTAGCGTATCCTCGTAAGAACTGAGACAGGGACGAAGTCAGGATTTTCAACCTCGCCTAGGAAGGTCAGAAGGGAACAAAAATACGCTTTGATGTCATATACATAAATATTAAATTTATGTTAGTTCTAAAAATAATAAAATAAATATTTATTGCAAAAGTATCAGATGTTGTGAAATAGAAAAAATCATATTATTATGTTTTTATAAAATATAGAAGTTTTATTAAGCTTTACTTTATTGCTTAGCATGGAATTGAAATAAAATAATTAATCGCATTATGATATTTTAAAATAAAAATGGAAGAAAAATTCCAAGGTATAAAAATGATTATATTTTTAAATCTACTTTTTAAAATGGATTTTCTTAACCACTAAGATCTCTTAGATAAATTCTTTATTATTCATTTTGAATATTATTTCCAATTTCACAAATCCCTTACCATGTCCTTTTTATCTCCTCGTGATCACACTTTAGGCGACTCTAGAAATGGAAGATACCAACAAGAGTAAAAATCTGTGTGTGGATCCTAAGAAGGAGAAGACGGTTGACCAGGGACAGAATGACACATTCTATTCGGGCGGCTGACCCCACTTGCTCGAGGTGTCAAGAAGAGGTGGAGGATGCAGATCACTTGTTTTTTGAAATGCCCAGGCTCAATGGAGGCATATGATCTTTCTGGGGGCCAGACATAGCTGCATCTAGATGATATCTAAGATCTCTGCGTGACCGCTGGGGCAGAAGGGTCATGCACAGAGAAAAAGAAATCGAAGTATGTGGCGATGATACAAGCGATCTGGCTGGCTAGAAATGGGGAGGTGTTTCATAAGGATGGATTTTACGTCAATAAAGGATGCCCTTTTTCTTTAAAAAATGATCACGCTTCATGTTTGATCGAAATTCAAGTTATTTTCTCATATATTTTATTTTCAAATCAGTGAAAATTGTTTTTTTAAGGGATTTTTAAACCCATAATCCTGAGTAATTTCGAAATAACATTCATAACCTCGCATAATCATGAATTACACGAGAAGCCTCGAATAGTCACTTCATTTCATATCCATAACCCTTCGTTAATTTAATACGTTAACTCAACCATATGAGTGAGTTAATCTAACTGGTCTACCATTGAACGATTAGGATAAGCTAAAATTTAAAAAAGGAAAAATCCTACAAAGCGGAGCAAACTTGCAGACGGTGGTAGTTCTTGCTGATTTAGATGCAGCGTCAGCGGAGGTTCTTGACGATTCCGAACTTCGAAGTAGGGAGGCTGGGTGCGGGGGCTACAAAACGGCATGGGGCTGGGTGCGGGGGCTACGTCAGCGGCAAGGAGCGGGGGGGGGGGGGGTGTTGGTGTAGGTGGTGCTTGGTTTCCTGCGAGTGCAGGAGTCCATCGACATCCAGGGGAGGAGGTTGAAGCAGAGAGGTTGGGCGCGGGGACTCCATCAGCGGTGTGGGGAGCTTGGGTTCTTGTGGGTCGTTGGGGGGGGGGTCGAGCAGGGAGGCTAGGCACGGAGATCAAGATTATGTGGGTTATGTGATGTAGTAATTCATGATTACGCGAATATAACACTGGGTTATATGATGTAGTAATTCAAGATTAGCAGGGAGGCTATCTTTTTTAACGGAAACCGTCAACTATAACGGCCATCCCAAACATAATATAACACTGGGTTATCTGATGTAGTAATTCATGATTACGCGAGGTTATGAATGTTATTGCGAACTTACTCAAGATTTTGAGTGTAAAAATCCCTTTTCTAAATTGATTATATATCTATTTTTAAAGCTAGACATAAGAGACATTAATTTAGGAATGAAATATCAAGTAGTGATTGTTTTATTCAATAATGTATTTCTTTTCAATTCAAGACCTATATGATTGAAATAATTGCATTAAATATCATCCTTATTGATAGTCTTGAAAACTAAAGAGTTCTTTTTGCAATTATGCTTCTCTTAGATGATATTACGTAATATCAATTACGCTCCTGTCTTTTTTGCAGTATTAGTTGTGCCCTATATTCTTACAAAATTAATAGTTTTGTTTGTAATTTCACGTAAATCCTACTTTACTTTAATGGAAGGATAGAATTGTGAATTTTGTAAGATTACAGGAGCACAATTAATATTGCAAAAAATAAGGGATTTTTACTCGCCAGACCTTATAAACTTTGTCAATTACCTCCACGACCTTTGAAACAACCTAATTCCCCCTTCGAACCCGTAAACTTGCCAACTCTTAACCTATGAACCCTCCGGTTAATCTGCTGTAGCCCACAGGGGTTCTTGGGATAATTTACATGGTCGATGAGATAATTACATTGTGCAAAAAGTCGTAGAGATAATTTAAAAAGTTTATAAGATCTGTCGGATGAAATTTCAAAAAAAAATAGAGGCGTGACTAATATTGCATAATCTAAGAAAGGCATCATTTTTTTTAAAAAAAATAAAAAAGTAGATAGCGGATAAAAATATGATAGTTGACCCACAAGAGTGGCAATCAAGAAGAAGGGTGGAGCATGGGCCCGAAACCGCTAGGCCCGGCCCAAGGCAAGAAAAATTTCAGGCCTGGCCCAAGGCCCACAATCTGATCAATTTAGAGCCCAGGACTGGCTCAAGGCCCAAAACTTTAGGCCCGAGTAAAGCTGGGTCGGACCTTTAGTTAAAAAAACGGTTTCCTTATTTTTAATGCGGGCTCGACCTTGTTTGGTTGGAGAATAGGCCTTGAAATAAGGGGTCAATTCTCCTCCCGACACGGTTCCCAGTGGTACAATTATTTCCCATTATTCTATTTTATTTCACTCTTATTCGTATCTTTATCCCACCTTACCTACCTTTATTTCACCTTATTCTCCTTATTCCTATCCTCCAGCCGAACAAAGAATAGATCATTATTCTCCATCCTTATTCCTGCTTATTCTCCTACCGAACGGGCCCTAAGTTTATTTTGGGTCTGACCGTGGTCTGAAATTATTCTGGGCCTAGATAGGGACCCGAGCCCGGCCTATATAACCATCGGGGTCTGGGTTCCGGTGTATCGAGGGCCCAACCCAATGCCCCACCCGACTTTCAAGTACATCAACTCAATTTCGGATGGGAACCCCTTTTTTTAATGGATTTTTACATCACGAATAAATTTTGTAAATTATCTTTTTGATCTTTGAAACAACATAATTCTTCAATCGCCTCCATAAACTTGCTAACTCTTACCCCATGAACGTTGAGGTTCTTGGAGTAGTTTACGGGGTCGATGAGGTAATTACGTTGTGCAAAAGTTCGTAGAGGAAATATAACATGTTTCTCAGATTCGTTGGGTAAAAATCTTTTTTTAATTTACTTACAATATATCCCTCAAAATTTTTTAGATTGAACTAAGATGGAAAGATATGATTTTTCTTCGGAAAAAAAAGTCAGGGAAAAATATTATCACCAAATCAACTTCATTCAATGGTTGAACATTAAAACTTCAAGCATAATCGGAGCTTCAAACATATTTTAATACTGGCTCAACTTTTTTAAAAGATATTTACAATAAGATTTTTATCAGTTGTGTCCTTATCAGATGTTGCAATTTTAGTTATACCCCCTCCTTTTGGGAATATCAGTTGTGCCCCCGATTTTTTATCGTTTTATCACTTGTGTTCCTCCGTTACTTTAGCCGTTAATATTTTGAACCTAACCATGATTTTCTTAAACTGTGTTACAATTAAGAGGGACATATCTGGAAAAAAAGTCCACATACCCCTTTCACTCTTCCTCACTCCTCCTCACCCTCCAACCCTTCCTCCTTCGACCACCTCCTCATACATCCCCTTCTTCTCTGTCGTTAACAATCAATAGCAGCATGTCGATGACGAAGTCGCAAGTTCTCGACGACAAACTCCTCCTTCATCCCCTTCCCCTTCGGGGTCTTGACAACTGCAATAGTGGGGAGGAGCTTCTTTAGGCGGAGGAGGGCACGGATGGAGGACCTCAGGGAGGTGGGAGGAGCTATCTCTGGGTGGAGGAGGGCGCAAGGGGCGGGCTTCAGTACAGAGGTGGCTTGCTAGGAGGGGGAGGATCTAGGGGTGGAGAGAGAGGTGTGGGGCGAAGGGGAGGTGCATGGGCGGGGGGAGGACCTGGGGAGCAGAGGGGGAGGTCTGTGGGTGGAGGAAAGGATCTCGGGGGCAGAGGGGAAAGCATAGGGGTGGACGGAGGGGCTAGGGGCGGTCGGGAGGAATTGGTGGAGGAGCAGGAGGCGAGATGGAGGAAGAGAATGGGGACGAAGAGGAAGAGGATTAGGGATGAGGAGGAAGAAGAATGGGCTGGACACTTCAGTACATTTTTAAATTAATTCCTATTGTATCCTTAGGGCCTGTTTGGTTGGAGGGTTGGACAGGGTTGGCTTGGCCCAACCCGGGTTACCCCTCCAACCAAACAGGGTTCTCCTCCTCACAGTTTACTATTCACAGGGGTACCCCTGCCCAACCCAACCCTGTCCAACCCTGCAACCAAACAGGCCCTTAAAGTTAACATCTTTTTACGTTGGAAATGAACGACAACTAATTTGAGGGGCACAAATGATAAAACGGTAAGAAGTCAAGGGCATAACTGATATTCCTAAAAAGGAAGGGTATAACTGAAATTACAACAATCTCAGAGGGACGCAATGATAAAAATCCTTTACAATATAAATTCTAGGACTTGTTAAATCACACCATAACCCTTATATTTATTGGAATTTCCATCGTAACATTTGCACATGAGCTTATGCACTAAACGGAGTAAGATTAAAGGGATCGTGATGCGATTATGAAGTTCGTAAGGACCATATGGTATAATTGTTCAAGATCTCGAGGACCATTGGGTAAAGATGGGATAAAATGACTAAACAAATGCTCAAACACAGACCATAAATTTGTTTAAAAATATAAAAATACAGAGATTAATAGCTGCTTAATACAAATCCTTAAAATTTTCAAAAAATAATAAAATGAAAAAAAAACAAAACTAGCTTATACCAACGATGTCATAATTCGAATTTCTTCGGAGTAGTACTCAGTTGGGTGGCCTGTAGTATGCGAATACCGAGTAGAAGCTCTGCGCGGCGGTGAGCAAGAGCAAGACCGCAGCGGCCACCAAGGATATGATAGCCCATGGGTTGCCGAAGTAGTTGTGCATCAAGCTCGCACGCCACGTGTTCCACCGGTAGTTGTAGTAACGATTAACCTGCCAGTGGCGGAGTCAGGATTTCTGAGTTCATAACAAAACAAAACAAACAACAAACACACACACACACAAAATGTTATAGAAGAATTAAAACACTACGATAACCTGCTCCGACAACCCTGACAAGTAACTGTCGCTGATGTCGAAGACGACATCCTGGCACAGGCGATTGAACAGGTCAGCCACCTCGTCGTCGTTGCCTAGCCAGTGCTCCAGGATCCCGCAGTAGTGAAGGTACCTCACGTCCTCGTCGGAGTTGATGAGGTTGTCCATGAAGATCACGTACGAGGTTATGTTGTTCGTGACGTCGACGTGGCATTGCTCGAAGGCGATGAGGTTGAGGAAGAGAGACTTGCTCCATCGTGGATGAACAGGCGCGGGATCCCCAGGACCCCGCCGGAGAACTTCACATCCCAGAAGCGATCCGTGTTGCGTCGCTTGAACTTGATCCCCGCCTTGCGCAGCTCCGTGACACAGTGATCAGCTGTTGTCTCCTGCACGGATGAAAACAGCGGATACTGATACAAATGCTGATACAAATATTGACAGTTTGAAAAAATTAGTTACTATAATACGTAAGTAAAATGAATACGAAATGAATAATAACATAAAATTTTAATATATATATCTAAAATATACATGTTTAGGATGGTTTACACAGAAAATATATATGCTAGATATAATAATTTCATAACCATTATATAAACAATGGTGAATGCAATCGTAAAATGTTGTTACGCACAATTATAAATAAATCTATTACTATACTTATATACGAAAACGAATTTACAAATACGAATGCGAATTTTAGTGAATGTCATAGTGATATCCATATCCGTATCCATTTTAAAATGAATACGAATATGAATATCAAAATGTGTATAAAATAAATACGATAACGGATCAAATACAAATACATTCACAATTGTTTTGATCCCTAATAATTACACAAACATCTCCACGACTTTGGGATAAAACACGTGAGTCAGTAGGACAGAATTATAAGGGTCCTGGTGTAATTAAAAATATCTTAGGGGTTGCGGCACAACTGGACAAATTTCTAGAGGTAATGTTGTAAAAATCCCAAAAACAATTCGGATTCCTCTGATGTCCAGCTGTCCATTCTCGATAGGCTCATTTCATCTAACCATTGGATTGTTGAATTGACACCGGAATTAACGATAGATTGGATCGTTTGTGGTAGCAAGGCTGCAACATTCTGCTGCGGGATCGGAATCGCCCGATCTTGATCGAGCGGTTTCCACGAATTCACATGATCCAAGCCCATCGAAAGTGTGAATTAACGATGTATAAGACATCTGCTCGGACATACCTGCGGTCGGCTACACGATTCTTCTGGGACCAGCGTTTGATCCAAATCTTAGGCGTGGGCTTTGGATCAGAGCGAAGTAGGTTCCTACGGAACACGTCGAGACAATGTAGTCCGTCGTCGGAGAGAGGGTTGAACGAGGCTTGTGTACCGGCCAGTTCAATCGGGAGAGACGTCTCTAACCTTTGACCTTCGAAGGTAAGGAGTGGCTCGTCGCTAGGCATGAGAGGGTCGAAGAAGCGCATTACGATGGGGGCGACAAGCCCTCGACGGTCTGGCGGGGCACCGATCTGTAGAGCGAGTAGCGATCGAGGACGAAGAGAGGGATTCTGATTCTCGAGCATGATCATGTCTTGCCTGATGGCGTGCATCGCCCCGCGCATTGCGAAGATGGGGTCGTGTCGAGAGTACCCCAACTCTTTGAAGCCCTCCACCGCCGCACCGCGGAGCACCTGTAAGATCATACCCATACTACAACAGTCACACCTATACCTATCAGTCTGAAAGGAAACTTAGTCCTGACAACCTGAACTTTTCAGTCAGATGACATAATGTTATAAGAAGCTGAAGTTGTCAAGTAGTAATCTGAGTACCTCGAGGAGGAAGCATCCGTCGAGCACCAGGCACTCGACAAACTCCTCGCTACTGATCCCAAGCGACCCCTCGTAGCACGCCCTCGCCTTCTCCTCCACCTCCCTCATCGCGTCGATGTACGCCTTGACGTTGTGCCCGGTCCTCCGCAGCACGTGATGGAGCGACCTCCACTTGTGTCGCTCCATCTCGTGCAGCCTCATCTTGCCCCGATGGAACGGCCCGACGGAGACCGTCTGCGGTACGTACGCCTTCTCCTCGCCCTCCCTCAGCGTCCTAGGCACACGGTAGATCGACAGCTTGGCCCACGGGCACGAGGCCTCGTCTCGCTTTGCCTCCTCGAGGCGGTCGCGGATGGCCACGACCCAGCCGGGCTCCGGCGTCGGCGGCGGCGGGGGGACAGGCTCGGTCCTGAGCTTGGAATCAATGGCGTTATTGAGCGTCAGCGTGATCAGATAATTGATCACGAACTCCTTATCGAACACCGCCACCATTTTTTCCACCTCTGAGAATTTTGGAAGATCCCAATGGAGATCTCAAACATTCAAACGATCTCTCTCGGATTTTATTTGAATTCGGATGACATGTGAAGTTGATGAAGGTTTCCAGAATGTGGAGGAGGTGTGGAACAATCATGCGAACAACTCTAGAAGCATTTGCTTGGGATATTACTTTGATACCCTTGTAAATTTTTTGTTTACAAAGACACCCCTGTATTTCTAGTTTTAAGAAGAGGCATTTTTTAGCTGTGATCTCCTATCAAGTTTTTGCAGTTGCACTTGTGTCCTATGAAATAAATCAAACCACGATTTGTTCAGACCAAAGCCATGTTAGAATTGTGTTTATTACACTGTACCCTTGATCAAGGGACGCAATTTCGCTAAAATTTCACCCGTATGACCTGAAAAGACCTCTGTATCGTCATTTCGCTCGAAATTCCGATCCCATGTCGAAACCGAGATGTTGATGAGATATGGTCGAGATTTTTGAATTCTGAAGCCCTGCCCTAGATGTGGGTTCCTCCTCCTTCAGTGCGAAACTTCTTGGCGGAGTCGGTTCGAGGAAGGATGACATCTGATTCATCTATCTCAAGGTAAAATATTTGATCGAAGACTAGCTTGAACGAGTCGTGATGGGGAGAAGCCCTCTCATGCCACTTGCTTGAACGAGTCGTGATGAACACTATCCTTCCTCGGTGGCTCTACTGACTACTCACCACAGGAATTTATACCTATCGGGACGACAACTGGCGACGGTTCCAGTATGACCGTCCCTAGTGAAAGTTTTTGGGGACGATCCACATACTGAGAGACGGTCTTTGGCTTATCGTCTCCTTTTATAATAACGTAATAGGGATGATCATTCATGGCTGTCCCGTCTGCCAGGACCAGGACACTGGTCGATTTTCATCCGACGAGAGGGCCTTTGGGGACGGTTCTGACCGTCCCCATTGTGCTTCTGTTGACGTCGCCTCTGACCAAGGGACCTAAGTGGTCGACCAGAGGGGACGGTCATTCATGACCGTCCCCTCTGCCAGGACCAGGCCACTGGTCCATTTTCATCCGACGGGAGGGCCTTTGGGGACGGTCAGAACCATCCCCATTGTGCTTCTATTGGCGTCGGCTCTGATCAAGGGACCTAAGTGGTCGACAGAGGGGACGTTCATTCATGACCGTCCCCTCTACCAGGACCAAGCCACTGGTCCATTTTCATCCAACGGGAGGGCCTTTGGGGATGGTCACGACCGTCCCCTCTACTAGACTTTAAGCGACGGTCACGACCGTCCCTTATGTATGATTATAGGGGGCGGTGTCAATTACCGTCGCTTATACCAAATGGGACGCGGGCAATGGAGACGGTTTCATGACCATCCCCTCTGATCAAAGGGGACAGTCAATCTCTCATTGGCGACGGATAATGACCGTCGCATGTTCTACACTTTCTTGTAGTGACTATCACGCCCGTCTTCTCCTTCTCGACCTCATACAAACCTAGCTAAGTGCGGGACAAGCATGGGTTGGGCCGAAGAAGCGGGGTTTAAAACCATCGTCCGAGCTTGGGTTGGGCTGGTCCACGAGCCATATTTAAAGACCCAAGTCCTTCTCAGGTCTAGATCGGACTGATCCATGGGTCGAATGTAAAGTTCTTCTTAATTTTGTAATTCAAATTTTTCGAGATGAATAAATTTTTTGAGCAACATCTAAACTTTCTAAATTTAAGTACAATATACGATGCAACATTGATAATGTAAAACAGAAAAACTTGAAAATCAAGTGCAAAATGAATATAAGTAATTTTACATTTGCGAGAAATGCCGAGTTTTACCAAACAACTTATACCAATTCGTTAATTTGATCGTCGATTAGTTCAACCAGACGAGATATAAAAAAAATCTAAGTCGTGATTAAATAAAAGTGTCTTTCACACGCGTGCTCCTATGGATTCTGCAATTACAATTATGTCCCTACCTTTTATGTAATACCGTCTGTTTGGGAGGGAATAATGGCGATTAACCCGAGAAGTACGAGAAGTAGAAGTACTAATGTTCCCATCAAGTATTTGTACAAATGATGTTGCAAAAAGGTAGGGATATAAGAATAATTCCACGACCTCAGAGGGGTACATGTGTAAAAAATCCTCGCATTATGCTTGTGCGGGAATATGCCTTCAAACCTCCTAATTTACTAACATATTTGATGGTAGGGATGAAAACGGATGTTAATATATTCTTATCCGATCCACTGTCGTATTCGTTTTATGTATATTTTGACATTTGTATTCGTATTCGTATTCGTTTAAAATGTATGGAGATATAGATATCACTTTGACATCTGCTAATATTCACATTCGTATTCGTATATTTGTTTTCCTACATAAGTATAATAATATTTTTATTTATAACTATGTGTAACAACATTTTGTGATTGTTAATTATTATGAAATTATTACATCTCGTATTTTTTAGTTAATATATTAAAATTTTCTATCTTTATTCATATCTTATTCATATTCATTTTACATTTGTATTCGTTTTTAAGGATATGGTAACATATTTTTCTCATTTGTCAATATTCATATCTGCATTTGTATTCGTATTTTAAAACTGATAAGGATATGATTATACCTATATTCGTATCCGTATCCGACCGTTTTCATCCCTTCTGATGACACACCTACATATGTCTATTTTTGTAAAATACAGATGATTTCTTTACTGGTAATCCCGATTTCACCAAAAAATATCTTCCCAGGGCTACCCCCGCAATATTTCCAGTTTATAGGTGTATAATTATGTGTGTTTATGGGAAAGTGATGCTATACGACTCTACGTCTATATGAATATTTGATATTTCACGAACATATGTAATGCTTTCTACGTGGTACTATGTCTTAGCCCCGTTAATCACGTGACTATTCCATGATCTTGTTTTTTTTCCCTTGTTGATCGAAATAGTTTTGAAAATTTAAGTAGTTTGCAATTTGCCCCTTATAAACTTCAAATTTACGAGCACGGTTCTTTTGCATATGGGCACCCACCCCCCATGTGAATATGCAGAGAGGAAAATATAGAATTTGAGCAGTAAAAAATAGTAAGATGTTTCTCAAATTCTTCAAAAATATCTACACATTGAGTTTTAGATTTTTTTTACTGTTTTTTTAAAGAAAAAATAGATGGATGCCCAAAAGTTCACCATTAATCACCAACGAAATACACACCTGTAAATATGTTAAATAAATACATGAAATATCAGCTTATGTCCCTTCCTTTTTCTGATTTTTTGCATGAATTTTAGATTTTTTTTACAGTTGCATTTCTCTTAGAATAAATACATGATGATTTTTTTTACAGTTGCATTTCTTATGTTACTTCCTTTTTTGCAATATCACTTATGGCCCTTATCTCATTTGGCAATTAACAGTTGTGCCACTCCAGTTAGTTTTCATTCATCCCCTTCCCAAACGGATGCTATTTATGGGGTACAAATGTAATAGGAAAGAAAAAAGAGGGGCACAATTTAAGTTTTTGAAAATAGTAACGTAAGGGTACAATTGTAAGAAACTAAATCTGGTTTTTAAAAATAGTAACGTAAGGGCACCCGCATGTGAATATGCATTCTCAAATTCTTCAAAAATATCTACATATAAAATTTTAGATTTTTTTTACAGATGCATCTTTCTTAGAATCTTAATATCAGCTTATGTTCCTTTCTTTTTGTAATATCACTTATGCCCCTACCTTCTTTGACAATTAATAGTTGTACCACTCAGGTTTGTTTTCATTCATTCCCTTCCCAAACAGATGCTATTTCAGGGGTACAAGTGTAATTGGAAAGAAAAAAGTTGGACACAAGTTTGTTTTTGAAAATAGTGGAAAATCTTACAAAATCTAGCTTTGATTTATATAGAAATTTAATCACTTATGCCCCTCATTTTCTTGTAATACCAGTTATGCCCTCGATTTCTTACAAAAATCGCAGTCCTGTCTTTCTGTTAAGGTAAATTAGGGGCATAATTGATATTATAAAAGAGCAGAACTGTGAATTTTGTAAGAAGTCATTGAAACAATTGATATTGCAGAAGTTAAAAAGTGCACAAGTGAAAAAAGGTTGATGATTTATCTCATTAAGGGCAGAAATAACCCGATGGGCACAATTGAAATTGCAAAAAGAGAGGTCATGACTGATATTGCATAACCTAAGAAGGGTGCAGTTATAAAAAAACTTCTCGGGTGCATTCGGTTCATGAATAAGTAGGAACAATGGTTAGTAATAAGCTGAAATAACGTATTATTCTTGTTCGATTGAAAGGATAGGAGTAACTGGAATAAGGATAGATAAGGTGTAATAAAGATAGAACCCGAGTTTGATGTGCTTCCCTCCTCCCCCAGTGCGACCTAGAGCTCCACCCCCCTCACCTCGAAGTTTTTGGCCATTTGAACTTCCTTCTTTGTGTCCCAATAAAACCAATTTAATGTACATTTGTGCCCCCCTTCCTATTGAAATTTTAAGGTTCAAACCATTGTGCCCTTCGTCACTCCATCCAACCCCCTTCTTTACGCATCCGATGTCATGGCCCGATTGTCTCACGAACCTGCATTTCCACCTTTGGTATCGCTCCTTCATCCCCTTCTCGGATGTAATGTGCCCTGGCTCTCTTGCTAACCCATTATCCCCTGACCTCCCTCTTGGATGCACTGTGTTTCGGTCTCCATAGTGGACTCGTTGTACACTCGTCTCCCTTTTGGACACGCCGCACCTTTGGCTCCCTCTGGGACCTATTGTTGATGTGTCCCCTCCTCCCAATCAAGCGCACCACGCTCCTAGCTCCCTTGCATACCTGCTACGATTGCACCCATGCCTCCCTCACAGCTTAGGAACCAATTTTCAACTTGCTCGCATGCTTGGTTCCCCCGTCCCCACCATTGCACGTTTCGTATCGTGCTCAAGTGTAGGTTGATGAATCTGCGATTCATCACTCTAAAAGTTGAAAATAGAGCTTTGTTCCCGAGTAATTAGAGCCATATTTCTACTTATATCGCATAATTAGCATTCATGCATACATTGATAATATCTGCATTTTAGTATTCATATTTGCATAAAATAAGAAGCCAATTTCACTTGTAAATATTCACCTGTATATTAGATAAAATACCCTATTTGTATATATTTTATACTAACTCCAAATCCAATAAAATCAACTCCATAGTGTATATATTACTAACATTAATAAAGAAAAAAATATCAAAAAAATATTAACTTGTAAAATCGACCAATAAAACCCCAATCCAAATTTGAAACCATGAACCTTAAAATGTGCATATCTCTCTCATACAACCTCCGATTTAGGTCTACTCACTTTTAAAGTAATATACATTCCAAGACCTTCGAAACAAGACCAATTTCATTAAAATCGGAGCTCGTATGCAAAACTTGGGTTTTGGGCCCCTTTTGTACATTGTACAAAATGACCGTTTTACCCCTGTATTTTATCTTTTTAATTTCTTCATTATTAAAAATCCAAAAAAAATAGATTAAGTTGTAAATAATCTTTTCATATTTTTTCTATTTTTATTTTGATTTTTCTCTCTCTTAAAAATGACAAAAAAAATACAAAAGATAAAATGCGGTATTTTATATTTATAAGGTACCACCCAAAAATACATTTTGTACAGATGATCTCCGTTGATTTTCGGCCCTTCACGAAAGTTGTAGATCTCGTCGAGACGAGCAACTTTTGTGTTGACCACTTTTTGATTTAATCCCTTTTGTTATTTCTTTTTTATTTTCTTTACATTTAATCTTTGAATTTTCTGGGAGCAACATGTGGCCGCTCCTGTAGCCGCCACATGTCACCCCAATTTTTTATTTTCGGATTTATTTTTTACTATTTTCGGATTTATTATTATTACTATTTTACTATCATTATTTTAATCATTTTTAGTAGCCTACTATATTATATTATTAAATAAATTATTTTAATCCTCTTTTACCTCTTCTCCTTTCTTTTCCCCCACTCCAAGCCACATCTTCTCCACTTCCTCCACCATTTTCTCCACTCTCTCCATCTCTTCTCTAACTCCATCCATCCTCTTTATAATCTCCTCCACTCCTCCAATCACAATCATCCACCGATCTTGAGAGAGAGCCCCAGCCCTCGTATCGTTCTAGGTGACAGCACGGACGAGACGATCTGAGCGACGACGAGCTTGGCCATCTTCGGCCTTGGTGAGATCCAAGGAGCCTCACAACTCCTTGTTGCAGCTTCCAAGTCGGCTGCCCAAGCTTCGGAGACCGTCATCTCCTCGAGGCCACAACCGGATGCCGCACTCCGCGCCTTCACTTTTGACGAATCACAGGTAAGTATCCTCTATCTTCATCTTTGTCAATTTTTTATCTAACATTTTGTTTATCCTGTTTCATCCACAAATCATCACACAAAAACTACAATCCCATCATCATATTCCACCGCAATATCATAATCATTATCATCACATAGAAATTACACCACCATCATCAACATCATTCCCACCATTTTCATTTCCACATTTATTTTCTTCTTCACAACAGCAAGTAAAAAAAATTACAAAGAAAAAAAATAATAAGCTGCAGGTCCACCGACCACCTCCTCGAAGCCGCTCGGCCACCAGCGGGCGCCACCGTCGACCGCATCTCCACCTTCACGGTCGAGCACGGCCCGGCGGCGCCCTCCAGTCCCTCCACGCGCTCCGCCAGCCCTCCTCGCGCCGCCGTCAGCTTCAACCACTCCAGCGCGCCGCCCCGAGCTCCAGCCGTTTGCTGCCCTCTCCGCCACAGGCGGCCATCCAGGCCGCGCACCCTCCTGCAGCCCAGCGGCAGCAGCCGCCACACGCCACCCGCACCTCTCAGCCGCGGAAGCCGAGCCGTGCGCACCCCCCTCGCGCCTCCCCGGTTGCCCAGCCCCTCGCCTGCCCATCCGCGCGGCTGCGCGCTGCTGTTGAAGCGCCCAGCACCTCCCTCCAGTGGCCGCGCGCCGCCCGCGAGCCTGCCACATCGCCTCGTCTCCACCGCGCGCGGCTGAGCGCTGCCGCGCCGCCTCCAGCGCCGCGAGCGCGCCGTCGCCGCCATCCCCCACGGCTGCGCCCCGCGCGGCGTAGCCAGAGCCCCCTCGGCGCCGCACTCCAGCCGCCTCGCCACCTCGCGTCACCCCTTGCCGCCGCCAACGTTTCCTTCTGTGTCGTGCCCTAACTTGGGTTGCAAGTTGGGAATAAGAGAAGGTCCATTTATTTTATGATATTTTATTTGTCAAATTTGCTTTTTCATCTTCTCAAGTTTTTGAAATTACAAACAGGTCCTTATTCACTTTTTCTTTATAAACATTTATTCCTGTATTGCAAAAAGACCCCTGATTTTGAGCGTTTATTTGGACTGTCATTAGCATCATTTTTTTAAATAAAAAAATAGCATGTTGTAGAGCATCTAATTGTTTACCTTGTGGCTATTTATTTATATTTTTGTGAGCATTTGATTATTTATTAAAAATCAGAGACTGAAAATAAAAGATATTTTATCCATTTACACTCTGAAATTCGCACAGGACTATTTATTGCTCCGAAAATTGTGAAAATATTGTCAATGATGCCTCTAAGTATGTTTTAATTACTGTCCAAGTTTCGTTCAATTCAGAGTTGTCTTGTGCATATAATAAATTCCTGAGCAATTTCTGTAATTGATTTTTAATTAACTCCACGAATATTATTTTTAATAAATTTCAAGTCTCCTGTATTCTTTATTGAAATATCTACTTGAGATAAATCAATCATTGGATAATTTAGCTTCGTGGATTTATTAGGAATTAAAAACTCACAGTCGATCTATTTTCAATAAAATATTCAAAAAAAATCATAAAGTGTCAGAAAAATCCAAAAATATTAGTGTAGCTTCATTTCATCATATTTATCTTCCACTAAATTTTCATAATTTTTGCATATAATTTGCACGAAAAATTGCATAAAAACTCTAAAAACGTTTGCATTTTTCATTTGCGCATCTTAAAGCCAAAAATTCCAAAAAAATACATTTCGCTCTCATTGTTAGATTAGGTCATTAGGAAAAATATCACTTGGCTAATTTTGACTTATTTTCAAATAAAAATTAATTTTGGCTAAGTCGGTTGATTTCTTGTTAACTTAATCCAATTCATATTTTGCATTTGGCATTTTTATTGCATAAAAAGAATACCAAAAAAATCCCACTTGAAAAATCATAATCTAATCACTCTAACTTGATCCCGAGTTGTTCCTTTGCCTCCTTGAGTCGACCCTGGGGCTTGCCCAGGCTAAATAAACATAAAACCGTACGATAATTCATTCGTTGATTATTCGATTCGTGCGGTTATTTTTGATCGACGCGGATCTATCCGACTGCAACGCACTAGTCAATAATACGACATTAAAAGGGTAGAACCGCGGTCCGTCAAATGGCGCCATTGCCGGGGAGGCAAACGGCTTAGGATAACTTTAGAAAAGTTAGATTAACATTTTCCAATCACTCGGGTAGTCTGACCCCCGAGCCATCTTGTAATTATCCATTTTTTTCCTTAATTGTTTTTCTGATCATTCTGTATATATCTCTCTGACATAATTTCAATCTTTTTTGTGCGAGGGCTCGGTGAACTTGGAGCGGCTTTCTTGAAGTCGACGCATCTCGAAGTGCATCGGAGGCCGACGATTCGTGGATCAAGTCGGCTGTTGGACGTCAAAAAGATTTTTTACAAAAAAAAGTGTCTGCATCATTTACAGTGGTTCCCGTTTGGGTTCTCGCAATTGTAAACATAGTGAAACCGTGTCCCCGTCTGCTGTATGGTTTGAATTTTAGACTAGGCTTGCACTAGCGGCTCCTCGAGCCACTCTAGGATTTGCTTGTGCTCGTAAATCTTTAGGACCACACATCACACATAAAAGACGCACTTAGACCGCATGACTTAGCCAACTCAACTTGTTCTTCACTCGCTAATAGAACTGCCTGTCTAGGAGTGGCTTTTCATCATCTGCATTCATTTAGTGTAAAATTTCAATTCAGTCCTGCATCCTGCATTATAAAAAGCAAAGGGATCACTGTAAGTATTCTATACTCGGCATAACATCATCGATTTTTCGTGCATCGGCTTTTCTCGATTTCCCCCTCTGATTTTCTCACTTAAATTAAACAGGAAATTGGGACTGTCCGATAGACGTGATTGCTTGTGTGGATTAATATCAGTGACAACTAATCTTTAAAATCGGGACTGCTAATTGAATTGGACCAAAAAAATTGACTAAAATTAACCCTTGTTTGCGGGAGAGTAACCCCGACCTTGTTTTCAGGCCGAGTGAGGGTACTTGAGTGTGTGTGAACACCTTAAGGCAGAGCCCAAATCCCCGCCTTCCATATCACGGGCCAACTGATCCTAGCAAATATCATGAGTTGGATACTTTTAGCTCATTGACAAGTACCAAGTAGCCTCCGCCTTCACGGGTAGATAGGGGCGAACCAGCGGTACTCTGCGACAAGGCCTAGCTTTGTCAGCCTCCGCCTGCTTGCAGGTAGATAGGGGCACGTCTTTGAGTCCCCAACTCCGGATAGGAGCGAAGAAAGGGAGGATCGGCGGTATCTTAGGCGACAGGTTAAACAGGGAAGACGCATCTGGCTCTCAGCCGACTTCCCTATAGGCCGCGTAAATCCTTGCTATCTTGCTTGAAAAATCACACTTAAAATTAACCAGATTAATTGGACTCGGTTTCGGGTCCTTCACCGTGTTGAGTGTGAATTCAGGGTTTGCTCTTGCGTTTGTCTTCGTGTCTGTCCGTGTGTGTTGTCCTGCGTAATTGCGCATTTGCTACCTCACTCTACTTACATTCATTATCTTCTCTTCAAGATGTCGGGATATTGGTCCCCATACCCTGAGACCTCTGGTCATTCCTCATCGATCATATACCGATCATCTTCACCTTCTCATTCTTCCATGTATCCTCCGCCGCCCACGGGAGACCCTTACCCGTGGTCGGCTCCACCTCAATCCGATTATGAAGTCAGAACTTCGACTGACTTCTCCACTTCTTCGCATTTCTCACCTATTCCATATTCTAGCACCACGGATCCACTTCCACCTTGGGCTGACTGTCCTTACTCCCGAGAGCTTGCAGGAATCAAAGACTCGAATGAAGAGCAAGCCACTGCTGAGACAGATGATTGGCAAAATTATATGCCCCCACATACTTCACCCCAAGTAGGGACCATACCACAACTCATATATACACATCCCGACTTGAACTTAGGTCATAACACGGTCGATCGAACATGCAGAATGGAGAGGCCTGAACATCATGATTTCCCAGACTTGATTGACTTTAGTGATCAAGCCTCCATTAACCAGCCTTCATTTGGAGAGCCTATACATTCACAAGATTGGACTCATGACCTAGACTTATCAGTCCCTGTTTCATTGACTCCGTCATATGAGGCTCAAACCGATATTTGCCATTTGGATAGTCCATACTCGACCCAGAATTACATGCCAGAGTCTAGGTATGTTGAGTATGAGATCCCAATATCTCAGCAGTACCCTCCACTTGAGCAGAACTCTCCCATGATTTGTCATGAGAATTTTGTGGAGGATGACATCTCTAGACTTATTAAGAAAAATGAATCATTTGCTAACGAGTTGAGAGATGTCATGGGAATATTACAATCAATTTCTGCCAGCCTGGGTATAAAAGTGAGAAAAGACATGAGTAGTTTTGAGGTTGAAAATAAAGCAAACATCAGGGAACCCACACCGTCTGTACAGCTGGAGTCCATTCTATCTCCCTCTTCTACTAACCACTTGCCCTCCAATCAAGAGTCTGATCATTCATCCATCAAAAACACCAAAAAAATTGAAAAACCAAAGATTCACATAAAAATTGAAAATGAAAATGATTTAAAAAAATTGGATTCCACCCTAAGGGAAGCACTTGATGATGAATTGATCTTTAAACTTCCCTTAATAAAGGCCATAGATCACTTCTCCGACCTCAAGAGATTTGTAAAGAGTAAATTGATGCCCAAGAGGTCGGGTAAGAAGAGAACAAGGACTGAAAGACACATAGTGTCTATGGCCACATCCTTGGTGATGGGGAGAAAGACCAAAAGCCGCAGAGTGAAGCGGTTGCCTAGGGTTGAATGTGAAATCAAATACACCATTTTCACCCATTCGAGAATCGATGATGACTCACCTATAAATATCCTCCCGACCTCTGTGTTTGGCAAGCTCAAACTCAGGCCAATCAGAAAGTCGAGAGAGATCGTTCAGCTGGCTGATCGATCCATCAAACGGTCTAGAGGAAATATTTCAGTCATCGTTACTTTCCAAGGTGCTCTACTCCAGGTCGACTTCACGATCATTGACATCGAGCACCGAGGAGAGTTTACCCAGTCTCCGATTATTCTCGGGAAGCCGTTCTTAGCCTCAGCTAAAGCGTCTATAGATTGCGAGACTCGGGAGATCGATTTCTCAGCATTGGGAGCACTCCGACCTCACCCATTCTTTGATACACTTTACTCTAAGGTAACCCGCACATCCGCTGACAGTCGTGACCATCAAGAGGTAAATGAGTCCCACCTCTCTGGTACACCTGAGAGACCGACTGCCCAGACGACCGTTGGTTCTGAGACTCTCCACACCTCCACTTCATCAACTGCTTGCACCGCCACCAGGACAGCTTCTAAGGAGGACTCACAATCAGAAGCTACCATTAAGTCGGACATGATCTTTGTTGACTGCCTTGACCATTTTGATGATCCGATAAAAGAGCCCAATAATGCCAAGCCAACTGAGACCACTAGCACTTTCCCGAGACATGTGCTGACCCTTCAGGAATATTATAATTTATATGGTGACTCGTCTGATGAGGAACCCATAGTCAGCACCACACCACATCCCGGACCTTCAAAGGAAACAACCAAGATTAAATTGACTCCACATAAAAACACGGTTGCTCCCTCTTTTAGTCGGCTATTTAGTGAGAGGAAGTCGAGAATTGATTCCTCGAGGAGTTCCCCCGAACCTCTCAAGGCGCGTCTCTCTCATCTCCCACTCAATGATTCGGGTTCTAGAAAACCGACTAAGAAAGTTTCCTTCAACACACCGGAGAAGGAATTTTCTGAGGAGTCCTCATCTGGCCCGGACAAGGTAATTTATATGAGTGAGCTCAGTTCGGCTGTTCTCAGGCCTTATCTAAGCAAGCAGCCGTGTGTCGACCCTCGTTGGACGATCCCTACACCTCACTATTATTCATCTGGGGACGATTCCGACAGCGACACATATGTATATTATCCACTTCCTCGCGTCCGCAAGAAGGTTCGT
Organism: Ottelia alismoides; assembly: GCA_037367405.1. Taxonomy (NCBI): domain Eukaryota; kingdom Viridiplantae; phylum Streptophyta; class Magnoliopsida; order Alismatales; family Hydrocharitaceae; genus Ottelia; species Ottelia alismoides. The sequence continues at coordinate 484,166 of JAZKJV010002680.1, forward strand.
CACAAACCTTCTTAATCCTTGTACATTCTCACTCTTTCTTGTATATACTTTTTCTCCCTCCCTCCCCAGTGATTTGAATCACTCGCCCCGACTCATCTCATTTCATTTTAAGACTATACTTAGGATAATCAGATCCTAAGTATAGGGGGGAGGAGTCACCCGAGTCGATTCACTGTACATTCTCCAGATCACATCGGTTCTCATACTCACTCCCGTCCTATACTTAGACTGACCGGAGCCTAAGTATAGGGGGGACCGATGCCCGCCTTGTATATACTCATCCATTTCCCCTCATCTCCTCGTTCGCCCCATTTTCGATCTTCTTCTACACTTAGGCTGTCAGAGCCTAAGTTTAGGGGGGCGGAGCGACTTCTATACATTTTGTAATTTTAGCTCTCCTACGCTTAGCCCGAGCTATGTCTTTTTCCTCGCTCTTCGTGCTCTGAGGACATAGCACACGCTAAGTATAGGGGGGCGTGTATATATTACATATATACTTTACCCATAGCTCGTACTTTCGCGTATTTTCGCGTATTTTTGTATATATTATGCAATAATTACGGGTGGGTAAAAATTTGAGAAAATTTTTTGTAAAATACACTTGTATAAACTGAATCATAGGAGGTATACCAAAAAAAATTACTATAATACTTGTACAAAAAGTTGTAAAACATACTTTTGTAAAATTTGTTGTAAAATAGGATGTATAAAAATTTGTATACTATGTATATTATTACAAACTAAAAATTGTTGTAAAAAGTGTTGTATACCAAAAAATAAAACAAAATGTTGAAAATAAGGCTTCTTATTTACTCTTGCATATCATCCTTGCATTTCAAAAAAAAAAATCTTGCATTTCATTCATAGCATGTCATCTGCACCTCTCATCTGCATATCTTGCATATGCATAGTGAAAAGTTAGTGGGTTCTGAACCGAGTTATGAGTAGATATTGAGGATGGACTTGATTTGACCTTAATCCACCTAATTTCAGAGGAACCTTATAGGAACTGGAGTTAAGATTTCTCAGGTCAAGTGACTTAATTCTTTGAGTCCGCAAGTCTATGTTCACATGTCATCTTGATTAGTCTAAGTAGAATATCTCGTGCACACGCATGATTCTTTTAGACAGTGACCTAACTTGGACAAGCACAATGCACGTAGCTCTTCATTGATGAGGTGGTAAGTAGAATCCTTTAGCTTGGAGTAGCACACGGGTGGAAACATCCGTCCTCCTCTAGGGAGGGTAGTGCATCTCAACCTAGTCTGGTGGTGTTGAAGTCTAAGGACGGGACGTTGTGGGTTGCAATAATGCTTCAAAAGAGGGATAGTCTACTGGCTCAAGAGGAAAAACTCCTGATGTACATGCTGCACCTTGTATATAGTTCCAAAAAAAAAGAAAAGAAAAAAAAAAGAAAAAAAGAAAAATGCAAGAACTCCAAAAAAATAGACAGGCCCAAAAAAAAATTGCCTGTTGGAGTATGTATACTAGCAAGAAGTCTGCAGCTGGATGACTTGGCTACACTGGTCAGGCATCCCGGGATAGGTTAGCTACACTGGCTACCGTCCATTCTTTATTCTTTTCTCTACCCCCTCCTCTTGAGTTGGTCGCACTTGAACTTAGAAGGGAATACCCCGCTCCTCGAGGAAAGAGTTGCTGGACCGGGTTATTGAGTTACCTTGTTAGAGGAGGTTGGTTCCGAGTCATTTCTGATGTGGAGAGCTATTTATCACTTACACAGTACAAGTAAGAATCATAGTCATCAGGAATTTGCGTTTGAGGATTTGTTCTGACCTGACTGTTGAGGCGTCTTGAATAGAAGACTTGTGGAACTTGAAGTCTGTTCGTTCTTAATTTCAGATCCCAATAAGGTTCCGCCACACAATTAATCCAAAAGTCGAGTCAAGCTCCATTTTCAACTTTTGTTCATGACCTTGGTATGGAACCCAATCTCATTTCACTCTTGCATTTCATTTAGTTGCTCGGGGACGAGCAAGGTTTAAGTATAGGGGGTTGATGAATCTGCGATTCATCACTCTAAAAGTTGAAAATAGAGCTTTGTTCCCGAGTAATTAGAGGCATATTTCTACTTATATCGCATAATTAGCATTCATGCATACATTGATAATATCTGCATTTTAGTATTCATATTTGCATAAAATAAGAAGCCAATTTCACTTGTAAATATTCACCTGTATATTAGATAAAATACCCTATTTGTATATATTTTATACTAACTCCAAATCCAATAAAATCAACTCCATAGTGTATATATTACTAACATTAATAAAGAAAAAAATATCAAAAAAATATTAACTTGTAAAATCGACCAATAAAACCCCAATCCAAGTTTGAAACCATGAACCTTAAAATGTGCATATCTCTCTCATACAACCTCCGATTTAGGTCTACTCACTTTTAAAGTAATATACATTCCAAGACCTTCGAAACAAGACCAATTTCATTAAAATCGGAGCTCGTATGCAAAACTTGGGTTTTGGGCCCCTTTTGTACATTGTACAAAATGACCGTTTTACCCCTGTATTTTATCTTTTTAATTTCTTCATTATTAAAAATCCAAAAAAAATAGATTAAGTTGTAAATAATCTTTTCATATTTTTTCTATTTTTATTTTGATTTTTCTCTCTCTTAAAAATGACAAAAAAAATACAAAAGATAAAATGCGGTATTTTATATTTATAAGGTACCACCCAAAAATACATTTTGTACAGATGATCTCCGTTGATTTTCGGCCCTTCACGAAAGTTGTAGATCTCGTCGAGACGAGCAACTTTTGTGTTGACCACTTTTTGATTTAATCCCTTTTGTTATTTCTTTTTTATTTTCTTTACATTTAATCTTTGAATTTTCTGGGAGCGACATGTGGCCGCTCCTGTAGCCGCCACATGTCACCCCAATTTTTTATTTTCGGATTTATTTTTTACTATTTTCGGATTTATTATTATTACTATTTTACTATCATTATTTTAATCATTTTTAGTAGCCTACTATATTATATTATTAAATAAATTATTTTAATCCTCTTTTACCTCTTCTCCTTTCTTTTCCCCCACTCCAAGCCACGTCTTCTCCACTTCCTCCACCATTTTCTCCACTCTCTCCATCTCTTCTCTAACTCCATCCATCCTCTTTATAATCTCCTCCACTCCTCCAATCACAATCATCCACCGATCTTGAGAGAGAGCCCCAGCCCTCGTATCGTTCTTGGTGACAGCACGGACGAGACGATCTGAGCGACGACGAGCTTGGCCATCTTCGGCCTTGGTGAGATCCAAGGAGCCTCATAACTCCTTGTTGCAGCTTCCAAATCGGCTGCCCAAGCTTCGGAGACCGTCATCTCCTCGAGGCCACAACCGGATGCCGCACTCCGCACCTTCACTTTTGACGAATCACAGGTAAGTATCCTCTATCTTCATCTTTGTCAATTTTTTATCTAACATTTTGTTTATCCTGTTTCATCCACAAATCATCACACAAAAACTACAATCCCATCATCATATTCCACCGCAATATCATAATCATTATCATCACATAGAAATTACACCACCATCATCAACATCATTCCCACCATTTTCATTTCCACATTTATTTTCTTCTTCACAACAGCAAGTAAAAAAAATTACAAAGAAAAAAAAAATAATAAGCTGCAGGTCCACCGACCACCTCCTCGAAGCCGCTCGGCCACCAGCGGGCGCCACCGTCGACCGCATCTCCGCCTTCACGGTCGAGCACGGCCCGGCGGCGCCCTCCAGTCCCTCCACGCGCTCCGCCGGCCCTCCTCGCGCCGCCGTCAGCTTCAACCACTCCAACGCGCCGCCCCGAGCTCCAGCCGTTTGCTGCCCTCTCCGCCACAGGCGGCCATCCAGGCCGCGCACCCTCCTGCAGCCCAGCGGCAGCAGCCGCCACACGCCACCCGCACCTCTCAGCCGCGGAAGCCGAGCCGTGCGCACCCCCCTCGCGCCTCCCCGGTCGCCCAGCCCCTCGCCTGCCCATCCGCGCGGCTGCGCGCTGCTGTTGAAGCGCCCAGCACCTCCCTCTAGTGGTCGCGCGCCGCCCGCGAGCCTGCCACATCGCCTCGTCTCCACCGCGCGCGGCTGAGCGCTGCCGCGCCGCCTCCAGCGCCGCGAGCGCGCCGTCGCCGCCAGCCCCCACGGCTGCGCCCCGCGTGGCGTAGCCAGAGCCCCCTCGGCGCCGCACTCCAGCCGCCTCGCCACCTCGCGTCACCCCTTGCCGCCGCCAACGTTTCCTTCTGTGTCGTGCCCTAACTTGGGTTGCAAGTTGGGAATAAGAGAAGGTCCATTTATTTTATGATATTTTATTTGTCAAATTTGCTTTTTCATCTTCTCAAGTTTTTGAAATTACAAACAGGTCCTTATTCACTTTTTCTTTATAAACATTTATTCCTGTATTGCAAAAAGACCCCTGATTTTGAGCGTTTATTTGGACTGTCATTAGCATCATTTTTTTAAATAGAAAAATAGCATGTTGTAGAGCATCTAATTGTTTACCTTGTGGCTATTTATTTATATTTTTGTGAGCATTTGATTATTTATTAAAAATCAGAGACTGAAAATAAAAGATATTTTATCCATTTACACTCTGAAATTCGCACAGGACTATTTATTGCTCCGAAAATTGTGAAATATTGTCAATGATGCCTCTAAGTATGTTTTAATTACTGTCCAAGTTTCGTTCAATTCAGAGTTGTCTTGTGCATATAATAAATTCCTGAGCAATTTCTGTAATTGATTTTTAATTAACTCCACGAATATTATTTTTAATAAATTTCAAGTCTCCTGTATTCTTTATTGAAATATCTACTTGAGATAAATCAATCATTGGATAATTTAGCTTCGTGGATTTATTAGGAATTAAAAACTCACAGTCGATCTATTTTCAGTAAAATATTCAAAAAAAATCATAAAGTGTCAGAAAAATCCAAAAATATTAGTGTAGCTTCATTTCATCATATTTATCTTCCACTAAATTTTTCATAATTTTTGCATATAATTTGCACGAAAAATTGCATAAAAACTCTAAAAACGTTTGCATTTTTCATTTGCGCATCTTAAAGCCAAAAATTCCAAAAAAATACATTTCGCACTCATTGTTAGATTAGGTCATTAGGAAAAATATCACTTGGCTAATTTTGACTTATTTTCAAATAAAAATTAATTTTGGCTAAGTCGGTTGATTTCTTGTTAACTTAATCCAATTCATATTTTGCATTTGGCATTTTTATTGCATAAAAAAAATACCAAAAAAATCCCACTTGGAAAATCATAATCTAATCACTCTAATTTGATCCCGAGTTGTTCCTTTGCCTCCTTGAGTCGACCCTGGGGCTTGCCCAGGCTAAATAAACATAAAACCGTACGATAATTCATTCGTTGATTATTCGATTCGTGCGGTTATTTTTGATCGACGCGGATCTATCCGACTGCAACGCACTAGTCAATAATACGACATTAAAAGGGTAGAACCGCGGTCCGTCATAGGTGCACATATCAAGTTGCTTTGATGTATATAGTTGAAAAAAAGAAAACCCTACATTAGTTTTTTTACCATCTCAAGTTGCATCGATGTATATATACGTCAATTTTTTATCTGATTGGAAATACATTTTTGTCTGATTAGAATTGCATGCATCTCTCCGACGACGAGATCCATCTTCGAGTTCTTTTAACAACAAAATGTGTCTATAGTGACATATATTTGAGAACTTTCTCTGATTTATCCAATTATTAAAAGCATATAACATTGAGTATTATTCATTCGAAACCATAATTTAATTTCAAAAAATAGAATTCACAGTAAATGGAAAATTCATTGCTATATCATATTCACCACTCATAAATAATTCCAGCTTTGATTTGCTTAAATAATTGCTTGATTTAATCTTTTTATTCCCAATCCCAACTCAGTGGGATAATTGTCGGATCATTTTTCAAAATTAATATAAATGATTGGATCATTGTCTAATTACAAAGGTTACTGGACTTACAGTACAATTTTCTACAGCACTTTTGGGCAAATTATTCTAGATCTCCTCAACTATGTATTTGATTGATTGAAAGCCCTCCTAGTACAGGATTTTACTTTCTGATCCTCACATCAAAGATTCTTACCCTTGGAATAGATATGTTTAGAGATGGTTGATTTTGGAGATGAATGTAGTGATTCGACACGACCGTGGAAGGGTACAAGGAGCTAGGCTACTCGCGCTAAGATCCCGTCTTCGCCGTTGGGGGGAACATGCACGCGATCCGGCAGGACATGATCCTGCTCGAGAACCATATCCCTCTCTTCGTCCTCGACCGCTTCCTCGTCCTCCAGATGGACCTCCCACTCGACCGTTGTGGCTTAGTTTCCCCCTTGGTGGAACAATTCTTCGACCTCCCTCATGCCCTACGACGAGCCCCTCCTCGCCTCTCACGCCGCAAGCTTGAGTCCATCCAAGTGAAGCATGATGTATCCGCCTCGTTCGTCCCCCTGTCTGACAATGGGCTTCACTGCCTCGACGTCTTCGAACGCAGCCTCCTACGTAAGGGTCCTCAACCCGTACCTAGTGTTTGGACCAGGCATAGGTCCCAGAACCATCATTGTAGCCTACCGCATGTATTCATTTCATGTGTATTTTCTTTTAAGCATGCAGATATAGATGCACGCGCACGCACACACAGACACACATGTACATACACACCTGTGTATGTATCTGTTTCCTTCTGAACTCAAAATCCTGACTCTATCACTGCTAGGGTTAACCACTACTACAGCCACCGATGGAACACGTGGCGTACGAGCATGAAGCACAACTACTTCAGCAACCCCTATGGCCATCATCTAGCTCCTTCGTGGGGTGGTGGTCCTTCTCGTGCTCACCACGGCACAGATATACTACACCGTCTGCGCCTACCACAGCCCGTCAGGCTAATTCTTTTCCATTTTTGGTACTTTTCTTTCTTCTTTCGCGATCGAGGTTTGATTGAGGGTGGTTTTAAGCTTGATTGAAATTGTGTGGGTGTGCGTGTGTGTGCGTGTTGCTATTTGGTTGTATAGGATTATTTGATGGTATCATGTTCCTTGACGTTGCGCAACAAAAATAAACGGGGACTTTTGATAAGGATCAATGTGTACTATATAAATTTCATAAGGATGTAATTGCAAATATACCTAGCCGATCCGTTATCTGAATTCGGGTAATCGGGTGACCGTTTTGATTTACGAACCAATCTGAACAAGTTCTTCAAATCGGTCGAGCCATCCCGTTTGGGACCTTAATTGGGCCTGTATTTTATACGTCGCAGTAAATTTAGGGACACTAACAGAAAGGCATTATTGCAAAGTTCTGAAAGGACACACGTGCAAAATTCATGTTATTTATATACTTATTTAAAAAATTAAATATTCGTGTAATACATTGAGGCCTACAAATTTCAAGATGCAATAATTCTTTTTTATGTGATAATGCAAACATTTCAAATGTGATTTAACTCATACAACATCAACAACAAAATCTTTTTCCATAATTAAGTAGATCAATTACATGGATTCTTTGTCTTCATTCAGATCTATTTTGGATCAGTTCTGAACTTATATGCATAAAATTAAAATCCCAATTTTTTCATTGCAACGATCCGACTGTTATGAGGCAACTTCTTAAATAGTATTTTTTTAAAAATACTATTTAAAAAGTTGTCTCCGATTATTTTATGTTGCACACTATCTTACTTATATATATCCTACATTTTGCATTTACATTGTAGTTAATCCAAGAGAAATTTGGCAATGATTAAGAGAAAAAAAATCAATGAATAGCCCTTACTATATGATTTCTTGCCGGTAATATAATAGGGAAACACGTGTATACCCCATAGGGGAGCTAACTTATCTCCCTGCTTCATTTTTCACGTATTTTTCTAATTTTTTGAAATTAAAAATCATGTAAATTCATTATTAAATCCTTATATTATGTCATTAAAATTTCATGCGAAACAGAGATTCCTACGGCCTCTATCCAGATGGGGTTCATTTAAAAAATCCTATGACCGTTAAAAAATGACTATTTGGATGGAAGTCGTACACAAAAATTTGAATGATATAATGTGGGGATATAGTGATGAAAATTTACGGAAGAAATTTTTAAAAAAATAAAAAATAGAGAAAATGAGGCGAGAGGAACTAAGTTAGCTACTCTCGAGGCAGCTCCATTTTCTCCAATATAATAATGAATATGATTTTTATTGTGAAATTAAAAAATCAAATACAATTTTAAGATGATTTTTTATCATTCCTATATCTTTTAACATTGAGAGATATGACACAGGATATTCAATTACTGTAGATCAAAACAAAAGGCATATTCGTTACAAAAGGTACAAAAAAATGATGTTTAACCATATACTTTTTCGTTAAATTTCGTATAGGTCATTGTTAATTTAGCAACGATCTAAAAGAAATAAAACGAGAATCGTCGTGATATGATTTGTTGTTAGAATACGGTAACGAATAAGATTTTTTCACAAATTTAAAGGATCAGCAATGAGGAGGATTCTTAAATTACTCAATGCCATAAATTAATTTTATTTGTAGTGATATATACATTGACATTCAACATGTCTTCATCCCTTTCGGGTTTGGTACCTTTGGGTTCTTGGCGTCTGAAGTTGTAGAGCTCCTTAAGAGGGTCTAAAAAATTATGCATAGTAATGTTCTGGTTCCCAGATTTATGGATGTTGTGTTCCGAAGACTTGGATTTACCATCCAAAAGGAATTGACGGCGTAGCTTGTTGCCTGTCTCCCAACAGTTTCTTTGTAATCTTGATCTATTAAATAGTAAATATAATTACATTTGTTAAAATTTCACGGTGGAATTATAAAACAAAACTGATCAGTTAATATAACACTGAGCTATTAATATCAAACATCAGTACATGTAATGGGAAACAAATACGATCTAGAGTCTAGACCAAACCATGCAGCAGATTATTTAAGTGGACTATATATTTAATATTTGAAAAAAAACTATAAATTTGACAAAATAATCAAACATGAAACGAACTCACCAATGTGGAAATCAGTGTAAGAGTTTGAATATTAAGTTGGATGAGAAGAAGAGATCTTCTCAAGCAATTGCAGAACCTCCTTCATCGCCGGCCGCCGCTGCGGCACGGCCGACGCGCAGCTCAGCGCCAGCCGGAGGCAGCTCGCAACCGCCTCCTCCCTACCGTCCAGCTCACCTCTCATCGCTGCGTCGACCATCCTCACTGCCCTCCTCCCGTCGTCCGCCGCGGGCCAGCTCTCGCTCCACGCGGAGATCTCCGCCTCCGACAACGCCCTCCCGACGAGCAATTCAAGCAATACTACTCCGAAGGAGTACACATCCCACTTGGCATTGGGCTTTATGCTCCGGTAGATCTCCGGCGCGACGTAGGGAGTCGATGGCGCCGTGCAGTAGGGGCTCGCGGTGGCCGGGGAGGCCTCGTGTAGGCTGCCAGTCGAGAGCGTCGACCTCTTGCTCCCGAAATTGTGGAATGATTCCGACGCGAGCCCGCGACTGCTCCCGCGGAGGAGGAGGAGGCGGTCGAGGCCGTAGTCGGAGATCTTCGGCTCCATGTCGACGCCGAGGAGGATCTTCGACGGCTTGAGGTTGCCGTGGACGGCTTTCTTGTCGTGTAGGTACGCGAGCCCACGAGCGACGCCTCTCGCGATGCGGATGCGGATCTCCCACGTTATATGATAAGGAGATCCTCCCTGTTTTCCTGCGTATACGCAATCAAATTTCAACCAAAACCGTTCTAAAAGTTTTAAAAATCGGATGGGACATAAACCGATCAATCTTCGGTTTGATTTAATTGGGTCGAATCATCAGTTTAAACTGGTAAGATCGGTGATGATATTAGCAAGATGTCATCATTTCTATCGAGTCGGAAAAAATCAGACCGGGCTAAATTTACTGGTCCGACCGATCGAACCGATTTTTGAACCAATAAAACCGGATACATATACGGGTAAAATGGGGCTGCTCTCATGGCGGGAGCTAACTTAGCTCCCCCGCCTCATTTTGCACGAGTTTTTTTATTTTTTTTGAAAATTTTTCTGTAGATTTTCATCAATATATCCCTATATTATGTCAATAATTTCGTGCGAAACAGAGACTCATACGGCCTCCATCCAGATGAGGTCGTTTTTAATAATTCTGTTACCGTTAAAAAATGACTGTCTGGATGGAGGTCGTAGAAGTCTCTGTTTCACACGAAATTTTAGTGACATAATATAGGGATATAATGATGAAATTCCACGGAAGAATTAAAAAACCCAGCGAAATGGTGCGGGGGGAGCCAAGTTAGCTCCCCCTAGGGGGCAACCCCATTTAACCCTACATATATATATATATATATATATGTATTTATATATCAATGAAATAATTGTTTAAAATGTAAATTTATCAATAGAATAATATGATTGTCTATTTTCGAATAAAACTCGACAAAAGATAGTTACATTTTCTAGCATTATGTATGGATATGATATTGTATATAGTTACTTCTAGAAAATTACTCTAAGAAAGTAGTGACACAAGTTATATATCAAAAAAGAGAGGGACATAACTGAAATTGCAGAAGTTAAGAAGAGCAAAAGAGATAAAATTCTATTATTTCATTTTTTGAACTATTACTTTTTGAAAATATACTAAATCATCAAAATTGGGACAACATGGGTCAACCCGGTCCGATCATCGATCGGACCCAATTTTTTATTTTCTTTTCTTTTTAAATGAATTACATAAAACTGGTTGAACCGACCGAACCGGAGTCGATTCCTAGTCCAACCGGTCCGCCCGACAGATCCGATCGGGTTTTTTTAGACCATTCTAACGGTTAACAGTCAAAATACATGTGCACAGAAGCGGAGAAGAAGACATACAATACTTACGGTAACGTAAACCGACGAGGCTTCCGTTCGGAACGTACTCGCAAATGAGAAGCTTCTCCTCCTCGCCCCAATAGAACCCTTTGATGGCGACGAGGTTCGGGTGGCGGAGCTTCGCCGCCGCCCGGACCTTCGCCTCGAAATCTTTTGCCTTTACCGCCGTCGACTCCTCCCCTATCCTCCGCACCGCAAACACCCTCCCGTCGCCGAGAACCGCCTTGTAGACAATGCTCCCCCCGCTCGCACCCAATACGTACGCCGACGCCTTCAGTAGCGTCTCCACGTCCACCTCCTCTCCGCCGTCCACCGTCACCACGATACCCTCCGGTGCCTCCACTGCAACCTCGCTGTTGTCGGTATCGCTCGTCAGCCCTTTTCTCCACGTTGCAGCCACAGCCTTTAGTAGCACCGCAACTCCTACGAGCAGACCGACGGCTATGCCGGCGATTGCCGCCGGATGCAGTCTCCGGCCGCCAGCGGGTTCTCCCTCCGGCATTGCCGCAAACGCCGGCGGGGAGTTCCGGCGTAGCCGGGGGTTGGATGATAGGTCGATGACGGCGACTCCGGCAGCGAAATTCATTGGGATCTCACCGGAGAGATTGTTGCCGGAGAGGTTGAGGTACCGGAGCCCCCTGCCGCCAAACCCGCCTTTCGGGAGGGGTCCGTTGATGGAGTTGCAGCTGAGGTCGAGGTGCTCGGCGCCTGGGAACCCGCCGGGGAGACGACCCACAAAGTGGTTACCCCGTAGCGACAAGAACGTGAGGTTGCGGAGTCCGGCGATGGCCGCCGGAATTTCACCGGTGAGTTGGTTGCCGGAGAGGTCAAGTTGCCGGAGATCCGTAGAGTTGATGGTGTTCGGGAGGTGATCAGAGAAGGAATTGCCAGAAAGGTCGAGGTGACGGAGGTGCTCGATGGCGAAGACGTCGGCAGGAAGCGAGCCGACAATGCGTGCATCGGGGAGAAGGAGGGCTACAACACGGGAGGCCGAGGCGACGGAGGCGCAAGAGATGCCGTTCCACGAGCACGGGGTGGCAGAGGAGTAGTCCCACGAGGAGAGAGCGGAGGAAGGGTCAGAGACTACGGAGTACCGTAGGGAGAGAAGGCGGACTCCGTCGTCGTCGAGGGCGACCGCAAGCGGGAAGAGGAGGAGGAGGAGCTTCACGGTGTTCATGGTGGTGGTCGCACTGGTGTTATTAGCAGAGATTAGCTATATATATTTATAATCTTATCTAAAAAAAACTTAGGCCCTGTTCGTTTGGGGTATAAGAAAGAATGGAATAAGGGGAATAAGCCCCCAACACGCTTCCCCGTGGTACGACTATTCCCCATTATTTCATCTTATTTCACTCTTATTCATATCTTTATCCCACCTTACCTACCTTTATTTCACCTTATTCTCATTATTCTTATCCTCCAGCCGAACGGAGAATAGACCCTTATTCCCCTTATTCCCCATTCTTATTCCTGCTTATTCTCCTACCGAACGGGCCCTTAGACATTATTGGAGAAGGATTGTCTACTGTAGCAAAGGGCTCTGATAGTGATGTAAGCACGGGAGCCGTTCGATCTTAATCGAGTCGTTTCCATGAATTCGTACTTTTTGTGATTTCGAAACATACGATTTTGTAGGAACCGCTCGATCAAGATCGAGCAGCTTCGAGGCATGCATCAGAGTCTATCGCAGCTCTTGCTACAACAGACGATCCTTTTCCGACATTATCTATAGTCTAAGATAGTCTGGGGGTGTGAATGCAAATGGACCAATATAAACAAGAGGAGTGGAAGGAAAGGTGGTCTCACCTGCTGCAGCAGTAAGAGATGGGAAGAGTCTCTAGTGTTTGGAGTGGAGTTGGCGAGAGAATCCAATTATTTGATTAGTGATAATTATGGGCATCTAAATTAAAATCTAATGCATGTGGATTACTTTAGTTTCCAGTTGTCTTTTGCTTTAGATTAGAGTTGTTGGAAGAAGATGGAACAGAACCAATGTGTGGGGATCCACACGGGTTTGTCAGAAAGGGAGGAATTTGTTCTTCCATTAATGGGTGATACTTAATAAACTAATTAAGCTCACGTTAATTAATTAATTTTGTCCAGTTGTGTTGATGTGTCAGTACCCAATACTAATAGGCTTTGGTGTTGTGGTTGTCAACGGCACGGTCAGTGTGGTCACGGGGGTCGTCCGATGTGATCCGACGGTCTCGATCGTCCGATTGAGATCTGCCCTTACGATGTGACGGGGTTGTAAATCTGATTTTTTTTGCAGGAAGAAAGAAGGGTGTTAAATTTACTTGCAAGTTTTAAGGGCCTAATAATAAATAGAGTAAATTACAAAAAAAAGTTCGTGAAGGATACACCTGATTTCAATGTTTTTAAAAGTAACAATGTGGTACCTTAACTTTTATATTTTTATCAAAGTGGTCCCTGACTATTGAAATGTAAGGTTAAAATGACAGAATAATCAACTAAATTTCTTTAGTGAAGTTCGGATACCACATTATTACTTTTTAAAGTTCAGGTATGACATTGAAATCAGGCGTATAGTTCAGAAACTTTTTTTTGTAATTTACTCTAATAATTATTATCCTCAAATTTAGGGTAAATTATAAAAAAAAACTTTACACAATTGAGACTCTTTTTGTAATTTACCATTAAATTTTAATACTACGCATGATAGAAATACTTTCGAGGGTTTTGATGTAAATATAATTATACAAGGTTAAATGTAATCAAGGTTCAGAAAAGCAATATGTGTTTGTGTTCGAACAGGTCACCGAATAGTGAGTAAGCAGTATGCGAGGACATATGCGGGGTATATACGATTATACATGATTTTCTAAAATTTTTTATTTAAAACAAATAAATATCTACAAAAATAACTACAATTGAACTAAATTTATGAATAAATATGGTACAATAATAGAAGATTCAAGAAAAATAGCTTTCAACTAGATATCACAACAATCAATCCACCAAAAATCAACAGAGAAAGTTAGCATGCATATTAGTTGGCAATAATTGTCAAAATATGTAAGTATCTGACGACAAAGCAAAAATCAACACAAATAACATCAATAATGTACTAACTAAATATTAAAAAAAAGACATGTACATCAATGAAGCTATATTTTATATAAAGTTTGACATCAATTCCAAAGAACAATGGATGTTTATGATTTCATTTAATTTCAAAAAAATAAATATTTGAACATTCATAATCGTCCCATGATCCATACAATTAGGGTTTATAAAGGGATATGTTAAACTTTCTGATTTATGTTATTCAATGTAACTTCAACAATTATCGGATTCACTAAACCTTGAAGCGGTCGCATGACCTGAATATGCGGCCGCACATCCCGCATGTGCTTCCCACTTATGTTGAAGGGCAGCATACTGCTGCGCTTGAAGTATGCAGCGCGCCAAGAAGGATGCATAGGCATATGCGGCCGTACATGCGTTCTTAACTGGATGTAATCATGGAATTATACAGGGACACACATGTAAATAAAATTATAGTGCTCATTATGCAATTAGTAGGATCTTACGGACTATAGTGTAAAAATCCAAAAGAAAATTTAGCATGTTTGATTGGTTGGAGAAAAGAGAGGCAGATCTGCATGTGCATTATAGTACCATTATTGCTTCTCCCTTAAGAAATCTTAGTTTCTCATTTTTTTATACAGTGAATAATTACACAAAAATTCCTAAATTATATACTCGTTTTCAATGTTGTACTTGAACTTCAAAAACTAACAATGTGATACATGAATTGTGATTTAAGGTTAGAAAAACCAATTTGTTACCTAAGTTTCGATAGTCAAGGACCACACCGAGACAGATTTTCAAGATAGAATACCACATTGTTACCTTTAAAAGATTAGGTATGACATTGACATTAAACTCAGGTTTATTGTTTAGGAATTTCGGCTAATTTACCCTTTAATATATCCAAATCCGATACAAAATTATTGTATCAGTAAAAAAAGATTTTGATATGTGTATAAGATATTTGATCTAAAATGGAAATACTTACATATAATATTTTGATATCTATAAATATTCATATATATATATATATATGAGAAAAAAGGACATTTCTGCCCCATTTTAGCATTTTTTAAAATATCATCAAGTAATTTCATAATTATATCTCTATATTATGTTATTCCAACTATGTCAGAAACAGTCACTCCCCTGCCCTCCATCCAGAACAATTCGATTACAACAGTTCTGATACCATTAGAATTAGACAGTCTATATGGAGGACATAAGAGTCTCAGTTTCTGATGAAATCTAAATGACATAATATACAAATATAGTGATGAAAAGACATGACGGTAGTTTCAAAAAAATTAAAAAGTATGCCGAAAAATGAGGCGAGAGTAGCCTCATCTCTCTCTCTCTCTCTCTCTCTCTCTATATATATATATATATATAAACATATATACACACAGACATACATATACACACATATATACATGCACATACATATACATATGATATCTATTATCACACATACATATTATATTTAATAAATTTTTTTATTTATACGACATCCGATGCATGCATATTTAAGTTAATGTATACAATGTTTTGTTACGTAGAGCAGTGTACCTACCATCGAAAAGATCGTGGTTCAACCCCCAGCTTGAGGGAGTATCTGGCGGGCATCGTAAAGAATAGATTGAATCTTTAAACATGAATTTGATAAGAATCTATGTTGCCGACCATACTTAAAGTGGGAGAAGGCTTTATCTTTTTTTTTTTATAAAAATATTTTTGTTATGTTGATTGAAACCCATTTTTCAAAATATGTACATTTTAAAATCTGTCAATATTAGCTACTCTAAATTTAATCATAGATTTTACTTATTGATATAATAAAAATACGGTTATTATTATATGATGTAGACTTAAATTTGTTATTATACTATTTTATGAATTTTTTTATACTTGTATCTTTCCGAGATTATGCAATTACAATATACCCAAACTTTTTTGCAATAACACTTGTGTTGCTATATTCTTTCAAAATTCAAACTACATTTATACCCTTACACATTGACGGAACGATAGGATTGTGAACTTTGTAAAAACAGAGAGGCACAAGTGTTATTATAAAAAAGCCAGAGGTGTGATCGTAATAGGAGAATTTAGGAGGGATACACGTGTAAAAAACCCTTATGTTATTCCCATATTATTGATTTTTTTTACTTTGGAGCAAGTTTTAAAAATCGAACCGGACATCAATACGAGCGAGTATCGGTTTTTAATTTTTACAGTCGGACCAATGGGACCGACCGATGGAACCGGTGATGACATCAACAATTCATAAAAATAAGAAAAGACCGAGCCATTGTACTGTTGGTTTGGTTCGTATGATTTAACTGGATCGAATTGAGTTAGACCGGTAGTATCGTACAAATAAATATGAAAAATACTACGTCATATCTTTAAAAGTTCTATATACTCGTGTCCTTCCTACTTTTCCAATAACACTTATACTCCTTTTTTTTACAATTACACCCCTCTATATTTTTACAAAATAGATAGTAGTGACATTTTATTAGTACAAGAGTGCTTGTATATTATACCAACATAAGAATAATATTATGGATTTTATAAGAATATAGGAATACAAGAGACATTGATAAATGTTAGGGGTATAGATATTATTAGAAAAACTCAAAAGGGCATAATATTTTGTAAAATTCATGTTTGTGTGATGTATAAAATTAAAATTTTTAAAACTATTTAAACGTAAGCTAATAGTAAATGTTTTTAAGTTATTACTTCTCATAGTATAACTATGACATATTCTTCCTTTATTGTTGTTAGAAGTAGACAAACACGTGTAATATGTGAGACGGGAGGTAATGCTTATATGGAAGAAAGTGAGAGGTAATAATGAATCATTGACGCATATGGAAGGAGAAGAGATAAATGAGTACTATATTATTGGTTAGAATGAGACAAGATTACAAATAGTTTTTAAAAAGTTTACATTTTATTAAATTATCAAAATTTATTTTTTTGGTCAAAAATCGGTGGTTGAACCGGTGGTTTGGTTCAATTGTTCAACCTGGTTTAAGCAATCCAATCGGGTTTTGATTGGTTTTTAGTTTCTGAATAAAATCCGGATGGTTGAACCGTTTTTCTTCTGGTTCTTGGTTTAACCAGTTGAACTAGTCGGTTCAGTTCGGTTTTTAAAACCTTACTTTGGAGAGGATCGGTCCCATTAAAATAGGAAAAAAAATACTTTTATTATAATTATTAAATTAAATACAGGGGAGTGTGGGTTACTTCTACCATCAAACCATAAGGTGGATTCGAAATAAAACACTTAGCTTAAATCATGATGATTTATTTGAGAAATTTGTGCACTCAACCCCTAAGAACTTTCACAATAATTATTGATCTATTATCTATATTATAATTATGTAACGATCCCTGCACAATATCCTTATATATGTTTGACCAACAGATAAATTTTTTATATAAAATCTTAAGTATTTTGACCGTTTGTGACATTATCATGAAAAAAATAAGCACATATACCTAGTGTGACTGATAAAATTTACAGGGATGCAAATGTAAAATTCCCTTTGATATGCATGTGTTTGAACTTTGACCTGTCCATCATTCGAACTTATATATATGTCCTATTTGTTGCACATGGTGGATGCCACCTCGATATCTAAGATTTAATATTCGCATCTCGACAAATAGATTAAAGTCACTTCACCTCAATCATTAAAAAAATCGTTTGCCGATAAATGCTCTAAAATCACTGCAACAAAATGAATCTATACACTAAATCCGCTAAATCAATCGTTATATTATTCATTGACATATATGTGATAAATTATTTGTTGTAAATTAATTTTCATAATTTTACGTTTTTGCAATAACATTTGTACCCGTGATTTTTACATAATTCACAGTGTATTGTTCTTCTGTTAGGGTATAGGTGCAGAACAGAAAGGGTAGTACTATCGATTTTGTAAGAATACATGGACACACATGTTATTTCAAAAGAAACAGAGGGATTATACATACATGGACACACATATAAATATAGAGAATTTTACACTTGCGTCGTTCCGAATTTAGCGGGGAGTTCGCCCGACTTGGGGACCTAGTTGCTATCTTATGTAGAAAATTCGACAATATGATCGTGGTTGAACATTTATGCCACTGTATTTTTTGTAATTACACTGTGCACATATATTCTTACAAAATTCACAATATTATCTTTCAGAATATAGGAGTATAAGTATAATATAACAATCGAAGAGCGCTACAATGAATTCTTGTAAGAGTAAAGGGATACAAGAGTAATTGCAAAAGAATTAATAGCACAAGTGTGTTCCTAGAGAAATTCGGGATGACACTAGCTTAAAAATAAAAAATGTATATTTTAAAGTTAACTTTATATTATCGTAAAACTAGCAAAAATAAAATATCGGTACAATAAAAAAATCCATCATGGTATTATTTACAATAAAATATAGGAATTTTACCTCAGGAATCCTATAAAATTTTCTAATTACCTCCTTGAACTTTGAAACAACCTAATTCCCCTCTCGACTCCGTAAACTTGGTAACTCTTACCCCATGAGCCCTGCGGTTAACTCTCATCCATTGAACTGTTAAAACTAATCAGATTTTGTTAGTTTCTTATATATATTACCCTTTCATTTTCAAAAAATTACAATAACTACCCTTCTCCATACCCCCTACCCTCCTCCTCACATCCATTTCCCCACCCAGAACCATCTCCACCCATCTAACTCTTCCTCTTCCTTCTCCTCCGGTCAACCGTCCACCTCCTCTGAGATCGACGGTTGTGACAATGCCCAGTGAGCACGCAACAGCTAGGTTTGGTGCAGCCTTCGAGGACGACGACCCCTGCTCCCCTCCTCTCCCGCCTCTGCCCGCAGCAGGAGTGCCCTCACCCTCCACCGCCTCCTTTTCCTCCCCTTGTTCCTCTGCCCTGTCCACTCCACCGCCTCCTCCTCCTCTCTTTGTTCCTCCACCCTCGCTATCCTCCTCCCTTGCATCCGCCCGCAGTAAGAACTCCTACCCCCACGCCCTCCATCGCCTCCTCCTCCTCCCCTTGTTGCCCCACCGCCGCCCCCTCGATCGCCACCTCCTCCTCCCCTTGTTGCTCCACTCCCGCTCCCCTCCTCCCCTGCCTCCTTCGCCTCCCCTTGTTGCTCCACTACTGCCACTGCATCGCCTCATCCTCCTCCCCTTGTTCCTCTACCCTGCCCCCTCCACCGCCTCCTGCTCCTCCACCTCGTTCCCCTCCTTCTCCGCCTCCGCCTGCTGCAGGAGCCCCTATCCTCTCCCCCTCCACCTCCTTCTCCACCTCCCTACAATGTATTTATTTAGCAGCAATAAATACTTGATTAATCGATTTAAGAATTCATCCTAAAAAAATTCTAAAAACTATTTTCTTGATCTCAAGACATGGTTTATCCGTGAAAATAGAAAATATTTTTATGATTTGGTGAATGGATGGAGATGTGGTGAAGAGAGAGAAAATGAATATAGGAGGAAGAAGAAGATGAATAGATGAAGAAGAAGAGGTAGAAAGATATAAGGAGGTGGAAGATCCACCATCCAATGCACCTATGGTTAGATTAACCCGTGTTATTGACTCAACTAAAAGTAAAAGTAATAGCATGGTTTGTGAAGTAAGACGGAGCAAGTTTACCTGATTGAGGGAGGAATTAGGTTGTTTCAAAGGCCAAGGAGGTAATTGAAAAAGTTTATAGGGTTATCGGGTAAAAATCCCTTAAATATATATTGTTGCGAAACTGTTTTTCATAAAGGATGCCACATACATTATTGTATCATTGGGACTATCCATATATCAACATATTTTTTTAAAAAATAACAAATCGACATTAAATTCTGAAGAAAAATTAGCAATGATTAGCTAAAATTTTGAAGAAGAAAGAACAACAATGCATAAGTGTCGCTATATTCATCATCGCTGATGATAAAACAATAAATATTACATCCATCGCTGATTTCATTTATAAAAAAATCGCAACAAAAAACATCATCGTTGAATATTTAATAATAATTTAGTGAAGGATTTTAAAAAATGTGTCATTATAGATCCATTTTGTTTACACGTTGCAATACCTTTTGCTGCAAAAATAATCCCATTGTGATTTCAAAATTTGCCATAAATGTAATTCGAATATTTAGATGAGTAAAATACGTGAAATTAACTACGGATTTTAATAAATTTTCCTGATGACGAACATATAATTTGTTCCATATTTCCAAACAAAACTAGGTTTATATATTGAGGTTAATGGGGCTGCCCTCTTGGGGTAGCCAACATGGCTGCCCTCGCGCCATTTACGGCATTTTTTTTATTTTTTGTTCAAAAAATATCATCATGTATATTCATCCATATATCCCTCCTATATGCCATTCGAATTTCGTAAGAAACAGAGACTCCTACGGCCTCCATATAGACGGTTATTTTTTAACGGTAACAAGATTTTTTAAATCGACACCATCTCGATGGAGGCCGTAGGAGTCTCTGTTTCTTACGAAATTCGAATAGCATATAGGAGGGATATAGGGATGAATATACATAATTTTATTTTTCAAAATAAAAAAATAAAAAAATACGCGAAAATAGGGGACGGGGCAGCCATGTTGGCTGCCCCCTGGGGGCAGCCCCATTATATTAGGGCAACCGTATTTAATGGGCTCAGGCCTCGGAACAGGCTGCATATTTTATAATCCGCATCACAAATGGGCCGCTTCATTGATGAGCCCAACTCGAAAAGGTGTATCCATAATGCTCTAATTACACCACAAGTCCAAAGGGCCTGTCCATAATATTTGATGAGCCCAATTCAAAAATCACATAGAGGATTAAACTGGTCAGTTTTCGATTTGCTCCAAGGTCGGATCGTCGGTCCAACTCAGCATGACATCATCACTCTTATCGACTCGAAAAAAATCGAACCGGGCTTAATTTACTGGTTCGACGGATTGAACCGGTTTTTCTAACCAATAAAACCGGATACATACATACATACATACATACATACATACATACATACATACATACATACATACATACATACATACATACATACATACATACATACATACATACATACATATCTTTGTGTGTGTGTGTGTGTGTGTGTATTTATATAACGATGAAATAATCATTTAAAATATCAAATCTTTCAATAGAATAATATGATTGTCTATTTTTGAGTAAAACTCTACAAACGGTAGTCACATTTTTTAGCATTATGTATATATGAATATAATATTATAATAATTTACTTATAGTTGCTTTTAGAAAATTACTCTTAAAAAGTAGTGGCACAAGTTATATATCGAAAAAGAGATGGACATCAAATTGTAGAAGTTAAGAAGGGCAAAAGTGATAAAATCGTATTATTTCATTATTTAAACATTTATTTTTTTTGAAAATACACTAAACCATCAAAACTGGATCAATCCGGATCAACCCAGTCTGACTACCCGGGTCATCCCGATCCGACCATCAGTCGAACCCAATTTTTTTTATTTTCTTTTTTTAAAATAAATTACGTAAAACCGGTCGATTCGACCGAGACCGGGCTGGTTCCCGGCCCAATCGGTCCGGTCGATCGGTCTGTTTTTTAAATCCTGATTATTAAAGTGAGAACCAATGCTTCTACTTACACCACAATTATATAATATTATACTCGCATCAGTCCTCTCTCGTTTACATTTTTTTTGCTGATACATATGCATATTCGGTTATTTTTTTCCTTTTTTGGTTGTACATATATTAATTTTATTTTTTATGGGTGTGGATAAGGATATTTATATAACATATAGTTAATATGTTACACCCTACAAGGTTACGATTACGATATATTACATCTTGAAGTTATTTCAAACACTGGAAGAAAATTTTATATGTTTATGCTATTTAGTTATTTGTTAAAAATTTTATATGCTTATGCTATTTAGTTATTTTTTATTATGTTGTAATTGTAGTTTACGTAGCTTTTATTGAATCAACCATCACAGCTATAACATTGATGTATGACAATAATTTAATAATCGTTTTCATATCTTTGATACTTACATACACATATATAGGGTTAAATGAGGCTACTCACTGTTCCATCCCTATTTTTCCTATATTTTTTTATTTTTTTTGGAAATAAAAAATATGTATATTCATCACTATATCCCCCTAAAATGTCATTCCAATTTCATCAAGGGGGTCAATTTCAACAATTCTGAGACCGTTAAAATTTGATAGTCTTGATGGAAGAGATAGAAGTCTCGAATTAAGTTGAATTTTGAATGACATCATGATGACATATTGTGATCTAAATTACAATAGGTTTCATTTCAGAAAAATAAAAAAAATACAAGGGAAAAGAGGTGGGAACATGTAAGTTAGCTACAATCCGGGAGCATACTCCCTTTTCCCATATATATATATATATATATATATATATATATATATAGGATTTATTTCAAATAGGACGCAGTCCTTCCATTCCTAAGGAAGGCCGCCCCTTTTTTGTATAAAACAGGGCACTTTAGTAGAATACGTATATAGTTTGTATTATAGGCGCACGTTATAAACAGTTTTGTGTTATAATGTGCAGTTTTAATGTTTGTATTATAATGTGCAGTTTTGTATGCGGCTTTGTATTTATAACGTGCACCTATAATACAAACTATATACGTATTCTACTAAAGTGCCCTGTTTTATACAAAAAAGGGGCGGCCTTCCTTAGGAATGGAAGGACTGCGTCCTATTTGAAAGGCCCCCTATATATATATATATATATATATATCAACAAAAAATATTCATTACATGATTCTTTTAATTTACAACAAATATCGTATTTGTTACTGTATTCCTAAACACGGATCATATAACGGCTTGTTGTTCGTTGACCTTTCTTTGTAATCGATTTTAAATTTAGCAATGATTAATATAATTTTTAATAAATAATCCTACATATAAATCATCACTATATCAACCTTAAGCAATGGATATTACATTCATTGCTAATTATAAGAGTAAAAGATGGTTTGACAAAGAAGGTTTTTCAAATTCTTCGTTGTCTTAAGTCACTTTTTATTGGGTTCATTAATTTCACCTTTGTGAAAATAATCATTCTGGTTGATAAGCAGCCCTCATTTATGAAATGTGACCAAGAATTTTGGATTAAGTATACATTGGAAGAAGATAATTATCTCAAAGACTATTTAACCGGATGTACTAATGATAGAATAAATATTCCTAATTTATGGTGAAAAAAATATGAATCGTTTGCAACGAATATTATGTTTCTTGCACATTACAACAACTAAAATTGTATAATAATGGATAATATTCATTGTTATAAATTTACTATAACATTCAAGTTATTATTATTATTGAATCCGTATAGTAAGTCTTCCATCTATAGGTTTAAATATCGATATTGGACTTTATATCGGTACCATATCAATACGAAATTTCGGTGATATATCGGCAATATCGTCGAAATACCGCCCTATCGACGATTATTTGTGAAGGAAAGATCTTTTCAGCGGCATATATCATTATATCACTCGATATATCAATCTCATATCGATATTAGATGAAAATGTTCGGATACGAATATGAATATAAGTATAATTATATCCTTATCTATTTTAAAATATGAATACGAATGCGGATACGAATATTGACGGATGTGAAAAATGTTCTACCATATCCTTAAAAACAATGAATACGGATCGGATACAAATAATAACATAAAGTTTTAATAGATTAACTAAAATATACATGTTTACGATGATTTAAACATAAAATAAATATATTAGATAAAGTAATTTCACAACAATTATATTATTAATCATGAATACAATCATACGATATTACACACAGTTATACATAAATCTGTTACTATACTTATATACGAAAACGAATATACGAATATGAATGCAAATATTAGCGAATGTCAAAGTGATATCTATATTTGCATACATTTTAAAATGAATATGGATACAAATATCAAAACATGTATAAAACAAATACGATAGCAAATCGAATACGAATATATTGACATTCCATTCCATCCCTTTACGATATGGATATAGAGATAAAAAATATATTCTTTTTTGGCATCATACGCACACACCTCTATGTATAGTTTCCTTGATATGAAATCATACCGATTCTGTACTGCGAAATCGGACTGCAATTACTGGTATTTTTTTGTTATGGGAAGAATCTCCAGTACGGTTTGATTTACAGCCAACTCGTCCACTTGTTGTCCTTAATTAATAGAAATCTGTACGTATTCTTTGTATTAATTAATTTATAATTAAATAATTAATGTAAATTACACTTTGTCACAGAGAACCCAATTGGCCTTATTAGATCTCTTCAACAGTTGTCTTAAACAAGTTGGCATACGTGATGGCGATCTGCCTTTATGATGCACACACCCTCTTGATCCAAATTAAGATCGTCAATCAGAAGTTTTAATTAAGATGGTTAGCAAAATACTATCTAGGTTTTGTCCTGCTCAACATTTTGATTTTTCCTATACTGTATAAGTTCATCTCCGACTTCGATAGGCTAGTTGGGCGATAGTCGATGAAGTAAGTCGCGGTAGAAAACGAGCACAAACCAAACCAGTAAACACGCGTGTGCGCGGATTCACGAGGTTCATCTTTAACCGGGCTACGTCCTCGAACGGCTGCGATCGATTTCACTACATGTAGAGAAGGAAAATATGGAAGATAAGAAAAACCTTAACCCGTGCAATCATATCCCAAAGGCAAACCAATCCAGTTACCCGAATAGAAGAGAAACCGTCGGGGGCGCAGACAAAGTGGATGTTCGACTGAGTCAGCAAAACAGATAGTTAGTATTCAAGGCATATCAACGATCGAAATTAGGGTTGAACGTACTTGTGCGACGGGTATATGAAGAGCCGAAGGAGGTATAACTTCTAATCTTAATCATAGTTAAGTTATTTTTTATTTATAATCTCATCGGAAATAGGACTACGGGGTTGTAACTAGGCTAAATATAGAGGGGGTGGAGTACACCACAACAAGAGGGAATACTACATGAGGAGAGAGAGATAGGTGAGAGAACGAGATAACATTGAAAGTTGTACTCGTTCCTCTTACAATGATCTTTCTTCTCCAGTGATCGCATAAGGTGACCGCCCGTCGTTATATTTAATTGTTTTTCTCTTCATGTGCTTCTGTGATGGTGGTCAATTGTGTATCCGCATCCGTATCCGGTGGTTCGTTCCCATCAGTAATAATTAGGTTGTATCTATATGTAACCATGCACAAATGTGTAAGGTTCGCTAGTAACTGGGCTAGATTTTGGACTTACTTAGTAATCCTAAAACCCTAATTTTCCGAAGTTCGTATACAAGAGATATATCCCTCGGGCGAGTCAAGTTAGCTTCCCACACCTCTTTTATTTTTTTTAACTTTTTTGTGTTGTTTTTTTGAAACGCGTGAGGAATTAACTTATATCATTCGAAGGAACATGTGATTCAAATTTCGTAAAAACGGAACGGTTATTTCTAACACGTCCACAAGAAAGGGGCCGATTTTAGTAATTTCGAGACTATTTTTTTGAGGAAAAAATGGCCATCACCGTATATGTGTGAGCCCAAAAACTTCATTATCGATTTCAAAAGATTACAACCCTATAGATGCCCAGAACGTAAGAAAAAGACATTACATACACCAATCCTCCACCAACGCTTTAGCATGGATCACAACGTTCTCACCATACACACGCTCATTCCGGAATAGTGTCTCATTTCTGGCTGCCCAGATCGCCCCCAAATCATCGCTATCATCTCTGACCTTCCCCTTTCAGTGCATGTTCACCCAATCCCTATGCGCTCCCAAAAGTCCGCAGTCCTTTCAAAAAGCCGCTCCGGTTCCCCCAGCAGTCTGCAGCCTCAATGCGCTCCCAAAACTATTCAAATTTGATAGGTTTGATAGATGCGATAAGTTCTCAAAATGAATTGAATTTTTATTGACAACATGTTGATATTAGGTGATCTAAAATCCCACGGATGTTTTGAAAATTTCTATAAAAATGTTAATAAAAAGGGTAAGAGAAGCTAACTTGTGCCAGATTCATCACATGAAGGCCATGGAGACAAACTATTCCAAATTGTACATTACATATGAAACACTAAAGGACACGCTGCCATATATTTAAATTATATATCACAGGGATAACGGCTCTTGGAGACCTACTTTCACAGGTGCTCTCTCTGATAAGTGTATGCAAGAATACCTCGACTTATTGGATCTCTTTCCACGATTGAGGGCCCCACTTTTGGTCATGACATTTGGGTTTGGAGAGATGGTGAGTTCACAGTCAAGAAGGCTTACAACGCACTAATCAAGGGTGCTAATCTGATTCTAGAGGACCTTGTTAAGGGTTGCAGAATGATTTGGGAGTTGAGAGTTCCAACACGTATTAAAGTTTTCATGTGGTTAATGAGACATGGGAGATTACTCACCAAGGAAAGGCGGGCACATATCTTTGGTTCTGAAGATAACTCTTGCGTTCTATGCAGTTCATCGATAGAATCCGCTGAGCATCTGTTTCTGGGTTGTGCTAGGACGAGAGATTTTTGGCGGTTGTTGGATGTGGCTTGGGTTGATCATAACAATATGGCGTCATTCTGGAAATCTCTCCTCAATTCTAGATTCCGTCCAAATGCAGAGAGATTGGTGCCAATTGTGGGTGTATGGACTCTTTGGCTTGCTAGAAATGGTGTAATTTTCAGGGCAGAGAGGTTCTATGTTGAAAATGTAATCCACCTGGCTCTGACAATTTGTTCTTATTAATATATTGGGGCGGACACCTACGCATGTTTCCCTTTTTTTTGGATTAAAAAAATATATATCACACATATATACACATTTATATACATCTCTGCAACAGCTAAATAAGCAAAACGTACTGTTCATCAGCAGAAAACTACGTACAGCCAATGGCCAAATGGAATGATGCATTAATGTTGCAGGAGAAACCATATCTATCTAATATATTACTATATGATAGATCACTGGATTAGTAGGTTTCATTATTTTAATGATGGATTAGTCTTTCTTTAGTGATTAAGAAGCTTCCCTCTTAATCTAATGCATGAGGTATGACGTCATCAAGATCCAAGAAGAGATGTGGCAGAGCTCCTTTTTTTTAGGGTTTGCAGATTATATATAAAAAAAATTGCACAGGAAATAAAAAAATATCTATATCCATTCAGGTTCTAGGGTTTATAATTGATGGATGTATGCCAATAATGCAACATCCACCACATGGACGGATCAGACAGTTATAATCACATATCAGTCCAATTTCCTAATGAATACAAACAAGCGAACTGTGAACCCAGAAACAATGACTGTTAAATTTTTCAGTAATTAGTTCAGAAAGATGGATCAGTTTTTTTTTGGAATTAACTGTATTGGGATAGTTTGATGCAATTTGATGACCAATATCAAGTTGTATTAATGTATCTCAATTCCTGGAATTCAATATTTTAACCGTGTGGGGTGCTGTTTAATCCCACATAGTGGAGAGTTAAAACTGACATTTGGTTTTTATATGGGAAGTCCTGAGACTAGTCTAGAAACAGACTAGAGAGGACTTTAGACTACAACACATGCACGGGCGTGGCGAAGACCGGGTCAGTTTTGTAACCGCGCGTTTAAATTCCAAGGGATACATCCCATTATCCTCTCACGAAGCGTAATTGCCCGGACGTCTTTAAGTATCTCTTAAAGTCGTGGGCGTAGGTTACGAACATATCCCATCCTCATTCTCAACGCGTCACCTCTCTCGAGGACGCTCGTCTCCTCTCCTCTCTCGATCTCGGACTTCGTCTACGGAGGTGACTTCGGAGGATGCTCAAGTACGGTGCGCACTGTCGACGAGTGTGGACCGTCGGACCCTGGGAGCGACACGTCAAGGTCCTGTGCGCCGGTAAAGTGGGGGGCACTGTCTCTCTAAGGGGAGTCCTACGACAGGACGCTTCGGTTGTGAATTCTAACTCTCTCTCTATTTTTCTTTGTCGCATTGTTTGTCGTGATGTTTGTTTCCGGATTTTTCCCTTACTTTAATATGCACGTGGTTAAAACGAATATTTTTCTTATCAATGTTAATATGGATGCATACATACATAAATCTGTTCTGAAAACCTGTTGATAATCAGATTTATATATGTATGTTGATATCGGTTTTATCAACAGTTTTAACCTCGACGATCGTTCGAACGGATTGACGCATCGAAGGCAGATCGAATCTCAATCATATACATACAGATGGGTATGTAGGGATTGGTCTTGTCAGTTCAAGATCTAAAAGGACCCAGCTGCTAATGGAGAATCTGGCTTTCTGCCATCTATATAAACATATATATCTTCCGAAAATCGGATTTTCATGTAATAAAAGTTAGGAACAAGAAAAGAAAAAACTGATCTCGGTGGTGGACAGGGAAAAAGTTCGAGGTATCAGTAAAAAAAAGGAGGGGTGGGGGGGAGCAGAAGTGGTAGAAAAATAGTGAGCTATAAATAGATGAACAGGGAGTTAGGGTTACTGTTGAGGTGCAGGGTGATCGAAATGGGAGCATGCGAAGAGAGTCCTTTGATTAAAGCAGAGGTGTGCATGGCAGATAATAATCTGTCTCGATGTTTTGTTCTTCTTGACATATGTTGTATATATTCCTTTCTCAACTTTTTTCTGGGGAAGGAATTTAATGGGGTTCTGTCATTTAGTTATTATGTATATGGATGCCTCTGATTAAAGTCCAGAGGAGAGATTAATGTACCTGTATTTTGCTTTGGGTTTCTGTTTGAATCTGTTGGAGAGGAGGATGCAATGCGTGGAATCTTCTCTTCTCTAACAATTTTAGAAGTTTTTTATGCTTGAAAGTTGACTGAACTGCAGGATATGACATTTGTTGTATGATAATCATTTCATGATGAACAATATTCGTCGTTATGTAGTTAACTGTCAGAAGGTGATCCAAACACGCAATCAACCACAAGCAAGCAATTACGAAGAACACACATGATTTACGTAGAAAAGCCCCGCCGATGTAGCGGGAAAAAAACACGGGCGAATAGAGGTTCACTATGAGAAAAATTGGAGTACATATACAAGCAGCTCTCTTGGAACGAGACTCTCACATGAACCACAATTACTTTGTTCGCCACAGAACTAGAGTACATGGCACTAGAATAGGCTTCTAAGGAAGCTAGGTACATGGTTGAAGGGCCTTATGATATATTGTTCGCAACAAGATTAGATAATAGCCGGTACATTATGATTCTTATTGCGTGATATGCTCTGTCATGAATCAAGTGCATCATGAGAGAACCATAAACGTAAATGCAAGCTTCACTCTGTTCATATGAACGGAGAAGGCGACCAAAATGAAGAAGATCAATACGAGCCTGGAGCTAGACAATTTTGTTTCGAAAAAAGATTAGATCCAATCATCAGTTAAGAAGAAAACCAAGATTACAGCATCATGGGATATAGAGAGAGAGAGATGTCCAGGGGTCCGCACAGATGTGGGACATAAATAAAATTCCTAAGCATCAGCATGCAAGTGCAAAATAGAGTTTACATTGTCTTAAACCCGTACCAAAAAAGTGACACCTGCTCTAAATTCGATCACTAAATTGAACGTTTATGTAGAGTCAAAGGAGTATGCTTTTTGGAATTGGACACGTGAAGTGGGAAAGCTTTACTGTCGAGAACGCCAACTGGGGCAGCAACCACCTTGAGTAACAAGTTCCAATATCGTTTGGAACTTTCCTAAAAATCAATGGCGACCAATATCATTTGCATTAGTAATGCCTGAAATAAGTCCCTAGAGTCAACTGTCTTACAGTTAAAATGTCGTTGCTATCCTCTGTGTTGGGGATATGAAACCAACCCGATGCGCAATCAAGAACACCACGGAAGCACATGAATAATAAGACAACATAATATAACTACTTTTAATCACTTCTCACGGCCATCGGAAAAGAAAGTTCGCTAAAAAAAGAACGCTTACAACTTTCTCAACATGTGATTGTGTCGGGAGGCAATGCATCAACCCCCCTATATATAAAGCACAAGTACAAACCCATGGTCCTATATCCATTATCAGAGTCAGAGTCCAAATCCTATATGACCAGTAATCCTAATCGATGGAACTCATGATCCTAACACTATGTGCACTCTCCCTTCTTTAAGGATCGTTCGGCGCCACCCAAGGACGTAGCCCAATCACTGTAGATTATCGTCATCCTGTGTTTTCTCTGCCACAAGAGGAATATATCGGGTCTCCAAGGTACTCCATATTAGGAACAAACAACCGGATATGGATGCAATCGACCATCACTACAGAAACACGTGAAGAAGGGAACTATCATATATAACGATGGTCGGTTACCACTCGCAACTACCAGAGAAGAAATATCACTATAAGAGGAACTAGTACAACTCTCTCCCGACCTCGCTCTCTCACCTCTCTCTCTCACGCTCTTTTCTCTTGCGGTATTCCCGCTTGCAGTAGTTGTGAGGCAAAAATGCCTCCATCATCTTCTACATATAGTCCGGTTACAATCTCATGTTCCTAATTCCAATAGGACTATAAACAGAATAAAACTCAACTAATATTAGGATTAGGAATTTAATCTCATTAGGATTCATAATCGTAATTTAACTCTAATCCCAACACACTCCGCATATACCGGCAACACAACCAGTGACTGAAGCGACTCCAAAGAACACATGATTTAAGAACAAAGCAAACACCCAAAATCAAACAACCAGTGAAGATAGCGAATCAGCTTGCGATCCAGTTCATAAACAAACAGAAGCAAACATCGATCACACCGGAACCCTAGAAGATGCACCCACTGCAGTGCAGGTACATCAGGAACAAGCAGTGGTAGAGAGAGAGAGAGAGAGAGATCTATACGCGAATCCTTCTCGCGAGAAAAGCGGCTCTTTGCCTCCCCACATTATAATAACAGCAGCAGCAGAAGCTTTTCATGATCGGTCCTCTCAATACGATCCAAACTTTGCTCTCCTCCCTCCTATTATTATCATCACATCGATCATCATTAATACCACATAGATAAGATATCCTCACAGTAAAAAACGCGTCGCAGTTAAAAACAAGTGGAGCTCAAAACACTCGCAGCTCTTAATAACCTCTCTCTATCTTTCTCTCTCTAGAAAGCTTAGCAGGCTCTCGTATAAAGCATCACCACAGGGCAGAAGAAGAAGGAGATTGATCGTCCAACTTTGAGAAGCAGCAGAAGAAGAAGAAGAGGAGGCAGCACATCTCTCTCTCTCTACCTCCCTCTCTCTGATCTCTCTCTCTCTAGAGAAGTATACACAGTATATTTGGGGCTTCTGATTTCTTCCCGAGCCCTAAAATTTCCACTACAGTGCTTCGGTTCTGATATATTGGAGCAATTTACCGTCAAGATATGTGCTGAAGCCCTAAGCATTTGAGTAAGAAGAGAGATGCACAGCTCCTTCTGGCAGAGGGTGGACAGCGATCATGGCGGAGACCTCGGAGATGTGGTCCGCTCCGGTGGCGTGCCCACCGATCACGATCGGTGGCAATTGCCTGCGGTTGCTGAGCCAGAGGAGGAGGGAGACCACACTCTCCCTCCTCCGCAAACAAAGTTCGGGGAGTTGCAGGATCCGCTGCTCCCCGAATTGGGAATCGGACAACTGTCCGGTTTCTACAGTCTTGCCACACTCCTCTCCCCTCGGAAGGCATCGGGGGAGGAGATCCAGATCTCCCCCATGCCTCCAGTCGTCCCCCCGCTCTTGGGCAGGACCACATCCGACCCCGCGGGGCAGATCACGTCCCCGCGGAATCCCGCAATCAAGAGGAGGTAAGGATTTTGGTTATTCATCCACCCCACTGATCTCTTTCTGGAATCAGATTTAAAAATCTCGGCGTCTTTTCATGATTTGATTGAGAGATTAACTCATGATAAGGATATCATATACACCATTGGGGTTTGAATCAAATCAGTGAGACCTTTCTATCTAAAAGCAAGTACCCATCATTGAGGTCAGAGATCGTGTTGACTGACTTCCTCAATAAACTCCACTTCTCGAATTTCGATTCCAATCAATCGATTCAATTTCTCTTTTTTCTTGGATTTTTTTCTCATACCAAACTCCAGAAAAAAACATGTTACATCTCCTTATAGTCCTTAGTACATTCCCATGTATACGTTCTTACCCCCAAGCGTATTATACGAGCGTAACTCGATCGATACGTCGAATGCAGGAGGAGCTTGGCGAAGAAGGTGGTGTGCATCCCGGCGCCACCGAGCACGGGCGGGAGGCAAAGCAGCGAGGCGGTGCCGTCGGACCTATGGGCGTGGCGGAAGTACGGGCAGAAACCGATCAAGGGCTCGCCTTATCCGAGGTATATATACTCCTACCTAGCTACCTGCTACAATATACATACAATCGTCCATTTCTACATCAACATCTCATTATATATATATATATCTTCCCTAAAATCTTAAATTTATTGCAAATCATGACCATTTCAACTTTAATTTGATGGTGGTCCGAATGGGGGGCAGGTCAAATTAGATGCATGGGAGCTTGCATATATATTAAATATATCCACCAGAAAGATCTAGATCGCGACAAGAAATATATTGCACTCCAATCTTGTCTCTCTTAGATTCTTCTGATCACTTCAATTAAAGCTTAATCTATATATTATCTGCTTCTATCGTTGTCGTCATCATCATCTTCAACATTTCTGGAAGAACATGTACTTATATTTATATTTATCTGTGAAAAAAAAAGATGAAGCGTCACTTCCTGTCTCCCTTTGTTTGATCTGCATGCAGCAAAAACCGGAATATATCGAGCATTGTCATCACATGAAAGTGATTCTTTTTTAATTATCTGTTCAGTTATCGGTTTACAGGTTTTTCAATAATCGAAAATTAAAACTGGTTTACAGATTTATAATTTATACAAATATCAGACGATTTAGTTCTGCTGTGTTTTTAATAAGCAGCTCATAATATTGCAAGAAAAACTGAACATGTAACGTCCCGGGCTTAGGTCTCCGGTCCGTTAGCGGAGCATTACTGGCCCTAACAACCTCTTGGGATCGGACACATGCGGATCCGATTAAGCACTCCCAAAATGCTCAAGTCGGGTTGTTCGGTAGTAAGCTCCCCACTATTTATCCCACCCGGAAATTTCGTGTTCCACGGTATGGGATCTTTTTTTGGGGGTGTTACAACCTCCCCCACTTATATTCACAACGTCCTCGTTGCGACATGGCCCATCACTTATTCCCAATGATAGTGGCGGCTGCACGCTCCGGGTAGCAATTTCCTCCAACCTCTTTGTAGGGGCGGCTCCACCTCTCGGATAGCCTGAACAGAAGACATCGGTTCTTGTTCGATCTACGAGACTTACAGTTTGTTCTATCACACTACAACAAAATTGTGCTATAACGACGGTTTTAAAAAAATCTGTCATTAAATTAGCCGTTGTTAAATATATAATGACGATATTATTCGTTGCGAAATGAATTTTCGTACTCAAAATCAGCAACGAATAACATATCTGTCGTTATATCATTAGCAATGGTCCACATACCGACGCTTATTCGTTGCTATTTTTTAAAATATCGACTAATCATCGCTATTTTTTTAGTTCAAAATTTAATGACGATTAATTGAAATTTTGAAAAATAACGAATAAACGTCTTATGTGGACCATTGCTAATGATATAACGACAGATATGATATTCGTTGCCGATTTTGAGTACGAAAACTCATTTCGCGACGAATAATATCGTTATTATATATTTAACAACGGCTAATTTAGTGACGGATTTTTTCAAAATCGTCGCTATACCTCAATTTTTTTCAGTGTCAGAAACGTTTCTGAAATCTGATGTGCTGCAATCTGCATATATTGCACAGTCACTGAGACTAATCTGTTTCTGATCAAAGAAATTTATGATCGATCACGCAACCTGTGATTTTGTTTCCATTATCTCAGCTGTGCTTGTGGGGGGACATCTGTGATTAATGCTTCATAATTTTCTTCTTAATTGCCTGCACTGCAAGCTACATGATTCCCGATCCCCCTTTTTTTTAATCCCATTTGATTGATTGCTCCATGTTGTTAATTAACTAATTTTTGTATCGTATGCTAATCTAACACCCAGATGCACGTCATTAATTAACCACATGCACCACTGAATGGTAATTAATTAGTGGATTAGTTAGTTAGTTAGTTAATTAATTAACAAGGAGCTGGTGTATTGTCTAACATGTAGGGGTTACTACCGGTGCAGTAGCTCCAAGGGCTGCTCGGCGCGCAAGCAGGTCGAGCGCAGCCGGACCGACCCCAGCATGCTGGTCATCACCTACACGTCGGAGCACAACCACCCGTGGCCGACCCACCGCAATGCGCTCGCGGGTTCCACGAGAACCCACCCCTTCAAGAACCTCTCCCCGCCATCCTCCTCATCGACGTCGAGATTATTACCGTCGATCGAGTTACTGAAGGACATACCGGTGGATGCTTGCACCGCGAATTCGATCGATGAATCGGTGAAAGAGGAAGCGGCGGAGATCGATCGGATGCCAGTTGAAGATCCTTGGTTCGAAGATGAGTTGCATGATTCTATTCACTCGGATGATTTGTTTGGAGATCTTGGGGAACTGGGTTCGGAACCCATGGACCTGGTTTTCTCCAAGGCGTTGGATCCGTTTAGCCTGTTCGATTGGGGTGCGAACCCGTTTGAATCTGATCAAGACAAGAAGGGTGGATTGTAGCACCCACCTGTTTGGGTTTTTTGTGTGTGTGTGGATATATACATACACTAACTTAAGCATCAAATTATGATTAAGGTCGTTCTGATTTATTATTAACTTAGTTAGGGAAGATTAGGAGCGATCTGAAATTATTTCAAGGATTCACGTTTTTTAGATTAATGAACTTTGTGGTGTTTCCTGAACTATATAGTACAACAGTAGATTACAGTGCAAGAAACTGAACCTAAGGTAACGAATAATTTGAATATTAGTTAACATATTTTTCCGATATTAAAGAATTAGCAATGAATATTATCGGTTATTAAATCACCTTTTGTACTTGTAGTTAGCAACAAATTCAATATTCATTGTTAAAGGTCTATATTATGATGATTTTTTCTGTTGAATTATTCATGAAAATTCACACAAATCGTTGCGAAATTTAACAATGATTAGAAGAACAAGTCAATGAATAGCCATCGTTATATAATTCGTTGTGAAGAATATAACCACTACAAAAAGGTGACGTAAGGCAACAAATGATTTAATATTCGTCGCCATATCTTCTGTAGTTTAATATATAACAATGAATATTATGTGTTGCTTACTTATTTAAATTCACAACAAATAATGGTATTCATTGTCGTACTCCTCACAACGGATCATATAACAACGATTATTCACTACCTTTTTCTTCTGATCGTTGCTAAATTTGGTAATGGTTAGTCTGAATTTTAACGAATAACTCAACAGAAAAATCGTCATTATATGGACCATTAACAACGAATGTAATATTCGTTGCTAATTACAAGTACAAAAGAAGATTTGGTAGCAAATAATATTCGTTGTTATATCTTTAACATAAGAAGATATGGCAACGGATATTCAAATTATGCGTTGCCTTAGGTTCAGTTCTTTGTAGTGAACGAATACCATTATTCGTTGTGAATTTAAAGAAGTAAGCAACAAATAATACTCATTATTATATATTTAGCTACATAGGGTATAAAATGCCAACACTTTCTCCCACTATAAGTATATATGATCGGCTACATGAATTCTTGCTCGAATCCATGTTCAAAGATTCGACTATATTTTACAATGATTGTCGACTACCCAATGCAACCTCCACGTGGAGGGATTTAAGCCATGGTCTTTTGAGTGATAGACACGCTGCACTACCACCAGATCATTTAAGCGTGTACTACAAAATGTATGACAATGAATATTAAATTATTCGTTATCTTTGTCCACTTTTCGTACAATGTTATATATGAAATCCTAGATATACATGAAATATTAGTATGATAAGTTTAAGTAAAACAATCAAGTGTTGCACATGTACTCACGTATACATAAATAGATCTCTAGGTAGACGTTGATTATACGGGCAAAAGATTCGTGTCACTAAATCTCCATCTTGACTTTTTCTAATCCAAAAGGGGGAAACACGCATAGGTGTCTGTCCTAATATATTAATATAGAAAAAATAGAACAACCAGGACTCGAGGAGAGTCCGAATAAGGTGGATTACATTCTCAGCATAGAACCTCTCTATTTGAAAAATTACATCATTTCTAGAAAACCATAGAGCCCATAAACCCCTTATTGGTACCAATCTATCGACATTTGGACGAAAAATCGCCATCTTGACTTGAAATCCGTCTAGTGTACTGCAATGCAATGATAAAAACATGGGTTTCTTAATCCATGTAAAAAAGAATCCGTTTGTAATTGAGAGTTGCATCTATGTGTCTTTTTTAATGTAAACTTCTGTGTATATGTTTCATTTCCACATTAATAAGATAAATTAAGTGCAAAAACTTGATTCTAATGATGCAAAACAAAATAACTCTCTTTTTCTTGTAATATATTTGGATTGTTGTTGGGAACAAAGAAACAAACATGATATTACTTATCCCTATAGAAAATACAAGAAGAGAGTGGAAATATAACCATGCTAACTCTCCCCTTCTCATGTAGACCAATTTTTCATCCAACCTCCAATGTCTGATATCATGGCAATTCTCCCCTTCTATTGCGATGCACGCTAACATTACAAGTTCAAGTTTTCAAGTAATAATCCTCAGTCTCGTAAAAATAGAACCGTCTCAAACAAAATCGCATACCGTCATCGGACAATCAATTGCAAAACACACCACAGAAAACTGCTCTACTGAATGTTCTTTCTGAGAAAAGAAATCCTGCATGTCATTACATACTGACAGGCTTCAAAAACCCTAATTCTAAGTTTCTTCCTCTCCTTTTGTTTTTGTTCTCGATCCTTTTCTTGTTCTGCTAACAGAAGGCGAGGGGAGAGCAGATTAAGGAAAGGTAGAGAGGTGGGGATGCTGATGGATTAGCAACAGATCGAAGATGGAGACCCACTGACAGTGACGCACAACACATCAAGATTAATTATACATATATATAGTATGGAAGAGGGAACAATATAGTGGGGATGGGACAGAAAGCTGAGTGAGGGTACAGAAACCCTAAACAGTCGCAACGAAAAGTACGGGTATTAATTGATTGTTCTGGGGATGTGACTCGAAAATGACATGGCCGAGCAGATGGATCGATGGGAGAGGCAGAGGCCCTTTGCCCCCTCCTCTCTCTCTCTCTCTCATCCTCTCAAAGTGGACGATGGGTTGGGTGGAATGCAATACCTGCACCAAGAGAGAGAAGATAGAGAGAGATGACTTGTGGACTGATGCATGACTGATGGATGAGGATCATTTGTGCCCAGATATTGCATGGAAGATTGCCATGATGTGATGATGTAAAGGATGGTTTCCATCATATTGTTACGATGAGATGAGCGGCTGTGTCATCGATCGAATCAGTCGGTCCGGTTCGGTTTTCAAATATGGATAGAGATGACTACTTATTATAAGTAGTAGTTCACTAGTTCTGCTTGACGTGTTGTGGGTTGATGTGACAAATGATGTGACTTTAATCGCTACAGTGGTGCATGTCAGATGGATATAATATCAAGATATATCGTAGAATGACATCACCATCGAAAGACTGGCATACGGAAGGTGAATTGTGAAGGAAGGTGACTGTTATCGAGGAAAATTGATCCTAACAACTTGTTGGGTCGAAACCTGATTGAATCTGTTGACAACCACCCAAAATGCTTAAGTTCAACTTGTTAAGTAGTAATCCCTGCCATTATAACCCACTCATACACTACGTGAGTTTCTGATGTGAGACTATGGTAGGAGGGTTACATTAGTAGCACCAAGCACTGATCAGACATAGAAGATTGGTCGACTGCCTTGCAATTATGATCGATCAAACCCTCTTATTTTAGAGAGCATTGCTGATCGATCACCCAGGATCAATTCAGTGAATGATGAGTAGAGTCAACTATTATCGATCAATGCAATAATCCGATGTAAAACATGATCCCACTATTCACCAACTTCTGATGAAAAATGTCGCAGATCATATCGAACCGGGATCTTCGATGAAACAATCGACGTTCCTAATGTGGGAGGCCATGATGCAAGGGCAAAGGTCCATAATCAACATCCAAGATACATTTAACCCATATACCATATTCAACGATTTTGAACATTGAATAAATGGAGCGACTAGATGAGGAATGTTTAACAATCATCGTCATCAAGTTGAACAAATATACCGATTATGAATACGCATTTGCATCAGTATCCCTACATTGAGAACATAATCCTTCACCAAAACATCCTAAGCTCCCTTTTCTCGTATGATCAGAGTTGCGCAAATGAGACTAATATATACTAGGGCTATTCCATGCATCCCTTTTCTCGTATCACGAAGCTTGTCGATTTCTTTGGCTACATTGAGTAGCATAACATATGAACACAGACAGAAATGAGATTGCTCACAGGGGTATAATATGCCGAATCATGTTCTGGGCAGCTTCCAGATCACAGATCCATGCTGACGATGCATCATGCTTCAAAACATGAGCAATGTAGTCGAAACTGCGAGAAATCCCACGCAGAGAAACTTCTAGAACTGACTTGATTCTCGCTTTTCTCTGATCCAATGTACAGTTGCCCACCCTGTTAAAAACTGATCAATCGCTGGACGACTGGTTCATCAGAGATGTTTCAGTTCGACATGGCGGCCACGGTTCTGCATTTTCAATGAGGGACCTCAGGGCTTCTCGTCCTGACGACACAAGAACCTGCATGAAATCATAGTTACGCGACGCTGACTTTTACTCGATCCAACATGCTCCAACGAGAATACGTGGTACGATAAAGGATATATCGTCGTAAAGAGTACAACGATATCTGAAATCAGCAAACCTCGTTCGCATCCTTGTAAACTTTAGCATCATCCTTTCTGGGCCATTTGACTCTCCAGCATCTGCCAGTTACCAACATGGAAAGAGCATACATAGATCATATGCGCAAACATTCTTATAGATCATTTTTTTAAAAAAATTAAAGAAAAAGGTGAAGACATTAAATCAAACTCAACAAATTACAAGATGGCATGATTTTCAAATGGGCCAAAATATTCTCAACATAATAGCTCTCCTCACAAAATATAGGGTGTTTTTTTCTCGCTAGCCAAATGACCCACAAAATAGCCAAAGATTTCGCCCTTTCGCCTTTCAAACGATACGTAGTGACTCCAAAGCTTTTCCAGAAATGCTCGGTGTCCCTCGCCTGTAGTCAATAGACCCATGCTCTTCTCCAAACTTCGCATGCACTATCTCAACAGAAGAACAAGTGGTGAAGGTCTTCCCTGTCACAAACATGACAGGAAGTGACCACACCTCTTCCTTTTCATAAAGCATTTGACTGTTACAAGCGAAGAGAGCAGCTCAAGCGAGCAAAAATGGCCGACTAACATAGGTAAATTTGGGCTAATAGGGCCCGTGCAGGCGCACGTTTGAACGGTTCAGTAGAGTTGAATATTGTAACAGGTTAAACAGATCTTGGGTGTGGATATGTGAGATAACAGAGAGAAAAAAACTAGCTGACTGTGGCTCACATAGGCACATTTAGACAGTTTCTAGCATGTAAAGATTGTGCAATTGCCACAAAAGAAGTAATCAAAAGGAATGATAAGAAAATTTTTGTATGTAAAATATGGAATGAGACTCCCAGGTTTCAGATTACTTGGCTTACTTTTTTTTGACGCTCTACTTGGCTTACTTGTTAAGACTAAAGTATATGATGGGGGTTACATCACCATACATCCAAGGATGTGGATAAAAAATCTACTTGCGGGTGGTTGCATAGTAAACATGGCCGTCCCTTTTTACAAAATGCAACACAAATAATGGAACTTTAAGAAAAGATAGCTGTTGAATTTATTTACGGTATCACTCCCCGTGATTTCAATAATTGTTGAGATATTAGTTATCTTTTCTTTCTTTTATGTATTCTCTATTCTTTTTTTTTTGAAGTCTAAAACTTCGGGGAAGACCCGCCGTGGTGCTCGCCCCTTTTCTTATAAAGCTAGAAAGTCAAAAAGATATATACAGGGAAAGAAGTAAGAGAAGAGAGACCGGTCCATATAGGACCCATCTCAAACAACCGAGCGTGAGCTACACAAGCGACCAATCGACAACTAGACGGGCCGATAGAGACAAAACATTTTCTTTGTAAAAACGCTGGGCCCTAAGTTGTAGCGTTCCGCCCCAACCAGATCGCCCAAATGCACGCCAATGGACGCAAGAGATCCATGCGATCCCTATCCTTGTTGGACAGAATAGATTCCCAGAAAGATGCCGAGCCAACAGTAGCAATCCAAGCCAACGCCGCCGCCTCCCAAACGCCCACCACAACCACAGGGCATGTAAAAAAAAGATGGTTTAAGGATTCCACGTCGTTGCCGCAAAGAGCACAGTCCTCCGAGACCGATCTGAGCAACCTAGCACACCGATCCCTTGTTAAAATCCTCCCCCTACGAAAGAGCCAAAAGAATATACCAACCCTCTCCGGGAGCTTCAAGGCCCACAAAAAGTTGCAATCACGAAGTAAGTGATCCGTTCGCGGCTGGGGTTGGTGGGAGATCGCCATGAAAGCCTTCTTCGTCGTGAAAGCCCCCCCCCCCCCCCCCCCCGCCAGACCCAGTAATCTCTCCCCCGCGTGGGCCTGGGCGCATCATCAATAGAGTCCAAAAGACCAAGAAACTCCTCGAACCTTTGGTCGGAATAGGAAGCCAGCCATCCCCGGACTAGCTGGAGGCCACGGAAGCGTGCACATCAGCCACCAAAGCAAATAGCCGCGAGAACAAATCCCCAAGAGGAGACCCACCCGCCCACCTGTCCATCCAAAAACAGAATGTCCTCCCATCACCAAGCCTTGGGATAAAAAAAAATTAGAATATCTTTGGCCCACCGCCAGCATCCCACGACAGAAAGGCGTACGCGAACGGATACCGCCAACCGGTCTAGGCATCATCCCACGCAAGCCATGGATCTCACGCAAGACGACAGAGTAGAAGTCCTCGCTGTCACCCCACAATCTGTTCACCCACTTCAAGAGGAGGGCATCATTGATACGGTCTAGCCGACAAATGCCAAGACCCCCGTCACACTTACTCTTCGTCACATCCTCCCACCCCACCAGATGCGGTCCACACGCCCCACCAAGAGGAGGGCATCTTTCTTTTATGTATTCTCTGTTCTTTCCGTCTTCTTTATGTAATTTGCCCAACATGTTTCTCCTATTTACAAGAGAACCTTAGGATCTCATGAGTAAGCAATACACTATTTTCTCCCAACATGATATCAGAGTGACGATCCTAAACCGAACTTCTCGTAACCCACCCGTGCCCTAGACCCCACCCGTAGCTCCTCCACGCAGCAGCCCCGCACATTGTTGCCTCTCCATCGGAGGCAAATCCAACGCCACCGTTGCGATTGCAACACTGTAGCACACCCCCACGCACATCGTTGTCGCAACGCATCCTCGCACGATTTCGCACGACGCCACAGGCCTCCGTGCACCTGCGGCCCTTCCCAACACCGCCAATGGCTCTCGTGATCGTTTTCTCTCCTCTCCGTCGCCAAACTATACTCTGAAACGGTCTGATTTTAATCGGAAAAGTGATTTCAAACCTATAAATCACTTTTCCAGCCCTACTGCGGATCGAGTATTGACGAGGATGGTTGTATGAGTCTACATGTACAATCATTCCTCGATATGGTTGTGTAGACTTGTTCGAATTGGTCTACTTCCCTAGTCGAATTCCATTTCGGCACTTTTTCATCATGTCAAAAACAATGGTGACATCTTCTCTTTGTTTGGTGACTTCAATGGTCTGACTCCCATCGTGAAGATGGATGGGACCGACTACGAGTTGCGGTCCGTGCAGATTTTGACCCTTATACAATGTAATAACACGGAGCACATTCTGACAAAGCCCGAGCCAACAATAAGAATGAGAACAATGCTTCGTGGAAGCAATATGACGCGCGCACACATGTTTGGCTCTTTGGGACTCTCACGGCAGAGATCACCGATGACATTTTAAACTAGTCCACTGCCAAGGCGATGTTGG
Organism: Ottelia alismoides; assembly: GCA_037367405.1. Lineage (NCBI taxonomy): Eukaryota > Viridiplantae > Streptophyta > Magnoliopsida > Alismatales > Hydrocharitaceae > Ottelia > Ottelia alismoides. The sequence goes on from JAZKJV010002680.1 coordinate 526,529, forward strand.
ATATTCTGGCAGCCACGTATGTCCAAACAAAGAACGAGACCAAAATTCTTTAGTTTCAGTTTGATATATACACGGGCAAGCAAAATGATCATCCTTTGCATACCTTATAGTCTTCGCTTTGCAACATGTTTGAGAAGCTCCACAGTTTCATGCATGTTACCACTTCCACGGAGCAGTAGATGGCATATAGGAACTTTATGATGGTTGGAGTTCTCTTGGTAGACCTAGATCTAGAGTATGATACATCACCATGGCCTCAAATTTCAGTGAAATTCGATCGAATTTCTGTCGAATATCGATATCCAGTCGAAATCGAAATTCGACCGAAATGATCGAAATAACCGAAATATGGGGGTGTTGGTACAAAAAATGACCGAAATTACGGTCAAAATTCCACCTAAATTCTATTTTGGTCGATACCGAAATGGTAACCGACATTTAGGGCATTGGACAGCACACACGCAGCTTCTTATAGGTACGCCCATACCTCCCATGAAGGAGGCCTACAGTCGCCTTAGCAGGCTTCTTATCCCACTCACTGCCACCACACAGACCTCAACGATGGCTGCATCTCACGGCAAGAGAGGTTCTACATAGTTTAGAGGGTGTGGTCCATGTAACAGAGGAGGTAGACGTCAGCGTGGCCCCTACACCTACTATCGTCATCCACATCACTCTAAGGATACATGCTATCAGAAGCATAAATACACTGCTTGGTCTGCTTATGCTCGTGTAACCGAGCAGATTGAATCTCCAGATAGTTCGACTCCTCAGGCAGATCCACAACTTGATGATATTGTCTCCAGTTTGACGGAGATAACGACTCCTATTGCCGGTACCATTGCAGGTTCCTCGGATATCACAATTGTTACTAGAGTCTCTTCGAGCTCCTCAATTGTACCTTAGGCTTTTACATGGTGTAGCAAGGCAGATATGATAGAGTGGATTATGGACTCTGGTGCATCTCATCATCTGTGTTGAGACAGAGTACAAGTCCGCTGTTACAGATCTATACCCCATGGTAGATGGGTCGTCATTGTAAACGAGGTTTGCTTACCTATCGCAGTATAGCAGGAGGTGTATTTGATGCCATCCATGCACCTTCAAAGTGGTTTATATGCTCTTGACTTTCCGATGAACTTGCATTCTAATAGTCAAATCACGAAGGATATGCATTGTTGTGCCATTTTTACCCCTATTTTTTGTTTCAGGACATACTCATGGGCAGAGTGATTGAATGTGGTCGTGAATAGCGACGGCTCTACATACTGGTCCAACCTCCTCATAATGGTGCCTCTACTATTCCAACCGAACCAGTCTCACCATACTTGTAGCTAATTCATTTTGACCACCTTTCTTTGTAGAAGATGTGTCATGTCCTCCCACAGATTTCCTTGTGACCTTCCTTTCAGTGTGAGGCTTTCCAACTTGGGAAGCATCACCGCTCTTCTTTTCCTAGTCCTCAAAGCCGTGGTAGTACTCAGTTCTTTGAGCTTTATTCACTTAGATAATTGGGGTCATGGTCGTGTTCCATATCACCAGGGACATCGTTTTTATCTTGTTGTTGTGGTCAACAGTTTGTAACCAAGGACCTTGGCAGTTTACGTTAGTTTCATGGACTTGAGTTTACCAGGAACTAGCGAGGTTTTGAGATGATCCAGAGGAAGTACATTACGGATCTTCTCTCTGAGACAAGCATGACAGATTGCAGGCATGCCACTACTCCCATGAACCCAAGCATGAAGTTGTATAATGATGACACTAAGATAGACAAGAGGAGGTACAAGGAACTCATTGAGAAGCTCCTATATGTAACCATCACTATGTTAGATATATCCATTGCAGTAAGCAAAGTGAATCAGTTAATGGAGCAACCTTAACAAGTACATATGGATTTGATTGAATGAGAAACTCGATCGGAAACTTTACCGAAAATGTCGGATCAGATTGAACCATGAAATCGAATCGGCTCAACCAGATGATGACAACATTGTACTTTAAAATCAGATTAAATCAAAGATGAAAATGTGATTGAAACGTCTAATCGAACTGAAATGAATCCAAACATGTATAAAAGAAACACTCGATTGTATCTGAAATATACAGTCAATGTATATGTTTTACTGTATACAAATAAAATTTTCCAAGTGCAACGCCAAATGGTATACGTGTAGATATATATATAACATTTAAACAAAATACCCTATGGAATACAGGTAATTGAGTATGTTCTTTGGGAGTATATAAAAGCATGGTCCTACCTGTTTCCCATAATTACAATATTTTTTAAAATGAAACCCAAGGAGAATTTATTTTAGAATAATACGTGTAACATGTATTTTAAATTTAGTGTAAAACAAACATTCTTAACATGTCCATCTACGAGAGGCAATTTCAACAATTCCGATGCCGTTAAAATTTGTCAATCTTGATGTAGAGGGAGAAAAAATGTGTGAGCATGTAAGTTATGAAGCGTACTCCTTTTCCCCGTGGAACAGTAATACTATACAATTATATTAAAAATGGGATATTTACATGCATAACCCTGAGTAATTTCGTAATTACCCTAGGATCCCTCGATAATCACAAAATACACCCAAGACCCTGAATAGTACTTAACTCTTACACCAATAACTTCGTGTTAACTTCTATCTAATTTCCCGTTAATAATAACGGTATCCGTCAATCATTTTACACCCTTTAAGTTCCTCATATTTACGAAGGACCCACTCCCCTTCCTCTTCCGACCAGCCACCCCATCCCCCCCCCCCCCCCCCCCCCCCCCGCTACCACCTTCCTTCTCTTGTTGCTGACCACCTCCTCCTCCTCCCCTTCCTCCCCTGCCAAAGCCCCCATGGTGGAGGCAAAACACTGAGGTCGTCCTCCGGAGGCAGACCCCTACAGTTAAGAACTCAACTCGATGCCTGCTGCAAGACCCCCCAACCGTTGGAGGCTGAATGTCCACAATCCCCCACCTACCCGTAAGCCTCTGCACTGCCTCCAGATCGCCCACCTCCTGCAACCCAAACCCCTGCGCCAATCTCCTTCCACCCCCTCGCCCGCGAGCCTCCGCACCCCCTCCCGCAGGTCGCCCACCTCCTGCAACATCCCCCCTCCCATCTAGCAGCCCCAGCAGTCGAAGAACCCCCTTCCCCTGGCAGCAGTCGAAACCCCCCCTCCCGCCGCCTTCCCTCCAGCAGCTCCAGCAATCGAAGACCTCCACTGCAAAGCCTCCTGCCCTCGTGACCACCCCACGCCGACATACTGCAAAGCCGGATCGATGCATCTGACTCAGTGTAGAGGGCTGGAATGAGGCCCCCCACCCCCCGCCTCTCGTCATGTCGACCTCCTGCAAAGCCTCCCTGGTGCCCCGCGTGTCGACCTGCACAACCTCCCTGGTGTCGACCTCCTACAAAGCCCTCCAGTCTCGTGTTGTAAAGCCCCCCACCAGTGTTGCAGAAATCGGCCGACTAATCCGATTAGTCGACTCGACGGGGTATCCGAGTCGACTAGCCAAACTCGATCACTAATCGGTCAGACCCGATTACTCGCCCGAGTAGTCGGTTTAGTCGCCTGATTACTCGGACACTTTTTGCATAGAACTTTTTGTTTTTTTAACTGAACCCCTGAAAACCCGAATAACTGAATGTTCAATTATCCTCTAAAGGGAGCTTATTTTTCGACAGTAAGCTCCTATACCCTAATTTCTGCTTAACACCCAAACTCGATCGTACCCTCCAACTCCGCCTCCACCAAACCTCATCGTTGGATGGCATCTCCTCTGGCTCCAGTCGAAGGACCCCCCGCCTTGGAGCTGTCGATCTCGAGGGAGGTCAAAGCTCCTCTCCAAGCACTCCTCCGAGCTTCTTCAACGCCTAACCTAGCCGCCTAGATTTGGTTTTTTTATGAAAGTACCAAGTAGTTCTCATTGATTATCATTTTTCATAAGCTATTGTCTTTCTTGATGATTTGTAGTAAATCATATAATAGAAATTAGGTTGCATTACTAAGTCTAATGAAAGAAACCATCAACACCGTCTAAGGGATATATTTTCACTGCATATATAGTTGAGTGTAGTTTATAATTATTATTGAAAAATTTCTGCTAAGAAGTCATTGTTGGAAAATTTCTGCTAAGAAGAAGTTATACAGTCGAGTGAGATGTTGGGTAAAATTATAGACAAGCCCCACAATATCTCATGGTAATGTTGCATAGGGGTAATTTATTATAGCCTTGTGGTTGTTTGTCACTATAAATTTTGAATTATCATAACACCTATAGTTGTTGTCATTTAATGAAAGAAACCATCAACATTTGATTTCGTAAAAATATTAAAATTGCTAAATATATGAATATAAATGAAATTATATGTATAAAAATTTAATTTATATATTTAAAATACTTAAAAATTCAAAACCGACTAATACCCGATTAAATCTGATTACTCTCCCGACTGTCGATTAATCCTTAGTCAGTGACTCTGCCGATCGAGTACCGACTTCTGCAACGTTGCCCCCCGTCGCCCCACTCTGGCAGTCCCGTGGAACCCAACCCATACCGCCCCCGCAAGAAATTTATTTTCTTTTTTTGTTTCGATTAATCATAACCGTTAGATCATGATTTGGTTAGATCAACTCACCCATATAGTTGAGTTATTGAACTAAACTAATAGAAGGTTATGGGTGTAAAACGGAGCATGTATTCAGGGTCTTGGGTGTAGTTCGTGATTATAGAGGGTTTCTGGGGTAATTACGAAATTACTCAGGATTATGAGTGTAAATATCCCTATTAAAAATACATTCTCCTTTGTGATGAAGTAATTTATTGGTAGTTTGTAATATCACCATGTTAGATATATCTTGCTATTACAGCTTGTGCAGATGCAGATTATGCAGAATGTCTCAAGAACAAGAAGTTTACCTCTGACTTTGCAATGTTCATAGGGAGTTCCTTGGTGTCATGGAAGAGCAAGAAGCAGATAGTGGTTGCCAGATCCAGTGCAGAATCAGAGTACAGAGCCATAGCACATGCTAATATAGGGATGTTGTGGGTTAGACTGTTCTTACTGACCTAGCAATTGAGATGTCTCCTCCTATGCACCTTCAATGCAACAACCAAGTTGCTCTCTTCATTTCCAACAACACAACCTTCCATGAGATGACAAAGCATATCGAGGTAGACTGTCACTACACTCGAGACATGAATCAGAAGTGCCTCATCTCCACCACTCACGTTAGCTCAGGAGATCAAACATTAGACATACTCACCAAGGCCCTAGTCAGAGAGTCTTTTCAGAGATGTTCCAAGCTGAGCATGATTGTTATCTACGCTCCAACTTGAGGGGGAGTCTTGAGATATTAGTTATCTTCTGTTTCTTTTATGTATTATCTATTCTTTCTGTCTTCTTTACGTAATTTGCCCAACATGTTTCTCCTCTATACAAGAGAACCCTAAGATCTCACAAATAAGCAGTTCATTATTTGGTCCCAATAATAACTAATATATATATCGATGACCCGAACTAATATTAAGTTGATGGATGAATGGAACAAACCTTTCTGCACCAAGACAAAAGGCCAGATCCATGGCTAAAGCTTGTCCTGGTGGGTCTGAATCCACAGCAAGAATAATGCGAGATGCCTTGCATGAAATACATATCAGACGAAGAAAATGGAACAAAAAAAGATTTAATTTTGGATCTAATTTCTTGTGTACCTGTTTAAAATGCACGTTCGAGCCACTTGAAGAAGGCTCGTAACTTGTGTTTGGCTTTAGATAACAAAAACAAACAAACAAAGTTATGAGATCGAAAGGGACAAAGATGCATCTGCAAAGAACATAAACAATCTCATTTTCAGCAAACTTGGTCGCTTCTTTTATACCTTTATATCCATAGCTGATATGGTCGTTGGTCAAAACTCCAAGATTACTTCCAATTAATCGCTTATAGCTGAATGTCCATTATTATTTAATGCTATTTCAGGTTTAAAAAGTTGATATAATGCATAATTACGGGCATAACTATCAAGGCCTTGGCACAAGATGGGCTCCTTCAATTACTGTATAAAAAATTTCATCTTTTCTTAGGAAAAACATTATATTGGCTCAAACTTTGAATCAGCCACCTCAAAAATAGTGGCATCACGAATGACAAAACTGGGGACAATGCAATTCACGAAATAATCAGGTTCAAGTTGTTAGTGAAAGATAAATGGCAGATGTAGGATATAAAATTAAGAGAAATGAAGAAACTGTCGGCTTTAAAAAGTGATCAGCTCAAAGAAAGGCAATGTTCCAAGTTACGCAAACTTCCTCTCTTTTTTTAAAAAGAAGGCAATAAACTTTATTAGAGAATATATGACAACTTTGGTCAAGTGCTTTTAGAACCAGTGCTATGTTGTCTTTTACCGGATTTATCGTGAAACTTCCGTAGAGTTTAACTACTCATTGAAAAATATACAAATGCATGTCCTTTCTCATAAGTAACTTTGGCAATGTACTCATTTTCCTCCCCTGGAAACATATACTCCAGTCACGTGTCGGGACACAGATTGGTATCAACTCCGCATAGATGCCGGTTGGGTTGGTAATCGAACATCGGATACATATGTGGATGTAAAATCCACCACAACAACAGAAGCATGTTAAGGAGAGATGGTTGTCAGATATGACAATGGCCGGTCACCGCTCGTGACCACCAGAGAAGAAAATCACCACGATGTAAAATGAGTACAACTCCCACCATTCCCTCGTTCTGTCTTCTCTTATCTCCCACTCTCTTTTTCTCTTGTAGTATTCCCTCTTGTTGTCGTATAGAGGCAATGCCCCCATCCCCTCTATATACAACCCAATTACAATTATGTAGTCATATTCCCATCATAACTACACATTATATACAACTCAATTTCTATTGGGATCAGGAGTCTAATCCCCTTAGGATTCCTAATACTAATCAACACCCTAAATATCGGTTTCGGTCACCATTTCAGTGATAGATTGAAATGAAATTTCGGCCTAAATTCGACCAAAATTTCGGTCATTTCGATCATTTTTTGTACTAGGACCCCCGTATTTCGGTCATTCCGGCCATTTCGGTCGAATTTCGATTTCGACAGGATATCGATATTCGACAAAAATTCGATCGAATTTCGCTGAAATTTGAGGCCATGATCCTAATATGACCCTAATCCTAACCATCTCCCATTGAGTTGAATTCCATGGCGATCTCTTCATCGTCTTGAGATTGCAGTGGGTCATCATTGCCATCTGCACGTCTTGTTAGAAGCATCACATCGCCTCTGGGTGATGCACCCGTCACTGGATGCCCTCGACGTGTCCCCTCTTGGGCACGCTCGCACAACTCAGTATTGTGTATCCTGACGCGGCACCACAAATCTCTCATGACTAGAAATTGTATCGTCATCCTCATGTAAATCTAACCGCACTCGCTTCTCCTTGTTACGTACTTCTGCAACAGAGATGCCGATAACATGTTGCTCTCTCATTGTACCATTCATCTTGGGAATAATTGGAGATCCATCACCTATCACAACTCTTCCTTCGAGCTTGTAAACCATGTTTAGCATCCTCATCCCACGCATCACCACATGTGCTCCCTTACTCGTTATAAGAAATCCATCTTCAATGGTGACTCGATGTCATCGTGACTCGATTGTTCCTAGTGAAATCAGATTCTTCTTGGATGTAGGAATGTGTCTTACACCTGTTAGAGTTCATAGTGCTCCATCAAACATGCAAAGTTGTACTGATCTAATTCGCTTGACGTGGTGATCCTCTCCACCTCCCACCTTGTCAGTGACATCATTGCATGTCGAATATGTGCTAAACTGCTCCCTAGATGAGCACGCATGATTTGAATCTTCACAACCTCTCAAGAATACACACATGTTGTTACATCGTCCTGTTGACGTTGGATCTCTATCTGATCCACTGCGTCGTATCCCTTAATGTCATCGAACCATGCTTTGATACATGTTGTTGGAACACGAACCGATATCAAGTCCGTAAAGATACCGGTTGGATTGGAGATCGAAAACCGGATACATGTGCCGATGCGCAATCCATCACCACAATAGAAGCATGTGAAGGAGAGAGGGCAACTAAATATGACGATGGTTGGTTACCTCTGGCGACAATCGAAGAAGAGAATCACCGAGATGTAGAACGAGTACAACTCTCAACATTCCCTCGCTCTCTCTCTCTCTTCTCTTCTCTCCTACTCTCTTTTTTTCTTGTGATATTCCCTCTTGTTGTCATGTTATACATAGCCCAATTACAATCCTATAGTCCTATTTCCATCAAGAATACACTTAGAATACAACTCCAATTCTATTGGGATTAGGAGTCCATCCCATTAGGATTCCTAATCCTAATATTACCCTAATCCTAACATCAAGCTCCAACAATTTCCCGAACCTATGTTAAGTCTCTTATTTTCATTTATCACAAGGTTGTTACAAATATGAAAGCATATCGGTGGATTCATGGCCATATGCTTGTGCAGTTTATGTGAATTTCAAACACCCCAAGCATGGTCCCACATGGAGTACTCACAATGTATGAGAGTGAATTTTAAGTGGTAGGATTGCTACTTGTTGGGCTTATGCATTTAGGTGATTGTCAACGACTTCAATTGGATCCAAATCCAACAAATTATCAGGCTAACAGTTGGGGTCTAGGCTTGGGATGTAACAGAGCTTACACATGTAAAAGAAAAAGTGCACAAGTGATTTGTAGGGTCCGATCATGTGGAATAAACCTATAATTTATGCTCAAATCATTTCACAGAAATGCCATTTAGGTGAATTACGAGTCCTCTTTATGATTTCCCACGGTTAAGAAAATGACAACTGTCAGAAAAATATGATGGCGGTTGCATGTTCATCTAATAAGTTTTTCTCTAAATGGAATGTCAAAGAAGGCAAAAAAATTATGTATCCATTGGCGGTTTCAACATGGATTTCTGCATTTGGGCTTATTAGTACCAAGCCCGGGGTGTGGATCTAAGCACAAGAATGAACCAAGATAGATCTGAATGGAGGCAAAGAATCCATGTAGTTGACCCTGATTAATGTGGGAAAAGGCTTTGTTGTTGTATCAGGTGAAGCTTAAAAACCTTTTGTGTCCTTTCAGTAAACACAAACTATAATGTTCAGCAGAGCCTATAAAACTTTTTGTTCAAGTTCAACTAGAATGCTCAGCAGAGCCTACAAGCATCATTCGAGATGACTGGACATTACAAGTTAAATTTAATTCCACAACAAAAAATCCGGTTTCAAAGAGTTAGCACCTCATATTATAATAGAGATATAAGTAGCTACAAATTTTAATTTGGAACGAACCTCTAGATTTTTTAGCGCCTCCCTGGATTTTTTGAGGGATGAACCACCGAGTACGCTTATACAGTTACGGTAGCCAGCCTCCTCCATAGATAGCTTATCGATTTCACCTTCTACCTTAATTGCAATTCATTGAAAAATAAATTGAATATCAAAATTAAAGTATCCATAGAAAAAGCATTCATTTCTAAACAGAGTTCTGATTGATATGCAGGGGGAAAGAAGGAAATCATGCACACGACTGCTTTTCTAAATTGTGGTCTATCAAATAAATAATGATCAGATTTAAACCAAAAAAATACAGAGATGAAGTATTTACTATGATAATATCCTTATGATCCTCCACATCGTCAAGGCCATAAAATATGCATTCAGCACCCTTCTCCTGTTAATGATTATAGTAGGCTAACATAAGACACAAAAAAATCAAAATGTTAACAAAACTAAAATGAAGATATAATAAAATAAATAAGTAAAAGACATAAATCTCATCTCAATAGTTCGAACTAGGGTACAAGAGATTACAGAACCTGCCAAAACCTTTTCGTCAATGTTCGATATTTGCAGTTGACTATCAATTTATTCCGTCTATATGGGAAAGCAATGACAATCTGTTGTTAATACACAAACTATCAGCATGTTCTGCGATAAATCCAACTTATAATATTGTAAATGACCACAACCACCTGATCCTTGCTTCTGCGTTGCATGATTCCATTCCTTTCTAGGACATTTACCGATATCTGTCTTTCCGCGAAGTATGAAATTAACTGCAATAGCTTGAGTTAGCAATAAAAGAACCGAAAATAGTTCGCAAAACACCCCACTCCCGATAGCAAAAGCTTTGGATTAATAAAAAACTGATTAAAGAATCAAATAAGTGATGAGTGAGAACTTTTCCAGAATAAACTCCATACTATATTTATTTGATTACCTCCTCGCCCAATGGTTCGAGTCCAAGCATCTTCTCCTTGAGCCTTGTGTGCGTTGTGGGGTTTAATATTTGTTTTCCAGAAGAGCCATCTCGATGGCGTTCTGTTGACTCCTATAGCCAAAAAATGCAGATGTAGATATCCTCTCTATATCTTAGGAGAAAAAACACTACTATAAGAGAACTATTATCAAACAGAACACAGGGCATCGATTAAAAAATCTCCTCAAATAAAGGGAAGCATAAGCACTTCCAATACATTCCACACACATTACCCTGTATAAGGACAACTCAATTTCATATGAAACAAGAACCCAATGACAAATGGTCTAGCCCATTACGCATTACATGAGATCCATATCATATCATCATTAAATTACACGTACAGAAAGATTTTGGAAAATTCTCCATCATGGTCGATGCATACATCAGCAAACTTATCACGGTTATACAATCCAGATAATAGCTGGCACGAGCCAATGTAAAAACATTGAGTTTTGATCTTTTCAGGGCTACATTCCACCTTGAGAAAATATGAACTTCTATAACACTATGAGGTAATAAAAATATCGATGTGAACTACAAGCATTTTTACCTCATCTACACACGTCATAACTAATAACAAAAAGCTTTTCAAAAATAGCTAACAGCAAACAGTCATATTTGTTCAAGTGCATAATGGCAAGAATATAAATGGTATCAGATAGATTTGTTAAACCTGTATACTGCCTCGCCACTGACATTGTTTCCTAATGCAGAGCCATAAGGCTACTTCTCTACATAAACACAAGTAAAAAGTCAAGCAAGCAATTTTTAACAGAGATGTAGAACTACATTTCCCATCTTAAAAAGTCAAACAAAAAATACGAAGGATGAGTTGAGTTACAAATCTTCACGGATGAAAACTGAAAGACTTCTAAGCTTTGCTTGACCTCCTCCACACTGTTGACAGCAGAGTTTGTGTGTAAAATCATACCTTCAATATGAAATGCTTTGAAGAAGTAATTCTAAAATTTTAACAAAACTTGATATAAGTCTAAATCAGCAAGGATTTTTTTACTACCCTAAAAACACTATGAAACAGGAATAATTTTCTTCAAGAATAAACAAACAACAAAAGCTATAGAAAAATGATAAAGTAAGTTACACATAATTCTCTGAAGTATACACCTATTTCAATGTCAGCCTGAACTTCAAAAAGTATCAATGTATTACCCGATCTTTTGAGATTAGTTTCACTAATTGAAGGAATTAATTCGATCATTTTATCATCCTAGCCTTACATCACATTAGCTCAAAACCGGATTGAGACAGATTTTTAAGATCAGGTAACAAATTGTTACTTTTTAAAAGTTTGCGTGTGATATTGAAATCGGGTGTCAATTGGGTGTATGTCTCAGGAATTTTGTCATTTACTCAAAAAATTTTCCAATGGTCGATGACATTTAATATAATAATTCAAATCATTTTAAAAAGAAACTGTTGGGAGACGGGCAACAAGCTACACCATCAATCCCTTTTGGCTGACAAATCCGATTCTTCGAAACACAACACCCATAGACATGGGAACCATAACATTGCTATGCATAATTTTCTGGACCCTCTTAAGGAGCTCTACAGCTCCAGTCGTCAAGAACCCAAAGGTATCAAAAATTATAACAGAGATCAAAGTCCCTATTTGCACTATAAGGAATACGGTAAAACCACTTATTCAGAAATAATACTATAATGTCAACGAGTTCACAATAACTTGTAAACAAAACTCAGAAACAGTATCCAGCATCTCGAGAAAGATTCATGACGGACTTGGATAATCTTTCACCAAGTAGCTTTACCATGGAAACAAACTATTGACAAGAAGCTAATGATGCAAGAGTTGATGAGAATTGCTTTTTTTTGCGGGAAAGATCTACCTTTGGGCACAACATTCCCGAATACTGTCCAGGAACGATGGATTGAAAGCAGATTCCGTTCTCTTCCAACTTCAAATGCAAATTCAGGAGCCTGTCTAATCCCACGAAACACAGAGTAAATAGCAGATGTTCGACTCTCAAATATAGGGTAGATAATTACAACGATTGTGATCTTTACCATTTCCAGAGCCTTGTGATAATTGTTTGAGCTCGGTAGCTTTCCCTCTCGAGCTCTCATGGTTGCCAACTCGTGCTCTTTGATCAGCATGAGAGGCAAAGTTTTCAGTACCTGTAAAAATTCCAGAAGTTCGATTTACTGCGTCAAGGAAAAAAACCACGATGCAAAGAACGTCTGGCTTCAAGAATCAATGCATATGAAAAAAAAACATATTCCACGGAAATTAAGGTGGTGGTTTCTACTTTCTACAGCTGATGTAGCAAAGGATTGACGACCAACCAAAGATGCGCAGATGCCGCGGCGATGGACTTGTGCTGCTGGAGCGGCAGCACCTTCTGGAAGTGTTGGGCGCCGACAGCCTTGGAGCCCTAGACGCCGCCCAGTTCATCAGCATCGTCTTTACTCGGGGGGATCTCGAGGTTAGCAAAGATTGGATCTTAAACTATCTACTTGACTCCAGATAAGATCCCAAAAAAGATTGGATTTTGTTTTATGGTACACTCGTATCTGTTCGTGGTCAACTACCACTGGATGGCAAGAGGGATGAAAACGGTCCAATTCGAGCTATTTCCCATCAGCAGTATGGGCGGCATAAAAATCCCAGAAATGTGCGTGGGCTCAAATTAATTTGATTCAACGCTTAACTTGTATATATTTAACTTGTATATATTATAGTAATAAAGTAAAGCTTAAGTTATATATATTATAATAATATTAAAGTCTGGTTTTGTACGTTTGGTGAGTGCATTGAGCGGTTAGATTACCTTCCAGAACACGGTTGGGTCATCAAAGCACTCGACGGTGGTCGTCCGTATAGGGTCGAACTTCTCACTAGGATGAAAACGAATCAGATATGGATCCGATATGTGCCTATTTCCATATCTATATTCAGTTTATCTCTATCGAATACGGATACGGATATGATTAGGATATGCATTAAGGAAACCACATCATTAAAAATATGGATATGAATTCGAAACGGATAGTTATCGAATCCGAATACGGATCGAATAAAGAGCGGACTCGAATATCATCAAATAAAAAATCAAGCCGAATTCGAATCTAGTATAGAATGAATCCCAATTTCGATCTTATAAACACGGAATCCGAATATGAATCGAATAAAGACCACATACAAATACGAGTTCATTTTTTTAATCAAAGCTCATAATGATTTTAAAAAAATAGCAATGAAATAAAAATAAGTTGGATCATGACAAAAGGGAGTGTCGCTTTAACTTGCATTCTTGATCGCAAGCAAAAAGAGGTCACAGTTTCATAACTTTCATCAATGCACATCCCAAACAAACAAAAGTTTATTAATACCATTAATATGTTACATAATATAATATATAATAATAATATAATAACTCAGGAGCATAACGTATATTATAGTAACTAATATATAAATAATATTAAATGTTGGTATTCAGATATTCAGATTCGGATATTCAAGCCATTACCATATCTGAATTCATATCCGGAAAATTTTTACAACTCATATCCATATCGATTAATATTCGGATACTAATATCTGTATTTGGCATTTTTTTGAATACGGTAAGTGAATACGGTAATTTTTTGATATTGATATCCGTATTTGGTAATTTTTTGAGTACGATAAGCCAAACTTTAATATTATAATAATATATATAATACAAACTTTACTTTACTATTATAATATATACAAGTTAAATGCTGAATCAACTAAACGGCAAACCATTTGCCGTGCACGTCAAATGGTTTACCGATATGTCCCTACTGTGAGCATTAATTTGAGCTCATGTCCATTCCTGGATTTTTATCCCCCGCATACCATCAATGGGTTATGGCTCGTCCAATTCAGATAGGAATACAATATATTTATATACTTATTTATTTAATTTAAAAATGAATAAGAATGAGGATAACGTATGTGAAAAATGTGTTAACATATCTTTAAAAACGAATATGAATGTAAGCCGAATACAAATTGAATATGAACAATAATAAAAATATTTTATAGATGAACTAAAATATACATGTTTAGGATGGTTTACACATAAAATAGATATACCACATATTGTAACTTCATAATAGTTATATCAACAATGGCGAATGCAATCATAAAATTTTGTTACACACATTTATAAATAATTATATTATTATATTTATGTTCCAAAACAAATATACGAATACAAATGTGAATATTAGCAAATGTTAAATTGATATCCATATCTGTATCCATTTTAAAACGAATACGAATATGGATGTCAAAATATGTACGAAACGAATATGATAGTGGATCGGATACGGATATATATGGTGCTGCCCTGACCTATTTTTCCATATTTTTTTATTTTTTTCAAAAATATCACCATTTATATTCATCTATATATCACTCCTATGTATCATTTGAATTTCGTTAGAAATAGAGACTCCAATGCCCTCCATCTAGAACAGATCGATAACAACATTGTTTGGACCGTTGAAATTACCTGTTCTAGATGGAGGGCATAGGAGTCTCTATTTCTAATGAAATTCGAACGACGTATATGATGGATATATAGATGAATATACATGGTGATATTTTTGAAGAATAAATAAATAAATTATGAAAAATAGGGGCGAGACTAGACCCATTTTTTTCATATATGTATCACATTTTAACGTTGCATATTAAAAATATATTTACGTTTATTGTAAGATATATACATTAGTCATGTAATTTATAATTATTTAAACTTTGTTTAAGTGCTTATTTTATATGTGTTTTAAATCATTTCGGTTTGATTAGCCAGATCAACCACTTCTTTCCCGCTCGTTTGGTTCGATCCGATTTTTAAGGATGATGACGTCATCCGGTTGAATAACTTTGAATCTATGATTCAACTCGATCCGATCTTTTTTGCAAGGTTTCTGATTCAATCTCTGCCTAGATTTTCAAAAACATTGATAGACAGAGATTGGATATGGAAATAAGGTAGGAAATATGAAGTGATTCAATTTTGAGAAAAAATATACAAATTGGATAATCATTCAAATAGAAGATTGCAACTGTAGTTTTATAGAGTTCCATATAAAGAAGACTAATTTACCAGAGATCTATATTGTACAGTGTTAATCTGATTACTAATTTTACAACTATTTCTAAATCATGTTTATGTCCTAGGATTGTGGTGTAAGAGTTAGTAAAATTATACGAGTCATGATGTAATTAGATACAATTCTAGGAGTCATTGTAACACACATACCTTCAAATATAGTCCCACATCTAAAACTCATAAAAGTGTGAGAGTGAGTTATAAGTGCTAGAGATTACTACTTGACAATTTGTGCTTAAGCATTTTGGGTGGTTGCCAACGGATCAATTGTGCATGCGCTCAACAAGTTGTCAAGGTCAGTTTTCCTCGATAACGAACCGGGGACCTAAAGTGATGGCTTGGAAAGATGGATCCTTCGGAGTGAGGACTTAGGGTCTGTTTGGTTGCTGGGTTGGACTGGGTTGGGTTGGGCTGGGTTGGTGTGGGTGAATAGTAATCTGTGAGGAGGAAGTACCCTTGTGAATAGTAACCAGGGTTGGGCCAACCCAGTCCAACCCAGCAACCAAACAGGCCCTTAGTGATGTATGGTCTTAGACTTAGAGGCATTGGATGAAGGCTTCTATTCAGTTTGTGGATTTGGTGTTTAGGCGATGTGGTCCTAAAGTGAGGATAGATCGATCGGAGATATGTTGATGCCATATGTTACAAGTTCTTCAAATTCTCTGGGGATCTTTTTATGAACTTAAATAGAAAGATTGGTGATATTCATGTCCATGGAATGTGATAATATCATTGAGATTTTCGGATGCAGGTCTATTTGGGTTGATCCATTGCATTTAAACCAGACATGCACCTACAAGTTGCGACGATATCCATTAGGGTTTCCATCAGTTTTTAGTGGTGAGGTCTAGGTCAGCTGATTGCACCGCATTCGGGCCGTCCGATGTCGAGCCTCCATGATCGCCGACGCTGATGGATGTAGGGGGAACATGGAGGGGCACATAATTTGTAAGGGATTATCATACTTATGTATGTCTTTCTGAGTTTCTGGAAATACAATTATATCCCTCCTAATTTATATGCTAAATGCGAAGAATATCTGATTAATGGAACATTCTTTGACGTTTATCAACTCGTATATAATCCATCAAAAATTGTTCTTTCTTCTTCTCTCAGTAAAATAAGAATATCAATTTGTTGTTGATGGTGATAGCAGATGCATAAAGATATAAGCAGATATCGATCCGCGGATACCAGCGTCGGTTCCAAATCCGACCAGTTGACATCCCTAATGCGAATCTAGAAATCACCTTCGAAGAAATGCATGAAAAGTAACTTCAAAATGTTTTTAGTAAATAACCAAAGCATGATCTCATATTTGATGACCAAAATGAAAGAGAACAAAAAAATGTGACGATTTCAAGTTGATCATGGAGTGGTTGGACTACTTTTCTTTGACGTATCGATTCTATCTGCCGAATAAATATCTGATTTCTATTAGCCAGCATGTTCAATTCCTACTTCCTTTTTCATATTATATGGATCAACCTTCCAAGAAGGAACTTATAGAAGATATGATAATCGCGATCGAACATGTTGAATGAGATTGGTGCTGCATGCAATGCCGGCTCATAGCGTCGTAACGTAGGACACGGATCTTCTGTTGTAGCGGGAACTGTAGTAACCGCTTGAGCCACTCGATCTTGATCGAGCGGTTCGCACGATTTAGCACCTTTTTTGGACCCGTACCGTGCAAAATCTGCATAAACACCCCTACAGCAGACGATCCTCCGTAACGTAAGCAGATACAAGTTTGGATGTGTTTGTGTTTCTAAACCAAAATTGTCGCCATTCACCAAAGAATAAGCTTCTTCTTCTTCTTCTTCCGTTATAGACAGAACTCAACTTCATCCACTTTAGACCAATGTTCCTTGCACCCGTTTATCGATTGAGCCAGCGACCAGCCGACCCGAGATCCAATCCGGACCTAGCATGGTAACCAAGGTGGTCTTGGCATTCAATACCAACACCTCAAACCGCTGCCACGTGTACCGCAGTGCTGTCAGTTCCCTCGCCTGTATTATTAATGACTTTTACACCATGACCACCAAGGCGAGCAGATCCTCTGCTATACAGCAGAGGACTGCTGTAAATGAGGAGTGCGCTGGAGCTGCTCGATCAAGATCCAGCAGTTCACACAAAATCCGAATTTTTGTGGGCCATTACCGTGCGAGGCGTCGTGGCATAATTACAAATGTTTCAGGGGTCATGGTGTAAAAATTCCATATACATCAGTAACATCACCTTCCCAGAAGGTGAGGATATTTGAAAATAAAAATCATGAAAATTTGGATTCTTCCACATCCACATATGAAACGCGTTATTCTTTGCATCCAAAAACCAGAAGGTCTCCCTCCCTAAGCAACCTTAAAGCATAACCCCATATATCTATGTATATATCTATATATATCCTCCCATCCCATCCGAGATATACATATCCTTTGCCTCTCTCTGACTGCCCATCATCAATCTCTTACAGATTTCCACCATGAGTTACTACGATCAGCATCAAGCTCCCCCTTCAGGTATGGCATCAAAACTTCTTGTTGTTCTGTTCTGTTCTAAGTACTAAGAACAGCTAAAGAAAATTGGGCGGTGTGAGATAATTAGGTCTGGAGTTTCATAGTTTTATTGGTTCTTCAGTTTGTTTGTCAGAAGCTGGATTTTATGCAGATGGGTATGTTTTCTTTCTGGAAAATGATCTGCAAATCAATATAAGCTCAGGGAATTTGTAATATATGATAATAAAATGACTGAAGATCTAATTCTATTGTGTTCAGGCATTTTCTAACGGATGATTAGATTTTTCCATACCATTTTGCATTTGCTTCTTCAGTTTCAACTGTAACATGATGATATAACAGTAGTTTTTTTTTCGGTTTTGCACAGCTTACCCGCCGCCGCCGCAGTCCTATCCGCCGCCAGCACAGGGGTACCCCGCGCAGCCCTATGTCATGCCACCCCCTGCAGGCTACCCCACGAAAGATGATGGCTCGGGTTACCCTCCTCAGCAAGGTTACGAAACCAAGAGTAGAGGTGATGGCTTCTGGAAAGGATGGTATGCTCCTGAACAGAAATAAAAGATCTGTATGTTAAAATAAAAAATGCGGTTTCTTTTGCAAATCAAAATCATGGTTTCTTCCTTGTGCAGCTGCGCCGCGTTGTGTTGCTGCTGCCTCCTGGATGCCTGCTTCTGAGCCGCATAGATGCGGAGAGGATGCTGCAACTGCTCATCATTAGTTCTGTACTGGTGTATTTCATCGTGTTATCGCCATGTTATGAGGAGGATGTTTGGATGATTTCCTTATGATTATGACATATGCATTTTATGTGTTCTTTATTCCCTTGATTTCAATATATGTTTTCTAAAGAATGCGCAGTATGTTATGTAGAAATGCGTGTACGATGGTATATGCATGTATAACAGATCGAAATTTCAGAAGTTCAGAAATAGACAGTTTATATGAAACCTGCCTAGAATCGGATTCGAATCGTTTGATGAAAGCAGGTACCTGCTCCTACCTACTCCAACTTTACCTAACATGCTAACAGATTCGTTTAAGCCATTCCTACTTAACAGCAAGACGACAAGGCAACGACAGATAATAATGTTATAAGTTTATAAGAACCAGTAAAAGGTTTGATGTGGAAAGAAGGTTCATTATATTGCCTGAGCACTCAATCAGGGAGGCTAAACTAGTTATGCTATCTTGGAAGCATCGATCGAATTATCCTCGAACAGGTTCGATGATATGTGATAGAGGGGACACTGTCAGTAAAAAAACCAATATGAACAGTTTCTAACTAATATTTCTTTGTTCAGGGTAAAAAAACCAATTTGGCTAACCAGTTTTTTTCACAAAAGTTAAATATTTTAACGACTTTTCCTTTACATAAAAACGAAAGAGAATTAATTGAACGGCATGATGTGTTGTCAATTTAGCAAATCTGCATATGTTGGGAATGTGAGCTCCATAGTCTTCAGTGCAGTTATTGTCCACAACAAACCAAAGACCTTATTGGAAAAGAGAGAGACCTTATTGACTTCTCCACCCTTAGGGCCCGTTCGGTAGGAGAATAAGCAGGAATAAGGATGGGGAATAAGGGGAATAAGGGTCTATTCTCCGTTCGGCTGAAGGATAAGAATAAGGAGAATAAGGTGAAATAAAGGTAGGTAATGTGGGATAAAGATAGGAATAAGAGTGAAATAAGATGAAATAATGGGGAATAGTCGTACCACGGGGAAGCGTGTTGGGGGCTTATTCCCCTTATTCCATTCCTCCTTATACCCCAAACGAACAGGGCCTAAAAAGAGAAAGACCGCATTAACTCGACTTGTATCTCAGCCTCATGCTTTAAATAGAGAAGAAAAAATAAAAAAATTCAAAAGGGGGGGCTTCAACTTGCATTCAATTGTTTCAAGACCACTTTTAAAAGGATTATAAAAGTTTTTTTTAGGTAAAAGGGGTGAGTACCCATAATTGTGCACAACGAGGATATATATATATATATATATATTTTTTTTTACATACAAAGATCAAGGCTCAATAAGATCCCATGCATGCTCGGATACATTTTCCACAGATTTCTCCTGACAGAAGAGCATGTAATTCTGTGCCAAACATAGAGCCCAAATGATGACCAAAGGCTTTAGTCTGTCGTCCGCAGAATCGACGAAGTTGTCTTTAATGGACTCCCAACAAGCACGGCCTCGAGCCACAACACTCCACAGACATGCTGCAAGTGAAGGACATGTGGTCTGCATCCTTTGAAGTTCCTGAACATCTCTATTTGATAGGACCTCTTTATTTCAAAAGACATTGATACAGAAAGTCAGAGATAAGAATTAGATGATGAGAGGAAGAAGGGGAAGATGCATCGGCAACACAGTATTCTTTAAGGGTGTTGATGTGCGAGGGAGTGG
Organism: Ottelia alismoides; assembly: GCA_037367405.1. NCBI lineage: Eukaryota > Viridiplantae > Streptophyta > Magnoliopsida > Alismatales > Hydrocharitaceae > Ottelia > Ottelia alismoides. The sequence continues at coordinate 546,918 of JAZKJV010002680.1, forward strand.
GAGATAAGAGAGGCGATGGCGGGGAAAACTACATTTTTTGTTTTTTGAGAATAGAGGATCATTCATCTAGATGTCACGACCTAACTACTGATTTTTTTGTAGCCAAAAACATAACAAAAGACACAAGAGAAAATAAAAGCTTGTCTAATCTCGCCCAAGAAACGCATCGTTCAGGCGCCGACCCCAAAACTTTCCCGTATATCGTGAAAGACGCAACAAGATTTTGACGGGTTCAGGATGCACTTGGTCCTGCTTAACTCTGGCAATTTGAGCCAAGAGTGGAATGGGCGGTTACACAGAGATTGACAATTTGTTCATCCAGCAAACCTGAAAGGAGACCAAGGCAAGCAAAGGAAAGCCAAGTAAAGGATATGAAAAATAAGATTTGATCAATCCTACGACACACTCACGACATGTTAACAAAGAAGAAGCTTATCTTCTCAATCAGAGTTGAGATATTTATATAAGAGCTCCTGAAAGCTTTTCTGCATCTGGCCTTCCAGATCAACCACCACACAGTGGCAGCCTTCGCTCTAGAGAACCAAAATTGTAGGTTCTTGGCCATTTCATATGGGATATGGAAGGACTTAATTAAACCTAGAGGTGCCAGATATTCCCATACTTCTGAGGATTGATTTCACTATCTGACAATCAGAGAGGAAATTTAAAGAGTTTTGAGATCTGCGTCACATAGCCAGCATCGATTTACCTGGTGGATGCCCAATGATGCCAATTTGTCTTGGGTGTGCACTTTGTCATGGTTGCAAAGAGAGAGGAACATCTATACTCTTTGATGAAATGGATTTGCTTAGAAACTTTTATGAACACCATGCACAAGATTTTCCACATAAAACATCTCATGCTTGAAGACCAATGCCTTCCTCAGAGTCCGAAGTTCCCATAAGAGAACCATCTATTAATCTCCCCCTGACGCTTCCTAAACATCTTATCTCACTCGTCAACCATTTACAATATGAAATTCCTTGAGAAACCATCAAAGCCACTTGTATCCAGCCAATAAGAACGGGCCGGCGTTTCATTTACCCCTACAACTTCTGTGGATGCCTTCGTTAAGACCAGTTCTATTCACATATAGAAGAACTTGTTTGCCTTACGATCATCGTCGACCCTCAAACATGAACATAAGTTGAACTAAATTGCAATAAATTATCATCTGAAGCTTTTAGATTTGTTGTATCATCTGACAAGTGAAATCTACCAGTCTATTGCTACTGAATGAATGAACTCCAAGAAAAAGGAAATCGTAGAAAGAACATTACCAGAAGCGATTTTGTTAAAACCAATTAATCCATAATCATAGAAAGAAAACTACCAGTCTATGAGTGGCTCATAAAGGACAATTATTATAAACACACTTTCCTCGTTTTTGCTTAAACTGAAGGATTGAACAAAAAACCAGCAAACGAATATACAACTAATGGAAAGTAACAAATGTATTATTTAATTCACATCAGCTACATTAGTTGTTTTTTTCTTAATGTTTCCCAACTTTGTCTTTACGATTGCAACTAACAAGCTTAAAGTATGCATTAACAGAATTTATACACTAAAGAGAATCACTGCAAACTTGAAACTGAGTAATTAACTTATCACATATATATTTACCACGATCTAATCTTCGGTTCTCTTGGTGCAGCCTCAGAATGCAGATGCTTCACTTATAGGTAAAGACAGAAAAAAGACCCCTGCTTAAAATAAAAAAGTCAGATGGGCCAATTTAAGTTTTTTCAGAAGCTAGAGAGACTCCAAATTGATGTTAAGTTCATGGATAGTGTTAGATTCTAGAAGTTGTGCTATTTTTAAAAAGACCTCATCTTGAAAGAGTAGAGAATGAAAAATCCAAGGAATATAGTACTCCAGCTTCGAATGCAATCATACAATACTGAGTTCTTAAAGCACAGTAAGTAATGCTTGTTAAGTAAAGCTAGAAATACAACTGAGGCTAAAAAACTTAAAACCATCCAACATCATCCATGACCTAACAGTTCAATCTGGTTTCACATGCATCAGATTATCAGCTGCACAACAAATTAATTATGATGCACTGTCCCCACAGGTTACAGTTAAAACTATACAAATTACAATCATATAGCCACCATCTCAAAGGCAAGGAATAGCATCCACTTGTTTTCTACTTTCGAATCAAATCGAGCCTTCTCCATTTTTAGGTTGAGTTCAACTGCATGAACTCATCAACTTGAAAGGTATATTATACACTACCTTAGATATATTATTACATTTCGTTTTTTCATGGCCTCCTAATAACTTCTCGATCTTTCATCTTCCTGCAGCTTCCAAACAAAGAACATTTAACGCAAAACCTACAGATTTCTATGTTAGAGTAACGTTTATTTGTTAGAGTAACGTTTATTTTGTAGTATTTATTTGTCCCTGTTATGTAATTTACCCTAGAGCTTTTCTCCTATATAAGAGAGCTCTAGGGTTAATGGAAAACATCTCATTCATTCCCTTCAACATGGTATCAGAGCGACGGTCCTAGGCCGGAGTTCTGAACCCTAACCCTACCCCACCCGCCGCCCTTCTCTCTCTCCTTCTATCTCGAGACTTGCGCCTGCGCCATCGCCCTCGCGCGCAAGCCCTCAGCCCACCGCCTGCGCCATCCCCAGCGCGTGCGAGTCCCCTGGCGATTAACGCGAGTCCACTGGCGATCAATCTCGCCATTGCCTTCGCCCCTGGCGCCATCTCCCCTGGCGCCATCGCCATCGCCTCCTGAAGTGCCAATCGCTCCTGGCGGCTGCAGTGCCCATCGCCTGTAGCGCCTCCCCTCCGGTCGTACGCCATCGCCTGTAACCCTAGAGGGCATCTCACGCGCGCCGCGATTCAACACTTCTGTAGCCCATCTCACGCGCCTAGCGCGTCTGCAGCGCCGCGATTCAACACCCTGAAGCAGTTCCAGTAGCATGACGTCACACGCATGTCATCTGCACGCTGAAGCCTGAAGCCGTCCAGAACATCTGCACTTGCACGCAGTTCCAGTAGCGCGTCTGTTGTGTGCAAGTCATCTGCACGCATATGCCATCTGCAGCGTCCCTCTGTCACTGCATATGTTTTTGTTTTGTGCGAGTTATGTGCAAGTCATCTGTGTGTGCCCAGCCGTATTTGTTTTGAAGGCACATGTTGTGTGCATGTGACTGTTTTGAGTCTATGTGTAAGTAGTCGGTGTCTTTTGATTGTGTAACCCCAGTTACAAGGTATTGTTGTCATCATGTCAGACAACAAGGTAGATGTTCCATCTCTGGGTGCCTTCAAAGGTCCAGCACCTGTGGTAAAGATGGATGGCACGAACTATGAACTGTGGGCCATGCAGTTCATGAGTCTTATGCAATGCAATGGCAAGAAGCATATCCTCACACAAGAGGAACCTGTGGACAAGACTGGGGTTAATGCCTCATGGGAGGCTGACGATGCTTATGCACGGGTTTGGCTATCCGGTACTGTATCCATGGAAATAGCCAACGACATCCTGAGTCAACCCACTGCGAAGGCTATGTGGGATATTCTAGCAGCCACGTATTCTCCGGCGAAGAACGAATCCAAGATCTTACAACTCCAGCATGATATCTTTACCTCAAAGCAGAACGGGCGCCCTCTCCATACCCTCTACACCTCTCTGAGGGGTATGTTTGAGAAGCTACACGGATATATTCCATTGACGGCAACACCAGAGCAACTCAAAGCATACAGGGACTCGGTGATGACTGGAGTGTTTCTAGCAGCTCTTGATCCGGAGTATGATGCCGCACGAGCACAGATTCTTACAGATGCCACCATCCCACCGATGGAGGAGGCATATCGCAGGCTGAGTAGACTCTCCATATCCCATGGTGGAGGTTCGACACCTTCAGCCATGGCATCCGTTCGTGGCAGAGGAGGCTATTCACATTTTTGAGGAAGAGGCGGTCGCGGTCGAGGAGGAGGTAGTAGACCTCCTAAGCAGCCGTGCACATACTGCCGCCGTACTGGGCACACTGAGGAAACATGCTACTCCAAGCATGGGTTTCCTACTACTACGGCACGTATGGCGGAGCAGGCTCAGCAGGAAGGAGGCTCTTCCCTTGTCCCGGATCAGCGGTTTGAGGAGTTAGTGGCGAGACTTCGAGAGATCATGCCTGGCCAGGGATCAGCTAGTACTTCAGGATCATCAGAGATAGCCGGCTCAGCATCCTACTCAGGTACAATGTATGCATTTACTAGTAGCTACAGTGCAGATCTATCAGAATGGATCATGGATTCAGGAGCTTCTCACCATTTATGTGGTAACAAGGAGCAGTTGGATGGTTTTATTCCAACTCAGACAGGCCGCTCCGTGGTGATAGCTGATGGGACACATTCTCCCATTACTGGACAGGGGGAGGTGCAATTGACCCCTGGGATACGGCTTCAGAATGTTCTTTATGCTCCTAATTTTTCCATGAATCTATTATCAATCAGTCAAATCACTAAAGACCTACATTGTCGTGCCATATTTGATCCATCTGCTCTTGTGTTTCAGGACATCCTAACGGGCAGAGTGATTGGAACTGGCCGTGAGCAAGGGGGTCTCTATAGACTGACACAGTCTCCTTATGTTGGTGCCTCGTCTGTTCGTGCTGGTTCTGTCTCACCCTACACATGGCATCTACGCTTTGGTCATCTTCCGTTACAAAAGATGATCCATATCCTTCCCCAGATTTCTCCCAGGTCTACTTTTCAATGCGAGGCGTGCCAGCTTGGGAAACATCACCGGTCGTCGTTTCAGAGTCGTTCAAGTCCGAGTCATCGTAGTCTGTTTGAGTTACTGCATTTTGATATTTGGGGTCCCAGTCGTGTCCCTGATCTTCAAGGGCACAGGTTCTATCTGGTTGCAGTCGATGATTTCTCTAGACTATCTTGGGTCTTTCTACTTAAAAATAAATCTGATGCTGGTCATATTATTCAAACGTTTATTCTTGAAATAAAAAATATTTTTTCTGCTAACGTGAAGTACATACGGTCTGACAATGCCCTAGAATTGTGTAGTATCCAACTTTCCAACTTTCTTATGTCTCATGGGATTGTACATCAGACATCGTGTGCCTATACCTCCCAACAAAATGGGGTGGCCGAAAGGAAGCATCGTCATTTGTTAGATATGACCAGAACTCTTTTGATTCAGAGCCGTGCTCCTCACTCCTATTGGGGGGATGCGGTTCTAACTGCGTGTTATCTTCTTAACCGTATGCCTTCAACAGTGTTAGGAGAAAAGATTCCGTTCTTGACTGCGTTTCCCGAGAAGGATCTTTTTTCTCTAACACCACGAGTTTTTGGGTCTGTTGCTTTTGTTCATTGCTTTTCTCCTGGACTTGACAAGCTCTCTCCCAGAGCGGTCAAATGTGTGTTTGTGGGTTATTCCAAAACCCAGAAGGGATATCGGTGTTTTGATCCGGTTAAACGAAGGTATTACGTTAGTGCTGATGTCACCTTCTTTGAGTCCATTATGTACTTCTCTCCTACAGGTGACAGACTCACTCCCTCAGAGCAGGGAGACGACATCTATGTGCCGCCTCCACCTTCTTCTGTTCCTTGTTCTCATCCACCGATACATCCTACTACACCACCACCGCAGCCTACACCAACACCACCATCTACTACTCATTATCCTAAGGTCTATCAGCGAAGGCCCTCTGCTCATGTGCCTCCTCCATCATCCAGCACGCCCGAGGTATGTACTGACCATTTGAGTTCTACTGATGGCACAGGTGATTTAAATGTGCAGATAGATGTACAGGGTACTGATGGACAGGCTATTGATGATACTGTTATTCCTTCTGTCGATGACTTACATATACCCATTGCTCATAGACGGCAGAAGCGTGCTCGGACGATGAATTCCAAATATGGGGTGGATTTTTGCTCTCAGGCGTCATTGGAGCGGTTGTCCCCGGACTTCCGCAACTTCGTTGTTGGGTTGTCGGCAGTACATATTCCACGGTCTTATCAGGAGGCCTTACAGAGCAGCCCGTGGCGGTTAGCTATGGAAGAGGAAATGGCGGCGTTACAGTCACGTGGTACGTGGAGTATTGTGCATCCTCCACCAGGTGCGTCCATTGTTGGTAGCAAATGGGTTTTTACTGTTAAGCATCGGGCAGATGGTACGGTTGATAGATACAAAGCCAGATTGGTTGCTCGTGGGTTCACCCAAACATATGGAGTGGACTATCAGGAGACGTTCTCTCCAGTAGCCCGTCATACTACCTTACGGATCCTCATTGCTGTTGCTGTGGTCCGAGACTGGCCCCTATTTCAGCTTGATGTCACGAACGCCTTCTTGTATGGTGACTTGCAGGAAGAGGTCTATATGCAGCAGCCGCCAGGGTTTGCGGCTGAGGGGGAGTCTAGTATGGTGTGTCGTCTCCATAAGGCCATATATGGCCTGAAGCAGAGCCCACGGGCTTGGTTTCAGAAGCTCTCGGAGTTGATCGAACAGAAGGGCTTCGTCAGATCCACAGCGGATCATACTCTCTTTGTAAAGAGAGACCAGCGAGGTACTGTGATCATCTTAGTATATGTTGATGATATTGTTATTACAGGCAGTAATGAGCAGGGCATTCAAGCAGCCAAGAAGTTTCTTGGAGAGCAGTTTGTTATGAAGGATTTGGGTACACTTCGTTATTTTTTGGGGCTGGAGTTTGCACGGAACAAGCAAGGAATGGTAATAACACAAAAGAAGTATGTTACGGATCTCTTATCTGAGACAGGTATGGCAGGGTGCAGACCAGCTGCTACACCTATGGATTCTAATGTCAAACTTTATGATGATGATTCTGAGGAGGTAGACAAGAGACGATATAGAGAGCTAGTAGGAAAGCTCTTGTATGTCACGATTACCCGACCGGATATAGCATTTGCGGTTAATAGGGTAAGTCAATTCATGGAGCAGCCCAGGCAGACTCACATGAATGCTGTTTTTATGATCTTGAGATATCTGAAGTCCTCTCCAGGCACTGGTCTTCTGTATAGAAGAGATACTTCCATATCTATCACAGGTTATGCTGATGCAGACTATGCTGGGTGTCCTAATGATAGAAAGTCAACTTCAGGATTTATTGTATTCATTGGCACCTCACCAGTAGCTTGGAAGAGTAAGAAGCAAAATGTGGTGGCACGATCAAGTGCAGAATCAGAATATAGGGCAATGGCCCAAGGTAGTGCTGAGATGATGTGGGTTAAATCCGTTTTGACCGATTTAACCATTGATATTCCTCTTCCCATGCATCTAAAATGTGATAATCAAGCAGCCATGTTCATAGCAAATAATCCAGCCTTCCATGAGAGGACGAAGCACATTGAAGTGGATTGTCACTTTACACGAGACTTAATCAAGAAAGGACTTATTTCAACGTCTCATGTATCATCTGGTGATCAGGTTGCAGACATGTTTACCAAGGCCCTTGCTAGGGGTCCATTTCATCTTTGTTGTTCCAAGCTGAGCATGTTGGATATATATGCTCCAGCTTGAGGGGGAGTGTTAGAGTAACGTTTATTTGTTAGAGTAACGTTTATTTTGTAGTATTTATTTGTCCCTGTTATGTAATTTACCCTAGAGCTTTTCTCCTATATAAGAGAGCTCTAGGGTTAATGGAAAACATCTCATTCATTCCCTTCAACATTCTACTTCATCTGTACAAAACAAATTTAAAAAATGGACATCTTTACCGCGTTTTCATGCAAAATCGCACCTTTTCCACCTCGTTCATGAACTTCATAAATAAGAAATCTCATCTTTCCTCTTGTGCTACAAATTTAAACCCAAATCACACTCAAAAAGCAAAAGAGCTTAATCAGAAACACTTCACCTCCGAAGCATTCAATCGGAGATCTGGAGTGAAGAGAGGCACGTCGCTAGGCGAAGCTGGGCCTCCCGGCACTGCGCCCTCTTCGCCGCCGTTCCGGCGCTGGAGCACATGACGCGCACGGCCTCCGACTCACCAGGGCACGCCGTCGCCACGAGGCATCCGGCGAGCCTCCGGTTGAGATGGCGGCAGACCGTCTCCCGCAGGACCGGATCCCTCACCTTCCGGTGGCACTCCGCCAGAGCCTGGTGGAGCGACGAACAGATCTCCGTCGCCTCGCCGCCGGATCGCCCCGTCGTCGCCATGGATGGAGGGAGATGAGATCACCGAGCGTATTCGGATCACCGGGGATCCGATTAATGTAGACATCTATCGTTATCGGGTCAAAGAGAGATCCCTTTAATTTGAGTCGTGATCCGATCCCCCTCGTGGACCAACGTGATGTGCCCATAAACGGCTTAATTTTAGGACCACCTATGAAAAAAACACAAGGATTGCCCCAAACGACTTGATTTTGTAGGACCACCTGCGAAAAATATCCTTTCTTTTATAATAATAGGGACCTCACACACAAGTAAGTCCTTTTTCCACATCCACTTGTGCAATTTGTTCCCCAATCGTGAGGTAAAAATAAATAAAATTTATGATTATGCCTCTCCTAGCTTTTGCAAATATACTTATGCCCCTATCTTTTTTGCAATAAACATTTGTGCTCCTATATTTTTACAAAATTCATAGTATTGTCCTTTTGTTATTATATTTATGCATGTATAAAAGGCAGTAATGTGAATTTTGTAAGAATGCATGTGTGCCGGTGTTCTTGCAAAAAGGGTAGGGATATATCTGTGTCTTGTAGAAACACCGGAGGACACTAGAGTAAAAAAAATCAACTATCGATGGAAATACAATCCACAAATATTTTTCACATGTAAGTTCTCTACCGGTTCTCAATCACAAATGATCATGAAGGCGTATGGAGCCAACAATAAGAAGATGGTGAACTAATTACCTTTGAGAGTGATCTCCAGGGATCTCTTCTACTTATAATGACTTTTCTCGATGGTTCCATGATTGTGAGAGCACAAACATGGGAATGACCATGAATCGCTTTACAAAGAGGTGGTCTTGGATTGTCAATCAATAGCTGATAGCTCTAATAAGGCGGGAATGTTGGCTATTAGATTATGAATTAAAGTTATTTACAAGTTTTGTAGGAGTCGTTGTGTACAAGTTCTTCGAGCATGAATACTAAAACCCTTACAATTTTATGATTTTTTACACTTGTGTCCTACCGACTTATTCCAATAACACATATGTTTGTGCCCCTGTATAACACTAAGGAATATCAAATACTGTCAATTTTGTAAGAATATAGCAACACAAGTGTAATTGCAAAAAAGATAGGGCATAATTGTTGGAAAAAAGCTTGGAAGGGCACACATATAAAAAATCCTGAAATTTGTCAACTTATTAATACAATGGTTTTTATTCCAAAAAATTAACAAATTAATGAAAAAGGGAAACTCTTGAGAAAAAAAGAATTTTCTTAACACTTATGCCCCTTCGAAATTCTACCCAATTACGCCCCTACATTTTTTTACAATGACTTTCGTGCACATGTATTATAATAATATTCATAACACTGCCCTTAAGGAAAAAACATGGGCATAAGTATAATAACAGAAGAGCAGTACAATAAATTTTTGTAAGAATACAAAGTGTTATTGTAAAAAAAGGTTGAGATATAATTGTAATTGCAAAAAATCTTGGAGGGCACAAGTATAAAAAACCATATAAAGCATCAACCTATATGAAATCCATGAAAAATTCAAGCACATAACAAGAAAGTAATTAGGAAGATTGTGTGCTCCATGTATAATTATCAATTCGTTAGTATTGGCACTTGTCATGCTGTTGGTATCTAGGAGCTTATTTGGATGCAGGATAATCTCATTATATTGGAATAAGTGGATTTTATTTCATAATACATATTTTTTAGGATAAAGTGATTTCGTCATGATTACATCATCTATTACATCTTTGTATAACATATTTATCCCTTTTTTATCTTCCAAATTAAACGAAAAATAAGGGATAAATATCATATTCTTCCAATTTTATGCGATTCTCTCATTTTTGTAATAATTATTCCCCTTCCTTCTTCCACAACTATTTCTGTTGTTTGAAAGCCATGTTGACCACTTTTCTTTAATGAATGAAAGGGAATACCACATCCCTGAAATTAACAGGATTAATAATAAACAAAAAAGTATTTATGCAATAAATTCTAAATAATGATTATAATTTATATTTCATAATAACTATGACTTATTCCGTATCATTAAGAACAACAAACAAATAAGGACTAGAAAAAAAATCCTTTTATTCGACCTTCATTTAAATAATTTTTATTCCAATAATTCCATCTCCTCTTCGATTCCTCCCGTTCACCCTTCCACCTCTGGTTCTTGTTCCCTGGAGCATCGATCTGCATGTCAGCACAAGATCTACCCCTCTGCACCAACGACACAGATCTCCCCCGTTGAATGCCACCACTTTTACCTACAACAGCTCGAATTTTTACCCTTTTTTACCTCCGCAGTGGGGGACTGTAGAGAGAGAGGGAGAAGGAGGGAGGGAGGGAGAGAGAGAGAGCGCCCACTACTGTAGAAGAGGGAAAGATCACTGCTACCAAATGGGCATCTCTCCATTTGCCTCCAAAAGCTCTCTCTCGCCTCGAAAATGCCCGACGAAGACCCACCAATCACTTCCCAAGTCCTCAGGAATCTCCATAGCCGATCACCTCCAGGTGAAAATCTCGCTCCTTTCCTCGATTTTCACCACCGTCTGCTCCACTTGAGCTGTTTCCATGCCTTTTCTCATGTTAGGTATTTCTACTTTTCTGCCAATTCTTCGTGAAATTCTTGGTAAGCTGAGCAAAAAAGATGAATTGGGTTTCTCATGTATGCACTTGGTGGGGACCTTGCAGGTAGAAAGATGCCATCTTTTTTTTTGAAATACTCTTTTTTGATAACCTGAAGGAAAGAATACCAAAGTAAGGATTTTGTTGTTGTGATGTTTTAGGGTTATCTGGAATCTAGGTTTTTGCATATTTAGAGGCTGATGTTTTTGTTGCAAAAAGATATTACCTTAGGTGATACTGATAAGATGATTAAGAATGGCTCCATGATTTTGTATCTGGCAATCCATTTCACAAATTTTGGAAATTTGTTTGCTGTACTACATGTATTATTTGCTGAGATCTGCTTAGAGTAAAGACAACTACAACCTGCTATTGGATTTTTCCTAATGATTAGTTTTGTGAGGGTCTACCGATGAATCCTGCCTGCTCTTTTGTATTTATTTATTTTTTTAATTTTTATTTTTGCCATTTATAGATCATGTTCTAGTCCAATGTAGTGCTCGACGAGGATAATAATGGTAAGATCTCTGGATCTGAGAGGCCATCATTCTGCATCGTCACGATCCGCGGAATCTGTTCTTGACATGGAGAGAAATATATGTGGTCAAGCCAATGTTCCTTCCCTCAGTCCGGCAACCCTTCAGGCATATGCCTCAGGTGGACAGCATTCGGAAAGCAATGCTGCGTACTTTTCATGGCCAACAACCTCGAGATTGAATGGCAGCACAGAAGGTCGAGCTAATTACTTTGGGAACCTTCACAAGGGCGTCTTGCCTGGAGCTCATAGCCGAATGCCCACGGGGCAGCAAGCCTCTTCATTGCTCGACTTGATGACAATAAGAGCATTCCACAGCAAGCTTTTGCGACGTTACAGCCTCGGTACAGCCATAGGCTTTCGGATCAGAAAGGGTGTGTTGACGGATATACCTGCTATTCTAGTCTTCGTTGCGAGAAAAGTACATAAGCAGTGGCTCGGTCATGCTCAGTGTTTGCCCACTGCTCTTGAGGTGTGACTCAGTTTTGTTTGGTTTCTTTTCAAGTCATCCCTCACTAAAATTTTCCGACAGTCATGTTTTTGGTTGATAATGAAATGAATGAAGAATGATACTTGGTGTTATCCCTTTTAGGGCCCTGGAGGTGTATGGTGCGATGTCGATGTGGTTGAGTTCTCCTATTACGGTGCACCGGCGCCTACTCCTAAAGAGCAGTTATACACCGAGCTTGTTGACGGCTTACGTGGAAGCGATCCTTGCATAGGCTCTGGCTCTCAGGTATTTTTGGATTCTATAGCATATTCCTTAATTGCTTTTGGTGGCACGAGCATTGCTAGTGTTGGGTTGTGTGGTTGTTGGTCAATGGTTCTAGTGCTATCAATTAAACTGCCATTACAAAGATTCATATACATACTTCAATGGCACACTACCTTCTATGTATGATTCAGATTTACTGCTTTTTTGAAGCTACGCTAACTCCTAGTTATCTCCATTCTGAAAGCATTTAAGGTTCCATGGCACTAAAAAAATTATGATGCTGGGAATATGAGATGTAATATTTTCAAGATGAATAGCTAATTTTAATTTATCCGCCGATGCTTTTTTACATCCCACAGCTTGGGCAGACCGCTTAACCCCGTTCATCTTCGGCGCAAGAGCGCTTGATCAGTGAGATATTAAGCACTCTTTCAAGGGGGGCTGCTTCCAGGCAAACCTTGTGGCTGTCTCTACACCCCTACCTCCTTTATCATCAAGCTGTCATTTAGAGGCCTTATCTCGTGATCCGGGTTGTTTCCCTCTCGATGGTGAAGCTTATTCCCCATCGTCTCACTTGCCGACTTTGACCAATGTTTGGGGTCATATATAGTATTCAGAGTTCGCCTCGGTGCAGGCCTCGAGAACAAGTTTTTCCATTGCATTTATGGGAAAAATGAGAAGCCTAATATTTTAGGTTATGTTGGTCCATGGTTCATATAAGAAAAAGTTTCTACTTTAGGTTTTTTAGTGCAAATTAATGGCAAGGTAACGACTTAAGAGGTAACATCTAAGATGCATCTCAAACAAATGCCGAAGAAGAAGAGGTTGAAATAAGGTTTGGATCATATAGTTATTAATTAAGAGGGAGATAGTCATTTTTTTAATGTATGTTTATTAGGTTCATAATTAATAAAAATCTCCTAACACAAAGCTTAGATTTGAATGCTTAAAGTTATATTAGGAAAGAATTTCCCTTTTTCCATGTCATCGGTCATTGCTGACTATTGAGATATTTGTATCTTATTGTAGTTATTTCTTATTTTTATTTCTTTCATGTGCCACTTATGTAATTTACCCATGGCTTTTCTCCTATACCACTTATGTAATTTATCCAGAGCTTTTCTCCTATTTAAGAGAGCCCTAGGTTATATATATTGTTATGCAATTCTATTCTACCAACATGGTAACGGAGCTACAGTCCTAAAGCGGGGTTCCCGTATCTCACCAAAACCCTAATCCTACCCCCCCTCTTCGCCACCATCAGCTGTCGTATGCACCCCTGCAGGCCGTTTCCTGCCTCTCTCGTCGATCGCAGGCTGCCACATGCACCCTCGCAGGCTGTTGTCTACCACCTGCCACCATCTTGCGGGCTGCCTGTCATCGCAGCCTTGCCAGCCATCTGTCGGTCGATTGTAGCCACTCTTGCGGGTTGTAGGCCACCCACCTCCTGCGAACTACAGTTCGGCTGCTGCCGCGGTATTATACGGTCCGATTTCGACATGAAACTGTGATTTTGGATATATAAATCACGTTTTCCGATCCTAGACTACAAGGGTTGAAGACGATGGTTGTATGCGTCTACACGTACAACCAATCCTTCATATGAGTATGTAGACTTGCCCAGAGTAGTCTACTCCCCGATTTTGTTCTGGATTTTCAATGGATGGGACCAACTACGAGCTGTGGTCCATGCATTTTCGCACCCTTATGTAGTGCCATATTAAGGAGCATATTTTAACTAGTTCCGAACCGATGCACAAAACTCAGGCTAATGCTTCTTGGAAGCAAGACGATGCCTATGCGCATATTTGGCTCTCGAGGACCCTCTCCACAGAGATTGGCAACAACATTGTCAATTAACCCACTACCATGGCTATGTGGGACATCCTAGCTAACACATATGGGCAAGCCAAGAATGAGAGCAAGATCCTCCAATTGCAACATGGTATATTCTCGACCAAGAAGAATGATCAGCCTCTTCATGCCCATTTCTCGCATCTCCGAGGCATGTTTGAGCGACTTCAAAGCTTTATGCCCATTACTACCTGCACTGAACAACAACAAGCATACCAGAATGCCACTATGACATGAGTCTTCCTGTCATCCCTTGACTCTGAGTACGATGCTTTACGTACTCAACTGTTTGCTGGATAGATGATACCAACAATGGAGGGGGTCTATAAGAGGCTGAGCAAAATCACTACTTTGTCCACTACCATGGTCCAAACTCCCTCTACGATGGCAACTTCTCGCGATAGAGGGGGTACTTCTCAGTTTCGCAAACGAGGATCCCATGGTTGAGGAGGAGGACATCGGCGTGGCTGATGAATCCGCGATTCATCATCTCAATATCTTGATCTTAGCAAAATCCTTGAGCAAATTCTCAATTAAATGTCGATAAAATAAATAAATTAACAAAATAACTCTTGTAAATAAAACACACTAAATACTGTATATTAGATTGTACAAAATAAATTAACAATAAAAATCCGCAAAAATAAAGGAGTTTTTCACCTGTAATTAACCCAAAACTTTATGTATTTTTAATAATTTTATTTCAACTCCTTTTTGGCTAATTCTTTCTCTAACTTGTTCCTAAAAATGTATATAAAAATACAAAAATATAAAATAAGTTTCACCCCAAATAAATAATCCTAGATCTCAAAGAGAAAAAGCCGTAAAGTCCAACTTCCCGACCAAATTCCCGCTCCGTATGAACTCCAAATTCACCAAACTCACTTTTAAAGTTCAAGTTAGAAAATTATCTATCCAACGGAAGTGGTTTCATTAAAATCGGAGCTCATTTGCAAAAGTTGAATTTTGGGACCTAGATGTACATTGTATATTATGTATATTTTCATTCTTTCTTCATTTTTATTTTATCTTTCTCAATTACTTAAAAATCCAAAAAAATCATTGTTGTGTTGTATTTTGATTATAGTATTTTATTGTATTTTTCTCTTGTAAATATCTCTTATTAAAAAGACAAAAAAATATATATTAGAAAAGCAAACAAAAAATGTACTTGTTGTATGTACTCCTTTATAAATTCTCCACTATTTTCCCTTCTTTATACTTTTGTTGTATTTTAGTAGCCTACTTTATATCATTATTTATTTTATTATTTAATTTCCTTTCTCTACTATAACCACCATTCAACTCCATCATTCCACCATTTTTTCTAACTTCTAATTCAACTCCACCATTTTTTAATAACCTCCAATTCAACTTCCTTGATAATACAACCTCCCATTCAAATCCACTACTTTAATAACTTCTCATGTGTTCTCTTTATATACATCCCATCCTCCTCATTTTGCATTGGATCCATCTTTATGTGAGGAGAGCCTAGTTCCCAGAGTTGAAACGGTGACAGCGACGTAATCGCGGTCGAGCGACGACAACCATCTCTCCTGTGAGATCTGTTGGCTTTTTGTCCAACATCGCAGCCGCATCTGTGTGCTGCTCGAGCTCATCGCTCGCTGGCGATTCGAGCGAAGACCGTGTTCTCGTGAGCTCATCATAGGCGACCGTCTCCATCGTAGGTAATTTTTATTTTCATCTTGTCATTTTTTTATCTTTGCATTTTTTTAGCACATCACATTTCATATAATCCCCTCTTCATTATACCATTACCATCTCCACCACCTTCATTTTCTTCCTTATTCCCCTCCATTTCCCCCCTTTTTTGTATATATTTACATTTGTTCCCGGTTAAAAAAATTAATTTAAAAAATTAAACTTAATTTTTATCACAAAAAACATCATAGTAAAAAATTTTCAAAAAAAAATCGCAGCAGCGGTGGGAGCACCCACCGCCGCCGCCGACCCCCCAGCCACTTCAGGCTTCACTGTGTTTGTTAGTAGCTCGCTGGTTTCATGGAAGAGTAAGAAACAAACAGTTGTGGTTAGATCTAGCGCTGAATCAGAGTATAAGGCCATGGACCAAGGGAGCACAGAAATGATGTGGGTCGAGTATGTCCCATGGTTTCAGATTTCGCGAAATTTTGACGAAATTTTGACGAAATTTCGGTTTCGACAAGGTATTGAAATCTCGAGCGAAATGGCATCGATACGACATGCAAAATCGATAATTAAACCCTTGGTCTGTTCTGACCAACCTAACTATTGAGGTGCCTCTTCCTATGCACCTCAAATATGATAACCGAGACGCTTTATTCATAGCCAATAATCCAACTTTCCATGAAAGAACAAAGCACGTAGAAGTAGACTGTCATTACACTCGTGATCTAATCCAAATGAGACTTATTTCCATCTCTCATGTTCCTTCAGGCGATCAAATTGCAGATATGTTTACCAAAGCTCTTACGAGGGGTCATTTTCATCGTTGCTGTTCCAAGCTGTACATGATAGACATATATGATCCAGCTTGAGGGGGAGTGTTGAGATATTTATATCTCATTATCTTTATTCTGTATTCTTTATTTCGTAATTTCTTATTTCTTTTGTCTACTTTATGCAATTTTTCCTTGGAGCTTTTATCCAATATAAGAGTGCTCTAGGGCTACGGTGGAATATAACATCTCATTTCACGCATTTCCGCAATATATGGTACCATCATCGAGTTGAATGATGCCCTCGACTACACTCTATAGTCTCATGCTTTCAGGAATTTAATGGAGGCAAGAAGAAACTCTACTATTTGTCGACTATTGTTTTGAAGCCTATTGATGAGGTGTTCGAGAAGTACGAGCATGATAATTATGTTATGATGAATTGGCTCATGAAAACAGTTTGTAGAAGATTGCAACTAGCCTATTATACAGACAAAATGTAAAGGAAATATTGGTCGGTATGGAGAGGAATACCCATATAATTCTAATGACGCGAGATTGGCATATATTTATCTCGTGACATGGTCAACTATTGAAGGACCTTGCTTATCAGGTTAGGGAACTCCAGAATGCGAATGCCCTTCCTAAACCCATGACGAGAAGGAACAAAAGTTCAAAATCCGTGACCATCATCCAAACCCTAATTGATTAGGCAAGAATTGTAATTCTATTACTTAAACCTCTCGCAACGAAAAAAGGCAAAGCCTTCTCCATAAGTAGGGTCGGCTACATGGATTCTTGCTCAAATCCACGTTGAAAGATTCGATTATTTTTTACGCTAGTTGTCAACTACCTAATGCAACCCCCACAATGGGGGATTTGAACCCTGGTCTTTTGGATGGTAGGCACACTGCACTACCACCAGACCATTTAAGTGGGTACCTCTAACAACGAATAGATTTGGATAATAATTGTACATATCATATGACAGAAAAAGCAGAGTACTTCGAAAAGTACAAACTTGAATCGGGTCATAACCATGTAAGTTGGGGATGCATTCGATATTACCATTACAGGGAAAGGGAGTATTATAATATGTGATTGCTTCACATTACATTATGGCCTTCGTATATATATGACTTCAGTTGATCATCATCAATATTTTTTAAGATCACATAAGAATTAATTGCACTCTGATTTTTTGAGTATCAATCTTGTGGAGAAGAGAATGAATCATTATATTTATTCCACGGATTTAGATCTCTTATACGGATTGAAATCCTAGATAGCAAAAAAAAAGAAATACATATATGACCCCGAAGGATTGCAAGACTCAAATAAAATAGAAAACACAGTAAACACTCCCACTCAAGTTGGAGCATATCTGTCGATTATGCACAACTTGGAAATCAAATACGAGAGATGCTTTTTCGGTAGTGTCTTCGTGAAGGTATCTGCAAGATGAAGTTCAGTGGAGATGTATGGAGTGACAATCTTTCCTCCCTGTATTGCATCATGAATGAAGTGACAATCAACCTCAATGTGTTTGCTCCACTCACGGAAAACATGATTGGTGGTGATGTATGTAGCAGACTTGTTATCATAGTATAAAAGTACATGAATAGCAACTGAAAGTCCAAGTTCTTGTAGGAAGGAGACAAGCCTTGTGATCTCACAGGTGGATTGGACCATTGCCCTGTATTCTGCCTCTACACTTGATCTGAAGACCATTGTCTGCTTCTTGCTTCGCCAAGTAACCAGGTTGCCCCCAACGAGCATGGCGCATCCTATAGACTATGTAGTGGATCGACGGTCTTCAGGAGAACTGGCACAGCCAGCATCTATATATGCGAAGACATCGGTGTGACCATTGATCCCATAGAAGAGTCCACGTTCGGAAGATTCCTTCAAGTATTGAAGGATCAAGAGAAGATCATGCCAATGACTGTAAAGTGGTCTGTCCATGTGCTGGTTAGCTCTGCTTACAACATATGATATATCAGTCCGAGTAACAGTGAGGTAGAGAAGTTTACCCACTAAGCTTCTATGTTGTGTGGTATCCTCAAATGCAGGATCGGTAGATGTGGAATATTTCCCCACTTCTGTAGGGATGCTAGATGGTTTGCATCTAAGTAGTCCAACCTCATTTAGAATGTCAAGACAATACTTCCTCTTTGAGAGATGGGGTCCCTTTGTATTTCGTATCACCTCAATGCCAAGAAAGGGAGTTGACTAAGATCCTTCGTGACAAAGATCTTCTAGAGGAAGGTCTTGGTCTCTAAAATGTCGGCTTCATCGTATCCAGTGACGATCATATCAACATAGACAACAAGAATGACGGTGCCAGTAGACCCTCGTCTGACGAAGACAGAGTAGTTAGATGTCTTCCTCTGAAACCCAAGAGTGCTCATCTCTTTAGTAAGTATATCAAACCATACCCTAGGGTTTTACTTCATGCCATAGATAACCTTATGTAGTTGACATACACATTTCCCCTCGACTGCATAATCCTATGGCTGCAATATATAAATCTCCTCTTCGGGGTTATCATAGAGGAAGACGTTGTTCACATCAAGTTGAAAGATTGGCTAGGCCTTATTAGCAACAACAAAAAGAATGGTGCGTAGGGAACTCATTCTAGAAATTAGAGAGGTTTTAAAGTAATCAACCCCATGGATCTGTGTGAAGCCTTTTGCAACTAATCTGGCTTTTAATATGTCAGTGGATCCATCAGACGACTGTTTGACCGTGAAGACCCATCTGCAAGGTACATGTCGAACTCCAGGGGGCGTGGCACAAGATCCCATGTGCCTTGGGAGGTAAGGGCATCCTTCTCCTCATCCATGGCATGTCACTAGCCCTGGTCCTGCATTGCACTAAGATGACCTCGAGGGACATAAACATCATTCATGACATCTGCAAACCTCTTGTCACAGCTAGAAAACCATTAATAAAAGTAAAATGTGACATAGGATGAAAAGTACATTGCCTCTTTTGCTTGTAGAGAGCTATTGAAAGCTCCTCAGATACATCCGTCGCAACAGTGGTAGGAACACTTGAAGAGGGCATATCATCATGCAAGAAAGGAACATACAAAGGAACAGAAGCATGTGTAGTGGTGTGCTTACTTGTATGGATGATTGGCAGAGGTTGAAGATCCAAAGGGATGTCACCCACATTCTATGTAAAGAAGCTAGTTTGCTTAAAGAAAGTGACATCCAAGAAAGTATAGTGTCGACACCCAACATAATCATAGCATCAATAGTCTTTTTTAGTATGAGAGTACCCAAGAAAGACACACTTGATGGTCTTAAGTGACAATTTGTCAACTGCATGGAAGTTGTGAACAAATGTAATGCACCCAAAGATTTTCAGAGGTAAAGGAAAATGAGACTCAGTGGATTATAGTAAAGATAAGGAGTGCCCCTTTTAGGATAGAAGATGGAACCCTGTTGATGAGATGAACATAGGAGTTTCCTTTCTGCTACCTTGTTTTTTAGAGGTATATGGACATGATGTTTGATGAACAATCCCCTGAGAGGCAAATAAAGATGTTAACTCCATTTGGGTGAACGCAAGTGCATTGTCAGTTTAAATAATTTGAACACATGTATAGAAAGAAGTTTTGACATATTGAAAGAAATTTCTGAAAATTTTATTGATCTCCGAACGTTCCTTTATTAGGTAAACCCAAGAGGATCTACTATGATTATCCACAAAACAATAAAATAACGATGGCCACTCAAATTTATGATCAGATAAAGTCTGCAAACATCGCAATGGACAAGATTAAAAAGAGTGGTAAGATGCGACACAACACGAACTTGAAAATAAGCTCGACGATGTTTCTCCAACTCACACACCTCGCACTGAAAGGGCTTTAGAGTAGAGTTCAGGAAACATCATCGACTGCGCCTTGGAAGAAGAATGCCCAACGCACATATGCCATAGGAGAGGGTCTTCGAAGATGCATGCAACATTGAAAAACTTAGAATCTGAGGGTATGACAAGATAATAGAGGCCATTCTTCCCGTACCCCCACAAATAGTTTACCTCATCCAGATGTCTTGAAAATAGCAATCGAATTCATCAAATATCACATGGTAATTAAGCTCAACACAAAGCTTATGAACATACAATAAGCTGAGAGGGAAATCAGGAGCACATTGATCCCCGGACAATCGGAGCTTGGAGGAGAATTCCATGGTTCCGACAATAGTAACCGACGAGTGAGTCCCATTGGTGAGCCGCACCGACTTCAACGATGAGGAGGGTTTGGAGAAGGTTAGTAGACTACCTTCTCCAATCAGATGAGTAGAGGTTTCAGAGCCAATGATCCAAGTGGGAGCAGTATGGGTTGCAGAGTTGGCTACTGTACCTGAAGGGGTAGACAAGGCAACAATGGTAGTCTCACTGGAAGAAGCTGTCATTGGAGTCTGGAGAGTCTGCATCAAGTGGGAGTAATCTGCATCATTGAGATGTACCATCTTTCCACCAGGATTCCTAGCAGGAGCCAACATCGTTCGGACGGGTGGTTGCAACGACCACAATGAGTGCACTGTGGATACTGAAGAGCAATAAAATCTCATCTACGACCAATCTTGTCCAAGACCGTGACCAGAGTCACATCCATGACCTCCTCGAAAGCTCTGCCGTCCTCTCCCAGATGATGCAACGCGAGCAGAGTTCTTTACATGAGGTAAAATAGAGGACCGTGCAACATGTCTCCAATTATTCGAGATGTCCAAAGATGATATTCATCATTGGCAGTTTGTTGGATATCAGAAATTGCTCCTTCAATGCATGATATATAGGATGCATGCCATTAAGAAAGCAATATACTTGCGCTCCTGTACCTGCTTGGTACAACATGAGAGCTGAAAGATCGCAAGCTCCTCGTACAAGCTAGTGATATGCATGTTGTACTCCACTAGGGTAGAATTACCATGAGATGTAGACCAAATCCTCTTGTAGATGTCAACAAGGCATGACTTTGTCATCTTTTGGGAGTACCTTTGTTAAAGATCCTCCCACATCTCCTTGATCTTGGTCTTGAAATGAAGATTCGAGTAAGTATATGTCTTAAGGTTGTTAGTCATCCACTTGATAACTTAGTAGTTGTCTGCGAGCCAGTTGTCATAGTCGTTATCCTTCTCATCTGGAGGATCTTTAGTTGGGATATAGATTTTTCGCTGAACACCAATGAACACCTTGAAAGAGTGAGACCTGAGCACATAGTTTTCGGTGCTCTTAAGTTTCATAGTAATGCCTTGTCCTGTCAAGGTTGTTGTAATGGATGAGGGCTTTATCTCGGTGGGAGTAGATGTCATGGTGGTCAGAGAGAGAGAGAGAGATCAAAGAAATCCTATTGTTGATCAAGTAAACATATGAGAGCAGAAAAATACCCTAAAACTCACGCACATATGCAAAAGAGGTCCGAACTGTGATAAATAAGCAAATCATGGTGTCTGTGAGGGCCCTATCGACGCTGAAGTTAAAGCTAAAAATGAGGCAAGAGTTGGTGGAGCTGTGGCGGAGCCCTAGAGATGAGGAAGTGCCTTACGCATGGCCCTGGATGAGAAAGAGAGGGCCCACACAGACACAATCCGAGGAAGAAGAGGGCTCGAAGGTGGCAGCATTGTGTTTAGGTCAGAATCCTAGTCTAAGACTGGTGCTCTGATGCCACGTGGAGAAGAGAATGAATCGTTGTGTTCATTTCATGGGTTTTAGGTCTCTTATAGAGAGAGAAACCCTAGAGAGCAAAAAAGGAGGAAAATATATATATGACCCCGGTGGGTTACATGACTCAAATAAAATAGAAAACGCAATATCTCTAACAAATCTATTTTCCAGGATGGTGATGGGAGGAAGATTATGATTGGTATATTCTATAGTCTCTTTAAGCTCCCTCCAAAAATACTTGCAACTTTGGTATTGAAGTTAACTCTGGTCAATACGAAGTTTGTCGACTCGCCTAGCATACCTGAGAGACTTCGTGATGCGGTGGATGTCTGATACACTAGGCAAAACTCTAGATCTCAGTCCATATTGGATCATTTCCTAGCCTAGTCGAGTTCTTGGATGCTTTTCCCATGGCTAGCGCCTCCTCTTGTCTGCATACAAGATGTGACCACAATTCACTGATGTAGGACTCAGAAGAGGGACTATCCCTTTCTTTTTTCTATTTGAGAGATCTTAGCTCCTTGAGAATGGTTTCGAAGATTTGGTTACTGAACAATGGACATCAGTGGAGTACTAGGTTTCTGTACTAAGTATGAGACTTTATAGATGCAAAAAGAGTTGCGGGAGTTATGAAGGAACCGAGGTGTGACTTTTAAGTCAGAGTTAGTAGCATGTGCAAGGAGGATTACTGGAGCAATAATTGGCAGAAAAAGCTGCTAGATAACAGCTCAGAGGGGCTGGGGATGTCGTTCGGTGGAGGAAATTGGATAGATTTGGGTTTTTTTAAACCAATCTCTCTCACTTATTTGAATACAAAAGTTATCTATTTGCACCTTGAATTTTCAATTTAGAGGTACAATATCTCATTTCGACCGTCTATGCATGATGATTAAACAATATAAATTTCATACTTTTCTGATCCAAGAAGGATACAAAAATTGATGAAATACGATCTTGATTTTTGATCAAAATTTACGATTTTAAATTATCAACCGACCTCCGATCGACGAATGATCAATTTCGTTGGTCTTATTTCGTAGAGATAAATTTTCTGATGGCCTTGATTTATTTTGCGGTTCGGTTTTTTGCATTGCAGCTTTTCCGATGGCATGCATTACAATGTAATCGATGATCGATTGGTCCCAAATGATTTTTGATTTACGATCTATTGATCGATTTAGATCCTTTAATATTGATTGATAGTTTTATTAGATTAAATGGATCATAAACTGGTCAGGTTCGTGTTTATTCGGATCTGGATGTCATAAGGAAAACACCGCCCACCCCTCTAGCCGTAGTTCCAAGTGGCACGATGAATCAGCCCCAGGCGGTGACGCCTCCTCTCCAAAAGTCCAGGCGATGCACTCTCTCTCTTACCAATCTCCATCACACAGGCGAGGGTGCAGCTCCAAAACCCTCGCACGAGGGCCCCCCAGGCGGAAGCCCATCCAAGCGAGGCATAGCTCCGAACTCCTAAGGCGGCGACGAAAAGAGAAGAAAACCCCATCGGGGGTTGCGGTCCTTGGAAAAACGGGTTCCAAGTGGAACCCTAAATAGAGCTCCAATAGGTCCTAAAAAATTTTTTTTGGTTTGCTGCTCCTGTGTCCATGTGGGCCGAAGGTTGTAAACAATGGGAGGGGGGGTGGAGAAAAGACCCAAGTAGGCTGATGGTTTAAAAAAATAAGAAGAAGAGGTAGGTACAAATTTTTTAAAAAAGAAAGAACTAGAAAAGTCGAAAAAAATGTGAACGGTTTATTTGAGAAAAAAAGAAAAAATATATGGTTATAAAAAATTTAAATAGTCTAATTAAAAAAATTGAGAAAGCTGGAAAAAATATCGGCTTATGTGATTCGTGTTCTCCCCATTTTTCATGTTTTCTTCCAACCTTATCGATGTCATTGTATTCCGACAAGTATGGGAGAAAGGGGGAGTATTGTGTAGAGTCACATGTTTGTTCCAGATTCAGATGTCAGATTCCAGACCGGCTAGATGTTCAGAGTCTACAGTTCAGTTTCAGACTCTGCAGATTGGTTTAGAGTCCAAGTTTGAGGCACTCCGTATTTGAGAGACCCATTTTCTTCGAGTTCTCCAGAGGGAGACTCCTTTTCAAGCATGTATGCGATCTTTTTTATGTAGTCCCCATCTTTTGTTATTTTGGTCAGAGCTTTCATGTGATCCATAGGGACTCCGGAGTAGAGATCCCATTCCCTATGTCATGCAGGCTAGGATTTTCAAGTGTTTTCATAGGGACTCCAGAGTAGAGAACCCATTCTCCGAGCCAGTACGGGAGAGACCCAGTTTTCTGACGTACAAACTTTTCGGACTCCATTCTCCAGCAACCGTAGACTCCGCCGAGGATATCTCCACGACCTTTTCAGTTCGGCCCTTTCAGAGATGGAGTAGTTGTCCACGTGATGTGGCGAGCCAGAGTTCTCCAAGTGGAGACTCATTTTCAATTGCAGTGACTCTGACAGGCACAATACAAAGCACATGCTCTCCGACGAGGAGATTCAGTTCGACTCACACTCCAGCCCGTTTGTTCCTCCTCACCTGCATGTCATGAGAAGCAACGTCCTCGACAGTAGCTGACAGTTGTGCGCGTTGAGTTGATATTGTATGTAGTGTCTTGTAATGTGAGTTTGCGTGATTTCTTTCTATTTGTCCAAGCTGAGCATTGCATGCTCTTGATGGGGAATGTTAGAGTATGCACTAATTATCATGTAGACGGGTAAATGGTTCACTCTAGGATCCATTTCCCCCATCCAGTGTTTAGTTCCACATCTACTAGTGGTGGGACTTGAAGGGTCTAAGGAGTCTATTTAAGAAGCCCCAGACCTCCTGTATATCAGATGAGAAAGTGCAATCAACATATGACCCTTTGAGGCATTCTCTTGTGGTTTCATCCCGCTCCTTAGGGAGTAGGGTTACATGTAAAATCCCGCGTTCCTCATATCTTTATTCTATTTCTCTGATTCTGCTTCTGCATTCTTATTTTCTAACACCTCCCCATCCTCAACTCCAAGTTCCCTGACCTTGTCATCCTTGAGGTTACTCGCGTGGTCTTTAACAACCTCTTCCGTACCTTCCCTCCAATTATGTCAAACTTATGTTCTCCTTTGTCGTCACCATCATTGAGGCCAATGAAGACAACAAGGATCCCGTCATGGACCCTACCTGGCCTCACCTCTAGGTCGTCTATGAATTCTTCCTCCACTTTGTTGCTTCCCCCAGGCTCCGACCTCGACGCCGAGCTTGGATATTGCTACATTGACCATGCCTTTGTCCTCCGACTCATCGACATCTTCGACTCAGAGGAGTATTGTGAAAGCACATACCTAAAGGCCATCCTCCACACACCAAGTTTGTGGTGCACCTCCCCTTCACCTGTAAGACCATCAACAACTTTATTGCTTCATCTTTGAGAACGAGAATCCTATGAGTTGCTTGATATATTCGACAACATAATTAGCTTCTGCTTGCATATTTAGTACATTGCATATCGTCTATCCTTATGGAAGATTATATCTTAAATCATTGGATTGGTGAGGTGTCGAGAATCGTCTTAGCTGGTGAGGTCTCAAGTATGGGCATGGCCTGCCTTCCCCTCCACGTGGCTCTCGATCTTGTGCAATAGCCACACTTGACGATCTTTGAGACTCTCATTGAAGGCGGATGCGGTGACCGTGCAATAGTGGATGATGATGTAAAGGGTAAAAGAGAGATCTATTGTTATATTTTCTAAAAAAAAGTTTATATCTTGATGTGGTTAGATTAACTCAAGAAATGTTTTTTGAAAGAAAAAATGGCTTTCACCGTATAAGTGTATGCCCAAAAACTTCACCATATATCATCAGAAAGTTATTACATAACTACCACCCGTATTCGTACATCACTTTACGTTTCCCAACCGTCGCTCAGGACTTTGGCATGAGCCACCACATTCTCAACATAGAAACGATCCTGACAGAAGATCACATCATCCCTGGCTATCCAAATGGCCCAGACCACGATGACAATCCATGATCTTTCCTTTTCAATGCCATTCCATCTCGTCCCGATATATTCCCAGAAAGTAGACATATCCGCTACAACCACATTGATACTAGAAAGGTTCCAAACCTTCATTGAGTGCCCACAACCAAAGAAAAGATGATCTGCATCCTCCACCTCCGCCATGCATCAAGGGCACCTCGAGTCAGCCCCCTGCATAAATCATGCAAATCTAGCCTTCGTCAACAGCCGCCCCTTCTCATAAGCCACAGGAAAAACATCACTCAAGTTGGAACCTTCAAGTTCCAAATCCACCGACAATCTTCCTCGCATCTCCCAAGATCATAAACCACATGACCCTTCAATGCCTTGTATGCCTTCCTAATCGAAAAAGACCCATCATGCCAGTATCAACAATCTCGTCCTTCCGTAAACCCAATCATCTCCTCCAGCTCAACAAGCATCACCAAAAGTTCCTCCACCCGTTGCTTAGAGAGCTCATATCTGAACCGTAAAAAGAAATTTTGCTCGTCCTAAAGGTCTGCCAAAGAGCATGTTGAATCTATCGCCAACGCCTTCAACCGAGAGAATCTCTCACCCAGTGTCACCATGTTGGTCCACTTATCAGTCCAAAAATGGAAAACAATTTCATCCCCAATCACATGCCTCATAAAAGGCCTCATTTCTACTGCTACACTGCAGACACCTCTCCAGAATAGGGATGATGAGGTACCAAGCGGACTTGGGTGACGAAATATAAGTCCCGACGCATAGATACTCCTGACAAGTTTGTTCATCAAGCTACCATAGTACCCCTAGATGCTACTAACCCAATTGCCTATCAAAGCCTTGTTCATTTCCTCCAAGCTACGCATACCGAGGCCACCAACCTCCTTCGCACATGACACCATGTCCCAATCGACCAAGTGAAAACCCTTCGATCGCCCAGATGACGACACGAAAAATCGTTGCATGATGCACTCAAGTCTACGTCACCCCCCGACTAGCATGATCAAAGCTGACCTGAAGAAAATCGGCATCGTCGAAAGGACAGAATGCAACAGCACCAATCTACCACCCATGGATAGGCACACCGATTTCCACCCAGCTAACTTCCGCTCCAACCTTTCGATAACCAGTTGCCATTCAACCACACACATCCTACCAACCACCGAAGAAACTCCAAGGTAGCGCAACGACAAGTCCTTGTGCAGTGAGCGCAATCAGTTAGCGCATGATCCAACATCCTCCTCTTAAAGGTCAAAAGTAACGAACTCAGACTCATCCCTGTTCAGTCTCAACCAAAAAAACATGCCAAAAACGTCCATTACTGTCGAAAAATCTCTGCAACTGCCTGCACCACCCTCTATAAAGAGTATTGTATCCTCCATATACTGGAGGATGGGGACGAAGATCTCATCCCTCGAGTTTCCCCGACACAAATCACCACCAACGACACGAACAACCATTACCGCTAAGACATACAAGGCAATAACAAAAAGCATCAGTGCTAGGAGACATCCCTGCCGGATGCCCCGCTGAGGTTGAAAGAACCCCCCCCCACCCCGCTTGGCTAACCATTGATCAACATTGCACATGATGCCGGTGTGACACATCTCTTCATCCAAGCAATCCACCTGTCTGAGAATCCTCTCCTATGCAACGAAGCCCAAAGAAAGCGTCGGTCCACGCAATCGTAGGCCTTCAAGAAATCTACCTTCTACAACACGCCCTTCACTTTCCTCCTGCGCCAATTTGCCATAATTTCTGAAGCCATAACCACACTATCTATAAGTTGCCTACCGGGTTTGAATACACTCTGAGCTGGTGATACAATCGCATTCAACACTCCATGCAGATGATTAGCCAACAGCTTAGCCATCACCAGTTAAATAGCACTCGACAACACAATCAACATGTAGTCCTCAATTCTTGTTGCCACAACTTTTTTCGGGAGCAAGAAAATGAAAGAGTGGTTGAGCCAGTTGAAACTGAAATTCCCCTTCTCGAACTCCGTTGCCACCCCTAGCATCTCATCCACAAGCAGGTCCCAGAACTCCCTGTAGAAAAAATCGGAGAACCCTGGTTCAACCCGAAAATCACCTCCCGATTCTCAAGTAATTCGAAGTCCCTGGCCAACATCTCTGAATCCATCTCTGAAACATGGCTCGTGCTCAAGTCCAACCACCGTGCTCAAGTCCACCCCATAATTGCCCTTGCTACCTCCCCTTCCCTAGTCCAAATCTTCCCCCTACCTCAACCGAATGTATCAAGTTTCTCCTCCGCCCGCCATTCGCCATCTTGTGGAAAAATCTAGTGTTAGTATCCCCTTCTCTCAATCACTTCTGCCTCGATCTTTGTTGCCATTCACATTCTAGCTTCCTATCCTCCTCCAAGATTTTCTGAATCACATCCCTGCTTGCCAACTCCTCCTTGTCCAAGTCCATCTCTTCTTCCAAACTGTACAGCCTCCCCAAGTTCTTGCGCCTGGTTCTTTCTTGCCTCTTGCTCACACTGATGTCGCTCTTGAACACCATGAATCTGCGCCTTAGAGTCGCCAGCTTCAAGGCAAATCTTACCATGGTAGACCCCTCAACCACCAATTCCAGCCAGAAAGAGCAGACCATATCCCTAAAGCCATCATCCAACTAGCACCTATCAAATCTGAAGTAAGATGAGCCACCCCTGCCCCTACCTGAGTCGAAACAAAGTGGCGTATGGTCTGACCTAGATCTGGGAAGAGGGAGCACAACCGCCAAAGGGAACAATTCTTGAGCCTTCATGGAAATGATGAATCGATCAATGCAAGAACGGGAAGAAGAGTTCCTCTAGGTGTATTTACAGTTCGCCGCGTCCATCACCTCCAACCTGAGTTCCTCCGCAAACTCACCAAAGGAAATCGATCTAGGGTCCCCGCCCCCTCTCCCCCTCGGCTTGTCCTCCGCGTACAAAGTAACATTAAAGTCCCCAGCTATCACCCGGACCAGATCAGGGAATGTTACTCTAATCTATCTTAGCTCCTCCCACAACACTGAATTAACGGAAGCACCCGCAATCCCATAGACCGAGGTCACCACCAAACGTGATTTGTCCACCTTGGTTATCAAAACCACATACACCAAATGCATCAAAACCAGTTCATCCGCAAACTCATAGGTGTCTCCATTTCAAGCAATCACCTGTCCACCCGAGCTTCCGTTTGCAAGCACCATTCTGAATTCGTTCAGATACGGTCCCGAGATCGAACGAACTCTATTTCACGTATTGCTAACAATCAAGTTTTATCTCCTGAAGGCACACAATGTCACATTTCCATCCTGCTAGCATGGACTCAACATCCGATTGCTTGTCCGTCTGCCCTAGGCCCCTTATATTCCAAGTTATGATCTTCATCGGAACACTGAGGGGGAAGCCCCCGCCATCACCACCTCATCCGTTGTAGCAATTTCTCTTTTGTACCCTTCTCAGGCCCCTGCTCATACTTTGCCATTCGAACCAACAATCTCCTATTGTCGATTTGGAGAGGTGAGGATTCGCCCCTCGTCCCTGACGGAGAAGGACCCCCATCCTTTGCCCGCACAATGAAGCAGCATGACCTGCTGAAGCCCCAGAGGGGGAGAAGAAAGGGACTTCCTTTTCGGCCCGGTGGGGTTGCCCGACATAGGAGAATCCGCGATAGATCCTGTTAGATCCTCTGAACCCTATTGAGATGACCTGCCCGAAGGCGTAATCGGAGTCTCCACATTGACAGGATCTGAAACCTTAATTGGGCTTCCACCCGTACCTAGTAATGAAGGTTTACACAGAACCCCTACATATGAAGCAGTTCTTGAGCCCCCAAAAAGATTTCCCTTTCTAGTGTTTGAAGCAGCGCCTGGGTACCGTTCGAGGGCGCTGCCTCCGAGGCCAACTACTTTTTTGTGGTCCGCTTCCTGATGAAACGCTTGAGTTCCTCCGATTATCGATGACGCCTTCCCTGCTGCTCCACCCAACCCCGATGACCTCAACCCAATGGAGACATGTCTTCGACCGATCAACATCGTCGTCTGTAAAGGAAGTAGGGGTTTCCTCCCCTCATCTCAAGAACATCTGATCACTCACCCGGTCTCAACCTGGAGCTGCAAATTTTCAGGACATCAACAATTCGCCAAAGTGCCTCCCGCAATGTCTCAATCCTTTTGCACCTTAGCGAAACACCGGTCACCACCATTTTCCACGTCGGTTCTTTGTCCAAATCAACACCGTCAAGAAACTTGGTCGTCTGCCAAGAGGTCGTACCTCTCCCCAGCTGCGGTAGACCACTTTCCAGGGCCCCTTCAACCACCCTCCTCGCACCCTCCAGTGAAAGGCCCCGGATGTACAGAGCCCTTCTGTGCATCCAAATCGCGTCGACGTCCGGACTACCATTCATCGCCCTCACCAGTTGGAGTCGCTCATGGATTATCGTCAGTGTCTCCACATCGCCGTAACCAATGACGATACCGTCCATCAGGGGCTCCCCCAGCGTGCCCCCCGTTAACCGCACCAGAAGGCCACAGAGATCCTCATCTGTGCATTCTTCAGGAGAGGAGGACGCTTTCCCCTTATAAGAGCTGCTCACAGTCACCTCAGCCCCCGCAGCCATCGGCCTCTACTCCTCTTTCCCCTTCCTCGACCTGTGCCTCGCCACGTCGCAGGTCGTCTGCAGATGGCATGGCTTCCCGCAACGAAAACAATGTCGCTCCCTGGCTTTGCATGCCCAAGATAGGTGGTCCGCATCTCCACACAGAAAGCACCAAGTTGAAGGCCCTGTCCTAGCCGCAACAGCCTTGTCCTTCCCCTTTGGGCGGCTCCATGGCCCCGCCTCCACGAGGTTCACCATATCTACGTCATGGACCTCACCTTATTTGCTCTCAGTTTCAGTGGTCCTAGCTCTCTCACTCCCACCTTTGTCTCCGCTCCCATCTCCCTCACCGCTCCCATCTCCGCCTCTGCTCCCTCTCACCGCTCCCATCAATCGAGCGCTTCTCCTTGTCCGCAAAAGTTTATCTCTATCTAGCCTCAAGAAGTGTTAAATCGATGTCAAGGATTATAGTATCAGACAAGAGTTATGGTTATGGTGTGATTATGAAGATATCATGGATTACATTCTTTGAGAACCAACCATGCTAATCCACCTCTTCAATAGGTCTCTTAAATCTAATGAATTGGGTCTGAAATCTTGTTATTAAATTGAGGTTTTTTTACGTATCTTCGATTGTTTACAGTTTGCGTGAAATATTTTGATTGATCTCGACATCTTGATATGCAGGTCGCGAGCCAAGAGACGTATGGAACTTTGGGCGCCATAGTGAAGAGCCGCACAGGCATCAGGCAAGTCGGTTTCTTGACAAACCGCCACGTCGCCGTGGATTTAGACTATCCTAGCCAGAAAATGTTTCATCCTTTGCCTCCCAACCTTGGACCTGGAGTCTATCTTGGCGCTGTAGAGAGGGCGACGTCGTTTATCACAGACGATCTGTGGTATGGAATTTTCGCCGGAACCAATCCAGGTAATGCACCTGATAAACACACCCTCGTTCGTACTTATTTTACAGTTCATGCTGAAATCGTGTTGGATGTGCTTAAACTCAACTGCAGAAACTTTTGTGCGTGCCGACGGTGCGTTCATCCCCTTTGCGGACGACTTCGACGTCACCAGCATCACCACCTTGGTCAAGGGAGTTGGCGGGATCGGAGACGTCAAGATCATCGACCTGCAATCTCCCATCAACAATCTCATTGGCAGGCAGGTGGTGAAAGTTGGCAGGAGCTCTGGACTGACGACGGGCACCGTCATGGCTTACGCTCTTGAGTACAACGACGAGAAAGAAATATGCTTCCTGACGGATTTTCTCGTTGTGGGAGAGAATCAGCAGACATTTGACTTAGAAGGCGACAGCGGGAGCCTCATTATCTTGACGGCACAGGATGGTGGCAAGCCGCAGCCGATCGGGATCATCTGGGGTGGGACTGCGAACCGTGGACGTTTGAAGCTTAAAAGCGGCTATGGCCCTGAGAACTGGACAAGCGGGGTCGACCTCGGCCGCCTCCTTGATCTCCTTGAACTCGATCTCATCACGACTGACGACGGACTCCAAGGTCTGTACGCAAACTTGATCCCATGAACTTGCCATTTCTTTTTCTTCTTGATGCTGACTCTTTTGCGGTAAATGACATGAACGAAGAGGCGCTGCATGAGCAGAAGAGAGCATTATTTGCCGTGGCAGATTCGATTGTCGAGGATTCATCTCCCGCAGAGGCGACACCTACGAAGGAAAGAACCGGAGACCTCTTCGAACCGCTTGGTATCAACATTCAGCAACTTCCGATGGACGATGTTTCTCACTCGACGATCAGTCCAGAATTCCCCGAGTTCCACATCGAAGGTGCTGATGTCGTGAAGGAGGAACGGCAGTTCATACCGAACTTAATTACCATGTCACCTATCCACCGCGAATACGGGAATGACGGCGAACCCAAGGGCCTGTCTGCACTGAGGAACGATTCGGATGATGACTTATCAGTCTCGCTGCAGCTGGGCGATCGAGGACTGAAGAGGAAGCTGTCTGAACTGTCTTGTAGCGTAGAGGACACAGAATAACAATCCGATTACGTCGGAAAAGCCGTCGATTGCTTGCGATAGGAAGATTTATTCACTAATTTGTTGATTTATCTGCCTCACTGCAATTCAAAACACAAATCTATTGGTTGGTTGCTACCATGGGGACGATTCCTTACTGGCCTGTGTGGCGTCATCATGTAATTCTAATCATGTTTCATGCTCCGGCTTCTTCTTGTGATCGAACATTCCTAGATAATTAGTCTAAGATTGCACTTCTTGCTGGTTTTCCGCGCCCTGTTTGCGATGTAAATTCGTTTGTCTGGAGGATCGTGTAAAAAGAACTGTACAGTGCTGTTTAATCGGAACTAATCACATGGAAAATAAGAACATCAACTGAAACAAAATCTATACTGCACACAGTGAGATTAACAACTGCAAAAAAAAGCACACACAATCGCATAACATAAGAATTTCCGGTGGTTTGAAAAAATGTCTGTCTGTTGTTCAAACCATACTCTCTTCTCTCTCTTTCACAAAATCGGTTCTTACTGCAATGTTAGGGCTCGTTTGGTAATCGGGTTATCCCCTGATTATCCTGAGGTAACCCGGTTTACCCTCCTCTTTTCTTGGGATGGAATTCTATCACAAATCATAGTGACATCACATCACATTCTTTATTCCAACCTTTCCCAACTCTCATAACCATCCCAAACAGCTACTATTACTATCAGGTTATCCCAACCCGCCCCAACCCGCCTCAACCCAGCAACCAAACGAGCCCTTAGGATTACAATGAAATTACCAATATGTCCCTGGTAGATAAAAAAAAGAAGGAATCAGAACCTATGGCATGGCTAAGCCCTAAAACCTAGTCATGCATTAGTGAATGGATCACATGGAAAAGGGAACATGATGCACAAGCAATAATGGAATGTTAATAAAGCCAAACATTGGTCTTAATTTAATATGGTCATAGTCCATAGGTTGCTAAACACTGCATTAGCTTTCTGGGGGCAAACAGTGGTTAATGTCACATGCTTATTATTAGTCTAATCCACACTATCCAACATTATTGCTGCCAACCCACATGCTCTTGTTGGTTATTTTCCTCTCGTTTCTCCTTGATTAACTAATATTTTCTGGAGATTATCGTTCTTTAATCAAGCCATGGTCCTGCTGAATTCAAGACAGAATGGAAAAAAATGGGTAGATCTTATATCTGAGACCTGAACAGCTTCTTGCAAGTAATTTAGAAACAGCTGATAATATACCGGATTGAAGCAGCAGGTCCTGTTGTTACATCAGATAATCATTGTAGTCCGTCGTTGATCGAAGCGGGGTTCTTTTGATGATGAATGAATGATTGAAGCTGCCAGATGATCTGATAGAATCTGAGACCACATCTGTGCCAGTGCTTATGCAGGAGATTCAAACTCTAATTCTTATACCAGGAAACTATATTTAACAAATAAGAAACTGGTTTTTTGGTCGATCCTATGAGCTTCCTATGATCATCTTTTTCAAGGTAAATAGAGCTTAAACACTCCGGAGTTTGACTCTCGTCGAGATTAGCTCGCTATCTATATAAAAACTATCGAGCATTGCGTGTATATGAATCCTTGTTACCTATAATCTTCTGACTGCAGCAAGAGCCTTCTATCAGATTGCTGACTTGGAGTATTTCCAATTCAAACCAGATCATGCTGGCAGCTTCAATCTCTCACTCCAACAATACCCGTAAGAGAGAGAGAGAAAGAGAGGGAGAGAGAGAGAGAGAGAGAGGGAGAGGGAGAAAGAGAGAGAGAGTCCTGCAATTCCACATTTAGTATTGGGACATCAAGCTCCCCTTCTCTCTGTATATATTGCATGTGTGTAGAGAGCTTATTCAATGACCACTGAGCCCATTAAGATTGTAACGAGTACCCATTTTTATCAATGTTTTCTATTATTTTGAGTTTAATGCTTGTTGGTTTACAAATGTTATACATATTATTACTATTAGCAATCGTTTTCAGCAAAAGAAAACCTTAAATTAATACGAAATGATTGTATCTTTGTTATTATTACTCATGTCTTTTCTGTTCTTACAATGGCCATTTCGTATTAATTTAAGGTTTTCTTTTTGTGAAAATGGTTACTAATAATAAAAATATGATATAATAGTTATAAATCAAAAAAATATTATGCTTAAAATGGTAGAAAATATTAGTAAAAATAAGTGTGCACATTACAATTCTAATGAGCTCAGGGATCATACGATAATCTCCCTATATGTATATATATGTATGTGTATATGTCGTATGTATGTGTGTGTATGTATGTATGTATGTGTATGTGTGTATGCATGTCTGTGCATGCATACACACACATGCACCCGCATGCACGCACCTGCCTGCCCTCACGCGTGCCTGCATGAACACCTACATGCGTGTGTACATATTTACATGCGTACGTACATACATACAAACCTACAAACGTATGTTAACATACCTACATAAGTACGTACTTACATACCTGTGTACAACCCCCCAAACACACGCACACACACAACCAAACTTACATACGTACGTACGTACATACATACCTACGTACCTGCATAAGTACGTTAAACATACCTACATACGTATATACATACTCACACATCTACATATGTACGTCCTACATACATACACATGTACATACATACAAACCTACGTACATACATATATACACACCTACATACGTACGTACGTACCTACCTACATACATACCTATGCACGTACCTACAACGTTCCTACATATACATATATACATACATACGTACACACATCCTACACACACATACATACATATGTACACATGTATGCAAGTATGTATGTACAACAATAATTAGGATTTTACAAAGCTGAAATATCAATTTCGACAAGGATTGGGTGTCGAAATTACCTTGTATGTTGATTTCCCAGATTTCGACCAAGATGGGTCAAAATATCGGTGATATCTTGACATATCTACCTCATATCTGTTGAAGTTAATGCTTTTCAGTACAAAATTTCCTGGATTTCGACCTATATCGATGAAATTTCGTCAATACGTATGTATATCGATGATATTATCTACATGAGCTTGATTTTAATACTTATTTAACTACTTCCAATATCAGAATATATAATGATTTATTAGAATGCATAATGATTTATATATTTTATTTCGTGTAGGGTATGATGAGATATGGAGACACATACGGCGATTCTTCAACTTGGGGAGCTTCACCTCCTTTAGGTTTTAGTAATGGAAGTGAAACAACTCTGTAGCTTCTAGATATCTGATATAACTTGTTCGTTTGATTTTGTTTATCATTTATTTTCCTAAATAGACACATCTTTACTGTAAGTCTGTAACTAATTCTATAATTCACTAGAACTTTGTCAATGACAGTTATTTCTATGATGAAAATATTGTCTCATTTATCATTATCAACATTTTATAATCAAATGTCTCATCCTTTTTAAGTGTAAAGGATGTGTTCTACATGTTGTAAACTTAGTTATTCGATTTTCATTTCTAATATCTATCAGTCAGCTTAACGATATGTCTGATATGACCGATATGTGCGATATAAGATGTATAGATACGAGATATGTGTGATATAAGTATGCATTTGTAAGTTTTTGTTTTAATAACTTTGGATGATATCCATTTTCAATATATATTAGCCAAGAATTAACATTAATAGTAATATGACCTACATATGTACATACATACATACATACATACATACATACATACATACATACATACATACATACATACATACATACATACATACATACATACATACATACATACATACATACATACATACATACATACATACATACATACATACATACATACATACATACATGCATACGTACGCACATATCTACATATGTAAATACGTATGTACCTACATATGTACGTATATACATACGCACGTATGTACATACATGCATGCATACATACGTACGCACATGCATACATATAAGACTTCCTTTTATATTTTTTGTGGGCATACATATAAGATTTCGTTTATATTTTTGTAATAACATATATAAACTTCCATTAAAATCGAAAATCAAGAGAAAATTAAAGAAAATTTTATATATGTATGTATATATTATGATTAAAAAATAGGATTTCATTATAAAGTTAATTTTTTCGTGAACATGTATATATGATTTTTATTCATATTTCTGCGCAAACATATATCAATTTTGCATAAAAGTCAAATCCTAGAAGTACTCAAGAAAATAATGTTATATATACATTTATTATGATAAAAATCTAACCCAAATTCATTTTAAAATTAATTTTTATGAGCTAGAATTTATTTATGTTATTGGTGGGCTAACAAACAACATTTTTGTCTACATCCCAAGTCGAGTTCTTTGCATGCATCCC
This sequence comes from Ottelia alismoides, assembly GCA_037367405.1. Taxonomy (NCBI): domain Eukaryota; kingdom Viridiplantae; phylum Streptophyta; class Magnoliopsida; order Alismatales; family Hydrocharitaceae; genus Ottelia; species Ottelia alismoides. Next base: position 583,916 of record JAZKJV010002680.1, read on the forward strand.
TAAGTTAAATGTGTTAATCCACCCTGTTAGATAAAGTACCTCGTTATTACTTTTAAAGTTCATGCATGATACTGAAATTGGTTGTATGGTTGAGGGACTTTTGTGTAATTTACTCTTTAAATTGATATTTTATATGTTAACAAAAAAAATAACATTTCATTCTTGCTTGTTCTACTCTAGGTAAATCTAAAGTCATATAAAGCTTTGAGAAATATGATATATATTATAATGTAAATAAAATAAAGTCTCATATTAAAATCAATTTTTATGATAATCATATGATATTTCATAAATATTTGTATGCTAACATGTACTCATTTTGAGTGAAAGTTCAATTCGTAATAAAACTATGATGCATTTACTTAATAATAAAAATTAATAAATCTTTATCTTAAAATTATTTTTTTGCATGCTAACATGAGTATTATATTTCATCCAAAATTGTATATTAACATATACCAATTTTTTGAGTAAGAATTCAAATAAAAAGTCAATATAAAGCGATCTATACAATAAATATATAATAAAGTCTCCTTTTTTGTGCACTAATATAGAAATGAGATTTATTTATATTTTTATACTAACATATCTAAATTTTGATTAAAGGAAATGTTATATATATTATGATAAAAAATATTAGAATTAATTTTTTAGTGAAAACATTTATACGATTTTCATTCATATTTGTGTGCAAAAACACATCAACTTTAAGTAAAACTCAAATCCTGGAAAAACTCAATAAAATGTTATATATGCATATATTATGATAAACACATAATAGAGATTCATTTTAATTATTTTTACATGTGAAAATGTGCAATAGATTTATTTATATTAGTGGGCTAACAAAACACAATTTTTGAGTAAAAAATTGAATCTTTAAAAATAAAGTATGATGTCTATATTATGAAAAAAATAATAATTTGTACTACAATTGATTTTTATGTGCTAACATGTGCTTGAAATGACATTTATATTAGTGTGCTAACAAACATATATTTTTAGTAAAAGCTTCAATATTAAAAAAACCTAAAAAATAAATGATATATAATAAAAATATTAAAATTTCATGTTCAACTTATTTTTATGCAAACAAAAATATGAGGTTTCATTCGTATTTGTGTGCTAACATACACCAAATTTGAGTAAAAGTTCAAATTCAAAAAACTCAAAAAAGAAAACATATAACGACAAAAATTATATAAAGTTTCTTATTAAAATTGTTTGTCTAAGAATATGCTTGTTAGAAAATATATGAAAATTGTGTGTGTGTGTTTGTGTTGTATATATATAACAGTAAAGATATACTAAATATGTCATAAAATTATTTTCATTTTCTCTCACACACATATATTTCATTTATAGGAGTTTGCAAACATGTGCCATATTCAAGTAGAAGTTCAAATCTTAATAAAATTCAAGAAAATATGACATATATATTATGATAAAAGTGTACATATGATATTTCAATATTATTTAGTATTCTAACATATATCAAATTTGAGTAAAAGTTTCAATATAAAAAAGTCAAGAAAATATGATATATATTACAATAAGGTAGTGTTTCTCTCCTGCATTTTATTTCTGTCTTTAGTTTGGTTTTTAATTCACTCTAATAGTGTAGAATTCGATCTTCGTAGTTCGCCGGAACTCTACTATGGCGACAACTCTACAGTGTTTATGCCTTGTTCCGACTTGCCTTTCGACCCGTTCTTGTTTCCCTTTCGCTTCCCCATACCCTCTGACCATCCAACCCCTTCGACTCCTTCTAGATCGAAGAATCAAAGTCCTCTGTCGCCTCCGTCAGACTTCGTCACCCGAACTCATTTCGCATCCTCTCCACCCGCAACATGCCCTGGTCCTTCATTTTCGTATTTTCGAGCTGTCGTGTAGGTCAGAGTGTGTGAAAGCCTCTAATGAGGGAATTTTGCTCCAAATGAAAGCATTCCAAGTCATTGGATTTCTTCGACCCACCAGGACCCCATCAATGGGTCCTGGAGCTTTCTGAAACCTCAGGCCAACGTGGAAGCCTTGCAACTCCATTTTGCAACCCTTGGAAAGCCTCTAGATGGTTGGATTTGTGAGTTGTGGCCGATCGAAGGAGACAGGGCAACGAGTTCTTCCATGTTCTTCATGAAGTGCAAGGACCGTTCAAACAAGGGAGTGCTCCAGTTCGAAATCTAGTTGTTGGATCTTGCACGCCTTTGACCGTTGATCTCAACCTAAGATCTAATCTCCATCGTCCAACAGCAAAATGCCACCGAACACTGAGGTGTCGCCATGTGTATTAGTGAATCAATCTCTGTTGTCCACCAGCACGTGCCTTGGGGTATTTTGCATCTTTCACCCCATCGCCTTTCGTATATATTTTTTAGAATTACATTTTTTGTTGTAGTGTAAATTTTATTATAATAATTATACATTGGACCCCAAGCTTTACGTTATTCACATTTAGGTCCATTCCACGTCATCTCGTGTGCTTTTCCACGTCAAGGAATTGGACATTTTGCTCCTAAACCCTCAGGTTTATTTCATTTTAATTCATTAAAAGCCAGATAAAGTGAAATAGTATTGGACATTTTGCATGTATGCCCTGTAGTGTTTTGCAAATTACATTTATACATTTGCCGTCGTGGAATGATTTAACGATTTACGGGTAAATTTTGTGGAGGCCACTAAAGTGTGTATTTTTGCTATTGTTGCATTTTTATTTATTTTTATTTGAAAATAGGTCCCTACTAGTGCATGCATTTTTATTTTATCTAATTTGTATGTTAAAATTATAATTGGCCTTTAAAATTTCTAGGAAAAATATTTTAAGTGCCTCGACGCATATAAAATCACATATATTTCTCGCTAGGTGTTTAAAACATTTTCTTATTTTTGAAAATTCAAAAACCATGCATTAAACCCTTGTTTGAAGTAAAAAAATCCATAAAATTATAAAAAATGGTTTGGAAATTACAAAAAATTACTATTGTTTATTATTGTATTTCGCATCTGTAACAAAAAATCCCTAAATAACAAAAGAAAAATACAAAAAATTTAAAAAAATCTCCAAAATACTTATAAAAATAATAATTTATTCTAGAACTATTAAAAAATATTTTGGTATGTTTCTAAATTTTATCTATTATATTTACTGTATAATAAAAATAATTTTAGAAAATTTTGGAACTTCGCTATTTTTAAATTCCAAAACAATTCAACCTTTAACACAAGTCACTTTTTTAACATTTTTATTCAATTAAAAATAAAAAATGTAAAGTTATAAGAACAATACCAAAAAGCAAAACAAAATTTTAAAAAAGACAAAAATATTTTACATTGTGATTTTTGAATATTTATGGTTATATATAATCTTATATTATATATAAAGCTATATTTACTTATATTACTATTACTATTTGTATAATTATTCTAAATAATAATTTTATTACCTTTAAAAAATAAAAAGGATTGTACCTCAGGGTATTTTCCTAATTTGTCTTCATTTTATATCTTTATCAGCTATAGTATCTTTATATTATATACACATATATTACATTTATGTAAAAAGAAAAATAAAAATAGAAATTAGAAAATATAAAATATAAAAAGAAAAAAATATAAAATTAAAAACAAATAATATATATAACAAAAAATCTAAAAAATAAGTAATTAAAAAACTACTAAAAATAAAAAACCTCAAAAATCCAGAAACACTTGTTGTCTTTTTAGCCATTTCTTGTTGTCTATCCCCTGTTCTCCCTATGTTCGACACTTTTTACGTACTTCCGCTATAAATCCATATATATGGTTATAATAGATTTTGACCCCTCATTTTGATTGAATATTTAATTGCTTGTGCAGGTTGATCGTTGATTGACCACAGGTTTAGTGAGTGGTCGCCTCAACAACAATATATTCTCGCACTCTGTGAGGATAATTTAGAACCTCGCCAGATCCGTGTCATCACATACATACATACATACACATATATAAACATATATACATACATACATACATACATACATATATGTGATATTTTATGCATTCTAACACACTCCGATTTTAAGTAATAGTTTAATTCTTAAAATAACTCAAATAATATATCTATATTTTATGATAAAAATAATAAATAATTATTTTTCATATATTTTTTATAAGCTAACAAACATATGATATTTCATAAATATTTATGGTCTAAAATACTCCAATTTTGAGGAAAATACCAACCTTTAAGATTAATTGAAACAAAAACTAAATAATGCATCATGTAAGATTAATATTTTCTATTCATGTTTATTGTTATAACACGCATCAATTTCAGTAAAAACTTCAAAAAAAATCAAGAATGCATCAAGATATGCTATGATAAAGTTATTATGGTTTTTTTGTATTGACGTTCATATGAGATTTAGTTAATCTTTACATGCTAATATACACTAACTTTGAGAAATTATTCAACTTGTTAATAAATAAAATTTCAAGCATATTACATTTGACATACTCTAATTTTAACTGAAAGTTTAGAGATTAAAAAACTCAAAGAATAAGATACTTATTTTCTGATAAAATTAATGAAATAGTATATCTATATTAAATTTTTAGAGATAACATACATATGAGATTTCGCCAATATTTGTGTGCTGACATACACCGATTTCGAGAAAAAAGTTCAATACAAAAAACATCGAGAAAATGTTATATAAATTGTAATAGAAAGGTAATAAAGTTATGTTTAAACTTTATCACTTTTATTATCATAGATATGAGATTGCATCCATATTTGATGTGCTAATATGTGCCAATTTTAAGTAAAAGTTCACTTACTACAAAACTCAAGAAAGAATGGTTAATATTTTTTGATAAAAATAATAAATTCTAAATTTAAGTTATTTTCTTGTATGTTAGCATTCATATGAGACTTCTTTAATCTTTGTGTGGTAATATACAACTTTTAAGAAATTATTCAACTCCTTAATATATATGAGTTTATGTGTGTGTATATTCTAACATACTCAAATTTTAACTAAAATTTTATATCCTTAAATAACTCAAAAAAAGGACATAAATTATAAACTATCAATTTTAATCTAAAATTTTGTATGCTAGCGTAAATATCAAATTTCAGCACTATCGTGTGCTAACATACAGTGATTTTAAGAAGAAAAAAAAAGATCAATCCTAAAAAATCATAAAAAATACTACGCATTTTGAAACAAAATATAATAATGTTTAATTTATAATTAGTTATTTGTATTAACATAGATATGAGATTTCATCTATGTCTAATGTGCTAACACACATCAGATTTATCTATAAGTTCAAGTACTAAAAATAATACAATTTTAATTAAAAAATATCTATTTGTGCTTTAACATTCTATATGATGATTTTATAATTATTGTGTACTAGTGTACAACAATTTTGAGAAGTTATACAACTCGTTAATATATATATATATATATGAGATTTTATCCATATTTACGTTCCCTACTCTAATTTTAAGTGAAAGTTTTACTCTTAAAAAACTCTAAGAACATGATATATATTTAAGTTAAAATTAATAAAATGTGAATTTTAAAACAAAATTTTATGAGGTAAATACACATGAGATTTGATCAAAATTTATGTACGAACATACATCGATTTTAATAAAAAAGATCAACTCCTAAAACACTAAAGAAAAATGTGAGATGCACTGAAATAAAAATATAACAATGTTTCATTGAAAATTATTTTTTTGTATTAACATATATTTGAGTTTCAAATTTGATGTGCTAACACACATTAATTTTAGCTAAACTTCAACTGATAAAGAAATAAAGAATGTATTATAGATATAATATGATAAAAATAATAAAAAAAATTTAAAATTATTTTTTGTGCATTAACATTCATATGATATTTTATTTATCTTTGTATGCTATATCAATTTTGAGAAATTACTCGACTTGTTAATATATATAGGGATAAATGGGGTTGACCACTAGTTCGCTCCCCTTGCCCCATTTTCTCTGTTTTTTTGAAAATTTCTTCCGTGAATATTCATCACTGTATCCCTATATTATGTCATTCGGATTTCGTATGAAATAGAGACTCCTACGGCTTCCATTCAGAAAGTCATTTTTTAATGGTCACATGAATTTTTAAATCGACTCCGTCTAGATGGAGGCCGTAAGAGTCTCTGTTTTGCATGAAATTGTAATGACATAATATAGGGATTTTATAATAAATTTACACATTATTTTTAAAAACACAAAAAAAAATACGTGAAAAATGAGACAGGGAGCTAAGTTAGCTCCCCCTAGGGGGCATAGACATTTTTCCCATATATATAAGAAGTTCTATCCGTATTTGCATAATAAAATAGTATAATTTTAAATCTAAGTTTAGATCTTAAAAACCTCGAAGAATATGGTATAAATTTTATAATAAATTTAATAAAATATTAATTTAAAAATAAAATTTTGTGAGCTAACACATGTACGAGATTTCATCAATATTTGTGTTCTAACATAAACCAATTTCAAACAATATCAACTTATAAAACAATCAAGAAAATGGTATATATATTGAAATAAGATATAATAAAGTTTCATTTTGCTAATAACATTAATATTATTTTGTTTAAAGTTTATCTTTTGTGTATTAGCATTCATATGAAATTACGTCAATCTTTGTGTGCTAATATACAAAAGCTCTATGAAATTATTCAACCCTCAACATATATGCGATTTTATAAATATTTATGTCCTAACTTACTTAAATTTCAATTAAAAATGTAAAAACTCAAAGAAAATATATAAGTCTCAGGATAAAATTATAAACTATTATTCTAAAATAAAATTTTATGATCCAACACAAACATGAGATTTTGTTGCTATTCGCGTACTAACACAACCAATTTGATAAAAAATATCAAACCCTGAAAAACATGAGAAAATATTATATATTACAACAAAAATATTGTTTAATTTAAAATTACCTTTTTATATTAAAATAAATATGAGATTTCATCAATATTTGATGTGCTAGCATACATCAAATAGTAAAAAAATCAAGAAAGCATGACATATATATTATGATAAGTATATATATTACTAGAAATAAGTATATCTAACATCCTTTCTTGAATTCTAAAATATTGAGTTTAAAATCGATATTTTTTTATTAAAATACATATGAGATTTCATCCATATTTGATGTTCAAATAATAAAATATTTAAGAATGCATGATATATATTATGGCAAAAGTAATAATATTTTATTCTAAAATAAAAATATTTTATAAAATTCAATAAAAATATAAATATATGTAATTATTTTATAAAATACAAGAAAGAATGATAGATATACACTGATATTAACTAAAAGTTCAATCACTAAAAGATTCAATAAAGAATGATATCTATTTTATGATAAAAAGAATAAAATTTAGTTTTAAAGTTTACTATGTGTGTATTAACATATAATGGGATTTTGTTAATGTGTGTGTCCTAATGTACATGAACTTCGAGAAATTATTCAACTCCTTAATGCATTCCTGATTTTAAACGTATTTTTGTCTAACATAATCAATTATTTTTCTAAAAGTTAAATTCTTAAAAAAACACATATAATTATATATTTTAGGAGAAAAATAAAATTATTAATTTTAAGATAAGTTTTTGTATGCTAAAATAAATATTTCATCACCTATTTAAGATTATATCCTAAAATACTCAAATACTATGAAATATATTTCAGAATATAAATAATAAAAAACAAGCTTTAAAATAAATTTTATTTCTAACTTACATATGAGATCATGCCAAATTTTATGTGATAACATGCACCTATTTCGAGAAAAAGATAAACACTTAAAAGCTTAAGAAGATCTTATATATTTGCAATAAAATATAACAAGTTTTTTTATTTAAAATTATTTTTGTGTTAACCTTCTTATGAGATTTCATTCATATTTGATGACCAAAGATACATAAATTTTAACTAAACTATGCAAACATATAATGCATATGAGAAAAAAGATCAACCCCTAAAAGCCTAAAAGAAATATGTGTATGTATATACATATATTACAATAAAAATGTAATAAATATTCATTTCAATTTTTTTAACATACATCAATTTTAACTAAAAGTTCAAATACTGAAAATATCAAGAAAGCATGATAGATATACTATGATAAAAATAATAATATTTATTTTAGGAGGGTTGATCCTATGAGGGCTAAAAATTGAGAGAGAATGAGAGCAATGAATCAAGACCACTAGATTCTACGGTCAATTAGGAGAGAGATGACATAATCTATTGGTCCAGAATCATTGTTCTCATACTCTCACAATTTTTGGCGCTCTCAGGATCAACCCTCTTTATTTTAGACCTAATTTTTTTATGTATTAACATTCATAAGATACTTCGTTAATTTTTGTGTGATAATATGCACCAATTTTGAGAAATTGTTCAGCTTGTTAATATATGTAATTTTAACCGTATTTGTGTTCTACAATACTGTAATTTTAAATAGAAGTCTAATTCCTAAAAAAATCAAAGAATATTTTACAAATTTTATGATATAAATAATAAAGTATTAATTTTATATAAATTTCATGTGCTAACATACATATGGATGTCATTAAATTTGCATGCTAATATACACTAATTTCGAGAAAAGGATCATTCCATAAAATACCAAAGAAAAAGATATATATTACAATAAAAATATAATAAATGTCAATTTAAAGTAATTTTATATCTAATAACATATGCATGAGATTTCATGCATATTTGTTGTGCTAACATACATCTATTCTAACTAAACATTCAAATACTAAAAAAATAAAAAAAGCATTATAGATGTATTATGAAAAAATAGTAAATTTTACTTTGAAATTATTTTTTTTGTGTTCTAACATTCATATGATATTTCAAAAATATTTGTGTGCCAATATACACCAATTTTGAGAAAGTCATTGACTTGTTTATATATATGTGTGTGAGATTTTATCCATATATATGTTTCAATAAACTTTAACTTTATCTAAAAGTTTAATTCCTAAAAAAGTCAAAGAATATGATACATATTAGTATAAAAATATAAACTTATAATTTTTTTAAAAAATATATGCTAACATATATATGATATTTCCTCAATATTTGAGTACTACCATACAACGATTTTCATATTAAAATATAAACAAATGAACTATTTTAATATATTGCAAATAAACATATAATAATTTTTACAAATTAATTTTGTATTTTACCATGCATATGAGTTTTCTTCCATATCCTATGTGATAACAAATATTAATTTTAACTATAAGTCCAAAACCTAAAAAATCAAGAATGAATTATATATACACACTATAACAAGAATAATAATATTTTAATCTAAATGATTTTTGTTGTATTAACATTCATATGAGATTTCGTTAATCTTTGTGTGCTGATGTACACAATTTTAAGAAATTATTCAATTCATTAATACATATGTGATTTGATTCATATATGCATTCTAACATACTCTTATTTCAAATAAAATTTAGATCATTAAACAACTCAGTAATAATATATATTTTATGATAAAAATAATAAAATAATAACATACACTGATTTCATTAATATTTGTATGCTAACATATACCAATTTCGAGAAAAATTATCAATAGATTATATATATGTTTCAATAAAAATATAACTAAGTTTCATAAATAAATTAGTTTTAATTCCTAAAAGCTCAAAGAATATGACATATATTAGAGAAAATTATAAAATATTAGTTTTAAAATACATTTTCATGTGCCAACATAAATGTGATAGTGTCACTATTCATGAGCTAACATACACATATTTTAAGAAACAAGATCAACCCATAAAAAACTCAAGAAAAGTATTAAATATATTGATAAATTATAATAATTTTTATTTTAAAACGAATTTTTTGTATTAACATACATATGAGATGACGTCCATATTTGGTATGATAACAAACATCAATTTTAATCAAAAATCATATACTCAAAAATCAAGAAAGCATAACATATATATATAATAAAAATAATATTTTTTATTTTAAAATTATTTTCTGTATTAACAATAATTTGTGTTCAAATGTTCACAAATTTCAAGAACTTGTTCAACACATAAATAAATATGAGATTCGTTCAATATTTACTCTCTTACAAACTCCAATTTTCATTGAAAGTTTAAATATTTAAAAATCATATAATATGATAAATATTTCATGATAAGATATATAAAATATTACTTTTAAAATAAATTGTGTGATTTAACATACATATGAGAATTTTGATATGTGTAAGTTAACAAAAACTGACTTCAAGAAAGGATCGACCATCAAAAAGTTAAAGAAAATAATATATATTGTAATAAAATATATTAGAATTTAAATAAAATTATTTTTTGTTAACATACATATGAAATTTCATCCATAATTGATATGCCAATATACATCAATTTTAGCTAAAAGTTTATATACCAAAAAAATTAAAAAGAATGATAGACATATTATGATAAAAATAATAAATTTTCTTATAAAAATGAATGATTTATCTATTAAAGTTCATATGAAAAATTTTAATTTGGTGTGCTAATATACATCAAATTTGAACATTTGTTCAACCCGTTGTTATATACAAGATTTTATCTGTATTTGCATTCTACTCAAATTTTAACCAAATCATAATTCCTAAAAAATAAAAGAATGTGACATATTTTTGGATATACATAATAAAATAGTATTTTTAAAATATAATTTTTGTATTAGAACATACATATGATAATTCATCAATATTCATGTGCTAACATACACTAATTTTAAGAAAAAAGACAAACCCCCCAAAACTCAAGAAAATGTTATAAATATTATAATAAAAGATAATAAAGTTTAATCTAAAATTTTTTGGATTAATATACATGTGAAATTTTAGGCTTGTTTGACATGCCAAAATATATAATTTTTAACTAAAAGATCAAATGCAAGAAGTAATAATGACAGTGTGATATATATTTATTATAAAAAAAGTTTTACTTCAAAATTAAATTTATTGTGTATAAACATTCATAAGAGATTTTATTAAATTTCTCGATTATGTAACCTCAAGAAATATATATATATATACTACAATAAAAATAAAATAAATACATGTTTCAAATTATTTTTTATATTAATAACATATGATACTTCATGTATAGTTATATCCTAACATGCATCAATTTTAACTAAAATTTCAACTAGTAGAAATAACAAGAAAATATGATAGATATAATATGATAAAAATAATAATGTGTTATTTTAGTAATAATTTTTCTGTATTACCATTCATAAAAGATTTTTTTACTCTTTGTGTGCTAACATACATCAATTTTGAAAATTGTTCAACTCACTAATATAATGACATTTTAAATTTATCTATGTTTTAAAATACTATATTTTTTATACCAGTTTAAATATTAAATAAATAAATTAATTAAATTCTATAAATTTTATGATATAAATAATATAGTACTTGTTTTGTATAATTTTTTGTATAATAACGTATATACAAAATTTTGTTGACACTTGTATTCCAACATACACCAATTTCGAGAAAAGACCATCCCATACAAAAGCGAATAAAATAATATATATATATATATTTAAATAAAATTATTATAAAGGTAAATTTAAATTAATTTATCTAATAACATATGCATGATATTTCACACATATTGGTTGTGCTAACATACATCATTTTTAACTAAAAGTTCAAATACTAAAATAACAAGTAAGCATGACAGATGTATTATTAAAAATACTAAATTTTTACTTAAAATATTTTTTGAGTACTAACATTCATATGAGATTTTGTAAATCTTTGTGGCCAATATATACCAATATTGAGAATTTGTTGACCATGTCAATTTTATTTTATATATGTGTTCAAATACACTCTAGTTTTAACAAATATTTTGATTCCTAAAAAACTTAAATAATATGTTATATATAGGGAAAATATACAATATTGATTTTAAAATATTTTTTATGTTTTATCACATATATATGAGATTTTGTCAATGTTTGTATGCTAACATACACCGATTTTTAGAAAAAAAAAATCAACCTAAAATTCAAGAAATTGCAACATATTGCAATAAAAATAATAATAATTCACTTACAAATATTTTTTGTTAATACACATATGCAATTTCACCCATATCTGATGTGCTAACAAACATCAATTTTAATAAAAGTTTAAATACTAAAGAAATTAAGAAAGCATGGTATATATAATGATATAAACATAATGTTTTATTTTATTTTTGTGTATTAAAAATTATATGATATTTTGTTACTCTTTGTATGCTAGTGTACACCAATTTTGAGAAATTATTCATCTCATTAATGTGTGTGTGTGTTTGTGTGTGTGTGTGTGTGTGAAAGATTATCCATATTTACGTTCAAACATACTCTAATTTTAATCGAAAGTTTAGATCTTAAAAACATCAAGAAAATGTTGTGTTTTTAATAAAAATATAATCATGTTTTATGTAAACTTAGTTTTATCTTGTAACATACATATGAGATTTCATCCATATTTAATGTGCTAGTATAAGTCAATTTTAACCAAAAGTTCAATTACTAAAAAAATCAGGAAAGAGTGATAGATATATTATGATAAAAATAATAGTCTTATTTAAAGTTGAATTTTATTTATTAGAATGCATATGAGATTTCATTAATCTTTATATGATAATATACACAAACTTTAAGAAATTATTAAATCATTAATATTATATATATATATATATATATATAAGATTTACATATTTGTATCCTAACATACTCAAACTTCAACTAAATGTTTAATTCCTAAAAAACTCAAAGAATGTGATATATATATAAGGATAAAAATCACAAACAATTAATTTTAAATACATTTTTGTGTGTAACATAAATATGAAATTTCGTCACTATTCGTGTACTACATACAACTATTTTGAGAAAAACAACCGAATGCCATAAATGTGTGTGTGTATGTGTATGCATGTGTGAGTATATGTGTGTATGTCGTATGTATGTATGTGTATATGTATATATGCATGCATGTGTGTGTATGTATGTATGCATGTATTTATGTACGTATGTATGTCCATACATATGTAAGTAAGTATGTATGTACGTGTGTGTGTGTGTGTGCATGGACATGTGTGTGCGTGCGTGTGTGGGTGTAGAAATGTGTGTCTTCATGTGCGTGTGTGCATGTTTTTCAAAAGATCAACCCCAAAAAGTCAAGGAGAATGTTATATAATGAAATAAAAAATTATAATATTTTATTTAAAATAATATTTTTTTGCCTTAACCTATTTAAAATTAACATATATAGTATAGATCAATTTTAAGTAAAAGTCAAATACTAAAAAAATCAAGAAAGCATGGTATAACAAAGTTTTATCTTAGAGGTAGTTTTGTGTATTAACATTCACATGATATTTCATTTATCTTTATGAGCTAATATACAACAATTTTGAGAAATCGTTCAGCTCTTAAATGTATACGAGATTTTATCCATATTTGCATTTCAACATGCAATAATTTTAAATAAAATTTTAATTCCTAAAAAATTTGGATTTTGTATAAATTCCTAAAAAAATCAAAGAATATTTTATAAATTTTATGATATAAATTATAAAGTATTAATTTTATATAAATTTCATGTGCTAACAAACATATGGATGTCATTAAATTTGTATGCAAATATACATTCCATAAAAATACCAAAGAAAAGATATATATTACAACAAAAATATAATTAACGTCAATTTAAAATTAATTTTATATCTAATAATATATGCATGAGATTTCATGCATATATGTTGTGCTAACATACATCAATTTTAACTAAAAGTTCAAATAGTAGAAAATCAACAAAGCATTATAGATGTATTACGAAAAAAATAGTGAACTTTTACTTTAAAATTAATTTTTGTGTTCTAACATTCATATGAGATTTCGTAAATATTTGTGTGCCAATATACACCAATTTTGAGAAAGTGATTGAGTTGTTTATATATGTGTGTGTGAGATTATATCCATATATATGTTTCAATAAACTTTAACTTTATCTAAAAGTTTAATTCCTAAAAAAGTCAAAGAATATGATACACATTAGTATAAAAATATAAACTATTAATTTAACAAAAATTATGTGCTAACATATATATGAGATTTCCTTAATATTTGAGTACTACCATACATCGATTTTCATATTAAAATATCAACAACTAAACAATTATTATATATTGAAAATAAACATCTAATAATTTTTACAAATTATTAACATGCATATGAGTTTTCTTCCATATCCCTATGTGATAACAATTATTAATTTTAACTATAAGTCCAAAACCTAAAAAATCAAGAATGAATTATATATACACACTATAACAAGAATAATAATATTTTAATCTAAATGATTTTTTTGTGTATTAACATTCGTATGAGATTTCTTTAATCTTTGTGTGCTGATGTACACAATTTCGAGAAATTATTCAATTCATTAATACATATGAGATTTCATTCATATATGCATTCTAATCAGACTCTATTTCAAATAAATTTTAGATCATTAAAAAACTCGTAATATTATATATTTTATGATAAAAGTAATAAAATACAAGAATCAAGAATGCATCAAGATATGCTATGATAAAGTTATTATGGTTTTTTTGTATTGACGTTCAAATGAGATTTAGTTAATCTTTACATGCTAATATACACTACTTTCGAGAAATTATTCAACTTGTTAATACATAAAATTTCATGCATATTTACATTCGACATACTCTAATTTTAAGTGAAAGCTTAAAGATTAAAAAACTCAAAGAATAAGATACATATTTTCTGATAAAATTATTGAAATGGTATATCTATATTAAATTTTTAGAGCTAACATACATATGAGATTTCGCCAATATTTGTGTGCTGACATACACCGATTTCGAGAAAAAGTTCAATACAAAAAACATCGAGATAATGTTATATAAATTGTAATAGAAAGGTAATAAAGTTATGTTTAAACTTTATCACTTTTATTATCATAGATATGAGATTGCATCCATATTTGATGTGCTAATATGTGCCAATTTTAAGTAAAAGTTCAATTACTATAAAAGTCAAGAAAGAATGGTTACTATTTTTTTGATAAAAATAATAAATTCTAAATTTAAGTTATTTTCTTGTATGTTAGCATTCATATGAGACTTCTTTAATCTTTGTGTGGTAATATACAACTTTTAAGAAATTATTCAACTCCTTAACATATATGAGTTTATGTGTGTGTGTGTGTATGCTAACGTAAATATCAAATTTCAACACTATTCATGTGCTAACGTACACTGATTTTAAGAAGAAAAAAAAATCTGTCCTAAAAAATCATAAAAAATACTACGCATTTTGAAACAAAATATAATAATGTTTAATTTATAATTAGTTATTTGTATTAACATAGATACGAGATTTCATCTATGTCTAATGTGCTAACACACATCAAATTTATCTATAAGTTCAAGTACTAAAAATAATACAATTTTAATTTAAAAATAGTTATTTGTGCTTTAACATTCTATATGATGATTTTATAATTATTGTGTACTAGTGTACACCAATTTTGAGAAGTTATACAACTCGTTAATATATATATATATATATGAGATTTTATCCATATTTACGTTCTAACCTACTCTAATTTTAAGTGAAAGTTTTACTCTTAAAAAACTCTAAGAACATGATATATCTTTTAGTTAAAATTAATAAAATGTGAATTTTAAAACAAAATTTTATGAGGTAAATACACATGAGATTTGATCAATATTTATGTACGAACATACATCGATTTTAATAAAAAAGATCAACTCCTAAAACACTAAAGAAAAATGTGAGATGCACTGAAATAAAAATATAACAATGTTTCATTGAAAATTATTTTTTTGTATTAACATAAATATGAGTTTCAAATTTGATGTGCTAACACACATTAATTTTAGCTAAACTTCAACTGATAAAGAAATAAAGAATGTATTATAGATATAATATGATAAAAATAATAAAAAAATGAAAATTATTTTTTGTGCATTAACATTCATACGATATTTCATTTATCTTTGTATGCTATATCAATTTTGAGAAATTACTCGACTTGTTAATATATATATATAGGGATAAATGTGGTTGACCCCTAGTTAGCTACCCTTGCCCCATTTTCTCTGTTTTTTTTGAAAATTTCTTCCGTGAATATTCATCACTATATCCCTATATTATGTCATTCAGTTTCGTATGAAATAGAGACTCCTACGGCTTCCATTCAGAAAGTCATTTTTTAATGGTCACATGAATTTTTAAATCGACTCCGTCTAGATGGAGGCCGTAAGAGTCTCTGTTTTGCATGAAATTGTAATGACATAATATAGGGATTTTATAATAAATTTACACATTATTTTCAAAAACACAAAAAAATACGTGAAAAATGAGACAGGGGAGCTAAGTTAGCTCCCCCTAGGGGGCATAGACATTTTCCCCATATATATATGAAGTTCTATCCATATTTGCATAATAAAATAGATTTTAAATCTAAGTTTAGATCTTAAAAACCTCAATGAATATGGTATAAATTTTACAATAAATTTAATAAAATATTAATTTAAAAATAAAATGTTGTGAGCTAACACATGTACGGGATTTCATCAATATTTGTGTTCTAACATAAACCAATTTCAAAAAATATCAAATTATAAAAAAATCTAGAAAATGGTATATATGTTGAAATAAGATATAATAAAGTTTCATTTTGCAAATAACATTAATATTATTTTGTTTAAAGTTTATCTTTTGTGTATTAGCATTCATATGAAATTACGTTAATCTTTGTGTGCTAATATACAAAAGCTCTATGAAATTATTCAACCCTCAATATATATATGTGATTGTATACATATTTATGTCCTAACTTACTTAAATTTCAATTAAAAATGTAAAAACTCAAAGAAAATATATAAGTCTCAGGATAAAATTATAAACTATTATTCTAAAAAAAATTTATGATTCAACACAAACATGAGATTTTGTTGCTATTCGCGTACTAACACACAACCAATTTGATAAAAATATCAAACCCTGAAAAACAAGAGAAAATATTATATATTACAGCAAAAATTTTGTTTACTTTAAAATTACCTTTTTATATTAAAATAAATATGAGATTTCGTCTATATTTGATGTGCTAGCATACATCAAATAGCAAAAAAATCAAGAAAGCATGACATATATATTATGATAAGTATATATTACTAAAAATAAGTATATCTAACATCCTTTCCTGAATTCTAAAATATCGAGTTTAAAATCGAAATTTTTTATTAAAATACATATGAGATTTCATCCATATTGATGTTCACATAATAAAATATTCAAGAATGCATGATATATATTATGGCAAAAGTAATAATATTTTATTCTAAAATAATAATATCTTATTAAATTCAAGAAAAATATAAATGTATATATATATATATATATAATTATTTTATAAAATATAAGAAAGAATGATAGATATACACTGATATTAACTAAAAGTTCAACCACTAAAAGATTCAATAAAGAATGATATCTATTTTATGATAAAAAGAATAAAATTTTGTTTTAAAGTTTACTATGTGTGTATTAACATATAATGAAATTTTGTTAATGTGTGTGTCCTAATGTACATGAACTTCGAGAAATAATTCAACTCCTTAATGCATTCATGATTTTAAACATATTTTTGTCTAACATAATCAATTCTTTTTCTAAAAGTTAAATTCCTAAAAAAACACATATAATTATATATTTTAGGAGAAAAGTAAAATAATTAATTTTAAGATAAGTTTTTGTATGCTAAAATAAATATTTCATCACCTATTTAAGATTATATCCTATACTCAAATACTATGAAATATATTTCAGAATATAAATAATAAAAAACAAGTTTTAAAATAAAATTTATTTCTAACTTACATATGAGATTATGTCAAATTTTATGTGATTACATGCACCTATTTCGAGAAAAAGATAAACACTTAAAAGCTTAAGAAGATCTTATATTTGCAATAAAATATACCAAGTTTTTTTATTTAAAATTATTTTTGTGTTAACCTTCTTATGAGATTTCATTCATATTTGATGACCAAAGATACATAAATTTTAACTAAAAGTTCAAATACAAAAAATAAGGAAATAATAACAGAAAAACTAGTAAACGTTTACTTTAAAATTAATTTTTGTGTATTAACATGCAAATTAGTTTTCATTAATCTTTATATATGGCAAGTTTGATAAATTGTTCAACTCTTTAACATGTATGAGATTTTATCCATATTAAGGTTCACATATACTCTAATTTTAACTAAAAGATTAATTCCTAGAAATATAAAAAACAAAATATAATATATATTTTAGGAAGAAGATATAAAATATTATTTTTAAAAAAACTTTTGTGTGCTAACATGTGTGTGATTATGTCAATATTTGTGTGCTAACATACACCGATTTCGAGAAAAAATAACAAAAGTAAACAACTCAATAAAAAGCTATATATGTTTCAATAAAAATATAATAATACTTCATTTAAATTATCTTTTCTTATTTAACATACATATTAGATTTCATTTGTATTTGATGTTCTAGCACAAGTCAATATTAGATAGAAGTTCAAATACTAAAAATATATAAAGCATAGATATAATATGATAAAAATAATAATGTTTCATTCTAAATCTCTTTTTGTATTTATATTTATATGGATTTTTTTAATCTTGGTGTGCTAATATACATCATTTTTGAGAAAATTTTCAACACGTTAATATATATATATATGAGCTTTTATCTGTATTTGTGTTCTAACATACTCTTGTTGTAACTAAAATAATAAAATATTATTTTCAAAACAAATTAGATGTCCTAACATGCATATGAGATTTCATCATTATTTCTATGCAAACATATAATGCATATGATAAAAAAGATCAACCCCTAAAAGCCTAAAAGAAATATGTGTATGTGTATACATATATTACAATAAAAATGTAATAAATATTCATTTCAATTTTTTTAACATACATCAATTTTAACTAAAAGTTCAAATACTGAAAATATCAAGAAAGCATGATAGATATACTATGATAAAAATAATAATATTTATTTTAGGAGGGTTGATCCTATGAGGGCTAAAAATTGAGAGAGAATGAGAGCAATGAATCAAGACCACTAGATTCTACGGTCAATTAGGAGAGAGATGCCATAATCTATTGGTCCAGAATCATTGTTCTCATACTCTCACAATTTTTGGCACTCTCAGGATCAACCCTCTTTATTTTAGACCTAATTTTTTTATGTATTAACATTCATAAGATACTTTGTTAATCTTTGTGTGATAATATGCACCAATTTTGAGAAATTGTTCAGCTTGTTAATATATGTAATTTTAACCGTATTTGTGTTCTACAATACTGTAATTTTAAATATAAGTTTAATTCCTAAAAAAATCAAAGAATATTTTACAAATTTTATGATATAAATAATAAAGTATTAATTTTATATAAATTTCATGTGCTAACATACATATGGATGTCATTAAATTTGCATGCTAATATACACTAATTTCGAGAAAAGGATCATTCCATAAAATACCAAAGAAAAAGATATATATTACAATAAAAATATAATAAATGTCAATTTAAAGTAATTATATATCTAATAACATATGCATGAGATTTCATGCATATTTGTTGTGCTAACATACATCAATTCTAACTAAACATTCAAATACTAAAAAAAATCAAGAAAGCATTATAGATGTATTATGAAAAAAATAGTAAATTTTACTTTGAAATTATTTTTTTGTGTTCTAACATTCATATGAGATTTCGTAAATATTTGTGTGCCAATATACACCAATTTTTAGAAAGTCATTGACTTGTTTATATATATGTGTGTGAGATTTTATCCATATATATGTTTCAATAAACTTTAACTTTATCTAAAAGTTTAATTCCTAAAAAAGTCAAAGAATATGATACGTATTAGTATAAAAATATAAACTTATAATTTTTTTAAAAAAATATATGCTAACATATATATGATATTTCCTCAATATTTGAGTACTACCATACAACGATTATCATATTAAAATATCAACAAATAAACTATTTTAATATATTGTAAATAAACATATAATAATTTTTACAAATTAATTTTGTATTTTACCATGCATATGAGTTTTCTTCCATATCCTATGTGATAACAAATATTAATTTTAACGATAAGTCCAAAACCTAAAAAATCAAGAATGAATTATATATACACACTATAACAAGAATAATAATATTTTAATCTAAATGATTTTTGGTGTATTAACATTCATACGAGATTTCGTTAATCTTTGTGTGCTGATGTACACAATTTTGAGAAATTATTCAATTCATTAATACATATGAGATTTGATTCATATATGCATTCTAACATACTCTTATTCCAAATAAAATTTAGATCATTAAACAACTCAGTAATATTATATATTTTATGATAAAAATAATAAAATAATAACATACACTGATTTCATCAATATTTATATGCTAACGTATACCAATTTCTAGAAAAAATATCGATAGATTATATATATGTTTCAATAAAAATATAACTAAGTTTCATAAAGAAATTAGTTTTAATTCCTAAAAGCTCAAAGAATATGACATATATTAGAGAAAATTATAAAATATTAGTTTTAAAATACATTTTCATGTGCCAACATAAATGTGATAGTGTCACTATTCATGAGCTAACATACACATATTTTAAGAAACAAGATCAACCAATAAAAAACTCAAGAAAGGTATTCAATATATTGATAAATTGTAATAATTTTTATTTTAAAATGATTTTTTGTATTAACATACATATGAGATGACGTCCATATTTGGTATGATAACAAACATCAATTTTAATTTAAAATCATATACTCAAAAATCAAGAAAGCATAACATATATATTATAATAAAAATAATATTTTTTATTTAAATTTTTTTTCTGTATTAACATTAATTTGTGTTCAAATGTTCACAAATTTCGAGAACTTGTTCAATATATAAATATATATGAGATTCGTTCAATATTTACTCTCTTACAAACTCCAATTTTCATTAAAAGTTTAAATATTAAAAAATCATATAATATGATAAATATTTCATGATAAGATATATAAAATATTACTTTTAAAATAAAATTGTGTGATTTAACATACATATGAGAATTTTGATATGTATATGTTAACAAAAACTGACTTCAAGAAAGGATCGACCATCAAAAAATTAAAGAAAATAATATATATTGTAATAAAATATATTAGAATTCAAATAAAATTATTTTTTTATTAACATACATATGAAATTTCATCCATAATTGATATGCCAATATACATCAATTTTAGCTAAAAGTTTATATACCAAAAAAATTAAAAAGAATGATAGACATATTATGATAAAAATAATAAATTTTCTTATAAAAATGAATGCTTTATCTATTAAAGTTCATATGAAAAATTTTAATTTGGTGTGCTAATATACATCAAATTTGAACATTTGTTCAACCCGTTGTTATATACAAGATTTTATCTGTATTTGCATTCTACTCAAATTTTAACCAAATCATAATTCCTAAAAAAAATAAAAGAATGTGACATATTTTTGGATATAAATAATAAAATAGTATTTTTAAAATTTAATTTTTGTATTAGAACATACATATGATAATTCATCAATATTCATGTGCTAACATACACTAATTTCAAGAAAAAAGATAAACCCCCCAAAACTCAAGAAAATGTTATAAATATTATAATAAAAGATAATAAAGTTTAATCTAAATTTTTTTGGATTAATGTCCATGTGAAATTTTAGGCTTGTTTGACATGACAACATATATCATTTTTAACTAAAAGATCAAATGCAAAAAGTAATAATGACAGTGTGATATATATGTTATTATAAAAAAAGTTTTACTTCAAAATTAAATTTATTGTGTATAAACATTCATATGAGATTTTATTAAATTTCTCAATTATGTAACCTCAAGAAATATATATATATATATATTACAATAAAAATAAAATAAATACATGTTTCAAATTATTTTTTATATTAACAACATATGATACTTCATGTATATTTATATCCTAACATGCATCAATTTTAACTAAAATTTCAACTAGTAAAAATAACAAGAACGTATGATAGATATAATATGATAAAAATAATAATGTGTTATTTTAGCAATAATTTTTCTGTATTAACATTCATAAAAGATTTTGTTACTCTTTGTGTGCTAACATACGTCAATTTTGAAAATTGTTCAACTCATTAATATAAATGACATTTTAAATTTATCTATGTTTTAAAATACTATATTTTTTATACAAGTTTAAATATTAAATTAATTAATTAAATTCTATAAATTTTGTGATATAAATAATATAGTACTAGTTTTGTATACTTTTTTGTATGCTAACGTATATACAAAATTTTGTTGACACTTGTATTCCAACATATACAAATTTCGAGAAAAAGACCATCCCATACAAAAGCGAATAAAATAATATATATATTTAAATAAAATTATTATAAAGGTAAATTTAAATTAATTTATCTAATAACATATGCATGACATTTCACACATATTGGTTGTGCTAACATACATCATTTTTAACTAAAAGTTCAAATACTAAAATAACAAGTAAGCATGACAGATGTATTATTAAAAATACTAAATTTTTACTTAAAATATTTTTTGAGTACTAACATTCATATGAGATTTTGTAAATCTTTGTGGCCAATATATACCAATATTGAGAATTTGTTGACCTTGTCAATTTTATTTTATATATGTGTTCAAATACACTCTAGTTTTAACAAATATTTCGATTCCTAAAAAACTTAAATAAATATGTTATATACGGGGAAAATATACAATATTTATTTTAAAATATTTTTTATGTTTTGTCACATATATATGAGATTTTGTCAATGTTTGTATGCTAACATACACCGATTTTTAGAAAAACATCAACCTAAAATTCAAGAAATTGCAACATATTGCAATAAATAATAATAATAATTCACTTACAAATATTTTTTGTTAATACACATATGCAATTTCACCCATATCTGATGTGCTAACAAACATCAATTTTAATAAAAGTTTAAATACTAAAGAAATTAAGAAAGCATGGTATATATAATGATATAAACATAATGTTTTATTTTATTTTTGTGTATTAAAAATTATATGATATTTTATTACTCTTTGTATGCTAGTGTACACCAATTTCGAGAAATTATTCATCTCATTAATATATATATATATGTATATATATATGTGTGTGTGTGTGTGTGTGTGTGTGTGTGTGTGTGTGAAAGGTTATCCATATTTACGTTCAAACATACTCTAATTTTAGTTGAAAGTTTAGATCTTAAAAACATCAAGAAAATGTTGTGTTTTTAATAAAAATATAATCAAGTTTTATGTAAACTTAGTTTTATCTTGTAACATACATATGAGATTTCATCCATATTTAATGTGCTAGTATAAGTCAATTTTAACCAAAAGTTCAATTACTAAAAAAATCAGGAAAGAGTGATAGATATATTATGATAAAAATAATAGTCTTATTTAAAGTTGAATTTTATTTATTAGAATGCATATGAGATTTCATTAATCTTTATATGCTAATATACACAAACTTTAATAAATTATTAAATCATTAATATATATATATATATAAGATTTACATATTTGTATCCTAACATACTCAAACTTTAACTAAATGTTTAATTCCTAAAAAACTCAAAGAATGTGATATATATAAGGATAAAAATCATAAACAATTAATTTTGAATACATTTTTGTGTGTAACATAAATATGAAATTTCATCACTATTCGTGTACTAACATACAACTATTTTGAGAAAAATAATCGAACCCCATAAATGTGAGTGTGTATGTATATGGGTATGCATGTGTGAGTATATTTGTGTATGTCGTATCTATGTATGTGTATATGTATATATGCATGCATGTGTGTGTATGTATGTATGCATGTATTTATGTACATATGTATGTCCATACATATGTAAGTAACTAATATGTACGTGTATGTGTGTGCATGGGCACGTGTGCGTGCGTGCGTGTGTGGGTGTAGAAATGTGTGTCTGCATGTGCGTGTGTGCATGTTTGTCAAAAGATCAACCCCAAAAAGTCAAGGAAAATGTTATATAATGAAATAAAAAATTATAATATTTTATTTAAAATAATATTTTTTGCCTTAACCTATTTAAAATTAACATATATAGTATACATCAATTTTAAGTAAAAGTCAAATACTTAAAAAATCAAGAAAGCATGGTATAACAAAGTTTTATCTTAGAGGTAGTTTTGTGTATTAACATTCACATGATATTTCATTTATCTTTATGAGCTAATATACAACAATTTTGAGAAATTGTTCAGCTCTTAAATGTACACGAGATTTTATCCATATTTGCATTTCATTATGCGATAATTTTAAATAAAATTTTAATTCCTAAAAAAATTGGATTTTGTATAAATTCCTAAAAAAATCAAAGAATATTTTATAAATTTTATGATATAAATAATAAAGTATTAATTTTATATAAATTTCATGTGCTAACATACATATGGATGTCATTAAATTTGTATGCTAATATACACTAATATTGAGAAAAGGATCATTCCATAAAAATACCAAAGAAAAGATATATATTACAACAAAAATATAATTAACGTCAATTTAAAATCAATTTTATATCTATATATGCATAAGATTTCTTGCATATTTGATGTGCTAACATACATCAATTTTAACTAAAAGTTCAAATACTAAAAAATCAACAAAGCATTATAGATGTATTACTAAAAAAATAGTAAACTTTTACTTTAAAATAAATTTTTTGTGTTCTAACATTCGTATGAGATTTCGTAAATATTTATGTGCCAATATACACCAATTTTGAGAAAGTGATTGAGTTGTTTATATATGTGTGTGTGAGATTATATCCATATATATGTTTCAATAAACTTTAACTTTATCTAAAAGTTTAATTCCTAAAAAAGTCAAAGAATATGATACACATTAGTATAAAAATATAAACTATTAATTTAAAAAAAATTATGTGCTAACATATATATGAGATTTCCTTAATATTTGAGTACTACCATACATCGATTTTCATATTAAAATATCAACAACTAAATAATTATTATATATTGCAAATAAACATCTAATAATTTTTACAAATTAATTTTGTATTTTAACATGCATATGAGTTTTCTTCCATATCCTATGTGATAACAATTATTAATTTTAACTATAAGTCCAAAACCTAAAAAATCAAGAATGAATTATATATATACACTATAACAAGAATAATAATATTTTAATCTAAATGATTTTTTTTGTGTATTAACATTCATATGAGATTTCGTTAATCTTTGTGTGCTGATGTACACAATTTCAAGAAATTATTCAATTCATTAATACATATGAGATTTCATTCATATATGCATTCTATCAGACTCTATTTCAAATAAATTTTAGATCATTAAAAAACTCGTAATATTATATATTTTATGATAAAATAAATAAATACAAGAATCAAGAATGCATCAAGATATGCTATGATAAAGTTATTATGGTTTTTTTGTATTGACGTTCATATGAGATTTAGTTAATCTTTGCATGCTAATATACACTAATTTTGAGAAATTATTCAGCTTGTTAATACATAAAATTTCAAGCATATTTACATTCGACATACTCTAATTTTAACTGAAAGTTTAGAGATTAAAAAACTCAAAGAATAAGATACATATTTTCTGATAAAATTAATGAAATAGTATATCTATATTAAATTTTTAGAGCTAACATACATATGAGATTTCACCAATATTTGTGTGCTGACATACACCGATTTCGAGAAAAAAGTTCAATACAAAAAACATCGAGAAAATGTTATATAAATTGTAATAGAAAAGTAATAAAGGTTATGTTTAAACTTTATCACTTTTATTATCATAGATATGAGATTGCATCCATATTTGATGTGCTAATATGTGCCAATTTTAAGTAAAAGTTCAATTACTACAAAACTCAAGAAAGAATGGTTAATATTTTTTTGATGAAAATAATAAATTCTAAATTTAAGTTATTTTCTTGTATGTTAGCATTCATATGAGACTTCTTTAATCTTTGTGTGGTAATATACAACTTTTAAGAAATTATTCAACTCCTTAATATATATGAGTTTATGTGTGTGTGTATATTCTAACATACTCAAATTTTAACTAAAAGTTTATATCCTCAAATAACTCAAAAAAATTAGGACATAAATTATAAACTATTAATTTTAAGCTAAAATTTTGTATGCTAACGTAAATATCAAATTTCAGCACTATTCGTGTGCTAACATACACTGATTTTAAGAAGTAAAAAAAAGATCAATCCTAAAAAATCATAAAAAAATACTACGCATTTTGAAACAAAATATAATAATGTTTAATTTATAATTAGTTATTTGTATTAACAAAGATATGAGATTTCATCTATGTCTAATGTGCTAGCACACATCAGATTTATCTATAAGTTCAAGTACTAAAAATAGTACAATTTTAATTAAAAAATAGTTATTTGTGCTTTAACATTCTATATGATGATTTTATAATTATTGTGTACTAGTGTACAACAATTTTGAGAAGTTATACAACTTGTTAATATATATATATATATATATATATATATATATGAGATTTTATCCACATTTACGTTATAACCTACTATAATTTTAAGCAAAAGTTTTACTCTTAAAAAACTCTAAGAACATGATATATCTTTAAGTTAAGATTAATAAAATGTGAATTTTAAAACAAAATTTTATGAGGTAAATACACATGAGATTTGATCAATATTTATGTACGAACATACAACGATTTTAATAAAAAAGATCAACTCCTAAAACACTAAAGAAAAATGTGAGATGCACTGAAATAAAAATATAACAATGTTTCATTGAAAATTATTTTTTTGTATTAACATAAATATCAGTTTCAAATTTGATGTGCTAACACACATTAATTTTAGCTAAACTTCAACTGATAAAGAAATAAAGAATGTATTATAGATATAATATGATAAAAATAATAAAAAAAATTAAAATTATTTTTTGTGCATTAACATTCATACGATATTTTATTTATCTTTGTATGCTATATCAATTTTGAGAAATTACTCGACTTGTTAATATATATATATATAGGTATAAATGGGGTTGACCCCTAGTTAGCTCCCCTTGTCCTATTTTCTCTGTTTTTTTTTGAAAATTTCTTCCGTGAATATTCATCACTATATCCCTATATTATGTCATTCAGATTTCGTATGAAATAGAGACTCCTATGACTTCCATTCAGAAAGTCATTTTTTAATGGTCACATGAATTTTTAAACCGACTCCGTCTAGATGGAGGCCGTAAGAGTCTCTGTTTTGCATGAAATTGTAATGACATAATATAGAGATTTTATAATAAATTTACATTATTTTCAAAATCACAAAAAATATATGAAAAATGAGATAGGGGAGCTAAGTGAGCTCCCCCTGGGGGCATAGACATTTTTCCCATATATATAAGAAGTTCTATCCATATTTGCATAATAAAATAGTATAATTTTAAATCTAAGTTTAGATCTTCAAAAGCTCAAAGAATATGGTATAAATTTTACAATAAATTTAATAAAATATTAATTTAATAATAAAATTTTGTGAGCTAACACATGTACGGGATTTCATCAATATTTGTGTTCTAACATAAACCAATTTCAAAAAATATCAACTTATAAAACAATCAAGAAAATGGTATATATATTAAATAAGATATAATAAAGTTTCATTTTGCTAATAACATTAATATTATTTTGTTTAAAGTTTATCTTTTGTGTATTAGCATTCATATGAAATTACGTTAATCTTTGTGTGCTAATATACAAAAGCTCTATTAAATTATTCAACCCTCAATATATATGCGATTTTATACATATTTATATCCTAACTTACTTAAATTTCAATTAAAAATGTAAAAACTCAAAGAAATTATATAAGTCTCAGGATAAAATTATAAACTATTATTCTAAAATAAAATTTTATGATCCAACACAAACATGAGATTTTGTTGCTATTCGCGTACTAACACACAACCAATTTGATAAAAAAATATCAAACCCTGAAAAACGTGAGAAAATATTATATATTACAACAAAAATATTGTTTACTTTAAAATTACCTTTCTATATTAAAATAAATATGAGATTTCATCTATATTTGATGTGCTAGCATACATCAAATAGTAAAAAAGTCAAGAAAGCTTGACATATATATTATGATAAGTATATATATTACTAAAAATAAGTATATCTAACATCCTTTCTTGAATTCTAAAATATTGAGTTTAAAATCGATATTTTTTATTAAAATACATATGAGATTTCATCCATATTTGATGTTCAAATAATAAAATATTCAAGAATGCATGATATATATTATGCCAAAAGTATATTTTATTCTAAAATAATAATATTTTATAAAATTCAAGAAAAATATAAATATATGTAATTATTTTATAAAATACAAGAAAGAATGGTAGATATACACTGATATTAACTAAAAGTTCAATCACTAAAAGATTCAATAAAGAATGATATCTATTTTATGATAAACAGAATAAAATTTAGTTTTAAAGTTTACTATGTGTGTATCAACATATAATGAGATTTTGTTAATGTGTGTGTCCTAATGTACATGAACTTCGAGAAATTATTCAACTCCTTAATGCATTCCTGATTTTAAACGTATTTTTGTCTAACATAATCAATTCTTTTTCTAAAAGTTAAATTCCTAAAAAAACACATATAATTATATATTTTAGGAGAAAAAAAATAAAATTATTAATTTTAATATAAGTTTTTGTATGCTAAAATAAATATTTCATCACCTATTTAAGATTATATCCTAAAATACTCAAATACTATGAAATATATTTCAAAATATAAATAATAAAAAACAAGTTTTAAAATAAATTTTATTTCTAACTTACATATGAGATTATGTCAAATTTTATGTGATAACATGCACCTATTTCGAGAAAAAGATAAACACTTAAAAGCTTAAGAAGATCTTATATATTTGCAATAAAATATAACTTTATTTAAAATTTTTTTGTTAACCTTCTTATGAGATTTCATTCATATTTGATGACCAAAGATACATAAATTTCAACTAAAAGTTCAAATACAAAAAATAAGGAAATAATAATAGAAAAACTAATAAACGTTTACTTTAAAATTAATTTTTGTGTATTAACATGCAAATTAGTTTTCATTAATCTTTATATATGGCAAGTTTGATAAATTGTTCAACTCTTTAACATGTATGAGATTTTATCCATATTAAGGTTCACATATACTCTAATTTTAACTAAAAGATTAATTCCTAGAAATATAAAAAACAAAATATAATATATATTTTAGGAAGAAGATATAAAATATTATTTTTAAAAAAACTTTTGTGTGCTAACATGTTTGTGATTATGTCAATATTTGTGTGCTAACATACACCAATTTCGAGAAAAAATAACAAAAGTAAACAGCTCAATAAAAAGGTATATATGTTTCAATAAAAATATAATAATACTTCATTTAAATTATCTTTTCTTATTTAACATACATATTAGATTTCATTTGTATTTGATGTTCTAGCACAAGTCAATATTAGATAGAAGTTCAAATACTAAAAATAAATAATGCATAGATATAACTGATAAAAATAATAATGTTTCATTCTAAATCTCTTTTTGTATTTATATTTATATGGATTTTTTAATCTTGGTGTGCTAATATACATCATTTTTGAGAAAATTTTCAACACGTTAATATAATATATATATATATATATATGAGCTTTTATCTGTATTTGTGTTCTAACATACTCTTGTTGTAACTAAAATAATAAAATATTATTTTCAAAACAAATTAGATGTCCTAACATGCATATGAGATTTCATCATTACTTCTATGCAAACATATAATGCATATGAGAAAAAAGATCAACCCCTAAAAGCCTAAAAGAAATATGTGTATGTATATACATATATTACAATAAAAATGTAATAATTATTCATTTCAATTTTTTTAACATACATCAATTTTAACTAAAAGTTCAAATACAGAAAATATCAAGAAAGCATCATAGATATACTATGATAAAAATAATAATATTTATTTTAGGAGGGTTGATCCTATGAGGGCTAAAAATTGTGAGAGAATGAGAGCAATGAATCTAGACCACTAGATTCTACGGTCAATTAGGAGAGAGATGACATAATCTATTGGTCCGGAATCATTGTTCTCATACTCTAACAATTTTTGGCGCTCTCAGGATCAACCCTCTTTATTTTAGACCTAATTTTTTTATGTATTAACATTCATAAGATACTTAGTTAATCTTTGTGTGATAATATGCACCAATTTTGAGAAGTTGTTCAGCTTGTTAATATATGTAATTTTAACCGTATTTGTGTTCTACAATACTGTAATTTTAAATAGAAGTTTAATTCCTAAAAAAATCAAAGAATATTCTACAAATTTTATTATATAAATAATAAAGTATCAATTTTATATAAATTTCATGTGCTAACATACATATGGATGTCATTAAATTTGCATGCTAATATACATTAATTTCGAGAAAAGGATCATTCCATAAAATACCAAAGAAAAAGATATATATTACAATAAAAGTATAATAAATGTCAATTTAAGGTAATTTTATATCTAATAACATATGCATGAGATTTCATGCATATTTGTTGTGCTAACATACATCAATTCTAACTAAACATTCAAATACTAAAAAAATCAAGAAAGCATTATAGATGTATTATGAAAAAAATAGTAAATTTTACTTCGAAATTATTTTTTTGTGTTCTAACATTCATATGAGATTTCGTAAATATTTGTGTGCCAATATACACCAATTTTGAGAAAGTCATTGACTTGTTTATATATATGTGTGTGAGATTTTATCCATATATATGTTTCAATAAACTTTAACTTTATCTAAAATTTTAATTCCTAAAAAAGTCAAAGAATATGATACATATTAGTTTAAAAATATAAACTTATAATTTTTTTAAAAAAATATATGCTAACATATATATCATATTTCCCCAATATTTGAGTACTACCATACAACGATTTTCATATTAAAATATCAACAAATAAACTATTTTAATATATTGCAAATAAACATATAATAATTTTTACAAATTAATTTTGTATTTTACCATGCATATGAGTCTTCTTCCATATCCTACGTGATAACAAATATTAATTTTAACTATAAGTCCAAAACCTAAAAAATCAAGAATGAATTATATATACACGCTATAACAAGAATAATAATATTTTAATCTAAATGATTTTTGGTGTATTAACATTCATATGAGATTTCGTTAATCTTTGTGTGCTGATGTACACAATTTTGAGAAATTATTCAATTCATTAATACATATGAGATTTGATTCATATATGCATTCTAACATACTCTTATTTCAAATAAAATTTAGAACATTAAACAACTCAGTAATATTATATATTTTATGATAAAAATAATAAAATAATAACATACACTGATTTCATCAATATTTATATGCTAACATATACCAATTTCGAGAAAAAATATCAATAGATTATATATATGTTTCAATAAAAATATAACTAAGTTTCATAAAGGAATTAGTTTTAATTCCTAAAAGCTCAAATAATATGACATATATTAGAGAAAATTATAAAATATTAGTTTTAAAATACATTTTCATGTGCCAACATAAATGTGATAGTGTCACTATTCATGAGCTAACATACACATATTTTAAGAAACAAGATCAACCCATAAAAAACTCAAGAAAAGTATTAAATATATTGATAAATTATAATAATTTTTATTTTAAAATGAATTTTTTGTATTAACATACATATGAGATGACGTCCATATTTGGTATGATAACAAACATCAATTTTAATTAAAAATCATATACTCAAAAATCAAGAAAGCATAACATATATATTATAATAAAAATAATATTTTTTATTTAAAAATTATTTTCTGTATTATCATTAATTTTTGTTCAAATGTTCACAAATTTCAAGAATTTGTTCAATACATAAATATATATGAGATTCGTTCATTACTCTCTTACAAACTCCTATTTTCATTGAAAGTTTAAATATTAAAAAATCATATAATATGATAAATATTTCATGATAAGATATATAAAATATTACTTCTAAAATAAAATTGTGTGATTTAACATACATATGAGAATTTTGATATGTGTACGTTAACAAAAGCTGACTTCAAGAAAGGATCGACCATCAAAACATTAAAGAAAATAATATATATTGTAATAAAATATATTAGAATTCAAATAAAATTATTTTTTTTATTAACATACATATGAAATTTCATCCATAATTGATATGCCAATATACATCAATTTTAGCTAAAAGTTTATATACCAAAAAAATTAAAAAGAATGATAGACATATTATGATAAAAATAATAAATTTTCTTATAAAAATGAATGCTTTATCTATTAAAGTTCATATGAAATTTTTTAATTTGGTGTGCTAATATACATCAAATTTGAACATTTGTTCAACCCGTTGTTATATACAAAATTTTATCTGTATTTGCATTCTACTCAAATTTTAACCAAATCATATTTCCTAAAAAAATAAAAGAATGTGACATTTTTTTGATATAAATAATAAAATAGTATTTTTAAAATATAATTTTTGTATTAGAACATACATATGATAGTTCATCAATATTCACGTGCTAACATACACTAATTTCAAGAAAAAAGATAAACCCCCAAAACTCAAGAAAATGTTAAAAATATTATAATAAAAGATAATAAATTTAATCTAAAATTTTTTGGATTAATATACATGTGAAATTTTATGCTTGTTTGACATGCCAACATATATCATTTTTAACTAAAAGATCAAATGCAAAAAGTAATAATGACAGTGTGATATATATGTTATTATAAAAAAAGTTTTACTTCAAAATTAAATTTATTGTGTATAAGCATTCATATGAGATTTTATTAAATTTCTTGATTATGTAACCTCAAGAAATATATATATATATATATATATTACAATAAAAATAAAATAAATACATGTTTCAAATTATTTTTTATATTAATAACATATGATACTTCATGTATAGTTATATCCTAGCATGCATCAATTTTAACTAAAATTTCAACTAGTAAAAATAACAAGAAAGTATGGTAGATATAATATGATAAAAATAATAATGTGTTATTTTAGTAATATTTTTTTTGTATTAACATTCGTAAAAGATTTTGTTACTCTTTTTGTGCTAACATACATCAATTTTGAAAATTGTTCAACTCATTAATATAAATGACATTTTAAATTTATCTATGTTTTAAAATACAAAATTTTTGTACAAGTTTCAATATTAAATAAATAAATTAATTAAATTCGATAAATTTTATGATATAAATAATATAGTACTAGTTTTGTATATTTTTTTGTATGGTAACGTATATATAAAATTTTGTTGACACTTGTATTCCAACATACAGCAATTTCGAGAAAAAGACCATACCATACAAAAGCGAATAAAATAATATATATATTTAAATAAAATTATTATAAAGGTAAATTTAAATTAATTTATCTAATAACATATGCATGACATTTCACACATATTGGTTGTGCTAACATACATCATTTTTAACTAAAAGTTCAAATACTAAAATAACAAGTAAGCATGATAGATGTATTATTAAAAATACTAAATTTTTACTTAAAATATTTTTTGAGTACTAACATTCATATGATATTTTGTATATCTTTGTGGCCAATATACACCAATATTGAGAATTTGTTGACCTTGTCAATTTTATTTTATATATGTGTTCAAATACACTCTAGTTTTAACAAATATTTGGATTCCTAAAAAACTTAAATAATATGTTATATACGGGGAATATATACAATATTGATTTGAAAATATTTTTTTATGTTTCATCACATATATATGAGATTTTGTCAATGTTTGTAAGCTAACATACACCGATTTTTAGAAAAAAAATCAACCTAAAATTCAAGAAATTGCAACATATTTCAATAAAAAATAATAATAATTCACTTACAAATATTTTTTGTTAATACACATATGCAATTTCACCCATATCTGATGTGCTAACAAACATCAATTTTAATAAAAGTTTAAATACTAAAGAAATTAAGAAAGCATGGTATATATAATGATATAAACATAATGTTTTATTTTATTTTTGTGTATTAAAAATTATATGATATTTTGTTACTCTTTGTATGCTAGTGTACACCAATTTTGAGAAATTATTCATATCATTAATATATATATATATATATATATATGAAAGATTATCCATATTTACATTCAAACATACTCTAATTTTAATTGAAAGTTTAGATCTTAAAAACATCAAGAAAATGTTGTGTTTTTAATAAAAATATAATCAAGTTTCATGTAAACTTAGTTTTATCTTGTAACATACATATGAGATTTCATCCATATTTAATGTGCTAGTATAAGTCAATTTTAACCAAAAGTTCAATTACTAAAAAAATCAGGAAAGAGTGATATAATAGTCTTATTTAAAGTTGAATTTTATTTATTAGAATGCATATGAGATTTCATTAATCTTTATATGCTAATATACACAAACTTTAATAAATTATTAAATCATTAATATATATATATATATATATATATATATAAGATTTACATATTTGTATCCTAACATACTCAAACTTTAACTAAATGTTTAATTCCTAAAAAACTCAAAGAATGTGATATATATAAGGATAAAAATCATAAACAATTAATTTTAAATACATTTTTGTGTGTAACATAAATATGAAATTCCGTCACTATTCGTGTACTAACATACAACTATTTTGAGAAAAAACAATCGAACCCCATAAATGTGTGTGTGTATGTATATGTGTATGCATGTGTGAGTATATGTGTGTATGTCATATGTATGTATGTGTATATGTATATGTGCATGCATGTGTGTGTCTGTATGTATGCATGTATTTATGTACGTATGTATGTCCATACATAAGTAAGTAAGTATGTATGTACGTGTGTGTGTGTGTGTGCATGGGCACGTGTGTGTGCATGCATGTGTGGGTGTAGAAATGTGTGTCTGCATGTGCGTGTGTGCATGTTTGTCAAAAGATCAACCCCAAAAAGTCAAGGAAAATGTTATATAATGAAATAAAAAATTATAATATTTTATTTAAAATAATATTTTTTGCCTTAACCTATTTAAAATTAACATATATAGTATACATCAATTTTTAGTAAAAGTCAAATACTTAAAAAATCATGAAAGCGTGGTATAACATGTTGGACATGTGAGCCCACGGCGAGCCATTATGCAATAAATGTTATTGCAAATATCATTCCCTGATCTGAAATGAAGAATAAATAATTTGCATAATAGGTCCCTCTGTACAATTAGGGTTATGTACCATGGTTGTCTTAATGATCATACAGCTGTTGATTCAATTATTGAATCATAGAGGCTGGTGCTTGGATGAATATCTAAAGGGTTAGATTGAGGACTCATCAAGCACCGTCAAATGATTGTTAAGATGTGATCTCCAGCCTGAGTAGGAGATGGCAATCCTTTCTCACATAGGCTGATATCTGACCGACCTCTTGATGCAGGTCCTCTGCATAGGAATAGAGATTCGGAGGTGTCGGATTAGTTAAGTCAAAGAGTTGACTTAACGAGATCGAGATAACCAAAGTCCTATGTTGAATGCTGTCACAGCATAGGCACGCATCCTCTGACCAGAGACAGATGTATTGCTATATGTCTGAGTATGTACATTTGGCAGACCAATAGGTTGATGACCTAACCAAGGTCTATACACCGGCGAGCTGGTGTGCATATAAGGGCATATGAGTAATACGATCTCTCAAAGGGATCATACAGGTTCAATACTGAACCGGAAGACATGAGATATTGGGAAGAATCAAATTCCGTGCACGGTCGTCTCGCTTTGGAAGCTTGACTGAATTTGTAGGTTTGATATATACTTTTGGAAAGTATATGATCAAGACCTAGGTATGATATATGCTTTTGGAAAGTATATGATCGATACCAAATCCCAATGATTAAATGAGAAACTTAGTGATCAAACCCTGAAGAAGACAGTGTAAAATAGATCTTGATCTTCGGGTTGACCATGGGTCTTCCAGTATGC
This sequence comes from Ottelia alismoides, assembly GCA_037367405.1. NCBI lineage: Eukaryota > Viridiplantae > Streptophyta > Magnoliopsida > Alismatales > Hydrocharitaceae > Ottelia > Ottelia alismoides. The sequence continues at coordinate 620,420 of JAZKJV010002680.1, forward strand.
AGGATGTACAGGTATTGGGAATACCTGAAGGGTGATGTGATCATAAACGATTGTATATCCATGACGCTTCCATTCCGAGGGAGTGATGAAACAGGTCTGGATTTTAGTGACTCCTTTCAGTAGAGAAGCAATCCGATCTTAGTCCAAGTGTTGGACATTGGTCTGAATGGGATTCAGATTCAATGAGAAGATTGGATTTGCGGTCTTGATTTAATCAAGCATCTGTGGGAGGTACGTTCGATCTGGATTTGAGATAATATCTCAACATCCAAGTCACTATACATGGAATAATACAATCACCCTGTCCTTATCTCCAAGTATCTGCGGAGAAAGCACATTATTCTTGAAAGGGTTCAAGAATAATTCTTTTGATGAAATATCCAAGCAAGGACTTGATGATTAAATGTGATTTAATTATCAAGCTTAAATATGAATATGATTCATATTGTGAAAATGATTATCTAAGATAATTAAATGAGATTTAATTATCAAAGATTAAGAGAATGTGGATAACACTATCCATGATATATGTGTGTTATAAATATGATTTATAATATACATATAATAAGAGAGAGAATTTATGTAAATAGCATTTGTTAATTAATAACGTGGATTGGATTCACATATGTTAATTAATTGGAAATGCAATTTACTAACTAGTTTGGGTTGTGAATATGATTCACATAATATTCAATGGCATGATTGAAATATTCACAAATTAATTTAGAATTATTTTTGTGAATATTTTTTGTGATTAATTAAGGAATAATTAAATAAATAAAATGGAGCAATAACCACCTTCATAGGTGGCGTCACCCATGAATGGTTCATGGGTGACGCCCCCCCCCCTTTTAGGAGGGTGGTTGGCTCCATTACATTTATCATATTATCTCTTAGTTAATTAATGTTTAAATAAATGTTGTTGGTTTTAATCAACAACAATCATAGCCATTGATTTACATGGACCAAGCATAGCCCTTGGATCCATGTGTCCCATGGATTGAGATCCAATGGATCCTAAACTAATATAAATAGAGGGCTATGGTAGCCTTCCATGACACATGATTAAGAGTTGTACAAGGTGACAACTCTCTCTCTCTTTCTCATTCTCACGCTCTCTCTCTTTCTCTTCTCCATTAAGTGGCCGTCCACTTTGTGTTGAGAAAAGAGAGACTCTCGGCTTCTTCTTCGACGACTCGTGGATCTCCATCTTCTTTGGAGTTTCTTACTCTAAAGGAAGACGACGGATTTCGTTTGACGAAATCGGGGGAGCCATCGCTTGGATCTTCATCGAGGATTGCGGGAAGGAACGTGACTCATCATCGCGCCCGCAAGTGCGTTCTTCGTGGATCGGACTTAAGATAGGAGGATCTCTACTTTGGGATCTCGCGATCACAACCACGCTTCAAGAGGTATTCTTTGTACTTTGTGGTTTGATGAAACGATCCGAGAAGTGTTCTCGTGATCATGTGGTTTCATCTTTAAAGTTAAAATTTTAATTTCCGCTGCACCTAGCATCTAGTACGACTAGTTGCTCCGATTGCATACGATGCGATCGACACGCTTCCGTGATGCGCTTGAGGATTCACAATATCCTTCAAGTGGTATCAGAGCCAGGTTGAATAAGGTTTTGGATATGATCCATGAACCTTAGACGATTTGGTTCTTGAAAGGATTGCGAAATTTTTTGCTGCATTTCAATTTTCGCACCTCTGTAAAATTGAATTTTTCGGCACTGTTTAAAATGTTTAAAAACGAAATTTTCAATTGGATTTTGTTCCCCATTAAATAAGGAAACCATAGGACTTGAGTTTACTAAATTTGGACTTTATTTGCTCAAGATATGGCTTTTTGAATATGACTATATTCACTGTTGCGGGAACTGCGGATTTGAACGTGATTAATGAGATAATTACGGTTTTAATCCGCCTTGAAATGCGTGAACTATCACTTGGGTTCTTTAATAAATCAAATAGGCAATCTTTGGAAACTGAGTTTGCATTTTTTGGATTTAAATTGATCAAGATAAGTTAATTTTAGTGATTGGGGGTCACTGCTGGAAATTAACATTCTTTGATCTTGAACCTTGTGATATGTCATTCAATTATCATGATGAAAATTAATTGTTAATTTTCTGGAATAATTAGTGATAAATATTTGTGAAATATTTAAAGAGATAATTATTTCATTGAATGACACTTGCCTAAACCTCAATGATGAGATATTAGATCTTGATCATTGGTTCATCAACAAACATTGCTTTCATGAAAACCATAGTTTATCCTACAATTGTTGTAGGACAACTTTTACATGAAAACCCTTTTGCTTGAATAGGATTGGGGATTTGTCTAGCAAATCTCCTTATAATCAAAAATGTTTTGATTTATATTATATGGTATAATTTCGGTTGAAAAACCGATGAACATCTCAAAGTACATGATGGTCTATCTGGTATTATCCTTTCCCGAGGCGGATGTGGTGCCTAGTCGGAGAGCATTGGGGTCGCGGGTTGCAATGTATGTGGTCCGTCCCACTCTCGTCGGTACTGGCCATGACAGCGGGTAGGGACTGTATAATACCGGAGACAGACAATATGTATTTTTCTAATTATTAAAATTCGAATAATACGTATTTTGAGAATATACCTACTATTCAAGTAAAAGACATGTTTGTTGATTGATGATTGGATTGATGATTAATTTAATGTGATTAAATTAATTATATCCAATAAACACTCTATTTTGAATAGATGTGTATTTCCCTTGGAAGAATTAATTATGTGAATATGATTCACAATAATTAATTACAATTTGAATATGAGGTGGAGGATCACATAAGTGACATCCATGGTCTCCCGTCAAGGCAAAGGATTTCGTCGCCAGTTGTTGTGTATGGGAGACGCCTGTCCGAAGTGACAGATCCTGTGCATGATTTAATTGGATCGGGTTCTTTGCTTCTCGAAAGAGTAAGGCCGTATACGTAGTGACCCCAATATCGGGTCCTCATATTATTGGGGCGATATTGGATTGCGTATAGCGAGTATTAAGCCTGTTGACGGTTGGTTCAATTAATGACGGGTCAACATCATCTTAGGGGTGGTGGGCCCGGGTGTTAAAGACCGAATTGGGAAATGCAAGTTGGACTTGCAAGGCGGAATGTGTTCCCGCTTCTTTTTATCCGAGTTGTAGGTTCTCATATTATTGAGATGCAACAAAGATAGGAAAGGAGATCCCAGATCTTGCTAGAGATATAATGGTAAGAATATCTCTTACATTGAAAGTGATTAAGGGAATGAACTTTTAGTGTTGACAAGGCAAGACAACTTTGATATAAAAATTCCTAAATCAAAGTAAAACATGTATATATAATATATATACACATGCAAATTTCTTATTTCAGATAATCCTTCATTAAACCCACTCAATGTTATACTCAATGATAATCAGTAAAAATATCTTGGATTGGACTCATGATCCAGATATTGTACTTGCAATTGGACACATAATGTATGTGGTTGCAGTGTGCAAGTCCCCTCAACATAATGAGGAAGGGCAATTAAATAAGACAATAAGACATCCCTTAGGGTTTGTATGTCTCTATAGTCTTGATCTTTCATCGAGTGTACTTTAGAAGTGACATGTCGATGGTGATCGTAATTGTCGAATAATCCTTATAAAATAAAAGAAGATATTTTGGCATACAAATGTGCTCTAGATATTTAATCATGAATGACATGGTTCTCTGCATAAATGTTTGAATACCTACCTGAACCTAAGTCTCTAAGAGTTAAGATGTATGTAGATATGATGAGTGTCATCATTCTACTATCTATACTCAAGTCATTCATGAAGCTTCATAATAATCATTTTGAATGAATTTAATGAAGCATGTATAAATGTTCAAGTGCTCTTGTATTGAAATCCTTAGAATTCAACATAAGAGATTCTTTGTCTTGAACAATGGTTGTTTTTAGATGAAGAGAGCGCAGTGGAAGCATGGGTCAGACCCGAGTAAGAAGAAAAGTCAAAGAGTTGACCTACTTCTGTGACTTCCATATGACATCCAAAGAGTTGGATGAATGCCAATACTGCAATATGTTGATGTGTTGATAGTATGACTATCAAGTCTGTCTAAAATCCTTAGTGAAGGACTCGGATAGAGCATCAGAATAATCTACATGTAATCATTGACTATGACTTTCTTATTTCATAAGTTAAAGTCTGACAATTGTATCCCAATCTTCTAATGACATTTGCAATTGGTTGCATATATATATTAGAAGATTAGAAATTTGATCTTAAGGTTTAATAGCTATCTACATGGATATTAATGTAATTGTTGCATCAATCTCTGTTGGATAGATTGACTTCATATTCTCAGTGGGAGAGCCCTTAGTCTTAGAGAATGTCTCTATGACCTAGATATTAGAATACCCTCATTGTTTGTTTCTAAATGTTGGAAATAAACATGAATTCTGAGATAGAACTATCATAAAGAGTTATGATGGAAATATTTCAGATAGTAATCTAACATCTAGTGGACTCCACAAAATTAGAAAATTAATGAATGGTTCATTAAGATTTCTAATACTAAAAATCAAACCTTATAAGATCAATAGGAGGATGAAGATCATTTGACAATGATCTGGCATCAAGCCTTGGACATTTGTCTATTGATTTGATCAATAGACTAGTAAGATATGAAACTTTAGAATGTCTAAAATTTCAAATCTTACATACTTGTGAATATTGTATTCAAAGTAAAATGTCCAATACACCCTTCTCTGGGAATGGTGTTAGATGTCGAGGTATTCAAGATCTCATACATATTGATGTATGTAGATCACCTATATCATAGTAAACATTATGGATATGTGATATCTATTGATGATTACGTATGATATGAGATTTCTTCTCTTCACCTGAGAAACCTTTGAAATGTTCAAAGATTTCACAATTTTGGTTTAGAACCAAAGTTTGAAGAAAGATGAAATGAATTTGATCTAACCTAGGTAGCTTGTACCTATTAGATAAAATTCAAAGAATACCTTATGGAGATATGAATATCATTTCTATCTCACTCCTCCTGATAAACCTGAACTCAATATGGTTGTAGGGAGATACAATTGGATCATGTGTGACATGATTTGATCAATGATGAATTTTAGCATAATTATCCTCTTAGTTTCCTGGTATGTATGTGTAGTAGAGACTACAATATATATCCTTAATAAGGTTCCATGGATGTAAGCTGGAATCTGGCACTTGAGAGTGCTACTTCATTAGGAAAATAAAGGATGGTATTGGATACCTACTTTATGACCTTGAGATTCTTAAAAGATCTCATCTCTGAGAATGTGATTCTTGGAGGATTGAGACTCTTGAGAATCAAGATGAAAATGAAGTAAAGGAACTCATTTAATCTTGAGAAGATAATGAGGCTCCTGAAATCGGAAACTAAAAGGACAATTAAAGATGAAACATTAATACCTCTTCAAATGAGTTTGAGGATGTATTCCATGTGTCAGCCAAGTCTGACAATGACCGGACTTCATGTGATGAAGCTCCTAAGGATCATGACATGGAATGATGGATATTAGCAATAAAGTCTAAAGTAGACCTCATATACAAGTGTTGTATATGGACCCTCGAGGATCCACCTATAAGGGTTTGACCCATTAAGGTGTAAATGGATCTTCAAGAGAAAGGGAACCTGATGAGAAGGTAGAGACCTTCAAAGCTCGGTTCGTAGCCATGAGCTACACACCAGAAGAGAAGACATTGCTTGCAATGAGACTTGATCTTTGGTGACCATGCTTAAAATCATCAGAATATTGCTAACCTTAGCTACACAACTTGACTGTTGCATCTTCAAGATGTAATTCAAGATTGCATTCCTCTAAAGAATACCTCTCTGAGGATATTCACATGAAGTAGCCCCAGGGCTTCATGATCAGGGAAAGTAAGGTGTGAAAGCTAAAGAAATTCATCTGTGGACTCAAATAAGCTTCTTGCAGTTGGAACATAAGATTTGATGAAATTATAAATGTTATGATAGAATCTTGATGTACCATGTGAAGCTTAGTGGGAGTGCCATTGTGTTCATCGTGCTAAATGTAGATAATATCCTAATCATTTGGAATGATATAAGGATGATAATAAGTGTTTTATAGACTGGCTATCCCATACCTTGAGATATGATCTCAAGAATACCTCTTAGATCTTAGTTCTGAAGTTGTTCAGAATCAAAGAAAAGAGGGTATTGGGACTGTCACATTTGTAGTACACCTTGGACATATTCCATTCTTGGAAATTCCAAGAAAGGCTTCCTTCCCTTGAGATTTGGTACTGACCTATCAAAAGGGATAGCACCTCAATGAGTTGAGGAAATGAATGCTAAAACCGTTGCACTTGTGCATCAGTTACGAGAAGCTAAGTGTATGCTTGATGTGTACAAAAGCCAGATATCTGCCATGCAGTGGGAGTAGTAAACTGTTACTAATCCTTTTATACAGATAGAACACTTGATTGCAGTATTAACAATATCTTCAAGAAATTAAGATTTTTAGATGAAAATCTAAAAGGTCTTAACTGCGAATACCGTAGGAGATAGTGATCTCCAGGAATAAGGGTATTCTGATAAGGATTATGGAAATATTGGTTATAATAGTTATTGAGAAATAGTGTCAAGGACACTATAACTGCTTTGACTAGATTGAGTATAGGTTGCATTACATGCAACATTCGCATTGGATGCGAGCACTGTTACCTAGGGATATGCAAGTGCCGTAAAAGGACTTGGCATAGTCTTTTGGGAACAGAGTGACTGATCAGCTTACCTAGCTATTTCTAAATAGCCTATGATTGTCACATGAGTGCGGGTTTAAATGATTAGCCCATTAATGGCTCTTTGGGCTAGTGGGAGATTGTTGGACACGTGAGCCCACGGCGAGCCATTATGCAATAAATGTTATTGCAAATATCATTCCCTGATCTGAAATGAAGAATAAATAATTTGCATAATAGGTCCCTCTGTACAATTAGGGTTATGTACCATGGCTGTCTTAATGATCATACAGCTGTTGATTCAATTATTGAATCATAGAGGCTGGTGCTTGGATGAATATCTAAAGGGTTAGATTGAGGACTCATCAAGCACCGTCAAATGATTGTTAAGATGTGATCTCCAGCCTGAGTAGGAGATGGCAATCCTTTCTCACATAGGCTGATATCTGACCGACCTCTTGATGCAGGTCCTCTGCATAGGAATAGAGATTCGGAGGTGTCAGATTAGTTAAGTCAAAGAGTTGACTTAACGAGATCGAGATAACCAAAGTCCTATGTTGAATGCTGTCACAGCATAGGCACGCATCCTCTGACCAGAGACAGATGTATTGCTATATGTCTGAGTATGTACATTTGGCAGACCAATAGGTTGATGACCTAACCAAGGTCTATACACCGGCGAGCTGGTGTGCATATAAGGGCATATGAGTAATACGATCTCTCAAAGGGATCATACAGGTTCAATACTGAACCGGAAGACATGAGCTCACTCATGAGATATTGGGAAGAATCAAATTCCGTGCACGGTCGTCTCGCTTTGGAAGCTTGACTGAATTTGTAGGTTTGATGTATACTTTTGGAAAGTATATGATCAAGACCTAGGTATGATATATGCTTTTGGAAAGTATATGATCGATACCAAATCCCAATGATTAAATGAGAAACTTAGTGATCAAACCCTGAAGAAGACAGTGTAAAATAGATCTTGATCTTCGGGTTGACCATGGGTCTTCCAGTATGCAGGATGTACAGGTATTGGGAATACCTGAAGGGTGATGTGATCATAAACGATTGTATATCCATGACGCTTCCATTCCGAGGGAGTGATGAAACAGGTCTGGATTTTAGTGACTCCTTTCATTAGAGAAGCAATCCGATCTTAGTCCAAGTGTTGGACATTGGTCTGAATGGGATTCAGATTCAATGAGAAGATTGGATTTGCGGTCTTGATTTAATCAAGCATCTGTGGGAGGTACGTTCGATCTGGATTTGAGATAATATCTCAACATCCAAGTCACTATACATGGAATAATACAATCGCCCTTTCCTTATCTCCAAGTATCTGCGGAGAAAGCACATTATTCTTGAAAGGGTTCAAGAATAATTCTTTTGATGAAATATCCAAGCAAGGACTTGATGATTAAATGTGATTTAATTATCAAGCTTAAATATGAATATGATTCATATTGTGAAAATGATTATCTAAGATAATTAAATGAGATTTAATTATCAAAGATTAAGAGAATGTGGATAACACTATCCATGATATATGTGTGTTATAAATATGATTTATAATATACATATAATAAGAGAGAGAATTTATGTAAATAGCATTTGTTAATTAATAATGTGGATTGGATTCACATATGTTAATTAATTGGAAATGCAATTTACTAACTAGTTTGGGTTGTGAATATGATTCACATAATATTCAATGGCATGATTGAAATATTCACAAATTAATTTAGAATTATTTTTGTGAATATTTTTTGTGATTAATTAAGGAATAATTAAATAAATAAAATGGAGCAATAACCACCTTCATAGGTGGCGTCACCCATGAATGGTTCATGGGTGACGCCCCCCCCCCTTTTAGGAGGGTGGTTGGCTCCATTACATTTATCATATTATCTCTTAGTTAATTAATGTTTAAATTAATGTTGTTGGTTTTAATCAACAACAATCATAGCCATTGATTTACATGGACCAAGCATAGCCCTTGGATCCATGTGTCCCATGGATTGAGATCCAATGGATCCTAAACTAATATAAATAGAGGGCTAGGGTAGCCTTCCATGACACATGATTAAGAGTTGTACAAGGTGACAACTCTCTCTCTCTCTTTCTCATTCTCACCCTCTCTCTCTTTCTCTTCTCCATTAAGTGGACGTCCACTTTGTGTTGAGAAAAGAGAGACTCTCGGCTTCTTCTTCGACGACTCGTGGATCTCCATCTTCTTTGGAGTTTCTTACTCTAAAGGAAGACGACGGATTTCGTTTGACGAAATCGGGGGAGCCATCGCTTGGATCTTCATCGAGGATTGCGGGAAGGAACGTGACTCATCATCGCGCCCGCAAGTGCGTTCTTCGTGGATCGGACTTAAGATAGGAGGATCTCTACTTTGGGATCTCGCGATCACAACCACGCTTCAAGAGGTATTCCTTGTACTTTGTGGTTTGATGAAACGATCCGAGAAGTGTTCTCGTGATCATGTGGTTTCATCTTTAAAGTTAAAATTTTAATTTCCGCTGCACCTAGCATCTAGTACGACTAGTTGCTCCGATTGTATACGATGCGATCGACACGCTTCCGTGATGCGCTTGAGGATTCACAATATCCTTCATAACAAAGTTTTATCTTAGAGGTAGTTTTGTGTATTAACACTCACATGATATTTCATTTATCTTTATGAGCTAATATACAACAATTTTGAGAAATCGTTCAGCTCTTAAATGTATACGAGATTTTATCCATATTTGCATTTCAACATGCAATAATTTTAAATAAAATTTTAATTCCCAAAAAATTTGGATTTTGTATAAATTCCTAAAAAAATCAAAGAATAGTTTATAAAATTTATGATATAAATAATAAAGTATTAGTTTTATATAAATTTCATGTGCTAACATACATATGGATGTCATTAAATTTGTATGCAAATATATACTAATTTTGAGAAAAGGATCATTCCATAAAAATACCAAAGAAAAAGGTATATATTACAACAAAAATATAATTAACGTCAATTTAAAATTAATTTTATATCTAATAATATATGCATGAGATTTCATGCATATTTGTTGTGCTAGCATACATCAATTTTAACTAAAAGTTCAAATACTAAAAAATCAACAAAGCATTATAGATGTATTACGAAAAAAATAGTGAACTTTTACTATAAAATTAATTTTTTGTGTTCTAACATTCATATGAGATTTCGTATATATTTGTGTGCCAATATACACCAATTTTAAGAAAGTGATTGAGTTGTTTATATATGTGTGTGTGAGATTATATCCATATATATGTTTCAATAAACTTTAACTTTATCTAAAAGTTTAATTCCTAAAAAAGTCAAAGAATATGATACACATTAGTATAAAAATATAAACTATTAATTTAAAAAAAATTATGTGCTAACATATATATGAGATTTCCTTAATATTTGAGTACTACCATACATCGATTTTTATATTAAAATATCAACAACTAAACAATTATTATATATTGAAAATAAACATCTAATAATTTGTACAAATTAATTTTGTATTTTAACATGCATATGAGTTTTCATCCATATCCTATGTGATAACAATTATTTATTTTAACTATAAGTCAAAAACCTAAAAAATCAAGAATGAATTATATATACACACTATAACAAGAATAATAATATTTTAATCAAAATGATTTTTTTGTGTATTAACATTCATATGAGATTTCGTTAATCTTTGTATGCTGATGTACACAATTTCGAGAAATTATTCAATTCATTAATACATATGAGATTTCATTCATATATGCATTCTATCAGACTCTAGTTCAAATAAATTTTAGATCATTAAAAAACTCATAATATTATATATTTTATGATAAAAGTAATAAAATACAAGAATCAAGAATGCATCAAGATATGCTATGATAAAGTTATTATGGTTTTCTTGTATTGACGTTCATATGAGATTTAGTTAATCTTTACATTCTAATATACACTAATTTTGAGAAATTATTCAACTTGTTAATACATAAAATTTCAAGCATATTTACATTCGACATACTCTAATTTTAACTGAAAGTTTAGAGATTAAAAAACTCAAAGAATAATATACATATTTTCTGATAAAATTAATGATATGGTATATCTATATTAAATTTTTAGAGCTAACATACATATGAGATTTCGCCAATATTTGTGTGCTAACATACACCGATTTCGAGAAAAAAATTCAATACAAAAAACATCGAGAAAATGTTATATAAATTGTAATAGAAAGGTAATAAAGTTATGGTTAAACTTTATCACTTTTATTATCATAGATATGAGATTGCATCCATGTTTGATGTGCTAATATGTGCCAATTTTAAGTAAAAGTTCAATTACTACAAAACTCAAGAAAGAATGGTTAATATTTTTTTGATAAAAATAATAAATTCTAAATTTAAGTTATTATCTTGTATGTTAGCATTCATATGAGACTTCTTTAATCTTTGTGTGGTAATATACAACTTTTAAGAAATTATTCAACTCCTTAATATATATGAGTTTATGTGTGGGTATATTCTAACATACTCAAATTTTAACTAAAAGTTTATATCCTTAAATAACTCAAAAAAATTAGGACATAAATTATAAACTATTAATTTTAAGCTAAAATTTTGTATGCTAACGTAAATATCAAATTTCAGCACTATTCGTGTGCAAACATACACTGATTTTAAGAAGAAAAAAAGATCAATCCTAAAAAATCATAAAAAATACTACGCATTTTGAAACAAAATATAATAATGTTTAATTTATAATTAGTTATCTGTATTAACATAGATATGAGATTTCATCTATGTCTAATGTACTAACGCACATCAGATTTATCTATAAGTTCAAGTACTAAAAATAATACAATTTTAATTAAAAATAGTTATTTGTGCTTTAACATTCTATATGATGATTTTATAATTATTGGGTACTAGTGTACAACAATTTTGAGAAGTTATACAACTCGTTAATATATATATATATATATATATATATATATATGAGATTTTATCCATATTTACGTTCTAACCTACTCTAATTTTAAGTGAAAATTTACTCTTAAAAAACTCTAAGAACATGATATATCTTTAAGTCAAAATTAATAAAATGTGAATTTTAAAACAAAATTTTATGAGGTAAATACACATGAGATTTGATCAATATTTATGTACGAACATACATCGATTTTAATAAAAAAGATCAACTCCTAAAACACTAAAGAAAAATGTGAGATGCACTGAAATAAAAATATAACGTTTCATTGAAAATTATTTTTTTGTATTAACATAAATATGAGTTTCAAATTTGATGTGCTAACACACATTAATTTTAGCTAAACTTCAACTGATAAAGAAATAAAGAATGTATTATAGATATAATACGATAAAAATAATAAAAAAATAAAATTTTTTTGTGCATTAACATTCATACGATATTTTATTTATCTTTGTATGCTATATCAATTTTGAGAAATTACTCGACTTGTTAATATATATAGGGATAAATGGGGTTGACCCCTAGTTAGCTCCCCTTGCCCCATTTTCTCTATTTTTTTTGAAAATTTCTTCCGTGAATATTCATCACTATATCCTTATATTATGTCATTCAGATTTCGTATGAAATAGAGACTCCTACGGCTTCCAGTCAGAAAGTCATTTTTTAATGGTCACATGAATTTTTAAATCGACTCCGTCTAGATGGAGGCCGTAAGAGTCTCTGTTTTGCATGAAATTGTAATGACATGATATGGGGATTTTATAATAAATTTACACATTATTTTCAAAAACACAAAAAAATACGTGAAAAATGAGACAGGGGAGCTAAGTTAGCTCCCCCTAGGGGGCATAGACATTTTCCCCATATATATAAGAAGTTCTATCCTTATTTGCATAATAAAATAGTATAATTTTAAATCTAAGTTTAGAACTTAAAAATCTCAAAGAATATGGTATAAATTTTATAATAAATTTAATGAAATATTAATTTTAAAATAAAATGTTGTGAGCTAACACATGTACGGGATTTCATCAATATTTGTGTTCTAACATAAACCAATTTCAAAAATATCAACTTATAAAAAATCAAGAAAATGGTATATATATTGAAATAAGATATAATAAACTTTCATTTTGCTAATAACATTAATATTATTTTTTTTAAAGTTCATCTTTTCTGTATTAGCATTCATATGAAATTAGGTTAATCTTTGTGTGCTAATATACAAAAGCTCTACGAAATTATTCAACCCTCAATATATATATATATATATATATATATGTGTGTGTGTGTGTGTGTGTGTGTGTGTGTGATTTTATACATATTTATGTCCTAACTTACTTAAATTTCAATTAAAAATGTAAAAACTCAAAGAAAATATATAAGTCTCAGGATAAAATTATAAACTATTATTCTAAAATAAAATTTTATGATCCAACACAAACATGAGATTTTGTTGCTATTCGCGTACTAACACACAACCAATTTGATAAAAAAATATCAAACCCTAAAAAACATGAGAAAATATTATATATTACAGCAAAAATATTGTTTACTTTAAAATTACCTTTTTATATTAAAATAAATATGAGATTTCGTCTATATTTGATGTGCTAGCATACATCAAATAGTAAAAAATCAAGAAATCATGACATATATATTATGATAGGTATATATATTACTAAAAATAAGTATATCTAACATCCTTTCTTGAATTCTATAATATTGAGTTTAAAATCGATATTTTTTATTAAAATACATATGAGATTTCATCCATATTTGATGTTCAAATAATAAAATATTCAAGAATGCATGATATATATTATGGCGAAAGTAATAATATTTTATTCTAAAATAATAATATTTTATAAAATTCAAGAAAAATATAAATATATGTAATTATTTTATAAAATACAAGAAAGAATGATAGATATACACTGATATTAACTAAAATTCCAATCACTAAAAGATTCAATAAAGAATGATATCTATTTTATGATAAAAAGAATAAAATTTTGTTTAAAAGTTTACTATGTGTGTATTAACATATAATGAGATTTTGTTAATGTGTGTGTCCTAATGTACATGAACTTCGAGAAATTATTCAACTCCTTAATGCATTCCTGATTTTAAATGTATTTTTGTCTAACATGATCAATTCTTTTTCAAAAAGTTAAATTCCTAAAAAAACACATATAATTATATATTTTAGGAGAAAAGTAAAATTATTAATTTTAAGATAAGTTTTTGTATGCTAAAATAAATATTTCATCACCTATTTAAGATTATATCCTAAAATACTCAAATACTACGAAATATATTTCAGAATATAAATAATAAAAAACAAGTTTTAAAATAAATTTTATTTCTAACTTACATATGAGATTATGTCAAATTTTATGTGATTACATGCACCTATTTCGAGAAAAAGATAAACACTTAAAAGCTTAAGAAGATCTTATATATTTGCAATAAAATATAACAAGTTTTTTTATTTAAAATTATTTTTGTGTTAACCTTCTTATGAGATTTCATTCATATTTGATGACCAAAGATACATAAATTTTAACTAAAAGTTCAAATACAAAAAATAAGAAAATAATAACAGAAAAACTAATAAACGTTTACTTTAAAATTAGTTTTTTTGTATTTACATGCAAATTAGTTTTCATTAATCTTTATATATGGCAAGTTTGATAAATTGTTCAACTCTTTAACATGTATGAGATTTTATCCATATTAAGGTTCACATATACTCTAATTTTAACTAAAAGATTAATTCCTAGAAATATAAAAAAATATAATATATATTTTAGGAAGAAGATATAAAATATTATTTTTAAAAAAACTTTTGTGTGTTAACATGTGTGTGATTATGTCAATATTAGTGTGCTAACATACACCGATTTCGAGAAAAAAATAACAAAAGTAAACAACTCAATAAAAAGGTATATATGTTTCAATAAAAATATAATAATACTTCATTTAAATTATCTTTTCTTATTTAACATACATATTAGATTTCATTTGTATTTGATGTTCTAGCACAAGTCAATATTAGATAGAAGTTCAAATACTAAAAATAAATAATGCATAGATATAATATGATGAAAATAATAATGTTTCATTCTAAATCTCTTTTTGTATTTATATTTATATGGATTTTTTTAATCTTGGTATGCTAATATACATCATTTTTGAGAAAATTTTCAACACGTTAATATATATATATATATATATATATATGAGTTTTTATCTATATTTGTGTTCTAACATACTCTTGTTGTAACTAAAATAATAAAATATTATTTTCAAAACAAATTAGATGTCCTAACATGCATATGAGATTTCATCATTATTTCTATGCAAACATATAATGCATATGAGAAAAAAGATCAACCCCTAAAAGCCTAAAAGAAATATGTGTATGTATATACATATATTACAATAAAAATGTAATAAATATTGATTTCAATTTTTTAACATACATCAATTTTAACTAAAAGTTCAAATACTGAAAATATCAAGAAAGCATGATAGATATACTATGATAAAAATAATAATATTTATTTTAGGAGGGTTGATCCTATGAGGGCTAAAAATTGTGAGAGAATGAGAGCAATGAATCAAGACCACTAGATTCTACGGTCAATCAGGAGAGAGATGACATAATCTATTGGTCCAGAATCATTGTTCTCATACTCTCACAATTTTTGACGCTCTCAGGATCAACCCTCTTTATTTTAGACCTAATTTTTTTATGTATTAACATTCATAAGATACTCCGTTAATCTTTGTGTGATAATATGCACCAATTTTGAGAAATTGTTCAGCTTGTTAATACATGTAATTTTAACCGTATTTGTGTTCTACAATACTGTAATTTTAAATAGAAGTTTAATTCCTAAAAAATCAAAGAATATTTTACAAATTTTATGATATAAATAATAAAGTATTAATTTTATATAAATTTCATGTGCTAACATACATATGGATGTCATTAAATTTGCATGCTAATATACACTAATTTTGAGAAAAGGATCATTCCATAAAATACCAAAGAAAAAGATATATATTACAATAAAAATATGATAAATGTCAATTTAAAGTAATTTTATATCTAATAACATATGCATGAGATTTCATGCATATTTGTTGTGCTAACATACATCAATTCTAACTAAACATTCAAATACTAAAAAAATCAAGAAAGCATTATAGATGTATTATGAAAAAATAGTGAATTTTACTTTGAAATTATTTTTTTGTGTTCTAACATTCATATGAGATATCGTAAATATTTGTGTGCCAATATACACCAATTTTGAGAAAGTCATTGACTTGTTTATATATATGTGTGTGAGATCTTATCCATATATATGTTTCAATATACTTTAACTTTATCTGAAAGTTTAATTCCTAAAAAAGTCAAAGAATATGATACATATTAGTATAAAAATATAAACTTATAATTTTTTTAAAAAAATATATGCTAACATATATATGATATTTCCTCAATATTTGAGTACTACCATACAACGATTTTCATATTAAAATATCAACAAATAAACTATTTTAATATATTGCAAATAAACATATAATAATTTTTACAAATTATTTTATATTTTACCATGTATATGAGTTTTCTTCCATATCCTATGTGATAACAAATATGAATTTTAACTATAAGTCCAAAACCTAAAAAATCAAGAATGAATTATATATACACACTATAACAAGAATAATAATATTTTAATCTAAATGATTTTTGGTGTATTAACATTCATATGAGATTTCGTTAATCTTTGTGTGCTGATGTACACAATTTTGAGAAATTATTCAATTCATTAATACATATGACATTTGATTCATATATGCATCCTAACATACTCTTATTTCAAATAAAATTTAGATCATTAAACAACTTAGTAATATTATATATTTTATGATAAAAATAATAAAATAATAACATACATTGATTTCATCAATATTTATATGCTAACATATACCAATTTCGAGAAAAAATATCAATAGATTATATATATGTTTCAATAAAAATATAACTAAGTTTCATAAAGAAATTAGTTTTAATTCCTAAAAGCTCGAGGAATATGACATATATTAGAGAAAATTATAAAATATTAGTTTTAAAATACATTTTCATGTGCCAACATAAATGTGATAGTGTCACTATTCATGAGCTAACATACACATATTTTAAGAAACAAGATCAACCCATAAAAAACTCAAGAAAAGTATTAAATATATTGATAAATTATAATAATTTTTATTTTAAAATGATTTTTTTGTATTAACATACATATGAGATGACGTCCATATTTCGTATGATAACAAACATCAATTTTAATTAAAAATCATATACTCAAAAGTCAAGAAAGCATAACATATATATTATAATAAAAATAATATTTTTTATTTAACATTAATTTGTGTTCAAATGTTCACAAATTTCGAGAACTTGTTCAACACTTAAGTATATATGAGATTCGTTCAATATTTACTCTCTTACAAACTCCAATTTTCATTAAAAGTTTAAATATTAAAAAATCATATAATATGATAAATATTTCATGATAAGATATATAAAATATAACTTTTAAAATAAAATTGTGTGATTTAACATGCATATGAGAATTTTGATATGTGTATGTTAACAAAAACTGACTTCAAGAAAGGATCGACCATCAAAAAATTAAAGAAAATAATATATATTGTAATAAAATATATTAGAATTCAAATAAAATTATTTTTTTATTAACATACATATGAAATTTCATCCATAATTGATATGCCAATATACATCAATTTTAGCTAAAAGTTTATATACCAAAAGAATTAAAAAGAATGATAGACATATTATGATAAAAATAATAATTTTTTTTATAAAAATGAATGCTTTATCTATTAAAGTTCATATGAAAAATTATAATTTGGTGTGCTAATATACATCAAATTTGAACATTTGTTCAACCCGTTGTTATATACAAGATTTTATCTGTATTTGCATTCTACTCAAATTTTAACCAAATCATAATTCCTAAAAAATAAAAGAATGTGACATATTTTTGGATATAAATAATAAAATAGTATTTTTAAAATATAATTTTTGTATTAGAACATACATATGATAATTCATCAATATTCATGTTTTAACATACACTAATTTCAAGAAAAAAGATAAACCCCCCAAAACTCAAGAAAATGTTATAAATATTATAATAAAATATAATAAAGTTTAATCTAAAATTTTTTGGATTAATATCCATGTGAAATTTTAGGCTTGTTTGACATGCCAACATATATCATTTTTAACTAAAAGATCAAATGCAAAAAAGTAATAATGACAGTGTGATATATTTGTTATTATAAAAAAAGTTTTACTTCAAAATTAAATTTATTGTGTATAAACATTCATATGAGATTTTATTAAATTTCTGGATTATGTAACCTCAAGAAATATATATATATATATGACAATAAAAATAAAATAAATACATGTTTCAAATTATTTTTTATATTAATAACATATGATACTTCATGTATAGTTATATCCTAACATGCATCAATTTTAACTAAAATTTCAACTAGTAAAAATAAAAAGAAAGTATGATAGATATAATATGATAAAAATAATAATGTGTTATTTTAGTAATAATTTTTTTTGTATTAACATTCGTAAAAGATTTTGTTACTCTTTGTGTGCTAACATACATCAATTTTAAAAATTGTTCAACTCATTAATATAAATGACATTTTAAATTTATCTATGTTTTAAAATACTATATTTTTTATACAAGTTTCAATATTAAATAAATAAATTAATTAAATTCTATAATTTTATGATATAAATAATATAGTACTAGTTTTGTATAATTTTTTGTATGCTAACGTATAATACAAAATTTTGTTGACACTTGTATTCCAACATACACCAATTTCGAGGAAAAGACCATACCATACAAAAGCGAATAAAATAATATATATTTAAATAAAATTATTATAAAGGTAAATTTAAATTAATTTATCTAATAACATATGCATGACATTTCACACATATTGGTTGTGCTAACATACATCATTTTTAACTAAAAGTTCAAATACTAAAATAACAAGTAAGCATGACAGATGTATTATTAAAAATACTAAATTTTTACTTAAAATTTTTTTTGAGTACTAACATTCATATGAGATTTTGTATATCTTTGTGGCCAATATATACCAATATTGAGAATTTGTTGACCTTGTCAATTTTATTTTATATATGTGTTCAAATGCACTCTAGTTTTAACAAATATTTTGATTCCTAAAAAACTTAAATAATATGTTATATACGGGGAAAATATACAATATTGATTTTAAAATATTTTTTATGTTTTATCACATATATATGAGATTTTGTCAATGTTTGTATGCTAACATACACCGATTTTTAGAAAAAAAAATCAACCTAAAATTCAAGAAATTGCAACATATTGCAAAAAAAATATTAATAATTCACTTACAAATATTTTTTGATAATACACATATGCAATTTCACCCATATCTGATGTGCTAACAAACATCAATTTTAATAAAAGTTCAAATACTAAAGAAATTAAGAAAGCATGGTATATATAATAATATAAACATAATGTTTTATTTTATTTTTGTGTATTAAAAATTATATGATATTTTGTTACTCTTTGTATGCTAGAATTATTCATCTCATTAATATGTGTGTGTGTGTGTGTGAAAGATTATCCATATTTACGTTCAAACATACTCTAATTTTAATTGAAAGTTTAGATCTTAAAAACATCAAGAAAATGTTGTGTTTTTAATAAAAATATAATCAAGTTTTATGTAAACTTAGTTTTATCTTGTAACATACATATGAGATTTCATCCATATTTAATGTGCTAGTATAAGTCAATTTTAACCAAAAGTTCAATTACTAAAAAAATCAGGAAAGAGTGATAGATATATTATGATAAAAATAATAGTCTTATTTAAAGTTGAATTTTATTTATTAGAATGCATATGAGATTTCATTAATCTTTATATGCTAATATACACAAACTTTAAGAAATTATTAAATCTTTATAAGCTAATATACATATTTGTATCCTAACATACTCAAACTTTAATTAAATGTTTAATTCCTAAAAAACTCAAAGAATGTGATATATATAAGGATAAAAATCATAAACAATTAATTTTAAATACATTTTTGTGTGTAACATAAATATGAAATTTCGTCACTATTCGTGTACTAACATACAACTATTTTGAGAAAAACAATCGAACCCCATAAATGTGTGTGTGTGCATGTATATGTGTATGCATGTGTGAGTATAAGTGTGTATGTCGTATGTATGTATGTATGTGTATATGTATATATGCATGCATGTGTGTGTATGTATGTATGCATGTATTTATGTACGTATGTATGTCCATACATATGTAAGTAAGTATGTATGTACGTGTGTGTGTGTGTGTGTGTGTGTGTGTGTGTGTGTGTGTGTGTGTGTGTGTGCATGGGCACGTGTGTGTGCGTGCGTGTGGGGGGGTAGAAATGTGTGTCTGCATGTGCGTGTGTGCATGTTTGTCAAAAGATCAACCCCAAAAAGTCAAGGAAAATGTTATATAATGAAATAAAAAATTATAATATTTTAATTAAAATAATATTTTTGCCTTAACCTATTTAAAATTAACATATATAGTATACATCAATTTTAAGTAAAAGTCAAATACTTAAAAAATCAAGAAAGCATGGTATAACAAAGTTTTATCTTAGAGGTAGTTTTTTGTATTAACATTCACATGATATTTCATTTATCTTTTTGAGCTAATATACAACAATTTTGAGAAAAAAATCGTTCAGCTCTTAAATGTATACGAGATTTTATCCATATTTGCATTTCAACATGCGATAATTTTAAATAAAATTTTAATTCCTAAAAAAATTGGATTTTGTATAAATTCCTAAAAAATCAAAGAATATTTTATAAATTTTATGATATAAATAATAAAGTATTAATTTTATATAAATTTCATGTGCTAACATACATATGGTTGTCATTAAATTTGTATGCTAATATACACTAATTTTGAGAAAAGGATCATTCCATAAAAATACCAAAGAAAAATATATATATTACAACAAAAATATAATTAACGTCAATTAAAAATTAATTTTATATCTAATAATATATGCATGAGATTTCATGCATATTTGTTGTGCTAACATACATCAATTTTAACTAAAAGTTCAAATACTATAAAATCAACAAAGTATTATAGATGTATTATGAAAAAAATAGTAGACTTTTACTTTAAAATTAATTTTTTGTGTTCTAACATTCATATGAGATTTCGTAAATATTTGAGTGCCAATATACACCAATTTTGAGAAAGTGATTGAGTTGTTTATATATGTGTGTGTGTGAGATTATATCAATATATATGTTTCAATAAACTTTAACTTTATCTAAAAGTTTAATTCCTAAAAAAGTCAAAGAATATGATACACATTAGTATTAAAATATAAACTATTAATTTAAAAAAAAATTATGTGCTAACATATATATGAGATTTCCTTAATATTTGAGTACTACCATACATCAATTTTCATATTAAAATATCAACAACTAAACAATTATTATATATTGCAAATAAACATCTAATAATTTTTACAAATTAATTTTGTATTTTACCATGCATATGAGTTTTCTTCCATATCCTATGTGATAACAAATATTAATTTTAACTATAAGTCCAAATTCTATAAAATCAAGAATGAATTATATATACACACTATAACAAGAATAATAATATTTTAATCTAAATGATTTTTGGTGTATTAACATTCATATGAGATTTCGTTAATCTTTGTGTGCTGATGTACACAATTTTGAGAAATTATTCAATTCATTAATACATATGAGATTTGATTCATATATGCATTCTAACATACTCTTATTTCAAATAAAATTTAGATCATTAAACAACTCAGTAATATTATATATTTTATGATAAAAATAATAAAATAGAAGAATCAAGAATGCATCAAGATATGCTATGATAAAGTTATTATGGTTTTTTGTATTGACGTTCATATGAGATTTAGTTAATTTTTACATGCTAATATACACTAATTTTGAGAAATTATTCAACTTGTTAATACATAAAATTTCAAGCATATTTACATTCGACATACTCTAATTTTAACTGAAAGTTTAGAGATTAAAAAACTCAAAGAATAAGATACATATTTTCTGATAAAATTAACGAAATAGTATATCTATATTACATTTTTAGAGCTAACATATATATGAGATTTCACCAATATTTATGTGCTGACATACACCGATTTCGAGAAAAAAGTTCAATACAAAAAACATCGAGAAAATGTTACATAAATTGTAATAGAAAGGTAATAAAGTTATGTTTAAACTTTATCACTTTTATTATCATATATATGAGATTGCATCCATATTTGATGTGCTAATATGTGCCAATTTTAAGTAAAAGTTCAATTACTACAAAACTCAAGAAAGAATGGTTAATATTTTTTTGATAAAAATAATAAATTCTTAATTTAAGTTATTTTCTTGTATGTTAGCATTCATATGAGACTTCTTTAATCTTTGTGTGGTAATATACAACTTTTAAGAAATTATTCAACTCCTTAATATATATGAGTTTATGTGTGTGTGTGTATTCTAACATACTCAAATTTTAACTAAAAGTTTATATTCTTAAATAACTCAAAAGAAATAGGACATAAATTATAAACTATTAATTTTAAGCTAAAATTTTGTATGCTAACGTAAATATCAAATTTCAGCACTATTCGTGTGCTAACATACACTGATTTCAAGAAAAAAAGATCAATCCTAAAAAATCATAAAAAAATACTACGCATTTTGAACCAAAATATAATAATGTCTAATTTATAATTAGTTATTTGTATTAACATAGATATGAGATTTCATCTATGTCTAATGTGCTAACACACATCAGATTTATCTATAAATTCAAGTACTAAAAATAATACAATTTTAATTAAAAAATAGTTATTTGTGCTTTAACATTCTATATGATGATTTTATAATTATTGTGTACTAGTGTACAACAATTTTGAGAAGTTATACAACTCATTATTTTATCCATATTATATAGAAGTTATATATATATATATATATATATATGAGATTTTATCCATATTTACTTTCTAACCTACTCTAATTTTAAGTGAAAGTTTTACTCTTGAAAAACTCTAAGAACATGATATATCTTTAAGTTAAAGTTAATAAAATGTGAATTTTAAAACAAAATTTTATGAGGTAAATACACATGAGATTTGATCAATATTTATGTACGAACATACATCGATTTTGATAAAAAAAGATCAACTTCTAAAACACTAAAGAAAAATGTGAGATGCACTGAAATAAATATATAACAATGTTTCATTGAAAATTATTTTTTTGTATTAACATAAATTTGAGTTTCAAATTTGATGTGCTAACACACATTAATTTTAGCTAAACTTCCACTGATAAAGAAATAAAGAATGTATTATAGATATAATATGATAAAAATAATAAAAAAAATTAAAATTATTTTTTGTGCATTAACATTCATACGATATTTTATTTATCTTTGTATGCTATATCAATTTTGAGAAATTACTCGACTTGTTAATATATATAGGGATAAATGGGGTTGACCCCTAGTTAGCTCCCCTTGCCCCATTTTCTCTGTTTTTTTTTTTGAAAATTTCTTCCGTGAATATTCATCACTATATCCCTATATTATGTCATACAGATTTCGTATGAAATAGAGACTCCTACGGCTTCCATTCAGAAAGTCATTTTTTAATGGTCACATGAATTTTTAAATCGACTCCGTCTAGATGGAGGCCGTAAGAGTCTCTGTTTTGCATGAAATTGTAATGACATAATATAGGGATTTTATAATAAATTTACACATTATTTTCAAAAATACAAAAAAATATGTGAAAAATGAGACAGGGGAGCTAAGTTAGCTCCCCCTAGGGGGCATAGACATTTTTCCCATATATATAAGAAGTTCTATCCATATTTGCATAATAAAATAGTATAATTTTAAATCTAAGTTTAGATCTTAAAAACCTCAAAGAATATGATATAAATTTTACAATAAATTTAATAAAATATTAATTTAAAAATAAAATTTTTTGAGCTAACACATGTACGGGACTTCATCAATATTTGTGTCCTAACATAAACCAATTTTAAAAAATATCAACTTATAAAAAAAATCAAGAAAATGGTATATATATTGAAATAAGATATAATAAAGTTTCATTTTGCTAATAACATTAATATTATTTTGTTTAAAGTTTATCTTTTGTGTATTAGCATTCATATGAAATTACGTTAATCTTTTTGTGCTAATATACAAAAGCTCTATGAAATTATTCAACCCTCAATATATATGTGATTTTATACATATTTATGTACTAACTTACTTAAATTTCAATTAAAAATGTAAAAACTCAAAGAAAATATATAAGTCTTAAGATAAAATTATAAACTATTATTCTAAAATAAAATTTTATGATCCAACACAAACATGAGATTTTGTTGCTATTCGCGTACTAACACAACCAATTTGATAAGAAAATATCAAACCCTGAAAAACATGAGAAAATATTATATATTACAACAAAAATATTGTTTACTTTAAAATTACCTTTTTATATTAAAATAAATATGAGATTTCATCTATATTTGATGTGCTAGCATTCATCAAATAGTAAAAAAATCAAGAAATCATGACATATATATTATGATAAGTATATATATTACTAAAAATAAGTATATCTAACATTCTTTCTTGAATTCTAAAATATTGAGTTTAAAATCGATATTTTTTATTAAAATACATATGAGATTTCATCCATATTTGATGTTCAAATAATAAAATATTCAAGAATGCATGATATATATTATGCCAAAAGTAATAATATTTTATTCTAAAATAATAATATTTTATAAAATTCAAGAAAAATAAAAATATATGTAATTATTTTATAAAATACAGAAAGAATGATAGATAAACACTGATATTAACTAAAAGTTCAATCACTAAAAGATTCAATAAAGAATGATATCTATTTTATGATAAAAAGAATAAAATTTAGTTTTAAAGTTTACTATGTGTGTATTAACATATAATGAGATTTTGTTAATGTGTGTGTCCTAATGTACATGAACTTCAAGAAATTATTCAACTCCTTAATGCATTCCTGATTTTAAATGTATTTTTGTCTAACATAATCAATTCTTTTTCTAAAAATTAAATTCCTAAAAAAACACATATAATTATATATTTTAGGAGAAAAATAAAATTATTAATTTTAAGATAAGTTTTTGTATGCTAAAATAATTATTTCATCACCTATTTAAGGTTATATCCTAAAATACTCAAATACTATGAAATATATTTCAGAATATAAATAATAAAAAACAAGTTTTAAAATAAATTTTATTTCTAACTTACATATGAGATTATGTCAAATTTTATGTGATAACATGCACCTATTTCGAGAAAAAGATAAACACTTAAAAGCTTAAGAAGATCTTATATATTTGCAATAAAATATAACAAGTTTTTTTATTTAAAATTATTTTTGTGTGAACCTTCTTATGAGATTTCATTCATATTTGATGACCAAAGATACATAAATTTTAACTAAAAGTTCTAATACAAAAAATAAGGAAATAATAACAGAAAAACTAATAAACGTTTACTTTAAAATTAATTGTTGTGTATTAACATGCAAATTAGTTTTCATTAATCTTTATATATGGCAAGTTTGATAAATTGTTCAACTCTTTAACATGTATGAGATTTTATCCATATTAAGGTTCACATATACTCTAATTTTAACTAAAAGATTAATTCCTAGAAATATAAAAAACAAAATATAATATATATTTTAGGAAGAAGATATACAATATTACTTTAAAAAAAAAAACTTTTGTGTGCTAACATGTGTGTGATTATGTCAATATTTGTGTGATAACATACACCGATTTTGAGAAAAAAATAACAAAAGTAAACAGCTCAATAAAAAGGTATGTATGTTTCAATAAAAATATAATAATACTTCATTTAAATTATCTTTTCTTATTTAACATACATATTAGATTTCATTTGTATTTGATGTTCTAGAACAAGTCAATATTAGATAGAAGTTCAAATACTAAAAATAAATAATGCATAGATATAATATGATAAAAATAATAATGTTTCATTCTAAATCTCTTTTTGTATTTATATTTATATGGATTTTTTTAATCTTGGTGTGCTAATATACATCATTTTCGAGAAAATTTTCAACACGCTAATATATATATGAGCTTTTATCTGTATTTGTATTCTAACATACTCTTGTTGTAACTAAAATAATAAAATATTATTTTCAAAACAAATTAGATGTCCTAACATGCATATGAGATTTCATCATTATTTCTATGCAAACATATAATGCATATGAGAAAAAAGATCAACCCCTAAAAGCCTAAAAGAAATATGTGTATGTATATACATATATTACAATAAAAATGTAATAAATATTCATTTCAATTTTTTTAACATACATCAATTTTAACTAAAAGTTCAAATACTGAAAATATCAAGAAAGCATGATAGATATACTATGATAATAATAATTATTATTATTTTAGGAGGGTTGATCCTATGAGGGCTAAAAATTGTGAGAGAATGAGAGCAATGAATCAAGACCACTAGATTCTACGGCCAATTAGGAGAGAGATGACATAATCTATTGGTCCAGAATCATTGTTCTCATACTCTCACAATTTTTGGCGCTCTCAGGATCAACCCTCTTTATTTTAGACCTAATTTTTTTATGTATTAACATTCATAAGATACTTCGTTAATCTTTGTGTGATAATATGCACCAATTTTGAGAAATTGTTCAGCTTGTTAATATATGTAATTTTAACCGTATTTGTGTTCTACAATACTGTAATTTTAAATAGAAGTTTAATTCCTAAAAAAATCAAAGAATATTTTACAAATTTTATGATATAAATAATAAAGTATTAATTTATATAAATTTCATGTGCTAACATACATATGGATGTCATTAAATTTGCATGCTAATATACACTAATTTCGAGAAAAGGATCATTCCATAAAATACCAAAGAAAAAGATATATACTACAATAAAAATATAATTAATTTCAATTTAAAGTAATTTTATATCTAATAACATATGCATGAGATTTCATGCATATTTGTTGTGCTAACATACATCAATTCTAACTAAACATTCAAATACTAAAAAAATCAAGAAAGCATTATAGATGTATTATGAAAAAAATAGTAAATTTTACTTTAAAATTATTTTTTTGTGTTCTAACATTCATATGAGATTTCGTAAATATTTGTGTGCCAATATACACCAATTTTGAGAAAGTCATTGACTTGTTTATATATATGTGTGAGAGATTTTATCCATATATATGATTCAATAAACTTTAACTTTATCTAAAAGTTTAAAAAAGTCAAAGAATATGATACATATTAGTACAAATATATAAACTTATAATTTTTTTAAAAAAAAATATATGCTAACATATATATGATATTTCCTCAATATTTGA
This sequence comes from Ottelia alismoides, assembly GCA_037367405.1. Lineage (NCBI taxonomy): Eukaryota > Viridiplantae > Streptophyta > Magnoliopsida > Alismatales > Hydrocharitaceae > Ottelia > Ottelia alismoides. Next base: position 647,921 of record JAZKJV010002680.1, read on the forward strand.
GTACTACCATACGACGATTTTCATATTAAAATATCAACAAATAAACTATTTTAATATATTGCAAATAAACATATAATAATTTTTACAAATTAATTTTGTATTTTACCATGCATATGAGTTTTCTTCCATATCCTATGTGATAACAAATATTAATTTTAACTATAAGTCCAAATTCTAAAAAATCAAGAATGAATTATATATACACACTATAACAAGAATAATAATATTTTAATCTAAATGATTTTTGGTGTATTAACATTGATATGAGATTTCGTTAATCTTTGTGTGCTGATGTACACAATTTTGAGAAATTATTCAATTCATTAATACATATGAGATTTGATTCATATATGCATTCTAACATACTCTTATTTCAAATAAAATTTAGATCATTAAACAACTCAGTAATATTATATATTTTATGATAAAAATAATAAAAATAATAACATACACCGATTTCATCAATATTTATATGCTAACATATACCAATTTCGAGAAAAAATATCAATAGATTATATATATGTTTCAATAAAAATATAACTAAGTTTCATAAAGAAATTAGTTTTAATTCCTAAAAGCTCAAAGAATATGATATATATTAGAGAAAATTATAAAATATTAGTTTTAAAATACATTTTCATGTGCCAACATAAATGTGACAGTGTCCCTATTCATGAGCTAACATACACATATTTTAAGAAACAAGATCAACCCATAAAAAACTCAAGAAAAGTATTAAATATATTGATAAATTATAATAATTTTTATTTTAAAATGAATTTTTTGTATTAACATACATATGAGATGACGTCCATATTTGGTATGATAACAAACATCAATTTTAATTAAAAATCATATACTCAGAAATCAAGAAAGCATAACATATATATTATAATAAAAATAATATTTTTTATTTAAAAATTATTTTCTATATTAACATTAAATTGTGTTCAAATGTTCACAAATTTCGAGATCTTATTTAACACGTAAATATATATGAGATTCGTTCAATATTTACTCTCTTACAAACTCTAATTTTCATTGAAAGTTTAAATACTAAAAAATCATATAATATGATAAATATTTCATGATAAGATATATAAAATATTACTTTTAAAATAAAATTGTGTGATTTAACATACATATGAGAATTTTGATATGTGTATGTTAACAAAAACTGACTTCAAGAAAGGATCGACCATCAAAAAATTAAAGAAAATAATATATATTGTAATAAAATATATTAGAATTCAAATAAAATTATTTTTTTATTAACATAAATATGAAATTTCATCCATAATTGATATGCCAATATACATCAATTTTAGCTAAAAGTTTATATACCAAAAAAAATTAAAAAGAATGATAGACATATTATGATAAAAATAATAATTTTTCTTATTAAAATGAATGCTTTATCTATTAAAGTTCATATGAAAAAATTTAATTTGGTGTGCTAATATACATCAAATTTGAACATTTATTCAACCCCTTGTTATATACAAGATTTTAACTGTATTTGCATTCTACTCAAATTTTAACCAAATCATAATTCCTAAAAAATAAAAGAATGTGACATATTTTTGGATATAAATAATAAAATAGTATTTTTAAAATATAATTTTTGTATTAGAACATACATATGATAATTCATCAATATTCATGTGCTAACATACACTAATTTCAAGAAAAAAGATAAACCCCCCAAAACTCAAGAAAATGTTATAAATATTATAATAAAATATAATAAAGTTTAATCTAAAATTTTTTGGATTAATATCCATGTGAAATTTTAGGCTTGTTTGACATGCCAACATATATCATTTTTAACTAAAAGATCAAATGCAAAAAGTAATAATGACAGTGTGATATATATGTTATTATAAAAAAAGTTTTACTTCAAAATTAAATTTATTGTGTATAAACATTCATATGAGATTTTATTTAATTTCTCGATTATGTAACCTCAAGAAATATATATATTACAATAAAAATAAAATAAATACATGTTTCAAATTATTTTTTATATTAATAACATATGATACTTCATGTATAGTTATATCCTTACATGCGTCAATTTTAACTAAAATTTCAACCAGTAGAAATAACAAGAAAGTATGATAGATATAATATGATAAAAATTTTTAGTAATAATTTTTCTGTATTAACATTCCTAAAAGATTTTGTTACTCTTTGTGTGCTAACATACATCAATTTTGAAAAATGTTCAACTCATTAATATAAATGACATTTTAAATTTATCTATGTTTTAAAATACTATATTTTTTATACATGTTTAAATATTAAATAAATAAATTAATTAAATTCTATAAATTTTATGATATAAATAATATAGTACTAGTTTTGTATAATTTTTTGTATGCTAACGTATATACAAAATTTTGTTGACACTTGTATTCCAACATACACCAATTTCGAGAAAAAGACCATCCCATACAAAAGCGAATAAAATAATATATATATATTTATTTATTTATTTATTTAAATAAAATTATTATAAAGGTAAATTTAAATTAATTTATCTAATAACATATGCATGACATTTTACACATATTGGTTGTGCTAACATACATCATTTTTAACTAAAAGTTCAAATACTAAAATAACAAGTAAGCATGACAGATGTATTATTAAAAATACTAAATTTTTACTTAAAATATTTTTTGAGTACTAACATTCATATGAGATTTTGTATATCTTTGTGGCCAATATATACCAATATTGAGAATTTGTTGACCTTGTCAATTTTATTTTATATATGTGTTCAAATACACTCTAGTTTTAACAAATATTTTGATTCCTAAAAAACTTAAATAATATGTTATATACGGGGAAAATATACAATATTGATTTTGAAATATTTTTTATGTTTTATCACATATATGAGATTTTGTCAATATTTGTATGCTAACATACACCGATTTTTAGAAAAAAAATCAACCTAAAATTCAAGAAATTGCAACATATTGCAATAAAAAATAATAATAATTCACTTACAAATATTTTTTGTTAATACACACATGCAATTTCACCCATATCTGATGTGCTAACAAACATCAATTTTAATAAAAGTTAAAATACTAAAGAAATTAAGAAAGCATGGTATATATAATGATATAAACATAATGTTTTATTTTATTTTTTGTATTAAAAATTATATGATATTTTGTTACTCTTTGTATGCTAGTGTACACCAGTTTTGAGAAATTATTCATCTCATTAATATATATATATATATATATATATATCTGTGTGTGTGTGTGTGTGTGTGTTGTGTGTGAAAGGTTATCCATATTTACGTTCAAACATACTCTAATTTTAATTGAAAGTTTAGATCTTAAAAACATCAAGAAAATGTTGTGTTTTTAATAAAAATGTAATCAAGTTTTATGTAAACTTAGTTTTATCTTGTAACATACATATGAGATTTCATCCATATTTAATGTGCTAGTATAAGTCAATTTTAACCAAAAGTTCAATTACTAAAAAAATCAGGAAAGAGTGATAGATATATTATGGTAAAAATAATAGTCTTATTTAAAGTTGAATTTTATTTATTATAATGCATATGAGATTTCATTAATCTTTATATGCTAATATACACAAACTTTAAGAAATTATTAAATCATTAATATATATATATATATATAAGATTTACATATTTGTATCCTAACATACTCAAACTTTAACTAAATGTTTAATTCCTAAAAACTCAAAGAATGTGATACATATATAAGGACAAAAATCATAAACAATTAATTTTAAATACATTTTTGTGTGTAACATAAATATGAAATTTCGTCACTATTCGTATACTAACATACAACAATTTTGAGAAAAACAATCGAACCCCATAAATGTGAGTGTGTGTGTGTGTGTATGCATGTGTGAGTATATGTGTGTATGTCGTATGTATGTATGTGTATATGTATATATGCATGCATGTGTGTGTATGTATGTATGTATGTATGTATGCATGCATGTATTTATGTACGTATGTATGTCCATACATATGTAAGTAAGTATGTATGTACGTGTGTGTGTGTGTGCATGGGCACGTGTGTGTGTGTGTGTGTGTGTGTGTGTGTGTGTGTGTGTGTGTGTGTGTGTGTGTGTGTGTGTGTGCGCGCGTGTGTAGGTGTAGAAATGTGTGTCTGCATGTGCGTGTGTGCATGTTTGTCAAAAGATCAACCCCAAAAAGTCAAGGAAAATGTTATATAATGAAATAAAAAATTATTATATTTCATTTAAAATAATATTTTTTGCCTTAACCTATTTAAAATTAACATATATAGTATACATCAATTTTAAGTAAAATTCAAATACTTAAAAAATCAAGAAAGCATGGTATAACAAAGTTTTATCTTAGAGGTAGTTTTGTGTATTAACATTCACATGATATTTCATTTATCTTTATGAGCTAATATACAACAATTTTGAGAAAAAATCGTTCAGCTCTTAAATGTATACGAGATTTTATCCATATTTGCATTTCAACATGCGATAATTTTAAATAAAATTTTAATTCCTAAAAAATTTGGATTTTGTATAAATTCCTAGAAAAATCAGAGAATATTTTATAAATTTTATGATATAAATATTAAAGTATTAATTTTATATAAATTTCATGTGCTAACATACATATGGATGTCATTAAATTTGTATGCTAATATACACTAATTTTGAGAAAAGGATCATTCCATAAAAATACCAAAGAAAAAGATATATATTACAACAAAAATATAATTAACGTCAATTTAAAATTATTTTTATATCTAATAATATATGCATGAGATTTCATGCATATTTGTTGTGCTAACATACATCAATTTTAACTAAAAGTTCAAATACTAAAAAATCAACAAAGCATTATAGATGTATTACGAAAAAAATAGTAAACTTTTACTTTAAAATTAATTTTTTGTGTTCTAACATTCATATGAGATTTCGTAAATATTTGAGTGCCAATATACACCAATTTTGAGAAAGTGATTGAGTTGTTTATATATGTGTGTGTGAGATTATATCCATATATATGTTTCAATAAACTTTAACTTTATCTAAAAGTTTAATTCCTAAAAAAGTCAAAGAGTATGATACACATTAGTATAAAAATATAAACTATTAATTTAAAAAAAATTATATGCTAACATATACATGAGATTTCCTTAATATTTGAGTACTACCATACATCGATTTTCATATTAAAATATCAACAACTAAACAATTGTTATATATTGCAAATAAACATCTAATAATTTTTACAAATTAATTTTGTATTTTAACATGCATATGAGTTTTCTTCCATATCCTATGTGATAACAATTATTTATTTTAACTATAAGTCCAAAACCTAAAAAATCAAGAATGAATTGTATATACACACTATAACAAGAATAATAAAATTTTAATCTAAATGATTTTTTGTGTATTAACATTCATATGAGATTTCGTTAATCTTTGTGTGCTGATGTACACAATTTCGAGAAATTATTCAATTCATTAATACATATGAGATTTCATTCATATATGCATTTTATCAGCCTCTAGTTCAAATAAATTTTAGATCATTAAAAAACTCGTAATATTATATATTTTATGATAAAAGTAATAAAATACAAGAATCAAGAATGCATCAAGATATGCTATGATAAAGTTATTATGGTTTTTTTGTATTGATGTTCATATGAGATTTAGTTAATATTTACATGCTAATATACACTAATTTTGAGAAATTATTCAACTTGTTAATACATAAAATTTCAAGCATATTTACATTCAACATACTCTAATTTTAACTGAAAGTTTAGAGATTAAAAAACTCAAAGAATAAGATACATATTTTCTGATAAAATTAATGAAATAGTATATCTATATTAAATTTTTAGAGCTAACATACATATGAGATTTCGCCAATATTTGTGTTTTGACATACACCGATTTCGAGAAAAAAGTTCAATACAAAAAACATCTAGAAAATGTTATATAAATTGTAATAGAAAGGTAATAAAGTTATGTTTAAACTTTATCACTTTTATTATCATAGATATGAGATTGCATCCATATTTGATGTGCTAATATGTGCCAATTTTAAGTAAAAGTTCAATTACTACAAAACTCAAGAAAGAATGGTTAATATTTTTTTTGATAAAAATAATAAATTCTAAATTTAAGTTATTTTCTTGTATGTTAGCATTCATATGAGACTTCTTTAATCTTTGTGTGGTAATATACAAATTTTAAGAAATTATTCAACTCCTTAATATATATGAGTTTATGTGTGTGTGTGTGTATTCTAACATACTCAAATTATAACTAAAAGTTTATATCCTTAAATAACTCAAAAAAATTAGGACATAAATTATAAACTATTAATTTTAAGCTAAAATTTTGTATGCTAACGTAAATATCAAAATTCAGCACTATTCGTGTGCTAACATACACTGATTTTAAGAACAAAAAAAATATCAATCCTAAAAAATCATAAAAAATACTACGTATTTTGAAACAAAATATAATAATGTTTAATTTATGATTAGTTATTTGTATTAACATAGATATGAGATTTCATCTATGTCTAATGTGCTAACACACATCAGATTTATCTATAAGTTCAAGTACTAAAAATAATACAATTTTAATTAAAAATAGTTATTTGTGCTTTAACATTCTCTATGATGATTTTATAATTATTGTGTACTAGTGTACAACAATTTTGAGAAGTTATACAACTCATTAATATATATATATATATATATATGTATGTATGTATGTATGTATGTATGTATGTATGTATGTATGTATGTATGTATATGTATGTATGTATGTATGTTTGAGAATTTATCCATATTTACGTTCTAACCTACTCTAATTTTAAGTGAAAGTTTTACTCTTAAAAAACTTTAAGAACATCATATATCTTTAAGTTAAAATTAATAAAATGTGAATTTTAAAACAAAATTTTATGAGGTAAATACACATGAGATTTGATCAATATTTATGTATGAACACACATCGATTTTAATAAAAAAGATCAACTCCTAAAACACTAAAGAAAAATGTGAGATGCACTGAAATAAAAATATAACAACGTTTCATTGAAAATTATTTTTTTGTATTAACATAAATATGAGTTTCAAATTTTATGTGCAAAGACACATTAATTTTAGCTAAACTTCAACTGATAAAGAAATAAAGAATGTATTATAGATATAATATGATAAAAATAATAAAAAAAATTAAAATTATTTTTTGTGCATTAACATTCATACGATATTTTAAAAAACACATATAATTATATATTTTAGGAGAAAAATAAAATTATTAATTTTAAGATAAGTTTTTGTATGCTAAAATAATTATTTCATCACCTATTTAAGATTATATCCTAAAATACTCAAATACTATGAAATATATTTCAGAATATAAATAATAAAAAACAAGTTTTAAAATAAATTTTATTTCTAACTTACATATGAGATTATGTCAAATTTTATGTGATAACATGCACCTATTTCGAGAAAAAGATAAACACTTAAAAGCTTAAGAAGATATTATATATTTGCAATAAAATATAACAAGTTTTTTATTTAAAATTATTTTTGTGTTAACCTTCTTATGAGATATCATTCATATTTGATGACCAAAGATACATAAATTTTAACTAAAAGTTCAAACACAAAAAATAAGGAAATAATAATAGAAAAACTAATAAACGTTTACTTTAAAATTATTTTTTGTGTATTAACATGCAAATTAGTTTTCATTAATCTTTATATATGGCAAGTTTGATAAATTGTTCAACTCTTTAACATGTATGAGATTTTATCCATATGAAAGTTCACATATACTCTAATTTTAACTAAAAGATTAGTTCCTAGAAATATAAAAAACAAAATACAATATATATTTTAGGAAGAAGATATAAAATATTATTTTGAAAAAAACTTTTGTGTGCTAACATGTGTGTGATTATGTCAATATTTGTATGCTAACATACACCGATTTCGAGAAAAAAATAACAAAAGTAAATAGCTCAATAAAAAGGTATATATGTTTCTATAAAAATATAATTATACTTCATTTAAGTTATCTTTTCTTATTTGACATACATATTAGATTTCATTTGTATTTGATGTTCTAGCACAAGTCAATATTAGATAGAAGTTCAAATACTAAAAATAAATAATGCATAGATATAATATGATAAAAATAATAATGTTTCATTCTAAATCTCTTTTTGTATTTATATTTATATGGATTTTTTTAATCTTGGTGTGCTAATATACATCATTTTGGAGAAAATTTTCAACAGGTTAATATATATGAGCTTTTATCTGTATTTGTGTTCTAACATACTCATGTTGTAACTAAAATAATAAAATATTATTTTCAAAACAAATTAGATGTCCTAACATGCATATGAGATTTCATCATTATTTCTATGCAAACATATAATGCATATGAGAAAAAAGATCAACCCCTAAAAGCCTAAAAGAAATATGTGTATGTATATACATATATTACAATAAAAATGTAATAAATATTCATTTCAATTTTTTTAACATACATCAATTTTAACTAAAAGTTCAAATACTGAAAATATCAAGAAAGCATGGTAGATATACCATGATAAAAATAATAATATTTATTTTAGGAGGGTTGATCCTATGAGGGCTAAAAATTGTGAGAGAATGAGAGCAATGAATCAAGACCACTAGATTCTACGGCCAATTAGGAGAGAGATGACATAATCTATTGGTCCAGAATCATTTTTCTCATACTCTCACAATTTTTGGCGCTCTCAGGATCAACCCTCTTTATTTTAGACCTAATTTTTTTATGTATTAACATTCATGAGATACTTCGTTAATCTTTGTGTGATAATATGCACCAATTTTGAGAAATTGTTCAGCTTTTTAATATATGTAATTTTAACCGTATTTGTGTTCTACAATACTGTAATTTTAAATAGAAGTTTAATTCCTAAAAAAATCAAAGAATATTTTACAAATTTTATGATATAAATAATAAAGTATTAATTTTATATAAATTTCATGTGCTAACATACATATGCATGTCATTAAATTTGCATGCTAATATACACTAATTTCGAGAAAAGGATCATTCCATAAAATACCAAAGAAAAAGATATATATTACAATAAAAATATAATAAATGTCAATTTAAAGTAATTTTATATCTAATAACATATGCATGAGATTTCATGCATATTTGGTGTGCTAACATACATCAATTCTAACTAAACATTCAAATACTAAAAAAATCAAGAAAGCATTATAGATGTATTATGAAAAAAATAGTAAATTTTACTTTGAAATTATTTTTTTGTGTTCTAACATTCATATGAGATTTCTAAATATTTGTGTGCCAATATACACCAATTTTGAGAAAGTCATTGACTTGTTTATATATATGTGTGTGAGATTTTATCCATATATATGTTTCAATAAACTTTAACTTTATCTAAAATTTTAATTCCTAAAAAATTCAAAGAATATGATACATATTAGTATAAAAATATAAACTTATAATTTTTTTAAAAAAATATATGCTAACATATATATGATATTTCCTCAATATTTGAGTACTACCATATAACGATTTTCATATTAAAATATCAACAAATGAACTATTTTAATATATTGCAAATAAACATATAATAATTTTTACAAATTAATTTTGTATTTTACCATGCATATGAGTATTCTTCCATATCCTATGTGATAACAAATATTAATTTTAACTATAAGTCCAAAACCTAAAAAATCAAGAATGAATTATATATACACACTATAACAAGAATAATAATATTTTAATCTAAATGATTTTTGGTGTATTAACATTCATATGAGATTTCGTTAATCTTTGTGTGCTGATGTACACAATTTTGAGAAATTATTCAATTCATTAATGCATATGAGATTTAATTCATATATGCATTCTATTATACTCTTATTTCAATTAAAATTTAGATCATTAAACAACTCAGTAATATTATATATTTTATGATAAAAATAATAAAATAATAACATACACTGATTTCATCAATATTTATATGCTAACATATACCAATTTCGAGAAAAAAATATCAATAGATTATATATATGTTTCAATAAAAATATAACTAAGTTTCATAAAGAAATTAGTTTTAATTCCTAAAAGCTCAAAGAATATGACATATATTAGAGAAAATTATAAAATATTAGTTTTACAATACATTTTCATGTGCCAACATAAATGTCATAGTGTAACTATTTATGAGCTAACATATACATATTTTAAGAAACAAGATCAACCCATAAAAAACTCAAGAAAAGTATTAAATATATTGATAAATTATAATAATTTTTATTTTAAAATGAATTTTTTGTATTAACATACATATGAGATGACGTCCATATTTGGTATGATAACAAACATTAATTTTAATTAAAAATCGTATACTCAAAAATCAAGAAAGCATAACATATATATTATAATAAAAATAATATTTTTTATTTAAAAATTATTTTCTGTATTAACATCAATTTGTGTTCAAATGTTCACAAATTTCGAGAACTTGTTCAACACATAAATATATATGAGATTCGTTCAATATTTACTCTCTTACAAACTCCAATTTTCATTGAAAGTTTAAATATTAAAAAATCAAATAATATGATAAATATTTCATGATAAGATATATAAAATATTACTTTTAAAATAAAATTGTGTGATTTAACATACATATGAGAATTTTGATATGTGTATGTTAACAAAAACTGACTTCAAGAAAGGATCGACCATCAAAAAATTAAATAAAATAATATATATTGTAATAAAATATATTAGAATTCAAATAAAATTATTTTTTTTATTAACATACATATGAAATTTCATCCATAATTGATATGCCAGTATACATCAATTTTAACTAAAAGTTTATATACCAAAAAATTAAAAAGAATGATAGACATATTATGATAAAAATAATAAATTTTCTTATAAAAATGAATGCTTTATCTATTAAAGTTCATATGAAAAATTTTAATTTGGTGTGCTAATATACATCAAATTTGAACATTTGTTCAACCCGTTGTTATATACGAGATTTTATCTGTATTTGCATTCTACTCAAATTTTAACCAAATCATAATTCCTAAAAAAAAGAATGTGACATATTTTTGGATATAAATAATAAAATAGTATTTTTAAAATTTAATTTTTGTATTAGAACATACATATGATAATTCATCAATATTCATGTGCTAACATACAGTAATTTCAAGAAAAAAGATAAACCCCCCAAAACTCAAGAAAATCTTATAAATATTATAATAAAAGATAATAAAGTTTAATCTAAAATTTTTTGGAATAATATCCATGTGAAATTTTAGGCTTGTTTGACATGCCAACATATATCATTTTTAACTAAAAGATCAAATGCAAAAAGTAATAATGACAGTGTGATATATATATATATATATATCTATATATATATATATATTATAAAAAAATGTTTTACTTCAAAATTAATTTTTTTGTGTATAAACATTCATATGAGACTTTATTTAATTTCTCGATTATGTAACCTCAAGAAATATATATATATATATTACAATAAAAATAAAATAAATACATGTTCCAATTATTTTGTATATTAATAACATATGATACTTCCTGTATAGTTATATCCTAACATGCATCAATTTTAACTAAAATTTCAACTAGTAAAAATAACAGAAAAGTATGATAGATATAATATGATAAAAATAAAAATGTGTTATTTTAGTAATAATTTTTCTGTATTAACATTCTTAAAAGATTATGTTACTCTTTTTGTGCTAACATACATCAATTTTGAAAATTGTTCAACTCATTAATATAAATGACATTTTAAATTTGTCTATGTTTTAAAATACTATATTTCTTATACAAGTTTATATATTAAATAAATTAATTAATTAAATTCTATAAATTTTATGTTATAAATAATATATTACTAGTTTTGTATAATTTTTTGTATGCTAACGTATATACAAAATTTTGTTGACACTTGTATTCCAACATACACCAATTTCGAGAAAAAGACCATCCCATACAAAAGCGAATAAAATAATATATATTTAAATAAAATTATTATAAGGTAAATTTAAATTAATTTATCTAATAACATATGCATGACATTTCATACATATTGGTTGTGCTAACATACATCATTTTTAACTAAAAATTCAAATACTAAAATAACAAGTAAGCATGACAGATGTATTATTAAAAATACTAATTTTTTACTTAAAATATTTTTTGAGTACTAACATTCATATGAGATTTTGTAAATCTTTGTGGCCAATATATACCAATATTGAGAATTTGTTGACCTTGTCAATTTTATTTTATATATGTGTTCAAATACACTCTAGTTTTAACAAATATTTTGATTCCTAAAAAACTTAAATAATATGTTATATACGGGGAAAATATACAATGTTGATTTTGAATTATTTTTTATGTTTTATCACATATATATGAGATTTTCTCAATGTTTGTATGCTAACATACACCGATTTTTAGAAAAAAATCAACCTAAAATTCAAGAAATTGCAACATATTGCAATAAAAAAAAATAATTCACTTACAAATATTTTTTGTTAATACACATATGTAATTTCACCCATATCTGATGTGCTAACAAACATCAATTTTAATAAAAGTTTAAATACTAAAGAAATTAAGAAAGCATGGTATATATAATGATATAAACATAATGTTTTATTTTATTTTTGTGCATTAAAAATTATATGATATTTTGTTACTCTTTGTATGCTAGTGTACACCAATTTTGAGAAATTATTCATCTCATTAATATATATATGTGTGTGTGTGTGTGTGTGTGTGTGTGTGTGTGTGTGTGTGTGTGTGTGTGTGTGTGTGTGTGTGTGTGTGTGTTATCCATATTTACGTTCAAACATACTCTAATTTTAATTAAAAGTTTAGATCTTAAAAACATCAAGAAAGTGTTGTGTTTTTAATAAAAATATAATCAAGATTTATGTAAACTTAGTTTTATCTTGTAACATACATATGAGATTTCATCCATATTTAGTATAAGTCAATTTTAACCAAAAGTTTAATTACTAAAAAAATCTGGAAAGAGTGATAGATATATTATGATAAAAATAATAGTCTTATTTAAAGTTGAATTTTATTTATTAGAATGCATATGAGATTTCATTAATCTTTATATGCTAGTATACAAAAACTTTAAAAAATTATTAAATCATTAATATATATATATATAAGATTTACATATGTGTATCCTAACATACTCAAACTTTAACTAAATGTTTGATTCCTAAAAAACTCGAAGAATGTGATATATATAAGGATAAAAATCATAAACAATTAATTTTAAATACATTTTTGTGTGTAACATAAATATTAAATTTCGTCACTATTCGTGTACTAACATACAACTATTTTGAGAAAAACAATCGAACCCCATAAATGTGTGTGTGTGTGTATGTATGTGTATGCATGTGTGAGTATATGTGTGTATGTCGTATGTATGTGTGTGTATATGTATATGTGCATGCATGTGTGTGTATGTATGTATGCATGTATTTATGTACGTATGTATGTCCATACATATGTAAGTAAGTATGTATGTACGTGTGTGTGTGTGTGTGTGTGTGTGCATGGGCACGTGTGTGTGCGTGCGTGTTTGGGTGTAGAAATGTGTGTCTGCATGTGCGTGTGTGCATGTTTGTCAACAGATCAACCCCAAAAAGTCAAGGAAAATGTTATATAATAAAATAAAAAAATTATAATATATTATTTAAAATAATATTTTTTGCCTTAACCTATTTAAAATTAACATATGTAGTATACATCAATTTTAAGTAAAGTCAAATACTTAAAAAATCAAGAAAGCATGGTATAACAAAGTTTTATCTTAGAGGTAGTTTTGTGTATTAACACTCACATGATATTTCATTTATCTTTATGAGCTAATATACAACAATTTTGAGAAATCGTTCAGCTCTTAAATGTATATGAGATTTTATCCATATTTGCATTTCAACATGCGATAATTTTAAATAAAATTTTAATTCCTAAAAAAATTGGATTTTGTATAAATTCCTAAAAAATCAAAGAATATTTTATAAATTTTATGATATAAATAATAAAGTATTAATTTTATATAAATTTCATGTGCTAACATACATATGGATGTCATTAAATTTGTATGCTAATATACACTAATTTTGAGAAAAGGATCATTCCATAAAAATACCAAAGAAAAAGATATATATTACAACAAAAATATAATTAACGTCAACTTAAAATTAAGTTTATATCTAATAATATATGCATGAGATTTCATGCATATTTGTTGTGCTAACATACATCAATTTTAACTAAAAGTTCAAATACTAAAAAATCAACAAAGCATTATAGATGTATTACGAAAAAAATAGTAAACTTTTACTTTAAAATTAATTTTTTGTGTTCTAACATTCATATGAGACTTCGTAAATATTTGAGTGCCAATATACAACAATTTTGAGAAAGTGATTGAGTTGTTTATATATGTGTGTGAGATTATATCCATATATATGATTCAATAAACTTTAACTTTATCTAAAAGTTTAATTCCTAAAAAAGTCAAAGAATATGATACACATTAGTATAAAAATATAAACTATTAATTTAAAAAAAATTATGTGCTAACATATGTATGAGATTTCCTTAATATTTGAGTACTACCATACATCGATTTTCATATTAAAATATCAACAACTAAACAATTATTATATATTGCAAATAAACATCTAATAATTTCTACAGATTAATTTTGTATTTTAACATGCATATGAGTTTTCTTCCATATCCTATGTGATAACAATTATTAATTTTAACTATAAGTCCAAAACCTAAAAAATCAAGAATGAATTATATATACACACTATAACAAGAATAATAATATTTTAATCTAAATGATTTTTTTATGTATTAACATTCATATGAGATTTCGTTAATCTTTGTGTGCTGATGTACACAATTTTGAGAAATTATTCAATTCACTAATACATATGAGATTTCATTCATATATGCATTCTATAAGACTCTTATTTCAAATAAATTTTAGATCATAAAAAAACTCGTAATATTATATATTTTATGTTAAAAATAAAAAAATACAAGAATCAAGAATGCATCAAGATATGCTATGATAAAGTTATTACGGTTTTTTTTATTGACGTTCATATGAGATTTAGTTAATCTTTATATGCTAATATACACTAATTTTGAGAAATTATTCAACTTGTTAATACATAAAATTTCAAGCATATTAACATTCGACATACTCTAATTTTAACTGAAAGTTTAGAGATTAAAAAACTCAAAGAATAATATACATATTTTCTGATAAAATTAACGAAATAGTATATCTATATTAAATTTTTAGAGCTAACATACATATGAGATTTCGCCAATATTTGTGTGCTGACATACACCGATTTTGAGAAAAAAGTTCAATACAAAAAACATCGAGAAAATGTTATATAAATTGTAATAGAAAGGTAATAAAGTTATGGTTAAACTTTATCACTTTTATTATCATAGATATGAGATTGCATCCATATTTGATGTGCTAATATGTGCCAATTTTAAGTAAAAGTTCAATTTCTACAAAACTCAAGAAAGAATGGTTAATATTTTTTATAAAAATAATAAATTCTAAATTTAAGTTATTTTCTTGTATGTTAGCATTCATATGAGACTTCTTTAATCTTTGTGTGGTAATATACAACTTTTAAGAAATTATTCAACTCCTTAATATAAATGAGTTTATGTGTGTGTATATTCTAACATACTCAAATTTTAACTAAAAGTTTATATCCTTAAATAACTCAAAAAAATTAGGACATAAATTATAAACTATTAATTTTAAGCTAAAATTTTGTATGCTAACGTAAATATCAAATTTCAGCACTATTCGTGTGCTAACATACACTGATTTTAAGAAGAAGAAAAAAGATCAATACTAAAAAATCATAAAAAATACTACGCATTTTGAAACAAAATATAATAATGTTTAATTTATAATTAGTTATTTGTATTAACATAGATATGAGATTTCATCTATGTCTAATGTGCTAACACACATCAGATTTATCTAAAAATTCAAGTACTAAAAATAATACAATTTTAATTAAAAAATAGTTATTTGTGCTTTAACATTCTATATGATGATTTTATAATTATTGTGTACTAGTGTACAACAGTTTTGAGAAGTTATACAACTTGTTAATGTGTGTGTGTGTGTCTATATCTATATATATATATATATATATGAGATTATATCCATATTTACGTTCTAACCTACTCTAATTTTAAGTGAAAGTTTTACTCTTAAAAAACTCTAAGAACATGATATATCTTTAAGTTAAAATTAATAAAATGTGAATTCTAAAACAAAATTTTATGAGGTAAATACACATGAGATTTGATCAATATTTATGTACGAACATACATCGATTTTAATAAAAAAGATCAACTCCTAAAACACTAAAGAAAAATGTGAGATGCATTGAAATAAAAATATAACAATGTTTCATTGAAATTATTTTTTTGTATTAACATAAATATGAGTTTCAATTTTGATGTGCTAACACACACTAATTTTAGCTAAACATCAACTGATAAAGAAATAAAGAATGTATTATAGATACAATACGATAAAAATAATAAAAAAATAAAATTATTTTTTGTGCATTAACATTTATACGATATTTTATTTATCTTTGTATGCTATATCAATTTTGAGAAATTACTCGACTTGTTAATATATATATAGGGATAAATGGGGTTGACCCCTAGTTAGCTCCCCTTGCCCCATTTTCTCTGTTTTTTTTTTTGAAAATTTCTGCCGTGAATATTCATCACTATATCCCTATATTATGTCATTCAGATTTCGTATGAAATAGAGACTCCTACGGCTTCCATTCAGAAAGTCATTTTTTAATGGTCACATGAATTTTTAAATCGACTCCGTCTATGGAGGCCGTAAGAGTCTCTGTTTTGCATGAAATTGTAATGACATAATATAGGGATTTTATAATAAATTTACACATTATTTTCAAAAACAAAAAAAATACGTGAAAAATGAGACAGGGGAGCTAAGTTAGCTCCCCCTAGGGGGCATAGACATTTTTCCCATATATATAAGAAGTTCTATCCATATTTGCATAATAAAATAGTATAATTTTAAATCTAAGTTTAGATCTTAAAAACCTCAAAGAATATGGTATAAATTTTACAATAAATTTAATAAAATATTAATTTAAAAATAAAATTTTGTGAGCTAACACATGTACGGGATTTCATCAATATTTGTGTTCTAACATAAACCAATTTCAAAAAATATCAACTTATAAAAAAATCAAGAAAATGGTATAAATATTGAAATAAGATATAATAAAGTTTCATTTTGCTAATAACATTAATATTATTTTGTTTAAAGTTTATCTTTTGTGTATTAGCATTCATATGAAATTACGTTAATCTTTGTATGCTAATATACAAAAGCTCTATGAAATTATTCAACCCTCAATATATATGTGATTTTATACATATTTATGTCCTAACTTACTTAAATTTCAATTAAAATGTAAAAACTCAAAGAAAATATATGTCTCAGGATAAGATTATAAACTATAATTCTAAAATAAAATTTTATGATCCAACACAAACATGAGATTCTGTTGCTATTCGCGTACTAACAAACAACCAATTTGATAAAAAAATATCAAATC
Source organism: Ottelia alismoides (assembly GCA_037367405.1). Classification (NCBI taxonomy): domain Eukaryota; kingdom Viridiplantae; phylum Streptophyta; class Magnoliopsida; order Alismatales; family Hydrocharitaceae; genus Ottelia; species Ottelia alismoides. The sequence continues at coordinate 665,767 of JAZKJV010002680.1, forward strand.
ATAAAAAACATGAGAAAATATTATATATTACAACAAAAATATTATTTACTTTAAAATTACCTTTTTATATTAAAATAAATATGAGATTTCATCTATATTTGATGTGCTAGCATACATCAAATAGTAAAAAAAATCAAGAAAGCATGACATATATATTATGATAAGTATATATATATTACTAAAAATAAGTATATCTAACATCCGTTCTTGAATTATAAAATATTGAGTTTAAAATCGATATTTTTTATTAGAATACATATGAGATTCCATCCATATTTGATGTTCAAATAATAAAATATTCAAGAATGCATGATATATATTATGCCAAAAGTAATAATATTTTATTCTAAAATAATAATATTTTATAAAATTCAAGAAAAATATAAATATATGTAATTATTTTATAAAATACAAGAAAGAATGATAGATATACACTGATATTAACTAAAAGTTCAATCACTAAAAGATTCAATAAAGAATGATATCTATTTTATGATAAAAAGAATAAAATTTAGTTTTAAAGTTTACTATGTGGGTATTAACATATAATGAGATTTTGTTAATCTGTGTCCTAATGTACATGAACTTCGAGAAATTATTCAACTCCTTAATGCATTCCTGATTTTAAACGTATTTTTGTCTAACATAATCAATTCTTTTTCTAAAATTTAAATTCCTAAAAAACACATATAATTATATATTTTAGGAGAAAAATAAAATTATTAATTTTAAGATAAGTTTTTGTATGCTAAAATAAGTATTTTTGATCACCTATTTAAGATTATATCCTAAAATACTCAAATACTATGAAATATATTTCAGAATATAAATAATAAAAAACAAGTTTTAAAATAAATTTTATTTCTAACTTACATATGAGATTATGTCAAATTTTATGTGATAACATGCACCTATTTCGAGAAAAAGATAAACACTTAAAAGCTTAAGAAGATCTTATATATTTGCAATAAAATATAACAAGTTTTTTTATTTAAAACTATTTTTGTGTTAACCTTCTTATGAGATTTCATTCATATTTGATGACCAAAGATACATAAATTTTAAATAAAAGTTCAAATACAAAAAATAAGGAAATAATAACAGAAAAACTAATAAACGTTTACTTTAAAATTAATTTTTGTGTATTAACATGCAAATTAGTTTTCATTAATCTTTATATATGGCAAGTTTGATAAATTGTTCAACTCTTTAACATGTATGATATTTTATCCATATTAAGGTTCACATATACTCTAATTTTAACTAAAAGATTAATTCCTAGAAAATATAAAAAACAAAATATAATATATATTTTAGGAAGAAGATATAAAATATTATTTTTAAAAAAACTTTTGTGTGCTAACATGTGTGTGATTATGTCAAAATTTGTGTGCTAACATACACCGATTTCGAGAAAAAAATAACAAAAGTAAATAGCTCAATAAAAAGGTATATATGTTTCAATAAAAATATAATAATACTTCATTTAAATTATCTTTTCTTATTTAACATACATATTAGATTTCATTTGTATTTGATGTTCTAGCACAAGTCAATATTAGATAGAAGTTCAAATACTAAAAATAAATAATGCATAGATATAATATGATAAAAATAATAATGTTTCATTCTAAATCTCTTTTTGTATTTATACTTATATGGATTTTTTTAATCTTGGTGTGCTAATATACATCATTTTTTAGAAAATTTTCAACACGTTAATATATATATGAGCTTTTATCTGTATTTGTGTTCTAACATACTCTTGTTGTAACTAAAATAATAAAATATTATTTTTAAAACAAAATAGATGTCCTGACATGCATATGAGATTTCATCATTATTTCTTTGCAAACATATAATGCATATGAGAAAAAATATCAACCCCAAAAAGCCTAAAAGAAATATGTGTATGTATATACATATATTACAATAAAAATGTAATAAATATTCATTTCAATTTTTTTAACATACATCAATTTTAACTAAAAGTTCAAATACTGAAAATATCAAGAAAGCATGATAGATATACTATGATAAAAATAATAATATTTATTTTAGGAGGGTTGATCCTATGAGGGATAAAAATTGTGAGAGAATGAGAGAAATGAATCAAGACCACTAGATTCTACGGTCAATTAGGAGAGAGATGACATAATCTATTGGTCCAGAATCGTTGTTCTCATACTCTCACAATTTTTGGCGCTCTCAGGATCAATCCTCTTTATTTTAGACCTAATTTTTTATGTATTAACATTCATAAGATACTTCGTTAATCTTTGTGTGATAATATGCACCAATTTTGAGAAATTGTTCGGCTTGTTAATATATGTAATTTTAACCGTATTTGTGTTCTACAATACTGTAATTTTAAATAGAAGTTTAATTCCTAAAAAAATCAAAGAATATTTTACAAATTTTATGATATAAATAATAAAGTATTAATTTTATATAAATTTCATGTGTTAACATACATATGGATGTCATTAAATTTGCATGCTAATATACATTAATTTTGAGAAAAGGATCATTCCATAAAATACCAAAGAAAAAGATATATATTACAATAAAAATATAATAAATGTCAATTTAAAGTAATTTTATATCTAATAACATATGCATGAGATTTCATGCATATTTGTTGTGCTAACATACATCAATTCTAACTAAACATTCAAATACTAAAAAAATCAAGAAAGCATTATAGATGTATTGTGAAAAAAATAGTAAATTATACTTCGAAATTATTTTTTTGTGTTCTAACATTCATATGAGATTTCGTAAATATTTTTGTGCCAATATACACCAATTTTGAGAAAGTCATTGACTTGTTTATATATATATGTGTGTGAGATTTTATCCATATATATGTTTCAATAAACTTTAACTTTATCTAAAATTTTAATTCCTAAAAAAGTCAAAGAATATGATACATATTAGTAAAAAAATATAAACTTATAATTTTTTTAAAAAAATATATATGCTAACATATATATGATATTTCCTCAATATTTGAGTACTACCATACAATGATTTTCATATTAAAATATCAACAAATGAACTATTTTAATATATTGCAAATAAACATATAATAATTTTTACAAATTAATTTTGTATTTTACCATGCATATGAGTTTTCTTCCATATCCTATGTGATAACAAATATTAATTTTAACTATAAGTCCAAAACCTAAAAAATCAAGAATGAATTATATATACACACTATAACAAGAACAATAATATATTAATATAAATGATTTTTGGTGTATTAACATTCAAATGAGATTTCGTTAATCTTTGTGTGTTGATGTACACAATTTTGAGAAATTATTCAATTCATTAATACATATGAGATTTGATTCATATATGCATTCTAACATACTCTTATTTCAAATAAAATTTAGATCATTAAACAACTCAGTAATATTATATATTTTATGATAAAAATAATAAAAATAATAACATACACCGATTTCATCAATATTTATATGCTAACATATACCAATTTCGAGAAAAAAATATCAATAGATTATATATATGTTTCAATGAAAATATAACTAAGTTTCATAAAGAAATTAGTTTTAATTCCTAAAAGCTCAAAGAATATGACATATATTAGAGAAAATTGTAAAATATTAGTTTTAAAATACATTTTCATGTGCCAACATAAATGTGATAGTGTCACTATTCATGAGCTAACATACACATATTTTAAGAAACAAGATCAACCCATAAAAAACTCAAGAAAAGTATTAAATATATTAATAAATTATAATAATTTTTATTTTAAAATGAATTTTTTGTATTAACATACATATGAGATGACGTCCATATTTGGTATGATAACAAACATCAATTTTAATTAAAAATCATATACTCAAAAATCAAGAAAGCATAACATATATATTATAATAAAAATAATATTTTTTATTTAAAAATTATTTTCTGTATTAACATTAATTTGTGTTCAAATGTTCACAAATTTGGAGAACTTGTTCAACACATAAATATATATATGAGATTCGTTCAACAATTACTCTCTTACAAACTCCAATTTTCAATAAAAGTTTAAATATTAAAAAATCATATAATATGATAAATATTTCATGATAAGATATATAAAATATTACTTTTAAAATAAAATTGTGTGATTTAACATACATATTAGAATTTTGATATGTGTATGTTAACAAAAACTGACTTCAAGAAAGGATCAACCATCAAAAAATTAAAGAAAATAATACATATTGTAATAAAATATATTAATATTCAAGTAAAATTATTTTTTTATTAACATACATATGAAATTTCATCCATAATTGATATGCCAATATACATCAATTTTAGCTAAAAGTTTATATACCAAAAAAATTAAAAAGAATGATAGATATATTATGATAAAAATAATAAATTTTCTTATAAAAATGAATGCTTTATCTATTAAAGTTCATATGAAAAATTTTAATTTGGTGTGCTAATATACATCAAATTTGAACATTTGTTCAACCCGTTGTTATATACAAGATTTTATCTGTATTTGCATTCTACTCAAATTTTAATCAAATCATAATTCCTAAAAAAAATAAAAGAATGTGACATATTTTTGGATATAAATAATAAAATAGTATTTTTAAAATATAATTTTTGTATTAGAACATACATATGATAATTCATCAATATTCATGTGCTAACATACACTAATTTCAAGAAAAAAGATAACCCCCCAAAACTCAAGAAAATGTTATAAATATTATAATAAAAGATAATAAAGTTTAATCTAAAATTTTTTGTATTAATATCCATGTGAAATTTTAGTCTTGTTTGACATGCCAACATATATCATTTTTAACTAGAAGATCAAATGCAAAAAGTAATAATGACAGTGTGATATATATGTTATTATAAAAAAAGTTTTACTTCAAAATTAAATTTATTGTGTATAAACATTCATATGAGATTTTATTAAATTTATCGATTATGTAACCTCAAGAAATATATATATATATATATATTACAATAAAAATAAAATAAATACATGTTTCAAATTATTTTTTATATTAATAACATATGATACTTCCTGTATAGTTATATCCTAACATGCATCAATTTTAACTAAAATTTCAACTAGTAAAAATAACAAGAAAGTATGATAGATATAATATGATAAAAATAATAATGTGTTATTTTAGTAATAATTTTTCTGTATTAACATTCATAAAAGATTTTGTTACTCTTTGTGTGCTAACATACATCAATTTTGAAAATTGTTCAACTCATTAATATAAATGACATTTTAAATTTATCTATGTTTTAAAATACTATATTTTTTATACAAGTTTAAATATTATATAAATAAATTAATTAAATTCTATAAATTTTATGATATAAATAATATAGTACTAGTTTTGTATAATTTTTTGTAAGCTAACATATATACAAAATTTTGTTGACACTTGTATTCCAACATACACCAATTTCGAGAAAAAGACCATCCCATACAAAAGCGAATAAAATAATATATATATTTAAATAAAATTATTATAAAGGTGAATTTAAATTAATTTATCTAATAACATATGCATGACATTTCACACATATTGGTTGTGCTAACATACATCATTTTTTACTAAAAGTTCAAATACTAAAATAACAAGTAAGCATGACAGATGTATTATTAAAAATACTAAATTTATACTTAAAATATTTTTTGAGTACTAAAATTCATATGAGATTTTGTAAATCTATGTGGCCAATATATAGCAATATTGAGAATTTGTTGACCTTGTCAATTTTATTTTATATATGTGTTCAAATACACTCTAGTTTTAACAAATATTTTGATTCCTAAAAAACTTAAATAATATGTTATATACGGGGAAAATATACAATATTGATTTTAAGATATTTTTTATGTTTTATCACATATATATGAGATTTTGTCAATGTTTGTACGCTAACATACACCGATTTTTAGAAAAAAAATCAACCTAAAATTCAAGAAATTGCAACATATTGCAATAAATAATAATAATAATTCACTTACAAATATTTTTTGTTAATACACATATGCAATTTCACCCATATCTGATGTGCTAACAAACATCAGTTTTAATAAAAGTTTAAATACTAAAGAAATTAAGAAAGCATGGTATATATAATGATATAAACATAATGTTTTGTTTTATTTTTGTGTACTAAAATTATATGATATTTTTTTACTCTTTGTATGCTAGTGTACACCAATTTTGAGAAATTATTCATCTCATTAATATATATATATATGTGTGTGTGTGTGTGTGTGTGTGTGTGTGTGTGTGTGTGTGTGTGTGTGTGTGTGTGTGTGTGTGTGAAAGGTTATCCATATTTACGTTCAAACATACTCTAATTTTAATTGAAAGTTTAGATCTTAAAAACATCAAGAAAATGTTGTGTTTTTAATAAAAATATAATCAAGTTTTCTGTAAACTTAGTTTTATCTTGTAACTAACATATGAGAGTTCATCCATATTTAATGTGCTAGTATAAGTCAATTTTATCCAAAAGTTCAATTACTAAAAAAAATCAGGAAAGAGGGATAGATATATTATGATAAAAATAACAGTCTTATTTAAAGTTGAATTTTATTTATTAGAATGCATATGAGATTTCATTAATGTTTATATGTTGATATACACAAACTTTAAGAAATTATTAAATCATTAATATATATATATATAAGATTTACATATTTGTATCCTAACATACTCAAACTTTAACTAAATGTTTAATTCCTTAAAAACTCAAAGAATGTGATATATATAAGGATAAAAATCATAAAAAATTAATTTTAAATACATTTTTGTGTGTAACATAAATATGAAATTTTGTCACTATTCGTGTACTAACATACAACTATTTTGAGAAAAACAATCGAACCCCATAAATGTGTGTGTGTGTGTGTGTGTGTGTCTATGTGTATGCATGTGTGAGTATATGTGTGTATGTCGTATGTATGTATGTGTATATGTATATATGCATGCATGTGTGTGTGTCTGTATGCATGTATTTATGTATGTATGTATGTCCATACATATGTAAGTAAGTATGTATGTACGTGTGTGTGTGTGTGTGTGTGTGTGTGTGCATGGGCACGTGTGTGTGTGTGCGTGTGTGGTTGTAGAAATGTGTGTCTGCATGTGCGTGTGTGCATGTTTGTCAAAAGATCAACCCCAAAAAGTCAAGGAAAATGTTATATAATGAAATAAAAATTATAATATTTTATTTAAAATAATATTTTTTGCCTTAACCTATTTAAAATTGACATATATAGTATACATCAATTTTAAGTAAAAGTCAAATACTTAAAAAATCAAGAAAGCATGGTATAACAATAGTTTTATCTTAGAGGTAGTTTTGTGTATTAACATTCACATGATATTTCATTTATCTTTATGAGCTAATATACAACAATTTTGAGAAATCGTTCAGCTCTTAAATGTATACGAGATTGTATCCATATTTGCATTTCAACATGCGATAATTTTAAATAAAATTTTAATTCCTAAAAAATTGGATTTTGTATAAATTCCTAAAAAAATCAAAGAATATTTTATAAATTTTATGATATAAATAATAAAGTATTAATTTTATATAAATTTCATGTGCTAACATACATATGGATCTCATTAAATTTGTATGCTAATATACACTAATTTTGAGAAAAGGATCATTCCATAAAAATACCAAAGAAAAAGATATATATTACAACAAAAATATAATTAACGGCAATTTAAAATTAATTTTATATCTAATTATATATGCATGAGATTTCATGCATATTTGTTGTGCTAACATAAATCAATTTTAACTAAAAGTTCGAATACAAAAAAATCAACAAAGCATTATAGATGTATTACGAAAAAATAGTAAACTTTTACTTTAAAATTAATTTTTTGTGTTCTAACATTCATATGAGATTTCGTAAATATTTGTGTGCCAATATACACCAATTTTGAGAAAGTGATTGAGTTGTTTATATATGTGTGTGAGATTATATCCATATATATGTTTCAATAAACTTTAACTTTATCTAAAAGTTTAATTCCTAAAAAATCAAAGAATATGATACACATTAGTATAAAAATATAAACTATTAATTTAAAAAAATTATGTGCTAACATATATATGAGATTTCCTTAATATTTGAGTACTACCATACATCGATTTTCATATTAAAATATCAACAACTAAACAATTATTATATATTGCAAATAAACATCTAATAACTTTTACAAATTAATTTTGTATTTTAACATGCATATGAGTTTTCTTCCATATCCTATGTGATAACAATTATTAATTTTAACTATAAGTCCAAAACCTAAAAAATCAATAATGAATTATATATACACACTATAACAAGAATAATAATATTTTAATCTAAATGATTTTTTTGTGTATTAACATTCATATGAGATTTCGTTAATCTTTGTGTGTTGATGTACACAATTTCGAGAAATTATTCAATTCATTAATACATATGAGATTTCATTCATATATGCATTCTATCAGACTCTTATTTCAAATAAATTTTAGATCATTAAAAAACTCGTAATATTATATATTTTATGATAAAAATAATAAAATACAAGAATCAAGAATGCATCAAGATATGCTATGATAAAGTTATTATGGGTTTTTTGTATTGACGTTCATATGAGATTTAGTTAATCTTTACATGCTAATATACACTAATTTTGAGAAATTATTCAACTTGTTAATACATAAAATTTCAAGCATATTTACATTCGACATACTCTAATTTTAACTGAAAGTTTAGAGATTAAAAAACTCAAAGAATAAGATACATATTTTCTGATAAAATTAATGAAATAGTATATCTATATTAAATTTTTAGAGCTAACATACATATGAGATTTCGCCAATATTTGTGTGCTGACATACACGATATCGAGAAAAAAGTTCAATACAAAAAACATCGAGAAAATGTTATATAAATTGTAATAGAAAGGTAATAAAGTTATGTTTAAACTTTATCACTTTTATTATCATAGATATGAGATTGCATCCATATTTGATGTGCTAATATGTGCCAATTTTAAGTAAAAGTTCAATTACTACAAAACTCAAGAAAGAATGGTTAATATTTTTTGATAAAAATAATAAATTCTAAATTAAGTTATTTTCTTGTATGTTAGCATTCATATGAGACTTCTTTAATCTTTGTGTGGTAATATACAACTTTTAAGAAATTATTCAACTCCTTAATATATATGAGTTTATGTGTGTATGTATATTCAAACATACTCAAATTTTAACTAAAAGTTTATATCCTTAAATAACTCAAAAAAAATTAGGACATAAATTATAAACTATTAATTTTAAGCTAAAATTTTGTATGCTAACGTAAATATCAAATTTTAGCACTATTCGTGTGCTAACATACACTGATTTTAAGAAGAAAAAAAAGATCAATCCTAAAAAATCATAAAAAATACTACGCATTTTGAAACAAAATATAATAATGTTTAATTTATAATTAGTTATTTGTATTAACATAGATATGAGATTTCATCTATGTCTAATGTGCTAACACACATCAGATTTATCTATAAGTTCAAGTACTAAAAATAATACAATTTTAATTAAAAAATAGTTATTTGAGCTTTAACATTCTATATGATGATTTTATAATTATTGTGTACTAATGTACAACAATTTTGAGAAGTTATACAACTCGTTAATATATATATATATATATATGAGATTTTATCCATATTTACGTTCTAACCTACTCTAATTTTAAGTGAAAGTTTTACTCTTAAAAACTCTAAGAACATGATATATCCTTAAGTTAAAATTAATAAAATGTGAAATTTTAAAACAAAATTTTATGAGGTAAATACACATGAGATTTGATCAATACTTATGTACGAATGTACATCGATTTTAATAAAAAAGATCAACTCCTAAAACACTAAAGAAAAATGTGAGATGCATTGAAATAAAAATGTAACAATGTTTTCATTGAAAATTATTTTTTTGTATTAACATAAATATGAGTTCAAATTTGATGTGCTAACACACATTAATTTAGCTAAACTTCAACTAATAAAGAAATAAAGAATGTATTGTAGATATAACATGACAAAAATAATAAAAAAAAATTAAAATTATTTTTTGTGCATTAACATTCATACGATATTTTATTTATCTTTGTATGCTATATCAATTTTGAGAAATTACTCGACTTGTTAATATATATGTAGGGATAAATGGGGTTGACCCCTGGTTAGCTCCCCTTGCCCCATTTTCTCTTTTTTTGAAAATTCTTCCGTGAATATTCATCACTATATCCCTATATTATGTCATTCAGATTTCGTATGAAATAGAGACTCCTACGGCTTCCATTCAGAAAGTCATTTTTAATGGTCACATGAATTTTTTAAATCGACTCCGTCTAGATGAGGCCGTAAGAGTCTCTATTTTGCATGAAATTGTAATGACATAATATAGGGATTTTATAATAAATTTACACATTATTTTTAAAAACACAAAAAAATACGTGAAAAATGAGACAGGGGAGCTAAGTTAGCTCCCCCTAGGGGGCATAGACATTTTTCCCATATATATAAGAAGTTCTATCCATAATTTACATAACAAAATAGTATAATTTTAAATCTAAGTTTAGATCTTAAAAACCTCAAAGAATATGGTATAAATTTTACAATAAATTTAATAATATTAATTTTAAAATAAAATTTGTGAGCTATCACATGTACGGGATTTCATCAATATTTGTGTTCAACATAAACCAATTTCAAAAATATCAACTTATAAAAAAATCAAGAAAATGGTATATATATTGAAATAAGATATAATAAAGTTTCATTTTGCTAATAACATTAATATTATTTTGTTTAAAGTTTATCTTTTGTGTATTAGCATTCATATGAAATTACGTTAATCTTTGTATGCTAATATACAAAAGCTCTATGAAATTATTCAACCCTCAATATATATGTGATTTTATACATATTTATGTCCTAACTTACTTAAATTTCAATTAAAATGTAAAAACTCAAAGAAAATATATAAGTCTCAAGATAAATTATAACTATAATTCTAAAATAAAATTTTATGATCCAACACAAACATGAGATTCTGTTGCTATTCGCGTACTAACAAACAACCAATTTGATAAAAATATCAAATCATAAAAAACATGAGAAAATATTATATATTACAACAAAAATATTATTTACTTTAAAATTACCTTTTTATATTAAAATAAATATGAGATTTCATCTATATTTGATGTGCTAGCATACATCAAATAGTAAAAAAAATCAAGAAAGCATGACATATATATTATGATAAGTATATATATATTACTAAAATAAGTATATCTAACATCCTTTTTGAATTCTAAAATATTGAATTTAAAATCGATATTTTTTTATTAAAATACATATGAGATTTCATCCATATTTGATGTTCAAATAATAAAATATTCAAGAATGCATGATATATATTATGCCAAAAGTAATAATATTTTATTATAAAATAATAATATTTTATAAAAATCAAGAAAAATATAAATATATGTAATTATTTTATAAAATACAAGAAAGAATCATAGATATACACTGATATTATCTAAAAGTTCAATCACTAAAAGATTCAATAAAGAATGTTATCTATTTTATGATAAAAAGAATAAAATTTAGTTTTAAAGTTTACTATGTGTGTATTAACATATAATGAGATTTTGTTAATGTGTGTGTCCTAATGTACATGAACTTCGAGAAATTATTCAACTCCTTAATGCATTCCTGATTTTAAACGTATTTTTGTCTAACATAATCAATTCTTTTTCTAAAAGTTAAATTCCTAAAAAACACATATAATTATATATTTTAGGAGAAAAAATAAAATTATTAATTTTAAGATAAGTTTTTGTATGCTAAAATAAGTATTTTTTATCACCTATTTAAGATTATATCCTAAAATACTCAAATACTACGAAATATATTTCAGAATATAAATAATAAAAAACAAGTTTTAAAATAAATTTTATTTCTAACTTACATATGAGATTATGTCAAATTTTATGTGATAACATGCACCTATTTCGAGAAAAAGATAAACACTTAAAAGCTTAAGAAGATCTTATATATTTGCAATAAAATATAACAAGTTTTTTTATTTAAAATTATTTTTGTGTTAACCTTCTTATGAGATTTCATTCATATTTGATGACCAAAGATACATAAATTTTAACTAAAAGTTCAAATACAAAAAATAAGGAAATAATAACAGAAAAACTAATAAACGTTTACTTTAAAATTAATTTTTGTGTATTAACATGCAAATTAGTTTTCATTAATCTTTATATATGGCAAGTTTGATAAATTGTCCAACTCTTTAACATGTATGAGATTTTATCCATATTAAGGTTCACATATACTCTAATTTTAACTAAAAGATTAATTCCTAGAAATATAAAAAACAAAATATAATATATATTTTAGGAAGAAGATATAAAATATTATTTTTAAAAAAAACTTTTGTGCGCTATGTGTGTGATTATGTCAATATTTTTGTGCTAACATACACCGATTTCGAGAAAAAAATAAAAAAAGTAAACAGCTCAAAAAAAAGTATATATGCTTCAATAAAAATATAATAATACTTCATTTAAATTATCTTTTCTTATTTAACATACATATTAGATTTCATTTGTATTTGATGTTCTAGCACAAGTCAATATTAGATAGAAGTTCAAATACTAAAAATAAATAATGCATAGATATAATATGATAAAAATAATAATGTTTCATTCTAAATCTCTTTTCGTATTTATATTTATATGGATTTTTTTAATCTTGGTGTGCTAATATACATCATTTTTGAGAAAATTTTCCACACATTAATATATATATATATATGAGCTTTTATCTGTATTTGTGTTCTAACATACTCTTGTTGTAACTAAAATAATAAAATATTATTTTCAAAACAAATTAGATGTCCTAACATGCATATGAGATTTCATCATTACTTCTATGCAAACATATAATGCATATGAGAAAAAAGATCAACCCATGAAAGCCTAAAAGAAATATGTGTATGTATATACATATATTACAATAAAAATGTAATAAATATTCATTTCAATTTTTTTAACATACATCAATTTTAACTAAAAGTTCAAATACTGAAAATATCAAGAAAGCATGATAGATATACTATGATAAAAATAATAATATTTATTTTAGGAGGGTTGATCCTATGAGGGCTAAAAATTGTGAGAGAATGTGAGCAATGAATCAAGACCACTAGATTCTACGGTTAATTAGGAGAGAGATGACATAATCTATTGGTCCAGAATCATTGTTCTCATACTCTCACAATTTTTGGCGCTCTCAGGATCAACCCTCTTTATTTTAGACCTAATTTTTTTATGTATTAACATTCATAAGACTCTTCGTTAATCTTTGTGTGATAATATGCACCAATTTTGAGAAATTGTTCAGCTTGTTAATATATGTAATTTTAACCGTATTTGTGTTCTACAATACTGTAATTTTAAATAGAAATTTAATTCCTAAAAAATCATAGAATATTTTACAAATTTTATGGTATAAATAATAAAGTATTAATTTTATATAAATTTCATGTGCTAACATACATATGGATGTCATTAAATTTGCATGCTAATATACACTAATTTCGAGAAAAGGATCATTCCATAAAATACCAAAGAAAAAGATATATATTACAATAAAAATATAATAAATGTCAATTTAAAGTAATTTTATATCTAATAACATATGCATGAGATTTCATGCATATTTGTTGTGCTAACATACATCAATTCTAACTAAACATTCAAATACTAAAAAAATCAAGAAAGCATTATAGATGTATTATGAAAAAAATAGTAAATATTACTTTGAAATTATTTTTTGTGTTCTAACATTCATATGAGATTTCGTAAATATTTGTGTGCCAATATACACCAATTTTGAGAAAGTCATTGACTTGTTTATATATATGTGTGTGAGATTTTATCCATATATTTGTTTCAATAAACTTTAACTTTATCTAAAAGTTTAATTCCTAAAAAGTCAAAGAATATGATACATATTAGTATAAAAATATAAACTTATAATTTTTTTAAAAATATATATGCTAACATATATATGATATTTCCTCAATATTTGAGTACTACCATACAACGATTTTCATATTAAAATATCAACAAATAAACTATTTTAATATATTGCAAATAAACATATAATAATTTTTACAAATTAATTTTGTATTTTACCATGCATATGAGTTTTCTTCCATATCCTATGTGATAACTAATATTAATTTTAACTATATGTCCAAAACCTAAAAAATCAAGAATGAATTATATATACACACTATAAATCTAAATGATTTTTGGTGTATTAACATTCATATGAGATTTCGTTAATCTTTGTGTGCTGATGTACACAATTTTGAGAAATTATTCAATTCATTAATACATATGAGATTTGATTCATATATGCATTCTAACATACTCTTATTTCAAATAAAATTTAGATCATTAAACAACTCAGTAATATTATATATTTTATGATAAAAATAATAAAAATAATAACATACACCGATTTCATCAATATTTATATGCTAACATATACCAATTTCGAGAAAAAATATCAATAGATTATATATATGTTTCAATAAAAATATAACTAAGTTTCATAAAGAAATTAGTTTTAATTCCTAAAAGCTCAAAGAATATGATATATATTAGAGAAAATTATAAAATATTAGTTTTAAAATACATTTTCATGTGCCAACATAAATGTGACAGTGTCCCTATTCATGAGCTAACATACACATATTTTAAGAAACAAGATCAACCCATAAAAAACTCAAGAAAAGTATTAAATATATTGATAAATTATAATAATTTTTATTTTTAAATGAATTTTTTGTATTAACATACATATGAGATGACGTCCATATTTGGTATGATAACAAACATCAATTTTAATTAAAAATCATATACTCAGAAATCAAGAAAGCATAACATATATATTATAATAAAAATAATATTTTTATTTAAAAATTATTTTCTGTATTAACATTAATTTGTGTTCAAATGTTCACAAATTTCGAGAACTTGTTCAACACATAAATATATATGAGATTCGTTCAATATTTACTCTCTTACAAACTCCAATTTTCATTGAAAGTTTAAATATTAAAAAATCATATAATATGATAAATATTTCATGATAAGATATATAAAATATTACTTTTAAAATAAAATTGTGTGATTTAACATACATATGAGAATTTCGATATGTGTATGTTAACAAAAACTGACTTCAAGAAAGGATCAACCATCAAAAAATTAAAGAAAATAATATACATATATATATATATATATTGTAATAAAATGTATTATAATTCAAATAAAATTATTTTTTATTAACATACATATGAAATTTCATCCATAATTGATATGCCAATATACATCAATTTTAGCTAAAAGTTTATATACCAAAAAAATTAAAAAGAATGATAGACATATTATGATAAAAATAATAAATTTTCTTACAAAAATGAATGCTTTATCTATTAAAGTTCATATGAAAAATTTTAATTTGGTGTGCTAATATACATCAAATTTGAACATTTGTTCAACTCGTTGTTATATACAAGATTTTATTTGTATTTGCATTCTACTCAAATTTTAACCAAATCATAATTCCTAAAAAAATAAAAGAATGTGACATATTTTTGGATATAAATAATAAAATATTATTTTTAAATATAATTTTTGTATTAGAACATACATATGATAATTCATCAATATTCATGTGCTAACATACACTAATTTCAAGAAAAAAGATAAACCCCCCAAAACTCAAGAAAATGTTATAAATATTATAATAAAAGATAATAAAGTTTAATCTAAAATTTTTTGGATTAATATCCATGGAAATTTTAGGCTTGTTTGACATGCCAACATATATCATTTTTAACTAAAATATCAAATGCAAAAGGTAATAATGACAGTGTGATATATATGTTATTACAAAAAAAGTTTTACTTCAAAATTAAATTTATTGTGTATAAACATTCATATGAGATTTTATTAAATTTCTCGATTATGTAACCTCAAGAAATATATATATATATATTACAATAAAAAAAATAAATACATGTTTCAAATTATTTTTTATATTAATAACATATGATACTTCATGTATAGTTATATCCTAACATGCATCAATTTTAACTAAAATTTCAACTAGTAAAAATAACAAGAAAGTATGATAGATATAATATAATAAAAATAATAATGTATTATTTTAGTAATAATTTTTCTGTATTAACATTCATAAAAGATTTTGTTACTCTTTGTGTGCTAACATACATCAATTTTGAAAAGTGTTCAACTCATTAATATAAATGACATTTTAAATTTATCTATGTTTTAAAATACTATATTTCTTATACAAGTTTAAATATTAAATAAATTAATTAATTAAATTCTATAAATTTTATGATATAAATAATATAGTACTAGTTTTGTATATTTTTTGTGTGCTAACGTATATACAAAATTTTGTTGACACTTGTATTCCAACATACACCAATTTCGAGAAAAAGACCATCCCATACAAAAGCGAATAAAATAATATATATTTAAATAAAATTATTATAAAGGTAAATTTAAATTAATTTATCTAATAACATATGCATGACATTTCACACATATTGGTTGTGCTAACATACATAATTTTTAACTAAAAGTTCAAATACTAAAATAACAAGTAAGCATGACAGATGTATTACTAAAAATACTAAATTTTTACTTAAAATATTTTTTGAGTACTAACATTCATATGAGATTTTGTAAATCTTTGTGGCCAATATATACCAATATTGAGAATTTGTTGACCTTGTCAATTTTATTTTATATATGTGTTCAAATACACTCTAGTTTTAACAAATATTTTGATTCCTAAAAAACTTAAATAATATGTTATATACGGGGAAAATATATAATATTGATTTTAAAAAATTTTTTATGTTTTATCACATATATATGAGATTTTGTCAATGTTTGTATGTTAACATACACTGATTTTTAGAAAAAAAAATCAACCTAAAATTCAAGAAATTGCAACATATTGCAATAAATAATAATAATAATTCACTTACAAATATTTTTTGTTAATACACATATGCAATTTCACCCATATCTGATGTGCTAACAAACATCAATTTTAATAAAAGTTTAAATACTAAAGAAATTAAGAAAGCATGGTATATATAATGATATAAACATAATGTTTTATTTTATTTTTGTGTATTAAAAATTATATGATATTTTGTTACTCTTTGTATGCTAGTGTACACCAATTTTGAGAAATTATTCATCTTATTAATATATATATATATATATATATCTGCGTGCGTGCGTGCGTGCGTGCGTGCGTGCGTGCGTGCGTGTGTGTGTGTGTGTGTGTGTGAAAGGTTATCCATATTTACGTTCAAACATACTCTAATTTTAATTGAAAGTTTAGATCTTAAAAACATCAAGAAAATGTTGTGTTTTTAATAAAAATATAATCAAGTTTTATGTAAACTTAATTTTATCTTGTAACATACATATGAGATTTCATCCATATTTAATGTGCTAGTATAAGTCAATTTTAACCAAAAGTTCAATTACTAAAAAAATCAGGAAAGAGTGATAGATATATTATGATAAAAATAATAAAGTCTTATTTAAAGTTGAATTTTATTTATTAGAATGCATATGAGATTTCATTAATCTTTATATGCTAATATACACAAACTTCAAGAAATTATTAAATCATTAATATATATATATATATAAGATTTACATATTTGTATCCTAACATACTCAAACTTTAACTAAATGTTTAATTCCTAAAAAACTCAAAGAATGTGATATATATATAAGGATAAAAATCATAAACAATTAATTTTAAATACATTTTTGTGTGTAACATAAATAAGAAATTTCGTCACTATTCGTGTACTAACATACAACTATTTTGAGAAAAACAATCGAACCCCATAAATGTGTGTGTGTGTGTGTATGCATGTGTGAGTATATGTGTGTATGTCGTATGTATGTATGTGTATATGTATATATGCATGCATGTGTGTGTGTGTGTATGCATGTATTTATGTGCGTATGTATGTCCATACATATGTAAGTAAGTATGTATGTACGTGTGTGTGTGTGTGCATGGGTATGTGTGTGTGCGTGCGTGTGTGGGTGTAGAAATGTGTGTCTGCATGTGCGTGTGTGCATGTTTGTCAAAAGATCAACCCCAAAAAGTCAAGGAAAATGTTATATAATGAAATAAAAAATTATAATATTTTATTTAAAATAATATTTTTTGCCTTAACCTATTTAAAATTAACATATATAGTATACATCAATTTTAAGTAAAAGTCAAATACTTAAAAAATCAAGAAAGCATGGTATAACAAAGTTTTATCTTAGAGGTAGTTTTGTGTATTAACATTCACATGATATTTCATTTATCTTTATGAGCTAATATACAACAATGTTGAGAAACGTTCAGCTCTTAAATGTATACAAGATTTTATCCATATTTGCATTTCAACATGCGATAATTTTAAATAAAATTTTAATTCCTAAAAATTTTGGATTTTGTATAAATTCCTAAAAAAATCAAAGAATATTTTATAAATTTTATGATATAAATAATAAAGTATTAATTTTATATAAATTTCATGTGCTAACATACATATGGATGTCATTAAATTTGTATGCTAATATACACTAATTTTGAGAAAAGGATCATTCCATAAAAATACCAAAGAAAAAGATATATATTACAACAAAAATATAATTAATGTCAAATTAAAATTAATTTTATATCTAATAATATATGCATGAGATTTCATGCATATTTGTCGTGCCAACATACATCAATTTTAACTAAAAGTTCAAATACTAAAAAATCAACAAAGCATTATAGATGTATTACGAAAAAATAGTAAACTTTTACTTTAAAAATAATTTTTTGTGTTCTAACATTCATATGAGATTTCGTAAATATTTGTGTGCCAATATACACCAATTTTGAGAAAGTGATTGAGTTGTTTATATATGTGTGTGTGAGATTATATCCATATATATGTTTTAATAAACTTTAACTTTATCTAAAAGTTTAATTCCTAAAAAAGTCAAAGAATATGATACACATTAGTATAAAAATATAAACTATTAATTTAAAAAAAATATGTGCTAACATATATATGAGATTTCCTTAATATTTGAGTACTACCATACATCGATTTTCGGGATTTTTTTTAAAATAATTACTAAAAAATTCTTAATTAATTAAATAATCATCAAGTCATAATATTTAAAAATATAGCCATCAATCGGCACCTGAGGTGCCGATTTGGGAAGTAATGTCCAAATCGGCACCTGAGGTGCCGATTTGGAAACACGAGGGATGGACTTGCAAATTGCCCAATGAGTTTGCCCAAATCGGCACCTCAAGTGCCGATTTGGGCATCCTCATGGGAATTTTGCATTTCCATCATTTGGGCCAATTTGTATTCACATCCCCTCGTTTGTTATCAATAGTTTTTTTCAACTAACCTCTTTTGTTATCAAAAGTAGAGCATTACCCCACAAGGATATAATTACATTCGAATGGTAAATGCATACCTTTTCTGTTATTTATATAATTCTTTCAAAATTTTAATTTTTTGTTATAATTCTTTTTCTTTGTTATATTATATATTAATTCCTTTATTCTAATAAATTATATGTATACGTATAATATAATATATAATTAAATCCCCTATAATATAATATTGATCACATAATATTTAGAAAATAATGATACAATATATGTACCATTACAAAGTCTTCAGCTCGGGAAACCAATGTAGGTGAAGTTTTCAACATACATCTATATGAATTCGTATCCAATTATATGTTTCCCTAGATCTTCATCCTGACTCATATCCGTACGCAGATTGTTATTCTTATTCGACATAGACGGTGTGAATATGGATACGAAAATTGGCGTATCTGATATGCATCTAATCCTTTTTCATAGTTAGTTAGCGTTGATCTGACCACTCTAGAATTAAATTGATAAGTGACAATTATTACGTATAAGTATAATTAATTAGAATAAAGGATTTAATATATAATATAACAAAGAAAAAGAATTAAAACAAAAAAAATAAAATTTTGAAAAGAATTATTTAAATAACAGAAAAGATAAGCATTTACCATTCGAATGTAATTATATCCTTGTGGGGTAATGCTCTACTTTTGATAACAAAAGAGGTTAGTTGAAAAAACTATTGATAACAAATGAGGGGATGTGAATACAAATTGGCCCAAATGATGGAAATGCAAATTTCCCATGAGGATGCCCAAATCGACACTTGAGGTGCCGATTTGGGCAAACTCATTGGGCAATTTGCAACTCCATCCCTCGTGTTTCCAAATCGGCACCTCAGGTGCCGATTTGGACATTACTTCCCAAATCGGCACCTCAGGTGCCGATTGATGGCTATATTTTTAAATATTATGACTTGATGATTATTTATTTAATTAAGAATTTTGTAATAATTATTTTAAAAAAAAGTCCCTCAATTTTCATATTAAAATATCAACAACTAAACAATTATTATATATTGCAAATAAACATCTAATAATTTTTACAAATTAATTTTGTATTTTAACATGCATATGAGTTTTCTTCCATATCCTATGTGATAACAATTATTAATTTTAACTATAAGTCCAAAACCTAAAAAATCAAGAATGAATTATATATACATAACAAGAATAATAATATTTTAATCTAAATGATTTTTTTGTGTATTAACATTCATATGAGATTTCGTTAATCTTTGTGTGCTGATGTACACAATTTCGAGAAATTATTCAATTCATTAATACATATGAGATTTCATTCATATATGCATTCTATCAGACTCTTATTTCAAATAAATTTTAGATCATTTAAAAACTCGTAATATTATATATTTTATGATAAAAATAATAAAATAATAACATACATCGATTTCATCAATATTTATATGCTAACATATACTGATTTCGAGAAAAAAATATCAATAAATTATATATATATATGTTTCAACAAAAATATAACTAAGTTTCATAGAAAAATTAGTTTTAATTCCTAAAAGCTCAAAGAATGTGACATATATTAGAAAAAGTTATAAATATTAGTTTTAAAATATCTATATGACCATCATCAAACTTATTCTTAAGAAAAAAAAACCAAGACCACCTAGAAAACTCATCAATAGCAACAAGATAAAATATGTGTCCCTGATGATCTAGGACACGACTAGGACCCCAAATATCGAAATGAAATAACTCAAACAGACTATGACTACTCGGACCCTGACAACTCCGGAAAGAGGAACGGTGATACTTCCCAAGCTGGCAGGCCTTAATTTGAAAAGTGGAGCGAGGAGAAATCTGTAGAAGAACATGCACGAGCTTTTGCAGAGGAAGGTGACCATATAGCAGATGCCACATGTACGGAGAAACAGACCTAATGCGTAGAGAAGATGAGGCATCAACATACGGAGACTGCACAAGTCTGTAAAGGCCCCCTTGCTCACGGCCACTTCCAATCACTCTGCCCGTAAGTATATCCTAAAACACAAGAGCAGATGGATCAAATATAACACGACAATGTAAATCTCTGGTGATTTGATTAATTGATAGTAAATTCATAGAAAATTCAGGGGCATAGAGAACATTAGGAAGCCTCAAGGTAGGAGTCAACTGCACCTCCCCCTGACCAGTAATGGGGGAATGTGTACCATCTGCTATCACAACTGATCGCCCGGGCTGGGAAGGACAAAAGTCACTAAACTGACCTTCGTCACCACAGAGATGATGTGATGCACTTGAATCCATGATCTAGTCTGACAAGTCTGCCCTATAACAAGTAGTAAAGGCATACTCTGTACCTGACATAGATGTTGATGCTGAGGCAACCACTTCTGAAGATCCTGAAGGAGATCCAGTCGAACTGGTAGTGGGCATGATATCCCTGAGTCAAGCAACAAGCTCATCAAATCTTTGATCAGGAGCAGGTGTAGGGCTCCCAACTGGTTGTGTCTGCTCTACAGCCCGGGCTGAAGCAGGAAACCCATGCTTGGAATAGCATGTATCCTCAGAGTGGTCGGATCTATGGTAGTAGATGCACGGCGGACGGGGTCGGTGATGAATACCCATTCATCACTCTTTATTCTTCTATTTTAGCTACAAAAACCCTTTGCAAATACATGTAGATATGTGTAAATACAAATAATTACCAAAAGCATGCATTGTGTAAAAACCTATAATTAGCATGTTTTTGTGCAAAAATAAAAAGAATAAAGAGCAAAAAGAAAAAGAGGGAAATATTTAGAATAAATATTGAGCAACCTAACCCAAGGGAGGGCTCAGCATGGGCCTGACCGCATAAAAGCCAAAGTAGAGGGAGATAGGAGCTCATGTGTATATACTTCTGTAAATATATAAAATTATATTTTCCTCACCCAAAAATATGTTTGTACATATTTTGTGTATATTTAGAAAATATCAAAAACAAAATAAAAATTTAAAAAATCAAAAAGTCAAAAATACCCTTTCACTATGTGCATAAACCACACCATTGTATTTATTTAACCTTGTAAATAAATTCAATTATTTTCTAAACTTTTTGTAAACATTCTATGTTACATATTGTAAAATAACAAGAAACAAAACAAAAATCAAATAAAAATTACAAAATTGAAAATACAAAAATACATTGTATAAATACCATGTATATAAATGTATTCAACCATTTATTTCACCCTTGTATATAAGTGATAAAAATAAAATAAAAATATTCTTTTATTCCTCATTTTATCTTGTAAATAAATAAAATACAAAATGAGCATAAAAATACATAAAAATAACAAATAAAAAATCAAAAATAAAAATCCATGTAGTGTACATATACCTATATATATAGCTACCCTATTTTTATTCCCAAAAATTAATTAAAAATCACCAAAAAATAGAAAAAAATAAAAGAAAAATATTTCATGTTTTGAGTTTTCTTTAATTCGGCCTATTTCTGCCTTAAAATAAATAAACAAAAATTGCATCCACGTGGCCGCTCCTGATTGGTCCACGGGGGATTGTTGACCCCGGTCAACTCCCCCGCGGACTCCTTCCTTTTCTGGAAGACGCGCGCCGCCCCGCCTTCTCCGATTTTCCCACGCGCTTCCAGGCTGTTTCCCACGCATACCCCATGCCCGGATTCTTCGTCGTTCATCCCTCTCCCTCGCCGGATCCTTCGCCGCGCGATCCATGCTTTCCATCGCTGTCGCCCCTCAACCCTAATCACCCCTGTCACCTTATATATTCTTCCCTCCGCCGCCTCCGCGCCCCATCTTTGGACCATCTCCTTCTTCCCAGTGACCTCCATAGGCATCGCGAGAGTGACAGCAAGCATTTGCCCTTGTTGCAGTGAGGCGAGGAGGCGATTCCACTGATCCGGCGATCTTCGCCGCCGCTGCTCCGCCACCAGCGTCGAGCATCGAGCCTCGGGCCGAGACGACCCTCGAGGCTACGACCAAGAGCACCCCCTGCTCTTCCCCAGTCTCTCCGACCACCCAGGTAGATTCCTTAGGCCGTAGGATAGCTTAGATTTCGATTTTTCGTTTACTGTTCGCCTAGCTCCGCCGCCGTCGCCAGCCATCTCCGATCACCCATCTTCCATTCCGACACCGCCATCATCTCCGCCAGACTTCTCCGCACCTTCTTCACCCCTCCACACAACCCAGATCGCACAGGATCTGGGAACCGAGCTCCTCCGCCGACCACCTTCGCCGGAGCTCGCCATTCCGACGCACAGACCACCTTCACGCCACCTAACCGGGTCGAGGCACTTTGCCCTCGACCCGCGAGTCTTCTGGTTCGCTTTTCAGGTCGAAACGAGGGCGTCTGAGGCCCTTCGCCATCCAGCCAGGAGACCCAGCTCCGCCGGCCTTGCTCGAGCTCCTCGGAGCTTGGTTTGCCCGTCGGAGACCACCGGCAGACGCGGGAGCCTTCCACGATTCTTCTCCGACCTTCAGGAGGCTCACCGGAGGACCCTAGCGCACGCCCGAGCCCGGCGAGTCTCGCCGGGGACCTGTTCTTCGAGGACCCTCCATCGCCGTCAGATCAGCCTCATCGCTCCAGATCAGATCTTGGCCGTCCGATCGAGGAGCTGCTTCCACCGTCCGATCCGAGGAGACACCATCTGGAGCGCCCACCATCTGCAGCCGTCCGATCTACACGTGGCGCGCATCCAACGACTCCATTTAATAAAGGGTAATTTACCCTTAGGCCCTTATCTTTGCTTTATTTCGTTTCAGTCCTGTAAGTTGTCGAGTCAGTTGTTTAGTTTTGGGATAATTTGCATGTGGGACCCTGCTATTTATTTTATTTGCATTTATACCCCTGCCAGTAGTGAACCACGTGCTTCGTCACGTGTTACTTTGGGATATTTGCATAAAACCCCTTGTAGTTCTGGATGTTATTCATTGAATGAAAAGTTTTGTTTATTTGCATATATACCCCTGTGAGCATTGATTATGCGCATGTGCGTTTTATTTTGGGTAAATTGCAAATGGGCCCCCTGGACTTTTGATACGAGTTATCAATAGGTCCTTGGGACTTATTTTTATTACATTTGGGTCCTTGAGTGCCCCAGGCACGTGCTTGGCACGTGTGTCGCTGGGTATTTTGCACCAGACCCCCAGAACTTTTGGGTATTTGCACTTAGGTCCCTGTGCACAGTGCCCCACCTTTATTTTTGAATAAAATATCAAACGACCTCCAAATCCAATGAAATTTTGACACATGGCTCCTGCCATGGTGTAGGAATTTCTATGATTTTTGAGGACATTTTTTATTTCATTTATTATTTTTAAAAATTCAAAAACCCCTATTTTTGCTACTGTTTGACTTTAAAAATACCAAAAAAATATAAAAACTCCACCAAAAATTCTAAAAAATCTAGTTATTGTTGCTTGCTTGTTGATTGATTTTCTAGCCAATTTTGGCTACTTTTCATCACTTAAAAACCTTAAAAATTGAAAAACCCCTAAAAACCCATAAAAATTATAATAAATAAATTAAAAATCCAAAAACAATAATTAGGGTGCCTAAATTTTCCTTATTCTTTCTAGATTATAGGAAAATTACCTTGAGGGCTTTTTGAGATCCAAGAGTATTTTATTTTTGGGTCTTAAGCCTTGCTGGACAGTACCCTTTGTTTTTCGCATTGTTTGATTTTTAATAAATAATTTACCCATTAGAAAAATTCCAAAAATTCACCAAAAACAGTAAAAAACTTAAAAAACCTAAAAACCAATTTTCTGGAATTTTTGCATCATTCTTGGTGTGTTTAATAAATTGTGGAAGTTGCCTTGTTTTTCTTTTCTCTCATTTTCTCATCATTTAAAAAATTCTAAAAATTATAAAAACAAATAAAAACACTAAAAAAAGACTCCCTTGGATTTCTGACTACATCGTAGGCCGTAAGGCCAATCTGTGCTCCTTGTGTTCGACCCTGGGAGCTATACCAGGTTAATCCTATAGCTAGACCGCTCTTTCTTGTGCTTGCTTGTTTTTATCTCTGTGAGTGGTTGATGATTTCTTCTTGATATTCTCCGTTTTTGTGATTGAGGTCGCAACGACCATTTTCCGACCTTTACCTTGATCGCATTTTCGGGCTATCAGAATGGCGCCGTTGCCGGGGAGCACGGCTTTGTAGTCATTTTTCCATATTGTCTCTCTTAATTATAACTGTTTTCTGACACTCTCTTTTTCTAATTTTTGTGCGAGGTACTGCGTGGAGAACTTGGAGTACACTTTTTGAGGACCCGCACGGGAAGAAGAGCAGGAAGAGAGAGAGAGGAGAAGAGATTTTCTATTTAGAGAGAGAGAGAGAGAACAATATTGTTGTAATAACTTAGACTTTGAACTGTGGACATTTGTAACTTAGCGGGTCTGTTTCGCCGAGTACCGGTGTACTCGGGGGACCCATCTGGATTTTCGCGGCTTTTATCGTGGTTTTGATAGCTAGCTGCCTTTTCCGGTGTTTCTCGCGGTTTTAGCCCCTAGATTTAGGAATTTCTCTTGCTTGTGACGTAAATTTTTAAGGCCCAACACCTAATAGAATATCTGTTCCTATAGAACGTAATTGGACCTTAATAAAATTCACTGAAAAAGTTAGTTTAATTGGATTTGAGACCACGTGCCGTGAGGAGTCACATACAGCGCTGGCAGGACCCGTTGTGGCGGGCACCGAGTGACTCCCAAGATCGGACTCCGGACTCGATTCGATTAGCTAACTATTGTTCTTCACGATCAATAGAAGTTGCTTGTCTAAGGCCGGTTTTTCCCGTTGCACCATTTAGGTAGTTTTATTCTGTCTTTAAATTCTGCGCGGATCACTTGCATGTAGAGTGCTGGAGACAAGGTACGCATTTCTCTCTCTGCATGCATCATTGATTTCTTCGCGCATCGGCTTTTTCGTCTTCTCCCTCTGTTTTTGGCTTAATCATCAGGAGAATCGGAAAAAACCGTTAGGCCGCTTGTATTTATTTTGAAAAAAATTAAAAAGAAAAAAACAAAAAAATTGGGACTGGATAACATTATTGACCCTAAAAGACACTCACATCAAAAACTTGTCTTGGGGAGAGCAACCCCCTCATTGTATGGTTTGGATGCGCGAGAGAGTGACCCGCACCCTAGGTAGAACCCTCCGGTGTTATTTCTAGCTGACTACCGACTCTTCCGTGCGGGCCAGTCGGTTGGAGTAGCATCGGGTATCCTAACAGGTCACGTAAGCGCTCTGATATCTTGCATGTTCACCAAATAAAATTGACAAGATAAATTGACCGATCTTTCACGGTCTTCAGATTGTGTTGCGTTGGTGAACCGGGGGTTTGCTTTGCGATCATATTTTCTCCAGATCCCATCCGCCCAACTCGCCAAGATCAAGATGATGGGTAGACGATCTCTTAGGCAGCCTCTGGCTGCACCGCTTTCAGGCGCGTCTACTTCATCATCTAGGTTGGCCCGTGAGAGTCAAGACCAGCTCTCCGGGCCCGAGTACGATTCCACCCTGTTCCCCCTCGACCCCCTCTCTTTTGCTACTGAGAGACATGAGCCCGAGGAGAGACGAATTGATTTGACCGAACCTGAGTTGGGCTCATCTGATTTTGCAGACGTCGGTATGGCCGCCAGAGCAGACGATTACCCCGGAGGTCAGCAGGGAGAGCAGCATGTCGTATTTGACCAAGGGGCGATCAACTCCACCCTGATCGCATCATTAGAGACCGTTCAGCAGCAATTACGCGATCAGGGAGCATTTATGATCGAGATGAGAAGGGAGATGGAGCGACTCCGAAGAGAGCGAGACGAGCCGAGCGAGCCTGAGGACATTCCTGACGCTGATGCAGAGGCAGCAGCCGCAGCAGCAGCCGCCGCAGCAGCGGCAGCCGCCGCCGCAGCAAGACCGATGCGGGAACTACACAACCCCGGATCTACACTGATGCACCAGTGGGTGGTGATACCTGCTATCATGGGGGATTTCAAGTTCCCTCCGAACACCCTGCAGATGCTTCCTCATTTTCACGGACTCGCCACTGAGGAACCCCACCTCCATCTCCAGGAGTTTTTGATGATCTGTAGCACTGTCCACGACCGTCGTGTGGACCAAGATACGATTCGGATGATGGCCTTCCCTTTTTCACTGGCAGATAGAGCAGCCGCCTGGCTGAAACATTTGGGGAAGTTTGTCTACACCTGGGAGCAACTCCGCACCGAGTACTTGAACAAGTACTATCCACTCGGGCGGACGAATGCAGCGAGGGCCCTGATCAACAACTTCTCCATGCTCCCTAACGAGCAATTTCACGAGGCATGGGAGAGGTTCAGAGAGCTTCTGGATAGATGCCCACACCACGACATTTCGAAGCCGAACCTAGTTCAAAGCTTCTTTAGTGGGATGACGCCAGAACTTCAGGGTCTGGTGAATGCTTCTTGCGGCGGGTCCTACTTTGCCAAGGACCACAACCAAGTCTGGGCCATCTACGAGGAGATGGCAGAAAATTACATGGTGATGTCCCAGACTCGGTTGTACACACAGAGATCTCAGCAGCCGCCAGGACCCGTGCAGTATCAGCGGATAGCACGGGTTGATGCAGGTCCATCCAGTTCGTCCACAGTTGCAGCCGCACAGGCAGAGTCGGCCGCTGCGGACATGGGGATTATCAGCGAGAAGTTGGACCGCATGGAAATCATAGAGAAGAAGCAGTGCCAGGGCATAACTCAGATGGAGCAAATGGCACAAACTCTGAGCGACATGAAGACCCAGCTCTTGTGTCTTCAGGAGGCACAGACGGCTCCTCAGCCCCGTCTTCTGTCGCGAGGCGATTCCGGCGGCAGCCGCAGCTCGTCCCAGCGCTCCAGCTCCTTGCAGCAGCCTAGACAAGTTCACCTTGTACAGGCGGAGCCGTACCAGCAGCAGCAGCCCTCTTACCAGTCACCACCATCTCCAGACTTACAGATGGTGGTATATCAGCCGGATCAGCCTCTGGATGTACTCCCACCAGCCCCTTACGATGCGGAACCGTTGATGGATGTCAACGGGATTTGGTATGACCGCCCTCAACCTGGAATCCGACGAGACCATCCCGGATTCAGGTGGGGGAATGGGGGTAACCAGTCCCAACAGCAGCCAGCCGGTCAGGGAGGGCAGTACTCCCAGCAGAGAGATCACCAGCAGCCCCCAGCATACCAACCACACCAGCCATCATCCTTCGTATCTCGTCCCTACCAGCAGCAGGGACAGAATTGGAGACGTGAGCAGCAGGCTCACCAGCAGCAGCATCCTTCCTCTTACCCCTCTCAGCCACAGCAGCCTCATTATCAGAGAGGCAACCCGTCAGGCTCCCATGAGAGCCCCGCCATGGATGATCTAGCCCGCCTCTTCACAGAGCAGCAGGCTACATTTAGACGGGAGATGGACGAGTTCCGCCAGGAGATGCGGGACCTGATGAGAGGGAAGGCCGACATCCCTGCACAGATCGAGCCTAATCCGAATAACTTGAAGAGGAAATCTGAGCAGGTAGTTCACACTGAGCCTACCACTCCTAGTAACTCATTTGATGATATGTCATCGGATATATTTGATGCTGATTTTGTTAGACTTAGGAGCGGTAGAAGACCAGCAGGCGGCGCCTCATCTGAGCGACAACACGAGGATCCATCTAGAGCGCCAGATGAGGGAGAGGAGAGCGGTACTGACGCCGCACATGATGATGACGGTGGTACTGATGCCACCCGAGATGCTGATTCCACCGGCGGTACTGAGGCCGCCGTTTCACCACATCGAGGAGGTGGTACTGACGCCACCAGCAGAACCGAGCCAGCCCGCGGTACTGAGGCCGCAAGACGTCTAGTTGTAGAGCCAGCTAGAGGTGGTACTGAGGCCACCAGCATTTATTCTGATAGAAATGTTGTCTTTCCTCGCATGAATGTATCTCAGAACTCTGATTTGAATAAAGGAAAAGGTTTAGTTTCTTCTGATCCCACTGTGGTGAATGATGTTTGTGAGGATCCAGTCATCGAATCATCTAGGCCTATTCCTAGTCCTTCATCTGAGAAGGACCCTGTGATCCCCTTTCCTAGAGCCCTTGAGTTAGGGAAAGGGAAGAAAAAAGAAAAAAACCCAAAAAAGAGAGAGCAGGAGGAGTTCAGCCAGAGCATGATAGACCGATTTCACATCCAGCTGACCCTCAATGAGGCTTTGCAGCACATTCCTCTTCTTCAGCGATCCCTAAGAGATAGGACCACAGTCAGGAGGAAGAAGAGGAGCAAGACCGCAGAAATTCATGTGCTAACAAAAGCCACGTGTTACGCGATCCAGAACCATCTGCCGACTAAGAGGCCAGATTTAGGGGCCCCGTATGTCAGATGTCAGATTAGTGAGCAGAGGTTCGACCGCACTCTATTAGATAGCGGATCGTCGATCAACCTTCTTCCGGCAGCCCTTCTCAACCACTTAGAGTTGGGCACTCTTAGACAGAGCAGGACATACCTTCAGTTTGCTGATCGGTCTGTCAAGAGGCCAAAGGGGTTGTTGCGAGACGTTGTCGTCACGATTCAGGGTTTGCAATTCCCCGTGGACTTCGTAGTGCTGGACATGGAGACCCCTGACTCGTTGACCGATTCCCCCATCATCCTTGGTCGCCCGTTCTTGGCCACAGCCAAGGCGGTGACTGATCATGATAGCGGGAAGGTGTACTTTCGCGTCCAGGGCGAGAGTATACAAATAGAGACGGTTAAGGACCACAGAGCCAGAGATAGATCCCGCTCACATGGCAGTACAGATTCAGAGCAGCTGACAGACACAGAGCCAGACATCCACCAGGACTGTGATTTTGTGATCACAGATGATGAGGCAATTTGGGCAGATCCTGCAGCACAGACCATCCTCTCATATTCAGCTACAGCTGATGCAGAGATGATAGCAGAGGATAGTCTGGAGAGCACAGCCCTGGTTCAGGATACTATTGAGTCAGCAGAGTCGGATCTTGATCGCGACACGATTTCCAGTGATGGTGGTACTGAGGCCACCTTGTTCTCCGGTGGTACTGATGCCACCGAGTCTGATATAGATCCCTCGGATTCAGAGTCTGATTGGGCAGATTGTGATGATCAGATGCCAGATCTGGATCCACCTGAGCCTATAGATGAGGAGGAGGTAGAGGCAGAACAGATCAGAGACAATGCAGAGGACCCGCCTTCTCCAGATCCAGTTTGTGAGAGTTCTTTATCATTTTCCCAGGCAGATTTGGCAGAATTGTCCGCATACACGCATCTTCTTCAGAAGCCAGAATTGCCAGCACCCAGCTGTCCAGAGCTAAAGCCGCTCCCTACTTCGCTGAAGTATAGATTCCTTGCGGGAGAGTCTGAGATGTACCCAGTCATCATCTCTGCCGATCTGACTGGAGAGCAAGAATCCCGTCTGATGGAGGTTCTTGAAAAGAACCGCAAGGCAATTGGATGGAGCGTAGCAGATCTCCATGGGATTAGTCCTTCGTTGTGCTCCCACCATATCTATCTCGAGGAAGGGGCAAAGCCGTCGCGTGAGTTCCAGCGGCGACTGAACCCCAACCTAAGAGAGGTTGTTATGAAGGAAATATCAAAATGGTGGAGCGCAGATTTTATTTATCCCATTTCCGACTCCAAGTGGGTCAGCCCCTTGCATGTGGTGCCCAAGAAGACGGGCATCACGACTGTGATCAGTGAGTCAGGAGAGGAGATTGCTACACGAGTACCCACCTCTTGGCGGGTCTGTGTTGACTACAGGAGACTCAACCAGGCCACCAAGAAGGACCATTTCCCCCTGCCTTTTATTGACCAGATCATAGAGAGACTGGCAGGGAAGAGCCATTATTGCTTCCTAGATGGGTACTCGGGCTACAACCAGGTGGCCATCGCTCCTGAGGATCAGGAGAAGACTACCTTTACCTGTCCCTTCGGTACCTACGCCTTTCGACGCATGCCATTTGGGCTGTGTAACGCCCCTGCGACTTTTCAGAGATGCATGCTGTCGATATTTTCGGACATGGTAGGGGAGTGTTTGGAGGTCTTCATGGACGACTTCTCGGTTTACGGCGACGGATTCGATTCCTGTCTTGACTGCCTAGACCGAGTGCTCCAGCGATGTATTGCTACCCGCTTGGTTCTGTCTTGGGAGAAGAGTCACTTCATGGTGACTCAAGGGACGGTGCTTGGCCACATCATCTCCAACAGAGGCATGGAGGTTGATCCGGCCAAGGTCGATGTCATTAGGAAACTCACACCGCCGTCCAATCTGAAGCAGTTACGGTCATTTCTGGGGCACGTTGGTTTTTATAGGAGATTCATTCATGATTTCAGCAAGATTGCCCGACCGTTGACTGACCTCTTGACGAAAGACACCGAGTTCCTTGTCGATGACAAGTGTCTTTCGTCCTTCGAAACTCTCCAACAATGTGTTATTGAGGCTCCTGTCCTTCAGCCACCCGATTGGTCTCTCCCATTCGAGATCATGACGGACGCCTCTGATTTTGCCGTAGGGGCCGTGCTAGGACAGAGGAGGGATGGAATTCCATTTGCCATACACTATGCTAGCCGCACATTGGATTCCGCCCAGCGGAATTATACAGTCACAGAAAAGGAGATGCTAGCAGTAGTGTTTGCCCTAGATAAATTCAGATCATATATCATTGGATCTAGAGTGACTTTGTATACTGACCACACCGCCATCAGGTACCTCATGTCAAAGAAGGATGCCAAGGCCAGACTTACTAGATGGATCCTTCTACTCCAGGAGTTCGACATTGAGATCAAGGATAAGCCTGGAGTCAAGAATGTGGTGGCGGATCATTTATCCCGACTAGAGCAGCCTGAGGAGACAGAGCAGATTGATCCGATCAGAGATACCTTCCCAGATGAGGCGATCCTTGCTATCGCCTCACTCCCATGGTACGCCGATATTGTGAACTTTCTCGTTGCTGGGAAAGTCCCACAAGATTGGCCCAAGCAGAGGATTGAGACCTTCCTTGCGAAGGCCAAGTCCTACCACTGGGAGGATCCCATCCTCTACCACGAAGGAGGGGATAGCATCTGGCGTCGGTGTATTCCTCAGGAGGAGCATCATAGTGTCCTCACTTACTGCCACAAGCTTGAGGCAGGAGGACATCACTCTGGGAGACGAACGGCACAGAAAGTGCTCCAATCCGGCTTGTGGTGGCCTACACTCTTCAAGGACTCTGATGAGTTCGTGAAGAGATGTACTGACTGTCAGAGGATGGGCACTTGTGGACAGCGTGATATGATGCCGATGCAGCCCATTCACTTCTGTGAGGTTTTTGACGCATGGGGCATCGATTTCATGGGTCCATTCCCTAAGAGTCAGGGATTTGAGTACATTCTGTTGGCCGTAGATTACGTTAGTCGTTGGGTTGAGGCTATCCCCGCCCGAGCCGCAGATGCAAAGACAGTTTGCAGATTTTTGAAGAAGCACATTATCATGCGGTTCGGGGTTCCACGAGTTCTGATTTCTGATGGGGGGTCTCACTTCATCAACGACCAGGTGAAGGCACTTGCTAGCGAGTTCGGCATAGACCATCGTGTTGCTACACCATACCATCCACAGACGAATGGTCTAGCCGAAGTGTCGAATAGGGAGATCAAGAATATTTTGCAGAAAATCGTCCGCCCTGACCGAAAGAATTGGTCACAGCTTTTGGACTCGGTCTTGTGGGCATATCGGACGTCTTTCAAGACTCCATTGGGTACATCTCCCTTTCGCCTCGTTTATGGCAAGCCATGCCATCTACCTGTTGAGCTGAGGCACAAGTCACTTTGGGCAGTCACAGATATTCTTATGGATCCAGATGGTATAGGAGACCAGAGGAGGGCAGAGTTAGCCGCCTTGGAAGAGCTTAGAGATACGGCTTTCTCAAACAGCCTACATTATAAGGAGAAAGTGAAGGAGTGGCATGATTCTCATATCAGCCACAAGCATTTTGAGATTGGACAGAAAGTATGGCTGTTTGATGCGAGGCTTAGATTATTTCCAGGGAAGCTACAGAGCAAATGGAAAGGACCTTACTTGGTCAGAAAGGTACACGATAACGGTAGCATTGATATTTCTGAGTTATCTTCTGAGAGTACCTTTCGAGTGAACGGCCAGCGGCTCAAGCCATTCCTAGATCATGAGCCGCGGGACGTTATTATTGCCGCTATTCATTTTGCGTGAGATGTGGTCTTTTGACTCACATCTTTTGCATCTCACGCCTGATTTTCACTGTTCCTCCGCCTGTATAGATCCAGTTGTCCATATCATTCTATTCTTTAGTCCCACATCCCGTCTCTCATCTTATGATTATGCTATACTTAGGGTGTACTTTACCCTAAGTATAGGGGGGATGTCGGACCTGTGAGTATTCTTTTCATTCTTTCTGCTCTTGTTTTTGCTGCCTATACTTAGGGATATTTTACCCTAAGTATAGGGGGGGCAGATTCTGTATATTCTTCACTCGGCTTTCCCTTCATGTACAGCTTGCTATACTTAGGATTAGTTAATCCTAAGTATAGGGGGAAACCACCGAGTTCCTCTCATTCTATTCATTTATTCGTTCCTGTACCTAGCCATTCCTTTTCACTTCCCTTTTACTAAGCACGAGTTATGTCTTCTTCATCGCTCTTGATCACTCTGAGGACATCGTTCGAGCTAAGTATAGGGGGGGTGTGTATATATTTCATATATACTTTAGCCATAACTCGTACTTTGTGTGAGTGTGTTAATAAATAAAATGGCTAAAAATCACAAAAATTAAAAAAATTTTTCATGTACATAAACCTCTTTTATTCTTGCACATACATAGCTAGTGTATAAAGTATTTTTGTAAAAATGATTTCAAAAATCTTTTGTGTAAAACTTGTGTAAATATTTTGTATCAAAATTATGTATATAGTACAAAATTTTTCCAAAATGTTTAGAAAATCAAAAGTTTGCAAAAATCTTGTGTAAATGTTTGTAAATATCTTTTTGCAAAACTTGCACTTCATGCATCATTCATTCATGATTACAAAACATTTTTCAAAAATTTTGCATGATTGTAAAATATTTGTAAATAGCATCTTGTGTACATATATGTATATAGTTTTTCCTGGATGAGAGTTGACATTTAAACCAAGCCTGGAATTAAATTGAGAAATGGAGCTTGAATAAGATCTTAATCCACTTAACTTCAAGAGGAACCTTGTAGGACTTAGGGTTAAGGCTTTTCAGGTCCATAAGGACTTAATTCTTTGAGTCCACTAGGCTGTGAGCATATGTCATCTTGATGAGCCTAAGTAGAGCACTTAACAACACACGCATGACTCTCAGAGACAATGGCTTAACTTGCACCTGCACTTTACACATGGCTCTCCACGGATGAGGTGGTGAGGAGGCAGTTTCCTTTGGCTTGGGGTAGCATATGAGGGTAGTACTTCTAGGCGGAACCTCTCTTCTTCTTATAGTGAAGGAAGTGCACCTCAACTTGGTCTAGTGGTGTTGAAAGCTAAAGACAGAAGCTGTGGGTTGCAATAAAGCTTCAAAAGAGGGATAGTCTACTGGCTCAAGGGGAAATTTCTTATATATACTGCACCATGTAGATATGTTGTACAGAAGTTGTTGAAAAAAAAAATGCAAAAATGCAAAAAGAACTCCAAAAAAGTGGTGGGTCGGATTGAAAATTTAATAACCCCACCGGAGTATAAAGCAAAAGCTTATGGTATCCATGTTACATCTCATGAAGCTTGCAGTGGGAGACTTAGCTACACTGGCTAAGCTTCCAAAACTCTATACTTCTACCCCCTCTCCTTGAGCCGGTTGCACTTGAACTTAGAAGGGAATACCCCGCTTCTCGAGGAAAGAGTTGCTAGACTGAGGCATTAGAGTTACCAGGTTGAGGGAGGTTGTTTCTTTGTTACTTCTGAGGTGGGGAGCCACATATCACCTACACCGCAAGGAAAGATTCATGGTCATTAGAGTTTGTGTATGTAGACTTGTTCTGATCTGGTTTATTGAGGAGTCTTGCCCATAGATTGGTGGAACTTGGAGGCTGTTGAGTTTTAAGCTTAAGTCCAAATAAGGTTCCGACACATTAATAATCCAAAGATCTGATCGAGCTCCATATTTCAATTTAATGAAGGAAAATTTAATAAGTCAACCTTGATCCATGTACATCCTCTTTTTCTTTTTCTTTTTCTTTCTTTTTCACTTCTTTTTCAAATAAGTGTTTGCTAAGGGACTAGCAAAGTTAAGCATAGGGGGGTGATGAATACCCATTCATCACTCTTTATTCTTCTATTTTAGCTACAAAAACCCTTTGCAAATACATGTAGATATGTGTAAATACAAATAATTACCAAAAGCATGCATTGTGTAAAAACCTATAATTAGCATGTTTTTGTGCAAAAATAAAAAGAATAAAGAGCAAAAAGAAAAAGAGGGAAATATTTAGAATAAATATTGAGCAACCTAACCCAAGGGAGGGCTCAGCATGGGCCTGACCGCATAAAAGCCAAAGTAGAGGGAGATAGGAGCTCATGTGTATATACTTCTGTAAATATATAAAATTATATTTTCCTCACCCAAAAATATGTTTGTACATATTTTGTGTATATTTAGAAAATATCAAAAACAAAATAAAAATTTAAAAAATCAAAAAGTCAAAAATACCCTTTCACTATGTGCATAAACCACACCATTGTATTTATTTAACCTTGTAAATAAATTCAATTATTTTCTAAACTTTTTGTAAACATTCTATGTTACATATTGTAAAATAACAAGAAACAAAACAAAAATCAAATAAAAATTACAAAATTGAAAATACAAAAATACATTGTATAAATACCATGTATATAAATGTATTCAACCATTTATTTCACCCTTGTATATAAGTGATAAAAATAAAATAAAAATATTCTTTTATTCCTCATTTTATCTTGTAAATAAATAAAATACAAAATGAGCATAAAAATACATAAAAATAACAAATAAAAAATCAAAAATAAAAATCCATGTAGTGTACATATACCTATATATATAGCTACCCTATTTTTATTCCCAAAAATTAATTAAAAATCACCAAAAAATAGAAAAAAATAAAAGAAAAATATTTCATGTTTTGAGTTTTCTTTAATTCGGCCTATTTCTGCCTTAAAATAAATAAACAAAAATTGCATCCACGTGGCCGCTCCTGATTGGTCCACGGGGGATTGTTGACCCCGGTCAACTCCCCCGCGGACTCCTTCCTTTTCTGGAAGACGCGCGCCGCCCCGCCTTCTCCGATTTTCCCACGCGCTTCCAGGCTGTTTCCCACGCATACCCCATGCCCGGATTCTTCGCCGTTCATCCCTCTCCCTCGCCGGATCCTTCGCCGCGCGATCCATGCTTTCCATCGCTGTCGCCCCTCAACCCTAATCACCCCTGTCACCTTATATATTCTTCCCTCCGCCGCCTCCGCGCCCCATCTTTGGACCATCTCCTTCTTCCCAGTGACCTCCATAGGCATCGCGAGAGTGACAGCAAGCATTTGCCCTTGTTGCAGTGAGGCGAGGAGGCGATTCCACTGATCCGGCGATCTTCGCCGCCGCTGCTCCGCCACCAGCGTCGAGCATCGAGCCTCGGGCCGAGACGACCCTCGAGGCTACGACCAAGAGCACCCCCTGCTCTTCCCCAGTCTCTCCGACCACCCAGGTAGATTCCTTAGGCCGTAGGATAGCTTAGATTTCGATTTTTCGTTTACTGTTCGCGTAGCTCCACCGCCGTCGCCAGCCATCTCCGATCACCCATCTTCCATTCCGACACCGCCATCATCTCCGCCAGACTTCTCCGCACCTTCTTCACCCCTCCACACAACCCAGATCGCACAGGATCTGGGAACCGAGCTCCTCCGCCGACCACCTTCGCCGGAGCTCGCCATTCCGACGCACAGACCACCTTCACGCCACCTAACCGGGTCGAGGCACTTTGCCCTCGACCCGCGAGTCTTCTGGTTCGCTTTTCAGGTCGAAACGAGGGTGTCTGAGGCCCTTCGCCATCCAGCCAGGAGACCCAGCTCCGCCGGCCTTGCTCGAGCTCCTCGGAGCTTGGTTTGCCCGTCGGAGACCACCGGCAGACGCGGGAGCCTTCCACGATTCTTCTCCGACCTTCAGGAGGCTCACCGGAGGACCCTAGCGCACGCCCGAGCCCGGCGAGTCTCGCCGGGGACCTGTTCTTCGAGGACCCTCCATCGCCGTCAGATCAGCCTCATCGCTCCAGATCAGATCTTGGCCGTCCGATCGAGGAGCTGCTTCCACCGTCCGATCCGAGGAGACACCATCTGGAGCGCCCACCATCTGCAGCCGTCCGATCTACACGTGGCGCGCATCCAACGACTCCATTTAATAAAGGGTAATTTACCCTTAGGCCCTTATCTTTGCTTTATTTCGTTTCAGTCCTGTAAGTTGTCGAGTCAGTTGTTTAGTTTTGGGATAATTTGCATGTGGGACCCTGCTATTTATTTTATTTGCATTTATACCCCTGCCAGTAGTGAACCACGTGCTTCGTCACGTGTTACTTTGGGATATTTGCATAAAACCCCTTGTAGTTCTGGATGTTATTCATTGAATGAAAAGTTTTGTTTATTTGCATATATACCCCTGTGAGCATTGATTATGCGCATGTGCGTTTTATTTTGGGTAAATTGCAAATGGGCCCCCTGGACTTTTGATACGAGTTATCAATAGGTCCTTGGGACTTATTTTTATTACATTTGGGTCCTTGAGTGCCCCAGGCACGTGCTTGGCACGTGTGTCGCTGGGTATTTTGCACCAGACCCCCAGAACTTTTGGGTATTTGCACTTAGGTCCCTGTGCACAGTGCCCCACCTTTATTTTTGAATAAAATATCAAACGACCTCCAAATCCAATGAAATTTTGACACATGGCTCCTGCCATGGTGTAGGAATTTCTATGATTTTTGAGGACATTTTTGATTTCATTTATTATTTTTAAAAATTCAAAAACCCCTATTTTTGCTACTGTTTGACTTTAAAAATACCAAAAAAATATAAAAACTCCACCAAAAATTCTAAAAAATCTAGTTACTGTTGCTTGCTTGTTGATTGATTTTCTAGCCAATTTTGGCTACTTTTCATCACTTAAAAACCTTAAAAATTGAAAAACCCCTAAAAACCCATAAAAATTATAATAAATAAATTAAAAATCCAAAAACAATAATTAGGGTGCCTAAATTTTCCTTATTCTTTCTAGATTATAGGAAAATTACCTTGAGGGCTTTTTGAGATCCAAGAGTATTTTATTTTTGGGTCTTAAGCCTTGCTGGACAGTACCCTTTGTTTTTCGCATTGTTTGATTTTTAATAAATAATTTACCCATTAGAAAAATTCCAAAAATTCACCAAAAACAGTAAAAAACTTAAAAAACCTAAAAACCAATTTTCTGGAATTTTTGCATCATTCTTGGTGTGTTTAATAAATTGTGGAAGTTGCCTTGTTTTTCTTTTCTCTCATTTTCTCATCATTTAAAAAATTCTAAAAATTATAAAAACAAATAAAAACACTAAAAAAAGACTCCCTTGGATTTCTGACTACATCGTAGGCCGTAAGGCCAATCTGTGCTCCTTGTGTTCGACCCTGGGAGCTATACCAGGTTAATCCTATAGCTAGACCGCTCTTTCTTGTGCTTGCTTGTTTTTATCTCTGTGAGTGGTTGATGATTTCTTCTTGATATTCTCCGTTTTTGTGATTGAGGTCGCAACGACCATTTTCCGACCTTTACCTTGATCGCATTTTCGGGCTATCAGTCGGCCACCCCCTCCTCTGCCACGGTTTGTGCTCCCTCTTCCACGATATGGAAATGGCTTCCCCTACCATGAGAGGCAGCCATAGCTGAAGATGTCTGGGACTGCAGAGTACCTCCTGAGGATATAGATAGTCTACTCAAACTACGATATGCCTCCTCCATTGGAGGTATGGCAGCGTCAGTAAGGATCTGGGCATGAGCGGCATCATACTCAGGATCAAGAGCTGCTAGAAAGACTCTAGTCATCACAGAATCTCTGTATGCCTTGAGCTGCTCTGGCATAGCAGTCAAGGGAATGTAACCATGCAACTTTTCAAACATACCCCTCAAGGAAGTATAAAGGGTATGAAGGGGACAACCATTATGCTTGGATGTGAAGATGTCATGCTGGAGCTGGAGTATCTTCGACTCATTCTTCGCCGGTGAGTATGTGGCGGCGAGAATGTCCCACATAGCCTTCGCCATTGGCTGGCTCAGAATATCATTAGCTATCTCAGAGGACACGGTCCCAGATAGCCATACTCGTGCATAAGCATCATCTGCCTCCCATGAGGTATTTATCCCAATCTTGTCACTTGGTTCCTCCACCGTGAGGATGTTCTTCTTGCCATTACACTGCATCAGACTCATGAACTGCATGAACCACAGTTCATAGTTCGTGCCATCCATTTTGACGATGGGGACTGGACCTTTGAAGCCCCCCATGGATGAAGCATTTGCTTTGTTGTCACCCATAACAACGATAATCACCAAGACTGGGATTTACAACGAACAAGACTTGTGTCTACACAAACATATGGGAAGATAGTTGTGGGTGTAGACTTATATCACAACCTCTTCCATTCTTCGACGCTGCCTTTTGTTGGCTTGGGTGTTTTAGGTTAACCAGTCACACCCTAGAGGTCCAAAGAAGGACCTAGCTCTCGATCAAATGAGGATGGCGAATACGTAGGTCTTTGGCAGCCCTAGAGGGACGGTGGCGTCACCCCGCGTGAGGACGGCAGCACAAGGAGAGCGTGTATGAGAAGGCCTGGCGGCGGCGGTGAGGGAAGCCTGGCAGTGGCGGCGTGGGGAGGCTGCACAAGGAGAGAGGGGTTCTTGGTGGGGAGGGGCTAGGGTTAGGTCACGGGCTCCGATCTAGGACCGTCGCTCTGATACCATGTTGAGGAGAAAATAAACATAACATTCATCTAACCCTAGAGCTCTCTTATATAGGAGAAAAGCTCTATGGGTAAATTACATATACAGGACAACGAAAATAAACAATATATGAAAGAGCGCCAGAGTAACGCAAATATATTAACATCTACGGACACCAATAACATATTCCCAGCTGAATGAAGGCCTTGAGAGTAAGTCTCCCCAAGATATCCACCGCGATGACCGTAAAGTTAAGCTCTTATTGATCACTTAGTGGTGGTAGCTCTTGCACACATAGTGCACCACATTCTGTAGAAGCAAGCCAAGCAGATTCACGAATGCGAGAACCACCGCAAGCTCCCCCCCCCCCCTATGATCTTTGTCGTGACATTGAAGCCAGCTCCCCCCACCCCTTTCCTTGCTACCACCGCTGGAGATTGAATGCCAACAGGTAAAAGAACAAAAACAATGCAACCATGATGGTCTTCACACGAAGAAGCTCCCGGCTCTTGCGCATGGCAGCGAAGCACCTTATGGGCTCGAGAAACAGTGATGACACAGGCAAGGTGCCAAATCATGGAGAAATAGACATGAACAATAATGAAAGCAAAGATAGTGAGGAAGTACAATGCAAGGAAGAGGGAGTGATGACTGGGGAACATATTGGAGAGAAGGAGACCGAGTGCAAAAGCAAGGTTTTAGAGAGACATGATTTGGAAAACACAGAAGGTGTCGAAGGGGCAGGAGGAAGACCCAAGGGATGGCACGAAGGATGGAGGAGATGAAGACAACCTTGTAGGAGTAGACAGAAGCAAGTGTAAAAACAACGGCGCCAGTGGCAAGGAGGGGAAAATGAAGATGGAGAGGAAATAGTAGAGTCAGAGGATCGTCAATTGGCGATAGTCAGTGTTGCTGGATTCATCGAGACGACGAGCCATTGGGTCACAGGTGAGAAGCATGGCGAAGGAAAAGGGGAACACGAGGATTAGGGTTATGAGAAACGAGATGCGTGGGAAGGCACGGGGAATGGAGACAGTAACATAGAATAGTCGCAGCAGTCAGGCTTCCTACTGCCTCATATGGCACCTCCATGGCACCTGCAAGCATTCACTGAGAAAAAAATATGAAGCACCCACTAAGAAATG
This sequence comes from Ottelia alismoides, assembly GCA_037367405.1. Classification (NCBI taxonomy): domain Eukaryota; kingdom Viridiplantae; phylum Streptophyta; class Magnoliopsida; order Alismatales; family Hydrocharitaceae; genus Ottelia; species Ottelia alismoides. The sequence goes on from JAZKJV010002680.1 coordinate 707,596, forward strand.
CTTTAAATGCACGCTCATAGATAAAACCTTGTCAAGAAATGCCTCATAAAATTGATGTCATCACTAGCTGGAGCACACTATGAAGATATCTGTCTAGTTCTGCACTTGCTGTAAGTTGACAATCCTAATTTAGAACTTGGGCTACATACGGCTATAGAATAAATTTAGCCCCATAAAAACTGTGAAACTTCCAAACACATGACAGATAGGAATATCAAGACGTGTAACAAGCCTTCCCAAAAAAATATAGTAGCACAGTCCCAAAAACTTTCTATTGCAAGATAATTCCACTTTGTGAGTTTTCTCCATATTCAACTGTATGATCAACCAGCTTACATAGAAGGTCTGACAAGCCAAGAGATATTCACACTTGATGCTTGTCACAGAGCAATGCAAGTCCAGAATCTAGAAAGACAATGAGCAAATGGAATTCAAGAATTATTTACAAAGACTTCAATGCCGCTCACGTACCCACAGATAATATGCATCTCAACTGACCATGCTGGCATATAAAAGGAAAAAAAAAAGTAATCAGGCTGCCGGTCTACATGATGATCAGACTCTATGCTATTGTGTACTTTTCTTCGAAAGTATAAGAAATGTAAATCAAAGACTAATATATTAACAATACATTGAAAAGCTAGTAAGGATTAAGTGTATATCGAAAATAAGTATATAAACAATGCATTGAAAAAGCTAGGATTAAATCATGACTGCATTGAAAAGGTTACAAATCTTCATCCCAAGTCCGCACACATTCAGACACCATGCAACCCACTCAACAAATGCAATATTAGAACTTCAAGAGGGAAGCAAATCGGGCAGGTTCTGCAAAGAACCCAACTACATACTTGCAACCCAAGAAACAGGAGGTCCAACTCCTACTCAAATCGTTACTTGTTGCATTCATGTCAACTTTCTCTGCAAGTTCCTTCTTGCATCATTGCATGTGGAGTACTTACTGTCAAATAAACTTCAAAAATGATTACCAGCTAAAATTTCACACTAGACACAAAAGAAAAGAATTTAGAGGATCATTCGAACAGAATAAGCAATCAAATGGAAGTTATCCAAGTATATCCCATATAACGCAAATTAAATTGAGGGATGAATGGTGCATATGTTCTACACTTATTTCATCGACCATAAAACAGCAAACAGCCAATCCTTTAAATCATTTTCCAAGTAACTTTGAATATGAAATTCAAATTGATCAACCCAACAGTTCAAGAGCATGTATTGGCTGGAACCTGGGATCTTAAGGCCAACTAGGACAGTCGTAAGGTAATGTGATTCATTATAATCCTATGAAGTGAACAACTCAATAATCTGTTTACAAGTTTTCTAATTAGATTGCACTAAAAAGTCACCACTATTCCATTCACCACGGCATCGCTTATTACTCGCATGCATTACAACCCAGATGCATTACATCAACTCCAGCAAACCAAACAGACCATGATGATAAAGATAGATTCAACTTCTCACAAATGCCATCATGGGCTACAATCTATTACTTACAAGTCTAAAACAAACTGCAATACACCTCCACCAACACTACCAAGAACAGATTTTGAACTCCATCCATCACTCTGAAAAGCACATACATTTACACTACTATAACAGATAAGTGGAAAGGAAAGACACCTCTTTTCCGGTGGCTCCGATCACAGGTCCTCCATCTGGATGGAGCTCTTCAGAGGTACGTACTCGCCAAGGTAACCACCGAGGTGCTCGTACATCGCACCCTTATCGATCGACTGGTGGTGGAAACCCTTGCAAACATAGTAGAACACGCTCTGCACGAGCAGCCCAACGTAATTCACAGCCACCTGCGCAGCAATGAGGGCCATGCCGACGACGATCCTCGTAGCAAGGGAGAATTGGCCGCCGCCCTTAACGACAATCAGCCGGAACGTGATGCCAATGACACCGCATGAGGCAAGGTATGCGAGGACGAGGGAGGCAGCGAGGCGCAAGCGGCCACGGAGGAGATCTCGGCTCTTCTGCATGGCGGCGAAGGCAGCGAGGGGCTCGAGGACGGTGACGACGGAGGCGAGGTGCCAGAGGGCGGCGATGTAGACATGGAGGGCGAGGAATGGGAGGAGGATGACGATGAGGAGGATGGCGAAGGCGGGGCTCTGGGGGTCGAGGAGGGAGAGGAGGATGAGGAGGGAGAGGACGAGGGCGATGTGGTAGGCGGAGACGAGTGCGGCGGCTAGGGCGAAGGTGCGGACGAGGCGGGAGAAGACAGGGGGGATGGCGCGGAGGGTGGAGGCGAAGGAGGAGGAGCGAGAGGAGAGGAGGGAGGCGACGGTGAAGACGACGGCGGCAGTGGAGAGCAGGGAGAAGAGGAAGAGGAAGAGGAGGTAAAGGAGCTGGTAGAGGAGGAGGAGAGACCAGGCGGAGGAGGAGGAGGGGGAGCGGTGGAGCTGGCGGAGGAGGGGGTGGGTGAGGAGGTAGTGGCCGAGGGCGGCGGAGGAGAGGGGGAGGATTAGGGTTAGGGTTACGAGGGAGAAGGTGCGCGGGGAGGAGCGGCTGAGGGCGAGGGAGTGGCCCACGACGGCGGAGAACCCCAGGCCTCCGAGCTCCTCCGCCGAGAGATCCATGCTCAGGTGCCGCCGGTGGAGGTTGGTGGGTGGGTGGGGTGGGTGTTCCGCTTTGAAGTCAGGTGGGATTAAAAACGGGTTTGACTTATATAGTCACCCTGTTCTTGACATTTAACTGCACTGGGAATTTACCACGTGACGTGTAAAAAAAACAGGTTATCCCAATTTCCATATGAGATAATACAAGCTTGCAAAAATGGACTAGTCGAGTCGAGGGTTACCCCATCCGATCGATCTGATGGTTTTGGATGACCCACCTAGTCAGTCTACTTTTTCTTTTTATGACAGTTATATATTTTTTCTAATTTTTTTTGTAAAAGCAAAATAAATTTAAGATAATTTATGTTGAATTAGAATTTAAGTGTTTCTTATTTATCTATCACGGGATAATATTGACAATATCCAAATCTACACGAATATTTCTTTTGAATCCAAAAAAGGGGGAACACGAATATGTGCGTGCGTGCGTGCGTGCGTGCGTGCGTGCGTGCGTGGGTGCGTGGGTGCGTGGGTGCGTGGGTGCGTGTGTGCGTGTGTGCGTGTGTGCGTGTGTGCGTGTGTGCGTGTGTGCGTGTGTGCGTGTGTGCGTGTGTGCGTGTGTGCGTGTGTGCGTGTGTGCGTGTGTGCGTGTGTGTGTGTGTGTGTGTGTGTGTGTGTGTGCACTTGTGTCCTCTGTTACTTTATTTGTCAATAAGTTGAATCTAATCATGATTTTTTCAAACCACTGTTATGTTAACAGGGGCATAACTGTCCAAACACTCTCCCACCTATCCTCCATCGCACGTAGCCCCTAGCCTCTTCCTTTGTCGTCCTCATCGAGCAAGGTTTTCGGTGGTGTTGGAGCAGTATAGTTGTACCAGTAGTAGGGCATGGCTGATCCGGGAAGCAGTAGGGTTGGGGGGGTCAAGGGAGGAGACAAGGTGGCAACGAGGGTAGATCATCTCTTCATGCCCTTGAAGGATATGTTGCGATGGCAGTGGCAATCTCCAAAAGTGCAAAGCTCAGTGATGAAATTGACGGAGTCGTTGGGGATGTCCTTCCAGGCATGGTGAAGGCCGAGGATGTTGGGGTCGCAGAGGGAGTGGAGGGGATCGAGCTCCGTGAAGAGGTCGTCGACAGTCAATGGATCTTCATCAAGAATGTTGAAGGCCCTGTAGACTTTCTTGACATCACCCATGCTGAGGTCATCGTAGCGGTCGTAGCACCCCATGGCGTCCATCTCGGGGAAGGGCTCCCTCGCATCGGACACTGGAGAGAGCGACGGAGAGCACTCGTCAAGGCCATCGGACTAGAGGAAGGAGGACAGAGTAGGGCTTATTGCTTCTCCAGCTACCTCCTCTACAGGGCTTTCGACTCCATTGGCAGACTTCGACGGAGGTTGGGGGCGAAGGAGAGGGGAGGAGGAGGAGGCTAGGGGCAGAGGAGGGGGAGGAAGAGGGTGGGGCGGAGAAGGGGGAGGAGTTGGTGAAAGACCATTCAATCCTTCTTTTTTAGTCTAATTCCCCATGTATCCTCAAAGTTAACGCCCGTCTGCGTTGAGGATAGATGGCAACTAACCCGAGGGACATAAGTGATAGAACGACAAGAAATCGAGGACACAACTGATATTCCAAAAAAGGAGGGACATAACCGATATTGCAATATCTCGTAAGGGCGCAACTGATAAAAAAACTCTATATTTTAACTAAATAAAAAATATAGTACCAAGTAAATTCAATCAAATCTAATTAGTCCCAATGATCAATTAATCATACGTCAGTGAACCAACGAGCTGAACTTTTGCAATAAAAAGGCCGTAGAAGCTTATGGAAGCATGTATTTGAGATTAAAAAATAAGATCAACTCCCTCTTTGTTACATTTGATAAATGAAACTCCTAAATTGAGAAATAATGTATAGTCGGGATTTTTTTTTGTAATTTACACTTTTTTTATATGATGTGACTCCAGACTTTTTAAGTTAAAAATATTTTTTTCTATTAAATTCTATTTGAAACAAAATAACTAGCATGGGGTGTGATTGTACACTCCGTATGTCTAGCATACACATTTATTTTAATGACATTATATCGTCGACAATCAGTCCTCAGAGATCCTGATATTTAGACTACGACATACAGAGAGTTTCGTTCAGATTGATGCTGTTAACAGGCATAATTTGATCGAACGCTCTGCCAATACATGCTAACCCTAGACCAGGTCCTAGCCTCTGGTTAATCAGATACCCGTACCTCGATGCAGAATGGTCAAGCCGAGAACTGTACTCAAACCATTATCATCACTACCTTCCCATGTCGCATCGAGCCACCACCAACAGATCTTATCAACTCCTGCAGCATGAATGCACAGGCATATATTCAAAAGTCGCAAATTCAAGATGGAAACAGTCTCTTCTGAATTGAGCAAATGGGAAGAGGACTTCAACTGCAACCAGTCAGTTATCCGATTCGTGTACCCTCGAGCCACTTACTCGAAATAGCTCCACCTGCAGTAACTGATAAGAAAAAGTGGTAGAAAGTATTTTCCTTTACTGACAATATAAAAGCTAGAAAGAGGATAATCATACTAAAGAACTACACAGTCCACTTCTTTGCCAATCTGATTGTCAGTGGAATTCCTTGTAGTGGTTACCAAACTTGGTATTGTATTACAGGAGGAATGCACCATTCATCCTGTATATGATACACATTTGCAAGATCAATCCCCTAGATGAAGCTGCAGCGAAATTTCCTAAGTTTGTATCATGTCGTAAAGTAAAGCAGGTTTAAAAAGGAAAGACAATTAATAGACAACGGGCTTCAGATCATTTACGTTCCGACTGGGCAAACAAGGGATGCAGGCAGTTATATACTGTAACTTAGTGTAACAAATGCAACTTAATTTGTGTACCCATTTTATATATTAGTAGTGTTATTTTTTTCAAGAACAAGTGTTTTTCAAATCTATTTGAATGCATTCAGTAGCATGCACATTCCTCAAGCTGCCACTATAATCATAAACATCTTTTTCCCTCTAAAATAATCCAATGTACGGATTGGTACATAAATACAAGGATCTAATTCTTATTTCTTTCAACCAGTCCAATTCAGGGGTCCGTCCCCCACATGAATGTTTGATGGCATCCTATAATTTGCTGCTGGCGATTCCAACCGGTGATGCTTTTGATCGCTTCTCAACAACCCGTGATATCGCCTTCACATCCTCCTTGGAAACATATCGGGGCTTGCTCAACCACAGCCCCCCGTCGACCGCTAGAGTATACCCATTCACATATTTGCCTAAGAATCATCAAAAATGAATCAACATGAGCTCATCAAGCCTTGGTGCAGAGACTATTAATTTAAAGAGCAGAAATATAAATGCAAAAAACATAAATCTGATGAAGCAAGAGTATGAAACCTAGTCATTTCTTTCTTTTTCTAGACCAAGTTCTTCATGGGAACTTATTACTTCCATCTTTCTATTTCTCATTTTTATCGAAAAATGTAGTAAGAGCTTATTAAGTATACTGCTAGACTTCTTCCAACTGAATGTTGACTTGTGAACTATAGACGTGTGCAGAGATGATAGTAGCAAAAATGAAAATGCTAAAGTGGATGTGTGGTCATACATGAAAAGACCGGATTCGGAATCATGTGATTAGAAGGAAAGTTGGTGTCGCTTCAATAGAGGATAAGATGAGAGAAAATCCCTTAAGATGATTTGTCCAATTGCAAAGGAGGTCGGATGACGCACCTGTTAGAAGATGCGAGACTCAGGATGTTGAGCCAGCTAAGAGAGGGTGAGGAAGATCCAAGAAGTGTTGGAATGAGATTATCCGAAGGGATATTAGTTATTTGGATCTAAAATCAAGAATGGCACAAGATAGATATGAATGGAGGCAAAGAATCCACCTAGTCGACCCTACTTAATGTGGGAAAAGCCTTTGTTATTGTCGGTGGTAGATATGTAAAGAACCAAAGATTCAACTTATGCGGCGGGATTCTAGGAATTGAATTCGCAAAAAATAAAAATAAATAAAAATGATTACTTGGGTTACAACAGAAGATCCATGTATAAAGGTCAAATTTTGCAAGAATTTTCACATAATGGATGCATTTCAAGTAAAAGGTAATTCTTAAAATGATGCTTTAAGATGGCTTTGACATCAGCAAAGGCTCTACGTCTTAACTCTTTTTAAAAGTCTGTGAATTGTGAAAGCTCGTCAAGGAGAATAAAACGCAATTTGAAACTTTGAAAACAGAAAAATTAATTAAAAACGTGTCGTAGTTATTTTACACAAGTAATCATCTAATAAGCATGCATAAGAACAATCATGAAACAGCCAAATTTGGAATTGTGTTTCTCTCCCCTGGGTTATTTCCCGCCCCCATCTCTTTCCTTATAATACTACCTCCTCTTTCCTTAGGAAGAGACGTGTGAAAATAAGAGATATTTGTGAAGAGGAGAGAAAATCATCAACAGGGTCCCAGAACTAGCAAATGGTAAGTCATCCTCCAGTCGCGCCTCGTGATTATCTATTTCCTCTCTCCTTATCATCCCCTTCCTGTCCCACTGTAATGAAACCCCCTTTAATAATCTCTTTCTTATCTTGATCATCCCCTCACTCTCCCTCTATACTATTTCCTCCTTTCAGTACAACATAAAAATAAATACATAAAAACAATCAGATATGTAATTTCAGTATGAACAATCTCACAAAAAATAACAACAAAAGTGAAAACAGAAACTAAAACCATGCAACATCATGACTACTCATGGACTGAAATAAAATAACTTTTTAGAAGAAAATATAGACAAACCTGCAGCAGATGCAAGGTAGATAGCAGCCATTGCAATATCCCATTTTTCTCCTTCTTTGTACAGAGGCATAGCTTCCTTCCTGCGACTCACTATCTCCTCTGGAACAAGTTTTCTCATACCCGCAGTATCAGCAATTGGGCCAGGGGCAATGCCATTGACCCTAATTTCGTAATCAGCACCCCATTCAAGAGCCAACGACCTTGTCATGCTATCAACAGCAGCCTGTTCATATATGACTGTTAAAATTTTAAACATAGACCAACCACAGAAGCATTACAAAAAGCATACCTTAGCAGCTGACACATGAAGTTGATACCAATTCGCTGTGTAATGTAGAGTCGCACTAATATTTAAAATTAGTCCTCCAGCAGAAGGCTCTTTCCTGGTCCCCCTTTTTTCAAGTACTTCATAGCCTCATGCGACATCGTGTATGTTCCCAAAGCATCAATATCCATCACTGCAGTAGTCAGAATCAGGTGCGGTGGATTTTCAAACAATAATCTAAGTGCATATCATAAAGAGCTACATAAAAACAACGGGCAAAATACAATACTTTAAATTTTGTCAGCTGTTTATTTTTGAAACGGAAGCGATATGGGACAGCACAGCAATTTTTTTTTGAGAAACGGTGGGATGGGCTTCCTTGAGAGAGCCATCCAAAAAATATGTTAATAGTAAATAGATATTTACACCCGCCAGGAATCTAAAAGGGCCCCGGCATGTCCGAGTACATTTTCCGGATAGAACCTCGACCCCTCAAAAATCACAGTATTTCTGTTCAGCCAGATGCACCAGATCGTCGCGCAAATCTTCTGTCTTCCCAACTCTGAACCCGACCACCTCCTGCACGAATCCCAGAACCTATCTTTGTTATCGTAATCAAGGGCCGAAACCGACATTCTTTGCCACACATCGACAGAGCCAGGGCACACGAAAAATAGGTGATCCACGTCTTCCTGTGAAGACTCACATCTACTACACAGATCCGCGTTCCCAGGGAAGAGCCTCGCTCTTCTCGCCGCCGTCAACACCCGCTCCCTTCTCAAGAGCCATAGAAACACCTTTATCCTCGACGGAATCTTCCAGGACCATATCATCGCTCAATCTCTAGTCACCAAGGAATCCATATTGGGGTCATGTGCCGCCAACGAACTATATGCCTTCCGAACCGAAAAGTGATCATCCCTCCATATCCAGGAGTCCCGTCCCTCCGTTGGCCCCGCCTGATTGCACAACCGATCCTACAAACTCGAAAAATCCTCCGCCCTCCGATCTGATAATTCAACCACAAAGGTAGGCGACCAGGCGCCATTCGTCCATATCTCAGCCACACTGCTCTCCTTATCCAAAACCAGTGCGAATAACCTTGGATAAAGATCACAAAAAGCACCCCCTTCCGTCCAATTGTCTTTCCAAAATTGAAAACTACTACCATCGTCAAGCAACGGGGGCAAGTGGTCCCTAACATTCAGTAGGACCGAGCATACCCCTTTCCAGAAAGCAGATGAAGATCCCCCGCTGCATGCACAGATCGTCAAGGAGGAAGAAATACCATATATTGACCTGATCAGGGTGGAGCACAGATCCGCGCTAGGGCCCCAGATCCTGACAGCCCACTTCGCCAACAACGCCCTATTCATATCACCCACCTTCAGAACCCCCAAACCACCTTCCTTAGTCGGAGTAGAGATCGAAGACCAATCAACCAAATGCAAACCTCTGCCCCCATGCGAAGACGACTAGAAGAAACGACTCATCAGAGATTCCAACTTGGAACGGATGCCCACCAATAGGGCCCTCGTAGACATGAAGAAGACCGAAATGGCAGACAGAACCGCCCTAGTTAAAATCAAGCGTCCACCCTTAGACAGAAACACGACCTTCTAGCCGGACAGCTTTCTTTCCAGCTTCTCCACCAATGGCAACCAATCAACCTGACGCAATCTTCCCGTCAAAAGGGGCAATCCCAGATAAGTGATAGGCAGGGACCTCAATGGCGTATCGAGAACCATACCACTGACCACAACGTCAACCTCCGACATATTGAAGGGCACAAAAGCCGACTTGGCACCATTCACCCTCAGGCCCGAGAGATCCCCAAAGATATCAAGCACTGCCCTCACAGCTCTGCACTCCTCCACCCTGCCCTCCACGAAGAACAGCGTGTCATCTGCGTACTGCAGGAGAGGTAGTGACCGCCAACGCGTCTGTCGCCACAACAAACAGCAAAGGAGCCAGTGGATACCCCTGTTGCACATCTCTCTATAGCTAGAAGAATCCACCTTCCTGCTTCCCATTCACCAGAACCGACAACGAAGTGGTAGTGATGCACCTCTTCATCTAGTCTATCCATTCGCCCGGGAAACCTCGACGAACCAGGGAAGCCCAAATGAACTTCCAACACACGTTGTCATATGCCTTCAAGAAGTCGACCTTCCAGAGGAATCCCATGGTCCCCCTCCTCACCCAACCGGCCATTATTTCTGCCGCCATTACTACATCATACAAAAGGAGGTTCTGAGAGTTGCAAAGGTTTGTCTGTGGTCCTTGACATTTTCGGTGTGGTTTCTGGATTGAAGTTTAACAAGGATAATCATAGTTTGTCCCTTCGGCTTGGAGGAGGAGGATGGGTTGTGTGCAGGTTGGTTGAGGTCCCCTCGTAAGGACCTACCTTTGCGATACTTTGGTTTGCCTCTGGTTCTTGGGAGGATGCGTATGGCGAATTGGTTGCATATGAATGAGAAACATGGAGTAGAGGTTGGCGGGTTGGAGGTCTGCTTGTTTATCTTGTGGTGGTAGATTGGTAATGTTGAGATCGATTTTGTCTGTTAATCTTATTTTCTTCATGTCTTCTAGGCTTCTCCTGGTTGGTGTGCGCAAGAGGCTCGAGACCATCATAAGATGTTTTTTCTTGTCGTTTTTAGGGCGTTCAAATGGGTTACCACTGGTACGGTCTCATGTTTGAAGGATAATGGCGGCCTTAGGGTGCACCGTTTTGAGGAGATAAACAAAGCCCTAGTCAATAAGTTCATCGCTCGTATTTGGAGAAAGTGTGACAGCTTAATGTGTGTTCTTCTCCGAAAATTTTATGGTTTAGTTTGTTCACTGTCAAACTCGAGGGTTTTTGGACATGCACCCTTATAATTTTGGAGAGGGATTTGCGGCGTGGTGCCAAAGATTCTCCCTTTCTTGAAGCTGGTCATGGGAGATGGTATGGGCTTCAAGTTTTGGGTTGATGATTGGAGTGAAGGCGGGGCGTTTGGTTTGCGTTTCCCGCGATTGATGGCACTGGCAGTTGATTCGAAATATTTTATGGTAGATGACTGGGATGGATACTCGTTTTTCCCTCATTTCAAATCTGAGCTATCTGATCAAAAAATGGGCGAGCTATTGATGAAGATGCAGGAGCAGGAGAGCACTAAACGACCCACGGAGGGGCGGGATTGTTGGAGATGGTGTGATGGTTCTTTCACTATGGGGAAGGCATACAATGTCATGAAGGGCCCAATGATTTTCGATCATAGTGTGCATAGCCGACTGTAGAAGAACCAAGAGGTGGAAAATTCCAGTGCACGTGAAGGTATTTATGTGGCTATTTAGGAAGGGGAGATTGTTGACGGGCAAAAGACTTGTATGGTTTATTCAGACGATTGACCCGACTTGATGTCGATGTCAGGAGGATGCTGAGAGTGTGGATCACCTTTTCTTCATGTGTAGGAGTTACGTGGATGCATGGGAGTTATTTGAAAATACCATGGTCTCAGCTGATGGGGTCTCAAGGTTCTAGGAGTCCATTGGTGCATATTGACATGGTACTAAGAAGGAGCATGCGAGTAGTGTGGCACTGATTTGGGTAGTTTGGATGGCCAAAAATGGGTATCTTTCGTCAAGATGGGGTTTGGGTGGCCAGAAATGGGTATCTTTCATCAAGATCGTTTTTATGGTGAAAATGTGGTAGTGCATGCTAGGGCTAGTAAAGAGTCGGAGTGTGTAAAGTGTGCTTTCTATTTCCCTTGTAATCATCCTGTAATTAATTTTCGATGACTAAATAATGAAGTTTTTGGGTATACACCTATATGGTGGAGGTCCTTTCTTTTAAAAAAATGCTTCAAAAGGGTCTCAGAGGTACTGGAGAGCAAGAGCCTTGTCCGATCGACATCATATAACTCCTCTTTGCCAAGAGGAGTGAGAGGGGTTTAGTTACCATGCTGATTTATAAGATGGCATTGTTCTAACAGGTGATGTTGAGCAAGGGAATAATGAGGAAAAGAAGTTGCTCGTTGATCACTTCGTGGTCAAGAATATGAGCCATTGAAGTATTTCCCGAGGTTAGCGTTATTCTGCAGCAGGAGAGGATGTGTTTTGTTTCAGAGAAAGTATGTGGTTTATCTAATACCGGAGGCTAGCATGTTAAGAGCCAATCATCTCAAGTACCTATGGATCCCAAGGTTCAATTGTATAAATACAAGCTAGTTGATGATGTATAGTAATGTAAACAACTGCAAAGCTTCTCTACCTTACCATTACTAAATCGTATGTTTCCCTAATAGTGGAAATGTTCGACCAGTTTATAACAAGCTATCACAAGCTTATGGAATGACCATTATGGTAACAAGACACATCAAGACAGCCCTATAGAAGGGGCTCTTATCACTACAGTTCCATCTCTATACATTACGGCATATTGTGATGCTGATTGCATTGAATACCTGGCAGATCGGAAATCTTACGTTGATTTTTATACATGCCTAGGAGGAAATCTGATTGCATAGAGAAACAAGAAACAAGTAGTAGACTCTTGCTCTAGTACTTGTTTTAATACATGGCATTGACTCACGCATGAGATTTGCAATTGATCCATGTAGTTCTTACAGGTCTTCACAAATCTAATAGAGTAATGGAGCAAAAGTGCAACAATGTTGTGGCTGTGTATAGAAAACAATCTTATATTTCACAAGCGCACCAATTATGTAGAAGCCAAGTACTACCTCATTAGAGACCTCATCCAAAGAGGCTATTTCCAGATGTTAGGTGTTTCTTCTAAATATCAGACAGCATAAATGTTCACTAAAGCATGCCCAAGAGTTATTTTCAAGTGTTAATGAGACAAGCTGCGCATCAAGGAAATCTATATACCAGCTTGAGGGAGAGTATTGGTGTAAACATTAGTATTAGGGTTTTAAGTCCCCCTCGAAGGTATTTATGTATTTTTCTTTTAATTGTTTTAACCCTAACCATAGCTCCATCTATATAATGAAGCATGCGACACTATTCTGTATATCGTGCACTACATAGTGCTGTTTCATTTTTTTTCCAGTTGACAAGAAACAAAAATTGTGCTTTAAGCAAACATAAGAATAACAAGTATCAGGTGCATTAGGTAAGCGGTAGTTAAATTACCAGTTCTAAAGGCATTTGGAGATAGATCTTCAGGTGATGCAAGAAAATTTCCAGCTGCTCCGTTTACAAGAATATCAATCCTTCCAAAATGCTTAAATGTTGTCTCCAAAACCTTTATCGCATCTTCTCTCTTGCGCACATCCCCATCGATTCCAATAGCCTGTAATCACCCAAATCATAGCTTGCATGGCAACCTCTATTAAAAAGTAATCAACTGTATTCAAAAGTAATCAGCAATAAAGAAACATGTCCATGGTTTTGTTCTAGTCTGGTCAAACATTTTGAGATGATTATATTTTATTGTCTCTTTTCTTAAAATAAATGTATCTTGATCCTCAAACACCATGGAGAGCCAAAAACAATTATCCAGATCATTAACCTGTTTTCTTGAAGTACTCTGGCAACAGAAATTGCTTTTTAAATTCGAAAATCCTTATTTACTAAAAATCTTAAATCAATGTTATATCTAATGCATACAGTGAGTTATGGCTTGTGCAAGGAGACTGAAATATCTTTACTTCGATAAGCCAATTTTCATAACCACCTCAAATAAAAAATGAAGATTCCTAAACTCAATCTTCAAAATTAAGTCTTGAACTTCATCAACTAATGGATGTGCCATGATGTGCAAGTTATGAAACTTACACAACAATGTTATAATTTGAGGTTTCAGGCCTTAAATACAATAGAAAAGTCATCACGATATGCAGATCTTGGCACCTAATTCTCAAGCCTCAAAATTTAAAATGGTGGGATGCCTTCATCTACCAAAATTCTGGTCACAACAACAAAAAGCACTTTCCCACGTCAAAATTATTGTCATTGTTTAAAATTTCAACAATAATTTAAATAAATCCCAAGAAATTTACATGAATTTGCTGAAAAAATAGTAATATCAATCAAAATATTGAATATTTGCCATTTCAATTGTTTGGACATATGCAAAGAAAGACGTTAGTGTTCTGGTTCAAGGTGTGACACAGCCATATGATTGGTCGAGAAAGATATCAGAATTGTCGGAAGGAGACTATTAAGAAGGATGCAACTTTCTTACAACCCAAATTCTGTTAAGGATACAACTTTATTACAATCCAAATTCAATATCTCGATAATATAACCGAACTCGATCTATTTAAAGTAAAAAAACCACTTAACTGGTCTACTAAGTTCTGAGATAAAGGAGTTATCTGAACCCACTAATAACAAGTTTATTAGTTCAAAAATCCATATTAACCACCTCATTTAAAGTGGGAAAATACTTGATGGTAATTTTTTGTTGTTGACATTCATAGGATCCCCTATGGATCTTAGCAGGGTTCCTCTTCAAAACTGTAAAAAAACAAAGACAATCAAACGGTGGGCTTTATTTCAACACAGTGCATACCTACAAGTACAAAACTGCTGCTTGAGCTTCCATTAATGAATGTAGAAAACAATAGCAAGATTAGAACTAGATCACAACTAGGGACGCAAACAGGATACGGATATCCATCTCCGATCCGCCGTCGTGTCTGTTTTATATAGATTTCGATAACCGTATCCATATCTATCATGGATATTACTTTGACATCTGCGAATATCTGTATCCGAATATCGGTTTACATATATAAATAAGTTTTAGATTTATTTTTAACCATATATAACATAATTTTATATTTTCCTTCACAATATTTGATATAATTAGTATAATATAAGTACAAGTACAATTATATCTTGTGTATCCTATCCAGTACACACATATATAAGCTAATCTATAGAATATTTTCAATTTTATTTGTATGGGATCATCATCCATTTCACATCCGTATCCATTTTGTAGATATATGGTTACATAATTTTCACATCCATTCAATATCTCCCTATCCAACCGTTCTGCATCCTTAGTCATAACCCACGTCATGATATGCTGCTGCAAAAATCGACGACCATCTCCACCAAGATGCCAACTTTCACCCAAAAAAGACAAACTTGGAATCGAAAAGAACCACCAACAAGAAAGAGAGAATTCGCACCCTAATCCCCCGGGCTACCAAGGCGGCGACGGCGGCATCGAGGACGGGCTTGCGGCGGCCCATGACGGCGACGGCGGCGCCATGGAGCCCGTACTGGACAGCTATCTCGAAACATATGCCAGAGCCGCCGCCGGTGATCACCGCCACCTTCCCCTTCAGTATGTCCGCCCTGAACGGAGACTCCACCATTCTCTCTCGCTCGCTCGTTCGTTCAAGAAGTGGTGTATGTGAAAAGATGTGGACGGATGGCATTAAATTGGATGAAAAGGTCTCATTATGGTTTGCAATTGCGATTTGAACTCTTTATTTTCATACTGCCATTTGACCACCTCGTCCTTCTTTATCTTTGTTGGATTTGTGGCATATAGATTCCTGTATTTATTTATTTATAAGTGGGTTTTATACAAGTGAAGAAAAAAATCAATATCATTTGATAGTGTGTCAGGTGATTGATATTCACGTTTAATTTTTGCTTCATTGTGTTCACGAGATGCAAAAAAAAAACCTTTTTTCCCGAATTTTCTAGTGAATATACTAACAGAAGTAAAGAAAATGCAAATTAGAGAGAAAATGATCTCTTAAGAAATTAACAAACTCCTCGGGAAGAAGTCGGAACAGTTCCACTTATTTTAAATCGTGGTGTCTTGGGGAGGCGTTAGAGATCTCGTGATGGAAAAAGTACTTTAATGGTAAGGGCAAAACAACCAAAGATTCCCATCTTATTATAGCTTCAGATATAGTACATGAATTTTTTTTCCACGAGAGACATAAAATGGCAAATAGATCATCAAAATTGATAAACCATGCATCAAGACATACGCGAAAAAGCCATTTAACAAATGGTTTGTCGGTTGAGGATGTAACTGGACAAACCATTTGTTTATTTATATTTTATACAAGAGATGAATGATCATACCAGACAATTGGCCATTAGCATGTTCACCAGAAAATGGTAAGTCATTCACCAAAGTGGCAATTCCTTGATATTTTACCTATCAATCAACCCCAAGCACTCCCCCCCCCCCAAACTAAACCCCACTCCTCACTATAAAAAAACCTATCATCCCATATTCACTCATTTATTCATCAACCTTCCCTCGCTTCTCTTCACCCTCTCTATTGTTTCTTGATCGTCTCTTCAGTCATCTCAAAGAGGTGTGTTTTTCCTTTTTTATTTCTTCATATTATGTAAACAAGAAAATGTGTTACGAATAATTATCTTTAAATTTCAATTTTGCATCTTGTTACTTTTTTGCATAAATTGATGATTTTTTATAAGATGGTATCGCGTGGTTCGGATAATCACATTGATGTAGCTTCAAAAAATATCACATGGAAACTAAGAAAAGTATAGCTATGCTATTGTCAAAATGACCTTAAAATAAAGAAAAAAGTGGGTCTAAATGGCCAAAATAATCTCGAAATAAAGGGAAAATATAGCTAAGCTAAAGCCATGAGAAAAGGAAAGGTAAAACAAAGTGATGAGATACCTTCAATAAAATATATCCCAACCTAGAAGGAGATAAGCTTGAAACAGTTGGGGTGCTTCGACCCTCCTCTCTTAAATCTCCTAGTTTTTATTGACTTGTAATAAGCCTCCAAATCAAGCTCATTTCACATGTTCAGACAATCTCCATTGATTTACTCAACTAACTTTCTTTATCAACAATTTCTAGTGACTTTTGAGGCTCCATAGAAACTCTAGTAGACAATTAAGTTAAAACTCTAGTAGATAATTTCTAGTCATTTGTTTTACTTCTTTAAACTTTTCACAAAAAATTTCTGTTCAGGATTCATAAAATGAACCGTTAACTTTTTCAACACATTGATTTCCACATTCTTCACTCAATTATTGACAGAAAAGATGTAGAGTTCTATTCGATTGTGCAATCAACTCCAAAGCTCTTTAAGTTCTCACATCGCAATCTAAGTTCACTTAAACAATGCACCGAGTTTCAAACAGGATTTTAGATCTCCAAATACTTCAAAATGAACAGCCTTTCAAATTCACAGGCCCGGCAATATTCTTACTTACATCAACTTTGTCAATTTAAGTACAAAAGGCCGAGATGCAACGAAAAACTCTTATTCGGAACCTATTCTTACAGTCTCTCAGAACATAGATCATATATCTATATAGAGATGACAAACATTGTCAAAAGAGATTGAATGAAGAGATGAAGAGAAAGCAGGTAAATTTTGCTCAGGCGGCAACCAGAGCTTCGTCAAGGGCGATAACACCTGGGAGCTCCTTGCCTTCCAGCAACTCCAGACTGGCACCACCACCGGTAGAGATGTGGCTCATCTTCTCGGCAACACCCACCTTCTCCACAGCCGCAACGGAGTCACCACCACCAATGATGGTGACCACATCCTTCGAACTAAGCTCTGCGAGCTTGTTTGCAATCGCCTGCCAACAAGAAGAAAGCCATTTTAGGAAATTAAAAATATGCTAAAGATCGTCAAGCATTCTCACATTTAAAACCCATATTTTATATTGAATTTTTCAAGTCACCCGGAGATAAACTAAGAGATAACAAAGCTATAATAATAACCTCTGTTCCAACTGCGAATTTCTCGAACTCAAACACACCCATAGGACCATTCCAGATAACAGTCTTCGTTGTATCGAGTGCTTCATTGAAAGTTTTAATCGAGTCAGGTCCAATATCTAGCCCCATCCAACCATCTGGAATGGCAGATGCAGGAACAATCTGCAATAACAAAGCTTCGTCAATGTTCACTGAAACTTATCTAAAAATTTTAGAACATAAATCATTACTGAAATAAAGTTGTATTGACTAAGCCTATCTCATAGCAATAAACAGACGGAAGAAGCGAGGGCATTATATAAACCTGGCTGTTTGCATCTGCAGCGAATTTGTCAGCAATAACCACGTCTGTGGGAAGCAAAAGCTGGACTCCCTTAGCTTTAGCCTTAGCCAGGAGTGATGTGGCAAGGTCAAGTTTATCTTCCTCCACCAATGACGAACCAACCGATAAGCCCTGTGCTTTGTAGAAGGTGAAAATCATTCCTCCACCAAGAAGAAGAATGTCGACTTTCTCCAACAGAGATTCGATCACTCCAATTTTCGATGAGACCTTAGAGCCCCCCACAATGGCGGCAAACGGCCTCTTGGGCTCTGAAACAGCTCCCACGAGATAATCAAGCTCCTGATAAAAGAAGATACATGTCATTACCTGAATATAAACTATCCTAGAAACTATCATCAACCAACAGTTGCATGATGCACAACCTTCTGAAGGAGGAAACCAGCAACAGAAGGCCTCAAAAACTTTGTGACACCCTCGGTAGACGCATGTGCTCTGTGCGCAGTTCCAAATGCATCATTTACATACAAGTCCGCAACAGATGCAAGCTTCTGTGCAAATTCTGGCTCATTTTTCTCCTCCTCTTTGTAGAATCTCACATTCTCCAGGAGAAGCACTCCTCCTTCGGGAAGGGCAGCGACCAATTTCTCGACATCAGGACCAATGCAATCATCAGCTTTTTGAACCTATTTTTCATGAAAGTATTCAGAAATTATAGATTCACAATCGGACAGCATGCTCTAGACTAAACTGAGCCCCGCTAGAGAAGAGAACTGAGTCTTTACCGTGATGCCAAGAAGCTCAGATAGCCTAGGCACCAGAGGGCTTAAGCTGTACTTTGGTGTTACTCCCTTCGGACGTCCCTATATCCACAAAATATTAAGGAATAAATTATTTGAAACCACAATATTTAATATCGGCATGAAAAATATTAGGCTACCCATCAATACTTATAATCGAAAATCTTCCTGGGATGAAGGAAGGAAGAAAGACACGTATATGAGTATGCATCTACTGAAGCTCATTTGCAATCAGATTCACAATTTATATTTTCTCGCAGATTTTAACCAACAGGTTGTGAGATGCTGCTACGAATATCCAAAAGCAATTTGAGTATATTCTCCAACGAAGACCTTGATTTGACTTCAAACTAAAAATACTCCAAAATCATCTGATTTGTATAAATTTATTGGAAATCCTATCATCACAGGTCACTGATCTACAAAATATGAGGAATATGAGTTTGACAACCCATTAGGTTAATCATCAATATATCCAACATTTCCATCCTTTTCTATAGGCATCATCATCACTCAGATGAACTGCCACAGCAAGTCAGCATCCCCCAAGAAGCACTCCTTATTCAAACCTCATAGATTACAAATAAAAATAAAAGTTGATCCGTTTTTTTTTGTAATCAATCCAATCAAACTTAATTTTTACTTGCATCCCAATTATCGAACACCAAATCAACTTTCCAAATCAACCTCCAACCACAAGGTTACTCCAATCCTCTCTCCAAACTTTGATTGGATTCCTTGGCAATCAAAAAAGGATACGAATCCAAACAACATAAGAATCTACACATAAAAGCCAGAAGTATAAATGTAATATGAACTTAGGAACTATTTGATGCATTCTTACACTAAAACCGGATCAAACCAAGTACGTATAAAAGAACACGACTTTGTAACATATGACAACAAATGAGATCAAACCAACAGTGACCGATATAATAATCTGTCTAAACAATTGCAGAAAAAGAAGCAAGCTTCGCAGAACCACAACATGCAACCAAAAAGCAACAATCTTTATCCAAAAAAAAGCCGATTTTGAGGATTACCAAGTGGCTGGAGAGGATCACTTTGGCGCCATTCTTGATCAAGTACTGGATCGTGGGGATCGCGGCCCTGATCCTGGTGTCGTCAGTGATGTTGAGGTCGCCGTCAAGGGGCACGTTGAGGTCGGCCCTCACGAACACCTTCTTCCCCTTGAGTTCCGCCGCCGTGAGGTCCCCGACGCTCCTCTTCGCCATTGCCGCCACTCCCCTCGGGCCCTTCCGGGCGGCGCCGGCAGCCGCCCGGACACTCTCAGCCACGCGCAGGGCGAGGGAGCCGTCAGCGGCAGCTCCGGCGAAGCCAAGGCGGCGGATAGGGGTCTTCAAGGAGAGGGAGGCGGTGGCGGCGGCTGCGGCTACGCGGCGGCGGGAGGATGAAGGGAGGAGAGAGAGGGCCGAGGAGGACGCGGCGGAGGCCATCTTAGAGAGAGAAGGTGTGTGATTGGAGGTGAGAGAGAGTGGTGGTGATAATATTGATGTGATGATATATTGATATGGTGGTCTCTCAATCTTTCAATAAAAAAAACTACCATTAAATTTCCCTATCTAGAAAAGAGGATTAATGTTTGTGTGGAGGAGAGAGAAGGGAGGGTTTGAATGGCTTCAAGTTCCTTATCTTTGATGAGAGGTTGAGGAGCTAAACGGATGTCACACAAGGAGATATTTGCATTCATACCCATGATACATTTTCGAATCACACATTGGTCCTGGGAAGGAAAGATGAGAACATCGTCACCCTTCGCTTGAATTCAATTCAGATCGCTACTCTGGAGTAACCCATCAACCAAACAAGTCCTGGTATGTATTATTGTCAATCTACATCAAGTGGTACATTTTGCCTTTGATTGTCAAACTTTGATTAGTCCCATTGTTATTGTGAATGCGAAGAATTAAGGGCATGTTCGGTTGGAGAATAGGCCCTGGAATAAGGGGTCAATTCTCCTCCCGACATGGTTCTCAGTGGGACGACTATTCCTCATTATTCCATCTCATTTCACCCTTATTCCTATCTTTATTTCACCTTATTTACCCTTATTTCACCTTATTCTCCTTATTCATATCCTCAAGTCGAACAGAGAATAGACCCTTATTCTCCTTATTCTCCATCCTTATTCCTGCTTATTCCCGAACCGAACGCACCCTAAAAGAAGGTGATGATGAGAAGGACAATTGCATCAATGGATGGTGAGAGGGATCCTGCTCTTCATATGGTTGCATCATCGGTCGTGGCCATGACATGTAAGCGGTTGTAGTCGGAGGTTGCACATACATCATCGGCCGATATCATCCAGACATCCTCGTCCGCTTTCATTATCTTTTTAATCCAGGCGAGCGACAAGCTGTGGTTCTTGAAATCAGTGGTTTGCTTGATCTCGAGTATCTGATCAGACCAGAATGCCTGGAGTTGTTGTTGTTGATGCTGCTGTTGTTACTGGTGAAACTGCTGAAACTGCCGGTATGTGAGTTGGTGTTGCCCAGGAAGCTGTGATGGGGATGTGGGGAAAGCAGCAGTTGGTTGTGTAGGAGGAGGAGCCGATCCAAGGACTGCTGGAGCATCGCTAGCTACCGCACAAGGTTGATAAGAAGAAACAGTGTACGTTATATGAGCAGCATCCCCAGCCTGTTGATTCTGCGGCCGATTTATCCATTGATCTCACATGATGTGTTAAATTGTTGTCAGCTGTAAATCAAATTAGAAAATAGCCATCAAACACAGGTGACATTAAAACCCACAAAGATTAAGCTAAGATAACTGCAGTAGTAAGTTTTCGTGTTCTGAAACCTAGCGAATGATGAATTTATAAATTTAAAATGTTAATTACCAAAAAAATCAGAAAAGACAAGAAGCTAAAATAATTCATGATTTCAAACAGGATCTAGCACAAAACAATTCATTTAAGTGCTTTATCCATGAAGAACATCTAATCTTCATTTAAGTGCTTTATCCATGAAGAACACCTAATCTTTCTTTTAAATGCTTGATATTTAGAATCCTATACAACATTAAGCAACTTCTAGTCTGCACTGAAGCTATAACTTTCTGCAACTTTTTTCCTTGACCCTGATGAGGTTACCCATTTAGCCTTTTTTGTTCTTTTATTCTCTAATCTTTGTTTCTTGCATTCTCTTTAGATGTTTAATGTCTAGTTGTTCTTCTCTTTAACTTTTTCATTCTCTAAGATATTTTCAAATCACAATCCTATTCACAATTCTGCTATTGCTTCTTATCCCTATAATGATGATTGGATTTGTCTTGTTCAAATAGAGCATTGAGTTAAAACAGGGCATCGGATTCAAAAAACATTATATATATATATATATATATATATATATATATGCTACTAACTATTCATTCTAATTATCAAGAGAGCCTCACCATTTATTTGTTTTTTGTAATTTTATAGGATGAATTGGATAATTTTGCACGATTCATGGGAGATAGTTCCCATTTACCCGCTAATTATCATGTAAGAGTTTACTTTTAGTTTTCAAATAAAATTATTTTTTAATGCAATTATATCATCATATTAATACTCGTTTACTTGTAGTTTTGAAAATACTATCATGATTCACGCTAATTACTTTTTTTTTCAATATCGGAGGTTCCTGATTTATTGAATGAACCATCTACAAACTATTCTAACAAAATGAGCATTTTGAATTTTCTCTAAAACATCAGAATTTCACTATTTATATTTACGACTTCTCATGTTATGCTATTTTTAACAATGTCGATGTTTTCATTCTACTGTAACAATATTTAGATAACATTTGATTGTCTTTTATCTTTAGGTGATTTAATAATCAGTGATCTTTGTTTGGAGATTCATAAATGATATTGTAACGAAACAGTCAATGACACATATATATTATTAGTTAATGTATGTAATTATAGCCAACAAATAAATGATAATATTAATTTATATAATGATAAATAAATCATATAATCTATTTTAATGATAAATTATTTATTGACATTGCCGCAAATAGAGACAGAAAAAGCGGTGTTAAATATAAAAAAGAGAAATAATAAGCTGTATATAGTGTCACATCAAATCATTGATATATTCAAATGACACCAATTTTTATTTGCTGCTAAATTTAATATCATGATGATTTTTATTCATTGATGTTTCAAATTTCTCAACAGTTACTAATTGTTGCTAAAAATCTAACAACAGCTTCTATATCAATGATTCTTACAGTGAATCATAAATTTATCTCGAGATGATTTAGTGACGTTTTATTCGTTGCATTCTCAGAAAAAAATCGTCACTATAAATCTTAATTATTGTAATGCGACTAATTTTATACGTAGATGAAATACTACCTTTAAATCTCGAGTAGAAACCTATATGACTGCGAACTTAATTACTTCGACTGAACGAGGCGTAGCACTTGATGTTATATGTAATATTCCGTCATCTAGGTAGAGTTTGGTAAAAAAAATTATCCAAGAAGATCTTATCCCAAAAATGTACATCATGCATGCGTGGATTTACGTGTTGCTCGGCTTCCCTTCCACGGCACGATCGTCGCCCTACTCACAGGTGTCCCCGCTGCATCCACCATTTGTCACCTCGTCCTCTTCCCACATCTGACGCACCACTGCCTGTGATCTCATATAAACAAGCAGAAGCAAATCCATCCTGTCGTGAAAAACTCTCGAGAGGGGAGAGCAAATGGGGGGACGAAGGACAGCTGAGCTCATCTTCTTCCTCGTCCTGTTGCTGGCACCCTGTACGTATGATTAATAGTACCACACTCCCTTCCCTATTTATCTGAATACCACGACTAAAATCTACGTATATTTGATTTCTATGCACGTGCAGGTCGTGAGATGGGGGTGGAGGGGAAGATATGCCACCAAGGGAGCAGGGGCTTCAAAGGGCTGTGCTTCAGCGACCGGAACTGCGCTCAGGTGTGCATCGCCGAGGGCTTCCGCAGCGGCAACTGCCACGGGTTCCGCCGGAGATGCGTCTGCCAGAAGCTGTGTTAGTTATATATATAGCACACCTGCTGATGTTCATGTGTAGCTCGAGGAAGGTCACGGATTGATCGTGTATACATACTCGTATGTGTTATATATACGTACGTTCTTTGGTTTGAGGATGCGGGGGAGTGAGTAATCGGTGGTTTGCCAGGTGAATAAAATGGGTTCGGTTTGGCTTAAATTCTTGAGGTCACCGACCGGCTAATAAGGGTCCAATAAGATGATCTATTTAATAATTCATCTTATTCAGATTCGGTTCGATTCAGGTAAAATGGGTTCGACTCGATAAAATGAAAATCGTATTCAGATTCGGTTCGACTCGGGTAAGGTTCGGTTCATTTAGCATACTTTCATATTCGAATTTGGTTCGGCTCGATAAAATGAAAGTCGTATTCAGATTCGGTTCGATTCAGGTAAGGTTCGTAAAGGTTCGGTTCGGCCTGACTCCTTACAAGTTCTATCTTAGAATAAACATTGGCTAATGCTCAATATATAGGTTTTTTTTTTGCATTGGTTAATGTTTTTTTATTACAATATTTCAATCCATTTTCCCTTAAATGTGTATGGATCATCTGATTTTAATAACATAACAATTATGATAATACATCATGATTGAGAAATTTGGTGGTAGATGTTATGTATTAAAGTAGCATGATATAAACAACAAGCATACATATAGAAGTTTTAGGATATGAAATTATATTAGTTCTTCATAGAAGAAGATCGGTTAATGACCATGAGCGATCTTGCTTTCTTACAAGAGCAAAAGTAGAAAACAAATTGTAAGGTGTAATCTTGCATTAAGAAGTAATCTTGCATTGGCAAAAATTGTTCATATAATTCATGAGATATGAATCTTTACCTATAAGAGAATCAAATATAATCATTATCAGGATATAAAATATGGACAACATGAGGAGACGGTCGTAAGAAAATGCTATCATACGTGTGATTGTCAAGATTGTGTATATTCATCATGATAAAAAATTCTTGAGCATGTATTGATGGTTGTACACAAGGTATGTCGACATATCATCCATGAAAGGACGAGTTCATCACTTATATACAATCATTATGTACAAATTTCCAAATTAAACAAATAATGATGTCTAGATTTCAGAACAATGCATACCACATTCACGAATCACACAACACAGATGGATGAGGAATGAACTCACGGATCAGACAACACGTATGGATGAGGAAGGGACACCGCTGAATACATATGATGTCATTCGTATAGGTCAAAATGTACCATACATGCATTTACACTACCGTTATTCTTAGCAGTTTTGACGGAAATATCTTCAAAAAAGGATCGTACAAAGGATGTTTTTCTTCCCGTTCTTTTTCTACCTTTATCCTGCATATTCTTCATTTGAATTTATTGAATTTATTTCGACACGTTCATCTCTTATTTCAACCAATTCATCCTTGGTCTGAGCATCATCCATCTCAATCCTCTCCAATAATAAATCAATAGAATGTTGGGAGGATAGTGTAGAAGCTATTTTCTAAAAAAATAGATAATATAAATAAGAGAGGATTATATTGTTAAATAACATCCACTACACAATAAATATATTTTTTTCTAACAATCACTTCAAATTAACATTTTCAAATTAACATTTTAACATGCTCAGCAAATTGACTTCAACATATAACATGGAACACATTATAGATGGATCCACTAGTCAACTTAAAAAATTATATAATTTCAAGCTATAACGCACGTACAAAATCAATTATATCAATCTTGAACATAGATTTACAATCATTCCAAATTGAAAATTCAATACTACTTATTTGCCCATTTAAAAGCTAGTAATAGCATCAAACCATAATGGGTTACCGTAACTGATGTGCAGAGGAGCTACGATGAAGAGAGATTTGGGAGGCGAGAACCGTGCACGATACAGTTATGCGGGGACCTGCGACAAAGAGGGAGCTGGGGGACATGAGTCGCGAGATTATATAATCGTGCGAAGGAGCTAGGGAGGACGTGAACATGGATGGTCGAGTCGAGCTGCGGCGGTCCTACAAGGGAGTTGCGGCGAGAAGAGAGTTGGGGAGGCCCCAGAGGGAGAACCATGCGAGTGAGATGTGACAAGAAAGGAGTTGAGGAACGACCGGGGGGGGGGGGGGGGGGTGTGATTGGTGAGAGCCATGCGAGTGAGAGGGGAGGAGGGTCGAGAGGGCTTCGTTAGTATGTATGTATGCATGTATGTATGTGTATATATCAAACTTCTAACGAACTGAACCCAAGTGAACCTATGTTTCTGAGGTATGTTTCGATTATTTAATCGAGCTCAAACTCGTGTTTAGGTTCGGTTCTTTATTTTCGCATTTTGAATCAAAATTTTAATGAGCTGAATCATAACGAATGTCGAACCTGAGAATTATTTGATGATCCTCGACATGTACATGTAAGGTTCACGCTCTTCTCTTACAACAAACCCATGGAAAGTATTTCCTTCCATCTTCATTGCCACTTTAATAATTTTTACAGTCTCCTATCCTTGTTCCTCATTTGTATCGAAAAATATGTATGACTGTAAATCTTTAATACCCGTAGTCCTTATGATGTTTGTTACTCATCATTATTCTATCACAAGCACATGCAACTTCAGTTATCTTTTTTCATTCTTCATACTCTCATTCTGAAAAAATATTAAATGAATCGACTCGACTCGAACCCAAGCACATGATAGTAAAAATATCAAATGGACCGATTCGACTCAAACCCGAGCACATGATAGTAGGGTTGTGATGCCAGTTAAGGCACGTCTCTGTCTCTCATCTAATATGGCATGAAAAAGAACCATCTTCTGTCCCCTTTTTTATGGCATTTGCAATTATAATTACCATTTTCTATATAAAAAATGTTCTAATAGGGTTGCTAATAGGATCAAACTGTATCAAACGAATCAATGTTTGGATCACCAATTCATTGATGATGTTAACCATCTGGGTTTGGTTCTTTAACATACCACTTCCAATACTAAGTTACATCATGCATATTTCAACTAGAATATTTAAAATTGTCGACCTTTTTTTATTAACATAACAATGTAGCAAATGTAAGATATGGTTATCTAACAATTGTATATTGTAAGACGTTTGTTTGAACCTCCCCTATGCCGTCATCGACCTCCCTGCCCTCCCCTACGTCGTCGTCGTCTTGCACCTCCTCTTGAACCTCTGCCTACCCATGGTCTCCCCAACCTCCTCATCTTGCCCTGCCCCCAGCCACCTCCCGTAGGCTATCACTCACCTCCTCAGCCTTCAAAATGATATATTGTGCGTTTTTAGGTGATTTTTCTTTATTTAGTTATGAATTTTTGAAGTTTTAAGGTATTTTGAATTTTTAATGGATTTTAATATTCAATTTTTATTTTATTTTTACTTTGTTATGTAAAACATAGTGAAATATGCTAAAGTTAGTTTTTGTAGGATTTTTAACAGTGCGTTTCGATTTTTATGAATTTTTAGAATTTGTTATAACTTTTTATATTTTAAAGAATTATTAAAAATAGTAAATGTTTTCATTTTTAAAATGATTTTATATCGTATATAGTATGATACTATGCATTTATACGTATTATTACTACATTTTAATTGATAGTATTTTTATTTATTATGTATTATAATATATATATAGTATTTATATACAGTAGTAGGAGTATAAATTTGATAATCTGGAAAATGGGGAGATGCGTGTGTAATTATGCAGAAGCTAAGGGACGTGCTCGCATAATTCTCAATACTGCACTGGCCTTCACGTGATCAACCTGTAAGTGGAACTGTAAGCAATAATGTGAAGCATGAGGGGCCTCATCGCAAAAATTTCCTTGGTTAAGCAGTTGGTTGGTGGTGAGATCTTGAGCGTCGAATAACTTGGATCAGCGGTGGATGTATCAGAAGTTCTTCCCCAATTTCATCGCAGGCGGATCTGATCGGAGAATCTCTTCCTGCTAAAGCGATGCTCTGATGAACGGCTCGATCGCTCAGATGGGTGAAGGCTTTCGTCGACAGATTGGCACCTCCCGTCCCTCCCCAATCTAAACCCCCGCTTAGACCTCCGCCATCCCCAACCTCCACAACCTCATCCCCTCCCGACCTCCTCCGCCTCTGCCCACTCCACCTCCTCCTCTCCTTGTTCCTCTGGCGCTACCCACTCCACATCCACCTCTCACCTTGCCCCACACCCAACCATCTCCTCCAGGCCGCCTCCCATGTCCCCAACCTCTGCCCCTCCCCGATCTACACCCCCTAATGGGCTTCTACCCACCTGACCTCCCAAACCTCAGCCCCTCCCCGACCACCTCAGCCTCTGCCCACTCCACCTCCTCCCCTCACCTTGTTCCACTCCCAATCGCCTCCTCCAGGCCGCGGGAATCTCTAGTTCGGGATGTTGCAGATCCTTCTCAAAGCCCGTCGGAAACCCCTCTCCACTCCCGTCCTCCGGTCGCCGGATCCCCATTTTGCGCCATTGTTCGCGGCCTTTTCCACCTCCGAAGCTCCATCGCCGCCTCCAGGCCAAGGTCTCGTCTCTCTCTCTCTCTCTCTCCCCCTCTCTCACGTTCAAGATGCCATCTTTAGGGTTTTTTTGCTGCCGAAATCAGCTTATTAATGCCGATGTTCTGTTGTGATTCAGGGAAGGAGGATAGGGGGATATGGTCCAAGTTGCTTCTCTTCGTGCCGGGAGCGGCGGCTTTCGGCCTCGGGACGTGGCAGATCACGAGAAGGCAGGAAAAGGTTCGTCTTCTGGGCCCTTTGTTACATAATTGCTGTTCTTTTTAAAATAGAACGTGTTAGTAAAGCTGCTAATCGAGCCAAACCATGTCAAAGGAACCTATGCTGGAGTTTAATTCGTTAAGATTGAAGAGCGGCATATATCAGCTAGTTTTGATATTGAAACGTTTGGGTTTGTTTGACGACTTTAAATAACAATCAAACATATTGCAACAAGCATATCAGAAATTGATTTGAGTTTGATAAGTGATCTAATCAAAGTCAACATATCGATCCAGAGCTCGTCGGATCAAAGCTTTGCAGTATGCTGGGTGATTTGTCTAGTAGCCAGGGATGCTCTAATTTTTGAAGGAGAGACACATTGCGTAGGAAATGTAGTAGCCCAAAGTCAGGGAAGATATGCATGCGATTAACTAATACTTAACAACAGGTGTTTTATGGGTAACCATCTACTAAGGTTGGGCCACCATCTTTTGTAAAGAACTATTCCCCCAGGGTTACCGAAAGGGTTCGTGGGTTATGAAAAATGATTAGATTCTTGTTTTAACCATTATTTTTAAATAAGGCCGGTAATATGTGGATATTTTACGATTGAATTCATTGGTTGCTGTTTAACTTTTGACCGTGTCTTTTCACCATACAGATAGAAATGTTAGAATACAGGAAGAAGAGACTGGAAAAGGAGCCCATTCTGTTGAACACTGTTTCTTCTTCTGAGGAGGATTTGTCCAAGTTGGAGTTTAGGAAGGTGTTGGTTGAAGGGGCTTTTGATGAGAAAAAGAGCATATATATCGGCCCTCGTTCCAGAACAATTTCCGGAGTCACTGAAAATGGATATTTTGTCATCACCCCATTGATCCCCACCTCCGGTGATGCTGGCAGGTAACCAGGTTATGGTTTTGAACTTTCCTTGAAATGCACTGTTCGGTTTTCATTCTTATTGTTTACTTCCATCTAAGTACAAGATTAACGTGAATAATATTTTGTCATAAACATTTGGAACCATATTACCATATGGTTTCACTGCACTTGTCCAAATGACCTTAAACGAGTTTCCCATATATAAAATTTTATCAATTTCCACCAATTTTTAGTTTAATGCTCATTAGATATGGTTTCACTGCACTTGTCCAAATGACCTTAAACGAGTTTCCCATATATAAAATTTTATCAACTTCCACACCAATTTTTAGTTTAATGCTCATTAGAAATTTCGCCACGCGGCGGTTCATGGACTCTCCAAGAAGATTGCTCCTGCCTCCATCCTCATTCTTTTTGCATGGTGACGTGGGGGACCCCTCGATGGACCCGCCCTTTCATCCACTCTTTGACGCGCTGAACGAGGTCCAGCATGGGGCGCCTTTCGGTTCCGGAACGGGCGAGGAGCGGGATCCGATTTCGACCTCCGTCATGGATAATTGGATCTTCTCGGAGTCGGGTCGAGGAAGAGCGAGTCAGATCTCCGCTACTATGATACAAACTCGAACCTTCTCGGGGCAGACGCCTCAGTATGCCCACTCGGGAGGCTTCCCTTTTTCTTGGGTGGGGATGCCCCATGTTGCCACTACTACGATGTTCCCACTTACTTTCCCGGAGGAAGTGCCACGACCAAGCTCCATCGTCATCGCATCGGCAACGCCGCCCGACCCTGCTATGGAGGAGACATCCTTCGATGAGGGACCCTCTGTCCGGGTCCAGGAGGGTGAGACCAGCGTAGGAAGGAGCGCAAAGCGTTATAGAAGAAGAAATAGAGCCAAGTCGGCCGGGTCCTTAGTGCAGACGTGTTCTACTTTCAAACTTCTGGTGGCGGAGGCCGCCAACGTCGCGCAAATTAAGGGGAGCAACGAAAGATCCAAATGAAGATTCTGTCCTGGAACGTGCGAGGGCTGGGGGATCCATACAAAAGGAAAATGGTGGGTGCAAGATTCATTGATTGGGGATGCGACATCATCCTTCTCCAGGAAACGAAGCTTCTTTCCTTGTCGGAGCAAGATTGGAAGGGGTTCGGGGCTGGTGAGGTGGATCATTTCAGATCCTTGGAGGGCACGGGGTCTTCCGGTGGGCTAATCGTGGCTTGGCGTTCCTCGAGGTGGACCTTCACCTCCATGTCTCTCGGGAGGCACCTCATGACGGTGGTTCTGGACAGCACGAGGTCCTCCCTTCAGCTTGCGGTTTCCTGCGCCTATGGTCCGTGTGATGCGGGGCTGCGTACAAAACTTTGGGAGGATCTGACGGAGGCTGCTCGGTTCGTCGATGCGACCCCTTGGGTGGTGGGGGGGTATTTTAATGTTACACTGCTCTCTTCGGATAGGCCCGGTGGTAGGGGAGGTCAGGACCCGGGTTCTACCTCCTTTGCGGACACCATTGACTTGCTCGGCCTCGAAGTTCTGGACGCCACGGGCATTGGCTATACTTGGAGAAACTCTAAGTCTCGCTCGCGGCTGGACCGCTTCCTCGCCTCGGAGGAGGCTGGGAAGAAGTTTCCCTTGGCTTCTGTGGAGGCCAAACAGCGGGTTTGCTCTGACCACAACCCTATGGTGTGGTATTCGGGAGACTCCCCTGTACAGCGAGGTCTTTTCAGATACGAAAGGTGTTGGCTTATGGAGTCCAATTTCCGGACGGTCGTGAATTCACATTGGATGGAGACGGTGATTCTTGGTTCCGCTGCGCAGAGATTCCATGGGAAACTTTGCTCTTTGAGAGTGCGCCTTGCGGCCTTTAAGAGGGAATCGAGAGCGACCTGGGCGGCGGCTAGATCGGAACGGAAGAGACCAATCACAAGCTTGATGCGCTGGAGGCAAAGATTGCTATCGGCGGATGAGAACGCGGCCCGCGCGGAGGCAAAAAGGAAACTTCTTATCGAAGAAAAAAAATGCATTGCGGAGTGGAGGCAAAGATCAAGGATCAGATGGGTCCGGGAAGGGGATGCCAATACCTCTTTCTTCCACCGCTGTGCTAATGGGAGGCGTAGATCAAATGCCGTACGCTCTATTACTATCGAGGGGAGCAACGTAGAAGGAAATAGAGAGATGGGTCTTGCCATCTCGAACTACTTCAGGGACGTTACATCGACAACTATTCCTAGGAGTTGGAGGTGGCTCGGTCCGAGGAACAAGTCCGTAGAGAGGGAGTCTTGGGAGAGTCTGACCCGTGATGTTGATTTGGAGGAGCTGAGGGACGCGGTGTGGGATCTCAACGACGACGCCTCGCCTGGCCCAGATGGGTTCCCGATCTCTTTCTACAAGGACTTTTGGGACATCATTGGCTTGGAGGTGCTTGAGGTGGTGAAGGAATTTTGTAGGGGAAACGCGAGCTTCGATAGAATCAACCGTGCGCACATTGTCCTTCTCCCAAAGTCGTCGGCGGCCACTTCGATTGAGGATTTTCGACCTATCGTCGTCTCGAATGCTCTTTATCTGATCACGACGAAGGTTTTGGCACGTCGGCTAAACATCATCCTCGGTAGTCTTATTTCTCCTGCTCAGTCGGTGTTTGTCCCCTGCCGTCAGATCTCGAACTGCGTTTCGCTCTCCTCTGAGATTATTGCGGATTGGCGGAGGGGGGGTACGAGCGGTGTGCTTTGGAAGGTGGACTTCTCGAAAGCTTATGATACTCTTGACTGGAGATTTCTGTGGAGCGTGTTAAGGAGGAAGGGTTTCCCCGACTTATGGATTACTTGGATGCGGCGCTGCATCACCACGACGTCTTTCTCGATCCTGGTCAACGGGCGGCCGGAGGGGGGCTGGATTCAGCCACGCAGGGGGGTGCGTCAAGGGTGCCCTCTTGCGCCATTGTTATTCATTCTCGCGGCCGATGTGCTTTCTGAAGTGGCGGATGGTGTTGTTACTCGTGGCTTGACTAGTGGCTTTTCGAAGGACGGGCTGGAGGTTCCAATCGCACAGTACGCTGATGATACTCTGTTCTTCATCGAAGGGGGCATCGACGAGGCTAGAGGCATGGCGATGACTCTGGAGATTTTTTCAGAATTATCGTGCCTGGCTAAAAACAACTTGAAATCTGTGTTCATTCCTTTTGGGCAGGTGGAGCTTGTGGCGGAGAACCTGGAGTCGGTGCTGGGTTCGGGTAGATCCGCGCTTCCTCTTGAGTACCTGGGCACTCCTTTGTTTCTGGGGCGGACTCGGATCCGCGATTGGCTGAGGGTGGTGGAGAAGGTTGAAGCCAAATTATCGGGTTGGAGAGCTGCGGTTTTATCGAAGGGGGGAAGATTGGTGCTTTTGAAATCTGTCCTATCCTCCGTACCCATATTTCTTCTCTCCAACCGTAAGATGCGAAAGGGGTTGCGGGCGCGGCTGGAGAAGCGAATACGCTCCTTCTTGTGGGGAAATGGTGCGGGCGGAACTAGGGGGATCTATTTGCTAAGTTGGAAGGTCTTACAAAGGAAGATCGACAGGGGCCTGGGAGTGAAATCTCTTGAGCAAATGAACGAGGCCCTATTGTTGAAGTGGGCTAGCAGGATTTGGGATCCGGGGGACGACCTCGCTTGTGCTGTGATCCGCAAGATTTATGACGTCAGGGGCGCTCCTCCATCGCTGTCCACTGGCCCCAACGCCCCGACTACTTTTTGGCGCATCATGGTGAAGGCCTTTGTGAGCAACATCGCTCTATTTAGACTTGTTCTTGGGCGGGGAGACTCTTTCGCTTTTTGGACTGATGATTGGTCGGGGGGTGGGGCGTTTTGCTCTCGTTTTCCCCAGTTGTTTGCGCTTGCAGGGGGCAAGTCTTGCTCGGTTGCGGCTTGCTGGGACGATGGGCTCTGGTGCCCTACCTTTGGTGCCTCCCTCTCTGACCAGAGATTCGACGATTTTTTGGCGTTGCTGGAGTTCTTACGGGATGTGGGGACGCCTGGTGGGAGCAGGGACTACTGGAGTTGGAAAGAGGGCCCCTTCTCGGTCAGGGGTGCCTATGGCGCCATCTCTAGACCTCCACCGGCTGACTCCGTGATGCAAATTCGAAGTTGGCGTGACGTTGGAAATTAAATTTTTGACGGTGGATTTTTTGGCGGTAGAGAAATAGAGGGGTTGAGGAAAAGAACACGCCGGATGCGCGGGGTTGAGGGAGAAGAAGCGCGAAGAACACGTGTAGGGGAAAGATAGAGAGAGGAGAGAGATAAAATCTCAATTTTAATAAACTTCAACTGACTAAAAACATTGGACCCTCATTCCTTTATATAGGAGGGATGATATTACAAAAATAGACAACTAATTTAAATTGACAACTAATTATCCTAATCAGACTCTAACTAATTAACTGACAAATTTGAAATTCAAAAATCTCTAACTGATTTATTAAGATCACAGGCGATCTCATTTATTTAATTAAGGACACGACAATTTAACTAAACGTAAATAAAATTGACCGATAAAATTAGATAAATATTCGGTCCTATATTTTGACTCTACGCTGCATCAACTCTCCGCTTTTAAAAATTCGTCTCCCGACGAATTGTTGGATCTGCAGGCTTGGAGGTTGAATCTGCGTTCTCAGTCATCCTCTGGAAGAATTGGTGTGGAGCGAACGACGGAGTCCACACGCGGGCGTTGGTGACGTGGCCTTCGTGGTGGAAGAGCAAGTGCGGTGCATAGGCAGACATCCATCTGATTTTCTTCTCGTTGACGTGATGCTCGAAGAATTGATGAGGCATGAACAACATGACCTTTGGAGAATCCATAGCAAAGCAATGAAACAAGGAGAGGAGAGGAGGAGATGTATCCAATGAATGAAGCCATGGGGTCCTTAAATAGGGGAAGCCCAAGGTCCTAGTCCTATTTGGATAAGGAGGGTCCCCAGATTTCTTCTTTTCAGCCCTCTTCTTTAAATATTTCTGCTCCAGGGGGTGGAATTGGAAATTTCCTACCCCTTTATCTAATGCCATTTCATTGGAAAAGTTCTTCCCTGTGACCTTAATATAAAAAAATTTGCAAGGAGGTGCTTTGCTGCAAATAGTCCCACTCAAATCCCAACCCCTGTTTCCACGGGATTGGTTGTACGAGGGAAGGAAATTAGGGGATTCGCCCAGAACTCCTTCCCCTCGTCTTAGGCGGCGTCGGGCTCTTGGGCTTCGCTTCCTATTCTGGCGGCACGGTCGAAGGCACCGCCACCGATGGCAGCGCAAATGAAGGCGGTGCAATGGGTGAGGGCGAACTCTGTGCCGACGACGAGGAATCGCACACAGGTGACGGTGGCAGGATGAAAACCGCGAGGATCGAGGGTGACGCTGACGCGTATGGCGATGCCGAGGCGGGGGCTGTTGTGGGCGTCGCGTGGGTCGGCGATGTCGCGTTCTCCTCGCGAGGTTGGTGCATGGGGCTGGGCTAGTCCTTCGTCGACGATGCTGGCGTAGGAGGGAACCCCGACGTTGGCGGCGGCAGTGTCTACCGCAGAGCCGGTCACGCGGATGGTGGGGGTGACGCGCGGGTGTTGCACAGGTTCCGCGTGCATGGCGGTTAGCCGGAGAGCAGGCTGGTGCTTGGCGGAGGTTGCGCACGGGCGTGAGTTGTCTGATCGGGGGTGGTGTCGCTGTCGAATCTGGCACAGGTGACGACAACAGTGGTGACGTTGGGGGCTTGGCTTGCGATGGGGCAGCGGTTGTTGGCGGCGGAGCTGGAACCTCAGGGGCTGCGAGAAGGGGACCCGAGGGTGTGGGGCTGCCAACGTTGGGTTGCAGCGGTGCTGGAACCGTCATCAGGAGTGATTTCGGCGGTGGCGACTGGTCTGAAACCTCCTGGATAGCAGGCGTCTCGACCGTTTTCCCTCTAAATCGGCCTGGACAGCGGCCGATTTTTGTGGACAGCGAGATGTTCGTCTTTAACCTCGGGGTCGATGGTTGGAGGCTTTGATTTGGCGCGTAGGTACTCGAAGTCAGCTACAAGCTCTCGAAACATGGATTGGAAGTTGGCTTGTAAGTCAAGTAGCATGCGCAACGTCTCTTTGTTGTAGGCGTCGTCGGCTCGCCGTTTTCGTTCGGACGAACGATAGTCCCTTGTTGCATGCCGGTGTGAATGTTGGTGCGGATCGTCAGATCGTGAGGACGATCTGTAGGCCATGCTCTGATACCAAATTGATGCAACCTACTTAAATAGCATACTAAATAGACAATTCTAAAGATTGAAACTAATGGACTAAATGACGAAACAACTAAGATGATATGCGATGCGCAAAAATTCAGCAACAAATGACGGCAAATTACTCGAGTTCTAGCATCGGTTTCTCCACAAACTTCGGGCAACACGACTAGTTTATGATTATGGGATAGAAATAGCGATGTTTGCGGCACGGAGTCTCAATAGTTCACCAAACCAATTAACAATATAACAATCCACAAAACTAATAATATGCGGTGTAGTAAGATGGTGGAAATGACGCTCATACCATAACCGGCGAGGGAGAATTTACACGCTTCAGATCTGGTCGGACTGGCGGGAAAGCGAATCGGCTGATCTAGGGCCATGACACTCGCTGGCCATCGCGGGCTGCAGGCGGGGACACTGGGGCCGGGCGTTAGCGGCGCGGTTGGGGGTAGGAGGACAAGGGTGCGGCACAGTGGGGGGGGGGGATTTTGGCGTGTTGGCTGGGGGAAATTGGACGGGGCCGACGCGGGAACATGGCTGCGGGGTAGGCGGGGCAAAGGCGGGGGGGGGGGGGGGATAGGGGATGTCGGGTGGATGGGAGAAGGCGCCTAGGCGTTGGAAGGCCGGGGGAGTAAGAGGAAGCGCAGGCGGGGGGGGGGGGGGGGATGGGGATGCTGGTGTGCGGGGCGCGGGACTGGGGAGGGCGAAGGCGGCGGGGAGGGTCGGACCGGGGAGGCGAGGCGCTGGTGGGGGAGAGGGAGGATGGCGAGGGCGGCTAGCGAGTAGCGGGAAGAGGAGGAGGGCTGGGAGAAGGCGGCGAGAAGGAGAGGGAAGGGAGGCGGTGGTAGGGGAGAAAGTAGGGCACGGGAGAAGAAGAGTAGCGGGGAGAGGGGAGGGTGCGGGACCGAGAGAGAGAGAGAGAATTAGAGATAGGGAAAAATGACTTTCATTCAAACTTAAGAAAAACCCTAGCATTTGGGGAGCCTTTATAGAGGCTAAATCCCCCAAAATAAGCAACAACTTTCCTAAAAAATAGGAAAAGAAAGAAAACAAAAAAAAAGAAAGGATAATAAGGCCTTGGATAATGAGCCTTTTACATAGAATAAAAATAAATAAAATAAATAAAGCAAATGTTCGAAAAGTGATCATGTAAGATCATGCTGCATCACTCCGACTTGCTTATCAGAGATTGCTCTCTTATCTGGGCTCTAAGGCTCCCGGAGCGAATTGGTTTTTTCCTGTGGCTGCTTAGGCGAAAGAGGCTGATGACGAGGGATAGGTGCGTGAGACTTCTTGGGGTTCTTTCTGACAGGTGCTTAATCTGTAATGTGGCGATCGAATCCGTGGAGCATCTTTTTTTCTCTTGCTCGTTGGTATCCCAACTGTGGCGGGAGAGGAGCCCGGGTTGGTGTAGCGGCGGCGACTTCCAATCCTTTTGGGATTCGACCCATGCAAACTCGCACAAGCCTCGGAGGGAGCGGATATACCCCATGGCCATTCTCTGGGCGGTTTGGAGGGGAAGAAATGACCTCCTCTTTTCGGGTCAGCGTTTTTACAAGGAAAATGTGTCTGTGTTAGCTAATCGCTCGCTTGACGATTGGACTATGTAATGGGATGGGCGCTGTTTATTTTTTTGGTTCGTTATCCTTTTGTTTCTCTTTTGCTTTAATTAATAAAACTTGGGGCGGACACCACCGAGTGTTTCCCCCTACCTTTTAGATTTCAAAAAAAAAAAAGAAATCTGGCCCTTATTTTTGTGGCTGCATCCGTTTAACTCTTTTCTGGGGAAAAAAACTCTTTAAAAGTTTTGTAACCATCAACTGCTCTCTTATTTTTCATTTCAAAAGAACTAATCCAGAAGCAGCAGATGCGCTTGTACATCTAATTATTTTATCGCACTGTACATGCATAACATGGAATGGCTGCATTTTTAATGGAAATCGCTTCCATAACTAAGCTTATAAAGACATATTTGCGTGTGCGCATGTGGTGGTTGTCTGGGGGGATGGGGCATATAAAGGCCTTACATACTTCGAAGGCAAAGTGAAAGCACTGGGTGGCCACGCCCCAAGGTTCAGTTCTAGTAAAAGAAGTTTTTG
This sequence comes from Ottelia alismoides, assembly GCA_037367405.1. Classification (NCBI taxonomy): domain Eukaryota; kingdom Viridiplantae; phylum Streptophyta; class Magnoliopsida; order Alismatales; family Hydrocharitaceae; genus Ottelia; species Ottelia alismoides. Next base: position 745,023 of record JAZKJV010002680.1, read on the forward strand.
TCATAGGTGTATATTAGTGCAACACATTTACTAACACATATATTGATATCATCATGTGAGTATAGTGTATAGTTGGCTACGTGTTGGTCTGCAAGTATATGGTCTTATGCATCTTGCGAGAAATGCACAGTTAGGTGCAAATTCATGGACATGTACATCTCACATGCAAACACAACGGTAAGTGCCCTTTCACCACGATCTAATTGCCTTGCAGAGGAAGCTAATATACCTCTTTGTTTTTGAAATAAATTTTATAGATAGAGCAGACTTAATAATATATTTAATATATATGGAACAAAGTTCCTCATACATAGTTTATATCTGCAAGTTCAAGCTGCATAGATTGCTGTAAATAAAAGCCTAATAAAAGGTTGCATTTAATATACTTGTGGCATGCCTCAAGATACCTTCATCAACATGTCAGCCTTGCCGCCTAAGTAGAGGTTCATGTCATGCTGGAAGTGTTTGTGACGTATGTCTTATGGGAAAATGAACACGCCCGCCGATGGCTTGCACTTCACACTCGGAGCTGTTGTCATCTAAGACCATCTTTAACTTCACATAAATTTAACCCATCATCTTTGGATTGCTATACTTTGCAAATACGCTCACATCCATGTCACTGGGGCCATAAAACTGAAACTAATTGTTATCCTCTCTAAAAGGAAGTCTTCATTGACCGTCCTTGACTTCTGCATCGTGGCAAGCGAGAATCTCTTTATTAGGTGCCAATTTACCCCCTCCCGATGACAAGTATTGTACCAATCCATTTTTTTATGATGTGTTAATGGATTTGCTTTTTCTTTTTTAAAGAAAGAAATGTATTTTATCTATCCTGTCAGTGATGCTTAGTGGGTCTTGTGCAAGTGAAAGTCGCCAAAAAGTGCTTCGATATCAATTCTTCTTCTCTGTGTAAATGTTTCTTTGTGATCTTGAATATTTTTATGCATTTGTCTCTCTGAATGTTGGCCTGTGAACCATAGACATGTGTAGAGAATGAATGTAGCAAAAATGAAAATGCTAAGGTGGATGTGTGGACACACACGTAAAGATCAGATTCGGAATGATGCAATCATAAAGAAAGTTGGTATAGCTCCGATCGAGGATAAGATGCGAGAAAACCACTTAAGATGGTTTGGACATTTGCAAAGAAGATCAGCTGATGCACCAGTTAGGAGATGCGAGTGTTGGGATGTTGAGCCGGCTAAGAGAGGGCGAGGACGGCCCAAGAAGTGTTGGAAAGAGACCATACGAAGGGATCTTAGTTTTGTGGATAGAAGCCCGGGATTGACCCAAGATAGATCTGAATGGATGCGAAGAATCCATGTAGCCGGCCCTACTTAATTGTGGGAAAAGGCTTTGTTGTTGTTGTATTTGTTTTTCCAGCTTCTGGATAGGCTAAAATTAGTATTTTCTTCTTTCTTTGGAAAGAAAATTAGTATTTTCTTGGCTTCTTATGTATTTGCTAAGGTCATCCATTATTTCATTTTTGCATGTAAATTCAATTGGAAAGTATGCCGGGGTAATTTTTTAGCTGTTCAACTGCTTACCATTGTTCATCTTCTTGATACTATAGTAAGATCGTTGAAAGCTTTTGACTGTGGGAATCCCCTGAATTTAAAATTTGTCATTTTTTGATTATTTTAGAGTGCAGCTACCCATACTAGTTAACAGAGGTTGGGTACCACGAGACTGGAGAAACAAGTCTATGAAAGATGACCAAGATAGTGAAGTATCTCCACCTTCAACAAAAGACATGGACGAAAAACCATATCGTGTCTGGTGGAAATTCTGGTCCCCTAATCACAAGCCTACGGAGGTATATATTTATTATTTGCCAGCTCCGGCATGATCTGTGTTAATTTTGCAAGCTTATTATCATTTGTCAAAATCGGGCCTTCAAGCATTTGTGAATAGTTTTCGTGGAATGAGCTCTACAATTTTAGCAAGACTCCTTCAGGATTTTTGACATTAGGAGTAGTCATCTTTAATTCTTTAACCTGTTACCTGTATATGTATGCCCTCAGGGTTTTATGCATAGATATCCATATAGAATTGCTCTACGAATGTGTCAATCCTTGTGTGTTTGAAGAATGTATATCCTTATATCATAGCTTTGTCATGTAAATGTCCAACTACAACTTGGGAATTCTTTTTCAAAAAAATGCAACTTGGGAATATCTATCCCAATGTGTAGATCTCGTGTATGAAGAGATGTCCTACTACCGCGTTGCAACTCCACATATATATGGCCCATACATGGTTCACTCATCAAATCCAGAATTGCCCATCTTAATTTCTATCACGACCTCCATGATGTCCAACCAACCTCCCAAAATTCCTTAAAGAACACTAGGAATAGGAACTATCTAGGCCAGGGGAATTATCCATGTTTAGCTCGCATAAGCTCCCCAAACCTTCTCGAAGCCGTGAACTAAATGATCAGCCTTATCAGGAGAAAACATGCTTGCTCCTCTCCTCAACCATATCCTGCCCATATCCTCGCTGCATTTGCTGAACTGCCTGAATCACACAACTACCACTCTCTCCCAATTATTTGTCCTTCTGGATCCATGAGGACCATGACCCGTAAACCCCCACTGAATGAAATGGATACTTTAAACACACAAATGCCACTCTCTCCCAACTGCCTACTTTAAACACACATACTCCTTGATTTTCCACTTGCCATCATATAGTAGAATGCAATATTAACACCCCCATTCCATATCCAACTTTTCATCAGCATTGTTACTATTTTATCTCCTGCTTATGGTATTGTTATCAGTTCCATAGAAAGTTTAAAGTAGCAACTCCCAGTTTCGGCTGGGTGATATGAAGAGGTGCAATAGTAGCATGTTTTAACTAGCCGCCTGCCATCCCATGACAAAAAGATATTTTAGATGTGCACACAACCTAATGTTTTGGCAACGGGACATGATACAATGATAATGTTAGGGATTTACACCCATAACCTTGTATTATTTTATTATTCGCACATAACCCTCCATAATCGCGAATTACATGGAGAATTCGAATAGTGGTTAACCGTTACATGACATAAACATGTGTTAACTTCCGTTTATTCTTGCCATCATGTTTGACAATTTTCGGCAAACAATGACAATTTTGACCCTGAATGGCGATTATATCGCCAAATCAGACCCATGTGGGTCCCCCTTTGCATTTATTTTCCCCATCTTCTCATCCTCTTCCTTAATCTCCTAGTTTCTTCAGAATTCTTTATTCCCTTTTTCTTTTTGATTCGTATTCTGATTTTGATCTGTTCTCTCGACTGCTTCTCCATTTTTCTTACCAGATTTGGCCCCTCGTTCCTCACGTAGAATGAGGTCTTGACCTGTTCTATTCATCTACATGATGGGACCTCCCATTTATTCAATCAGTTTTTCTTTGCATCAGCATCAGATGGAGATTGATGGAGATTATCGTAGAAATCATTTGTCCAAGACTCTTGATTCCATTGAACAGGATCTTCTTTCCTTTTGGCCAACCCTTGATTACATTGAAGCATAATTCACTAGTCCAAGAACCAAAGAGCACTGAGATTATCGTAGGAGGAATCATTATCCGAAGAACCGAGGAGAGGTCTTTCTTCTACCCTCTCATCTGATCGTGTGGAGTGAGCGTCATCTTTTGGCAAACAACCTTGATGAGGGAGGTGGGTACATGGACATTGTTGGGAGAAGATTGCTGGAGGGAAGGTGGCTGAGAGTAAGCGTTCGAGGGTGGAGGTGGCCAAGGTGGAGTTGGTGGAGGCTAAGGGCCTAAAGGAGGTCGGACCGTCGGATGGGTAGGAGAGGAGGGCGTGCAAGAAGTGGATGGGGGTGAATTGCACATGGTTCGAGATGAGGATGAGCTCATGGGTGGTGGGCACTAGGTGGGGAGGAGGGGGTGAGGTCGTTGGGTGCCGCACTTTAGGCTGAAAGCTTCTCCCAAGAGCTGGAGCAGTAGGCATTTTGGAGAGGAGGGGTCCGACGGGTGTCACAGTTGAGGTTGGGGGAGGAGGAGCTCCTGATGGAGATGGATATGGGGAAGGGCTGGGAGGAAGAGGGAGTAGTGAAGAGGGGGGGGGGGTGGTGGAGGAGAAAATTAAAAAGAGAGGAAAAACCGGCTATTAGATCCTTACCTTGTTTGGTTAACCAAAGATGATGGATATGTTAGTGGAGCCAATTAAATGGGAGTTATATGTGCAAGACAAAGCATCTATATGAGGTCTTGGGCGTGATTCACGATCATGGAAGGTTATACACGTAATGACGAAACTATACAGGATTATGGGTGTAAAAATTCCATAATGTTAATGTCACTATGCTCGGGTACCTTTCCCTTTATTGAAGGAATCGGATCTCTTTGTGTTGGCAGTTGTGAGGTTTAAATGGAACTCGTCTAGTTCTCCGTAGGATTAAATGGAGCTCGTGTAGTACTCTGTTGAGGTATCATGAAGAGACAACTTAGGCATTTTTACTCCTGATGTGCCTCTTGGTAGATATTTCTTCATACATGCATGTTCATTATAGAAAAAAGGTGGGAAACAGGGAAGGCGATTTTGAATTTTCCGTATGTCAGTCGCCTGTTCTGGGATATCCTACAGCTTGCTGGGTGTTCCATCCTCTGGTTACGCTGTAGAATTTTCTGTTTCCTTTTGTTTTTAAATTTATCATTCGGTTGTAACTAGTAAAATTAGAACAAAAGCCCAATTTTCTCCTTTGATTTATTTAATTTGGAATATTTGTTTTGTAAGATGTTGCCAAACCCACTTTAATCATCTGGTGGTAAAGCAATGTGCCTACCACCCAAGGTCTATAAAAGCATGAGGCGGTTCGAGGTGTTTTCCCCAAATTTGAGGCGAGGCGTAAGCCTCGAGGTGGTCGAGGCGTAAACCTCAATTTTTTGAAAAATAATGAAAATTAAAGCAAAATATCTTAAAAAGTATATAATATTAAGTTTTGTCAAAAACACATTCAAAAATAATTTCATACTAGTAGAAGATACACCACAAAATCGATGAAAGCATTGAAGTTTAAAAAAAACTAATATTAAGCCATTAATAGACGAAATATCAAGTTCCAACTTCAGTGATTCTATATGAGTACTGAACTAAAGTCTATACTTAATACTAAAAGTACAATGGAAACCATATTTTTTAGTGTTCAAAGTAAAAAATGTTGATATGCCTTGAATCCCAATCATGTCTTGCTGGACGTAGTTGGAGAACCGTCATATGCATCTTCTGACATATCATACCCCAACAAGATAGGGGTTTCACAATTCATACAACCAAATAACAAAATTAAATTGCAGGCTTGAACTAATATAAACAATTTATTACAATTTAAACTTAAATCTATGTGCAATTGAACTAGTGTGTATAGATGTATGATAAATTGAACATGATGTATACAAGATCATGGAGCTTCGCTTGTTTTAAGCAATCTTTTCTTCTTTGCATGGAGCTATATATAGGAATATGCAACAATGCAATTTTTAACATGAAAACATAAACTCAAATATAAAAAAACATAATGCTTAGGTAAAAACATGGTCGGGTGCAAAGCAAATAATCAAAAAGTTAAAAAAAAACCTCCGGCTCGAGGCTTACACCTCGCCTCGCCTCGAGTGCCTCACGTCTCGAACGTCTCAAGCCAAGTCAAGGCGTACGCCCCACCCAGAAGACCTTAGGCGTGCGTCTCAGGGCGATTTTGGCACGCCTCGCCTCGAAACGTATGCCTTTGTTCCTTGAGGCGTCGCTTTTTAAAACCATGCTACCACCAAAAGACCATGGGTTCAAATCCCCCCTTCAGGAGGATTGCAATTAGGTAGCTGGTAGCCGAAAGCTAGTGTAGAAGACAATCGGATCTTTTAACGTGGATTTGGTGAGATATATACCGACCCTAAAGTGGGAGAAGGTTTTATCATTTATTTTGTTTCGTAAGATATGCTGAATATTAAAATATCAGTCATTCAATTGCTTGTACTTGAAATTTTTTTAAGGGAATACGCAAAAAGTATGCATATTCGTATTAGGCTACATCATTGGTCTTGATCCACTAATTTGTGTTGCACAGTCCAACGCCCATGACCCTTCTCTCCGAACGGTAAAAGTAGTCGGTGTAATTCGAGGGAGTGAAAAGCCAAGTATATTTGTTCCTGATAACTGTCCAAGAACTCATCAATGGTTTTATGTTGACGTCCCAATGATGGCCCGCGAATGCGGCCTTCCTGAGAACACCATATATATCGAGGACATCGATGAACATGCCAGTGCAAGCAACCCTTATCCGGTTCCAAGAGACGCGAATGCTTTGATCAACTTCTCTGTCATGCCACGAGACCACCTTAACTATATTTTGACCTGGTATGTCCCTTATGATTTCATCGAACCATCTTTCAGCAGCATCGAGTGCCGTCTTCCCATTCCTTACATGAAACTAATCTTACAGGTATACTCTCTCGGGTGCTGTTACATTTATGGCATTCAAGAGAATAAGGGCAAGCAAAAGCAGGAGATGACAAGTTTTACTATGGGGAGTATTTTCTTGGTCTGGCCGGAGAGTTATCATAGGTTTGCCCCTGTGATTTATTTGAGATCCCTAAATAACAAAAAGCTCAACGTTGAAGGAAAAATGGTGCTCTCTATAATTAAATTTTGTAGGGTGTCGAGGTTTGACTTTTAAATTTGTTGAGATCTTTACGATGGTTAGATTCCAACTGTTTTGCATCGATGGATATATCTGAACAGTTAGTCATGCATATGTATTCCAGAGAATAAGTTCACAGTTACACTCATTGCCATTAACTGTATGCTTGATTTTGTCAATTTGCAGGAAGACCAAGTATTGGAAAGAAACTATTTAGGATGGTTTAACTTATTTGTATCTAAGTTTTAGGTAGTAACTCAGGATTGATCTGAAGTAATGAAGTATAGTATAATTTTCTCAAAAAAAGAAGTTAATTGTTCTTTGATGGAAAAGGTATTGGAGTCACCACAGTGAATTGTATTTAAAAAAATTCCATGTAAACTTTGGGGACATCTCTGGTGAGTGACATCTCGCTGAAGCTGTTAGTCATCACCGATCTCCCAACCACTCCATCGTCATTGTGTCCTACGGGCACCTTGGACTCGTGGAACGATCTTCCCTCTTCCATGTTTTTCTTGTTTTTTTTTGATTAAGCTGGATTTGAATGCAACTCATTTTTTTGAAGTTCTAGACTAATCAGTAATATTATATTCCTAAACAGTTTTTTTATGGAAAATTCCCTCCTGTCAGTATTTTAATGTTTACTGAGAAAATTACAAAGACAAATTAGCAAGTTTATATTTTTGCATACAGATCCATGTCAGGGATCGTTCTGCTGTATTAGATAATTAGTTTACTTCTGCTCTATTTCTTCTCTTATTATGAGAAAATTGCAACTCTGCTCCTCTCAGTTGCTTTTAATTAGCTTAGTTCTGTTCAATTTATTTAAATCACCCATCACTACTTAGGTTTCAAGTTAGCGCTTTTATCATTTGTTTCAATTTTAGATATTGCAATATAATTTATGCCTCTTCATTTTTTAGAATATCAGTTGTACCCTTAACATCTTGTTTTATCATTTGTGTCCCTCGAGTTGATTGTTGTCCCCATCCATGTCTCAAATGGACAAGGGTAATTAGATTGAATAGCTAGTGACAATCTTGCCCATCACCTCCTCTCCCCCTAGGCTCTAGCCGACTTCCTCCTCTGCTCCCTTCGTCATTGTCGTAGGTGGCGGCCCGGTGGTGGTCAGAGCAAAGGATGGTCAACTAATTGACGACCAAACTAATGGAAGGGTACAAGTGATAAAACCGCAAGAAGTCGGGAACAGAGTTCGTATTCCAAAAAAAAGAGCATATTTGATATTGTAATATCTAAGAGGAGGTACAATTGATAAGGCCTTTTAAATTATTTGTTGTTTATACTCTAGCTTTTTAACTTATTTACAAAAAGCCCCGTATAAACTTGTCTTTGATCTTGTTAATATCAGGAAAATTCTGAATTTTTTAAATACCTAAAACTTTTATAAATAGTTTGGAGCATTAGGGTAGATTCAATTCCACTTCGAGCCAATATATTAGAAAAGAAATTTAATGTCTCCTGTTAGTCTTTAGTATTCAAAATATTGTCCAAGAGGAATATTTTTCAATCCAACCCATTTATAATATCAATATCCATATCCATCCATTTTTAAAATGGGTAATTTTGAGTAGGTACCCATATACCCGACGGATATTTGTGCATTGAATGGGTACATGCATATTTGACATAGTAAAATCGTACCTCTGTAAATGTACACAAGATTTTCACACATAAATACGGTAGTACACAAAATATGCAATGCGTATGGAATATTAAAGATGTATATATATTAAGTGTTTTATCTCTTTTAGGTTGATAAATTCAATTTATTGAAAATACAAAAGGTACTAAAGAATATGAATAAATTAATGGAGAGAAGAAAAAATGTTGGAGTTTTTATAGGTATATTGATACCTATTATATGAAATGGATTTGACTAGCTCGACTAAAAATGCAACACATATAACTATATTTATATTTATTTTTTTTGTAGGTTTGGGATGCCTGCATGGATAGTATACATTTAAAATCTAAACCCCTCCTAAAATAAATAGGACAATTTTGGATCCTTAAATGGGACGAATTTAGATAGGATACTAATGGGTAGAGTCAGATTGACATTTCTAATAGTTAGTTCGCTTGAAGACCTGCCATCAAAATGATTAATAATGTGGTAGGTCCTTTGCAAAACCTAACATAATAATAAAATATGAAATGTCCCCCCTTATGGTAACTTTTCCCAAAAGATTGTCATTAGTTCAGTTAAATATATAGCATGTCCTTAATTCCGTGGTAGATTGAGTTGATGACCTGACATGAGTATCACGAGTTTGAATCCAAGGTTTAATATGATGTTTTTCGAGGTTGTAACATAATGCATAAAAGATGTAATAAGTTTCAATGCATGTTGGTCCTACATGGCTGTAATAAGTTTCAATCCTATCTAATTGATGGGTTGTAATGTCAAACAGGATTGATATTTTATGAGACTTAAAAAGTTACTTCAAAATTGGATCTTTTGTATCGATCGTATCAGGGATAGCAGGGATCCTTTGCTATAGTGTTGTCTCTGCAGTAATTGTTTGAACGATTCGATCTTGATCGAGCGTTTCACAGACCTACGAAAAGTATAAAATCGTGTGAACAATTCGATCACGATCGATCGGCTCAGACAGATGCTGCAGAATCTGCTGCAGTGCTCGCTACAGCAGACGACTCATTCCCGATCAGGGATGGCTTGTGATCATTCCGTGAGCAGCTCCTCTGTGTTACAGCACATGCTGTAACAGCAGAGGAACCCTCCCTTCGGCATATACGTATTACGAGCACCTACGTGTTGTTGCATGGCGTCTCCACGGGCAACCTCCCATGCACACAGATGTCCTCATCGGCTTCACCATCTGTCACCTCTTCCTGTTTCCTTCATCCCATATATATAAAGAAGACACGGCTCCAAGAAATCAAGTGCTCGGATCGATCTGATTAAGGTGGAGGTAAAAATGGAGGGACGGACATGCATCTTCTTCCTCGTCCTGCTCTTGGCGTCATCCTGTATGTATTATCAGTATCACGTACGTATGATATGATCATATATATAATGGATCCATATGAAAAATGGCAGGGCAGGAGATAGGGGTGGAGGGGAAGCTGTGCCAGTACGGGAGCAAGGGGTTCAAGGGGCTGTGTGTGAGCGACCGGAACTGCGCGCAGGTGTGCATCACCGAGGGCTACCGCGGCGGGGTCTGCCACGGGGTTCGCCGGAGGTGCATGTGCCAGAAGCTCTGCTAGATCAATTAGCTTTGTGATTCCAGTAGCAGCAGCAGCAGCAGCTGTTAATTAATGTGTGTGCATGTGTTGTATATGTTGCAAACAACCATATGCATCCTTTGCTGGAGGATGTAATAACTGAGAATAAATAAACAGTGTTTGGTTAATGGTTAGGCCCTATCTGATGTGCATTATATATGTTCAGTTCTCTAGTTTAAAACAAATTAAAAACATCTGCTCTAACATGAGTATATATAGGTCATCCTCCAAATGATCCCGGCCAAGGTGGGATCATACCATTCATACCGGGTTCATATCGGTTTGAATGATGTAATCAAACCAGTTCAATCCGACGATGATATCATCATTGTTTAAAATCGAATTAAACCATATCTATGAGGAAAAAAGTGGTTGAACTGATTTATCAAATCGAAATGAAATAAAATGTATATAAAATATACACTTAAATATATTTTGAAATAAAAGTAAAATACATAGATAATGTATATATCTCATACTATACATAAAATAATTTTTTGTATAGATCATCAAATGTCATACATATCATATATATAATTTAGAGAAGATATTTTATGACATACTAGTAGTTTAATTATATTTAAAATCATATATATAATTTAGAGAAGATGTTTTATAACATATTAGTAGTTTAATTATATTTAAAATCTATTATATGTAAAAGTTTGTGTTATACCGGTTGATTAGTAGCATCAAAGATCATTAGTTCAACTCCCACTACTAGCATTATTTTTGAATAAATTAAACATTAAATAAGTTCAACTAATAAGGCTAAACTCAGGGACATACGTTACCAATGTGACTAATTAAATTCTAATACCTATATTAAGTGATTTATTAAGACATCTACGTCAAACAATTCACATGTTATATTTATTGACAGAATGATACAAAATGAAATGGAATGCAAACACATGACACATTATGTTTCCAGTGTGTCTTGATTCAAGTATCAAATCCTGAAATAATTGATGCCATTACCTAGATAATCAAACATGCATTAAATGAAACTGAAATTACTAAAAATCAGAGTTCAAATACTCAAAATATCACTTTTAGTCCAGAGGTATAAACGTAAGAAAATATAATAAAAAAATATATACAAACATCACAAATAGGCCCTCAGATGGGCATGCATTCTAATTCATAAACCCTCAAGGTCTTCCTTGTAAAAGTTTATATGTGTGGGGTATAATTGGAATATTCAAAACTCGACAGGGCCTTTGCGCAATATTTCTAAGCGAAACATGTACACCACGCGTTTGGAGGACCTGTATGCAATTATGAAGAGATGTCGACTTTGGCTGCAAATATCCCGTGCGACCACGGGCAGAGCACGTGGGACGGAGGCTCGAGCCTTGGTTCGAGCTGACACATGTGCTTTGGGTCCACATGGATGGACCGGAGGCGTTCGGGAGTAGGCTAAATCCACAGAGGCGGTTTGTCTGGAGCCATGGCGCGGGTGTGATGCAAACTGTCTGATCATCAGTGCCGTCCCTGACATTTTATGGGCCCTAGGCAAAAGAGAAGAAAAAGGCCCCTATAAAAAATAATTTAATTTTTTAATTTGTAAATTTCTTATAATAAAGTTATTTAAATTTTATAAAGAACTATGTATGTTTATGATCAACGGTCTTCAAACAATAAGTAATGAATTGAAATTATAAAAAATAATTTCTACAATCGAAATAGACATCTATGGATATAATGCAACTCAAGGAACGTAATACAAACAAAAGCTATGGGAAATAGCTAGCAAAAAAGTGTACGACATTGTATTTTTAAGTTAGGATTTTTGAGAATGTTCAAGCACAGAAGCATATATATATCTATTGATTACAATAATAAAAATATTTAAAAATTAAGAGTTGCATCTCTTAATGTCTAACTTTCATATCATATGGGCTGAAAAATATATGGCTAGAGAATAATAATATTCAAGCAAGAAGCACTAAATAATTAATTACATTAAAAATAATACATGATTTTAACAGACAATAAAATAATAGTTATAGAAAAATAATCAAGTCATCAGTTTTTTATTTGACAGTGGTAATCGGGCCAAGCTGATAGTTTCTATTAACAGTCTAAGATCCAAAGATATATATTAATAAAATAACTTCTCAATCACTACTAGCATTAATCTTGAATCTAAATTAAATAATAAAGATTTAGTTTTACAAAATCAAAATTAGTAACCTAAAAAGATTATCATGTGATTGAGCAATGAGAAATGATTTTTTTTGTAAAAAAGACAACAATTCAAGTGGTTAACGCCACATTCCCGATCCCTTACAATATGTAATAACTTTTAATTTTGTAATTTCTTAGAAAAAAATAAGAGATGATTTACAATTACACAAATATGGTGAGTAAATGTGCGAATCCAAAAAATAACCATGATTTGTGGATCTAAGGGAAAAAAATTACAATACACAATTATAAAAAATATCACTAACTGAGGTCATGATTTGTGGGTGTCCAACAACAACAACTAGTCATAAATTAAAAGCAGGAGAAATTGCAGCAATGGCGGAAATTGCAAATCACAAGAGTATGAGGTCATATTTGTCTTCAAAGGACACATGTAAGTTCAATGTGGGGTCTTAACCTTTAAGATATTAATGTGACATTGGGGAACCCAAAGGCTTTTTAGGTATTTAGAAATATGAAGAGTCAAATGACACATGTAAATGTAAATAATTAATGGATCTGTGTAGCCATTTAGACATTGGATTGGTATTTGATAGGAATGAAAATGGATACGGATATATCCGAATATCCGCTTACAGTATTCGAAAAAAATTACCGGATACGGATATCCGTATCCAAATATTAATAGAATGCGGATCAGATATAAATATGGATTGCAAAATTTTTCGAATATGGATGCAAATATGGTAATGGCTTGAATATCCGGATCCAGATCCGGATATCATAATAAAATATTTAATATTATTTTATATATTATTTAATATAATACAAGACACAATCCTATGTTATTATATTAGTATTATATATTATATAATACAATATATCAATGATATTAATAAATTTCATTTTATTTGGGGATGTGCACGAACAAAAGTTACGAAACTATATCCCCCTTTTACTTCTGGTTAAGAATGCATGTCACACCGACAATCCCTTTTGTTACGATGCAACTTATTTATATTTATTATCAATTTTTAAAATCATTGTAAACTTTGATTTAACAATTCATATTCGTATGTGATCGTTAATATACCCGTATTTAGATTCCATGTTTATTGGATCAATATTTGGATTCACTCTTTCATTGGTTCATATTCGGATTAGCTCTTTATTGAATCTGTATTTGGGTTCGCTTTTTATTCGATCCATATTCGGATTCGATAAATATCTGATTTGTATCCGTATCCGTGTTTTTAAGGATACGATTTCCTTAATGCGTATCCAAATCATATCCGTATATGTATTTGATAGAGATGAAGTGAATATAGATATAGAAATATGCATATATGATCCGTATATGATCCATTTTCGTCCCTAGTATTTGAAATAAAAATAATAAAAACTAACTATATGTAACCAATTTAGAGATGGGCCCCCGAAATTACGAGGCCCTGGGCCATTGCACCTTGAGACAAGGCCCAGGGACGGCCCTGCTGATCATGAAGATCAGACAATACATGTACGTCATGTAAGCCTCCTCCTCCGCCTCTTCAAGGCAGACCTGGTTGAACTCCGATGAACTCTCCATGTCTCCTCCTTGCTCCTACTCGTCAATGAAGTACGGGGTAGCTCCACGAGAAGGTGGCAAAGCTCCTGGAGTGGTGGAGAGGGTAGGACGATGCTTGGATTGGTGATTCGATGGAGTGTCGTCAGAGCTACTCCTCTAGATCGAACCTACGTTGAAACCTCCGGCCATTGAAGGGGTGAACGATCTACATTTGTTAGAGGACAAATAGTTGAAGCAAAGTGATGTGCATGAGTGGAATGGAGTACTAAGGCACAAAAAAGGTGAGGGTCCCAAGTGGGTTGCTCCGTTATGAAACGAGGATCAAAGAGCAGAGTGGAAGGAGATGTAGAGGAAGGAAAGGGGAAGTGGAACCTCTCACAAAGGCCAGGAGCCTTCGATGGAGGTCGAGGGCTGGTCTGAGTGAGACAAGATGGACTATACATCGAGGGAAAAAAAATCAAGAAATCAAGATAACTAAATTACATGGAGACTAAAGAGGTTCACCAGTGGGTGTGGTGGCTTGGACTGAGGCTCAGGATGGTCCTCCGATCTTCATTGGACCCTTCTAACCACTAAGGGAAGCTCGAACGGCCATCATATACGTTGTAGCATGGTTGAAATGGCTATGGGTCAACACAAGAGCCACCGGTCATCATCACACATCCCTGCCTCCATCTTTTATCACAGGAGGAGGCAGATGACTGGGATGAAGCTCGTGAAATGGTGGACATGTCGAAATTATGGTGGTAGAGACCCATTTTGAAGACAAAGCTCAACGGTTTTTGAGTTTTCAATTACCGAGCGGTTGCCCTAGAGAGTAAAATGTGGTGGTTAAAGAGCAACGTGGTCAAGAGAAGTCAGGGTTTGGTCGTGGAGTGGTCGGTTGGTTAGAGGGTGCTCGGAATGGTTGGAAAAATGGTTTGAAGATGGGCAGTTGGCAGGTTGCGTCGTGTGGAAAAGGTGGTGCTGGAGGTTGATTACAAGGGATGACCATTGGATCTAGCGATCCAATGACTAATGGAGAGGCACGAGTGTGCAATGTTGATTGGATAAGAAGATCCATCAGACGATTGTAGAGCGGGCATGAGTGTATGGCCTAGATCAGAAGGGGTGCAGATCTGAGAGAAGGGCCAGACCACGCTACTGGAGGTGGAGGCGCCACATGGCCTAATAGCAAAAATATAAAATAAATAAAATAAAGAAAAATAAAATATAAATATATACAAGCTTCAAATAAAAAAAGGTTGAACATGAAAGTTGTAGATCTTTTCAAAATTTACAAGTTTTTTTATAGAACACAGTTAAAATATGCCATTTATATATAGATATATTTTTGTAAGTATGTTTAGAATTACTTTTCTAATTTCTTTTGATAAATTTTTTATATTTTTGATTTGTAATCAACGTCAAAATAAATATGTACAATATTAAACCAATTTTTATAAAATTTTTTATAAAAAGAAAATACATAAAATAGAAACACGATAATAAGATTATTTATGCACACTGATTAAAGTTAATTATATATAAGGTGTTAAGTGCTAAAGTTAGTTAGTCAAGGTTGAATCTTATTGAATAATTTAACTAAGAGAGATAATAGATGAAATATATGATGATAAATCAAATATTTATCAATTTCCAAATCATTATCACATCTTAATCTTTTTACCATTAAAATCTAACAGATTTGACTCACTGATGTGTTAAACGACGAAGGCACAAGCTCAGATACATATATTATGTAGAGTTTGCCATATAAGCATGAAATAGGTAGAAGGACATATTATTACTTCACTATGCGAAACACAAAGGAACCCTAAAATATCAATATATATGTCACATCTCGACAACTCTCCACTTATCCCTTTTAACTCATCTCCCTTTTTTGATTCTTCTCTTGTGAGGGAAAATCGACCACAATCTTTCCATGTCTCAACTGAAATGGGTCTCCCTTTCCTCAAATCCCAAAACCTAACCAAACCCATATGCAGATTTAGCGGGGGCAGAGTCGCTGTCTTGGGACGAGAAGGAGCCTTATCAACACCATCACACCATTCATCTCTCTTACACTTCGCAGCAACAGCACATCCCTCCTCCACAGCTCGCCATGGCCGTAGCTGGAGCTTCTCTCCTGCAGCTCCCCACCCCCGAGACTGGCCGTCTCATGCGAAGAGGATGTGCCCACTTGAGGACGGCATCAAATAGTGAGATGAGGGCGCGGATTAGGTGCCTCTCTTGGTTCTTGATTTTCCCTCTTCTCCTTTGCGTCCAGCTGTCGGCGAAAGATTTGATTTTGGATGGGAAACTGATTGAGATCGCTGCTTTCTTTGTTTGGTACTCCTGGGTTTTTGGGTTCAGTGAGAAAGTTGTGATTTTTCTCCAGTTGACATTCGTATACTTTTTTTTTCAAAAAAGGAGAAATATTTCGTTTTCTTGAATTCTTTGCTTTGAAGATTGCCATTTTTTGTTTGTTTGTATTATGGTTAGTGTGGTTCGAGAGGGAGCGGATGTGGCCGTTTTCATTATGGAAAGAAGGCTGAGAGTACATCAGATAATAGATGGCATTGAGCCAAATCTGTAATCTTAGAGGATTTAGATAGGAACTCCTGGTAAGACCAACATTTTCAGAAGGAGAATTCGCTTCCACTTCCAACAGAGAATATCGAACATATCTATAAACAATAAGTTAGGATTAAAGAAATATCTACAAAAAAGTACATTGGTAACGAATCCTCTAAAACAGACACAACCATCAGAATTTGCCTCTGTTGAACCCCATATTGAGGCTAGTGTCAACAACAATATTTAGTAAGAGCCTTTTATATTTAAACTTGCTACCAAAAACCATCTCAAGTGAACATGTCCACATGATTATCAGTTGTGCGAGTCTTCTTCACCTTAATCCATTTCTATGTTCGGATGAAGTGATATTTGCCATCAATGTATTTGGTTCTCTCATGATGACTTGATTCTTGGCTCAACATATTGCATTAAGACTGTCACAAAATACCACGATCTGATCTTGTTGTCGGCCAAGATCTTCACCAAGATCCTCTCACTGTTCACTTTTCTTAGCAAACTCTGTCAGTGCCACATATTCTGCCTTTGTTTCAGACAAAGTAATAAATGAAAACAAGATTGCCTAACAACTGATGATAAAATGGTCCGATGTGACTATGTAGCATGTCCTAGACCTTCTCCCATTAATGTTTGCAACATAAGATGAATCTAAATAACCGTCAACTAAACTTGTTTTCTTGCCAATGCTCTTTTTTTGATTTACTCACGCTTGTTGGCAACATCGCAGCATGTGCCGCTTCCAAGTTTCCAACTATACCATTATAGAGGGCATATGCTGGTACACCTTTTCTAGCATAAAATCAAGGTGCAAAAGATGCAGATAAATGGACACGACACTAGTGGCATATGGAGTATCCAAATGCTTCTTTATAGACAACCCAAATCTAAATATTACCTTGTGAATGTAACTTTTCTGCAATAAGAAAACTTTACCTTGCATACAATTCATGTGCATCTCCATTTCAAAAATATTCTATAGTGCTTCAAAAGATATTTCATATCAAATCTTACAATTTAAGAGTTGTAACCGTAACCGTAGAGTTGCGGTATATGTGTCCTTGGGAGCAATTACTCATTGTACTCCAAGAACATATTTTGTTAGTAGAAAAGAAGTGAGTATAACATGAGAAAGTAGACATAGGCACTTTGTTGAACTACTATAAATCCTTGTATTGTGTGATAGCACATGCTCTTTTTATTTCGATCATTTTCTCTATTTGTGTATTGTTGAATGGATATGTTTCCAACAATTATTAGCATGCCTTAGTATATGTGAGAAAATTGCATTGTAGCGCACTCCCTTTTTTTGAAAGAAAGAAGGTGGGATCTCGAGATGGGACCCACCACAACAGGTTATGTCATTTCATAAAATGTACAAGTATAATTTAAGAACGACCCAAGGCCAAAATTTTTGATCTATAGTGCCCCAGTACATTGTCTAAGTACATCCATTGGCCCCTGAAAATTCGCCCATTCCTCACGTAATACGTCTCTTTCTGTTACAAGGTGTGCAGATGCAGACTATGTTGGGTGTCCTAATGTAATGATAAAAAGTCTACTTCAGGCTTTATTGTATTTGTTGGCAGCACATTAGTAGCTTGGAAGAGTAAGAAAGAAACTGTCGTTGGTCGATCCAGTGCAGAATCAGAATATAGGGTAATGGCCCAAGGTAGTACTGAGATGATGTGGGTTAAATCTGTCTTGATTGATTTAACTATTGAAGTGCCTCTTCCTATGCATCTTAAATGTGATAACCACACAACTTTGTTTATAGCTAATAATCCAGCCTTCCATGAAAGGACAAAACACATTGAAGTGGATTGTCACTATACTCGTGATCTGATCCAAAAGGGGCTTATCTCGACATCTTATGTATCATCAGGAGATCAAATTGCAGACATGTTTACAAAGGCTCTTGCTAGATGTCCTTTTCATCATTGTTGTTCCAAGCTGAGCATGATAGATATATATACTCCAGCTTGAGGGGGAGTGTTAGAATAGTTATGTTATTTATTTCTATCGTCTCTTTTATGTAATTTACCCTAGGGCTTTTCTCCTATATAAGAGACCTCTAGGGTTAGATGGAATTCATCTCTTTTCGTTCTCTCCAGCACCTATTATTTTCTGGTTATCCATGTGAAAAATAAATTGAAGATCAACACCATTTTAAATCTCATTCAAAACAAAAATTTTCTTATTCTAATGCTGAGAGAAGCAACGTAATGGTCTCTCAAAAAGCCATGCCAACAATCTAAGTTACACTTTTCAAAAAACTTTCAAGGAACCCGACTTATCGTGTGTGTGCGTGTGTGCATGTATATATGTATATATATGTCCAACAAGATTGAAGTTTTTCTAGTTCCAAAAGTGACCTGATTTTCTCAAGTCTTTTGCGAACTACATAGACCATCGCTATTCAAACATCAGTTTTTTGCAGTCTCATCTATTCAATGGTTTAGGTGATAGACTTTTTGAAAACCCAAAAAGCAAGATTTAGGGTTTCAAAAGTTTGATCATCTCAACATTAATACAATGGCTTTGTAAAAGCCTGAACGACATGCTATAATAGAGTAACGACTGTAATGCAAGATGAATAGCTCTTAACAACCTAAACAGTCCTCACCTCACTTGGATAGTTCTCATGTTTATGATGTAGTTTATATTCTGGTCCCCTCATCAATGTCATAGAACCAAAATTTTCCAGGTTTATAATCTCCACAGATCGCCCTACTACTGGGACCGACCTAACGAATTTGAACGAGAGAGGTTCTTAGTTCCAAGGAAGGAGGAAGACATCGGAGGATGGGCAGGTTTTGATCCTGCTAGAAGCCCCGGTGCACTGTATCCTAATGAGGTTGTCAGTGACTCAGTTATAACAAACAAATACATAGTTTTTTCAACGTGAGTCCCACACCTGAGAGAGCAAATCTCACATCGAAGCCCTTTGTCTTGCAGACCATTTCGGACTTTGCATTCTTACCGTTCGGTGGTGGTTCTCGGAGGTGCTTGGGCGATCAATTCGCTCTTATGGAATCCACCGTTGCGCTGGCAATGCTCCTTCAGAAGTTTGACATCGAACTTGAGTTGTACTGCCTAAATGGGTAAACGGGTCTTTGGATTAGGGTTCTCTCTTCACTAGGTTGAGAAACCAATAGGAGGGATGAGTACATTATATAGGACAATGGGTAAACGGTCCCTCATCCAAAGATCCGTTTACCCATTTAGGCAGTACAACTCAACAGAACTGAAAGGATCCCCTGATTCGGTAGAGCTTGTTACCGGGGCAACGATACACACTAAGAACGACTTATGGTGCAAACTGAGGAAACGTGCTTAACAATGAGCAACTGTCATACCCATGGAGAGTAATCTTTAGATCCCCCACCTTGCTTGAATGCTCCAGTTCGCATCAGCGAGAAAGAGGTTCTTCAAGAAGCTGATTCTGCAATGATTATCAGCATCACAATCTTTGCAAATCCGTCTCGTATAATATCTTGCGTCAGCCAGTGAGGCGAAACTGTTCATTCTGGTAGATTGCTGAGTGTGATTCTTCTCATCTGGAGAATCACAGTTGGATATTACTGAAGCAATGGAATCAAACTAGTTGTTGCCAGAAAATATCCATTTGGTGTCTGTGGTTCAAGATGCAAACCCTTAAACTTGCCATTCTGTTGATATCTGTGGAATAATTACCGTGGGAATATTTGACTGGATGGTTACTTCCGGAGCAAACAAATTAACCAGAATAGTCAAGATTTGACTAATTGTTGGACCAGAGAAAGCCATTTTGATATTAAAATCCAAATGTTTCTGGTACTGCAAGTCATTGTCAGGGAAACATATGGACAACGCAGAGGTGTTTCTGATATCCACGCAATGACGCGAGGAACACAATCAAGTCATCACAAAACTAGCGGCAGGGAAAGGAAACCCTAGTTTTATAGATGGTCAGGAACGCGCATCAGGAGATGACTTGGAGCGCACGGAAGCTCTTGACGGTACTTATCCATAGATCCTGTTTGGTTGGAGAATAGGCCCTGGAATAAGGGACAATTCTCCTCCCGATACGGTTCCAAGTGGTACGATTATTTCCCATTATTTCATCTTATTTCACTCTATTCCTATCTTTATCCCACCTTACCTACCTTTATTTCACTTTACTCTTCTTATTCCTATCCTCCAGACGAACAAAGAATAGACCTTTATTCTTCTTATTCCCGAACCGAACGTACCCATGGTCTCACATGGAAAAACTCACCTTCTTCGATAACGTCTTTAGTTTTTCTCAATAGTAGATCCGGTAATTTCGGGATCCGGAATGTCTCCATTAGAATTTGAACTCAGGTTTTTTTACCACCAAACCACTCTTGAGTTCTTTGCTGTAGTTTTGAAGGAATTAAATCAGAATCAATCTAAGCTATTTTTTTCTAAATGGTTCGGAAGATAACGTCTGGGGCTGCTATGGTCAACCGAAGCCTTAGTGGTCAACGGGCAGCAGTTCTAACGTGGATATTCCTTTCCCACTTCAGATCTTAGCGACAAAATCTGCTTAATTTATTATGGTCCATGGACGATTCGTTATAATATTATCCATGCTATATTATTAGCGAATTGAAGAGACGTCACCCCCAGATTTAGACGCCACATTTTGTTTGACTTGTCTTATTAATTTAAAAAAAACATCTAGATATTGATATTCTTAATAGGGATTTTATCACTTGTGCCCCTCCGAGATCTCGCAATTTCAGTTACGCTCCTATCTTTTTGGTAATATCAGTTGTGCCCCTCACTTCTTGCTATTTTATCACGTGTGCCCCTCGAGTTAGTGACCGTCCATCCACAATGCAAACGGACGTTAACTTTGAGGACATAAGCGGTATTAATTAAAAAAAGGTTATATGGTCATTTTATACTCTCTTCCTCATCCTCTTCTTCTACTTCCTCTTCCCCCATCCTCCTCCTCCAACCTCCTCCTCCTCCCTCTCCGCCCGAAACTCCTCCCCAGCCCGCACCTCCTCCCAGCTCTGCCCCGAGCTCCCCGCACCTCCTCCCAGCCCGCCGCCCCCCGTGCCGTCCAGCCTCTGCTCCTCTGGGCCGTCCCCTCCCCTCCCCCGCGCCGCCCAACCCCGCACCGCGCTGCTCCCGCCCCTGCCTTGCGCCGCCCATGAGGGGATTCGCTTCTTCTCACAATGGGCGAAGGGGGATTCGCTTCTTCTCATAATGGGAGGGACTATGCCCGCCGCCTCCCCTTGTTCCTCATGGAGCGACACCAATCCTCATGGGCAGCATAGAGAGAGATGCTGTTGGTGGAGAAGAATGGATTTGGGGCTCCTGCGGTGGATTTGGTGGATTTAGGGCTCCTGCGGCACAGAGAGATGGTGGATTTGGGGCTCCTGCGGTGGATGGCGCTGCTGCTGGGCGCGACCACGTGGTAGAGGGATGCGGAGGAGGACTGTCGGCTGGAGGCAGGGGTTCCGGCAGTGTGGGTGGTGGCGCATCGAGGGGAAATACTGTGCAGCCTGGTAGAGGAGGGCCGCGCAGAGCCACTGGCAGCGCGACCACCGTTGGGCGGCAGGGCGCGAGCGTGGCACCGTGGAGGTTGCGGCCAGGCGCCACAATGGGGCATCACAGGTGGCGGCGTTGAACGACGGAGGGCGAAGGGGATTCAGCGGTGATGGCGGAGAGGGAGGAGGAGGAGGTTGGAGGAGGAAGAAGAGGGGTCTAGACAATAATACCCCTCTTAGCTGCACCTAGGTTTGAAAAAATCATGGTTAAGTCAATTCATTGACGGTCAATCTGACGGAAGGGCACAATTGATGACAGAGAAAAAAGTGAGGGGCACAACTGATATTAGCAAAAAGATAGGGGCATAACTGAAATTGCGAGATCTCGGAGGGGCACAAGTGATAAAATCCCTTCTTAATATGCTAATTTTTACTTATTTAATATATCTACTGGAGTAATATAAATTCTTTAGGGTTAGAATTTTTTGTGTCTTATGTAATCTTCTTTCTCCACGTAACAAAAACTGACGGATATCGCTCAAGGATGTAGGTCAGTCACAGATTAACCTTGTAAATCCACATGTATTCATGCTTGCATGATTGATCGTGTTTGCATGTCCTTCCACGATTTGCAAAAGATACCGTATTGGTCGGCCCGGAAAGGGATATATCAAGGTATACCGATGATATAGGTGGAAATCTTGGAAATGACTCGACAAAGCACCTTTGTCGCAAAGTAAGATCACCATACTTCTTAAAACAATAAATAACATACGAGTACACACTTACATGCAAGCTTAGCATATGTTTATCACATCGGCACACATTATACTGTCGCATGTTGTTGCCAACGTTGGTTTCAAGGGTATTGGAAAGGAAATGAATTAACTAGAACTCTCCTCGCAAACAACCCACACATACACATGCATGCGTAAAAAATTTACTCAATAGCACTGTTTTTGAAATCGAATCGGGCATCAAACTGGAAACTTATCGAAATGGTTGGACCGGGTTAAATTAATCAAATTTGTTCAACCGGATTATGACATCATAATTATTTAAAATCAGATTAAGCTGGGCCGGTAAAAAAAGTAGTTGAACTGGATAATCAAATCGAAATGAAATAATATACATAATATACATTTAAATATACTTGAAATATAAATAAAATACATAGACAATGTATATATTTCACACTATTCATAAAATATTTTTTCGTATGCACCATAAAATGTAATACATACCATATACACATATATATATATATTATTTGGAGTAGTTGCTTTATAACATAGTAGTATTTTAATTATATTTAAAAACCTATTACAAGTAAAAAGTTAAGTTCGAGTAGTTTGTTAAGGGTTTAAATTGGTAATCAAAGGTCATTGATTTAAATTCCACTACCATCATTATTTTTTAATAAAATGTGGATTCTTTAAAATTTAAAATTAGAATTGATCAACAAAAATTGGTTAATCTGACCGATCCATGTACGGTACGGTTCACCGGTGACCGGTCGAATGTTTGATTAGTTTACCCAAACAATCTCTTCCGTTGGATATTTGAATCATGCTCTGTTTTAAGCTAAAGGTAAATACCCGCGGAAGGTTCGCGGAAGCAGAGCAAGCCTTCTAGAAGCCTCATCCCAATGACCTCTCGTTTTCCACAATGGACGGCCCTGATCACACCAACCTCAGTCAACGCTCCGGCTTCGGTCAAAGGCTCCCATTGGCAGCAAAAAAACGACAAAAAATCGGGAAAAAGCATAGGAAGCTCACATTTCCCTTCCTATTTTAATCAGGTCTTCAATGTGTCAACATAATTTGTACACATCTTTTCCGCAGCATCACCATTTTCACTCACCTCCCATAAATTCACAGATCAAACTCTCTACTCTCCTTCGCTTCTCCTAATACTCTCTCTGCTCCCTCGCTCTCTCGAGATGGCTGCACGAGACTCGGATCCCGAGCGAGCCGACAATTGGATGCACGATCTCTACGACCACCACCCGATCGCTGCATCGTCATCTGTGTTGGATCCTACAACCATCGCAACCACCACCATCGCTCCTCCGGCCCTGCAGCCGGAGGGACGTGTGGCGAAGCCCGCACGTAGGCGGTCGCGGGCCTCTCGCAAGGCCCCGACGACGCTTGTGAACACCGATCCGACCAACTTCCGGGCCATGGTGCAGCAATTCACCGGTGTTGCGAACCCCCCGACGATATCGACCGTGTACCAGCCTTCGGCGGTGTACGGCAACGGCGCAGGGATGTTCCGGATGGACCAGGCACCGCATGATCGGCCGGTGGAGACGCCGTTCGGCGGCCCGCGGCAGCCAGGCGTGCACGACGTAGCTGCCGGATATCTGCAGGGATTCAACGGCGGCCATAGCGTGGATGGGAACATGAGTAACAATGCATGGTTTTGATTTCGAGGGGTTTATGATTATTGGAGACTATATGTTAAAAATTTCCTCTCTTAGTTTTGATTTTCCTGCTTGTAAATAATGATCATCCCAACTCTTTTTCCTTCCTTTCTTATGGAGATCTTAATTATGTGGTTTTTTTTCTAGATTTTTTTAAACAAGTGGTTGATTTAAAATGAGAATGAGACAAAGTCAAATTAATCAATGGTGCATAGCCTAAGTATGCAAGTTGTGGTTGGATTTGGTCTTCTAGGTTTGGTACGATTCCAATATGTTAAATCAATGACATCAATAATTTGTATAAATTAAGAAAATCAAATTATCATATTGTTTAGTTTGTGGAATTTGGTTTGATCGATATTTCATACAAAATAATTGAATTTGACGTTCCATTGTATATTCAAATGCATTTTTGTCCATTCATATAATTAAAGTCATGTATATTATGCCTAAAATTATGAATATTATTTTTACACGCTATGAGTTTAACCGGTTGTACCCATTGGTTCAGCTCGGTTTTGTTTCAAGGTTTCGTTTGATTGCAGGGTTGGGATACACCGGTGTACTCCTCCTTCCAATCCTTCCAACCTTCGCAGTTTTCTATTTACAAGAATACTCCAACTCAACCCAACCCAGCAACCAAACGAAGCCTAAGAGTATGGATCCTCTGCAGTACTACATAACCGGCTGTTATGTGGGTGTCATGAGCTGCTTGATTAAAATTGAGCGGTTCACTTAAGTATTTTTGAGCGTTTACCGTGGGAATCACTCGATCTTGATCGAAAGACTCAGATGCATACTTATCTTAAAGCTAAAGTGGGAGCGATTAGTTGGGCATTTATTATTAGGTTTTTTACACTTGTGCCCTTCAAGAATGTACAATTACAGTTATGTTTTATGTTTTTTTTGCAATGTAGTTATGTCTGTTATTGCAGTTGTGTCATTTTACCTTAATGGAACGACAGAATCGTAAATTTTGTAAGAATACAGGGAAGTGTTATACCAAGAAAAACATGGGCATAACTGTAATGACAGATCCTCGAAAGGGCACACGTGTAAAAATCCTTTATTTTTTTTGCCACATTAGTTGCATTCGATCAATTAAACCTTAGTTTGCAAGTCATGCAATGTCTGCATCCTTCGTTGCACTTCAAAGATACCATCTACTTCTCCTCCACTTTAGATGGAGGATACGAATGCAAATTCTCCTTGAATCAAACTACATATATCATACACCCACATCATAGACATTCGTATATCCACCACATCCAAATATGCACCTAAAACCAATCCACCTATCTTTGATCCTCCCCATAGTCCTTGCGTGGATCATATCTCGCAATCCATCCTCCTACCTCCCATGGCTAGCTCGTCTCGATTCCGATCCCTACGGACCGCTCGGTGTGCTGTATGGAGGAGACGGGCTAGTCTGGCGGCGACACCGTCGTCACCGCCACAAACGCAAGTCCAACATCACCGTATGCGACGACTTCCCCTCTGGATTTCCACCATCAGACGATGACACGACGTCGACGCTGTGCGTCGACCGCAGAGGGTGCTGCAACTTCACGACGGTGCAGTCCGCCGTCGATGCAGTTGGGAACATGAGCCAGAGGAGAACTGTCATCTGGATCAATAGAGGAATGTATTAGTAAGTGATCGGTACATTTTTAAGAATATACAGATATTGACGGATATGAAAAATGTTTGAGAATCTAATTAAACGTGATATTAGCGAGAAGGTCAGCATCCCAAAGGAGAAGACGAACATCACATTGCAAGGACAAGGAATGGACTCGACGGCGATCGTATGGAACAGCACGGCCAACTCCTCCGGCAACACCTTCTTCAGCGCGTCGCTTGCCGTCTTCAGCAACGACTTCATTGCGAAGAACATAAGCTTCATGGTACGATTCACAACAACAAAATGGACGGTAATAGATCTTTGGTAGAATCGCTATCTAAACCGATGTCAAATATTTATAATTAGGAAAAAAATGAGGCTGTCCAAGTTAGCTTTCCCGTCTCATTTTCCTCGCTTTTTATATATTTTGTTGGAAAATGAATTCGTGAAAATTCATTACTATATATGAATGATATGTCATTCAAGTTTCATACGAAACAAAAAAGACTCGTGCGACCTCTATCCATACAATTCATTTTTAACGGTCGCAGAATTGTTGAAATCAACCGCATCTGAGTGCAGGTCATACGCATCTTTGTTTCACACAAAACTCGAATGACATAATACAAGGATATAGTTATGAAATCCACGGACTCATTTTCCAAAAAAATAAAAAATTGAGGAAAATAAGCGGAGGAGCCTAAGTTAGCTCTCTTAATGGGCATCCCCATTTTACACTTATAATTATAGATCCATTTTGTTTGTTGTCTCTAATATGCAAGGGGTATATTGGTAATTTTGCATAATGGTTTGCTATTTAGTGAATGAAAACAAAGAATGTTTGGTGTAATTAACCGTGTGAGTAGTGGAGTGTAGGTAGATTGTGGAACCACTATATTTAGGGATGAGCATATTTTCGGGTCGGCCCAACCCGATAAAGTCCAAGCTCGGGTCGAGCCCGAATGATAAATGGGTGGACTTGGGCTTGATTTTTGGCCCGATATAGTTTTCGGGCCAGGTTCGGGCAAGCTTGGGTCCGAGCCCTAAGCCCGTAGGCTGGCCCGAATATAGGTCTTAGTGTAGGCCGGTACATATGCCCATGATTTTTTCCATATGTAATTTCTGATTTCTAACATCACAGTGGATCTTCCTTTTTAAATTGCCATTATTCTATACTATTTAGACATCAACCATGTTCATGTTTTGAAGAAATACATATTCAATATGTATATTTGTTTATTAAATGTGTACTGTATTCATGTTTAAAATATTTTTTTAATATAGTAGGCCGGCCCGACCCATATACTAGTGGGCTGGGCTCAAGCTTGGGCCACAATTAGGAAATTCGACGGGCTTAGGCCCGGTCCGCAAGCCCGTAGTTTAGAATCGGGCTCAAGCTGGGTTAGGTTGAACCCGACCCAATGCTCATCCCTAACTATATATCTTGCTCATTTTTCTGTTGGTGTGTTGTTGATCGGATCCATTCCCAACAGAATGTTGCACCAATACCAAAGCCTGGGGATGTTGGTGCACAAGCTGTCGCCATTAGGGTTGGAGGGGATCGAGCTACCTTCTGGGGTTGTGGATTCTTTGGAGCTCAGGATACGCTTCACGATGATAAGGGTCGGCATTACTTCAAGGAGTGCTTCATCCAGGGCTCCATCGACTTCGTCTTTGGTGATGGCAAGTCCCTATACGAGGTAATTTTTCTCCTGTGAAGTCTGATTGGTACTATAGAAGTCAGAGTAAGAGCAGTGGAGTAGACATATTGCTGAACCACTATATATCCATGTGTTAGTGTGTTTTATGTTGATCGGATCCATTCTTGATGATGCTTGTTTAATATGGCAGGACTGCCAGTTGAACTCGATCGCGGCGCCAGTGGCGATGGGGGTGAGGTTGATAAACGGGGCGATAACTGCGCACGGGAGGATGACAAGCGACGACGACACAGGGTTCTCCTTTGTGAATTGCACGGTAGGCGGCACTGGAAGGATATGGTTGGGGAGGGCGTGGAAGCCATTCGCTCGTGTGGTGTTCTCCTACACCTCCATGTCAAACATCGTCTCGCCCGAAGGGTGGAATGATCTCAACGACCCTGGTAGAGATCAGTAAGTGATATGTCGATCCACTTAAATGGTCTGGTGGTTGAACAATGTACTTATGTATATACGAACTTTTTGTATACAGGACGGTATTCTTCGGAGAATACCGAAATACCGGAGGGGGTTCAGATATGACACAGAGGGCACCGTATGTACAGAAGCTGAATGATTCGGATGCTTCTCCATTTCTTGACGTTTCATACATCAATGGGGACCAATGGTTGCGACCATTTGCGTAGTTTCCAGTATTTTTCTACAAATATACGGGTACAATACATATATACATTTATTTGTAATTGATATTCTGGCTATAAGTGAGGGACCTATTTGTAATTTAGTCAAAAAGTGCGGGTATCTATAAGTAAATAAGCCCTTACCTTTATAATGCCACCGAACTGATAGTCTGATGAGAGTTCGAGGCATTTGGGTTCACTTGCTCTTGGAAACAACAGAGAGCTCCCAAGTCCGGATGATCAATGTGGTGACTATGAAGATGATGCAGTGCCCAGTAATGGCGGTGAAGAGATCGCTCTCGCATCACTCCTCTTCCGAAAAGGCCGCAAGTTTGCAGGAGATCGCATCCGCTCGCAAAGGTTTATGTCTCAGGCAATTCGACAAACAGTTGGTGTTCGTGTTTTTGTGATGTTCAGCTTCTTGTATATTGGGGTTTGGATTATGTTTAAATTGGTTTAATGGTATGTTTATGTTGGAAATTGGAGAATGTACTTCGTCCTTCCATGAATAAGTGCCATTGCTACCAAAGAGTGCTTTCTTGAGCATGCAGCTTTACTGATATCTGTATTGTTTCTAAGGCTTAAAGATTTACCAATTGAAATCTTTAAAGTGTCACAAAAAGTACTTCAAATACTGGTCAGTATGCTCATTATCCTCCTCTTTTGGATAGTCCCTTCTGAAATGTTCATGTTTATTGCACATCATGAAAACCAAATTGGTCCTGAATATGGAGAGTTGCATTAATTGTTTGTTAAGGTCTTTATGTGTTTCGTCATCTCATAATTCAATTTACTGTCACTATCTTTCACTTGCATGATCCAAAGGCTTGTTGCTGTTCGATTCTCGTTGGATTTATCCTTGCTCATGACAAGTGATTAAAGCTCAACGGGCTTTTGTTTTCGTTAATGATGTTCAAACATCAATTGTGTAGGAATAACTCTATCAACTTGTGTAACCATGCTGTGTACTGGTTCTATGTTAATTGAAATTTAATTTGCTGATTGAATGGTTGAAGACCAATGCCTCCAAATTTAGCATATCCCTTGTGCTACAATGGAACTATAGATATAGTCTCCGTTCTTTAATGCCCATATTTAGTTTTCTTTATACGTAGCATCCACTTTACCTATCAAGGTTCTTGAACTCGAGTAAATTAAGATTTTTCATCGTTAATAACTTTTATTTCTCAAAGTATGAGAGTTTTTTTTCTTTCAATTTTACTGGACGCGAAGTGGTATTGCGTAATTATTGCTAATAAATCACGCAGGAGGAGGATGGTTTCAAACGTGATATATCAAACCTCTGATGATGTTGAGGTTCAATAGATGGTGTGGAAATGGCTTGATATCTTTCATTTTGTTTTCCCATTTTCCAATATCTCCCCGTGGCATGCCCTTCTCCTGATATTTCAGTGTAATGAAACTACAATTTTCTGGTTTTTGAAGGATATTGAGTATCCTTAAGCGCATCACGGAAGCGTGACGATCGCATCGTATGCGATCGGGGCGACTAGTCGCACTAGTCGCTAGAAGCAGCGGAAATTAAAATTTTAACTTTAAAGATGAAACCACAAGATCACGAGAATACTTCTCGGATCGTTTCATCAAACCACAAAGTATTAGGAATACCTCTTGAAGCGTGGTTGTGATCGCGAGATCCCAAAGTAGAGATCCTCCTGTCTCAAGTCCGACCCACGGAGAATGCGCTTGCGGGCACGATGATGAGTCGCGTTCTTCCCGCAATCCTTTGACGAAGATCCAAGCGTCATAGAAAAAAAATGATCTCCTTCCTAATACACAAAGTGGACGACCACTTGAATATTAGGGAGACCCCACGAGAATGGGAGAGAGAGAGAGAGTAGAGTTCTTCAACTCAAGAATGTTGTCATTTGGAAAGGCTACCCTAGCCCTCCTTTTATACTAGTTTAGGATCCAATGGATCTCAATCCATGGGACACATGGATCCAAGGGCTATGCTTGGTCCATGCTAAATCAATGGCTATGATTGTTGTTGGTTAAAACCAACAACATTAATTTAAATTAAAAAATGTTGCAACATTATCAATATAATTTAATTTAACATTAACTAATTAAGAGATAATGTGATAAATAAAATGGAGCCAACCAACCTCCCTAAAATTGGGGGGCGTCACCCATGAATTGGGTGACGCCACCTATGAATGGTGGTCAATTTTGGCTCCTTTTTATTTATCTTATTATTCGTCAATTAATTTTGTATTCACAAAAATATTCACCAAATTAATTCGCAATTAATTTGTGAATATTTCAATCATGCCATTGAATATTATGTGAATCATATTCACAACCCAAACTAGTTAGTAAATTGCATTTCCAATTAATTAATAAATGTGAATCTAATCCACATTATTAATCAACAAATGCTATTCACATAAATTCTCTCTCTTATATATGTATATTATAAATCATATTTATAATACACATATATCATGGATAGTGTTATCCACATTCTCTTAATCCTTGATAATTAAATCCCATTTAATTATCTTAGATAATCATTTTCACAATATAAATTATATTCATATTAAGATTGATAATTAAATCTCATTTAATCATCAAGTCCTTGCTTGGATATTTCATCAAATGAATTATTCTTGAACCCTTTCAAGAATAATGTACATTCTCCGCAGATACTTGGAGATAAGGACAGGGCGATTGTATTATTCCACGTATAGTGACTTGGATGTTGAGATCTCGTCTCAAATCCAGATCGTACGAACCTCCCACAGATGCTTGATTAAATAAAGACCGCAAATCCAATCTTCTCATTAAATCTGAATCTCATTCAGATCAATGTCCAACACTTGGACTAAGATCAGATTGCTTCTCTACTGGAAGGAGTCACTAAAATCCAGACCTGTTTTATCACTCCCTCGGAATGGAAGCGTCATGGATATACAATCGTTTATGATCACATCACCCTCAGGTATTCCCAATACCTGTACATCCTGCATACTGGAAGACCCATGGTCAACCCGAAGATCAAGATTAATTTTACACTGTCTTCTTCAGGGTTTGATCACTAAGTTTCTCATTTGATCATTGGGATTTGGTATCGATCATATACTTTCCAAAAGCATATATCATACTTAGGTCTTGATCATATACTTTCCAAAAGTATATATCAAACCTACAAATTCAGTCAAGCTTCCAAAGCAAGACGACCGTGCACGGAATTTGATTCTTCCCAATATCTCATGAGTGAGCTCATGTCTTCCGGTTCAGTAGTGAACCTGTATGATCCCTTTGAGAGATCGTATTACTCATATGCCCTTATATGCACACCAGCACGCCGGTGTATAGACCTTGGTTAGGTCATCAACCTATTGGTCAGCCAAATGTACATACTCAGACATATAGCAATACATCTGTCTCCGGTCAGAGGATGCGTGCCTATGCTGTGACAGCATTCAACATAGGACTTAGGTTATCTCGATCTCGTTAAGTCAACTCTTTGACCTAACTAATCTGACACCTTTGAATCTCTATTCCTATGCAGAGGACCTGCATCAAGAGGTCGGTCAGATATCAGCCTATGTGAGAAAGGATTGCCATCTCCTACTCAGGCTGGAGATCACATCTTAACAATCATTTAACGGTGCTTGATGAGTCCTCAATCTAACTCTTTAGATATTCATCCAAGCACCAGCCTCTATGATTCAATTATTGAATCAACAGTTGTATGATCATTAAGATAGCCATGGTACATAACCCTAATTGTACAGAGGGACCTATTATGCAAATTATTTATTCTTCATTTCAGATCAGGGAATGATATTCGCAATAACGTTTATTGCATAATGGCTCGCCGTGGGCTCACATGTCCAACAGTTTTTGGCTACGGTTAATAATGATATAAATGTACCAAAGGCTTATATTCAATAAGAAAGGAAATATATACGTGCATACATAGTATATATCGTGAAGGCTTGTAATTGTTTAAATAATATATTGTGACGCCTTTGTTTTGCACATGCAGTAGCAGGGCTGCACTGATATCATTATAATTCTGTTTATGCATTTAATTATTAAAAACATAATCTCAGTTTGTT
The DNA here is from genome assembly GCA_037367405.1 of Ottelia alismoides. Taxonomy (NCBI): domain Eukaryota; kingdom Viridiplantae; phylum Streptophyta; class Magnoliopsida; order Alismatales; family Hydrocharitaceae; genus Ottelia; species Ottelia alismoides. The sequence continues at coordinate 777,232 of JAZKJV010002680.1, forward strand.
ATTATTCTTCCAGTTCCTGCTTTTAGGATCTCATTATGCTATAAACTATTATCAAATCATGCAAGCGTCTAACTTATCCATGTGAGCATGTGTGTCTACACATGATAAGCCACACAAAATGCAAACACTTGGTAAATCTTCGTTTTCCATGAAATTCCTAGAAGGTTGACTTTGTCTATAATTTTTTTTGTCAGACCATCTGCTCCTGGTATGTACTAATGTATTATTGATTTTCTATGGTTAATTTACTATCTTTTGGCTTTTGGGTTTGGCAAAAGTTGTCTTAAAGAAAGGGAAAACACAACTTTTTCGTGATGGAAACCCTATGGTTTACAGTGGTGCTGTTGATAGAATAATTGGAAGACCACCTCCGAAGACTGGTGATATTGTTCTGGTGGCTGACGGATCTGAAATGCCCATTGGCTGGGGTCTTTTTAACTCAGCATCTATGTATTGCGTTCAACTCATGCAGTCAGAGGAATAAGCAAAAAGGTACCTATTATACCTTATAACAATACCTTTCTTGCTGACAAATTCTTTCTGGAAATGATGCAGTATATGACTGTCAGGATCTCATAATTTTTTTACTTTCAGGGATCCTACTTGTGCATTAGATATGGAGAAATTACTTGAACTGCGAATTGATGCTGCCACATCTTTGCGTCAAAAGTTGGGGCTACCATCTAGGAACACGAATGCTTATCGCCTGGTAAATAGTGAAGGGGACAGGTATGATCTGTCATGCCTTTGGGGCGGACACCTTTGTTTGTCTCCAAGGCTCCATGTTCTTACACACAAATCCATCCATGTCCTTGAAACAAAATAAATACATTATCATTCATGTTTTGGGGTCTAATTTGCAATTTTGTTTTCTTTGTGTCCTATGTGTACGCTGTAGCCTTTACCTCCTGAGCTTCATGTTTTTTTCTCAATATTTAGATTACTACCAAAGTCTTCTTAGTGTATCTGTCACTTTATAGTTAAGAAAATACACTAGGGGTTTGAAAGAACATTTGGTGAATATTTTGTTGTGGCGGGGAGTTGTGTTTTTATCTGAATGAGTTCATTTTGATATGTCGTTAAGCACATGATCTGATAATTGGTGACGTATTATGTTAGTTACTTCAATTTATTCAGATACAAATTATCCTATAAGATGTACGGAAATAGTTACCTGTTCTTTCATGTCTTTTAAGTCAAGTATGTTTCTCACTGCGGCAAAATGTTGAGCTGAACATTTAGTTATGTTCTTGGCAGGTTGTCTGGCTTAATAATAGACGTTTTTGATGATGTAGCAGTAATAACATCCTCTGCTGCATGGGTAGAAAAGTACAGAGCTCAAGTTGAACTATGTCTTACTGAAATTCCCAACATTCAACACTTGATATGGAGACCATCTATATATATATATATATCATGAAAGAAGAAGGTTTAGACTTGTCAGATCAGCAACACTATAATTGTAATCTAGTGCAAACTCTTGGAAATTTGAAGGTAATGTATTTTTTACAGGGCAATCAAATTCAAACTCACTTTTACTTGAGTTGAAGACATTAATATGGAAATTATGAAAGGTATTATATTGGGTTAAGTGTATCTTGGGTGTGGATCCATTTACCCGTGTCTATATATATTCTATACACATCCCTTCCCTTGTTTTAAGGAAAAGCCTAGCATTTTGAGAGAAGTGACTAGGTTTCATTCTTATAGTTTTCTACCTCTTATTGGAGAGGGTTTCTACGTAAATTCCATGTCTTCAATGTTTGATTGCTCTGTTTATTGTTCTTTACTTGTATCTAAGCTAACAATGGTCCCGGGTTGGAGTTTTTGTGTAACCTCTTCTGCTCTTCATACACTTGATGCATGTTGAGGATATCAATGCAATTGTGAGTGTGGTTGATCATCTTCGCAGTTGCATCGAGATCTCCTATTTCTTGTTGGCTCAAATATTCGTGGCATCATCTGTAAAGATCTTCCTATGAGATTGGAGAAGTGCTTTGTCGTAGAGGCCCCAGATCTTCTGACTGCTGAAGTTCGATCATTAAGTCAGAAACGACTGATTGGTTAATGCTGCAAAGGGACAAGTCCTTGTTTCGGAAATGTGATTGATCACGTTCCTAAGAGTGGTCAATCATATCATGTTTCTGTCTTTTCCAGAAAGATACATCTTTCATGCAGACCAACATGTCCGATCATTAAATACTATTATTTTTGGGGGTGATTAATCACTTTTATCAATGCGACGAATCACTTGAACAACCTTACTTTGGTCGTTACCTATCTCACTCAGACCAAACATGATTGATTACATGTCTCCTGGGGCATGATCGATAATTGAGAGCAACACGATTGATCATATCTCGCTCCTTTTTTTATTGATCAATCAGACTTTTGTGATCGATCAATATGTCTGAGAAGGCTGATACTGAAAGTACAAAGGGCGCTATGACCGCTTTCATATGGCTTCCCGACAATATGAGTTCTCAAATCACATCCACAAGATCCAATCACACATTTAAACTCAACCCTTCAATGTTCTCAACTTGTATACCTCGATAAACAAGCCTCCATCTTCACATTTTCATTAGTCCATAATTGGTCCAGTAGAACCATGTTTCTTAATGACAATCTAGAATCGTCAATCATTGTTCATATACATCTTGTATCTAGCAACTTCATATATATCTTGTTTTTGGCAACTACTTTTTCTCTCTTGAGTTCAAATCTAATCACCGCAGTCCAAAAATGGAGATATAATCATGATTTTATTAGCCTTGTTGTGAACTTCAAAAGACCTATCCATTAAGATTCAACAATCATCTTGCATTATGATAGTAAATTTTCTTTAATGGGGAACATAGAATTGTTTTACTATCTTGCCTAACTTTACTGTATTGAACATTGTGGAAAGAATGCAATGACTTGTTTATTCAGGGGGCCAAAGGTCTCTCTTATATAGAGAGGAGAAACTCTAAAGGGTAAATTATATAATAGAGATTAGAGACATAATAAAGAAGTAAAACAAAATAACTCTCGACACTTACCCTCAAGATAGAGCATAGATGTCAATCATTCTCAACTTAGAACAACACCTCTGAAATAACCCCCTGGCTAGGGCATTGGTGATAACATCTGCTCTATACACCCGAGCTAACTTTGGAAATAGAGATAAAGCCCTTCTTCAATTACAATCTATCTTAATGTGTTTGGTCCTCTCATGGAAAGCAGGTTGTTGGCATTAAATAGAGCAGCATGGTTATCACAAAGCATATGCATGGGAAGAGGCATGTCAATAGCTAAATTTGTCAGAACGGATCTAATCTACATAATCTCAGTGCTCAACTGTGCTATATCTCTATAGTCTGACTCTGCACTATATCTTGCAACCGTACTATGTTTTTTGCTTTTCCATGAGACCAAAGCGGTCCCTATGAATACCACAAAACCAGAGGTACACTTCCTGTCTTTAATGCATCCTACATAGTCAACATTTGCACAGGCCGTGATGGCAAGAGATGTCCTTCTGCTAAAAAACAACCTTGTACCTAGAGAAGACTTTAGATACCTTAGGATCATATGAACAACATCCATATGAACATGTCATGACTGCTCCATAAACTAGTTGATTTTGCTCATTATAAAGGAGACATCTGACTTGGTAATAACTATATAGAGGAGCTTCCCAACAAGCTCCCTACTCTTGTCCACCTCATCTATATCATCATCATGAAGCTTCATGCTAGGGTCCATGGAAGTAGTGACAGGTCTGGAGTCTGCCATCCATGTCTCTAGAAAAAGATCTGTAATATATTTCATTTGTATCATCACTAAGCCCCTTTGGTTCCTGGCGAACTTAAGTTCAAGGAAGTAACGTAGTTTGCCAATGCTCTTGGTGTAAGACTATTGTCCAGGGAATGCCTTAGCCTCATTAATGCCCTGTAAGTCATCTCCTATAACAAAAATATCATAAACATAAATCAGAATGACAACACTTCTCTATGTCTTGTGTACAAGGAGCGAGTGATCTATACTTGATCTCTTGAAGTCTTGCTGCTCTATTAAGTCCAAGAGCTTCTAGAACCATGATATAGGACTCTTCTTAAGGCCATAAATAACCTTATTAATTTTGCGTATCCTCCGACACTCCCCTTCAATAATGACCCAAATTGTTGGTGCATGTAGACCTCACACTCTATACAAGAAAGCATTCTTGACATCGAGCTATGAAAGTAACCAATCCCATACCACTGCAATAGAGAGGAGGATCCCGAGTGTAGAATGGCGAGTCACAAGGGAAAAAGTGTCATGATAGTCTGCCCCATATGCTGAGTGAACCCATATGCCACAAGTCTAGCCTTGTAGAGACCAACGTTGGCATCTGCTCTCTACTTCACTCTAAAGTTACATCTAACCACAGAAGATGTGGAGAGATGTGGAGAGATGTGGGGATAGGGTGCATGTGGCTCATGGTTTAGGTCTAGGAATCTTGCTCTAATAACATGTGCAAAGAATGCAATGATTTGTTTATTCAAAGGGTCGTATGCTCTCTTATATAGAGATGAGAATCCCAGGAAGATTACATAATAATGACATTATAAATAAATAAAAGATAACTCTCAACAGACATGGGGAATTATAACAATATAGAAAGGTAGAAGATTATCCACTGAATGAGGATCCCGTCACTTAATTTTCTATCGAAGAGCTTTATGCCCACTTGATGTAACTAAGAAAATGCACTCTAGAAACTTCAAGGACTTCAAATATTATTACATTGATTCTCTTGTGGCTAAACCAAAACCATCCTGTCCTAGAAAAACCAAAACCAAGCTTCTCTCCAAATGTCTATAGTTGAATCATCCAACACTTTCTTTTAAAAGACCAGTTGAATATATTTCTCAATTAAAATACCATCAATTAGTTTAACAAGTGAAGTCTGTGATTTTGTGGTTATGCAAAATATTGATGCTCCATCTTCAGTATGCTATATCATAGATGATTTAGAAAGCTCAAAATAGCAAACTTGTATGCCCATTATGAGCTTCCCATTAATCATCGAGCAGTTAATTCTTCTTCAGGTGTATAAGTATACTATTCTTGTATATTGATGTGCATTCATAATGACTAGTGACCGAAATTTGGTGTCAAGGGCTATTGGTGCTTTACATGGATACATGGTTCTTACTCTTGTGCAAGGAATTGACAAGTCTTCGTGCTAGATAATTGAAAATGGAATATGATAATCTCTTCGGAGGGACAAAAGACATGATTCTATGCTGATCAGCATGACAATCGCCACTATATTTCATTAATTTCCAAGGGTCAGAAGGTTCTTGATATTTGTTGCTACAATGGTGGATTTGCATTGAACGCTGCAAAAGGTGGTGCCTCTGATGTTATTGGTAAGCACTAGAGGATAGTTTGTCACATTTTCTGTCATACAAGTGGCATTTACCCAAACTCTTTTTAAAACATAGTTTGTGTAAGAAGCTGGTTTCCTTCATGTAATTCCAACATTGCAAAATTCATTATTGGGTTGGTATTGGCGTGAACCTTCTGGTCTCAGTTAATGTCTGATTACATTAAGATGGACGTGCAACTAGTGAATGCATTCTTTATTGCTAGTCTTTCTTTGTGCAAGGCAAGAGTAAACGATGGCAACACCTGTGCTATGATCATGTTTTTCAGGCATTGATTCTTCTTTACCTGCTATTGAACTTGCAAAGGAAAATGTCTCCCTTAACAACATGGATCCCACAAAGATATCTTTCATAAAAGAAGATGCAAGCCAATTCATGAAAGATGCTGCTTCTAGGAAAGAGTCATGGGATTCAGTCATTTTGGACCCTCCAAAGTTAGGCTCCTAAAAGAAAGGTATTGTATCTTCTATTCAATTTAATGCCTGATCTCCTGTTTTAGGCTTTCTTTTGTATCTTTAGAGGTTTATTATATTTATCTTAAGTTCTACGGCATACTTTTGGATCTTCAAGAAGCCTCTTAATACAAGTCCCCTAAATTTTATTTTATATAACCACTGGGCTTCTTTTTTTTGTTTGTAACCACCAGGCTCCTGTCCACCTTCTTTCATGCTTTGTTATTGCAGATATAAGTGTAAACCCCAGCTATTTTCGTAACATGTATAAGTTCTATTTTATCAGTCTCTTCAAAACACCGTCTGTATTTATAGCTTATGGAAACAGAGATATCCATATGATCGGTTCTAGATTGTTTATGAAAGAAATTGCAAAAAAAATTGTCTGATTTTGATAAGATTTTTTTAAACGAATAAACAAGTACAATAATGAGGTGTCCATTAGTAGTACTTAAATTATTTTTTGGAAGGAAATTCTTAAGTATGGAAATGAGAAACTAATTCCTTATGTAAGGAAGAATAAAAAGATAACATGAACATTGAGGTCGGATCTTTTTGTGAATGAGGAAAGCCCATGATCTTAGCCATTATATTTAGATCTAAAGGTTTTACTAACCCCATCTATCTTAAAAGGGCTTTTAGTCATTCAATTTTATTTTAAATCTCAATTTTGTTTTATATTTTAAATTACTTTATTTAATTATCTTATTATAGTACTTTTTGTTAATGTCTTATATTTTTTTAAATAAGTTGATGTCTTATATTTTTTTCGGTATTCGATAACAATTCTACATCTTACATATTACAATACCGTGCATAACTCTGTAAAATTTGTATTGCCGTTGAAAAGTCTGCATGGTGCTCTAAAATGAGAAACATAAATAGTATAACATATTTAAGAAAGAAACACACAAAACTAAAAACTTAAAAATAGTACTTAAATTTCTTAAATGAGGGGCTTGGCACATAAAAAAAAGCTAGGGACTTGTAAAATGGTCATAAGAATCTTTTCTGATAAATATTCATGGCAAAGAAAATGAAAGAAATGAAGAACCTTGTAAAAATCTGGGAAAATTTGACACCTTTCACTTTTTGCCTAAAATAGAAAATTCACAGGACATTGAGGAAAAAAATGTACAGAACATTAACGGTATTCCCCTATAAAAATTGGTTCAAAGAGTTCGTCATGTGTCCAAGGGAACATAATTTAATCAATCAACGAGGGGAATAGAATAAAGGAAATGAGTCTACTTTAATGTAGGTGATTGGATGGCACTGCCAACCCCTGTCAAAAATAAAAAATTACACGGTATCCGCATAAGTAAATATCCATGTTCGTCACGTATTCAAGGCAACGTGAATCTATCAATCAACAATAGGAACAGAACAAAGGAAAATGACTCTACTTTAAGCAAGGTGATCAAATGGCACTGCCAAGTACCGATCCCGGATCAGTGCCCTCATCACCCTCAACAGTCATGCTTGGGCAGTGGTCCTCCTAGAAATTTGCAATGGAAGGAACTCGGTGGACTTCAAAGGAGAGATGTACTGCATGGAAGATACGGCACACAATGTGAATGCCATGTAGGCATCATGGGCGTCCTTGTAGATATAGGGGTTGTAAAAGTTGGTCTTAAAAGGTTGTAAGCTGGTTATGTTTGACTAGACTTGGTCTCAAATGTCTCAATATTGTCATTAGCCTTGATGTGGTAAACCTCCAATCCTTCTCTAAGAGCAGTATTATACATAAATTGGCTGCAGAGGCCTACAAAATTTAGTTAATCTCATGATTAACAATTTATCATACAAGTGTACTCTCAAGCATATAGACTTATCCGAGACTTGTGGGAACTGATTAGTTGCTGTGGTGGAGAAACTTGAGAAAAAGCTGTCAGGTTTGGAAGGCCACTTGCACTTGAGGGGCGGACGTCTAGTGCTTCTAAGTTGGTCTTATCTGCCATCCTGGTTTTTTTCCTCTCCATGTGGTTACTGGTTGCTGGTGTACCGACCTGTTTCGATTCGGAAGGTTTTTATGGTCCACTTTTGGTTGTGAGAGCCTTGGTATTCATCTGATGGATTGGGAGTTGGTCTCTCAACCTGTGGATGGTGGGGGACTTGGTGTATTGAAGCTGAAAGAAATGAACAAAAGGCTCTTGGCGAAGTGGGTCATGAGGATTTGAGGCAAGGGTTCATACTTGCTTTGCGAGCTAGTGTGGGAGATTTATGGGTCGTGGCTGGTGTCCCTACCTCGATTGGATCGGTCAGATTACCATCTCTTTGGACCGCCAATGTTGGTTCATGTGGTGATATGATCAGGCCATGGCCATAACATGGACTCTTTGGTTGGCGTGTATTGGTGTAGTGTTCCGTCACGAGAGATTCTATGCGAAAAATGTGTTGGAGCATGTCAAGGCTCTCAAAGAGTCTTGGGCTTTGCATTTATACTCCAATTTGTGACTATATAACTTGTGTGTGAAATATTGGGTGCGCATCCCTTTTTGATGTGCTTCCTTGCATGCATTGTTCAGATGCAGCACATGGATTGATCAGTGAATGAAGTTGATGTTACAATGTTACATGTTGTCAATTATATCTATGTGTGTGACTATGATTAGCGATAGCATCCAACTTCTAATCATCTGGCTATACGAGGAGCCTGCTTATTATGGTAGAAGACTTATATGCCAAATCTTATCCAATGTAATCAGAGTTTTAGTTCTGTTCCTCTTGGTCAATAATTGCAGGTTAGTGTTTGAACAAATATAATTTCTCGTACTTCAGTCTTATTCTTTCTTAGACATATCACGATCACAATGTGATGCAGTTTTTCATATCATTATGTGTGTTATAGTGACAATTATTTCCATGCCAGATGTTTTGGTATCTGACGTTTTATGTCATCTCTTCATGCTGATAGTTATACAACGTCGATTTTTACACTTGGATTTTGTTTGTATTACGGAGTTTTTTTTAACAGAATTTACAAAGTGCACCGGGCATGTACAGAAATTCGAACTCTTTAGCAATGAAAGTCGTTAGGAGCGGTTTACTCATGACGTGCTCGTGCTCTGGAGCAATGACACAAAGTGGGACTTTCCAACGCATTCTTCAGGCATGTTACTTGTACTTTAATGTGAACTTTTCACTTGGTTTCGGGAACTTTTTTAAGGGATAGCAGTGTAGAGCGTACTAGTAGGTTTGGGATGCAAGTATTTTCTTGGGGGTAGATGTAACACCCCAACCCAAACATAGTACCACATGGAAAACTCACAAAGTGTGGGTGTGGTTTATAAGTGGTGGGGATTACTACTTGACAACTTGGGCTTAAGCATTTTGGGTGGTTGTCAACGGGTCCATTTGGGCCCGTATCCAACAAGTTGTCAGGGCCAGTTTTCCTCGATAACGGACCAGGGACCTAAGCCCGGGACGTTACAAATGGTATCAGAGCCAAATTCCCTCTGATAGTGGAAAGGGCTACCCGAGAGGTGGAGCCGCCCCTACAAAGAGGTTGGAGGAAATGGCTACCCGGAGCGTGCAGCCGCCACTGTCACTGGGAATAAGTGATGGGCCATGTCGCAACGAGGACGTTGCGAATATAAGTGGAGAGGTTGTAACACCCCAACCCAAACATAGTAGCACATGGAAAACTCACAAAGTATGGGTGTGGTTTATAAGTGGTGGGGATTACTACTTGACAACTTGGGCTTAAGCATTTTGGGTGGTTGTCAACGAGTCCATTTAGGCCCGAACCCAACAAGTTGTCAGGGCCAGTTTTCCTCGATAACGGACCGGGGACCTAAGCCCGGGACGTTACAGTAGAAGAGCTATCAAGATGTATTGTGCAATGAGAGTTGTAAAATTCGAAATCCCAATTAATAGGTAATTAGGTGGATGCGTAGATCACAATAATATTTGTGCTCCTATATTCTTTTTATTACACAAAGATATTCCTATTCTTAGTGAGGTATATGGTAACCATCAACAACACTGGACCAAATATAATTGGAAAGCCACTTGCAGTTTACTATGTGCACCGAAACTCTTGGATTTCCTCGTGCAATATTCTCTGATGATTCTTTAAGAAGCAAGACCAGATTAAAGGATAATTATGCATTATAACTTATATTTTAAATCATATGCATCGCCTTTTGGCGTAGTAACCATAGAAGCCATTCAGTTTGTTAACAGTTAACTTTCCAATTCTAGGCGGAGTGTGGGCTCATTCTTGGAGGGCTTTTTTTATTTAATTAGGATCTTCGTTGGGTGCATCTTTGTTATTCCATATGTACAATCAAATGCAAAGAAGTAGTGTTTTGCATCAAAATATGAATCAACAAAAAAAGAATGCAAGAATAAGTAATTGAGGAAACCCTTTCTCTCAACTTCACGAAAACAGTCAGTCCCAAAGTTGAGTCATGAAGGAGAAATCTGCTGAAAGGCGAAAGAAAATTGGTGGATATCCTTATCCCACGACAGTATTATGAGTTTCTTATGTTCCGCTATATCACTTTGAATTTATGATGCCCTGAATAACTTATCTACACATGTTTGCTTCCGTTCCTTGGATCCTGGTGTCACTTGCATCCATCAATTCTCTTTCTGATGTGTACTGATTCTTGTGTATTATGATGCTCGAATAACCTTCACTAAGGCGTGCGAGTTACAGAACAACTGGACTACACCAAACAAAACAGATTAATAGTTGCGTCCAGCATAAACTTCAAAACATGCTTTTTGGTACTATTCTGAACTTCTTTCTCCAGGGTGCTGCTTCTGCTGCAGGTAGGAAGATCACACAACTCCGCCAATCCGGAGCAGCTTGCTATCATCCGCTCGATTCATCCTACCCAGAAGGAGCATATCTGACTTCTCAGAGTACTGTAACCAGCAATGCTGCTATCTAGTATGTAATTCCTTGCAAGTATTCTTTTTTTTGTTTTGATTCCTTTCTCGCAATGTTTCATAATATTGCGGAATCGGATCGGACTGGTAGGAACATCAGTCGTGCTAAAGCTTGCAAGCCAAAAGTTTGTAACTTTATTTGCACATGTAAATTTGGAACATGATGGTTTCAAGTTGGGAACATCAGTCATACATTCTTCTGTTATTTCCTTATTTTCATTTGCAGTTAAAAAGAGGATCCAAAAAGAATAATAAGATGATCATTAATAACCTTGTCAAGGAAACTGACATTGACAACTTGTTAGGCTTATGATTAATTATACCCAACAGAAACCACAGAACAACACAAGATAATAGTTTCTATAATTCATACTTCAAATTTTAAATATTCCATCTAAAATATTTTTGAATTCTTACTTGATCTCTCAATCAGGAGAAAAAGGATACAACATCTTATTTTTAGTAGTAAATAACAAAATAATTAATGAAATTAATTGCTTAGTTAACACACTTTGCCCTTGTAGAATAGTTCGATGGTGAAGTGGGTACACGAAACAATTTTTGGTATGAAAATAGACTTCATATCATAAATATACGTAGAAAGTGTACACAAATACGTCTACATATCATCTAAAAGGACAGCGTGAGGGAGTGGATACGATTTATATTCGTTTTGGAAACCCTAAGAAGGAGCACTTGAGGAGTTGAAATTAGGGAATCCCTTTATAAGGTTAGTGAAAGAAGGAAGCATATATTCTCCGAATGCCTACAACTCAAGCTACTTGTCAGCTTTTTATTATCTTAAACAAAAGCCTCATGCAAACCTATGGTAAACAATCGCATCCCCCCCTCTCTCTCTATCTCTATCGCATTCAGTCGATCGATCGATTTGTTTGTGCATGCATGTAACACGTGGATTTTCATTCACGTGAACAACAAGTTAATCATTTAGCGACATATATTTTGGACATAATCGCTGCTGTACAATTTGGTGTCAATTCAACAACAACAACCGACCCTTTTCTCACTTTAAAGCAGGTTGACTACATGAATTCTTTGCTCCTAAACAGATGATATTTGGACTATACCTTGGCTTAAATCTGACAAAGTCATATCTTTCGTAATGGTCTCCTTCCAACGCTTCTTATGTCTTCTCTCACCTCTCTTATAAGCCTCTTCTTCTCAGTGGCGAGTTCCTATTGTCATATCTTCCATTGGTGCCACACCAGTCTTATGTTAGATCCTCTGTGTTGCGAATTCAAATCCTTATTTGTGTGGCCGCACATCCACTGGTGCATCTTTCACCTCAGTGATGGACATTTTCTGCACATGTCTATAGTTAACTGTCCAATACTCACTGCATAAAGCATTGCCGGATTTGTCGCTTTTCTAGTATTTTCCTTCGTATTTCATTAAATTCTTTTAATTCATCCCTTTAGGAAGCTCGAACCTTGGTGTTTAAAAGAATTCTTCTCATGATTAAATGTGATCCGAACTTTACTTCTATCACATCTCTAAGTTCCTCGTCATCGAGCTTACATTCCATAAACTCAGTCATGGCTCTACTTTGTTGGAAACCCTTACGCTCCAAAGCCACTCCGCAAAACTCAAGCTTCTTGTTGACTCCATCTCTTGATACGTTTGCTAAGATAATATCATATGCATGCAACACGCACCGAGGTTTACCTTCCCTAGTATGTGCTTTGTTAATTCATCCATAATCAAGATGAAAAAAAGTATGTACTCATGAATGATCCTTTAGTAAACAAGCTTCTGTTATACAAAAGCCAAAGATGTGAATCCAAATCATACTTTCATATGGAGATTTCACATTTGCTTTTCTTCGTGAGAATGTTCCGGTGATGCATTCCATCAAACAACATATGAAACCAATATTTCGACACATGAATGATTCAAATGTGAATCCAATTCATATTAATATTCCTAACAAGAAATACCTAATATATTATTAAAAGTGGGATAATAAAACAATAGATATTAAAACTTATGTATTGATATCCTTATATTTTTTTATTTTTTGGAAGAAAAAGAGGCCATTACCGTATGGGTGCGTACCTAAAAACTTCATCATTTAACACCTCAAAGGATATCCTTACATTTTTTATTTTAAAATAAACTTAATTTTCAAATTGGTACCTAAACTTTAAACGCTAACTTTTTTTTGGCATTTGGTACCTTTAGCTTTAACCCTTTTCTCATCAATTTGGCTTCAACTTTGAAATCTTTTCCTTTTTTTATACCCTTTTCATTCGTCGTTTAATTTCACATATAAAATATGTGACCTTATACGTGGAAAATGTGAAGTATTAAGGACATGTTAACATAATAATGGGAAGGATTCTGGTCCTGTCAACTTGCTAAATTTAACACCATTTGTTTTATTAATTTCAGCCAGAAAAATAATATTCAAGTAATTAAGGATTCCTATCTTCTGCGTCACACATCTATGTAATAAAAAATGGTCTTACCAACGAATAGTTTTTTTTTGAATATTTGCTGCTTTATTATCTGATATTAAGTATACATATAACAACATATATCATTACTTGCGAAATTATATTTGATCGTTACGAAACCGCGAGAAATGTCATATATATTCGTTGCTAACGGTTCACATACAATGGTTGATAATTGAATTTTCCTTTACAATTTGTACGTATAACTCATTGGTCATTGCTAATCCAATAACGATAGTTAATATGTTCTTGAGAAAGTCAACGGATCACACTTATGAATTTCAAGAATCAAAGATAATTCTATAATGAATAGATATTCGTTGTTATAAATTTAATATCGAAAGATATAACAAAAAAATAAAAAAAATCAAATTATTCATTAGTACAACTCCATTTTACTATAGTGTACACTATCGACGTGTCAGTGATTAAGTTACGACGACATAAAATTTTAATTATACATTTTTTTCGCATCGAAACTTTTTATGGCAACCGAATTAACGATGTTTTATTTACGAATTCGTGAGTTGTTACATGTAACCAATTTTTCATCGTCAAAACAGTGACATTGAATACATCATCGCAACGATTCTTCGATCCATAATATTATCTCAGATGAAGGTATTAATATATTGTATATCAGGTTAATTCAATCTATATTCAACTTATTCTGAGAATAGAAAGTTTATGTTACAATAATGTTCACCTAGCTTAGCTAGATATTCTATCATCATAATTGATTTATTTTGTAGGGCATCTTTGATAAACACTTCATATGTGTGTAGGGGTATATGCATACAATATTGGGATTAGGGTAAATTACCACACATCAAAAAAAGTAAATCCCATATGGTTAAGCATCTAAAGACACATATTAACCTAATACCAATAGGAATATATTCATATGCCATAAAGAAAGATATGGTTCCTTGATGCTCTTTGTTCCTCACCTCCCTTATTCCCCTTAAAGAATTTTAAAGGTAGGAAACTAAAGAAGAAGCTTCTTGTGAATTCTTCTTCTCCTTCCCCCCCCTCTCTCTCTAGCTCTTTTGATTAAAGGACCAAAGTGTGCAACTTTCTCTCTCATAGAGGAGATAGATAGAGTGAAGGGAAGGGAAGAGAGCACCCTATTCTCCATACTTGTTCTTCTCTTTTGCCCCTTGAATCTCTTCCCCCCCTATTCCCAAAGGAGAGAGAGAGAGCATAAAATGTTCCATTCCAAGAATAAGCATAGCATGACCTCCAATGCGACCGAGAGGCCGCCTTCGTCCATGTGCGTGCAGGCCGACTCCGGCCTCGTCCTCACCACCGATCCCAAGCCCAGGCTCCGGTGGACGACCGAGCTCCACGACCGCTTCGTCGATGCTGTCACCCAGCTCGGAGGACCTGACAGTACGTCCGCTCAACTGAATTAGGGTTTACGTACACGCGATCTTCAGCTATGCTTATATACATATGTATTTGTTTGTTGTGATTAATTATCGTATACAAGAGGCGACGCCGAAGACGATCATGAGAGTGATGGGTGTGAAGGGCCTCACTCTCTACCATCTCAAGAGCCATCTTCAGGTACCTGCGTATGTGTTTATCTTAATCATATACATATAGTTCTTCTGATTTATATGTTATTGATTATATGCAGAAGTTCAGACTTGGGAAGCAACCTCACAAGGAGTTCAGCGATCACTCAGCAAAGGATGGAGAGAGGGGTATACAATATACCGTATACGTATGCATAATTTGTATATACGCAATTTTATCTCAATTCTAAGATATTATTTTTTGGTATACACACAGCTTTGTACAGACCTAGAAGTGCACCTTCATCTGTAGGGATTATGGGTCCAATGACATCCGAGTGAGTTAACTGTTATGTAATTATTTGATTCATAATCAACTAAATTAATTAGGGTTTCAAAAAAATAATAATGCAATCGATCAACATATATCTGATTCTCAGTACATATAACTTAATCTGGCAGAAGCTGTCACATTGCAGTACAGCGCAGGATGCAGATGGAGGTCCAGAGGAGACTTCATGAACAACTCGAGGTAGATCGTCTTTTACGATTGTGCGTGTTTTCTTGTACGATAGCTTCTGTATTAATGTGTTGATTGATTGGATCTGTTCCCAACAATTAATGTACAGGTACAGAAGCATCTCCAGATGCGGATTGAGGCGCAAGGGAGGTACATGCAGAGCATACTCGAGAGGGCGTTCCAGTCGCTCGCGGGGGAGACGAACATGACGCTCGGAAGCTATGGGAACATGAACAACAACAACATGAATCAGGAGATCGGAGATGTGGATTCTCCGATGAGCTTCAATTCAAATCTATTTGGAAGTGGAGATCACCACAACACACATATGAACCCGCAGCAAACCCTAACGATGCAGCCCATGTGGTCTAACCAAGAGGCTGCTACGTGCATGGGATCTCAAGATCAGTGATTCATTAGTGGTTGATTAAGTTTGTTAATCTCAAGATCTATATATGGAGCTAGCTTCTCGATGAGAAATGGCGTATGCCATGTACAACTGATTGGATTTAAGTACTGCGGTGTTATATTCGAAAGGTGTATGTACTCTGCCAAGCTAGGGTCAAACATCGCGTGGGTTTCCGTGCGAGTATCCGGCTCGAAAACCGAGAAGATGGCTTTTCCTTTCATGATTGTGTGCTTTGGTGAAAGAAGAAGAAGAAGAAGGTGAGGAGAGTATGGGATGGTAGCTTGGTGACCTTTTCGCTTTTTTTGTAGAAGTACTAGTGTGTAGGTATTATACGTGCTTATACGTATAAATACTACGTGACAATCGTATCTTGGTGTCATATAATTTCGAATTAATCAACACGCTGAAGTTGATGCGCAACAAAAAAAGAAAAAGAAAAAGGAAGAAAATAAGAAATAACCATTGTTATATGGATCGTTGCTACAACCTATGCCGGCCTATCTTGACCACCCTCCTTCAGAGCTTTTCTCTTCCTCGGCTAATTTTTGAAACCATGAGAGGTTTTTCTCTTTACCTCGTTGTTTTTGAAACTGAACAAGAGTCTGAACTGGATATCTCATCAAAAAGGTTGAATGAGGTCAGACCATGGAATCAAATTGGTTCATTTGTAACATCTCAGGCTCAGGTCTTCGGTCCGTTATTGAGGAAAACTGACACTAACAACTTGTTGGCTTCGGAACCAATTAGATTTGTTAACAACCACTCAGAATGTTTATTGTCAAGTAGTAATCCCCACCACTTATAACCCACTTTCACACTTTGTGAATTTTAGATGCGGGACTATGTTTGGGGGTATGGCTGTTACAACCATTTGATGAAGTCGTAATTTTTTAATAAATCGGACCAACAAGAAAAAAATGATAGAATCCTATAACTAAATTGGAATGCATTAAAATATGTACAAAATATGCACTCAAGCACTCTTAAATAGTATAAAATAAGCATAATGTAATAGCATTCTTATACATAAAATATTTTCTTGAATATGCAACATTAATGTTATTCTTATAAATATAAATAATATTACGACTAAATACTTCGGAATAGTAATAGGTTAATTATATTTATTATTTAATCCTTTCAAAGAGTTGAGATGGTGTAGTTGGTCGAACCGACACTAACGGGTTCGATCCGGTTTCAATAACATTGCTTTACCTGTACAATTTTTGCTTCTCTTCGGTAGGCATTCTTACGTTGAATGCAATCGTTTCCCTTTACTTAAATTCGGCTAACTCGGCCCAAGACTCTAGGGCCCATGGACCGAGAGGACAAATGATAATAATCGATAACTCAAGGAATTTGAATGTAAAATTGTATCTTCTTTGAATATAAAGCCGTACCTTCCCAACAACGACTTCCTCATGCAATGTCATGTCATTGTTGGGGATTATGATCCCAGTAACATTTGCATGGCATCGATTGCAACCTATGAGAGGTCAAAACTCATATGTATAGATAGCAAACAAACAAATCAAAAAATTCCAACTAAATTTAAAATTTCGATTGCGCAGATCCCAATCCGATCCTTTTAGCTGTCTGTGACAGTAACCATTAGAATCCAAACCTCGAGAATATAAATTTCCCATTTCCGATTTCCCAAAATTCCTTTTGACTGTTTCTGTTGGAGCTGTTTATGCAGTTTGGGAGAATCAAATCGACAATTCCATCTTTTCTTTTTCCTAAATTTGAATTTAGATTTTTTACATTTGTATCCCTTTAAAATTCCGCAATGACAGTTGTACCCCTATCCCCATGTATTCTACTATTCTCTTGAAATTTACAGTACTGATCTTCGTTAAAAGTAAAATAGGGGTATAAGTGTAATAACAAAAGTACAATACTACGAGTTTTGTAGGATTACATGTATAAAAATGACATTACAAAAAAATTAAGGACATAACTGTAATTACAAAATCTCATAGGAACATAAGTGTGAAAAACCCTTTAAAATTTATGTGAGAAAGAGATATGGAATACTTAGGCCCCGTTCGGTACATGGGTTACCGGCGTGTTTGTCAAGTTTACCTCCCTTAACTCACATCTTCTTCTCTCTCCATGGGCCCCACTTTATTCTTTTTTAAAAAAATTAAATAAATCAATTTTACATCATCAATCCTATCAAAAAATAATATATTATACCATCATATCATATAAAAATTATAAACTACCCCACTTCTACCTACTTTTCCAAATTTCAATACAATCACATCACAATAACTACTCACTTTTTTCAAATTCCAATACAATCATATCACAACAAACCCACTTCTAACCTACCCCCAGTTTAACCCTCTACCCAAACACCAAAACTCAAAAATGGGTTACCCTCTACCAGTTTAACCCGCCTTAACCCGCGTACCAAACGCACCCTTAGAGTATAAGAATACGACATGTCTAATTACATCTTAATCCATATATTGGGACTTTTTTTAAAAAATAAGCATTAAGTAATTATAATTAATTAAATAGGCATCAAGTTAAACTATTTAAAATTTTAGGCATCAATCGACACCTCAAGTGTCGATTTGGAATCAAGAATCTGGAAGTCATGTCCAAATCAGTACCTTAGTTGCTGCTTCTCCTCTTTCTCACATATGCATGTATCAAATCATATTTAAATCCATGTCTTTGACTGCACAATATTTAATATTATTGATTGCATGTCTTCTTATGATATTGAGGTCTAACATAGCTCCAAACTACAATTTTATGAAGATAAGTTTAATACTCAATATTGTCCTAACTTCTTTATTTTTCTTTTTTTTCTTCTATTCACTTATTCTTTCAAATAAGTGTTTGTTAAGGGACTAGTAAAGGCAAAGCATATTCATCATCTTTATTCATTTATTTTAGCTTAAAATCTCTTATAAAACACCTATATATAATACTAACTCTATGTTCTTACTAAATTGCATCTGTGTGTAAATATTATATATTTGTATATTATTTTAACCTAAAATAAAGAAAGAAAGAAAGAAAGGAAAAATAAAGAAAAGAAAAGAAAATTGTTTATATGTAATAGATACAAGCTGACCCAAAACCCGAGAAAGATCAAGGCATGACCTGATCGATCAGGAATAAAGTAGGAGAAGATAGGGTCCATAATCAGAAGATCCAAAAAAATGTGTGTTATAAATAAATCTCACTTATTTTGTGTAAATATGTATAAAACTAAGTCAATTTGGGCACTGTTCCCAAAATCAATGCATGAGGTACCGATTTGGACTTAGTTCTCCAAAATGACGCCGGGAATGCCGATTGATGCCAAAAAATTTTAATAGTTCAACTCCTGGTATATTTAATTAATTATGAATTAATTAATGAGTATTTAAAAAGTCCCCATATATTGATTAAAATGCCTGCTCCAAGGTTATGGTTTAAGAGTAAGTAAGATTATAGGGGGTGTGATGTACTTTTCATGTGTCTCGAGTGATTATGAAAATCTCTGATAATTATTTTAACACGAAATAAAATAAAGTTATATAAATGAATAATTTGTAGCATCTACGTTACAACAGTATATATTGTTGGTTGCAAAATTAATATTTGATTATTAATACTACTTTTAAAATATGTCTTCTAATCATTGCTAAACTAATGATGATTAGCAAGAATAATTTCAAGAAAAAAATCAACTGATACACTACAGGGAGTATAGAACATGTGATAGTTGTCTTCCGTCCCCTCTGAGAGGATAATTGCCCCCTTTGATCAACAGGGACGGTCACATGATCGTCTCTACAAGTCACTTCCCATATTTCCATTTTGGTGATAGTCACGATCGTCCCTTATACCACGGTCAAAGGGGATGGTCGGGACCGGTGCCTATGATTCTCATCGGACCATCCCCTATGATTCTCAATGATGGGGTAATTGTGCCTTAGCGGACTGTAGTGATCGTCTCCATTGATTTTCTGCTACCAAAAAATGGTTACCCACTGCTATGACCTTCATTTTATCATGCATCAACTAATATTCAACATTCATTACATTCATCACATATATCAATATAAACCCTTCATCATAATGAGATGGATCAAGGACAAAATACACATCCATTCCACATATCAAATTAGAAGAAATGTTCTGAAAAGAATAATGTTGAGAAATTCAAATTAAACCGCTATATCTTAAATTGTTCAAAGTAATTAAACAACAAACTAAACTACTATACGTTATATTGTCTAAATTAACTATACAATAATTAAACTATTCATTCACCTCTTCCCTCGATGAAGGATGCTCCTCGCTATTTCATTCCTTTTGGCTTTGC
Source organism: Ottelia alismoides (assembly GCA_037367405.1). NCBI lineage: Eukaryota > Viridiplantae > Streptophyta > Magnoliopsida > Alismatales > Hydrocharitaceae > Ottelia > Ottelia alismoides. The sequence goes on from JAZKJV010002680.1 coordinate 797,265, forward strand.
TTCTCCTCTCTACTCTCTCTGCCTTGACATCTCTCCCACGAATGATGACTTCATGAGGAACCGACCAATACACTGAGACTCTAGATTGCTCCGCATCTTCATTGTCGCCACGTCCTCATCACTATATGATCATCTTATCATATTTAACAATGATCGTCAAGGCATTTTTGAGATCCGACAACTCTACCATATATGATTTTCCATCTTCTCGCATATATTTGAGGAATAAATCAAAATAAGAATCCTTATGATCACCATCATCTTTGGGTATTTCCCCACAAGACCTCATCTTTGTAAGATTCTAACATCTGAAAACGTCACAAGAAAAGATAATTAAGAATAAAATCAGCAAAACACATTTTTAAGACACAAAATGAAAAAAAATCCAAACATACCATACTCTACCGTAGATTCCAACACATTGCACCATACAATACCCACATCCTACCACACATGAGATCAAAGAATGTCTAAAAATTAAAAGATTAATTTTTTTTAAAAATATACAATATCAAAGCTCACTATATATATTACAACTTCTAAATGGTACTACTTGTATCTTAAACGAGTGCAACTTAAAAGATAAAATTCATAAGTATTTAGAAAAATGATCCTCCACATTGAATACATACTCTAGGTTTTCTATCTCTTTTTTTCTCATGTCTCATTAGCAAGATAATATCGGGCCATGTTAAATGTGAGTTAGCAACTTGGTATATAATTTCCAGTCTCAACCACAAGCCGGTCGCGGAATCCTCATCAGCAACTTCCGCGATAATCTTGTCCGCCAAACATAGAATGATCGTCGAGTGCGCCTTCTCTTCCTGTACCATCAACTCAGACGGCTCGAGTACCTTCGCCCGCTCCTGATCTAATGGTGCCCAGATGTCATGCTGCTTCAGAAGGGCACGCATCTTGATCTACCATAGACTGAATCCATTCTTTCCCGTGAACTTCTCGATCTTCAGATTGTGTGATGCTATTTTTGCTGGATGATCCTGACAGAACCTGAAGCTCTAATACCAGTTTGTTGCGAATCACGGAAGCAAATACACACAAACACAATCAAACAAGTAAGACGCAAACACAAGTATCTACAAGGTTCACCCGTAAATAGGCTACGTCCTTGGACGGTGGCGATCGATTTCACTATATGAAGAAAAATGCAGTACATAGGATACTGAGAAGGCAGAGATATGGGATAAGTAACATGATCAGAATGAGGATGCAGTATCTGGTGCCCCTAGGACCCTTTTTATACTGTAATTGAAGAATGCGATCTATATTCAGTATTCAATCCCAACAACTCTCAGCCAATCAGAAGGTATGACATGTATCAGTCATATCAGCAATCCTGACCCAACAGTTCTCAGTCAATCAGAAGACAGGACATAGATCAGACATGTCAGCAATCCTGTCCCAACAGATCTCGACCAATCAGAAGCCAGGACACAGATCAGATATGTTAGCAATCCTGACCCAACAGCTCTCAGCCAATCAGAAGCCAAGACACATATCAGCCACATCAGCAGCCCAATAAGTGGTTAGGATTCAAGTCATATCAAGAAATTCGTTGCTATAAGTCAATTTTGTTGTAATGGAATGCTTAAATTATCTGTTACTATAAGTCAAATATGTTATGGTAAGTCTAATATTTAGACAAAATACTAAAGATCCTTATATGAAAATTCTAAGGGTGCATTTGGTTGCCGAGTTACCTCCGGATAAACGGGAGGAGTGTAACCCGTTGTGTTTTGGTGTTTGGATAGAGGGTCTTGGGTTGAGAGGGTTTGTTAATATGTGATTATATTGAAGTTTGGAAAAGTGAGTGGTTATTATGATGTAATTGTATTGAAGTTTGAAAAAGTACGTAGAAGTTCAATATTTTATAATTTTAAATGATATGATTGTTTTTATAATATATATCTAATGCGGTGAATCCCAACTTGAGATGTCACCTTCTTTTTATTAAAAAATATATATTATTATTTTTTTGGAATAGATAAAAGAGAAATGATTTATTTAAAGCATTACAAAAGAGATAATGATGGACCCATATGATAGATAAGATATGGATTTGGAGGTAACCCTTATGCCTAACGGCCTCTAAAAAATATGTATTTTTTTAAAACAATCGGACAATTCTCTACCATGAATGACAAGGAGGGACAATAATAGACGATCGTGGATTTAAATAGGAATTAATTAACGAATAATAAATTTCGCCAATTTTAGCCCACAATTACGTATATCGGATGCATCCTTGAACAAATCACCAATCGGATTTTTGATGATTTCTGAAATTTCCTCAAATAAAAATCTCGACTAATTATTATTATGAATATCAATTAAATATGTACACAGCAGACTCCTTCCTTTCCTTGATCTCGACTTCAAGTTATTTGGTTGGGTAGCCAAATAAAAATGTCGATATTGTATTATATATCTAAACAGCTGTGCACATTCCTCGATTTGTATTCTTGCAGTTTAGTTGCTTTCACTTGACGATGACGTCGTGCCAAACATTCTATCTTTCCATGCAATCAAATTATATTCACATCTCATTAATTTGATTATTTATTTGTCCACTATATACGATGATAATAAAAGCAAGCAATGTCTTTTCTCTTTTTCTTTTATCAGATTTATCAGTTCAAAATTTAGCAACGATTTGTTAAAATTTTGAAAAATAGTAACAAATAAGCATTATTACATAAACAATCGTGAATGATATGTCAATGAATATGATATTTGTTGCTAATTTTAAAGATAAAAACCAATTTTACACTCAAGTTCAGACCGTTTAAACCACTAATTTCATCTCTTAACCTTCTCAATATCAAATATAGTCGTCATCTCGGATGCTTAATCAGATCGAAAACTTCATGTTGCATGAGGCTCCAAAGCAATGCAGAAGCTGTCAAATCTGACAAATCTTTAGCGGAAAGCTCTCAAACATGTATAAAATACACAACCAACCTCAGATTTAGTCGCTATGATAGTAGCTTGTAAAGGAATGACCCATCTCACAACAAACAAATAACCACATGAATTAGGTACCGATTTACGTGGGAAAACATCACTAGCGTCATCAGAGTCTAGTGTAAATGAATCCTTAAGCGATCTTTAAACGCGTTGAATCTTCAAGGCATATCTCAGTATTCCTCGATATCCGTTCGAGACCGAGTTTTCACATGATATAATTAATTTGTTGGAAATGGTTGGTATGACTTCTCCATCCTTGAAGGTGCAATTGCTTCAAATAGAGGCTTTGTCATTTCTATTGATTTTGTGGAACTCTTATAGGTAAGAAGGAAGAAGAAGCATCCCATTTCTTAAAGAAAGCTTATGGGATTTGAAGTTGGTTGGGGTTAGTAGTTGATGATGTATAAGTCATACCAACAATGACGTTAGTAAAATTATTCGGAGGATTACATAAATAAATACCATGATATTTATATAATGTGAATGTTTTTGACATACGGGATATTATACCTAAACGCGCATGGGGTCATGAAAAATATGGAAAGACAAAGCACCAACACGTGCAATTATATTTGAGATTTTTTGTATAATAATTAGTATACGAATTCTTCACTCAACCTATATGCTTAAGTAGTCGATAATTAGAGTTGCTCGAGAAATAATATAAATGCAAATCTAGGTTTGGAGAAGACCATGAAAAGATTACGTACGTGCACTTTCATAACTAGGTGTAGAAGCATGTATTTACGACATTATTGACAATGTTTTCTTTAAACTTGTGCCTCTTCGAGATTATACAATTATAGTTAAGTTCGTACCTTTTTTGCATCACACTTGCATCCTTGTATTTTTATACGTCTTTCTGTTGATGTAAATAGGGGCATAAGTGTAATAATAGAAGGACGGTTTTGTGAATTTTGCAAGAATACAAGGTTAAAGAGTTATTGCAAAAATGTAAGGGCATACCTATGTTTATATATATATAGTTGATGATAAAATACTCAATAGATATACACCATCCCAAGTCACGAGGGTATGACGTATGATCGAACTTCGAAAAAAACTCTAGGAGCTTTCATCCATGGACATCATTCTTTTCACGTTGATGGCTGCTCATGACAAACTCATTACTCAAAACAAACTCCATCTGTTCAAAATGATCAACCTCACTAATTATTGCTACTTATGTTTGAATGATAATAAAAATCGAGATTATTTAGTTTTCAAGATTGTCTTCATTCAGAACAAGTGTTGTCTCTTTCAATTGCATACAACCACAATATATGCTACAAAAATATTCTTTAATTTTCTAGATATATAATATTTCGAACTCAATCGTATATTGGCAGATTGATATCCAAGATGGCATCAGCTTGGTGGTTAATTTGAAAGGAGCAATGCGAGAGAGTTTTCGAGAGCATCTCTCGTTCGGCTATTAAAATTGCTCAAGAGGCTACATTCTTTTCCAAACACCTTCGGCACTTTGGGATCATGCTTCTAACTATCTAGGTTTTTGTTTGTGTTGTTGTATCTGAACTCCTGATCTTAATTACTTGGACGACGATCTCAATCATTTTTCCTAAAAAAAACCATATCAGTAGTTGCATATTACGTATCAACATTTATTTATTTTATTTATATGTATGCTTATGTGTGTGCTTATATGCATATATAATGATATATATAAATAAAAAAATAAAACAAAAAATATTTGATTTGTTCAATCATATTTGACATGACAAATTTGAATATATTTATAATTATAATTTACATATATTTAATTCATTCCGATTCAATCAGCTGATTCAACCACTTTTACCGTAGAGTAATTGATGTGATCAATCTTTATATGTAAAATCCAAATGAAGAGGATACCCATTAATAAGAGCACCTCCATATAGCTTTAAAAACAAAGGCCAACCGAGAAATTAAATGGCCCTGCCCCCATTTTAATCAATGCACGAGGTATGCCTTTGTGTGTATGGTCCATTTCTTCCTAATATATCTTCCATATGTACACATACCTATATGCAATGTCATATTTGTAGGTACTAGTGGGTGTCCCCATTAATATTTACATCTACATCCTAACATTGTTTCCTATTGTTAGAAGGCACCCCAAACAAAGTATATGTCTCATGGAACACTCCAAGGCATACTATGAATGAATGCCATTTCCACTTTGTTGGTACTCAAACCTCCAAATCGATCGAGGACTAGTCTCCCACTCAGATGAAAATAACTAACTTGGTATCGAGAAATATTCTTCGTCTGATGCGGTTTTAAAGCATTTTGAATGATTGTCAACGAGTTTAACTGGGTTCAAACAGAACAAGTTGCCGTGGGTTGTTTTTTTGTCATAATCGACTCGATTATAAACCTGAAACGATGCAAACATATTATCTGATTTCCTTGTCACCTTTTTTGTTCATATCTAATGAACCGCTCTTACCCATTAGCAAAAAAACTTGTTAGATGATGGACTTAGACTAAGGAGTTTAAAATGTGATTTATCTATCGTTCTTGTTCAGTTGTTGTGAGGGATAAAGAAGGTACAAGTATCATAAACAGAGATACAATGATTTTGATGTGAAAAGCCGATGGCCTACCCCAAAATCTACTTGATTCACACCACAAAAACCCTTCTTGGATACCCTTTAACTCGTGGAAGGACATTGATTTTCCATCAATCATGATTCCTTGATTTTTGGGGTTTTTTACACTTGTGCACCTATGAGATTCTACAATTACAATTACGCCTTTACTTTTTTTCCAATAACGCTTACTGCCCTGCATTCTTACAAATATCACAGTACTACCCTTATTCTTATTACATTTATGCCCTTATTTTACCTTAGCTAAAAAGCAATACTATGGATTTTGTAAGAACTTTAAGGCATAAGTGCTATTGCAAAAAAAGAAAAGGGTATAACTATAATTGCAGAATCTTGGAGGAATACAAATGTAAAAATCTTGTTTTCCTCTTAATTAAAAATTTCGCTTGTTCTCTTTCTCTGACCCATCAATGCCATAGTTTAGTACCACATCCCAACAAAGGTATGGATTGGGATCCTCCAATCCGTTCTTTTGCAAACTTCCACATCATTTTTTTTCAGAAAAAAAACAGTAAAGTATTTAACTTCCATTCACATCCCCATATAAAAAAGAGAGCTGATTAAAAAAGGATAAAAAGTAGTAGTAAAATATATAAAAGGATAGGAAAGATAAATTATGGTAAAGAAATAATCATAAATGAGAGTTTCTGTTCTTTCAGATCCCATATTTAAACAGTGACTGTAAAACGCTCCTCTGTTTCGCAGCTGTGAAACGCACAGATCGAAGCAATCGGATTTTTGCTCAGAGATGTGCGGTTCTGGCGACAACCCATCACTCAGGATCCCAAATTGATCCCATCCCCATCCCAAATCCGCGATGTTTGCCATTCTCCAGGCGCCATTTCCGTCCCGACCTACCTCTGCGCTGTCCCTTTCTCTCTGCATCATCTGATTGCGGAGTGGTGTGGTGTTCGTGGAGTTCAAAGCTTCAAAGATCGGAGGCCCACCTACCGACATCCACAGGCGCTGAAAGCGAGAAAAGACAAGGACTTGGAGGTGGGTTTTGAGCTATAGGGTATAAAGCAAAAGGAAAACAAGAGTGTGGTAGAGAGAGAAAGGGACAGAGGAGGAGGAGGATACAGAGAGAGAGAGATGGAGACGATGACCCACAAAGCATTTCATGGAGTTTGAGAGATTTAATACAAAAAAGAAATCGGATTTCACTGCAGTTGAGGACAGATGTGCTGTCGCTTTTGTCCGCTCCATAAAAAGAGCCATTTTCCTCCCCACATCTCTCTCTCACTATCTCTGAGGACGCGCCTCGTTTTCTCTCACTATAATCCTTCAAAAATCCTTGCATGCACAGCCACATTAGCTCAGAGGGCGCTGGATCTGATGCTCCACTCAGCTTGCTGTTGATCTCCGGACCCTGAGAGAGGTTTTTTGTTTGCTCTTTGTGCGTGGTGCGCGGGAGGTGTTCGAGGAAATGCCGCAGAGGGGGAAGGGGAAAGGCAGCAACCACCACCACCACCACAGGTGGAGGGTGCAGCCGCTGACGCCGCTGGTGGAGGGGCCGGAGGCGGAGGTGAGCGGGGAAGGGACGAGGAAGGAGAGCTCTTGGGAGGTCATCAGGTCGTGGGTGCGTAGAGCTAGAGATGACGGGCAGTTCTCCATGGATTTGAAGGGGAAGAGGTCGGACTTGAGGTTGGCGCTCGGGATCTTGGGGTGCCCTCTTGCTCCCATCTCCGTCTCTCTCTCGGATTCCTTCCACTGCCTCTCCTTGAAAGATGCTCCCATTGTAAGAGCTTCTTTCTCCTATCTTTTTCTTCAAATCCTGGCGCTTTTTTGGTGTTTGAAGCAAGATTGGTGTTTTTTTTGCTGAAAATTTGAATTTGGTTGGGTTCGAATGATGTTTCTTTAAGATGGGTTGGCAGCAGATTTTGATTTTTGAGAGTGCAGTGATTGTGGGTATTTTCCAGGTTTTTGGATTTCCCTGTAGACTGCAAATTTTGATTTTTCTGGTTTTTGGAAGTGTGGTGCTTTGTTCCTCTTGCTAATGTGTGACTTTAAAACCTTTGGATTCGCAGGAAAAATCTTCAGCACATTATATCGTGCAGCAGTATTTGGCAGCCGCTGGATGCTTGAAGCAGCAGACAATCGCGAAGAACATATACACTGCCGGATCCGTGAGGGTGACGTGCTGGGGAACTGAGATAGGTGGTGGGAGAGCAGCCTCGAGCGCGAAGGGAGTGGTCGAGAACGGGTGCTTCCTCCTGTGGCAGATGTCGCCCGGTATGTGGTCGATAGAGCTTGCTGTTGCAGGCTGCAAGATCGTCGCAGGAAGCAACGGGAAGGTTGTGTGGAGGCACATGCCTTGGCTCGGGTTGCACGCCGCAAAGGGGCCGCAACGGCCACTGCGACGTATCGTTCAGGTGATTACATTTCTCTTTTAGTTGCATATTCCGATTTTGTTGGTATTGGTTATTCTAGCCACCAGTGTGTGAAGATCACCTTAGACCACTGGTTTAACAATTGATGTACTGTTCAACAAACAGTTGTTTTGTAACTGCGGGTAATTTTGAGAATTGGAACCTATTGAAGCCGGTTATTCTGAGCTGTGAAAACGATTATTTTGTTCATGACCTGTGGTACTTTGGGAAATCGATCGGAATCAGTTCATGAAGAATTGAATCTTGAAAAAATTTAGAAACATGTAATGCAAATCCTGAGAACTGTTGTAATCTTAAGGTCAGCTGAAAAACCAGAATCCCTTCTAAAGTAATATGGATGTTTTGCTTCTTTGATTGCTCACCGCAGGGACTGGATCCCAGAATGACGGGTAGCATGTTCACTCAAGCGCGTTGTCTTGGTGAGAAGCGCATCGGAGATGAGGACTGTTTCGTGCTTAAAGCCTCAGATGATCACGCTAACATTGCAGAAAGAAGCGAGGGCCCAGCGGAGGTCATACGACACGTCCTCTTCGGCTACTTCTCCCAAAAGACGGGCCTCCTCATCTACATGGAAGACTCGTACCTCACTCGAGTTCAAGCACCTGCATCCGAAGCCATCTACTGGGAGACGACTATCGGTAGCAGCATCGAGGACTACCGAGAGGTAGAGGGAGTCCTCCTTGCACACGGTGGACGGTCAGTTGCGACTGTCTTCCGTTTCAGCGAGGGAGCTTCGCAGCAAAGCAGGACGAGGATGGAAGAAGAGTGGTGTATCGATGACGTCGTGTTCAACGTTCCAGGCCTTTCCATGGACTGTTTCATTCCGCCAGCTGAGATTTCGAGTGCTGCGGAGAGATTGTGATTGCTGGGCAGTAGAACTTTTATACTAGTTTTACCACGCAACTCCTCGGATTTGCAGTTGGGATCTGATACGGATGTTTTCTTCCTCTGTAAATTACCGGTATAGAAGATTATTGGCGGTAGAAGATTGGATGATCGTCGTGAAGGAGAGAAAAAAAGGAATGCGATGTTTTCCCCCACTTTTTTCTGTTGTGTATATTACTATGAAAGATTATGTTCTTGGTTCTCTGGTAACTGATCAGATATCTGTTGGGTTATGATACTGAGCAGTTGGGATACGGTTTTTTTGGAGTCCCATTTTACGACTGCCTCGAATCTGTTTTGAATATCCATTCACTTCTTACGCTTGAAGATTGTTTGTCAGTCTGTCTGGTGACCATCTTCATTTTTTAGATCGATTATCTGATTCGATGTCTGTGTGGAAAGAAATTACTGCAAAGGAGACGGAGCATCTTCATTAGTCGCCTATCCATTGCACTAAGTAGTAGTGAATGTTGACTGTCCATGCTGTTGAGAGCTACACCTTTAGGGGCTGTTCGTTTGAAAAATAAGAAGGGATATGACTCTGTGTTCCTCCAATTTCTTATTCTTCCATATCCTGTCCACGTTTTGGTTCTGAAGTCAAAATGACGAATACAATTTCCCTCACTGTTCCTCTATCATAGGCCTCTCTATAAAAAAAATAAAAATAACTACCTACTTCTTATCAAACAATCTCATAATGCAAATAACTAACACTTTCTCCAATCAAACAGACGCAATGTTTTATCCGTTTCCCTTATTCCTCAACCGAACGACCCTTTAGGGTTTCTGTACCCTTATTCCTCAACCGAACGACCCCTTAGGGTTTCTGCACTTTTTAAACTTCCACTGTGTTAATTATGCTTTGATTGGATGCCCAAATATCACCTTATTTTTAGCATGTTTACAAATCCAGGGCTTGATTTCAAACAAAAGCAGATAATGCGCATCCAGAAATAAGGAGTCAGACCGATACAAGAACAGATACAAGATAACAATTTGCCAATTTAGAAAAGGAAAGTCAAGGAAGTGATTGTAGTAGAACACTCTATGTAAATTACATCTCGCTACAAGCAAGTGAAAAAGCCTACACATACAACAAACTCGGGCAAATACCTCTTTTCTTAGTACAAAGTGAAAGAAGAAACGCGAGAAAATTCACCACCTAAACCTCTCAAGTAACCGACAAGTACAGATTAACGACTCCACAGCCAAAATTAGATCCAATCCTTTGGATTGATGCATGCGTCCAATAACTTCCATTCCTCGGTACCTTCCTCTGGGAGCTGAAAAATTATAAGAGGTCTGTCAATAAAATGTGCCTATATGACTAGAATGCTGCGTGTGTAAGTATGTTTACATGGTCATATTCCCATCTGGCTGTCAAAGGAAGAGAAACGAGAATACTCTCGATGCGACCACCAGTCTTTAGTCCAAATGTAGTACCACGATCATATACCTAGGCGGATAAGAGGAATGAAACATTTTGATAATGTAGGACACTGTGAATGCAATATAATGGCAATGAATTTGGGTTTAAGCAATACCAGGTTAAATTCAACATAGCGCCCTCTCCGTAGTTGTTGCCACGCCTTTTGTTCCTCTGTGAATGGTGTGTTCTTCCTGCGCTCAATCAGAGGTATGTATGCCGGCACAACAGAACTTGCACACTCTGTAGAAGAATTGACAGTCAAGTTCGGTAGAAAAAAAGCATGAAACCGAGATTTCTTTCATTACAGATACGGTCACGCATCATGTTAATGCAGGAATCAAAGTATGCTAAAAGAAGGTAATTAGTTATTGGGATATTTTCATATGTAATTAAAATAATGCTTGGCATGCAAAAAATGAATAACAAAGCTTTGACCAATCAGCCATTAGATTAGAATTCAGAGATACACACGTTTCAAGATCAGCATTTCTAGATTTCAGATAAGCCTAGCTAATGAAATTTTCATGTCATCCACCAGAAATAAGTAGGCGATATCGCAGTTTCATATCTTCATGAACTCGGCTAATCACCCAGCATACACGTTGTGAAATGATGAAGGAATGCCAGTGGAGGAGGACAATCCTAGCATGTTGCAGAGGGTATTAAAAGGCTTATCATTTGGCTAAAAGTACATTTGAGAAAGGACCAAAGAAATCCCCCGGATAAGTTTACTGTCCAACAACTGAATTTTGGGAAAGCTGCATCGTCCATTAATTCTAGCCTTTTTACTCGGACTTCTCATTGTCAGTCGCCGTAGAGATTCGAACATATGCATACTCCATAATTAATTAACAGATTACAATCCACAGTCGAAAATTATTGTCACACAAAGTCGGCTCGGAAAAGAAAGAACATGTATACAAGGTCTTACCAGTCGAAAAAGCTAATAGCATTTCCTGGTCATAATCATTGAGATCATCAAAAAATATCCCACCAAGGCCACGCCTTTCACCACGGTGCTGTATTTTTAAATATTGATCAGTAGTGTACACATAAATATTGATCAGTAGAAGCAGAGTCTAAACACATCTAACAAGCCAAATAGTATGGCATCCGTAGGAGATTGACTAAGATTGTAACATAAAAAATTTAGAACAAGTATTACCTTTATACAGAAATATTCGTCACACCATTTCTTGAAGCGGGGATAGAAAGAAGGATCAAATTTATCACAGGCTTGTTTTTGAATCTGAAGGAAAGAAATACAATTTAAAACTCAAATTTGAAAACGAAAAAGGCTCCAGATAACACCAAAAGAAGTTTACTATTCTACTCCTAGGGAGAGTGAAAAGAGTAACAGAATGTTTCTTTTAATTCACAGAGAACATATTACTTCAGGGAGTGTTCCACTGAGTAATCAGTGTTCAATCAAAAGAGACTACTAAGAAACATCAACATAAGTCCTGAAACGTTTTGAGTGGGAAAGATAGAGAAGATGGTCAGATAAATAAAAATTGCTACAAGTAATCCTAGTTTGAGCAAGTGGCAAGGCAATATCTCCATATAATAGTTTATTCTGACATGTAATGGATTTGGAAGAAGCTGAAAATTATTATCATCTTGAATGACTTAAAATGCCTATTGGTTTACAAAATTTTCTATATCAATCTCCTAAATTGTCAATAACATGCAAAAGCATCTCTTGTAAAAGCCCAAAAGTGATGAGCGACAGTCCTATAAAATCCATGCACAGTTTCTCTCAACTTACGCTATGGAAATGCTTTACATCATCCTCAAAGATATAGGAAGGAGTCAAATCTGTACCACCACCGAACCACCATTGCCTAGGTGCCCCAGGAGCATCTGCAGCAAACAGTCACAAATGTTACGGCAAAGTTCAGAACACAAGTTGCGCAATTCACGAAATAAAAAATGACTCCGTAAAATTCTTCAAAAAATGCACCTTGTACATTATTATAATTGCAGCAATGACCAGTTGCGTATGAAGTATGAACCACACTAACATTAAATCAACTGAAGGCTAAAATTATCATTATTCACATATACAACTTCAAAAAAAACTGGTTTAAAGACTAAAAAAACTACACACACTAAGAGCCAAATCAAGTACCTTTCGGAGCATCGGTCTCAAAGTATCTGTAATTGAAATGCAATGTGGGTGCAAAAGGGTTCTTCGGATGCAAAACCTGCAAGCGTGCAGAGAAAAAACTTTACAACTGCCTCTCAACACCGAAAACTAAAATACCGAGTACTTCATATGCATTTTTACGCAACTCGAACCAAAGTTCCGTGTATCCTACATTCTTATGCATAATCACAGGGATACACCAACACATATCCTAAACCACTGCTGCTTTGCAGCTTTAAATTTAGACAATCGAACATTCTTAGATGCATTCATGACCACAAGGGCGAGTAACACTTTGACTAATCTCGTTCATCATACATCGATAGAATTAGGAATCAGAATAACATTTAAAACTAAAGCAGTTTTAAATGGTTGACTTAAACGTCCTCCTTCTCATTGGGAAAATTGCATCTTGATGAGCATGAACCTGGAGATCAGAATGTTTGGTGATAATATTGAAGTGCTGTAATTATACAAACACCAACTTAGGCCTCACTAGGCCACAGCAATTTAGCAAGAACGACCTAACAAGTTGGGCTTACTAAAACTCTTAAGAGGATCTGTACACGACCGTTTTAGTTCATTACGCATTGCTAGATTATATCAAAGATTTGCATCTCAAATCTGACGAAAGTTGCGATCTTTTGGCCTAATAAACAAGAGGGAATTCTCACCGAACTGATCCCAGCAGCGAAGAACGGCACGGGGCCGGGTTTCTGCGAGCCATCGTCCACTCCAGGTGTCCCACGGGCCGCACGGTAGGCCTCCGGAGGCATGACGCCATACACTACGGAGACATTGACGCCAGCCTTCTCGAAGACAGCGCCGTCCTGGAGGACCCTACTGATTCCGCCGCCGCCTCCGGGGCGCGACCAGACGTCCTCACGGAACTTGGCGGCGCCGTCGGCGACCTCGAGGGCGGCGCAGACGCTGTCCTGCGTGTCGCGGATCATGGTCTCGAAGCGCTGCCGGACGGAGAACGAGTCGTCGGAGTCGCGGAGAAAGGTCTCTGGACGGGACTCCTCCGGGGTCTCCTTCTCGATGGCGACAGCGAGCGCAGTAGTGAGGGAGCGGCGACGGAGAGGGAGGAGGGGCTGGACGCGGTGGAGAGAGAGGGCGTAGGGACGGCGGAGGGGAGCGGCGGAAGGTCGGCGGAGGGAGAGGGGAGTGGTGGCGGAGGAGGAGAGGACGGCGGAGGCCATTGGAGTCGGAGAATGGGATTAAAGGCGGAAGGGATAGGGGAGAGGATTTTGGATTGGTTCTGTTTATATAGTTGTTTATATAGTGAGAAGGACGGGCATAGATCTTTTTCAGGATTACCCCCTAAGAAATATGAAATAGCAATGAGGTCCTTAACCCCCCTAAGATGTATGGTAGGAGGGAGGAGCTTGAGGATTACTTGGCAAATACGGAGACATATCGTTAATGTATGGTATGTAGAATATATCAATTTCCTAATAATTACGTATTACTATGGTGCATACCCGCGCTTCGCGGTGGGGCGGTGAGCAATGAACAAATTAATAAAGTAGAAAATTAATGTGAATTGAAAAATCATTTGTAGAAGGTTAAATTAATAAAATAAAAAATATAGAAGATAAGGTTAAAAATTTATGGCTAGTAATGAATTATGAAATTTACACAGGACATCCGATGAAATAGAAAGAGGAAAAAATGGGGAGGAATTAATGGGCGTCAAAAGTAGACAACTCAAAGACAATTAAAAAAGAAAGAGAATAAATTAGAGCATCGGACGGGAGAATACACTTGGCATTAAATAGCATAACCCATATATCCTTGATGGAGAATACACGTGACACAAAATGGTGGAGAAGGTGAAGAATCCCAATTTTAGTATATTAAGAAGATAATAGAATGGTCTTTGCAGTAAAAGAGATGGAAGTGGATAAATCAGGGTTAATCAAATCGGTTCATCCGATGAACCAGCTAATCAAACTGAAATGAAATAATATATATATATATATACATATAATATACACTTAAATATACTTGAAATATAAATAATGCATACATAATGTATATACTTCACACTATACATAAAGTATTTTTCTTATACATCATCAAATATCATACATATCACATATATATATATATTATTTAGACTACATGCTATATAACATTATAATAGTTTAATTATATTTTAAACCCAATACATGCAAAAAATTGTGTTAGTGCAATCGATTAGAATTTTAAAATAGGTAACCAAAGGATATGGGTTCAACTCTCATTACTGGTAAAAAATTTAAATAATTTAAAATTAAATGCGGTTCAACTTCAGATAAACATGGTTAAACAAGGTCAAAAAAATAGTTTGAACCGAACGTGTTAATTAAAATTTGAATAATCGAACCGAACCCGATAAATCGGTTACTAGTCAGACCGATTCAAGCTTGGTTCAGTGGTCGGGTTAGTCGATTCGATCGGTCCGGTTTTCAAAACACTGGGATAAATTGTACAAGGTATTTTTGTAAAAGAGAGAGAGAGAGAGAGAGGAAGGGTTATTCTGTAATTTTAGCATCATAAACAATCTCAAGGTCCAATGGGGTGCACATGGGTGTAAATATCCCACACGAGGAGGCTAGTGGTTTTGTGGACCGTGGGACGGAGGGAGAGGATAAAGGGAGAACCACGGCGAGGGCTGTGATTGGTCCGAGCACTGCACCTCGTGGTTAGATTAATCGCTGGATATTATGGGTTAGGATTACCCGCTGGTTGGCTCACCACCCCTGGTTTTAACCTCACCCCTGGTTTGTAGCAGTTGCTGATCTCCTTCTTTTGACCTACTTAGTATTTTGGGGTAAAATCAGATAAGGATTTATCAGTATTTGATCTGTTATGATGTATTGAGATCGAAATATGTATTTTACCCCTAGCTTCTTCTAAGCGAATAAAAGGCATAAAGATTTGTTAAAGCAAACTGCACTTGAACGAACATATCTAAGTTCGGTTCGTTTTGCTTAACGGACATATCCGGATTCGGTTCATTTCGCTTAACATATGTATCTATTTTGGGTTCGATATGCCAAGGTTTGTGAAGGTGGAAAAGTTCATTTAAGAGAACATATATCATACCTGTTTTAATTTTCATTAGAATTGGTTTAAATTATTTTGACCTATCTAAAACTTCGATGGGAATATGTCTTGAGCTGTAAGAAGTTTTAAATTTTAATGGTTGAAGAGTTGTAATGATTAAGCTTTCATAACTTCCATTCATTGGCATGCACACACACGCACACATATAATATTTTAAAGTATTTTCTGAAAACACAAAGGATGATTTATATTACTATATGTACCATGTGCTCAGTTAAATTTCGACTCAATTTAAGAGTCCTACTCCCATGCATGAAGCTATCAAATTTAAACGATATCACAATTGCTGAAATCAACCTAATCTAGATGGACGAGCTATGAATGTATGTTTGACACACATACACACACACGCACGCACGCACGCACACACGCACGTGCGCACACACACATATCATTATAAAAATATTTTTATTTAGCTCATTCTTCTTCAATTTAGGACATGTCACTACCACTATCCCAATGTAAACATATGTTATTTTTATTAATGTGTAAGTGTTATAACTTATGCGCTTCTTCTCAATAAGAAACAATATATTTGATACGTTGGACACATTAAAAATCTCACCGCACCATTCTTTTTCAAACTATTCAAAAACAGAACTTTTCATTGAAAATTTAGCATGTTAATATTGTAATCCATATATTACATTTTCTTGAGAGTCTCTAATATTCGAGTATATGTTCAAAATTTATGTATATATGTTAGTACATGAAATCAAAATGAAGTCATCTAATTAGTTTTCATATATTTGTTTTATTTTTGTATAATAGATTTTATCAATAATATCGACTTCATTAATGAATAAGTTTTATAAAAATAATTTCACAAAAAAATTCATTTGAAAATAATAAATAATTTTTCTCAAAATGGGAAACAACCAAAAGTACCACAAGAATCATATGGTTACTTTTCATTTTTAATATTAATTTTTTTAAAAATTTTGATATTATTTCTTAGAATTCTAGATATTGTATTTTTTGTCCTTTTAGCTAGATTGTTTCCAAATAGTGAGAGTAGAAACACCATACTATTAGTACAAAGATTTAAATATTTTATTTAATTTATTTTAATTTATAGCTTTAATTTTTGCATATATTTTTCTCATGATCATATGAGATTAGTTTTGTTTATATATATGACAAATAAATAAAATTCAAATGAATATGATATTTGACTTTCAAGTATTTTATAACTATTCAAAAACTTAAAAGTTAACATTTACTTTCTTTATGAACATGCAAAGTCATAAAATCAACAAGCTTTTAATTGATGAAAAGCAACATTTCAAGTTATTCAAATTAATAATTAATTTAATTAAAATCTTTATGTATAATATGTGCATGTTAGAATTTATAAGTTAAGTTTATTTTATTTTTTTATTTTTTGGAAATAACTTCAAATTGAAATTAGAATATGTTAAACATTAGTATGGAAAATTTACGTATATATTAACGAGTTGAACAATTTCTCACTATTAGTAAATATTAGCAAATAAAGATTAACGAGATTTCATATTTGAATGTTCGTATACAAAAACCTAATTTGAAATTAAACTTTGTAATTTTTGTCATAATACATCTATCGTTACTCTCAATATATATATATATATATATATATATATATATATATACATATATCACGCTTTCTTTATTTTATGAGTATTTGAACATTTAGCTAAAACTTATGTGTATAAGCACATCAGCAATGGATGAAAGCTCGTATGTATTAAAGTACAAAGAAAATTAAATGAAACTTACTATAATTTTATTTGCAATATATATACATCATTTTCTTGAGTTTTTTTAGGTTAATCTTTTTCCTTGAAATCAGTATATGTTATCACATAAGTATTGACAAAATCTTCTCTATTTGTTAGACCATAAATTTTTGGGATTTTTACCCAGCAGACTCTGGAATCTTTTGCAATTACCGCTACGACCTTTGAAACATCGTAATTCCTCCCTAAACCCCGTAAACTTGTTAACCCTTACCCTACAGACCCTGTGGTTAACTCCCGTTAATTTATCCGTTAAAAGTAATCGAATTCCGTTATATTTTTTATGTTATACCCATTTTGTTTAGTAAATTTACATTGAATGCCATTCCATCATCTCCCGCACCCCAGCCCATGTCCCCTGTTCAAGCCCCTACCCCCCACCACCGCGCGTCGCCCCTCCGATGTGCTCCCGGCTCCCCTGCCGCCGATGGAGCTCCCTGCTCCTCTTCAGCCGATGGAGTCACCCCCACCGATGCTGCTCCCGCCATGCCCCCCGTCGATGCTACCTGCAACCCCCCCGGACGCTACCTGCAACCCCCCGCGCCGCCCGATGCTGCTCCCCCACCTCTCGGGCACCGCCCCGCCCCCCACCCCCTGCCGCTGCAACCCCCGCGCCGCCCGATGCTGCTCCCCCACCTCCCAGACCCCCCCGACCCCCGATGGTGCTCCCGCCCCAACCCCTACCACTGCAACCCCCCACGCTGCCCGATGCTGCTCCCCCACCTCCCGGACACCGCTCCGCCCCCCCGACCCCCGATGGTGCTCTCCCCCCGCTTCCCGCGTCAATGTGCTTCCCGTGCCCGATGGAGCTCCCAGCCCCCCTCTCCGGCGGATGGAGGTCCCCTGCTTCCCCATCGGGGATTTTTTCTATTCTTTTTTTATTATGTTGGTTAGTAAATTACCTAAGATAACTCAAGACTAACCCAAGTAACTGACTCAAATATAGTTAAAATTGACGGCAGGGTTTTTTTGGGTAAGACGGAGCAAGTTTACGGGGTCGAGGGAGGAATTACGATGTTTCAAAGGTCGTAGCGGTAATTGCAAAAGATTCCAGGGTTTGCCGGGTAAAAATCCCTTAATTTTTTAAATAATATTATATTATTTTTTTAAGAAAAAACTTCACATACTAAAAAACATGATATATATTATGATAAAAATTATTATGTTTCATATTAGACTTAGTTAATCTTTGTGTGGTAAAATACATAAATTCTGAAAACTTGTTCAAATCATTAATTCATATGAGATTTTGTCCATATTTGTGTTTGAACACACTTTAATATTAACTAAAAGTTTAATTCCTAGAAAATTCAAAGAATATGATATATTTTTATGATGAAATTAATAAAATGTCATTTTAAAATATTTTTTGTAAGGTAACACAAAAGATTTTGTCAATATTGAGTTAACATACACCGATTTTGAGAAAAATATCAACCTGGACAATAAAAAATTATCATAGGTTTCTTATGATCACAAACATAATATTTTGTTTTAAAAATATTTTTTGTATATGAAATTTCATATGAGATTTTGCTAATCTTTATTTCCAAATACACACAATTATGGGAAATTATTCAGATAGATAATATATGTGTTTGTGATATTTCATTCATATTTGTTTTATAAAATAGTCTAATTTTAACAAAAAATCTTATTACAAAAAACAAACTCGAGGAATATGGCTTATAAATTTGTAAATAAAAAATAAATAATTATTTATAATAATTTTTTATGTATTAACATACATGATATTCCATCACCGATCATGTGCTAAAATACATTGATTTTGAGAAAAATACCAATCCTAAAAAACTCAAAAAAATGTTTTATATAATTCAAGAAAAATATAAATAAATGTCATTACTTCTTTTACTAACATACAAATGACATTTCATCAATATTTGATGGGCTAACGTACCTATATTTTAACATAATTTCAAGTACAAAAAAATAAGAGAGCATGGTAAATATATTACGATACAAAACATAAATTTATTATAATTTTTTTGCATATTTACATCAATATAATATTTTGTTAATATTTGTGAATATATATATACATATATCAACTCATTAATAGGTATGAGAATTTATTTATATTTGCATTCTAATATACTTTAATTTTGATTAAAAATTTAGTTGCTAAAAACATAAAGAATATGATATATAATTTACGATAAAAAAATAAATATTATTATTAAATATTTTTTGTAACAAGGTATACACATGAGATTTCATCAATATTTTTGTATGCTGACACATATTAATTTTGATTAAAATAATCAACCCTAAATATCTCAAGAAAATTAATAAATATTGCAATAAAATTATAATTATGTTTTTTAATATTTTTGCATTAACCTACATATGAGATTTCAGACATATTTGATGTGCTAACATACATCAATTTTAACAAAAACTTTACATACTAGAAAAACTAGAAAACAAGACACATATTATGATAAAAATAGTTATGTTTCATATTAGTCTTAATTAATATTTCTATTCTAATATATATAAATTTTGGAAACATGTTCAAATCAGTAACACATATGAGATTTCATTCATATTTGTGTTTAAACGTACTCTAGTTTTAACTAAAAGATTAATTCCTAAAAAATTCAAAGAATATGATATATATATTTTGGTAAAATTATAAAACTATAATTTTTAAAATATGTTATGTGATTTTACAGACATATGAGATTTCATCAATATTTATAAGCTAATATACACAAATTTCGAGAACAAGATCAACACATAAAAATCAAGACAATATTGTATGCATTGAATTTTTGTAAAAGTTATTTTAAATTTAAAATGTTTCGTTAATTAATATGAGATTTTATATGTATTTGATGTGTTAACATACAACTTTCAGGAAATGTGATAGGTACTTTGTGATAATAATAATAATATTATTTTATTTTATATAATTATATATTGTATTTTAAACATATTTTTTATATGAAATTTCACAAGAGATTTCATTAATCTTTCTTTGCATATATAACCAATTTTGGGAAATTATTCAATTAGTTAGTATATATATGAGATTTTATCCATATTTGTTTCATAAATGAGTCCAATTTTAACAAAAAAAGTATAATTCCAAAAAACTCAAGGAATGTGGCATACAAATTTGAAAAAAGTTATGAAATATTGATTTCAAGACAAATTCTTGTGTGCTAACATACATGAGATTCCACTAATATTCATGTGCTAAAATACACCGATTTGGAGAAATTATACATTCTTAAAAAAATAAGGAAATATTTTATATATTTCAATAAAAATACAATTAAATTTCATTGAAATATATGTCTTCTATTAATATACAAATGTCCTTTCATTCTTATTTGATGTGCTAACATACATCAATTTTACAGAAAGTTCAAGTACAAAAAATCAAGAAATCATGAAAAAAATATTATGATAAAAAATAGAACTTTTTATATTTTTTTGCATATTTATATCAATATGAGATTTTGTTAACAAATGTGTGCAAATGTATGTTTCAAATCATTATTATATAGATGAGAATTTATCCATATTTGCATTCTAATATACTCTAAATTTGACTGAAAATTTAATTGCTAAAAACACAAAGAATATGATAAATATTTACGATAAAAATAAATATTAATATTAAATATTTTTATGTGAGTGGATATACATATGAGATTTCATATATATATATATATATAGTGCAAATGTACACTAATTTCGCTTAAAAAGTTCAACCCTAAATAACTCAAGATAAGTAATAGATATTGCAATAAAAATATTTATGTTTTTTATATTTTTTGAATTCTACATATGTGATTTCATGCATATTTGATGTGTTAACATACAATAATTTCAATAAAAACTTTGCGTACTAAAAAATTAGAAAGCATGATATATATTATGGTAAAGTAATTTTGTTTCAATTTTGTAAACATGTTCAAATCATTAATACAAATGAGATTTTCCATATTTACATTTGAAAGTACTAGATATTTAATAAAATTTTAATTCCTAAAAAAATTCAAAGAGTTATATATATATAATTATTATCAAATTAATAAAATATAATTTTTAAATAGTTTTTGTCAGCTAACACACATATGAGATTTCGTCAATATTTGTGAGATAACAAAAACTAATTTCAAGAAAAAGATTAATAATATTATATGTATTGAATTGTATAAATAATTATTGAAAATTTTAATTATTGCATTAACATGCATATAATATTTTATATGTATTTGCACATACAACAATTTTAAATAAAGATAAAAAACAACAATAATAAGAAAACATGATATGTATTTTAATCACAATATTAATATTTTATTTAAAATATTTTTTGTATATTAGATTTCGTTAATCTTTATTTGTAAATATAAACCTATTTTGTGAAATTATTTAAAGAGTTAGTATAGATGGGATATTCTCCATATTATTTTATAAAATAGTCTAAGTTTAACAAAAAGTCTAATTCATAAAACTCAAGGAATATGGCACATGAATTTGGAAATGATATATAACATATTTATTTGAAGATTAGTTTTTGTATGCATACATGAGACTCCATCAATATTCATGTGCTAAAATGCATCGATTTCAAGAAAAAACATCAATCCCTAAAAAGCTTAATACTATATTTTATATATTTCAATCAAAATATAGTTAAATTTCATTTAAATATACTTATTTTACTAGCATACAAATGACAATTATCCTTATTTGATGTGCTAACATACATCAATTTTAGTTCAAGTACTAAAAATAAGAAAGCAAAATAAATATATTATAATACAAAATAGAATTTATTATAAATGTTTATGCATATTTACATCGATATGAGATTTTGTTAATATTTGTGGGTAAATGTTTGTTTCAAATCATTAATATTATGAGAATTTATCCATATTTACATCCTAATAATCTTTAATTTTGATGGAAATTTTAGTTGATAAAAACAAAAATAATATGATACATAATTTATTATAAAAAATAATAAATACTGTTATATAATATTTTTTGTGAGCGGATATACATATGAGATTTCATTAATATTTTTGTGTTCTAACGTACATAATTTCGATTAAAAATATCAACCTTGAATAACTTAGGAAAAGTAATAAATATTGCAATAAAATATAATTATATGTTTAATATTTTTTGTATTAACCTTCATATGAGACTTCATGCATATTTGATGTGCTAAAATTCATCACTTTTAAAAAAACTTCATAGACTAAAAAAATTAGAAAGCATAATATGTAATAGATAAAAATTATTTTGTTTCATAGTACACATTGTTAATCTTTGTGTGATAAAATACATCAATTTTGAGAACACGTTCAAATCATTAATGCATATGAGATATTGTACATATTTGTGTATGAACGTACTTTATTTTTAAATAAAAATATAATTCCTAAAAAGTTCGAAGAATTTGATATATATTATGATAAATTAATAAATAATTATTTTAAATACTTTTGTGAACTTACACACATATATGAATGTTGTTAATATTTGTGAGCTAACATATACCAATTTTGAAAAAAGGACTAACCATCAAAAGTCAAGACAATATTTTGTGCATTGAATGATAGTATTTTTTAAATATTGAAATTATTCATTGTCTTTCATATGACATTTCATCTATATTTGATTTCTTAAAATACAATAATGTAAAAAGTTCAAAAATAAAAAAACATTATAGGTATTTATGATAAAATACTAGTATTTTGTTTTAAATATAATTTTTTAATATGAAATTTCATATGAGATTCCGTTAATTTTTATTTTCTAATATACACCAATTTTGACAAATTATTCAACTAGTTACTATATATGAGATTTATCCATATTTCTGTTTACAAAATATGGAAATTTTAACAAAAAAGTGTAATCCCAAAAAAATCAAGGAATATGGATAATAAATTTAGAAAATTATATAAAATGTTTATTTTAAGATAAATTTTTGAGTGCTAAAATACAAGAGATTGTTTCAATATTCATGTGTATATTACATTGATTTTGCGAAAAAATATAAATCCCTTAAAACTCAAGAAAAATGATATCTATATTGCAATAAAAAATAATCAAGATTCATTTAATTATAATTTTTTACTAACATACTAATGACATCATCTATTTTTTATATGCTAATATAAATCAATTATAATGGAAAGTTCAAGTACAAAAAAACAAGAAAGCATGATAAATATATTACGGTAATTGGAATTTTATTATAAATTTATTTGCATATTTACATCAATATGAGATTTTGTTAATATATGTGTGCAAAAGTATATATAAACTCCTCAATATATGGGAATTTATCCGTATTTGCTATCTAATATACTCTAATTTTGACTGAAATTTTAGTAGCTAAAAATATAAAGATGTGATATATACTTTACATTAAAAATTAAATATTTTTATTAATTTTTTGTGAGAGGATATACAAATGAGATTTCATCAATATTTCTATGTGCTAACCTAAACTAATTTTGATTAAAAAAATCAAACCTAAATAATTCAAGAAAATTAATAAATATTGCAATAGAAATAAAATTATAATATTTAATATTTTTGTATTAACCTACATATGAGAATTCATGCATATTCGATGTGTTAACATACATAGATTTTAGCAAAAACTTCACAAACTTAAAAACTAGAAAGCATGATATATTATGATAAAAATATTTATGTTTCATATTAAACTAATTTTCTTTGTGTACAAAAAAATCAATTTTAAAGCACGTTCAAATGATTAATACATATGAGATTTTGTCCATATTTGTGTTTGAACATACTTTTGTTTTAACTAAAAGTTTATGCCCTAAAGAATTTCAAGGAGTGTGATACCTATTTTATGATAAAATAATTAAAATATCATTTTTTTTCAAAAAAATTGGAGTTAACACATTTGAGATTTTCTCAACATTTGTGATCTAACTTGTACCAAATTCAAGAAAAAGATCAAACCTAAAAAATCAAGAAAACATTCCATGTATCGAATTATAATATTTTTTTAAAATATGAGATTTCATTACTATTTGGTGTGTTAACATACAACAATTTTAGAAAAGTTCAACAATAAAAAATAGGAAATCATAGTAGGTATTTTATAATCAAAATATTGTTATGTTTTAAAACATATTTTTATATGAAATTTCGTTTGAGATTTCATTGATCTTTTTTTGCAAATATAAATCGAATTTGGGAAAATATTCTGCAGGTAAGTATAAATGAAATTTTATCCACATTTTTTATAAAATAGTTTAAATTTAATAAAAAAGTCTAATTCCAAAAAAGAATATGGAATAAGGCATATGAAAATGGGAAAGGATATAAAATATTTGTTTTAAAATATTTTTTGTTCACTAACGTACATGAGATTCCATCAATATACAAGTGCTAAAGTACATCGATTTCGGCAAAAATATCAATCCCTAAAAAACTCAAGAAAATATTTTATATATTACAATAAAAAATAAAATTAGATTTCATTTAAATATACTTCTTTTACTAGCATAAAAATGCCATTTAATCCTTACTTGATGTGCTAAAATACATCAATTTTTGTTCAAGTACTAAAAAAAGAAAATATGATAAATATATTATGATACAAAAAAGATTTGTTAATATTTGTGTGGAAATGTATATTTCAAGTCATAATGTGTATGAGAATTTCACCATGTTCGCATCCTAATATACTATAGTTTTGACTGAAAATTTAGTTTCTAAAAACATAAAGAATATGATATATGATATATAATAAAAATAATAAATATCGTTATTAATTTTTTTGTGAGCGGATATACATGTGAGACGGATATACATGTGAGATTTCATTAATATTTTTATGTACTAACATACACTAATTTCGATTAAAAAGATCAACCCTAAATAACTCAAGAAATGTAATAAATATTGCAAAAAATACAATTATGTTTTCTTAATATTTTTTGTATTAACCTACATCTGAGACTTCATGCATAGATGATGTGCTAACATACATCATGTATAACAAAAACTTGACATACTAAAAAAATTAGAAGGCATGATATATAATATGATAAAAATAACTACGTTTTTTTATTAAACTTAGTTAACTTTTGTGTGATAAAATGCATCTATTTTGAAAACATGTTCAGATCATTAATACATATGAGAGATCGTCCATATTTTATATGAATGTACTTAATTTTAACTAAAAATTTAATTCCTAAAATTCAAATAATTTGATATATATTTTATCATAAATTAATAAAAAATCATTTTAAAATATTTTTTGTGATCTAACACACATATGAGATTTACTTAATATTTAAGAGCAAAGATACACCGATTTTGAGAAAAAGATCAAACCTTAAAAAATCATGACAATATTATGTGTAATGAGCTTAGTAAACTTTATTTCAAAATTAAAAATTTTACTAACTTGCTTATGAGACTTCATCTGTATTTGATGTCTTAAAATACAACAATTTAAAAAACATCTAAAATAAAAAAGCATGATAGGTTTTTATGATCACAATATTAGTATTTTTTAAACATATTTTTTGAATATAAAATTTCATATGGGATTCCATTAATCTTTATTTGCTAATACACCAATTTTACTCAGTTAATTAGTATATATGAGATTTTATCCACTTTTGTTTTTATAAAATATAACAATTTTAACAAAAAATCCAATTCCAAAAAATCAAGGAATATGGCATATAAATTCAGAAGTAATATAAAATATTTATTTTGAGACAAAATTTTGTCTGCTAACATACAAAGATTGCTTTAATATTCATGTGTTATAATACATTGATTTTGAGAAAAATCCCCAAAACTCAAGAAAAATGATCTCGATATTGTAATAAAAACATAATTAAATTTCATTTAATTATAATTTTTTTACTAACAAGCAAATGACATCATCATTATAATAGAAAGTTCAAGTGCTAAAAATACAAGAAAGCATGATAAATATATTATGGTACAAAATAGAATTTTATTATAAATTTATTTGCCTATTTACATCAATATGAGATTTTGTTAACATATGTGTGAAAATGTATATATCAACTCATTACTATATATGTGAATTTATCCAAATTTTCTTGCTAATATACTCTAATTTTGACTAAAAATTTAGTATCTAAACACGTAAAGTGTGTGTATATATATAAACTTTACATTAAAAATAAACATTATCATTAATATTTTTTGGGAGAGGATATACAAATGAGATTCCATGAATATTTATATGTGCTAAAGTAAACTAATTTTGATTAAAAAGATCAAACCTAAATAACTCAAGAAAAGTAATAAATGTTGCAATAGAAATAAAATTATGTTATTTAATATTTTTGTATTAACCTACATATGAGATTTCATGCATATTCGATGTGTTAGCATGCATCAATTTTAGAAAAAAACTTCACATACTAAAAAAATTAGAAAGCATGATATATTATGATAAAAATAATTTCGTTTCATATCTTAGTTATTCTTTGTGTGTAAAATTAGATCAATTTTGAAGCATATTCAAATAATTAATACATATAAAATTTTGTCCAAAATTATTTTTGGATGTACTCTAATTTTAACTAAAAGTGTTTGCCCCAAAGAATTTCAAAAAATATGATATCTATTTTATGGTAAAATTAATAAAATATGATTTTTAAATTTTTTGGGAGATAACACGTGGAGATTTTTTCAATATTTTTGATCTAACATGTACCAATTTCGAGAAAAAGATGGAACCCTAAAAAACAAAGAAAATATTTTATTTGTAGAATTATAATAAATTTTATTTTAAAACTAAAATTTTGCGTTGACATGCATATGAGATTTCATCTGTATTTGATGTGTTAACAAGCAAAGATTTTAAAAATGTTCAGCAACAAAAAAATAAGAAAGCACGGTAGGTATCTTATAATCACATTATTAATATTCTAAAACATTTTTATATGAAATTTCATATGAGAATTTGTTAATCTTTATTTGCAAATATAAACCGGATTTGGGAAATTATTCATCTAGGTAGTACAAATGAGATTTAATCCATATTTTTTTATAAATTAGTCTAATTTTAAAATAAAGTCTAAATCCAAAAAATATAAGGAATAAGGCATATGAATTTGAAAAAAGATATAAAATATTTATTATAAGATAATTTTTTGTTCGCTAACATACATGAGATTTAGTCAATATTCATGTGCTAAAATATACCGATTTCGAGCAAAACATATAAATCCCTAAAAAACTCAAGAAAGTATTTTATATATTTCAATAAAACATAAAATTAAATTTCATTTAAATATACATCTTCTACTAGCATAAAAATGTCATTTCATCCTTTTTGATGTGCTAAAATACATCAATTTTTGTTCAAGTACTAAAAAAATAAGAAAAATATGATAAATATGTTATAATATAAAATAGAATTTTATTATAAATGTTTTTGCATATTTACATGAATATGAGATTTTGTTGATATTTGTGTGGAAATGTATATATAACATGTCATTAATGTTTATGAGAAATTATCCGTATTCACATCCTAATATACTATAGTTTTGACTGAAATTTAGTTACCAAAAACATAAAGATTATGATATATGATAATAGTAATAAATATTGTTATATAATTTTTTGTGAGTGGATATACATGTGAGATTTCATTAATATTTTTGTGTGCTAACATACTAATTTCGATTAAAAAGATCAACCCCAGATAACTCAAGAAAAGTAATAAATATTACAATAAAAATATAATATAGTTTTTATATTTTTTGAATTAACCTACATATGACCTTTCATGAAAATTTATGTGCAAAGATACATCACCTTTAACAAAATATTCACATACTAAAAAAATTGAAAGCATGATATATAATATTATAAAAGTAATTGTGTTTCATA
Organism: Ottelia alismoides; assembly: GCA_037367405.1. Classification (NCBI taxonomy): domain Eukaryota; kingdom Viridiplantae; phylum Streptophyta; class Magnoliopsida; order Alismatales; family Hydrocharitaceae; genus Ottelia; species Ottelia alismoides. The sequence goes on from JAZKJV010002680.1 coordinate 825,545, forward strand.
TTAGACTTAGTTAATCTTTGTGCAATAAAATATATCAATTTTGAAAACATGTTCAAATCATTAATAACTATGGGATATTGTCCAAATTTATGTTTGAACGTACTTTATTTTTAATTAAAAATTTAATTCCTAAAAATTTCAAATAATTTGATATATATTGTGATAAATTAATAAAGAATAGTTTTGAAATAGTTTCTTATGAGCTAGCACACATATGAGATTTATCAATTTTGTGAGCTAACACACCGACTTCAAGAAGATCAAACCTTAAAAATCAAGACAATATTATGTGTATTGAATTATAGTAAAATTTATTTCAAAATTAAATTTTTTCATTAACCTGCATATAATATTTCGTCTGTATTTGATGTCTTAAAATACAATAATTAGAAAAAGTTTAAAAAACATGATATGTATTTATGATCACAATATTAGAATATTTAAACATATTTTATGAATTTGGATTTCATATGAGATTTTATTAATCTTTATTTGCTAATATAAACCAAATTTGGGAAATTATTGAGCTAACTAGTATTTATGAGATTTTATCCATATTAATTTTATAAAAATATGCCAATTTTAACATAAAATCTAATTCTAAAAAATCAAGGAATATGTCATCTAAATTTAGAAATGATATAAAATATTTATTTCAGGATAAATTTTAGTGTGCTAACATACGAGAGATTGCATCAATATTGATGTGTTATATTACATCAATTTTGAGAAAAAAATATAAATCCCTAAAAACTAAAGAAATTGATTTCCATATTGAAATAAAAAACATAATAAATTTCTTTTAATTATAAATATTGTACTAACATACAAATGACATTGTCCATATATGATGTGCTAATATAAATCAATTTAAATAGAAAGTTCTACTAAAAACAAGAAAGCATAATAAATATTGGTACAAAATAGAATTTTACTATAAATTTATTTGCATATTTACATCAATATGATATTTTGTTAATATATGTGTACAAATGATTATATCAACACATTAATATATATGAGAATTTATCCATATTTGCATTCAAATATACTCTAATTTTGACTGAAAATTTGGTAGCTAAAAACATAAAGAGAGAATATATGCTCTACGATAAAATTAATGAATATTATTAATAAATTGTTTTTGTGAGCAGATATCCCGATGAGATTTCATCAATATTTTTATGTTCTAATGTGCATTAATTTAAATTAAAAATATCAACCTTGAAAAAATCAAGAAAAATAAAAATATTGCAATAAAATTATAATTATGTTTTTTAACATTTCTATATTAACCTACATAAGAGATTTCATGCATATTCGATGTGCGAACACGCATCAATTTTAGTGAAAACTTCAAATATTAGAAAATTAGAAAGCATGATATATTATGATATAAGTATGTTTCATATTAAACTTAGTTAATTTTTGTGTGCAAAAATATATTAATTTTGAAAGCATGTTCAAATCATTAATACATATGAGATTTTGTCCATATTTGATTTGAACGTACTCTAATTTTAAGTAAAAGTTTAATTCCTAAAAAATTCAAAGAATATATTATCAATTTTATGATAAAATTAATAAAATATCATTTTCTTTTTTTGTGAGATAACAAACATGAGATTTCGTCAATATTTGTGATCTAACATGCACCAGTTTCGAGAAAACTTCAAATCCTAAAAAATCAAGAAAATATTATATTTATATAAATATAGTAAAATTTATTTTAAAACTAAAATTATCCATTGAGATGCATATGAGATTTTTTCTGTATTTGATGTGTTAGCGTACAATAATTTAAAAAAAGTTAAACAAAAAAATGCAGGGTAGGTATTTTATAATCACAATATTAACATTTGTCCTAAACATTTTTTTGTAAATGAAAAATCATATGAGATTTTGTTAATATTTATTTGGAAATATAAAGAAATTTTGGGAAATTATTCGGCTAGCTAGTATAAATGAGATTTTATTCATATTTGTTTTATAAAATAGTCTAATTTTAGCAAACATCCTAATTCCAAAAAAAGTTCAGAAATAAGCCATATGATTTTGGAAAAAAGATATCAAATATTTATTTTAAGATAAATTTTTGTGTGCTAACATAAATAAAATTCCATCAATATTCAAGTGGTAAATACATCAATTTCAAACAAAACATATCAATCCGTAAAAACTCAAGAAACTAATGTATATAGTGCAATAAAAATATTATTAAATTTCATTTAAATATACTCCTTTTACTAGCATAAAATGTCATTTCATGCTTATTTGATGTGATAACAAACATCATTTCTGTTTAAGTACGAAAAAAACAAAAAAGCGTGATTAATATTTTATAATACCAAATAGAAGTTTTTTATAAATATTTTTTCATATTTACGTGAATATGAGATTTTGTTAATACTTGTATGCAAATGTATATTTCAACTCATAAATGTGTATGAGAATTGATCCATACTCGCGTCCTAATATACTCTAATTTCGACTGAAATTTTACTTGATAAAAACATAAAGAATTTGATATATAATTTATGGTAAAAATAATAAATATTATTATAATTTTTTGTGAGCGGATATACATGTGAGATTTCATTAATATTTTTGTGTGCTAACGTACTTTAGTTTTGATTAAAAACATCAACCCTAAATAACTCAAGAAAAGTAATAAATATTGTAGTAAAAATATAATTATGTTTTTCTAATATTTTTGTATTAACCTACATATGATATTTCATGCATATTTGTTGTGATAACATACATCACTTTTAAAAAAACTTCACATACTAAAAAAATTAGAAAGCATGATATATAATAAAAATAAATATGTTACATATTAGACAATGTTAATCTATTTGTGCTAAAATACATCAATTTTGAAAACATGTTCAAATCATTAATACATATAAGATTTTGTCCATATTTGTGTTTGAACGTACTTTGTTTAAAACATGTTCAAATCATTAATACATTTCTATCTGCTAATGTAAACCAATTTTGATTCAAAAGAACAAACTTAAATAACTCAAGAATAGTAATAAATATTTCAATAGAAATAAAATTATGTTTTTTATATAAATACATATGAGATTTTATTCATATTTGTGTTTGAGCATACTCTATTTTGAACTAAAAGATTAATTGCATAAAAAATTTCAAAGAATTTGATATATATTTTATGATAAATTAACAAAAAATCATATTTAAAATATTTTTATGAGCTAGCACACATATAAGATTTCATCAATATTTATGAGCTAACATACATCAATTTTGAGAAAAAGATTAAACCCTAAAAAATCAGGGCAATATTATGTGTATTGAATTATAGGAAATTTATTTCAAAATTAAAAATTTTCATTAACTTGCAAATTCTATTTCATATGTATTTGTTGTGTTAAAATATAACAACTCTAAATATAGTTCCAAAAAAACATGGTTGGTCATTATGATCATAATATTAATATTTTGTTTTAAACATATTATGTGGATATGAAATTTCATATGAGATTCATTAATCTACATTCGCTAATATACACCAATTTTGGAAAATTATTCATCTAGTTAGTATATAGGAGATTTTTTTCATATCTATTTTATAAAATCGACTAATTTTAAAAAAAGTCTAATTCTTAAAAACACAAGGAATATGGCATATAAATTTCGAAAAAGATATAAATATGGATTTTTTTGTGCTAACATACGAGAAATTGCATCAATATTCATGTGTTATAATACATCGATTTTGAGAAAAAATATAGAACCCTTAAAAACTTAAGAATTAATATTTTGTTTTAAACGTATTATTTGGATATGAAATTTCATATGAGATTCAATAATCTACATTTTCTAATATACACCAATTTTGGAAAATTATTCAACTAGTTAAAATATATGAGATTTTATTCATATTTATTTTATAAAACCGGCTAATTTTACAAAAAGTCTAATTCTTAAAAATGCAAGGAATATGGCATATAAATTTCGAAAAAGTAATAAATATGGCATTTTTGTGCTAACATACGAGAAATTGCATCAATATTCATGTGGTATAATACATCGATTTTGAGAAAAAAATATAGATCCCTTAAAAACTCAAGAAAAATGTTTAATGTAATAAAATAAAAATATAATGAAATTCCATTTAATTATACATCGTTTACTAACATATAAATGACATCATCCATATTTCATGTGTTGACATACATCAATTAAAAATTTATTTCAAAATTAAAAATTTTCAGTAACTTGCATGTGCTATTTCATATGTATTTGCTGTGTTAACATATAATAATTTTAAATATAGTTCCAAAAAACATGATTGGTCTTTATGATCATAATATTAATATTTTGTTTTAAACGTATTTTTTGGATAGGAAATTTCATATGAGATTTATTTATCTAGATTTGCTTATATACACCAATTTTGGAAAATTATTCAACTAGTTAGTATATACGATATTTTATTCATATTTGTTTTATAAAATCGACTTATTTAATAAAAAAGTCAAATTCCCAAAAACACAAGGAATATGTCATATAAATTTTAAAAAACAAATAAATATGTCATTTTTTTCTGCTAACATACGAGGAATTGCATCAATATTCATGTGTTATAATACATCGATTTTGAGAAAAAAATAGAACCCTTAAAAACTCAAAAAAATGTTTAATATATTAAAATAAAAATATAATGAAATTCCATTTAATTATACATCTTTTACTAACATACAAATGACATCGTCCATATTTCATGTGTTGACATACAAAATTTTCACATAAAATTCAAATACTAAAAAAAGAAGAAAGCCTGCTAAATATATTATGGTACAATATATAATTTTATTATTATATGTTTTGCATATTTACATCAATAATAGATTTTGTTAATATGTGTTTGCAAATTTATATATCAACTCGCTAATATATAAGACAGTTAATCCGTATTTGCATTCTAAGATACTCTAATATTGACTTAAAATTTAGTAGCTAAAAACATAAAGATATGATATATACTTTATGTTCAAAAAAATATTACTATTAATTTTTTTGTGTGAGGATATATAAATGAAATTTCATCAACATTTCTATCTGCTAATGTAAACCAATTTCGATTCAAAAGAACTAAATTAAATATCTCAAGAAAAGTAATAAATATTTCAATAGAAAGAAAATTATGTTTTTTATATTAATACATACGAGATTTTATTCATATTTGTGTTTGAGCATACTCTATTTTGAACTAAAAGAATAATTGCATAAAAAATTTCAAAGAATTTGATATATATTTTATGATAAATTAACAAAAAATCATTTTTAATTTTTTTATGAGCTAGCACACATATAAGATTTCAAAAATATTTATGAGCTAACATACATCGATTTTGAGAAAAAAGATTAAACCCTAAAAATCAGGGTAATATTATGTGTATTGAATTATAGGAAAAATTATTTCAGAACTATAATTTTTCATTAACTTGCATATGCTATTTCATATGTATTTGTTGTGTTAATATATAACAATTTAAAATAAAGTTCTAAAACAACATGATTAGTCTGTATTATCATAATATTGATATTTTGTTTGAAACGTATTTTTTTGGATATGAAATTTCATATGAGATTCATTAATCTATATTTGCTAATATGCACCAATTTTGGAAAATTATTCAACTAGTTAGTATGTATGAGATTTTATTCATATTTGTTTTATAAAATCGACTAATTTAACAAAAAGTCTAATTCCCAAAAACGCAAGGAATATGGCATATAAATTTCGAAAAAGATATAAATATGGCATTTTTTGATAACATATGAGAAATTGCATCAATATTCATGTTATAATACATCGATATTGAGAAAAAATATTGAACCCTTAAAAACTCAAGAAAAATGTTTAATATATTAAACAAAAATATAATGAAATTTCGTTTAATTATACATCTTTTACTAACATACAATTGACATCATCCATATTTCATGTGTTGACATACATCAACTTTAACATAAAGTTCAAAATACTAAAAAAGAAGAAATCCTGCTAAATATATTATTTTACAATATATAATTTTATTATATTTTTTTTGCATATTTACATCTATAATAGATTTTGTTAATATGTGTTTGCAAATTTATATATCAACTCGCTAATATATATAAGAATTAATCCATATTTGCATTATAATATACTCTAATTTTGACTTAAAATTTACTAGCTAAAAACATAAAGATATGATATATACTTTACGTTAAAAAATAAATATTACTATTATATTTCTTTGTGAGAGGATATACAAATGAGATTTCATCAACATTTCTACGTTCTAATGTAAACCAATTTCGATTCAAAAGAACAAACTTAAATAACTCAAGAAAAGTAATATATATTTCAATAAAAATAAAATTATATTTTTTATATTAATCCATGTGATATTTTATTCATATTTGTGTTTGAGCATACTCTATTTTGAACTAAACGATTAATTGCATAAAAAATTTCAAAGAATTTGATATATATTTTATGATAAATTAACAAAAAATTAATTTTAAAATGTTTTTATGAGCTATCACACATAAAGATTGCATCAATATTTATGAGCAAACATACATCGATTTTGAGAAAAAGAGTAAACCCTAAAAAATCAAGGCAATATTATATGTATAGAATTATAGGAAAATTTCTTTCAAAATTAAAAATTTTTATTAACTTGCAGATGCTATTTCATATGTATTTGTTGTGTTAAAATATAATAATTTTAAATATAGTTCCAGAAAAACATGATTGGTCTTTATGATTAAAATATTAATATTTTGTTTTTAATGTATTTTTTGGATATGAAATTTCATATGAGATTCATTAATCTAGATTTGCTAATATACACCAATTTTAAAAAATTTTTCAACTAGTTAGTATATAAGAGATTTTATTCATATTTGTTTTATAAAATCGACTAATTTAACAAAAAGTCCGATTCCCAAAAACACAAGGAATATGGCATATAAATTTCGAAAAAGATATAAATATGGCATTTTTTGTGCTAACATACGAGAGATTGCAGCAATATTCATGTGTTATAATACATTGATTTTGAGAAAAAAATAGAACCCATAAAAACTCAACAAAAATGTTTAATATATTAAATTAAAAATATAATAAAATTTCATTTAATCATACATCATTTTCTAACATACAAACGACATCATCCATATGTCATTTGTTGACAAACATCAAGTTTAACATAAAGTTCAAATACCCAAAAAGAAGAAATCATGCTAAATATATTATGGTACGATATATAGTTTTATTATTATTATTATTATTATTATTTGCATATTTACATCAATAATATATTTTGTTAATATGTTTTGTAAATTTATATATCAACTCGCTAATATATATGAGAATTAATCCATATTTGCATTCTAATATACTCTAATTTGAATTAAAATTTAGTAGCTAAAAATATAAAGATATGATATATACTTTATGTTAAAAAAATAAATATTACTATTAAGTTTCTTTGTGAGAGGATATACAAATGAGATTTCATCAACATTTCTTTGTGCTAATGTAAACCAATTTCGATTCAAAAGAATAAACTTAAATAACTCAAGAAAAGTAATAAATATTTCAATAGAAATAAAATTATGTTTTTTATATTAATAAATATGAGATTTTATTCATATTTGTGTTTGAGCATACTCTATTTTAAGTATAACAATTCTAAGTGTAGTTCCAGAAAAACATGATTAGTCTTTATGATCATAATATTAATATTTTGTTTTAAATGTATTTTTTGGATAGGAAATTTCATATGAGATTCACTAATCAATATTTGCTAATTTACAACAATTTTGGAAAATTATTCAACTAGTTAGTATATATGAGATTTTATTCAGATTTGTTTTATAAAATCGACAAATTTAACAAAAAGTCTCATTCCCAAAAACATAAGGAATATGGCATATAAGTTTAGAAAACGATATACATATGGCATTGTTTGTGCTAAAATACGAGAAATTGCATTAATATTCATGTGTTATAATACATCTATTTTGAGAAAAAAATATAGAAACCTTAAAAACTCAAGAAATATGTTTAATATATTAAAATAAGAATATAATGAAATTTCATTTAATTATACATCTTTCACTAACATACAAATGACATCATCCATATTTCATGTGTTGTCATACATCAATTTTAAAATAAAGTTCAAATACTAAAAAAGAAGAAAGCCTACTAAACATATTACGCTGCAATATATAATTTTATTATTATTATTTTTGCAAATTTATATCAATAATACATTTTGTTAATATGTGTTTGCAAATTTATATATCAACTCACTAATATATATGAGAATTAATCCATATTTGCATTCTAATATACTCTAATTTTGACTTAAAATTTAGTACCTAAAAACATAAGGATATGATATACACTTTATGTTAAAAAAATAAATATTACTATCAAAGTTTTTTTTGTGAGAGGATATATAAATGATATTTCATTAACAATTCTATCCGCTAATGTAAACCAATTTCGATTCAAAAGAACAAACATAAATAACTCAAGAAAAGTAATAAATATTTCAATAGAAATAAAATTATGTTTTTTATATAAACACATATGAGATTTTATTCATATTTGTGTTTGAGCATACTCTATTTTGAAATAAAAGATTAATTGCATAAAAAATTTCAAAGAATTTGATATATATATTCTTTTAGATAAATTTACAAAAAAAATAATTTTTAAAATATTTTTATGAGCTAGCACACGTATAATATTTTGTCAGTATTTATGAGCTAACATATATCGATTTTGAGAAAAAGGTTAAACCCTAAAAAGTCAAGGAAATATTATGTGTATTGAATTATAAGAAAATTTATTTCAAAATTAAAAATTTTCATTAACTTGCATATGCTATTTCATATGTATTTGTTGTGGTAAAATATACCAATTTTAAATATAGTTCCAGAAAAGCTTGATTGGTCTTTGTGATCATAATATTAATATTTTGTTTTAAACATATTTTTTGAATATGAAATTTCATATGAGATTCATTAATCTATATTTGTTAATATACACCAATTTTGGAAAATTATTCAACTAGTTAGTATATATGATATTTTATTCATATTCATTTTATAAAATCGAGTAATTTAACAAAAATTCTAATTCCTTAAAACACAAGGAATATGGCATATAAATTTCAAAAAATATATAAATATTGCATTTTTGTGCCAACATACGAGAAATTGCATCAACATTCATGTGTTATAATTCATCGATTTTGAGAAAAAATATAGAACCCTTAAAAACTCACGAAAAATGTTTAATATATTAAAATAAAAAATAAGGAAATTTCATTTAATTATACATCATTTACTAACATACAAGTTACATCATCCATATTTCATGTGTTGACATACATCAATTTTCACATAACGTTTAAATACTAAAAAAGAAGAAAGCCTAATAAATATATTATGGTACAATATATAATTTTATTATTATTTGTTTTGCATATTTGCATCAATAATAGATTTTGTTAATATGTGTTTGCAAATTTATATATCAACTCGCTAATATATAGGTGAATTAATCCATATTTGCATTCTAATATACTCTAATCTTGACTTAAAATATAGTAGCTAAAAACATAAAGATATGATATATACTTTATGTTAAAAAATAAATATTACTATTAATTTTTTTGTGAGAGGATATACAAATGAGATTTCATCAACATTTCTATCCGCTAATGTAAACCAATTTCGATTCAAAAGAATAAACTTAAATAACTCAAGAAAAGTAATAAATATTTCAATAGAAATAAAATTATGTTTTTTATATTAATACATATGAGATTTTATTCATATTTGTATTTGAGCATACTCTTTTTTGAACTAAAAGATTAATTGCATAAAAATTTCCAAAGAATTTGATATATATTTTATGATAAATTAACAAAAAGTCATTTTTCAAATGTTTTTATGAGCTAGCACACATAAAAGCTTTCATCAATATTTATGAGCTAACATACATCAATTTTGAAAAAAAGATTAAACCCTAAAAAATCAGGGCAATACTATGTGTATTGAATTATTAGAAAAATTATTTCAAAATTAAAAATTTTCATTAACTTGCATATGCTATTTCATATGTATTTATTGTGTTAATATATAACAATTGAAAATAAAGTTCCAAAAAAACATGATCGATCTTTATGATCATAATATTAATATTTTGTTTTAAATGTATTTTTTGGATATGAAGATCTATATGAGATTCATTAATCTATATTTGCTAATATACACCAACTTTGGAAAATTATTCAACTAGTTAGTATATATGAGATTTTATTCATATTTGTTTTATAAAATCGACTAATTTAACAAAAAGTTTAATTCTTAAAAACACAAGGAATATGGCATATAAATTTCGAAAAAGATATAAATGTGGCATTTTTTGTGCTAACATACGAGAAATTGCATCAATATTCATGTGTTATAATACATCGATTTTGAGAAAAAGTAGAACCCTTAAAAACTCAAGAAAAATGTTTAATATATTAAAATAAAAATATTATGAAATTTCATTTAATTATACATCATTTACTAACATACAAATGACATCATCCATATTTCATGTGTTGACATACATCAATTTTCACATAATGTTCAAATACAAAAAAAATAAGAAAGCATGCTAAATATATTATGGTACAATATATAATTTCATTATTATTTGTTTTGCATATTTACATCAATAATAGATTTTGTTAATATGTGTTTGCAAATTTATATATCAACTCGCTAATATATATGAGAAATAATCCATATTTGCATTCTAATACACTCTAATCTTGACTAAATATTTAGCATCTAAAAACATAAATATATGATATATACTTTACGTTAAAAAATAAATATTACTATTAAATTTTTTGTGAGACGATATACAAATGAGGTTTCATCAACATTTCTATGTGCTAATGTAAACCAGTTTCGATTCAAAAGAACAAACTTAAATAACTCAAGAAAAGTAATAAATGTTTCAATAGAAATAAAATTATTTTTTTTATATTAATACATAGGAGATTTTATTCATATTTGTGTTTGAGCATACTCTATTTTGAACTAAAAGATTAATTGCAAAAAAAATTTCACAGAATTTGATATATATATTTTATGATAATTAACAAAAAACATTTTTAAAATGTTTTTATGAGCTATCACACATATAAGATTTCATCAATATTTATGAGCTAACATACATCGATTTTGAGAAAAAGATTAAACCCTAAAAAATCAAGGCAATATTATGTGTAATGAATTATAGGAAAATTTATTTCAAAATTAAAAATTTTCATTAACTTGCATAAACTATTTCATATGTATTTGTTGTGATAAAAGATAACAATTCTAAGTACAGTTCCAGAAAACATGATTGGTCTTTATGCTCATAATATTAATATTTTGTTTTAAATGTATTTTTTGGATACGAAATTTCATATGAGATTCACTAATCTATATTTGCTAATTTACACCAATTTTGGAAAATTATTCAACTAGTTAGTATATATGAGATCTTATTCATATTTGTTTTATAAAATCGACAAATTTAACAAAAAGTCTCATTCCAAAAAACATAAGGAATATGGCATATAAATTTCGAAAACGATATAAATATGGCATTGTTTGTGCTAAAATATGAGAAATTGCATCAATATTCATGTGTTATAATACATCTATATAGAGAAAAATATAGAAACCTTAAAAACTCAAGAAAAAATGTTTAATATATTAAAATAAGAATATAATGAAATTTCATTTAATTATACATCTTTTACTAACATACAAATGACATCATCTATATTTCATGTGTTGTCACACATCAATTTTAACATAAAGTTCATATACTAAAAAAGAAGAAAGCCTGCTAAATATATTACGATACAATATATAATTTTATTATTATTATTTTTTCATATTTATATCAATAATACATTTTGTTAATATGTGTTTCCAAATTTATATATCAACTCACTAATATATATGAGAATTAATCCATATTTGCATTCTAATATACTCTAATTTTGAATTAAAATTTAGTAGCTAAAAACATAAGGATATGATATACACTTTACGTTAAAAAAATAAATATTACTATTAAAGTTTTTTGTGAGAGGATATATAAATGAGATTTCATTAACAATTCTATCCACTAATGTAAACCAATTTAGATTCAAAGAACAAACTTAAATAACTCAAGAAAAGTAATAAATATTTCAATAGAAATAAAAATATGTTTTTTATATTAATACATATGAGATTTTATTCATATTTGTGTTTGAGCATACTCTATTTTGAACTAAAAGATTAATTGCATAAAAAATTTCAAAGAATTTGATATATATTCTTTATGATAAATTTACAAAAAAAAATCTTTTTTTAAATATTTTTATGAGCTAGCACACATATAATATTTCATCAATATTTATGAGCTAACGTATATCGATTTTGAGAAAAAGGTTAAACCCTAAAAAATCAAGGAAATATTACGTATTGAATTATAAGAAAATTTATTTCAAAATTAAAAATTTTCATTAACTTGCATATGCTATTTCATATGTATTTGTTGTTGTAAAATATAACAATTTTAAATATAGTTCAGAAAAGCTTGATTGGTCTTTGTGATTATAATATTAATATTTTGTTTTAAACATATTTTTTGAATATGAAATTTCATATGAGATTCATTAATCTATATTTGTTAATATACACCATTTTTGGAAAATTATTCAACTATTTAGTATATATGATATTTTATTCTTATTTATTTTATAAAATCGACTAATTTAACCAAAATTCTAATTCCCCAAAACACAAGGAATATGGCATATATATTTCAAAAAAGATATAAATATTGCATTTTTGTGCCAACATACGAGAAATTCCATCAATATTCATGTGTTATAATTCATCGATTTTGAGAAAAAAATTTAGAACCCTTAAAAACTCAAGAAAAATGTTTAATATATTAAAATAAAAATATAATGAAATTTCATTTAATTATACATCATTTACTAACATACAAGTTACATCATCCATATTTCATTGTTGACATACATCAATTTTCACATAACGTTCAAATACTAAAAAAGAAGAAATCCTACTAAATATATTATGGTACAATATATAATTTTATTATTATTTGTTTTGCATATTTGCATCAATAATAGATTTTGTTAATATGTGTTTGCAAATTTATATATCAACTCGCTAATATATATGTGAATTAATCCATATTTGCATTCTAATATACTCGAATCTTGACTTAAAATATAGTAGCTAAAAACATAAAGATATGATATATACTTTATGTTAAAAAATAAATCTTACTATTAATTTTTTTTGTGAGAGGATATACAAATGAGACTTCATCAACATTTCTATCCGCTAATGTAAACCAATTTTGATTCAAAAGAACAAACTTAAATAACTCAAGAAAAGTAATAAATATTTCAATAGAAATAAAATTATGTTTTTTATATTAATACATATGAGATTTTATTCATATTTGTGTTTGAGCATGCTCTTTTTTGAACTAAAAGATTAATTGCATAAAAATTTCCAAAGAATTTGATATATATTTTATGATAAATTAAAAAAAAGTCATTTTTAAAATGTTTTTATTAGCTAGCACACATAAAAGCTTTCATCAATATTTATGAGCTAACATACATCGATTTGTAAAAAAAGATTAAACCCTAAAAAATCAGGGTAATACTATGTGTATTGAATTATTAGAAAAATTATTTCAAAATTAAAAATTTTCATTAACTTGCATATGCTATTTCATATGTATTTATTGTGTTAATATATAACAATTTAAAATAAAGTTCCAAAAAAACATGATCGATCTTTATGATCATAATATTAATATTTTGTTTTAAATGTATTTTTTGGATATGAAGATCTATATGAGATTCATTAATCTATATTTGCTAATATACACCAACTTTGGAAAATTATTCAACTAGTTAGTATATATGAGATTTTATTCATATTTGTTTTATAAAATCGACTAATTTAACAAAAAGTTTAATTCTAAAAAACACAAGGAATATGGCATATAAATTTAGAAAAAGATATAAATGTGGCATTTTTTGTGCTAACATACGAGAAATTGCATCAATATTCTTGTGTTATAATACATCGATTTTGAGAAAAAATAGAACCCTTAAAAACTCAAGAAAAATGTTTAATATATGAAAATAAAAATATAATGAAATTTCATTTAATTATACATCATTTACTAACATACAAATGACATCATCCATATTTCATGTGTTGACATACATCAATTTTCGCATAACGTTCAAATTCTAAAAAGAGAAGAAAGCATGCTAAATATATTTAGGTACAATATATAATTTTATTATTATTTGTTTGCATATTTACATCAATAATAGATTTTGTTAATTTGTGTTTGCAAATTTATATATCAACTCGCTAATATATAAGAGAAATAATCCATATTTGCATTCTAATATACTCTAATCTTGACTTAAATAACTCAAGAAAAGTAATAAATGTTTCAATAGAAATAAAATTATTTTTTGATATTAATACATAGGAGATTTTATTCATATTTGTGTTTGAGCATACTCTATTTTGAACTAAAAGATTAATTGCAGAAAAATTTTCACAGAATTTGATATATATTATGGTAAATTAACAAAAAAACATTTTTAAAATGTTTTTATGAGCTATCACACATATAAGATTTCATCAATATTTATGAGCTAACGTACATCGATTTTGAGAAAAAGATTAAACCCTAAAAAATCAAAGCGATATTATGTGTATTGAATTATAGGAAAATTTATTTCAAAATTAAAAAATTTCATTAACTTGCATAAACTATTTCATATGTATTTGTTGTGGTAAAATATAACAATTCTAAGTATAGTTCCAAAAAACATGATTGGTCTTTATGATCATAATATTAATATTTTGTTTTAAATGTATTTTTTGGATAGGAAATTTCATATGAGATTCACTAATCTATATTTGCTAATTTACACCAATTTTGGAAAATTATTCAACTAGTTAGTATATATGAGATCCTATTCATATTTATTTTATAAAATCGATAAATTTAACAAAAAGTCTCATTCCCAAAAACATAAGGAATATGTCATATAAATTTCGAAAACGATATAAATATGGCATTGTTTGTGCTAAAATACGAGAAATTGCATCAATATTCATGTGTTATAATGCATCTATTTAGAGAAAAAATATAGAAACCTTAAAAACTCAAGAAAAATGTTTAATATATTAAAATAAGAATATAATGAAATTTCATTTAATTATACATCTTTTACTAACATACAAATGACATCATCTATATTTCATGTGTTGTCACACATCAATTTTAACATAAAGTTCAAATACTAAAAAAGAAGAAAGCCTTCTAAATATATTACGGTACAATATATAATTTTATTATTATTATTTTTGCATATTTATATCAACTTTGTTAATATGTGTTTCCAAATTTATATATCAACTCACTAATATATATTAGAATTAATACATATTTGAATTCTAATATACTCTAATTTTGACTTAAAATTTAGTAGCAAAAAACATAAGGATATGATATACACTTTACGTTAAAAAAAATAAATATTACTATTAAAGTTTTTTGTGAGAGGATATATAAATGAGCTTTCATTAACAATTCTATCCGCTAATGTAAACCAATTTCGATTCAAAAGAAAAAACTTAAATAACTCAAGAAAAGTAATAAATATTTCAATAGAAATAAAATTATGTTTTTATATTAATACATATGAGATTTTATTCATATTTGTGTTTGAGCATACTCTATTTTGAACTAAAAGATTAATTTCATAAAAAATTTCAAATAATTTCATAAATATTTTTATGATAAATTTACAAAAAAAAATCATTTTTAAAATGTTTTTATGAGCTAGCACACGTATAATATTTCGTCAATATTTATGAGCTAACATATACCGATTTTGAGAAAAAGATTAAACCCTAAAAAAAATCAAGGAAATATTATGTGTATTGAATTATAATAAAATTTATTTAAAAATTAAAAATTTTCATTAACTTGCATTTGCTATTTCATATGTATTTGTTGTGGTAAAATATAACAATTTTAAATATAGTTCCAGAAAAGCTTGATTGGTCTTTGTGATCATAATATTAATATTTTGTTTTAAACATATTTTTTGAATATGAAATTTCATATGAGATTCATTAATCTATATTTGCTAATATACACCAATTTGGGAAAATTATTCAACTAGTTAGTATATATATATATGATATTTTATTCATATTTATTTTAGAAAATCGACTAATTTAACAAATAATTCTAATTCCCCAAAACACAAGGAATATGTCATATAAATTTCAAAAAAGATATAAATATGGCATTTTTTGTGCCAACATACGAGAAATTGCATCAATATTCATGTGTTATAATTCATCGATTTTGAGAAAAAATATAGAACCCTTAAAAACTCAAGAAAAATGTTTAATATACTAAAATAAAAATATAATTAAATTTCATTTAATTATACATCAATTACTAACATACAAGTTACATCATCCATATTTCATGTGTTGACATACATCAATTTTAAGAAAAAGTTCAAATACTAAAAAAGAAGAAAGCCTGCTAAATATATTATGGTACAATATATAATTTTATTATTATTATTTTTTTTGCATATTTACATCAATAATAGATTTTGTTAATATGTGTGTGCAAATTTATATATCAACTCGCTAATATTTATGGGAAATAATCCATATTTGCATTCTAATATACTCTAATTTTGACTTAAAATTTAGTAGATAAAAACATAAAGATATGATATATACTTTACGTTAAAAAATAAATATTGCTATTAATTGTTTTGTGAGAGGATATACAAATGATATTTCATCAACATTTCTATCTGCTAATGTAAACCAATTTCGACTCAAAAGAACAAGCATAAATAACTCATGAAAAAAAATAAATATTTCAATAAAATAAAATTATGTTTTTTATATTAATACATATGTGATTTTATTCATATTTGTGTTTGAGCATACTCTTTTTTGAACTAAAAGATTAATTGCATAAAAAATTTCAAAGAATTTGATATATATTTTATTAACTTGCATAAACTATTTCATATGTATTTGTTGTGGTAAAATATAACAATTCTAAGTATAGTTCCAGAAAACATGATTGGTCTTTATGATCATAATATTAATATTTTGTTTTAAATGTATTTTTTTGATAGGAAATTTCATATGAGATTCACTAATCTATATTTGCTAATTTACACCAATTTTGGAAAATTATTCAACTAGTTAGTATATATGAGATCTTATTCATATTTGTTTTATAAAATTGACAAATTTAACAAAAAGTCTCATTCCCAAAAACATAAGGAATATGTCATATAAATTTCGAAAACGATATAAATATGGCATTGTTTGTGCTAAAATACGAGAAATTGCATCAATATTCATGTGTTATAATGCATCTATTTTGAGAAAAAATATAGAAACCTTAAAAACTCAAGAAAAATGTTTAATATATTAAAATAAGAATATAATGAAATTTCATTTAATTATACATCTTTTACTAACATACAAATGACATCATCTATATTTCATGTGTTGTCACACATCAATTTAAACATAAAGTTCAAATACTAAAAAAGAAGAAAGCCTGCTAAATATATTACGGTACAATATATAATTTTATTATTATTATTTTTTCATATTTATATCGATAATACATTTTGTTAATATGTGTTTCCAAATTTATATATCAACTCACTAATATATATATGAGAATTAATACATATTTGCATTCTAATATACTCTAATTTTGACTTAAAATTTAGTAGCAAAAAACATAAGGATATTATATACACTTTACGCTAAAAAAATAAATATTACTATTAAAGTTTTTTGTGAGAGGATATATAAATGAGCTTTCATTAACAATTCTATGCGCTAATGTAAACCAATTTCGATTCAAAAGAACAAACTTAAATAACTAAAGAAAAGTAATAAATATTTAAATAGAAATAAAATTATGTTTTTTATATTTATACATATGAGATTTTATTCATATTTGTGTTTGAGCATACTCTATTTTGAACTAAAAGATTAATTGCATAAAAAATTTCAAATAATTTCATAAATATTTTTTATGATAAATTTACAAAAAAAATCATTTTTAAAATGTTTTTATGAGCTAGCACACGTATAATATTTCGTCAATATTTATGAGCTAACATATACCGATTTTGAGAAAAAGATTAAACCCTAAAAAATCGAGGAAATATTATGTGTATCAAATTATAAGAAAATTTATTTAAAAATTAAAAATTTTCATTAACTTGCATTTGCTATTTCATATGTATTTGTTGTGGTAAAATATAACAATTTTAAATATAGTTCCAGAAAAGCTTGATTGGTCTTTGTGATCATAATATTAATATTTTGTTTTAAACATATTTTTTGAATATGAAATTTCATACGAGATTCATTAATCTATATTTGCTAATATACACCAATTTTGAAAATTATTCAACTAGTTAGTATATATATATGATATTTTATTCATATTTATTTTAGAAAATCGACTAATTTAATAAATAATTCTAATTCCCCAAAACATAAGGTATATGTCATATAAATTTCAAAAAAGATATAAATATGGCATTTTTTGTGCCAACATACGAGAAATTGCATCAATATTCATGTGTTATAATTCATCGATTTTGAGAAAAATATAGAACCCTTAAAAACTCAAGAAAAATGTTTAATATATTAAAATAAAAATATAATGAAATTTCATTTAATTATACATCATTTACTAACATACAAGTTACATCATCCATATTTCATGTGTTGACATACATCAATTTTAACATAAAGTTCAAATACTAAAAAAGAAGAAATCCTACTAAATATATTATGGTACAATATATAATTTTATTATTATTATTTTTTTTGCATATTTACATCAATAATAGATTTTGTTAATATGTGTGTGCAAATTTATATATCAACTCGCTAATATTTATGGGAAATAATCCATATTTGCATTCTAATATACTCTAATTTTGACTTAAAATTTAGTAGATAAAAACATAAAGATATGATATATACTTTACGTTAAAAAATAAATATTGCTATTAATTGTTTTGTGAGAGGATATACAAATGATATTTCATCAACATTTCTATCCGCTAATGTAAACCAATTTCGATTCAAAAGAACAAACTTAAATAACCCAAGAAAAGTAATAAATATTTCAATAGAAATAAAATTATGTTTTTTATATTCATACATATGAGATTTTATTCATATTTGTGTTTGAGCATACTCTATTTTGAACTAAAAGATTAATTGCATAAAAAGTTTCAAAGAATTTGATATATATTTTATGATAAATTAACAAAAAATCATTTTTAAAATGTTTTTATGAGCTAGCAGACGTATAAGATTTCGTCAGTATTTATGAGCTAACACACATCGATTTTGAGAAAAAGATTAAACCCTAAAAAATCAAGGCAATATTATGTGTATTGAATTATAGGAAAATTTATTTCAAAATTAAAAAATTTCATTAACTTGCATATGGTATTTCAAATGTATTTGTTGTGTTAAAATATAACAATTTTAAATATAGTTCCAGAAAAACATAATTGGTCTTTATGATCATAATATTAATATTTTGTTTTGAACGTATTTTTTGGGTATGAAATTTCATATAAGATTCATTAATCTATATTTTCTAATATACACTAATTTTAGAAAATTATTCAACTAGTTAGTATTTATGAAATTTCTTCATATTTGTTTTATAAAATCGACTAATTTAATAAAAAGTCTAATTCCCGAAAACACAAGGAATATGGCTTATAAATTTCGAAAAAGATATTAATATGGTATTTTTTTGAGCTAACATACGAGAAATTGCATCAATATTCATGTGTTATAATACATCGATTTTGAGAAAAAATATAGAACCCTTAAAAATTGGAGAAAAATGTTTAATATACTAAAATAAAAATATAATGAAATTTCATTTAATTATACATCTTTTACTAACATACATATGACATCATCCATATTTCATGTGTTGACATACATAAATTTTAAGATAAAGTTCAAATACTAGAAAAGAAGAAAGCATGCTAAATATAATATGGTACAATATATTTTTTTTATTTTTTTGTATATTTACATCAATAATACATTTTGTTAATATGTGTTTGTAAATTTATATATCAACTAGCTAATATATATATATATATATATATATATATATATGATAATTAATCCATATTTGCATTCTAATATACTGTAATTTTGACTTAAAATTTAGTAGATAAAAAAATAAATATATGAAATATATTTTACGTTAAAAAAATATTACTATTAAATGTTTTTGTGAGAGGATATACAAATGAGATTTCATCAACATTTCTATCTGCTAATGTAAACCAAATTCGATTCAAAAGAACTAACTTAAATAACTCAAGAAAAGTAATAAATATTTCAATAGAATAAAATCATGTTTTTTATATTAATACATATGAGATTTTATTCATATTTGTGTTTGAGCATACTCTATTTTGAACTAAAAGATTAATTGCATAAAAATGTCGAAGAATTTAATATATATTTTATGATAAATTATTAAAAGATAATTTTTAAAATGTTTTTATGAGCTAGCACACATATTAGATTTTATCAATATTTATGAGCTAATATACATCGATTTTGATAAAAAAGATTAAACCCTAAAAAATCAGGGCAATATTATGTGTATTGAATTATAGGAAAATTTATTTCAAAGTTAAAAATTTTCATTAACTTGCATATGCTATTTCATATGTATTTGTTTTATTAAAATATAATAATTTTAATTATAGTTCCTGAAAAACATGATTGGTCGTTATGATCATAATATTAATATTTTGTTTTAAACGTATTTTTTGGATATGAAATTTAATATGAGATTCATTAATCTATATTTGCTAATATACACCAATTTTGGAAAATTATTCTTATAGTTAGTATATATGATATTTTATTCATATTTGTTTTATAAAATCGACTAATTTAACAAAATGTCTAATTCCCCCAAACACAAGGAATATGGCATATAAATTTCGAAAAAGATATTAATATGGTATTTGTTGTGCTAACATACAAAAAATTGCATCAATATTCATAGGTTATAATACATCGATTTTGAGAAAAATATAGAACCTTTAAAAACTCAAGACAAATGTTTAATATATTAAAATAAATATATAATGAAATTTCATTTAATTATACATCTTTTACTAACATACTTATGACATCATCCATATTTCATGTGTTGACATACATTAATTTTAACATAAAGTACAAATATTAAAAAAGAATAAATCGTACTAAATATAATATGGTACAATATATAATTTTATTTTTATTATTTTTGCATTATTACATCAATAATAGATTTTGGTAATATGTGTTTGCAAATTTATAAATCAACTCGCTAATATATATGAGAAATAATCCATATTTGCATTCTAATACACTCTAATCTTAATATATACACTCAAGAAAAGTAATAAATATCTCAATAGAAATAAAATTATGTTTTTTATATTAATACATATGAGATTTTATTCATATTTGTGTTTGAGCATACTCTATTTTGAACTAAAAGATTAATTGCATAAAACTTTTAAATAATTTGATATATATTTTATGATAAATTAACAAAAAATCATTTTTAAAATGTTTTTCCTGAGATAGCACACATATAAGATTTCATCAATATTTATGAGCTAACATACATCAATTTTAAGAAAAAAGATTAAACCCTAAAAAATCAAGGCAATATTATGTGTATTGAATTATTGGAAAATTTATTTCAAAATTAAAAATTTTCATTAAATTGCATATGCTATTTCATATGTATTTTTTGTGTTAAAATATAATAATTTAAATATAGTTCAGGAAAACATGGCTGGTCTTTATGACCATAATATTAATATTTTGTTTTAGACATATTTTTTGGATATGAAATTTCATTTGAGATTCATTAATCTATATTTGCTAATATACATCAATTTTGGAAAATTATTCAACTAGATAGTATATATGAGATTTTACTCATATTTGTCTTATAAAATCGACTAATTTAACAAAAAGTCTAATTCCCAAAAACACAAGGAATATGCATATAAATTTCGAAATAGATATAAATGTGGCATTTTTTGTGCTAACATACGAGAAATTGCATCAATATTCACATGTTATAATACATCGATTTTGAGAAAAAATAGAACCCTTAAAAACTCAAGAAAAATATTTAATATATTAAAATAAAAATATAATGAAATTTCATTTAATTATACATCTTTTACTAACATAAAAATGACATCATCCATATTTCATGTGTTGACATAAATCAATTTTAACATAAAGTTCAATAAATAAAAAAGAAGAAAGCCTGCTAAATATATTATGGAACAATATATAGTTTTATTATTATTATTATTATTGCATATGTACATCAGTAATAGATTTTGTTAATATGTTTTGCAAATTTATATATTAACTCGCTAATGTATATGCGAATTAATCCATATTTGCATTCTAGTATACTCTTATTTTGAATTAAAATTTAGTAGCTAAAAACATAAAGATATGATATATACTTTCTGTTAAAAAATAAATATTACTATTAAATTTTTTGTGAGAGGATATACAAATGAGATTTCATCAACATTTCTATATGCTCATGTAAGCCAATTTCGATTCAAAAGAACAAACTTAAATAACTCAAGAAAAGTAATAAATATTTCAATAGAAATAAAATTATATTTTTTATATTAATACATATGAGATTTTATTCATATTTATGTTTGAGACCATACTCTATTTTGAACAAAAAAATTAATTGCATAAAAAATTTCTAAGAATTTGATATATATTTTATGACAAATTAACAAAAAAATCATTTTTAAAATGTTTTTATGTGCTTTCGTCAATATTTATGAGATAACATACATCGATTTTGACAAAAAGATTAAACCCTAAAAAATTGAGGCAATATTATGTGTATTGAATTATAGGATAATTTATTTCAAAATTAAAAAATTTCATTAACTTGCACATGCTATTTCATATGTATTTGTTGTGTTAAAATATAACAAATTTAGATATAGTTCTAAAAAACATGATTGGTATTTATGATCATAATATTAATATTTTGTTTTAAACGTAGTTTTTTGGATATGAAATTTCATATGATATTCATTAATCTATCTTTGCTAATATACACTAATTCTGGAAAAGTATTCAACTAGTTAGTATATATGAGATTTTATTCATATTTGTTTTATAAAATCGACTAATTTAACAAAAAGTCTAATTCCCAAAAACACAAGGAATATGGCATATAAATTTTGAAAAAGATATAAATATGGCATTTTTTGTGCTAACATACGAGAAATTGCATCAATATTCATGTGTTATAATACATCGATTCTGAGAAAAAAATATAGAACCCTTAAAAACTCAAGAAAAATGTTTAATATATTAAAATAAAAATATTATGAAATTTCATTTGATTATACATCTTTTACTAACATTCAAATGACATCATCCATATTTCATGTGTTGACATTAACATAAAGTAGAAAAACTAAAAAAGAAGAAGGCCCGTTAAATATATTATGGTACAATATATAATTATATTATTATTATTTTGCATTTACATCAATAATATATTTTGTTAATATGCGTTTGCAAATTTATATATCAACTCGTTAATATATATGAGAATTAATCCATATTTGCATTCTAATATACTCTAATCTTGACTTAATATTTAGTAGCTAAAAACATATGTTATATACTTTACGTTAAAAAATAAATATTACTTTTAAAATTTTTTGTGAGAGGATATACAAATGAGATTTCATCAACATTTCTATCTGCTAATGTAAACCAATTTTGTTTCAAAAGAACAAACTAAAATAACTTAAGAAAAGTAATAAAAATTTCAATAGAAATAAAATTATGTTTTTTATATTAATACATATGAGATTTTATTGATATTTGTGTTTGAGCATACTCTATTTGGAACTAAAAGATTAATTGCTTAAAAAATTTCAAAGAATTTGATATATATTTTATGATAAATTAACAAAAAATCATTTTTAAAATGTTTTTATGAGCTAGCACACATATAAGATTTCATCAATATTTATGATCTAACATACATCGATTGTCAGAAAAAGATTAAACCCTAAAAATCAGGGTAATATTATGTGTATTGAATTATATGAAAAATTATTTCAAAAATTAAAAATTTCCATTAACTTGCATATGCCATTTCATAGGTATTTGTTGTGTTAATATATAACAATTTAATATAAAGTTCTAAAAAAACATGATTGGTTTTTATGATCATAATATTAATATTTTGTTTTAAACGTATTATTTTTAGATATGAAATTTCATATGAGATTCATTCATCTATATTTGCTAATATGCACCAATTTTGGAAAATTATTCAACTAGTTAGTATATAAGAGATTTTATTCATATTTGTTTTATAAAATCGACTAATTTAACAAAAAGTCTGATTCCCAAAAACACAAGGAATATGGCATATAAATTTCGAAAACGATATTAATATGGCATTTTTTGTGCTAACATTCGAGAAATTGCATCAATATTCATGTGTTATAATACATCGATTTTGAGAAAAATATAGAACCCATAAAAACTCAACAAAAATGTTTAATATATTAAAATAAAAATATAATGAAATTTCTTTAATTATACATCATTTACTAAGATACAAATGACATCATCCATATTTCATGTGTTGAAATACATCAATTTTAACATAAAGATCAAATACTAAAAAAGAAGAAAGCCTGCTAAATATATTATGGTACAATATATAATAATAATATTATTATTATTTTGCATATTTACATCAATAATAGATTTTGTTAATATGTGTTTGCAAATTTATATATCAACTCGCTAATATATATGTGAATTAATCCATATTTGCATTCTAATATACTCTAATTTTAAATTAAAATTTAGTAGCTAAAAACATAAATATATGATATATACTTTATGTTAAAAAATAAATATTACTATTAAATTTTTTTTGAGAGTATATACAAATGAGATTTCATCAACATTTTTATGTGCTAATGTAAACCGGCTTCGATTCAAAAGAACAAACTTAAATAACTCAAGAAAAGTAATAAATGTTTCAATAGAAATAAAATTATTTTTTTATATTTATACTTATGAGATTTTATTCATATTTGTGTTTAAGCATACACTATTTTGAACTAAAAGATTAATTACATAAATATTTTCAAAGAATTTTCTATATATTTTATGATAAATTAAAAAAAACAATTTTAAAATGTTTTTATGAGCTATCACACATATAAGATTTCTTCAATATTTATGAGCTAACATACATCGATTCTGAGAAAAAGATTAAACCTTAAAAAGTCAAGGCGATATTAAAATTTTTTATTAACTTGCATATGCTATTTCATATGTATTTTTTGTGGTAAAATATAACAATTTTAAATATAGTTCCAGAAAAACATGATTGGTCATTATGATCATAATATTAAACTTTTTTTAAACGTATTTTTTGGATATGAAATTTCATATGAGATTCATTAATCTATATTTGCTAATATACACATTTAGGAAAATTATTCAACTAGTTAGTATATATTAGATTTTATTCATATTTATTTTATAAAATTGACTAATTTAACAAAAAGTCTCATTCCCAAAATCATAAGGAATATGACATATAAATTTCGAAAAAGATATAAATATGGCATTTTTTGTGCTAACATACGAGAAATAGCATCAATATTCATGTGTTATAATACATCGATTTTGAGCAAAAATATAGAAACCTTAAAAACTCAAGAAAAATGGTTAATATGTTAAAATAAAAATAGAATGAAATTTCATTTAATCATATATCTTTTACTAACATACAAATGACATCATCCATATTCCATGTGTTGTCGTACATCAATTTTAACATAAAGTTCAATAAATAAAAAAGAGGAAATCCTGTTAAATATATTATGGAACAATATATAATTTTATTTTTATTATTTTTGCATATTTACATCAGTAATAGATTTTCTTAATATGTTTAGCAAATTTATATATCAACTCGCTAATGTATATGCGAATTAATCCATATTTGCATTCTAATATACTCTTATTTTGAACTAAATGTGATTTCGTGGACATTTCTATGTGCTAATTTAAACCAATTTCGATTCAAAAGAACAAACTTAAATAACTCAAGAAAAGTAATAAATATTTCAATAGAAATAAAATTATGTTTTTTATATTCATACATATGAGATTTTATTCATATTTGTGTTTGAGCATACTCTATTTTGAACTAAAAGATTAATTGCATAAAAAATTTCAAAGAATTTGATATATATTTTATGATAAATTAACAAAAAATTATTTTTAAAATGTTTTTATGAGCTAGCAGACGTATAAGATTTCATCAATATTTATGAGCTAACAAACATCAATTTTGAGAAAAAGATTAAACCCTAAAAAATCAAGGCAATATTATGTGTATTGAATTATAGGAAAATTTATTTCAAAATTAAAAATTTTCATTAACTTGTATATGGTATTTCAAATGTATTTGTTGTGTTAAAATATAACAATTTTAAATATAGTTCCAGAAAAACATGATTGGTCTTTATGATCATAATATTAATATTTTGTTTTGAACGTATTTTTTGGGTATGAAATTTCATATGAGATTCATTAATCTATATTTTCTAATATACACAAATTTTAGAAAATCATTCAACTAGTTAGTATATATGTGATTTTCTTCATATTTGTTTTATAAAATTGACTAATTTAATAAAAAGTCTAATTCCCGAAAACACAAGAAAATATGGCATATAAATTTCGAAAAAGATATTAATATGGTATTTTTTGTGCTAACTTACGAGAAATTGCATCAATATTCATGTGTTATAATACATCGATTTTGAGAAAAAATATAGAACCCTTAAAAACTGAAGAAAAATGTTTAATATACTAAAATAAAAATATAATGAAATTTCATTTATTTATACATCTTTTACTAACATACAGATGACATCATCCATATTTCATGTGTTCACAAACATCAATTTTAAGATAAAGTTCAAATACTAAAAAAGAAGGAAGCCTGCTAAATATAATATGGTACAATATATATTTTTATTTTTTTGCATATTTACATCAATAATACATTTTGTTAATATGTGTTTGCAAATTTATATATCAACTAGCTAATATATATATATATATGACAATTAATCCGTATTTGCATTCTAATGTACTCTAATTTTGACTGAAAATTTAGTAGCTAAAAACATAAATATATGAAATATATTTTACGTTAAAAATTAAATATTACTATTAAATGTTTTTGTGAGAGGATATACAAATGAGATTTCATCAACATTTCTATCTGCTAATGTAAACCAATTTCGATTCAGATAACTAACTTAAATAACTTAAGAAAAGTAATAAATATTTCAATAGAAATAAAATCATGTTTTTTATATTAATACATATGAGATTTTATTCATATTTGTGTTTGAGCATACTATATTTTGAACTAAAAGATTAATTGCATAAAAAATGTCGAAGAATTTGATATATATTTTATGATAAATTATTAAAAGATAATTTTTAAAATGTTTTTATGAGCTAGCACACATATTAGAATTTATCAATATTTATGAGCTAATATACATCGATTTGGAGAAAAAAGATTAAACCCTTAAAAATCAGGGCAATATTATGTGTATTGAATTATAGGAAAATTTATTTCAAAGTTAAAAATTTTCATTAACTTGCATATGCTATTTCATATGTATTTATTTTATTAAAATATAATATTTTTAAATATAGTTCCTGAAAAACATGATTGGTCATTATGATCATAATATTAATATTTTGTTTTAAACGTATTTTTTGGATATGAAATTTAATATGAGATTCATTAATCTATATTTGCCAATATACACCAATTTTGGAAAATTATTCTTATAGTTAATATATATGAGATTTTATTCATACTTGTTTTATAAAATCGACTAATTTAACAAAAAGTATAATTCCCCAAACACAAGGAATATGGCATATAAATTTCGAAAAAGATATTAATATGGTATTTTTTGTGCTAACATACGAGAAATTGCATCAATATTCATGCATTACAATACATCGATTTTGAGAAAAAATATAGAACCCTTAAAAACTCAAGAAAAATGTTTAATATATTAAAATAAATATATAATGAAATTTCATTTAATTATACATCTTTTACTAACATACATATGACATCATCCATATTTCATGTGTTGACATACATTAATTTTAACATAAAGTTCAAATATAAAAAAGAATAAATCCTACTAAATATAATATGGTACAATATATAATTTTATTATTATTATTTTTGCATTATTACATCAATAATAGATTTTGTTAATATGTGTTTGCAAATTTATAAATCAACTCGCTAATATATATGAGAATTCATCCATATTTGCATTCGAATATACTCTAATTTTGACTTAACATTTAGTAGCTAAAAACATAAAGATATGATATATACTTTACGTTAAAAAATAAATATCACTATTAATTATTTTTGTGAGAAGGTATACAAATGAGATTTCATCATCATTTCTATCTGCTAATGTAAACCAATTTCGATTCAAAAGAACAAACTTAAATAACTCAAGAAAAGTAATAAATGTCTCAATAGAAATAAAATTATGTTTTTTTATATTAATACATATGAGATTTTATCCATATTTATGTTTGAGCATACTGCTAATGTAATCCATATTTTGAACTAAAAGATTAATTGCATAAAAACTTTCAAAGAATTTGATATATTGTATGATAAATTAACAAATATTCATTTTTAAAATGTTTTTCTGAGATAGCACACATATAAGATTTCATCAATATTTATGAGCTAACATACATCGATTTTAAGAAAAAAGATTAAACCCTAAAAAAACAAGGCAATATTATGTGTATTGAATTATAGGAAAATTTATTTCAAAATTAAAAATTTTCATTAAATTGCATATGCTATTTCATATGTATTTTTTGTGTTAAAATATAACAATTAAATATAGTTCAGAAAAACATGGCTGGTCTTTATGACCATAATATTAATATTTTGTTTTAAACATATTTTTTGGATATGAAATTTCACGTGAGATTCATTAATCTATATTCGCTAATATACATCAATTTTGTTAAATTCTTCAACTAGATAGTATATATGAGATTTTACTCATATTTGTTTTATAAAATCGACTAATTTAACAAAAAGTCTAATTCCCGAAAACACAAGGAATATGGCATATAAATTTCGAAAAAGATATAAATGTGGCATTTTTTTGTGCTAACATACGAGAAATTGCATCAATATACATGTGTTATAATACATTGATTTTGAGAAAAAATATAGAACCCTTAAAAACTCAAGAAAAATATTTAATATATTAAATAAAAATATAATGAAATTTCATTTAATTATACATCTTTTACTAACATACTAATGACATCATCCATATTTCATGTGTTGACATACATCAATTTTAACATAAAGTTCAATAAATAAAAAGAAGAAAGCCTGCTAAATATATTATGGAACAATATATAGTTTTATTATTATTATTATTGCATATTTACATCAGTAATAGATTTTGTTAATATGTTTTGCAAATTTATATATCAATTTGCTAATGTATATGCGAATTAAAATTTAGTAGCTGAAAACATAAAGATATGATATATACTTTCTGTTATAAAATAAATATTACTATTAATTTTTTTATGAGAGGATATAC
Source organism: Ottelia alismoides (assembly GCA_037367405.1). Taxonomy (NCBI): domain Eukaryota; kingdom Viridiplantae; phylum Streptophyta; class Magnoliopsida; order Alismatales; family Hydrocharitaceae; genus Ottelia; species Ottelia alismoides. The sequence goes on from JAZKJV010002680.1 coordinate 855,607, forward strand.
AAATGAGATTTCATCAACATTTCTATATGCTCATGTAAACCAATTTCGATTCAAAAGAACAAACTTAAATAACTCAAGAAAAGTAATAAATATTTCAATAGAAATAAAACTATATTTTTTTATATAAATACATATGAGATTTTATTCATATTTGTGTTTGAGCATACTCTATTTGGAACTAAAAAATTAATTGCATAAAAAATTCTAAGAATTTGATATATATTTTATGACAAATTAACAAAAAATCATTTTTAAAATTTTTTTATGTGCTAGCAGACATATAAGATTTCGTCAATATTTATGAGCTAACATACATCGATTTTGACAAAAAGATTAAACCCTAAAAAATCGAGGCGATATTATGTGTATTGAATTATAGGATAATTTATTTCAAAATTAAAAAAATTTCATTAACTTGCACATGCTATTTCATATGTATTTGTTGTGTTAAAATATAACAAATTTAAATATAGTTCTAAAAAACATGATTGGTATTTATGATCATAATATTAACATTTTGTTTTAAATGTATTTTTTTGGATATGAAATTTCATATGATATTCATTAATCTATCTTTGCTAATATACACTAATTCTAGAAAACTATTCAACTAGTTAGTATATATGAGATTTTATTCATATTTGTGTAAAATCGACTAATTTAACAAAAAGTCTAATTCCCAAAAACACAAGGAATATGGCATATAAATTTCAAAAAAGATATAAATGTGGCATTTTTTGTGCTAACATACGAGAAATTGCATCAATATTCATGTGTTATAATACATCGATTCTGAGAAAAATATAGAACCCTTAAAAACTCAAGAAAAATGTTTAATATATTAAAATAAAAATATTATGAAATTTCATTTGATTATACATCTTTTACTAACATACAAATGACATCATCCATATTTCATGTGTTGACATTAACATAAAGTAGAAATACTAAAAAAGAAGAAGGCCCGTTAAATATATTATGGTACAATATATAATTATATTATTATTATTTTGCATATTTATATCAATAATATATTTTGTTAATATGTATTTGCAAATTTATATATCAACTCGCTAATATATATGAGTATTAACCCATATTTGCATTCTAATATACTCTAATTTTGACTTAAAATTTAGTAGCTAAAAACATAAAGATATGATATATACTTTATGTTAAAAAATAAATATAACCATTAATTTTTTTGTGAGAGGATATACAAATGAGATTTCATCAACATTTCTATCTGCTAATGTAAACCAATTTCGATTCAAAAGAACAAACTTAAATTACTCAAGAAAAGTAATAAATATTTCAATAGAAATAAAATTATGTTTTTTATATTAATACATATGAGACTTTATTCATATTTGTGTCTAAGCAGACTCTATTTTGAACTAAAAGATTAATTGCATAAAAAATTCAAAGAATTTAATATATATTTTATGATAAATTAACAAAAAAATCATTTTTAAAATGTTTTTAAGAGCTAGAACGCATATAATATTTCATAAATATTTATGAGAAAACATACATCGATTTAGTGAAAAATAATAAACCCTAAAAAATCAGTGCAATATTATGTGTATTGAATTATAGGAAAATTTATTTCAAAATTTAAAATTTTCATTAACTTGCATATGCTATTTCATATGTATTTGTTGTGTTAAAATATAACAATTTTAAATATAGTTCCAGAAAAACATGGTTGGTCTTTATGATCAAAATATTAATATTTTGTTTTAAACGTATTTTTTGGATAGGAAATTTCATATGAGATTCATTAATATAGATTTGCTAATTTAGACCAATTTTGGAAAATTATTCAACTAGTTGGTACAAATGATATTTTATTCCTATTTTTTTTAATTCCCAAAAACACTAGGAATATGGCATATAAATTTCGAAAAATATAAATATGGCATTTTTTGTGCTAACATACAAGAAATTACATCAATATTCATGTGTTATAAGACATCGATTTTGAGAAAAAAATATAGAACCCCTAAAAACTCAAGAAAAATATTTAATATACTAAAATAAAAATATAATGAAATTTCATTTAATTATACATCTTTTACTGAAATACAAATGACATCATCCATATTTCATGTGTTGACATACATCAATTTTAACATCAAGTTCAAATTCTAAAAAAGAAGAAAGCCTCCTAAATACATTATGCTACAATATATATATATATATATTATTTTTTTTATATTTACATTAATAATAGATTTTGTTAATATGTGTTTGCAAATTTATATATCGACTCGCTAATATATATGAGAATTAATCCATATTTGCATTCTAATATACTCTAATTTTGACTTAATTTAGTAGCTAAAAACAAAAAGATATATTATATACTTTACGTTAAAAAATAAATATTACTATTAAATTTTTTTGTGAGAGGATATACAAATGAGATTTCATCAACATTTCTATGAGCTAATGTAAACCAATTTCGATTCAAAAGAACAAAAGTAAATAACTCAAGAAAAGTAATTAATATTTCAATAGAACTAAAATTATATTTTTTTTATATTAATACATATGAGATTTTATTCATATTAGTGTTTGAGCATACTCTATTTTGAACTAAAAGAATAATTGCATAAAAAATTCAAAGAATTTGATATATATTTTATGATAAATTAACAAAAAATCATTTTTAAAATGTTTTTATGAGCTCGCACACATATAAGGTTTCTTCAATATTTATGAGCTTACATACATCGATTTTGAGAAAAAGATTAAACCCTAAAAAATCAGGACAATATTATGTCTATTGAATTATTGGAAAATTTATTTCAAAGTTAAAAATTTTCATTAACTTGCATATGCTATTTTATATGTATTTGTTGTGTTAAAATATAACAATTTTAAATAGAGTTCCAGAAAAACATGATTGGTCTTTATGGTTATAATATTAATACTTTGTTTTAAACGTATTTTTTTGATATGAAATTTCATATGAGATTCATTAATCTATATTTTCTAATATACACCAATTTTGGAAGATTATTCAATTAGTTAGTATATATGAGATTTTATTCATATTTGTTTTATAAAATTGACTAATTTAACAAAAAGTATAATTCCCAAAAACACAAGGAATATGGACAATAAATTTCGAAAAAGATATAAATATTTCATTTTTTTGTGCTAACATACGAGAAATTGCATCAATGTTCATGCATTACAATACATCGATTTTGAGAAAAATATAGAACTCTTAAAAACTCAAGAAAAATGTTTTATATATTAAAATAAAAATATAATGAAATTTCATTAAATTATACATCTTTTATTAACATACAAATGACATCGTCCTTATTTCATGTGTTGACATACATCAATTTTAACATGAAGTTCAGATACAAAAAAAAGAAGAAATCATACTAAATATATTATAGTATAATATATAATTTTATTAATATTTTTCATATTTGAATCAATAATAGATTTTGTAATATGTGTTTGCATATTTATATATCAACTCACTAATATATACATGAGAATTAATCCATATTTGAATTCTAATATACTCTAATTTTGACTTAAAATTTAGTAGCCATAAACATAAAGATATGATATGTATTTACGTTAAAAAATATTACTATTAATTTTTTTGTGAGAGGATATGCAAATGCGATTTCATCAACAGTTTTGTTGCTAATGTAAACCAATTTCGATTCAAAAGAACAAACTTAAATAACTCAAGAAAAGTAATAAATATTTCATTAGAAATAAATTTATGTTTTTTAAATTAATACATATGAGATTTTATTCTTATTTGTGTTTGAGCATACTATATTTTGAATTAAAAGATTAATTGCATAAAAAATTTCAAAGAATTTGATATATAATTTATGGTAAATTAACAAAAAATCATTTTTAAAATGTTTTTAAGCGCTAGCACGCATATAATATTTCGTCAATATTTATGAGCAAACATACATCGATTTAGTGAAAAATATTAAACCCTAAAAAATCAGTGCAATATTGTGTGTATTGTGAATTATAGGAAAATTTATTTCAAAATTTAAAATTTTCATTAACTTGCATATGTTATTTCATATGTATTTGTTGTGTTAAAATATAACAATTTTAAATATAGTTCCAGAAAAACATGATTGGTCTTTATGATCAAAATATTAATATTTTGTTTTAAACGTATTTTTTGGATAGGAAATTTCATATGAGATTCATTAATATAGATTTGCTAATTTACACCAATTTTGGAAAATTATTCAACTAGTTGGTTCAAATGATATTTTATTCATATTTTTTTATAAAATCGACTAATTTAACAAAAAGTCTTATTCCCAAAAACACTAGTAATATGGCATATAAATTTCAAAAAATATAAATATGGCATTTTTTGTGCTAACATACGAGAAACTACATCAATATTTACGTGTTATAAGACATCGATTTTGAGAAAAAAAATATAGAACCCTTGAAAACTCAAAAAAAATATTTAATATATTAAAATAAAAATATAATAAAATTTCATTTAATTATACATCTTTTACTAAAATACAAATGACATCATCCATATTTCATGTGTTGACATACATCAATTTTAACATCAAGTTCAAATACTAAAAAAGAAGAAAGCCTCCTAAATACATTATGCTACAATATATAATTTTTTTATTATTTTTTTTGCATATTTACATTAATAATAGATTTTGTTAATATGTGTTGGCAAATTTATATATCGACTCGCTAATATATATGAGAATTAATCCATATTTGCATTCTAATATACTCTAATTTTGCCTTAAAATTTAGTAGCTAAAAACAAAAAGATATGATATATACTTTACGTTAAAAAATAAATATTACTATTAATTTTTTTGTGAGAGGATATAAAAATGAGATTTCATCAACATTTCTATGCGCTAATGTAAACCAATTTCGATTCAAAAGAACAAAAGTAAATAGCTCAAGAAAAGTAATTAATATTTCAATAGAACTAAAATTATATTTTTTATATTAATACATATGAGATTTTATTCATATTTGTGTTTGAGCATACTCTATTTTGAACTAAAAGATTAATTGCATAAAAAAATTCAAAGAATTTGATATATATTTTATGATAAATTAACAAAAAATCATTTTTAAAATGTTTTTATGAGCTCGCACACACATAAGGTTTCGTCAATATTTATGAGCTTACATATATAAATTTTGAGAAAAAGATTAAACCCTAAAAAATCAGGGCAATATTATGTCTATTGAATTATAGGAAAATTTATTTCAAGGTTAAAAATTTTCATTAACTTGCATATGCTATTTCATATTTATTTGTTGTGTTAAAATATAACAATTTTAAATAGAGTTCCAAAAAAACATGATTGGTCTTTATGCTTATAATATTAATATTTTGTTTTAAACGTATTTTTTTGATATGAAATTTCATATGAGATTCATTAATCTATATTTTCTAATATACACCAATTTTGGAAAATTATTCAACTAGTTAGTATATATGAGATTTTATTCATATTTGTTTTATAAAATCGACTAATTTAACAAAAGTATAATTCCCAAAAACACAAGGAATATGGCAAATAAATTTCAAAAAAGATATAAATATTTCATTTTTTTGTGCTAACATACGAGAAATTGTATCAATATTCATGCGTTACAATACATCGATTTTGAGAAAAAAATATAGAACCCTTAAAAACTCACGAAAAATGTTTAATATATTAAAATAAAAATATAATGAAATTTCATTTAATTATACATCTTTTACTAACATACAAATGACATCATCCTTATTTCATGTGTTGACATACATCAATTTTAACATTAAGTTCATATACTAAAAAAGAAGAAATCCTCCTAAATATATTATAATAAAATATATAATTTTATTAATATCTTTTGCATATTTAAATCAATAAAAGATTTTGTAATATGTGTTTGCATATTTATATATCAACTCACTAATATATATACCAGAATTAATCCATATTTGAATTCTAATATACTCTAATTTTGACTTAAAATTTAGTAGCCATAAGCATCAAGATATGATATATATTTACGTTAAAAAATATTACTATTAAATTTTTTGTGAGAGGATATACAAATGCGATTTCATCAACATTTCTGTGTGCTAATGTAAAACAATTTCGATTCAAAAGAACAAACTTAAATAACTCAAGAAAAGTAATAAATATTTCAATAGAAATAAATTTATGTTTTTTATATTAATACATATGAGATTTTATTCATATTTGTGTTTGAGCATACTATATTTTGAATTAAAAGATTAATTACATAAAAAATTTCAAAGAAATTGATATATATTTTATGATAAATTTACAAAAAAATCATTTTTAAAATTTTTTAAGAGCTATCACACAAATAATATTTCATCAATATTTATGAGCTAAGGTACATCAATTTAGAGAAAAAGATTAAACCCTAAAAAATCAGTGCAATATTATGTGCAATATATATGAGATTTTATTCATATTTGTTTTATAAAATCAACTAATTTAACAAAAAGTATGATTCCCAAAAACACAAGGAGTATGGCATATAAACTTCGAAAAAGATAGAAATATGGCATTTTTTGTGCTAAATACGAGAAATTGCATCAATATTCATGTGTTATAATACATCGATTTTGAGAAAAAACTATAGAACCCTTAAAAACACAATAAAAATGATTAATATATTAAAAACTTATATAGTGAAATTTCATTTAATTATACATCTTTTACTAACATACAAATGACATCATCCATATTTCATGTGTTGACATACATCAATTTTAACATAAAGTTCAAATACTAAAAAAGAAGAAAGTCATCTAAATATATTATGGTACAATATATAACTTTATTATTTTTTCCATATTTACATCAAAAATAGATTTTGTTAGTATGGTTTTGCATATTTATATATCAACTCGCTAATATATATGAAAATTAATCCATATTTGCATTCTAATTTAGTAGCTAAAAACATAAAGATATGATATATACTTTGCATTAAAAAATAAATATTACTTTTAATTTTTTTGTGAGAGGATATACAAATGAGATTTCATCAACATTTCTATGTGCTAATGTAAACCAATTTCGATTCAAAAGAACAAACGTAAATAACTCAAGAAAAGTTATAAATATTTCAATAGAAATAAAATTATGTTTATTATATTTATACATATGAGATTTTATTCATATTTATGTTTGAGCATACTCCATTTTGAACTAAAAGATTAATTGCATAAAAAAATTTCAAAGAATTTGATATATATTTTATGATAAATTCACAAAAATCATTTTTAAAATGTTTTTATGAGCTAGACCACATATAAGATTTCATCAATATCTTGAGCTAACATGCATTGATTTTGAGAAAAAGATTGAACCCTAAAAAATCAAGTCAATATTATGTGTATTGAATTATAGGAAAATTTATTTCAAAATTAAAAATTTTCATTAACTTGCATATGCTATTTCATATGTGTTTGTTGTGTTAAAATATAACAATTTTAAATATAGTTCCAGAAAAAAATGATTGGTCTGTATGATCATAATATAATATTTTATTTTAAACGTATTTTTTGGATACGAAATTTCCTATGAGATTCATTAATCTATATTTGATAATATACACCAATTTTGGAAAGTTATTCAACTAATTAGTAGATATGAGATTTTATTCATATTTATTTTATAAAATCGACAAATTTAACAAAAATTCTAATTCCCAAAAACACAAGGAATATGGCATATAAATTTCGAAAAAGAAATAAATATGGCATTTTTGTGCTAACATACGAGAAATTGCATCAATATTCATGTGTTATAATACATCGATTTTGAGAAAAATTATAGAACACTTAAAAACTCAAGAAAAATGTTTAATATATTAAAATAAAAATATAATGAAATTTCATTTAATTATACATCTTTTACTAAAATACAAATGACATCATCCATATTTCATGTGTCGACATACATCAATTTTAACATCAAGTTCAAATACTAAAAAAGAAGAAAGCCTCCTAAATACATTATGCTACAATATATAATTTTATTATTATTTTTGCATATATACATTAATAATAGATTTTGTTAATATGTGTTTGCAAATTTATATATCGACTCGCTAATATATATGAGAATTAATCCATATTTGCATTCTAATATACTCTAATTTTGACTTAAAATTTAGTAGCTAAAAACAAAAGGATATGATATATACTTTACGTTAAAAAATAAATATTACTATTAATTTTTTTGTGAGAGGATATAGAAATGAGAATTCATCAACATTTCTATGCGCTAATGTAAACCAATTTCGATTCAAAAGAACAAAAGTAAATAGCTCAAGAAAAGTAATTAATATTTCAATAGAACTAAAATTATATTTTTTATATTAATACATATGAGATTTTATTCATATTTGTGTTTGAGCATACTCTATTTTGAACTAAAAGATTAATTGCATAAAAAATTCAAAGAATTTGATATATATTTTATGATAAATTAACAAAAAATCATTTTGAAAATGTTTTTATGAGCTCGCACACACATAAGGTTTCGTCAATATTTATGAGCTTACATACATCGATTTTGAGAAAAAGATTAAACCCTAAAAAATCAGGGCAATATTATGTCTATTGAATTATAGGAAAATTTATTTCAAAGTTAAAAATTTTCATTAACTTGCAAATGCTATTTCATATGTATTTGTTGTGTTAAAATATAACAATTTTAAATAGAGTTCCAGAAAAACATGATTGGTCTTTACGGTCATAATATTAATATTTTGTTTTAAACGTATTTTGTTTATATGAAATTTCATATGAGATTCATTAATCTATATTTTCTAATATACACCAATTTTGGAAAATTATTCAACTAGTTAGTATATATGAGATTTTATTCATATTTGTTTTATAAAATCGACTAATTTAACAAAAAGTATAATTCCCAAAAACACAAGGAATATGGCAAATAAATTTCAAAAAAGATATAAATATTTCATTTTTTTGTGCTAACATACGAGAAATTGCATCAATATTCATGCGTTACAATACATCGATTTTGAGAAAAAAATATAGAACCCTTAAAAACTCAAGAAAAATGTTTAATATATTAAAATAAAAATATAATGAAATTTCATTTAATTATACATCTTTTACTAACAAACAAATGACATCATCCTTATTTCATGTGTTGACATACATCAATTTTAACATTAAGTTCATATACTAAAAAAGAAGAAATCCTCCTAAATATATTATAATAAAATATATAATTTTATTAATATTTTTTGCATATTTAAATCAATAACAGATTTTGTAATATGTGTTTGCATATTTATATATCAACTCACTAATATATATACCAGAATTAATCCATATTTGAATTCTAATATACTCTAATTTTGACTTAAAATTTAGTAGCCATAAGCATCAAGATATGATATATATTTACGTTAAAAAATATTACTATTAAATTTTTTGTGAGAGGATATACAAATGCGATTTCATCAACATTTTTGTGTGCTAATGTAAACCAATTTCGATTCAAAAGAACAAACTTAAATAACTCAAGAAAAGTAATAAATATTTCAATAGAAATAAATTTATGTTTTTTATATTAATACATATGAGATTTTATTCATATTTGTGTTTGAGCATACTATATTTTGAATTAAAAGATTAATTACATAAAAAATTTCAAAGAAATTGATATATATTTTATGATAAATTTACAAAAAAATCATTTTTAAAATTTTTTAAGAGCTATCACACAAATAATATTTCATCAATATTTATGAGCTAAGGTACATCAATTTAGAGAAAAAGATTAAACCCTAAAAAATCAGTGCAATATTATGTGCAATATATATGAGATTTTATTCATATTTGTTTTATAAAATCAACTAATTTAACAAAAAGTATGATTCCCAAAAACACAAGGAGTATGGCATATAAACTTCGAAAAAGATAGAAATATGGCATTTTTTGTGCTAACATACGAGAAATTGCATCAATATTCATGTGTTATAATACATCGATTTTGAGAAAAAAACTATAGAACCCTTAAAAACACAATAAAAATGATTAATATATTAAAAACTTATATAGTGAAATTTCATTTAATTATACATCTTTTACTAACATACAAATGACATCATCCATATTTCATGTGTTGACATACATCAATTTTAACATAAAGTTCAAATACTAAAAAAGAAGAAAGTCAGCTAAATATATTAGGGTACAATATATAATTTTATTATTTTTTCCATATTTACATCAAAAATAGATTTTGTTAGTATGGTTTTGCATATTTATATATCAACTCGCTAATATATATGAAAATTAATCCATATTTGCATTCTAATTTAGTAGCTAAAAACATAAAGATATGATATATACTTTGCATTAAAAAATAAATATTACTTTTAATTTTTTTGTGAGAGGATATACAAATGAGATTTCATCAACATTTCTATGTGCTAATGTAAACCAATTTCGATTCAAAAGAACAAACTTAAATAACTCAAGAAAAGTTATAAATATTTCAATAGAAATAAAATTATGTTTATTATATTTATACATATGAGATTTTATTCATATTTATGTTTGAGCATACTCCATTTTGAACTAAAAGATTAATTGCATAAAAAATTTCAAAGAATTTGATATATATTTTATGATAAATTCACAAAAATCATTTTTAAAATGTTTTTATGAGCTAGACCACATATAAGATTTCATCAATATCTTGAGCTAACATGCATTGATTTTGAGAAAAAGATTGAACCCTAAAAAATCAAGTCAATATTATGTGTATTGAATTATAGGAAAATTTATTTCAAAATTAAAAATTTTCATTAACTTGCATATGCTATTTCATATGTGTTTGTTGTGTTAAAATATAACAATTTTAAATATAGTTCCAGAAAAAAATGATTGGTCTGTATGATCATAATATAATATTTTATTTTAAACGTATTTTTTGGATACGAAATTTCCTATGAGATTCATTAATCTATATTTGCTAATACACACCAATTTTGGAAAGTTATTCAACTAGTTAGTAGATATGAGATTTTATTCATATTTCATTTATAAAATCGACAAATTTAAAAAAAAATCTAATTCCCAAAAACACAAGGAATATGGCATATAAATTTCGAAAAAGAAATAAATATGGCATTTTTGTGCTAACATACGAGAAATTGCATCAATATTCATGTGTTATAATACATCGATTTTGAGAAAAAATATAGAACACTTAAAAACTCAAGAAAAATGTTTAATATATTAAAATAAAAATATAATGAAATTTCATTTAATTATACATCTTTTACTAAAATACAAATGACATCATCCATATTTCATGTGTTGACATACATCAATTTTAACATAAAGTTCAAATACTAAAAAAGAAGAAAGCCTCCTAAATACATTATGCTACAATATATAATTTTTTTATTATTTTTTTTGCATATATACATTAATAATAGATTTTGTTAATATGTGTTTGCAAATTTATATATCGACTCGCTAATATATATGAGAATTAATCCATATTTGCATTCTAATATACTCTAATTTTGACTTAAAATTTAGTATCTAAAAACAAAAGGATATGATATATACTTTACGTTAAAAAATAAATATTACTATTAATTTTTTTTGTGAGAGGATACACAAATGAGATTTCATCAACATTTCTATGCGCTAATGTAAACCAATTTCGATTCAAAAGAACAAAAGTAAATAGCTCAAGAAAAGTAATTAATATTTCAATAGAACTAAAATTATATTTTTTATATTAATACATATGAGATTTTATTCATATTTGTGTTTGAGCATACTCTATTTTGAACTAAAAGATTAGATGCACAAAAAATTCAAAGAATTTGATATATATTTTATGATGAATTAACAAAAAATCATTTTTAAAATGTTTGTATGAGCTCGCACACACATAAGGTTTCGTCAATATTTATGAGCTTACATACATCGATTTTGAGAAAAAGATTAAACCCTAAAAAATCAGGGCAATATTATGTCTATTGAATTATAGGAAAATTTATTTCAAAGTTAAAAATTTTCATTAACTTGCAAATGCTATTTCATATGTATTTGTTGTGTTAAAATATAACAATTTTAAATAGAGTTCCAGAAAAACATGATTGGTCTTTACGGTCATAATATTAATATTTTGTTTTAAACGTATTTTGTTGATATGAAATTTCATATGAGATTCATTAATCTATATTTTCTAATATACACCAATTTTGGAAAATTATCCAACTAGTTAGTATATATGAGATTTTATTCATATTTGTTTTATAAAATCGACTAATTTAACAAAAAGTATAATTCCCAAAAACACAAGGAATATGGCAAATAAATTTCAAAAAAGATATAAATATTTCATTTTTTTGTGCTAACATACGAGAAATTGCATCAATATTCATGCGTTACAATACATCGATTTTGAGAAAAAATATAGAACCCTTAAAAACTCAAGAAAAATGTTTAATATATTAAAATAAAAATATAATGAAATTTCATTTAATTATACATCTTTTACTAACATACAAATGACATCATCCTTATTTCATGTGTTGACATACATCAATTTTAACATTAAGTTCATATACTAAAAAAGAAGAAATCCTCCTAAATATATTATAATAAAATATATAATTTTATTAATATTTTTTGCATATTTAAATCAATAACAGATTTTGTAATATGTGTTTGCATATTTATATATCAACTCACTAATATATATACCAGAATTAATCCATATTTGAATTCTAATATACTCTAATTTTGACTTAAAATTTAGTAGCCATAAGCATCAAGATATGATATATATTTACGTTAAAAAATATTACTATTAAATTTTTTGTGAGAGGATATACAAATGCGATTTCATCAACATTTTTGTGTGCTAATGTAAACCAATTTCGATTCAAAAGAACAAACTTAAATAACTCAAGAAAAGTAATAAATATTTCAATAGAAATAAATTTATGTTTTTTATATTAATACATATGAGATTTTATTCATATTTGTGTTTGAGCATACTATATTTTGAATTAAAAGATTAATTACATAAAAAATTTCAAAGAAATTGATATATATTTTATGATAAATTTACAAAAAAATCATTTTTAAATTTTTTTAAGAGCTATCACACAAATAATATTTCATCAATATTTATGAGCTAAGGTACATCAATTTAGAGAAAAAGATTAAACCCTAAAAAATCAGTGCAATATTATGTGCAATATATATGAGATTTTATTCATATTTGTTTTATAAAATCAACTAATTTAACAAAAAGTATGATTCCCAAAAACACAAGGAGTATGGCATATAAACTTCGAAAAAGATAGAAATATGGCATTTTTTGTGCTAACATACGAGAAATTGCATCAATATTCATGTGTTATAATACATCGATTTTGAGAAAAAACTATAGAACCCTTAAAAACACAATAAAAATGATTAATATATTAAAAACTTATATAGTGAAATTTCATTTAATTATACATCTTTTACTAACATACAAATGACATCATCCATATTTCATGTGTTGACATACATCAATTTTAACATAAAGTTCAAATACTAAAAAAGAAGAAAGTCAGCTAAATATATTACGGTACAATATATAATTTTATTATTTTTTCCATATTTACATCAAAAAATAGATTTTGTTAGTATGGTTTTGCATATTTATATATCAACTCGCTAATATATATGAAAATTAATCCATATTTGCATTCTAATTTAGTAGCTAAAAACATAAAGATATGATATATACTTTGCATTAAAAAATAAATATTACATTTAATTTTTTTGTGAGAGGATATACAAATGAGATTTCATCAACATTTCTATGTGCTAATGTAAACCAATTTCGATTCAAAAGAACAAACTTAAATAACTCAAGAAAATTTATAAATATTTCAATAGAAATAAAATTATGTTTATTATATTTATACATATGAGATTTTATTCATATTTATGTTTGAGCATACTCCATTTTGAACTAAAAGATTAATTGCATAAAAAATTTCAAAGAATTTGATATATATTTTATGATAAATTCACAAAAATCATTTTTAAAATGTTTTTATGAGCTAGACCACATATAAGATTTCATCAATATCTTGAGCTAACATGCATTGATTTTGAGAAAAAGATTGAACCCTAAAAAATCAAGTCAATATTATGTGTATTGAATTATAGGAAAATTTATTTCAAAATTAAAAATTTTCATTAACTTGCATATGCTATTTCATATGTGTTTGTTGTGTTAAAATATAACAATTTTAAATATAGTTCCAGAAAAAAATGATTGGTCTGTATGATCATAATATAATATTTTATTTTAAACGTATTTTTTGGATACGAAATTTCCTATGAGATTCATTAATCTATATTTGCTAATACACACCAATTTTGGAAAGTTATTCAACTAGTTAGTAGATATGAGATTTTATTCATATTCATTTATAAAATCGACAAATTTAAAAAAAATTCTAATTCCCAAAAACACAAGGAATATGGCATATAAATTTCGAAAAAGAAATAAATATGGCATTTTTGTGCTAACATACGAGAAATTGCATCAATATTCATGTGTTATAATACATCGATTTTGAGAAAAAATATGGAACACTTAAAAACTCAAGAAAAATGTTTAATATATTAAAATAAAAATATAATGAAATTTCATTTAATTATACATCTTTTACTAAAATACAAATGACATCATCCATATTTCATGTGTTGACATACATCAATTTTAACATAAAGTTCAAATACTAAAAAAGAAGAAAGCCTCCTAAATACATTATGCTACAATATATAATTTTTTTATTATTTTTTTTGCATATATACATTAATAATAGATTTTGTTAATATGTGTTTGCAAATTTATATATCGACTCGCTAATATATATGAGAATTAATCCATATTTGCATTCTAATATACTCTAATTTTGACTTAAAATTTAGTATCTAAAAACAAAAGGATATGATATATACTTTACGTTAAAAAATAAATATTACTATTAATTTTTTTGTGAGAGGATACACAAATGAGATTTCATCAACATTTCTATGCGCTAATGTAAACCAATTTCGATTCAAAAGAACCAAAGTAAATAGCTCAAGAAAAGTAATTAATATTTCAATAGAAACTAAAATTATATATTTTATATTAATACATATGAGATTTTATTCATATTTGTGTTTGAGCATACTCTATTTTGAACTAAAAGATTAGATGCATAAAAAATTCAAAGAATTTGATATATATTTTATGATGAATTAACAAAAAATCATTTTTAAAATTTTTGTATGAGCTCGCACACACATAATGTTTCGTCAATATTTATGAGCTTACATACATCGATTTTGAGAAAAAGATTAAACCCTAAAAAATCAGGGCAATATTATGTCTATTGAATTATAGGAAAATTTATTTCAAAGTTAAAAATTTTCATTAACTTGCAAATGCTATTTCATATGTATTTGTTGTGTTAAAATATAACAATTTTAAATAGAGTTCCAGAAAAACATGATTGGTCTTTACGGTCATAATATTAATATTTTGTTTTAAACGTATTTTGTTGATATGAAATTTCATATGAGATTCATTAATCTATATTTTCTAATATACACCAATTTTGGAAAATTATTCAACTAGTTAGTATATATGAGATTTTATTCATATTTGTTTTATAAAATCGACTAATTTAACAAAAAGTATAATTCCCAAAAACACAAGGAATATGACAAATAAATTTCAAAAAAGATATAAATATTTCATTTTTTGTGCTAACATACGAGAAATTGCATCAATATTCATGCGTTACAATACTTCGATTTTGAGAAAAAATATAGAACCCTTAAAAACTCAAGAAAAATGTTTAATATATTAAAATAAAAATATAATGAAATTTCATTTAATTATACATCTTTTACTAACATACAAATGACATCATCCTTATTTCATGTGTTGACATACATCAATTTTAACATTAAGTTCAGATACTAAAAAAGAAGAAATCCTCCTAAATATATTATAATACAATATATAATTTTATTAATATTTTTGCATATTTAAATCAATAAAAGATTTTGTAATATGTGTTTGCATATTTATATATCAACTCACTAATATATATATATATATATATATATATATATATATATATATATCAGAATTAATCCATATTTGAATTCTAATATACTCTAATTTTGACTTAAAATTTAGTAGCCATAAACATCAAGATATGATATATATTTACGTTAAAAAAATATTACTATTAAATTTTTTGTGAGAGGATATACAAATGCGATTTCATCAACATTTTTGTGTGCTAATGTAAACCAATTTCGATTCAAAAGAACAAACTTAAATAACTCAAGAAAAGTAATAAATATTTCAATAGAAATAAATTTATGTTTTTTATATTAATACATATGAGATTTTATTCATATTTGTGTTTGAGCATACTATATTTTGAATTAAAAGATTAATTGCATAAAAAATTTCAAATAATTTGATATATATTTTATGATAAATTTAAAAAAAATCATTTTTAAAATTTTTTAAGAGCTAGCACACAAATAACATTTCATCAATATTTATGAGCTAACATACATCAATTTAGAGAAAAAGATTAAACCCTAAAAAATCAGTGCAATATTATGTGCAATATATATGAGATTTTATTCATATTTGTTTTATAAAATCAACTAATTTAACAAAAAGTATGATTCCCAAAAACACAAGGAGTATGGCATATAAACTTCGAAAAAGATAGAAATATGGCATTTTTTGTGCTAACATACGAGAAATTGCATCAATATTCATGTGTTATAATACATCGATTTTGAGAAAAAACTATAGAACCCTTAAAAACTCAATAAAAATGATTAATATATTAAAAACTTATATAGTGAAATTTCATTTAATTATACATCTTTTACAAACATACAAATGACATCATCCATATTTCATGTGTTGACATACATCAATTTTAACATAAAGTTCAAATACTAAAAAAGAAGAAAGTCAGCTAAATATATATGGTACAATATATAATTTTATTATTTTTTTTCCATATTTACATCAAAAATAGATTTTGTTAATATGGTTTTGCATATTTATATATCAACTCGCTAATATATATGAAAATTAATCCACATTTGCATTCTAATTTAGTAGCTAAAAACATAAAGATATGATATATACTTTGCATTAAAAAATAAATATTACTTTTAAATTTTTTGTGAGAGGATATACAAATGAGATTTCATCAACATTTCTATGTGCTAATGTAAACCAATTTCGATTCAAAAGAACAAACTTAAATAACTCAAGAAAAGTTATAAATATTTCAATAGAAATAAAATTATGTTTATTATATTTTTACATATGAGATTTTATTCATATTTGGTTTGAGCATACTCCATTGAACTGAAAGATTAATTGCATAAAAAAATTCAAAGAATTTGATATATATTTTATGATAAATTCACAAAAATCATTTTTAAAATGTTTTTATGAGCTAGACCACATATAAGATTTCATCAATATCTTGAGCTAACATGCATTGATTTTGAGAAAAAGATTAAACCCTAAAAAATCAAGTCAATATTATGTGTATTGAATTATAGGAAAAATTATTTCAAAATTAAAAATTTTCATTAACTTGCATATGCTATTTCATATGTGTTTATTGTTTTAAAATATAACAATTTTAAATATAGTTCCAGAAAAAAATGATGGGTCTGTATGATCATAATATAATATTTTATTTTAAACGTATTTTTTGGATACGAAATTTCCTATGAGATTGATTAATCTATATTTGCTAATATACACCAATTTTGGAAAGTTATTCAACTAGTTAGTAGATATGAGATTTTATTCATATTTATTTTATAAAATCGACTAATTTAACAAAAATTCTAATTCTCAAAAACATAAGGAATATGGCATATAAATTTCGAAAAAGAAATAAATATGGCATTTTTGTGCTAACATACGGGAAATTGCATCAATATTCACGTGTTATAATACATCGATTTTGAGAAAAAATATAGAACACTTAAAAACTCAAGAAAAATGTTTAATATATTAAAATAAAAATATAATGAAATTTCATTTAATTATACATCTTTTACTAACATAAAAATGACATCATCCATATTTCATATGTTGACACACATCAATTTTCACATAAAGTTCAAATACTAAAAAAAGAAGAAAGCCTGCTAAATATATTATGGTACAATGTACAATTTTATTATTTTTTGCATATTTCAATCAATAATAGATTTTGTTAATATGTGTTTGCAAATTTGTATATCAACTCGCTAATATATATGAGAATTAATCCCTATTTGCATTCTAATATACTCTATTTTGACTTAAAATTTAGTAGCTAAAATCATAAAGATATGATATATACTTTACGTTAAAAATAAATATTACTATCAAAACTTTTTGTGATAGGATATACCAATGAAATTTCATCAACATTTCTATGTGCTAATGTAAACCCATTTCGATTCAAAAGAACAAACTTAAATAACTCAAGAAAAGTAATAAATATTTCAATTGAAATAAAATTATGTTTTTATATTAATACATATAAGATTTTATTCATATTTGTGTTTGAGCATACTTTATTTTGAACTAAAAGATTAATTGCATAAAAATTTTCAAAGAATTTGATATATATTTTATGATAAATTTACAAAAAATCATTTTTAAAATGTTTTTATTAGCTAGCACACATATAAGATTTCATCAATATCTATGAGCGAACATACATCGATTTTGAGAAAAAGATTAAACCCTAAAAAATCAAGAAAATATTATGTGTATTGAATTATAGGAAAATTTATTTCAAAATTAAAACTTTTCATTAACTTGCAGAAGATATTTGATATGTATTTGTTGTCTTAGAATATAATAATTTTATATATAGTTCCAGAAAAACATGATTGGTCTTTATTATCATAATATTAATATTTTGTTTTAAACTTATTTTTTGGATATGAAATTTCATATGAGATTTATTAATCTATACTTGCTAATATACACCAATTTTGGAAAATTATTCAACTAGTTAGTATATATGAGATTTTATTCATATTTATTTTATAAAACCGACCAATTTAACAAAAAGTCTAATTACCAAAAATACAAGGAATATGGCATATAAATTTTGAAAAAGAAATAAATATGGCATTTTTTGTGCTAACATACGAGAAATTGCATCCATAGTCATGTGTTACAATACATTTATTTTGAGAAAAAATATACAACCCTTCAAAACTCAAGAAAAATGTTTAATATATTAAAATAAAAATATAATGAAATTCCGTTTAATTATACATCTTTTACTAACATACAAATGACATCATCCATATTTCATGTGTTGACATACATCAATTTTCACATAAAGCTCAAATACTAAAAAAAGAAGAAAGCCTGCTAAATATTTTACGGTACAATATATAATTTTATTATTATTTTTTTGCATATTTACATTAATAATAGATTTTGTTAATATGTGTTTGCAAATTTATAAATCAACTCGCTAATATATATATATATATATATATATATATATATATATATATATATATATATATAGAATTAATCTGTATTTGCATTCTAATATACTCTAATTTTGACTTAAAATTTAGTAGCTAAAAACATAAAGATATGATATATACTTTACGTTAAAAAATAAATATTACTATTAAATGTTTTTGTGAGAGGATATACAAATGAGATTTCATCATCATTTCTATCCGCTAATGTAAACCAATTTCTATTCACAAGAACAAACTTAAATAACTCAAGAAAAGTAATAAATATCTCAATAGAAATAAAATTATGTTTTTTATATTAATACATATGAGATTTTATTCATATTTGTGTTTGAGCATACTCTATTTTGAACTAAAAGATTAATTGCATAAAAAATTCAAATAATTTGATATATAATTTATGATAAATTAACAAAAAATCATTTTAAAATGGTTTTATGTTCTAGCACACATTAGATTTCATCAATATTTATGAGCTAACATACATCGATTTTGAGAAAAAAATTAAACCCTAAAAAATCAGGGCAATACTTTATGTATTGAATTATAGGAAAATTATTTCAAAAATAAAATTTTTTTCATTAACTTGCATATGCTATTTCATATGTATTTGTTGCGTTAATATATAACAATTTAAAATAAAGTTCCAAATTATCATGATTGTTCCTTATGATCATAATATTAATAATTTGTTTTAATATGAAATTTCATATGAAATTCATTTATCTAGATTTGCTAATATACACCAATTTTGGAAAATTATTCAACTAGTTAGTATATATGATATTTTATTCATATTTGTTTTATAAAATCGACTAATTTAATAAAAAATCTAATTCCCAAAAACACAAGGAATATGACACATAAATTTCGAAAAAGAAATAAATGTTGCTTTTTTTTCTGCTAACATACAAGGAATTGCATCAATATTCACGTGTTATAATACATCGATTTTTAGAAAAAATATAGAACCCTTAAAAACTCAAGAAAATTGTTTCATATATTAAAATAAAAATATGATGAAATTTCATTTAATTATACAACTTTTACTAGCATACAAATGACATCATCCATATTTCATGTGTTGACATACATCAATTTTAACATAAAGTTAAAATACCAAAAAAGAAGAAAGCTTGCTAAATATAATATGGTACAATTTATAATTTCATTATTTTTTTGCATATTTACATCAATAATATATTTTGTTAATATGTGTTTGCAAATTTATATATCAACTCGCTAATATATATATGAAAGTTAATCCATATTTGCATTCTAATATACTCTAATTTTGACTTAAAATTTAGTAGCTAAAGACATAAAGATATGATATATACCTTACGTTAAAAAATAAATATTACTATTCATTTTTTTGGGAGAGGATATACAAATGAGATTTCATCAACATTTCTATGTGCTAATGTAAACCAATTTCGATTCAAAAGAACAAACTTAAATAACTCAATAAAAGTAATAAATCTCTCAATAGAAATAAAATATGTTTTTTATATTAATACATATGAGATTTTATTCATATTTGTGTTTGAGCATACTCTATTTTGAACTAAAAGATTAATTGTATAAAAATTTCAAAGAATTTGATATATACTTTATGATAAATTAACAAAAAATTATTTTTAAAATGTTTTTATGAGCTGGCACACATATAAGATTTCATCCATATTTATGAGCTAACATACATCGATTTTGAGAAAAAGATTAAACCCTAAAAAATTAGGGCAACACTTTGTGTATTGAATTATAGGAAAATTACTTCAAAATTAAAAATTTTCATTAATTTGCATAAGATATTTGATATGTATTTGTTGTGTTAAAATATAACGATTTTATATATAGTTCCAGAAAAACATGAATTGTCTTTATGATCATAATATTAATATTTTGTTTTAAATTTACTTTTTGGATATGAAATTTCATATGAGATTCATTAATCTATATTTGCTAATTTGCACCAATTTTGGAAAATTATTCAACTAGTTAGTATATATGAGATTTTATTCATATTTATTTTATAAAATCGACGAATTTAACAAAAAGTCTAATTCCCTAAAACACAAGGAATATGGCATATAAATTTCGAAAAAGAAATAAATATGGCATTTTTTGTGCTAACATATGAGAAATTGCATCAATAGTCATGTGTTATAATACATCGATTTTGAGAAAAAATATAGAACCCTTCAAAACTCAAGAAAAATGTCTAATAAATAAAAATAAAAAATAGTGAAATTCCATTTAATTATACATCTTTTACTAACATAAAAATGACATCATCCATATTTCATATGTTGACACACATCAATTTTCACATAAAGTTCAAATACTAAAAAAGAAGAAAGCCTGCTAAATATATTATGGTACAATATACAATTTTATTATTTTTTTGCATATTTACATCAATAATAGATTTTGTTAATATGTGTTAGCATATTTGTATATCAACTCGCTAATGTATATGAGAATTAATCCCTATTTGCATTCTAATATACTATAATTTTGACTTAAAATTTAGTAGCTAAAACATAAAGATATGATATATACTTTACGTTAAAAATAAATTTTACTATCAAATTTTTTTGTGATAGGATATACAAATGAAATTTCATCAACATTTCTATGTGCTAATGTAAACCAATTTCGATTCAAACGAAGAAACTTAAATAACTCAAGAAAAGTAATAAATATTTCAATAGAAATAAAATTACATTTTTTATATTAATACATACGAGATTTTATTCATATTTGTGTTTGAGAATACTTTATTTTGAACTAAAAGATTAATTGCATAAAAATTTCAATAAATTTGATATATATTTTATGATAAATTTACAAAAAAAATCATTTTTAAATTTTTTTATTAGCTAGCATATATAGATTTCATCAATATCTATGAGCTAACATACATCGATTTTGAGAAAAAGATTAAACCCTAAAAAATCAAGAAAATATTATGTGTATTGAATTATAGGAAAATTTATTTCAAAATTAAAACTTTTCATTAACTTGCAGAAGATATTTGATATGTATTTGTTGTTTTAAAATATAACAATTATATATATAGTTCCAGAAAAACATGATTGGTCTTTATTATCATAATATTAATATTTTGTTTTAAACTTATTTTTTGGATATGAAATTTCATATGAGATTTATTAATCTATATTTGCTAATATACACCAATTTTGGAAAATTATTCAACTAGTTAGTATATATGAGATTTTATTCATATTTATTTTATAAAACCGACCACTTTAACAAAAAGTCTAATTACCAAAAATACAAGGAATATGGCATATAAATTTTGAAAAAGAAATAAATATGGCATTTTTTGTGCTAACATACGAGAAATTGCATCCATAGTCATGTGTTACAATACATTTATTTTGAGAAAAAATATACAACCCTTCAAAACTCAAGAAAAATGTTTAATATATTAAAATGAAAATATAATGAAATTCCGTTTAATTATACATCTTTTACTAACATACAAATGACATCATCCATAAATCAATTTTCACATAAAGTTCAAATACTAAAAAAAGAAGAAAGCCTGCTAAATATTTTACAGTACAATATACAATTTTATTATTATTTGTTTTGCATATTTACATCAATAATAGATTTTGTTAATATGTGTTTGCAAATTTATAAATCAACTCGCTAATATAAATATATATATGGGTAAAATGGGGTTGCCCCATGGGAGTAGCCAACTTGGCTACTCCCACCCCTATTTTCCCCTCATTTTTTTATTTCTTTGGAAAATAAAAATTTATATCACTATATCCCTCTAACATTCTGTTAAAATTTCGTCAGAAACAGAGACTCCTACGGCCTCCATCCAGACGCCATTTTTTAACGGTCGTAGGATTTTTTAAATCGACCCTATTTGGATGGAGGTCGTAGGAGTCTCTGTTTCTGACGAAATTTTAATAGAATGTGAGAGGGATATAATTATGAATTTGCAAATTTTTATTTTCCAAAGAAATAAAAAAATGAGGAAAAAATAGGCCTGGGAGTAGCCAAGTTGGCTACTCCCAGTGGGCAGCCACATTTAACCCTATATATATATATGAGAATTAATCCATATTTGCATTCTAATATACTCTAATTTTGACTTAAAATTTAGTAGCTAAAAACATAAAGATATGATATAAACTTTACGTTAAAAAATAAATATTACTATTAAATGTTTTTGTGAGAGGATATACAAATGAGATTTCATCATCATTTCTATCCGTTAATGTAAACCAATTTCGATTCAAAAGAACAAACTTAAATAACTCAATACAAGTAATAAATATCTCAATAGAAATAAAATTATGTTTTTTTATACTAATGCATATGAGATTTTATTCATATTTGTGTTTGAGCATACTCTATTTTGAACTAAAAGAATAATTGCATAAAAAATTTCAAAGAATTTGATATATATTTAATGATAAATTAACAAAAAATCATTTTAAAAATGGTTTTATGAGCTAGCACACATATAAGATTTCATCAATATTTATGAGCTAACATACATCGATTTTGAGAAAAAGATTAAACCCTAAAAAATCAGGGCAATACTTTGTGTATTGAACTATAGGAAAATTATTTCAAAATTAAAAATTTTCATTAACTTTCATATGAAATTTCATATGTATTTGTTGTGTTAATATATAAAAATTTAAAATAAAGTTTTAAAAAAACATGATTGGTCTTTATGATCATGATATTAATATTTTGTTTAAATGTATTTTTTGGATATGAAATTTCATATGAGATTCATTTATCTAGATATGCTAATATACACCAATTTTGGAAAATTATTCAACTAGTTAGTATATATGATATTTTATTCATATTTGTTTTATAAAATCGACTAATTTAATAAAAAAAGTCTAATTCCCAAAAACACAAGGAATATGGCATATAAATTTCGAAAAAGAAATAAATATGGCATTTTTTCGGCTAACATACGAGAAATTGTATCAATATTCATGTGTTATAATACATCGATTTTGAGAAAAAAATATAGAACCCTTAAAAACTCAAGAAAAATGTTTAATATATTAAAAAAATATACTGGAATTTCATTTAATTATACAACTTTTACTAACATACAAATGACATCATCTGTATGTCATGTGTTGACATACATCAATTTTAACATAAATTTCAAATACCAAAAAAAAAGAAAGCTTGCTAAATATAATATGGTACAATATATAATTTTATTATTATTCTTTGCATATTTACATCAATAATATATTTTATTAATATGTGTTTGCAAATTTATATATCAACTTGCTAATATATATGAAAGTTAATCCATATTTGCATTCTAATATACTCTTATTTTGACTTAAAATTTAGTAGCTAAAGACATAAAGATATGATATATACCTTACATTAAAAAATAAATATTACTATTCATTTTTTTGGGAGAGGATATACAAATGAGATTTCATCAACATTTCTATGTGCTAATGTAAACCAATTTCGATTCAAAAGAACAAACTTAAATAACCCAATAAAAGTAATAAATCTCTCAATAGAAATAAAATTAAGTTTTTTATATTAATACATATGAGATTTTATTCATATTTGTGTTTGAGCATACTCTATTTTGAACTAAAAGATTAATTGTATAAAACTTTCAAAGAATTTGATATATACTTTATGATAAATTAACAAAAAATTATTTTTAAAATGTTTTTATGAGCTAGCACACATATAAGATTTCATCAATATTTGTGAGATAACATACATCGATTTTGAGAAAAATATTAAACCCTAAAAAATCAGGGCAATACTTTGTGTATTGAATTATAGGAAAAATTACTTCAAAATTAAAAATTTTCATTAACTTGCATATGCTATTTCATATGTGTTTGTTGTGCTAATACATAACAATTTAAAATAAAGTTCCCAAAAAACATGATTGGTCTTTATGATCATAATATTAGTATTTTGTTTTAAACGTATTATTTGGATATGAAATTTCATATGAGATTCATTAATCTACATTTGCTAATATGTACCAATTTTGGAAAATTATTCAACTAGTTAGTATATATGAGATTTTATTCATATTTATTTTATAAAATCGACTAATTTTACAAAAAGCCTGATTCCCAAAAACTCAAGGAATATGGCATATAAATTTCGAAAAAGATATAAATATGGCATTTGTTGTGCTAACATACAAGAAATTGCATCAATATTCATGTGTTATAATACATCGATTTTTAGAAAAAAAAATATAGGACCCTTAAAAACTCAAGAAAAATGTTTAATATATTAAAATAAAGATAAAAATATAAAATAAAAACTCAATAAAAATTTTATTCATATAAGATTTCATCAATATTTATGAGCTAACATACATCGATTTTGAGAGAAAGATTAAACCCTAAAAAATCAGGGTAATACTATGTGTATTGAGTTATAGGAAAAATTATTTCAAAATTAAAAATTTTCATTAACTGCATATGTTTTTTCATATGTATTTGTTGTGTTGTTATATAACAATTTAAAATAAAGTTCCAAAAAAACATGATTGGTTTTTATGATCTTAATATTAATATTTTGTTTTAAACATATTTTTTGGATATGAAATTTCATATGAGATTCATTAATCTACATTTGCTAATATACACCAATTTTGGAAAATTATTCAACTTGTTAGTATATATGTGATTTTATTCATATTTGTTTTATAAAATCGACTAATTTAACAAAAAGTCTGATTCACCAAAACACAAGGAATATGGCATATAAATTTCGAAAAAGATATAAATATGGCATTTTTTGTGCTAACATACGAGAAATTGATCGATATCCATGTGTTATAATACATCGATTTTTAGAAAAAAAATATAGAACCCTTAAAAACTCAAGAAAAATGTTTAATATATTAAAATAAAAATATAATGAAAATTCATTTTATTATACATCTTTTACTAACATACAAATGACAACATCCATATTTCATGTGTTGACATACATCAATTTTAACATAAAGCTCAGATACCAAAAAGGAAGAAATCCTGCTAAATATATTATGGTACAATACATAGCTTTATTATTATTTTTTGCGTATCTACATCAATAGTAGATCTTGTTAATATGTTTTGCAAATTTATATATCAACTCAATAACATATATGAGAATTAATCCATATTTGCATTCTAATATACTCTAATTTTGAATTAAAATTTAGTAGCTAAAAACATAAAAATATGATATATAATTTTCGTTAAAAATATAAATATTACTATGAATTTTTTTGAGAGGATATACAAATGAGAGTTCATCAACATTTCTTTGTGCTAATGTAAACCAATTTCGATTGAAAAGAACAAACTTAAATAACTCAAGAAAAGTAACAAATATTTCAGTAGAAATAAAATTATGTTTTTTATATCAATACAATTGAGATTTTATTCATATTTGTGTTTGAGCATACTCAATTTGAAACTAAAAGATTAATTGCATAAAAAATTTCAAAGAATTTGATAAATATTTTATGATAAATTAACAAAAATTCATTTTTAAAATGTTTTTATGAGCTAGCAGACATATAAGATTTCGTCAATATTTATGAGCTAACATACATCGATTTTGACAAAAACATTAAACCCTAAAAAATCAGGGCAATATTATGTGTATTGAATTATAGGAAAATTTATTTCAAAATTAAAAATTTTCATTAGCTTGCATATGTTATTTGATATGTATTTGTTGTGTTAAAATATAACAATTTTAAATATAGTTCCAGAAAAATATGATTGGTCTTTATGATCATAAAATTAATATTTTGTTTTAAACATATTTTTTGGATATGAAATTTCATTCGAGTTTCATTAATCTATATTTGCTAATATACACCAATTTTGGAAAATTATTCAACTAGTTAGTATATATGAGATTTTATTCATATTTGTTTTATAAAATCAACTAATTTCACAAAAAGTCTAATTCCCAAAAACAAAAGGAATATGGCATATAAATTTCAAAAAAGATATAAATGTGGCATTTTTTGTGCTAACATACGAGAAATTGCATCAATATTCATGTGTTATAATACATCGATTTTGAGAAAAAATATAGAACCCATAAAAACTCTATAAAAATGTTTAATATATTAAAATAAAAATATAATGAAATTCCATTTAATTATACATCTTTTACTAACATAAAAATGACATCATCCATATTTCATATGTTGACACACATCAATTTTCACATAAAGTTCAAATACTAAAAAAGAAGAAATCCTGCTAAATATATTATGGTACAATATACAATTTTATTCTTTTTTTGCATATTTACATCAATAATGGATTTTGTTAATATGTGTTTGCATATTTATAAATCAACTCGCTAATATATATATGAGAATTAATCCATATTTGCATTCTAATATACTCTAATTTTGACTTAAAATTTAGTAGCTAAAAATATAAAGATATGATATATACTTTACGTTAAAAAATAAATATTACTATTAAATGTTTTGTGAGAGGATATACAAATGAGATTTCATCATCATTTCTATCCGTTAATGTAAACCAATTTCGATTCAAAAGAACAAACTTAAATAACTCAATAAAAGTAATAAATCTCTCAATAGAAATAAAATTATGTTTTTTATATTAATGCATATGATATTTTATTCATATTTGTGATTGAGCATACTCTATTTTGAACTAAAAGATTAATTGCATAAAAAATTTCAAAGAATTTGATATATATTTTATGATAAATTAACAAAAAAACATTTTAAAAATGGTTTTATGAGCTAGCACACATATAAGATTTCATCAATATTTATGAGCTAACATACATCGATTTTGAGAAAAAGATTAAACCCTAAAAAATCAGGGCTGTACTTTGTGTATTGAATTATAGGAAAATTATTTCAAAATTAAAATTTTCATTAACTTTCATATGCAATTTCATATGTATTTGTTGTGTTAATATATAAAAATTTAAAATAAAGTTCCAAAAAAATATGATTGGTCTTTATGATCATGATATTAATATTTTGTTTAAATGTATTTTTTGGATATGAAATTTCAACATTTATCTAGATATGCTAATATACACCAATTTTGGAAAATTATTCAACTAGTTAGTATATATGATATTTTATTCATATTTGTTTTATAAAATCGACTAATTTAATAAAAAAAGTCTAATTCCCAAAAACACAAGGAATATGGCATATGAATTTCGAAAAAGAAATAAATATGGCATTTTTTCTGCTAACATACGAGGAATTGTATCAATATTCATGTGTTATAATACATCGATTTTGAGAAAAAATATAGATCCCTTAAAAACTCAAGAAAAATGTTTAATATATTAAAAAAATATACTGAAATTTCATTTAGTTATACAACTTTTACTAACATACAAATGACATCATCTGTATTTCATGTGTTGACATACATCAATTTTAACATAAATTTCAAATACCAAAAAAAAGAAAGCTTGCTAAATATAATATGGTACAATATATAATTTTATTATTATTCTTTGCGTATTTACATCAATAATATATTTTATTAATATGTGTTTGCAAATTTATATATCATTTTGCTAATATATATGAAAGTTAATCCATATTTGCATTCTAATATACTCTAATTTTGACTTAAAATTTAGTAGCTAAAGACATAAAGATATGATATATACCTTACGTTAAAAAATAAATATTACTATTCATTTTTTTGGGAGAGGATATACAAATGAGATTTCATCAACATTTCTATGTGCTAATGTAAACCAATTTCGATTCAAAAGAACAAACTTAAATAACTCAATAAAAGTAATAAATCTCTCAATAGAAATAAAATTATGTTTTTTATATTAATACATATGAGATTTTATTCATATTTGTGTTTGAGCATACTCTATTTTGAACTAAAAGATTAATTGTATAAAAATTTCAAAGAATTTGATATATATTTTATGATAAATTAACAAAAAATTATTTTTAAAATGTTTTTATGAGCTAGCACACATATAAGATTTCATCAATATTTGTGAGATAACATACATCGATTTTGAGAAAAAGATTAAACCCTAAAAAATCAGGGCAATACTTTGTGTATTGAATTATAGGAAAAATTACTTCACAATTAAAAAATTTCATTAACATGCGTATGCTATTTCATATGTGTTTGTTGTGCTAATACATAACAATTTAAAATAAAGTTCCCAAAAAACATGATTGGTCTTTATGATCATAATATTAGTATTTTGTTTTAAACGTATTATTTGGATATGAAATTTCATATGAGATTCATTAATCTACATTTGCTAATATGTACCAATTTTGGAAAATTATTCAACTAGTTAGTATATATGAGATTTTATTCATATTTATTTTATAAAATCGACTAATTTTACAAAAAGCCTGATTCCCAAAAACTCAAGGAATATGGCATATAAATTTCGAAAAAGATATAAATATGGCATTTGGTGTGCTAACATACAAGAAATTGCATCAATATTCATGTGTTATAATACATCGATTTTTAGAAAAAAAATATAGGACCCTTAAAAACTCAAGAAAAATGTTTAATATATTAAAATAAAGATAAAAATATAAAATAAAAACTCAATAAAAATTTTATTCATATAAGATTTCATCAATAATTATGAGCTAACATACATCGATTTTGAGAGAAAGATTAAACCCTAAAAAATCAGGGTAATACTATGTGTATTGAGTTATAGGAAAAATTATTTCAAAATTAAAAATTTTCATTAACTGCATATGTTTTTTCATATGTATTTGTTGTGTTATTATATAACAATTTAAAATAAAGTTCCAAAAAAACATGATTGGTTTTTATGATCTTAATATTAATATTTTGTTTTAAACATATTTTTTGGATATGAAATTTTATATGAGATTCATTAATCAACATTTGCTAATATACACCAATTTTGGAAAATTATTCAACTTGTTAGTATATATGTGATTTTATTCATATTTGTTTTATAAAATCGACTAATTTAACAAAAAGTCTGATTCACCAAAACACAAGGAATATGGCATATAAATTTCGAAAAAGATATAAATATGGCATTTTTTGTGCTAACATACGAGAAATTGATCGATATCCATGTGTTATAATACATCGATTTTTAGAAAAAAAATATAGAACCCTTAAAAACTCAAGAAAAATGTTTAATATATTAAAATAAAAATATAATGAAAATTCATTTTATTATACATCTTTTACTAACATACAAAGGACATCATCCATATTTCATGTGTTGACATACATCAATTTTAACATAAAGCTCAGATACCAAAAAAGAAGAAATCATGCTAAATATATTATGGTACAATACATAGTTTTATTATTATTTTTTGCGTATCTACATCAATAGTAGATCTTGTTAATATGTTTTGCAAATTTATATATCAACTCGATAATATATATGAGAATTAATCCATATTTGCATTCTAATATACTCTAATTTTGAATTAAAATTTAGTAGCTAAAAACATAAAAATATGATATATAATTTTCGTTAAAAATATAAATATTACTATGTATTTTTTTGAGAGGATATACAAATGAGAGTTCATCAACATTTCTTTGTGCTAATGTAAACCAATTTCGATTGAAAAGAACAAACTTAAATAACTCAAGAAAAGTAACAAATATTTCAGTAGAAATAAAATTATGTTTTTTATATCAATACAATTGAGATTTTATTCATATTTGTGTTTGGGCATACTCAATTTGAAACTAAAAGATTAATTGCATAAAAAATTTCAAAGAATTTGATAAATATTTTATGATAAATTAATAAAAATTCATTTTTAAAATGTTTTTATGAGCTAGCGGACATATAAGATTTCGTCAATATTTATGAGCTAACATACATCGATTTTGACAAAAACATTAAACCCTAAAAAATCAGGGCAATATTATGTGTATTGAATTATAGGAAAATTTATTTCAAAATTAAAAATTTTCATTAGCTTGCATATGTTATTTGATATGTATTTGTTGTGTTAAAATATAACAATTTTAAATATAGTTCCAGAAAAACATGATTGGTCTTTATGATCATAAAATTAATATTTTGTTTTAAACATATTTTTTGGATATGAAATTTCATTCGTGTTTCATTAATCTATATTTGCTAATATACACCAATTTTGGAAAATTATTCAACTAGTTAGTATATATGAGATTTTATTCATATTTGTTTTATAAAATCAACTAATTTCACAAAAAGTCTAATTCCCAAAAACAAAAGGAATATGGCATATAAATTTCAAAAAAGATATAAATGTCGCATTTTTTGTGCTAACATACGAGAAATTGCATCAATATTCATGTGTTATAATACATCGATTTTGAGAAAAAATATAGAACCCATAAAAACTCTATAAAAATGTTTAATATATTAAAATAAAAATATAATGAAATTCCATTTAATTATACATCTTTTACTAACATAAAAATGACATCATCCATATTTCATATGTTGACACACATCAATTTTCACATAAAGTTCAAATACTAAAAAAGAAGAAATCCTGCTAAATATATTATGGTACAATATACAATTTTATTCTTTTTTTGCATATTTACATCAATAATGGATTTTGTTAATATGTGTTTGCATATTTATAAATCAACTCGCTAATATATATATGAGAATTAATCCATATTTGCATTCTAATATACTCTAATTTTGACTTAAAATTTAGTAGCTAAAAACATAAAGATATGATATATACTTTACGTTAAAAAATAAATATTACTATTAAATGTTTTGTGAGAGGATATACAAATGAGATTTCATCATCATTTCTATCTGTTAATGTAAACCAATTTCGATTCAAAAGAACAAACTTAAATAACTCAATAAAAGTAATAAATCTCTCAATAGAAATAAAATTATGTTTTTTATATTAATGCATATGAGATTTTATTCATATTTGTGTTTGAGCATACTCTATTTTGAACTAAAAGATTAATTGCATAAAAAATTTCAAAGAATTTGATATATATTTTATGATAAATTAACAAAAAATCATTTTAAAAATGGTTTTATGAGCTAGCACACATATAAGATTTCATCAATATTTATGAGCTAACATACATCGATTTTGAGAAAAAGATTAAACCCTAAAAAATCAGGGCAATACTTTGTGTATTGAATTATAGGAAATTATTTCAAAATTAAAAATTTTCATTAACTTTCATATGCAATTTCATATGTATTTGTTGTGTTAATATATAAAAATTTAAAATAAAGTTCCAAAAAAATATGATTGGTCTTTATGATCATGATATTAATATTTTGTTTAAATGTATTTTTTGGATATGAAATTTCATATGAGATTCATTTATCTAGATATGCTAATATACACCAATTTTGGAAAATTATTCAACTAGTTAGTATATATGATATTTTATTCATATTTGTTTTATAAAATCGACTAATTTAATAAAAAAAGTCTAATTCCCCAAAACACAAGGGATATGGCATATGAATTTCGAAAAAGAAATAAATATGGCATTTTTTCTGCTAACATACGAGGATATGTATCAATATTCATGTGTTATAATACATCGATTTTGAGAAAAAAAATATAGATCCCTTAAAAACTCAAGAAAAATGTTTAATATATTAAAAAAATATGCTGAAATTTCATTTAATTATACAACTTTTACTAACATACAAATGACATCATCTGTATTTCATGTGTTGACATACATCAATTTTAACATAAATTTCAAATACCAAAAAAAAAGAAAGCTTGCTAAATATAATATGGTACAATATATAATTTTATTATTATTCTTTGCGTATTTACATCAATAATATATTTTATTAATATGTGTTTGCAAATTTATATATCATTTTGCTAATATATATGAAAGTTAATCCATATTTGCATTCTAATATACTCTAATTTTGACTTAAAATTTAGTAGCTAAAGACATAAAGATATGATATATACCTTACGTTAAAAAATAAATATTACTATTCATTTTTTTGGGAGAGGATATACAAATGAGATTTCATCAACATTTCTATGTGCTAATGTAAACCAATTTCGATTCAAAAGAACAAACTTAAATAACTCAATAAAAGTAATAAATCTCTCAATAGAAATAAAATTATGTTTTTTATATTAATACATATGAGATTTTATTCATATTTGTGTTTGAGCATACTCTATTTTGAACTAAAAGATTAATTGTATAAAAATTTCAAAGAATTTGATATATATTTTATGATAAATTAACAAAAAATTATTTTTAAAATGTTTTTATGAGCTAGCACACATATAAGATTTCATCAATATTTGTGAGATAACATACATCGATTTTGAGAAAAAGATTAAACCCTAAAAAATCAGGGCAATACTTTGTGTATTGAATTATAGGAAAAATTACTTCAAAATTAAAAATTTTCATTAACATGCGTATGCTATTTCATGTGTGTTTGTTGTGCTAATACATAACAATTTAAAATAAAGTTCCCAAAAAACATGATTGGTCTTTATGATCATAATATTAGTATTTTGTTTTAAACGTATTATTTGGATATGAAATTTCATATGAGATTCATTAATCTACATTTGCTAATATGTACCAATTTTGGAAAATTATTCAACTAGTTAGTATATATGAGATTTTATTCATATTTATTTTATAAAATCGACTAATTTTACAAAAATCCTGATTCCCAAAAACTCAAGGAATATGGCATATAAATTTCGAAAAAGATATAAATATGGCATTTGTTGTGCTAACATACAAGAAATTGCATCAATATTCATGTGTTATAATACATCGATTTTTAAAAAAATATAGGACCCTTAAAAACTCAAGAAAAATGTTTAATATATTAAAATAAAGATATAATATTTCATCATAAAAATATAAAA
The DNA here is from genome assembly GCA_037367405.1 of Ottelia alismoides. Lineage (NCBI taxonomy): Eukaryota > Viridiplantae > Streptophyta > Magnoliopsida > Alismatales > Hydrocharitaceae > Ottelia > Ottelia alismoides. Next base: position 890,238 of record JAZKJV010002680.1, read on the forward strand.
TAAAAACTCAATAAAAATTTTATTCATATAAGATTTTATCAATATTTATGAGCTAACATACATCGATTTTGAGAAAAAGATTAAACCCTAAAAAATCAGGGTAATACTATGTGTATTGAGTTATAGGAAAAATTATTTCAAAATTAAAAATTTTCATTAACTGAATATGTTTTTTCATATGTATTTGATGTGTTATTATATAACAATTTAAAATAAAGTTCCAAAAAAACATGATTGGTTTTTATGATCTTAATATTAATATTTTGTTTTAAACATATTTTTTGGATATGAAATTTCATATGAGATTCATTAATCTACATTTGCTAATATACACCAATTTTGGAAAATTATTCAATTTGTTAGTATATATGTGATTTTATTCATATTTGTTTTATAAAATCGACTAATTTAACAAAAAGTCTGATTCACCAAAACACAAGGAATATGGCATATAAATTTCGAAAAAGATATAAATATGGCATTTTTTGTGCTAACATACGAGAAATTGATCGATATCCATGTGTTATAATACATCGATTTTTAGAAAAAATATAGAACCCTTAAAAACTCAAGAAAAATGTTTAATATATTAAAATAAAAATATAATGAAATTTCATTTTATTATACATCTTTTACTAACATACAAATGACATCATCCATATTTCATGTGTTGACATACATCAATTTTAACATAAAGCTCAGATACCAAAAAAGAAGAAATCCTGCTAAATATATTATGGTACAATACATAGTTTTATTATTATTTTTTGCGTATCTCCATCAATAATAGATTTTGTTAGTATGTTTTGCAAATTTATATATCAACTCGATAATATATATGAGAATTAATCCATATTTGCATTCTAATATACTCTAATTTTGAATTAAAATTTAGTAGCTAAAAATATAAAAATATGATATATAATTTACGTTAAAAATATAAATATTACTATTAATTTTTTTGAGAGGATATACAAATGAGAGTTCATCAACATTTCTTTTTGCTAACGTAAACCAATTTCGATTGAAAAGAACAAACTTAAATAACTCAAGAAAAGTAACAAATATTTCAGTAGAAATAAAATTATGTTTTTTTTATATCAATACAATTGAGATTTTATTCATATTTGTGTTTGAGCATACTCAATTTGAAACTAAAAGATTAATTGCATAAAAAATTTCAAAGAATTTGATAAATATTTTATGATAAATTAACAAAAATTCATTTTTAAAATGTTTTTATGAGCTAGCGGACATATAAGATTTCGTCAATATTTATGAGCTAACATACATCGATTTTGACTAAAAGATTAAACCCTAAAAAATCAGGGCAATATTATGTGTATTGAATTATAGGAAAATTTATTTCAAAATAAAAATTTTCATTAGCTTGCATATGTTATTTGATATGTATTTGTTGTGTTAAATATAACAATTTTAAATATAGTTCTAGAAAAACATGATTGGTCTTTATGATCATAAAATTAATATTTTGTTTTAAACATATTTTTTGGATATGAAATTTCATTCGAGTTTCATTAATCTATATTTGCTAATATACACCAATTTTGGAAAATTATTCAACTAGTTAGTATATATGAGATTTTATTCATATTTGTTTTATAAAATCAACTAATTTCACAAAAAGTCTAATTCCCAAAAACAAAAGGAATATGGCATATAAATTTCAAAAAAGATATAATTGTGGCATTTTTTGTGCTAACATATGAGAAATTGCATCAATATTCATGTGTTATAATACATCGATTTTGAGAAAAAATATAAAACCCATAAAAACTCTATAAAAATGTTTAATATATTAAAATAAAAATATAATGAAATTCCATTTAATTATACATCTTTTACTAACATAAAAATGACATCATCCATATTTCATATGTTGACACACATCAATTTTCACATAAAGTTCAAATACTAAAAAAAGAAGAAAGCCTGCTAAATATATTATGGTAGAATATACAATTTTATTATTTTTTTGCATATCTACATCAATAATAGATTTTGTTAATATGTGTTTGCAAATTAATATATCAACTCGCTAATATATATGAGTATTAATCCATATTTGCATTCTAATATACTCTAATTTTGACTTAAAATTTAGTAGCTAAAAACATAAAGATATGCTATATACTTTACGTTAAAAAATAAATATTACTATTAAATGTTTTTGTGAGAGGATATACAAATGAGATTTCATCATCATTTCTATCTGCTAATGTAAACCAATTTCGATTCAGAAGAACAAACTTAAATAACTCAAGAAAAGTAATAAATATCTCAATAGAATTAAAATTATTTTTTTTATATTAATACATATGAGATTTTATTCATACTTGTGTTTGAGCATACTCTATTTTGAACTAAGAGAATAATTGCATAAAAACTTTCAAAGAATTTGATATATATTTTATGATAAATTAACAAAAAATCATTTTTAAAATGTTTTTATGAGGTAGCACACATATAAGATTTCATCAATATTTATGAGCTAGCATACATCGATTTTGAGAAAAAAAGATTAAACCCTAAAAAATCAAGGCAATATTATGTGTATTGAATTATAGGAAAATTTTTTCAAAATTAAAAATTTTCATTAACTTGCATATGCTATTTCATATGTATTTTTTGTGTTAAAATATAAAAATTTTAAATATAGTTCAGAAAAACATGGTTGGTCTTTATGATCATAATATTATTATTTTGTTTTAAACGTATTTTTTGGATAAGAACTTTCAAATGAGATTCATTAATCTATATTTGCTAATATACACCAATTTTGTAAAATTATTCAACTTGTTAGGATATATGAGATTTTATTCATATTTGTTTTATAAAATCGACTGATTTAACAAAAAGTCTAATTCCCAAAAACACAAGGAATATGGCATATAAATTTCGAAAAAGATATAAATGTGGCATTTTTTGTGCTAACATACGAGAAATTGCATCAATAATCATGTCTTATAATACATCGATTTTTAGAAAAAATATAGAACCCTTAAAAACTCAAGAAAAATGTATAATATATTAAAATAGAAATATAATGAAATTTCATTTAAATATACATCTTTTACTAAAATACAAATGACATCATCCATATTTCATGTGTTGACATACATTGATTTTAACATCTAGTTCAAATACTAAAAAAGAAGAAAGCTTGATCAATATGCTAAAAAAATTCAAAGAAATTGATATATATTTTATGATAAATTACAAAAATCATTTTTAAAATGTTTTTATGAGCTAGCACACAGATAATATTTCATCAATATTTATGAGCTAACATACATCGATTTTGAGAAAAAGATTAAACACTAAAAAATCAGGGCAATATTAAGTGTATTGAATTATAGGAAAATTTATTTCAAAAATAAAAAATTTCATTAACTTGCATATGCTATTTCATATGTATTTGTTGTGTTAAAATAAAACAATTTTAAATATAGTTCCACAAAAACATGATTGGTCCTTATGATCATAATATTAATATTTTGTTTTAAACATATTTTTTTGGATATGAAATTTCAAATGAGATTCATTAATCTATATTTGCTAGTATACACCAATTTTGGAAAATTATTCATCTAGTTAGTATATATGAGATTTTATTCATATTTGTTTCATAAAATCGACTAATTTTACAAAAAGCCTGATTCCCAAAAACTCAAGGAATATGGCATATAAATTTCGAAAAAGATATAAATATGGCATTTGTTGTGCTAACATACAAGAAATTGCATCAATATTCATGTGTTATAATACATCGATTTTTAAAAAAAATATAGGACCCTTAAAAACTCAAGAAAGATGTTTAATATATTAAAATAAAGATATAATATTTCATCATAAAAAAATAAAATAAAAAATCAATAAAAATTTTATTCATATAAGATTTTATCAATATTTATGAGCTAACATACATCGATTTTGAGAAAAAGATTAAACCCTAAAAAATCAGGGTAATACTATGTGTATTGAGTTATAGGAAAAATTATTTCAAAATTAAAAATTTTCATTAACTGATTATGTTTTTTCATATGTATTTGATGTGTTATTATATAACAATTTAAAATAAAGTTCCAAAAAACCATGATTGGTTTTTATGATCTTAATATTAATATTTTGTTTTAAACATATTTTTTGGATATGAAATTTCATATGAGATTCATTAATCTACATTTGCTAATATACACCAATTTTGGAAAATTATTCAATTTGTTAGTATATATGTGATTTTATTCATATTTGTTTTATAAAATCGACTAATTTAACAAAAAGTCTGATTCACCAAAACACAAGGAATATGGCATATAAATTTCGAAAAAGATATAAATATGGCATTTTTTGTGCTAACATACGAGAAATTGATCGATATCCATGTGTTATAATACATCGATTTTTAGAAAAAATATAGAACCCTTAAAAACTCAAGAAAAATGTTTAATATATTATAATAAAAATATAATGAAATTTCATTTTATTATACATCTTTTACTAACATACAAATGACATCATCCATATTTCATGTGTTGACATACATCAATTTTAACATAAAGCTCAGATACCAAAAAAGAAGAAATCCCGCTAAATATATTATGGTACAATACATAGTTTTATTATTATTTTTTGCGTATCTCCATCAATAATAGATTTTGTTAGTATGTTTTGCAAATTTATATATCAACTCGATAATATATATGAGAATTAATCCATATTTGCATTCTAATATACTCTAATTTTGAATTAAAATTTAGTAGCTAAAAACATAAAAATATGATATATAATTTACGTTAAAAATATAAATATTACTATTAATTTTTTTGAGAGGATATACAAATGAGAGTTCATCAACATTTCTTTGTGCTAATGTAAACCAATTTCGATTGAAAAGAACAAACTTAAATAACTCAAGAAAAGTAACAAATATTTCAGTAGAAATAAAATTATGTTTTTTATATCAATACAATTGAGATTTTATTCATATTTGTGTTTGAGCATACTCAATTTGAAACTAAAAGATTAATTGCATAAAAAATTTCAAAGAATTTGATAAATATTTTATGATAAATTAACAAAAATTCATTTTTAAAATGTTTTTATGAGCTAGCGGACATATAAGATTTCGTCAATATTTATGAGCTAACATACATCGATTTTGACAAAAAGATTAAACCCTAAAAAATCAGGGCAATATTATGTGTATTGAATTATAGGAAAATTTATTTCAAAATAAAAATTTTCATTAGCTTGCATATGTTATTTGATATGTATTTGTTGTGTTAAATATAACAATTTTAAATATAGTTCCAGAAAAACATGATTGGTCTTTATGATCATAAAATTAATATTTTGTTTTAAACATATTTTTTGGATATGAAATTTCATTCGAGTTTCATTAATCTATATTTGCTAATATACACCAATTTTGGAAAATTATTCAACTAGTTAGTATATATGAGATTTTATTCATATTTGTTTTATAAAATCAACTAATTTCACAAAAAGTCTAATTCCCAAAAACAAAAGGAATATGGCATATAAATTTCAAAAAAGATATAATTGTGGCATTTTTTGTGCTAACATACGAGAAATTGCATCAATATTCATGTGTTATAATACATCGATTTTGAGAAAAAAATACAAAACCCATAAAAAATCTATAAAAATGTTTAATATATTAAAATAAAAATATAATGAAATTCCATTTAATTATACATCTTTTACTAACATAAAAATGACATCATCCATATTTCATATGTTGACACACATCAATTTTCACATAAAGTTCAAATACTAAAAAAAGAAGAAAGCCTGCTAAATATATTATGGTAGAATATACAATTTTATTATTTTTTTGCATATCTACATCAATAATAGATTTTGTTAATATGTGTTTGCAAATTAATATATCAACTCGCTAATATATATGAGTATTAATCCATATTTGCATTCTAATATACTCTAATTTTGACTTAAAATTTAGTAGCTAAAAACATAAAGATATGCTATATACTTTACGTTAAAAAATAAATATTACTATTAAATGTTTTTGTGAGAGGATATACAAATGAGATTTCATCATCATTTCTATCTGCTAATGTAAACCAATTTCGATTCAGAAGAACAAACTTAAATAACTCAAGAAAAGTAATAAATATCTCAATAGAATTAAAGTTATTTTTTATATTAATACATATGAGATTTTATTCATACTTGTGTTTGAGCATACTCTATTTTGAACTAAGAGAATAATTGCATAAAAACTTTCAAAGAATTTGATATATATTTTATGATAAATTAACAAAAAATCATTTTTAAAATGTTTTTATGAGGTAGCACACATATAAGATTTCATCAATATTTATGAGCTAGCATACATCGATTTTGAGAAAAAAGATTAAACCCTAAAAAATCAAGGCAATATTATGTGTATTGAATTATAGGAAAATTTTTTTCAAAATTAAAAATTTTCATTAACTTGCATATGCTATTTCATATGTATTTTTTGTGTTAAAATATAACAATTTTAAATATAGTTCAGAAAAACATGGTTGGTCTTTATGATCATAATATTATTATTTTGTTTTAAACGTATTTTTTGGATAAGAACTTTCAAATGAGATTCATTAATCTATATTTGCTAATATACACCAATTTTGTAAAATTATTCAACTTGTTAGGATATATGAGATTTTATTCATATTTGTTTTATAAAATCGACTGATTTAACAAAAAGTCTAATTCCCAAAAACACAAGGAATATGGCATATAAATTTCGAAAAAGATATAAATGTGGCATTTTTTGTGCTAACATACGAGAAATTGCATCAATAATCTTGTCTTATAATACATCGATTTTTAGAAAAAATATAGAACCCTTAAAAACTCAAGAAAAATGTATAATATATTAAAATAGAAATATAATGAAATTTCATTTAAATATACATCTTTTACTAAAATACAAATGACATCATCCATATTTCATGTGTTGACATACATTGATTTTAACATCTAGTTCAAATACTAAAAAAGAAGAAAGCTTGATCAATATGCTAAAAAAATTCAAAGAAATTGATATATATTTTATGATAAATTACAAAAATCATTTTTAAAATGTTTTTATGAGCTAGCACACAGATAATATTTCATCAATATTTATGAGCTAACATACATCGATTTTGAGAAAAAGATTAAACACTAAAAAATCAGGGCAATATTAAGTGTATTGAATTATAGGAAAATTTATTTCAAAAATAAAAAATTTCATTAACTTGCATATGCTATTTCATATGTATTTGTTGTGTTAATATAAAACAATTTTAAATATAGTTCCACAAAAACATGATTGGTCCTTATGATCATAATATTAATATTTTGTTTTAAACATATTTTTTTGGATATGAAATTTCAAATGAGATTCATTAATCTATATTCATCTAGTTAGTATATATGAGATTTTATTCATATTTGTTTCATAAAATCGACTAATTTTACAAAAAGCCTGATTCCCAAAAACTCAAGGAATATGGCATATAAATTTCGAAAAAGATATAAATATGGAATTTGTTGTGCTAACATACAAGAAATTGCATCAATATTCATGTGTTATAATACATCGATTTTTAAAAAAAAAATATAGGACCCTTAAAAACTCAAGAAAGATGTTTAATATATTAAAATAAAGATATAATATTTCATCATAAAAAAATAAAATAAAAAATCAATAAAAATTTTATTCATATAAGATTTTATCAATATTTATGAGCTAACATACATCGATTTTGAGAAAAAGATTAAACCCTAAAAAATCAGGGTAATACTATGTGTATTGAGTTATAGGAAAAATTATTTCAAAATTAAAAATTTTCATTAACTGAATATGTTTTTTCATATGTATTTGATGTGTTATTTTATAACAATTTAAAATAAAGTTCCAAAAAAACATGATTGGTTTTTATGATCTTAATATTAATATTTTGTTTTAAACATATTTTTTGGATATGAAATTTCATATGAGATTCATTAATCTACATTTGCTAATATACACCAATTTTGGAAAATTATTCAATTTGTTAGTATATATGTGATTTTATTCATATTTGTTTTATAAAATCGACTAATTTAACAAAAAGTCTGATTCACCAAAACACAAGGAATATGGCATATAAATTTCGAAAAAGATATAAATATGGCATTTTTTGTGCTAACATACGAGAAATTGATCGATATCCATGTGTTATAATACATCGATTTTTAGAAAAAATATAGAACCCTTAAAAACTCAAGAAAAATGTTTAATATATTAAAATAAAAATATAATGAAATTTCATTTTATTATACATCTTTTACTAACATACAAATGACATCATCCATATTTCATGTGTTGACATACATCAATTTTAACATAAAGCTCAGATACCAAAAAAGAAGAAATCCTGCTAAATATATTATGGTACAATACATAGTTTTATTATTATTTTTTGCGTATCTCCATCAATAATAGATTTTGTTAGTATGTTTTGCAAATTTATATATCAACTCGATAATATATATGAGAATTAATCCATATTTGCATTCTAATATACTCTAATTTTGAATTAAAATTTAGTAGCTAAAAACATAAAAATATGATATATAATTTACGTTAAAAATATAAATATTACTATTAATTTTTTTGAGAGGATATACAAATGAGAGTTCATCAACATTTTTTTGTGCTAATGTAAACCAATTTCGATTGAAAAGAACAAACTTAAATAACTCAAGAAAAGTAACAAATATTTCAGTAGAAATAAAATTATGTTTTTTTATATCAATACAATTGAGATTTTATTCATATTTGTGTTTGAGCATACTCAATTTGAAACTAAAAGATTAATTGCATAAAAATTTCAAAGAATTTGATAAATATTTTATGATAAATTAACAAAAAATCATTTTTAAAATGTTTTTATGAGCTAGCGGACATATAAGATTTCGTCAATATTTATGAGCTAACATACATCGATTTTGACAAAAAGATTAAACCCTAAAAAATCAGGGCAATATTATGTGTATTTAATTATAGGAAAATTTATTTCAAAATAAAAATTTTCATTAGCTTGCATATGTTATTTGATATGTATTTGTTGTGTTAAATATAACAATTTTAAATACAGTTCCAGAAAAACATGATTGGTCTTTATGATCATAAAATTAATATTTTGTTTTAAACATATTTTTTGGATATGAAATTTCATTCGAGTTTCATTAATCTATATTTGCTAATATACACCAATTTTGGAAAATTATTCAACTAGTTAGTATATATGAGATTTTATTCATATTTGTTTTATAAAATCAACTAATTTCACAAAAAGTCTAATTCCCAAAAACAAAAGGAATATGGCATATAAATTTCAAAAAAGATATAATTGTGGCATTTTTTGTGCTAACATACGAGAAATTGCATCAATATTCATGTGTTATAATACATCGATTTTGAGAAAAAATATAAAACCCATAAAAACTCTATAAAAATGTTTAATATATTAAAATAAAAATATAATGAAATTCCATTTAATTATACATCTTTTACTAACATAAAAATGACATCATCCATATTTCATATGTTGACACACATCAATTTTCACATAAAGTTCAAATACTAAAAAAAAGAAAGCCTGCTAAATATATTATGGTAGAATATACAATTTTATTATTTTTTTGCATATCTACATCAATAATAGATTTTGTTAATATGTGTTTGCAAATTAATATATCAACTCGCTAATATATATGAGTATTAATCCATATTTGCATTCTAATATACTCTAATTTTGACTTAAAATTTAGTAGCTAAAAACATAAAGATATGCTATATACTTTACGTTAAAAAATAAATATTACTATTAAATGTTTTTGTGAGAGGATATACAAATGAGATTTCATCATCATTTCTATCTGCTAATGTAAACCAATTTCGATTCAGAAGAACAAACTTAAATAACTCAAGAAAAGTAATAAATATCTCAATAGAATTAAAATTATTTTTTTATATTAATACATATGAGATTTTATTCATACTTGTGTTTGAGCATACTCTATTTTGAACTAAGAGAATAATTGCATAAAAACTTTCAAAGAATTTGATATATATTTTATGATAAATTAACAAAAAATCATTTTTAAAATGTTTTTATGAGGTAGCACACATATAAGATTTCATCAATATTTATGAGCTAGCATACATCAATTTTGAGAAAAAAAGATTAAACCCTAAAAAATCAAGGCAATATTATGTGTATTGAATTATAGGAAAAAATTTTTCAAAATTAAAAATTTTCATTAACTTGCATATGCTATTTCATATGTATTTTTTGTGTTAAAATATAACAATTTTAAATATAGTTCAGAAAAACATGGTTGGTCTTTATGATCATAATATTATTATTTTGTTTTAAACGTATTTTTTGGATAAGAACTTTCAAATGAGATTCATTAATCTATATTTGCTAATATACACCAATTTTGTAAAATTATTCAACTTGTTAGGATATATGAGATTTTATTCATATTTGTTTTATAAAATCGACTGATTTAACAAAAAGTCTAATTCCCCAAAACACAAGGAATATAGCATATAAATTTCGAAAAAGATATAAATGTGGCATTTTTTGTGCTAACATACGAGAAATTGCATCAATAATCATGTCTTATAATACATCGATTTTTAGAAAAAATATAGAACCCTTAAAAACTCAAGAAAAATGTATAATATATTAAAATAGAAATATAATGAAATTTCATTTAAATATACATCTTTTACTAAAATACAAATGACATCATCCATATTTCATGTGTTGACATACATTGATTTTAACATCTAGTTCAAATACTAAAAAAGAAGAAAGCTTGATCAATATGCTAAAAAAATTCAAAGAAATTGATATATATTTTATGATAAATTACAAAAATCATTTTTAAAATGTTTTTATGAGCTAGCACACAGATAATATTTCATCAATATTTATGAGCTAACATACATCGATTTTGAGAAAAAGATTAAACACTAAAAAATCAGGGCAATATTAAGTGTATTGAATTATAGGAAAATTTATTTCAAAAATAAAAAATTTCATTAACTTGCATATGCTATTTCATATGTATTTGTTGTGTTAAAATAAAACAATTTTAAATATAGTTCCACAAAAACATGATTGGTCCTTATGATCATAATATTAATATTTTGTTTTAAACATATTTTTTTGGATATGAAATTTCAAATGAGATTCATTAATCTATATTTGCTAATATACACCAATTTTGGAAAATTATTCATCTAGTTAGTATATATGAGATTTTATTCATATTTGTTTCATAAAATCGACTAATTTAACAAAAAAAGTCTAATTCCCAAAAACACAAGTAATATGGCATATAAATTTCGAAAAAGATGTAAATGTGGCATTTTTTTGTGGTAACTTACGAGAAATTGCATCAATATTCATGTGTTATAATACATCGATTTTGAGAAAAAATATAGAACCCTTTAAAACTCAAGAAAAATGTTTAATATATTAAAATAAAATACAATGAAATTTCATTTAATTATACATCTTTTACTAACATACAATTGACATCATCCATATTTCATGCGTTGACATACATCAATTTTAACATAAAGTTCAAATACTAGAAAAAAGAAAACATGCTAAATATATTATGCTACAATATATAATTTTGTTTTTGCATATCTACATCAATAATAGATTTTGTTAATATGTGTTTGCAAATTAATATATCAACTCGCTAATATATATGAGTATTAATCTATATTTGCATTCTAATATACTCTAATTTTGACTTAAAATTTAGTAGCTAAAAACATAAAGATATGATATATACTTTATGTTAAAAAATAAATATTACTATTAATTTTTTTGTGAGGGGATATACAAATGACATTTCATCAACATTTCTATGTGCTAATATAAACCAATTTCGATTCAAAAGAACAAACATAAATAAATCCACAAAAGTAATAAATATTTCAAGAGAAATAAAATTATGTTTTTTATATTAATACATATGAGATTTTATTCATATTTGTGTTTGAGCATACTCTATTTTGAACTAAAAGATTAATTGCATAAAAATTTCAATGAATTTGATATATAGTTTATGATAAATTAGTAAAAGATCGTTTTTAAGATGTTTTTATGAGCTAGCACACATATAAGATTTGATCAATATTTATGAGCTAACATACATCGATTTTTAGAAAAAGATTAAACCCTAAAAAATCAAGGCAATATTATGTGTATTGAATTATAGGAAAATTTATTTCAAAGTTAAAAATTTTCATTAACTTGCATACGCTATTTCATATGTATTTGTTGTGTTAAAATATAACAATTTTAAATATAGTTCCAAAAAAACATGATTGGTCTTTATGATCATAACATTAATATTTTGTTTTAAATGTATTTTTTTATATATGAAATTTCATATGAGATTCATTTATCTATATTTGCTAATATACGCCAATTTTGGAAAATTATTCAACTAGTTAGTATAATTGAGATTTTATTCATATTTGTTTTATAAAATCGACTAATTTAACAAAAGTCCAATTACCAAAAATAAAAAGGAATATGGCATACAAATTTCGAAAAAGACATAAATATGGCATTTTTTGTGCTAACATACGAGAAATTCCATCAATATTCGTGTGTTATAATACAACGATTTTGAGAAAAAAAATATAATGAAATTTCGTTGAATTATACATCTTTTACTAACATACAAATTACATCATCCATATTTCATGTGTTGACATAAATCAATTTTAACATAAAGTTCAAATACTAAAAAAGAAGAAAGCCTGCTAAATATAACATGGTACAATATATAAATTTTTTTGCATATTTACATTAAAAATAGCTTTTGTTAATATGTGTTTGCAAATTTATATCTCAATTCGCTAATATATATGAGAATTAATCCATATTTGCATTCCTATAGACTCTTATTTTGACTTAAAATTTAGTAGCTAAAAACATAAAGATATGAAATATACTTTACATTAAAAATAAATATTACTATTAAATTTTTTTGTGAGAGGATATAAAAATGAGATTTCATCAACATTGCTATGTGCTATGTAAACCAATTTAGATTCAAAAGAACAAACTTAAATAACTCAAGAAAAGTAATAAATATTTCAATAGAAATAAAATTATGTTTTTTATGTTAATACATATGAGATTTTATTCATATTTGTGTTTAAGCATACTCTATTTTGAACTAAAAGATTAATTGCATAAAAAATTCAAAGAATTTGATATGTATTTTATGATAAATTAACAAAAAAAATCATTTTGAAAATGTTTTTATGAGCTAGCACACATATAAGATTTCATCAATATTTATGAGCTAACATACATCGATTTTGAGAAAAAGATTAAACCCTAAAAAATCAAGGCAATATTATGTGTATTGAATTATAGGAAAATTTATTTCAAAGTTAAAAATTTTCATTAACTTGCATATGCTATTTCATATGTATTTATTGTGTTAAAATATAACAATTTTAAATATAGTTCCAAAAAAACATAATTGGTCTTTATGAATAATATCAATATTTTATTTTAAACGTATTTTTTTTGATATGAAATTTCATAGGAGATTCATGAATCTATATTTGCTAATATACACCAATTTTGGAAAATTATTCAACTAGTTAGTATATATGATATTGTATTCATATTTGTTTTACAAAATCGAGTAATTTAACAAAAAAGTCTAATTCCTAAAAACACACGGAATATGTCATATAAATTTTGAGAAATAAATAAATATGGCATTTTTTGTGCTAACATACGAGAAATTGCATCAATATTCATGTGTTATAATACATAAATTTTGAGGATAAAATATAGAATCCTTAAAAACTCAAGAAAAATGTTTAATATATTAAAATTAAAATATAATTAAATTTCATTTAATTATACATCTTTTACTAACATACAAATTACATCATCCATATTTCATGTGTTGACATACATCAATTTTAACATAAAGTTCAAATACTAAAAAAGAAGAAAGCCTCCGAAATATAATATGGTACAATATATAATTTTATTATTATTATTTTTGCATATTTACATCAATAATAGATTTTGTTAATATGTGTTTGCAAATTTATATATCAACTCGCTAATATATACGAGAATTAATCCATATTTGCATTCTAATATACTCTAAGTTTTACTTAAAATTTAGTACCTGAAAACATAAAGATATGATATATACTTTACGTTAAAAAATAAATATTACTATTAAATTTTTTTGTGAGAGGATACACAAATGAGATTTCATCAACATTTCTATGTGCTAATGTAATCCAATTTCGATTCAAAAGAACAAACTTAAATAATTCAAGAAAAATAATAAATATTTCAATAGAAATAAAATTATGTTTTTTATTTTAATACATAAATGATTTTATTCATATTTGTGTTTGAGCATACTTTATTTTGAACTAAAAGATTAATTGCATAAAAAATTCAAAGAATTTGGTATATATTTTATGATAAATTAACAAAAAATCATTTTTAAAATGTTTTTATGCACTAGCACACATATAAGATTTCATCAATATTTATGAGCTAACATACTCGATTTTGAGAAAAAGATTAAACCCTAAAAAATCAAGGCAATATTATGTGTATTGAATTGTAGGAAAATTTATTTCAAAATTAAAATTTTTCATTAACTTGCATATCCTTTTCCATATGTATTTGTTGTGTTAAAATATAACTATTTCAAATATAGTTCCAAAAAAACATGATTGGTTTTTATGATCATAATATTAAAATTTTGTTTTAAACGTATTTGTTTGGATATGAATTTTCAATTGAGATTCATGAATCTATATTTTCTAATATACACCAATTTTGGAAAATTATTCAACTAGTTAGTATATATGATATTTTATTCATATTTGTTTTATAAAATCGACTAATTTAACAAAAAGTATAATTCCCAAAAGCACTAGGAATATGGCATATAAATTTCGAAAAAAGATATAAATATGGCATTTTTTGTGCTAACATTTGAGAAATTGCATCAATATTCATGCGTTATAATACATCGATTTTGAGAAAAATATGGAACCCTTAAAAACTCAAGAAAAATGTGCAATATCTTAAAATAAAAATATAATGATATTTCATTTAATTATACATCATTTACTAACATAAAAATGACATGATCCATATTTCATGTGTTGACATACATCAATTTCACATAAAGTTCAAATAATAAAAAAAAAAGAAAGCCTACTAAATATATTATGTCTATTTTGAACTAAAAGATTAATTGCATAAAAAATTTCAATGAATTTGATATATATTTTATGATAAATTAACAAAAAAATCATTTTTAAAATGTTTTTATGAGCTAGCACACATATAAGATTTCATCAACATTTATGAGCTAACATACATCGATTTTGAGAAAAAGATTAAACCCTAAAAATCAAGGCAATATTATGTGTACTGAATTATATGAAAATTTATTTCAAAGTTAAAAATTTTCATTTACTTGCATATGCTGTTTCTTATGTATTTGTTGTGTTAAAATATAACAATTTTAAATATAGTTCCAAAAACCATGATTGGTATATATGATCATAATATTAATATTTTGTTTTAAACGTATCTTTTTTGATATGAAATTTCATATGAGATTCATTTATCTATATTTGCTAATATACGCCAATTTTGGAAAATTATTTAACTAGTTAGTATAAATGAGATTTTATTCATATTTGTTTTATAAAATCGATTACTTAACAAAAAGTCTAATTCCCAAAAACACAAGGAATATGGCATATAAATTTCGAAAAAGATATAAATATGGCATTTTTTGTGCTAACATACGAGAAATTGCATCAATATTCATGTGTTATAATACATCGATTTTGAGAAAAAATATAGAACCCTTAAAAACTCAATAAATATGTTTAATATATTAAAATAAAAATATAATGAAATTTTGTTTAATTATACATCTTTTACTAACATACAAATTACATCATCCAAATTTCATGTGTTGACATAAATCAATTTTCACATAAATTTCAAATACTAAAAAAGAAGAAAGCCTGCTAAATATAACATGGTACAATATATAATTTTATTTTATTTTTGCATATTTACTTCAAAAATAGCTTTTGTTAATATGTGTTTGCAAATTTATATCTCAATTCTCTAACATATATGAGAATTAATCCATATTTGCATTCCTATAGAGTCTAATTTTGACTTAAAATTTAATAGCGAAAAACATACATATATGATATATACTTTACATTAAAAAATAAATATTACTATTAAATTTTTTTGTGAGAGGATATAAAAATGAGATTTCATCAACATTTCTACTATGTAAACCAATTTCGATTCAAAAGAACAAACTTAAATAACTCAAGAAAACTAATAAATATTTCAATAGAAATAAAATTATGTTTTTTATATTAATACATATGAGATTTTATTTATATTTGTGTTTGAGCACACTCTATTTTGAACTAAAATATTAATTGCATAAAAAAATTAAAGAATTTGATATATATTTTATGATAAATTAACAAAAAAATCATTTTGAAAATGTTTTTATGAGCTAGCACACATAAAATTTCATTAAAATTCATGAGCTAACATACATCGATTTTGAGAAAAAGATTAAACCCTAAAAAATCAAGGCAATATTATGTGTATTGAATTATAGGAAAATTAATTTCAAAATTAAAACTTTTTATTAACTTGCATATGCTATTTCATATGTATTTATTGTGTTATAATATAACAATTTTAAATATAGTTCCAAGAAAGCATAATTGGTTTTTATGATAATAATATTAATATTTTATTTTAAACGTATTTTTTTGGATATGAAATTTCATATGAGATTCATGAATCTATATTTGCTAATATACACTAATTATGGAAAATTATTCAACTAGCCAGTATATATGATATTGTATTCATATTTGTTTTATAAAATCGATTAATTTAACAAAAAAGTCTAATTCCTAAAAACACAAGGAATATGGCATATAAATTTCGAAAATAAATAAATATGGCATTTTTTGTGCTAACATACGAGAAATTGCATCAATATTCATGTGTTATAATACATCGATTTTGAGAGAAAATATAGAACCCTTAAAAACTCAAAAAAAATGTTTACTATATTAAAATAAAATTATAATTAAATTTCATTTAATTATACATTTTTTACGAACATACAAATTACATCATCCATATTTCATGTGTTGAAATACATCAATTTTAACATAAAGTTCAAATACTAAAAAAGAAGAAAGCCTGCTAAATATAATATGGTACAATATATAATTTTATTATTATTATTTTTGCATGTTTACATCAATAATAGATTTTGTTAATATTTGTTTGCAAATTTATATATATATGAACTCGCTAATATATACGAGAATTAATCCATATTTGCATTCTAATATACTCTAATTTTGACTTAAAATTTAGTAGCTAAAAACATAAAGATATGATATATACTTTACGTTAAAAAATAAATATTACTATTAATTTTTTTGTGAGAGAATGCACAAATGAGAATTCATCAACATTTCTATGTGCTAATGTAAACCAATTTCGATTCAAAAGAACAAACTTAAATAACTCAAGAAAAGTAATAAATATTTCAATAGAAATAAAATTATGTTTTTTATGTTAATAAATATGAGATTTTATTCATATTTGTGTTTGAGCATACTCTATTTTAAATATAGTTCCTAAAAAACATGATTGGTCTTTATGATCATAATATTAATATTTTGCTTTAAATGTATTTTTTGGATATGAAATTTCATATGAGATTCATTTATCTATATTTGCTAATATACGTCAATTTTGGAAAATTATTCAACTAGTTAGTATAAATGAGATTTTATTCATATTTTTTTATAAAATCGACTAATTTAACAAAAAGTCTAATTCCCAAAAACACAAGGAATATGGCATATAAATTTCGAAAATGATATAAATATGGCATTTTTTTGTGCTAACATACGAGAAATTGCATCAATATTCATGTGTTATAATACATCGATTTTGAGAAAAAATATAGAACCCTTAAAAACTCAAGAAAATGTTTAATATATTAAAATAAAAATATAATGAAATTTCATTTAATTATACATCATTTACTAACATACAAATGACATCATCCATATTTCATGTGTTGACATATATCAATTTTCACATAAAGTTCAAATACTAAAAAAAGAAGAAAGCCTGCTAAATATATTATGTCTATTTTGAACTAAAAGATTCATTGCATAAAAAAATTCAAAGAATTTGATATATATTTTATGATAAATTAACAAAAAATCATTTTTAAAATGTTTTTATGAGCAAGCATACATATAAGATTTCATCAATATTTATGAGCTAACATACCTCGATTTTGAGAAAAAGATTAAACCCTAAACAATCATGGCAATATTATGTGTATTGAAGTATAGGAAAATTTATTTCAAAGTTAAAAAATTTCATTAACTTGCATATGCTATTTCATATGTATTTATTGTGTTAAAATATAACAATTTTTAATATAGTTCCAAAAAACATGATTGGTCTTTATGATCATAACATTAATATTTTATTTTAAACGTATTTTTTTGGATATGAAATTTCATACGAGATTCATGAATCTATATTTGCTAATATACACCAATTTTGGAAAATTATTCAACTACTTAGTATATATGATATTGTATTCATATTTGTTTTATAAAATCGACTAATTTAACAAAAATAGTCTAATTCCTAAAAATACAAGGAATATGGCATATAAATTTCGAGAAATAAATAAATATGGCATTTTTTGTGCTAACAAACGAGAAATTGCATCAATATTCTTGTGTTATGATACATCGATTTTGAGAAAAAATATAGAACCCTTAAAAACTCAAGAAAAATGTTTAATATATTAAAATTAATATATAATTAAATTTCACTTAGTTATACATTTTTTACTAACATACAAATTACATCATCCATATTTCATGTTTGACATACATCAATTTGAACATAAATTTCAAATACTAAAAAAGAAGAAAGCCTGCAAAATATAATATGGTACAATATATAATTTTATTATTATTATTATTGCATGTTTACATCAATGATAGATTTTGTTAATATGTGTTTGCAAATTTATATATCAACTCGCTAATATATACGAGAATTAATCCTTATTTGCATTCTAATATACTCTAATTTTGACTTAAAATTTAGTAGCTAAAAACATAAAGATATGATATATACTTTATGTTAATAAATTAATATTACTATTAGATTTTTTGTGAGAGGATACACAAATGAGATTTCGTCAACATTTCTATGTGCTAATGCAAACCAATTTTGATTAGAAAGAACAAACTTAAATAACTCAAGAAAAGTAATAAATATTTCAATAGAAATAAAATTATGTTTTTTATGTTAATACATATGAGATTTTATTCATATTTGTGTTTGAGCATACTCTATTTTGAACTAAAAGATTAATTGCATAACAAATTACAAAGAATTTGATATTTATTTTATGATAAATTAAAAAAAATCATTTTTAAAATGTTTTTATGAGCTAGCACACATATAAGATTTCATCAATATTTATGAGCTAACATACATCGATTTTGAGAAAAAGATTAAACCCTAAAAAATCAAGGCAATATTATGTGTATTGAATTGTAGGAAAATTTATTTCAAAGTTAAAAATTTTCATTAACTTGCATATGCTATTTCATATGTATTTGTTGTGTTAAAATATAACAATTTTAAATATAGTTCCAAAAAAACATGATTGGTCTTTGTGATCATAATATTAATATTTTGTTTTAAACGTATCTTTTTGGATATGAAATTTCATATGAGATTCATTTATCTATATTTGCTAATATACGCCAATTTTGGAAATTTATTCAACTAGTTAGTATAAATGAGTATTTATTCATATTTGTTTTATAAAATCGACTAATTTAACAAAAAGTCTAATTCCCAAAAACACAAGGAATATGGCATATAAATTTCTAAAAAGATATAAATATGGCATTTTTTGTGCTAACATTTGAGAAATTGCATCTATATTCGTGTGTTATAATACATCAATTTTGAGAAAAAATATAAAACCCTTAAAAACTCAAGAAAAATGTTTAATATATTAAAATAAAAATATAATGAAATTTCAGTTAATTATACGTCATTTACTAACATACAAATGACATCATCCATATTTCATGTGTTGACATACATCAATTTTCACATAAAGTTCAAATACTAAAAAAGAAGAAAGCTTGCTAAATATAACATGGTACATTATATAATTTTATTATTTTAGCATATTTACATCAAAAATAGCTTTTGTTAATATGTGTTCGGAAATTTATATCTCAATTCTCTAATATATATGAGAATTAATCCATATTTGCATTCCTATAGACTCTAATTTTGACTTAAAATTTAATAGCTAAAAACATAAAGATATGACATATACTTTACACTAAAAATAAATATTACTATTAATTTTTTTGTGAGAGGATATACGAATGAGTATTCATCAACATTTCTATGTGCTATGTAAACCTATTTCGATTCAAAAGAACAAACTTAAATAACTCAAGAAAACTAATAAAATATTTCAATAGAAATAAAATTATGTTTTTTATATTAATACATATGAGATTTTATTTCTATTTGTGTTTGAGCACACTCTATTTTGAACTAAAATATTAAATGCATAAAAAATTTCAAAGAATTTGATATATATTTTATGATAAATTAACAAAGAAATCATTTTGAAAATGTTTTTATGAGCTAGCACACATATAAGATTTCATCAATATTTATGAGCTAACATACATCGATTTTGAGAAAAATATTAAACCCTAAAAAATCAAGGCAATATTATGTGTATTGAATTATAGGAAAATTTATTTCAAAGTTAAAAATTTTCATTAACTTGCATATGCTATTTCATATGTATTTATTGTGTTAAAATATAAAAATTTTAAATATAGTTCCTAAAAAACATGATTGGTTTTTATGATCATAATATTAATATTTTGTTTTCAATGTATTTTTTTGGATATGAAATTTCATATGAGATTCATTTATCTATATTTGCTAATATACGCCAATTTTGGAAAATTATTCAACTAGTTAGTATAAATGAGATTTTATTCATATTTTTTTTTATAAAATCGACTAATTTAACAAAAAGTCTAATTCCCAAAAACACAAGGAATATGGCATATAAATTTTGAAAATGATATAAATATGGCATTTGTTAGTGCTAACATACGAGAAATTGCATCAATATTCATGTGTTATAATACATCGATTTTGAGAAAAAAATATAGAACCCTTAAAAACTCAAGAAAATTGTTTAATATATTAAAATAAAAATATAATGTAATTTCATTTAGTTATACATCATTTACTAACATACAAATGACATCATCCATATTTCATGTGTTGACATATATCAATTTTCACATAAAGTTCAAATACTAAAAAAAGAAGAAAGCCTGCTAAATTTATTATGTCTATTTTGAACTAAAAGATTCATTGCATAAAAAAATTCAAAGAATTTGATATATATTTTATGATAAATTAACAAAAAATCATTTTTAAAATGTTTTTATGAGCAAGCATACATATAAGATTTCATCAATATTTATGAGCTAACATACATCGATTTTGAGAAAAAGATTAAACCCTAAACAATCATGGCAATATTATGTGTGTTGAAGTATAGGAAAATTTATTTCAAAGTTAAAAAATTTCATTAACTTGCATATGCTATTTCATATGTATTTATTGTGTTAAAATATAACAATTTTTAATATAGTTCCAAAAAACATGATTGGTCTTTATGATCATAACATTAATATTTTATTTTAAACGTATTTTTTTGGATATGAAATTTCATACGAGATTCATGAATCTATATTTGCTAATATACACCAATTTTGGAAAATTATTCAACTACTTAGTATATATGATATTGTATTCATATTTGTTTTATAAAATCGACTAATTTAACAAAAATAGTCTAATTCCTAAAAATACAAGGAATATGGCATATAAATTTCGAGAAATAAATAAATATGGCATTTTTTGTGCTAACAAACGAGAAATTGCATCAATATTCTTGTGTTATGATACATCGATTTTGAGAAAAAATATAGAACCCTTAAAAACTCAAGAAAAATGTTTAATATATTAAAATTAATATATAATTAAATTTCATTTAGTTATACATTTTTTACTAACATACAAATTACATCATCCATATTTCATGTGTTGACATACATCAATTTGAACATAAATTTCAAATACTAAAAAAGAAGAAAGCCTGCAAAATATAATATGGTACAATATATAATTTTATTATTATTATTATTGCATGTTTACATCAATGATAGATTTTGTTAATATGTGTTTGCAAATTTATATATCAACTCGCTAATATATACGAGAATTAATCCTTATTTGCATTCTAATATACTCTAATTTTGACTTAAAATTTAGTAGCTAAAAACATAAAGATATGATATATACTTTATGTTAAAAAATTAATATTACTATTAATTTTTTTTGTGAGACGATACACAAATGAGATTTCGTCAACATTTCTATGTGCTAATGTAAACCAATTTTGATTAGAAAGAACAAACTTAAATAACTCAAGAAAAGTAATAAATATTTCAATAGAAATAAAATTATGTTTTTTATGTTAATACATATGAGATTTTATTCATATTTGTGTTTGAGCATACTCTATTTTGAACTAAAAGATTAATTGCATAACAAATTACAAAGAATTTGATATTTATTTTATGATAAATTAAAAAAAAATCATTTTTAAAATGTTTTTATGAGCTAGCACACATATAAGATTTCATCAATATTTATGAGCTAACATACATCGATTTTGAGAAAAAGATTAAACCCTAAAAAATCAAGGCAATATTATGTGTATTGAATTGTAGGAAAATTTATTTCAAAGTTAAAAATTTTCATTAACTTGCATATGCTATTTCATATGTATTTGTTGTGTTAAAATATAACAATTTTAAATATAGTTCCAAAAAAACATGATTGGTCTTTGTGATCATAATATTAATATTTTGTTTTAAACGTATCTTTTTGGATATGAAATTTCATATGAGATTCATTTATCTATATTTGCTAATATACGCCAATTTTGGAAATTTATTCAACTAGTTAGTATAAATGAGTATTTATTCATATTTGTTTTATAAAATCGACTAATTTAACAAAAAGTCTAATTCCCAAAAACACAAGGAATATGGCATATAAATTTCTAAAAAGATATAAATATGGCATTTTTTGTGCTAACATTTGAGAAATTGCATCTATATTCGTGTGTTATAATACATCAATTTTGAGAAAAAAATATAAAACCCTTAAAAACTCAAGAAAAATGTTTAATATATTAAAATAAAAATATAATGAAATTTCAGTTAATTATACGTCATTTACTAACATACAAATGACATCATCCCTATTTCATGTGTTGACATACATCAATTTTCACATAAAGTTCAAATACTAAAAAAGAAGAAAGCTTGCTAAATATAACATGGTACATTATATAATTTTATTATTTTTGCATATTTACATCAAAAATAGCTTTTGTTAATATGTGTTCGGAAATTTATATCTCAATTCTCTAATATATATGAGAATTAATCCATATTTGCATTCCTATAGACTCTAATTTTGACTTAAAATTTAGTAGCTAAAAACATAAAGATATGATATATACTTTACATTAAAAAATAAATATTACTATTAATTTTTTTTGTGAGAGGATATACGAATGAGTATTCATCAACATTTCTATGTGCTATGTAAACCTATTTCGATTCAAAAGAACAAACTTAAATAACTCAAGAAAACTAATAAAATATTTCAATAGAAATAAAATTATGTTTTTTATATTAATACATATGAGATTTTATTTCTATTTGTGTTTGAGCACACTCTATTTTGAACTAAAATATTAAATGCATAAAAAATTTCAAAGAATTTGATATATATTTTATGATAAATTAACAAAGAAATCATTTTGAAAATGTTTTTATGAGCTAGCACACATATAAGATTTCATCAATATTTATGAGCTAACATACATCGATTTTGAGAAAAATATTAAACCCTAAAAAATCAAGGCAATATTATGTGTATTGAATTATAGGAAAATTTATTTCAAAGTTAAAAAATTTCATTAACTTGCATATGCTATTTCATATGTATTTATTGTGTTAAAATATAAAAATTTTAAATATAGTTCCTAAAAAACATGATTGGTTTTTATGATCATAATATTAATATTTTGTTTTCAATGTATTTTTTTGGATATGAAATTTCATATGAGATTCATTTATCTATATTTGCTAATATACGCCAATTTTGGAAAATTATTCAACTAGTTAGTATAAATGAGATTTTATTCATATTTTTTTTTATAAAATCGACTAATTTAACAAAAAGTCTAATTCCCAAAAACACAAGGAATATGGCATATAAATTTCGAAAATGATATAAATATGGCATTTGTTAGTGCTAACATACGAGAAATTGCATCAATATTCATGTGTTATAATACATCGATTTTGAGAAAAAAATATAGAACCCTTAAAAACTCAAGAAAATTGTTTAATATATTAAAATAAAAATATAATGTAATTTCATTTAGTTATACATCATTTACTAACATACAAATGACATCATCCATATTTCATGTATTGACATACATCAATTTTTACATAAAGTTCAAATACTAAAAAAAGAAGAAAGCCTGCTAAATATATTATGTCTATTTTGAACTAAAAGATTCATTGCATAAAAAAATTCAAAGAATTTGATATATATTTTATGATAAATTAACAAAAAATCATTTTTAAAATGTTTTTATGAGCAAGCATACATATAAGATTTCATCAATATTTATGAGCTAACATACATCGATTTTGAGAAAAAGATTAAACCCTAAACAATCATGGCAATATCATGTGTATTGAATTATAGGAAAATTTATTTCAAAGTTAAAAAAATTCATTAACTTGCATATGCTATTTCATATGTATTTATTGTGTTAAAATATAACAATTTTAAATATAGTTCCAAAAAACATGATTGGTCTTTATGATCATAACATTAATATTTTGTTTTAAACTTATTTTTTTGGATATGAAATTTCATACGAGATTCATGAATCTATATTTGCTAATATACACCAATTTTGGAATATTATTCAACTAGTTAGTATATATGATATTGTATTCATATTTGTTTTATAAAATCGACTAGTTTAACAAAAAAGTCTAATTCCTAAAAACACAAGGAATATGGCATATAAATTTCTAGAAATAAATAAATATGGCATTTTTGTGCTAACAAACGAGAAATTGCATCAATATTCTTGTGTTATAATACATCGATTTTGAGAAAAAATATAGAACCCTTAAAAACTCAATAAAAATGTTTAATATATTAAAATTAAAATATAATTAAATTTCATTTAGTTATACATTTTTTACTAACATACAAATTACATCATCCATATTTCATGTGTTGACATACATCAATTTGAACATAAATTTCAAATACTAAAAAAGAAGAAAGCCTGCAAAATATAATATGGTACAATATATAATTTTATTATTATTATTGCATGTTTACATCAATAATAGATTTTGTTAATATGTGTTTGCAAATTTATATATCAACTCGCTAATATATACGAGAATTAATCCTTATTTGCATTCTAATATACTCTAATTTTGACTTAAAATTTAGTAGCTAAAAACATAAAGATATGATATATACTTTATGTTAATAAATTAATATTACTATTAGATTTTTTGTGAGAGGATACACAAATGAGATTTCGTCAACATTTCTATGTGCTAATGCAAACCAATTTTGATTAGAAAGAACAAACTTAAATAACTCAAGAAAAGTAATAAATATTTCAATAGAAATAAAATTATGTTTTTTATGTTAATACATATGAGATTTTATTCATATTTGTGTTTGAGCATACTCTATTTTGAACTAAAAGATTAATTGCATAAAAAATTTCAAAGAATTTGATATGTATTGTATGATAAATTAACAAAAAAATCATTTAAAATGTTTTTATGAGCTAGCACACATATAAGACTTAATCAATATTTATGAGCTAACATACATCGATTTTGAGAAAAAGATTAAACCCTAAAAAATCAAGGCAATATTATGTGTATTGAATTATAGGAAAATTTATTTCAAAGTTAAAAATTTTTATTAACTTGCATATGCTATTTCATATGTATTTATTATGTTAAAATATAACAATTTTAAATATAGTTCCAAAAAACATGATTGGTATTTATGATCATAATATTAATATTTTGTTTTAAACGTATTTTTTTGGATATAATATTTCATATGAGACTCATTTATCTAAATTTGCTAATATACGCCAATTTTGGAAAATTATTCAACTAGTTAGTATAAATAAGATTTTATTCATATTTGTTTTATAAAATCGATTACTTAACAAAAAGTCTAATTCCCAAAAACACAAGGAATATGGCATATAAATTTCGAAAAAGATATAAATATGGCATTTTTTGTGCTAACATACGAGAAATTGCATCAATATTCATGTGTTATAATACATCGATTTTGAGAAAAAATATAGAACCCTTAAAAACTCAAGAAATATGTTTAATATATTAAAAGAAAAATATAATGAAATTTTGTTTAATTATACATCTTTTACTAACATACAAATTACATCATCCATATTTCATGTGTTGACATAAATCAATTTTCACATAAAGTTCAAATACTAAAAAAGAAGAAAGCCTGCTAAATATAACATGGTACAATATATAATTTTATTTTTTTTTTGCATATTTACTTCAAAAATAGCTTTTGTTAATATGTGTTTGCAAATTTATATCTCAATTCTCTAACATATATGAGAATTAATCCATATTTGCATTCCTATAGAGTCTAATTTTGACTTAAAATTTAGTAGCGAAAAACATACATATATGATATATACTTTACATTAAAAAACAAATATTACTATTAAATTTTTTTGTGAGAGGCTATAAAAATGAGATTTCATCAACATTTCTACTATGTAAACCAATTTCGATTCAAAAGAACAGACTTAAATAACTCAAGAAAACTAATAAATATATCAATAGAAATAAAATTATGTTTTTTATATTAATACATATGAGATTTTATTTATATTTGTGTTTGAGCACACTCTATTTTGAACTAAAAGATTAATTGCATAAAAAATAAAGAATTTGATATAAATTTTATGATAAATTAACAAAAAAATCATTTTGAAAATATTTTTATGAGCTAGCACACATATAAAATTTCATTAAAATTCATGAGCTAACATACATCGGTTTTGAGAAAAAGATTAAACCCTAAAAAATCAAGGCAATATTATGTGTATTGAATTATAGGAAAATTAATTTCAAAATTAAAACTTTTTATTAACTTGCATATGCTATTTCATATGTATTTATTGTGTTATAATATAACAATTTTAAATATAGTTCCAAGAAAGCATAATTGGTCTTTATGATAATAATATTAATATTTTATTTTAAACGTATTTTTTTGGATATGAAATTTCATATGAGATTCATGAATCTATATTTGCTAATATACACTAATTATGGAAAATTATTCAACTAGCTAGTACATATGATATTGTATTGATATTTGTTTTTTAAAATCGACTAATTTAACAAAAAAAGTCTAATTCCTAAAAACACAAGGAATATGGCATATAAATTTCGAGAAATAAATAAATATGGCATTTTTTGTGCTAACATACGAGAAATTGCATCAATATTCATGTGTTATAATACATCAATTTTGAGAGAAAATATAGAACCCTTAAAAACTCAAAAAAAATGTTTACTATATTAAAATAAAATTATAATTAAATTTCATTTAATTATACATTTTTTACGAACATACAAATTACATCATCCATATTTCATGTGTTGACATACATCAATTTTAACATAAAGTTCAAATACTAAAAAAGAAGAAAGCCTGCTAAATATAATATGGTACAATATATAATTTTATTATTATTATTTTTGCATGTTTACATCAATAATAGATTTTGTTAATATGTGTTTGCAAATTTTTATATATATGAACTCGCTAATATATACGAGAATTAATCCATATTTGCATTCTAATATACTCTAATTTTGACTTAAAATTTAGTAGCTAAAAACATAAAGATATGATATATACTTTACGTAAAAAAATAAATAATACTATTAATTTTTTTGTGAGAGAATGCACAGATGAGAATTCATCAACATTTCTATGTGCTAATGTAAACCAATTTCGATTCAAAAGAACAAACTTAAATAACTCAAGAAAAGTAATAAATATTTCAATAGAAATAAAATTATGTTTTTTATGTTAATACATATGAGATTTTATTCCTATTTGTGTTTGAGCATACTCTATTTTGAACTAAAAGATTAATTGCATAAAAAATTCAAAGAATTTGATATATATTTTATGATAAATTAACAAAAAATCATTTTTAAAAAGTTTTTATGTGATAGCACACATATAAGATTTCATCAATATTTATGAGCTAACATACATCGATTTTGAGAAAAAGATTAAACCCTAAAAAATCAAGGCAATATTATGTGTATTGAATTGTAGGAAAATTTATTTCAAAATTAAAATTTTTCATTAACTTGCATATGTTATTCCATATGTATTTGTTATGTTAAAATATAACAATTTTAAATATAGTTCCAAAAAACATGTTTGGTCTTTATAATCATAATATTAAATATTTTTTTAAACGTATTTTTTTGGATATGAAATTTCAAATGAGATTCATGAATCTATATTTGCTATTATACACCAATTTTAGAATATTATTAAACTAGTTAGTATATATGATATTTTATTCATATTTGTTTTATAAAATCGACTTATTTTACAAAAACTCCAATTCCCGAAAACACTAGGAATATGGCATATAAATTTCGAAAAAGATATAAATAAGGCATTTTTATGCTAACATTTGAGAAATTGCATCAATGTTCATGTGTTATAATACATCGATTTTGAGAAAAAGATTAAACCTTAAAAAATCAAGGCAATATTATGTGTATTGAATTATAGGAAAATTTATTTCAAAGTTAAAAATTTTTATTAACTTGCATATGCTATTTCATATGTATTTATTATGTTAAAATATAACAATTTTAAATATAGTTCCAAAAAACATGATTGGTATTTATGATCATAATATTAATATTTTGTTTTAAACGTATTTTTTTGGATATAATATTTCATATGAGACTCATTTATCTAAATTTGCTAATATACGCCAATTTTGGAAAATTATTCAACTAGTTAGTATAAATAAGATTTTATTCATATTTGTTTTATAAAATCGATTACTTAACAAAAAGTCTAATTCCCAAAAACACAAGGAATATGGCATATAAATTTCGAAAAAGATATAAATATGGCATTTTTTGTGCTAACATACGAGAAATTGCATCAATATTCATGTGTTATAATACATTGATTTTGAGAAAAAATATAGAACCCTTAAAAACTCAAGAAATATGTTTAATATATTAAAAGAAAAATATAATGAAATTTTGTTTAATTATACATCGTTTACTAACATACAAATTACATCATCCATATTTCATGTGTTGACATAAATCAATTTTCACATAAAGTTCAAATACTAAAAAAGAAGAAAGCCTGCTAAATATAACATGGTACAATATATAATTTTATTTTTTTTTGCATATTTACTTCAAAAATAGCTTTTGTTAATATGTGTTTGCAAATTTATATCTCAATTCTCTAACATATATGAGAATTAATCCATATTTGCATTCCTATAGAGTCTAATTTTGACTTAAAATTTAGTAGCGAAAAACATACATATATGATATATACTTTACATTAAAAAACAAATATTACTATTAAATTTTTTTGTGAGAGGCTATAAAAATGAGATTTCATCAACATTTCTACTATGTAAACCAATTTCGATTCAAAAGAATAGACTTAAATAACTCAAGAAAACTAATAAATATATCAATAGAAATAAAATTATGTTTTTTATATTAATACATATGAGATTTTATTTATATTTGTGTTTGAGCACACTCTATTTTGAACTAAAAGATTAATTGCATAAAAAATAAAGAATTTGATATAAATTTTATGATAAATTAACAAAAAAATCATTTTGAAAATGTTTTTATGAGCTAGCACACATATAAAATTTCATTAAAATTCATGAGCTAACATACATCGATTTTGAGAAAAAGATTAAACCCTAAAAAATCAAGGCAATATTATGTGTATTGAATTATAGGAAAATTAATTTCAAAATTAAAACTTTTTATTAACTTGCATATGCTATTTCATACGTATTTATTGTGTTATAATATAACAATTTTAAATATAGTTCCAAGAAAGCATAATTGGTCTTTATGATAATAATATTAATATTTTATTTTAAACGTATTTTTTTGGATATGAAATTTCATATGAGATTCATGAATCTATATTTGCTAATATACACTAATTATGGAAAATTATTCAACTAGCTAGTACATATGATATTGTATTGATATTTGTTTTTTAAAATCGACTAATTTAACAAAAAAAGTCTAATTCCTAAAAACACAAGGAATATGGCATATAAATTTCGAGAAATAAATAAATATGGCATTTTTTGTGCTAACATACGAGAAATTGCATCAATATTCATGTGTTATAATACATCAATTTTGAGAGAAAATATAGAACCCTTAAAAACTCAAAAAAAATGTTTACTATATTAAAATAAAATTATAATTAAATTTCATTTAATTATACATTTTTTACGAACATACAAATTACATCATCCATATTTCATGTGTTGACATACATCAATTTTAACATAAAGTTCAAATACTAAAAAAGAAGAAAGCCTGCTAAATATAATATGGTACAATATATAATTTTATTATTATTACTTTTGCATGTTTACATCAATAATAGATTTTGTTAATATGTGTTTGCAAATTTTTATATATATGAACTCGCTAATATATACGAGAATTAATCCATATTTGCATTCTAATATACTCTAATTTTGACTTAAAATTTAGTAGCTAAAAACATAAAGATATGATATATACTTTACGTAAAAAAATAAATAATACTATTAATTTTTTTGTGAGAGAATGCACAGATGAGAATTCATCAACATTTCTATGTGCTAATGTAAACCAATTTCGATTCAAAAGAACAAACTTAAATAACTCAAGAAAAGTAATAAATATTTCAATAGAAATAAAATTATGTTTTTTATGTTAATACATATGAGATTTTATTCCTATTTGTGTTTGAGCATACTCTATTTTGAACTAAAAGATTAATTGCATAAAAAATTCAAAGAATTTGATATATATTTTATGATAAATTAACAAAAAAATCATTTTTAAAAAGTTTTTATGTGATAGCACACATATAAGATTTCATCAATATTTATGAGCTAACATACATCGATTTTGAGAAAAAGATTAAACCCTAAAAAATCAAGGCAATATTATGTGTATTGAATTGTAGGAAAATTTATTTCAAAATTAAAATTTTTCATTAACTTGCATATGTTATTCCATATGTATTTGTTATGTTAAAATATAACAATTTTAAATATAGTTCCAAAAAACATGTTTGGTCTTTATAATCATAATATTAAATATTTTTTTAAACGTATTTTTTTGGATATGAAATTTCAAATGAGATTCATGAATCTATATTTGCTATTATACACCAATTTTAGAATATTATTAAACTAGTTAGTATATATGATATTTTATTCATATTTGTTTTATAAAATCGACTTATTTTACAAAAACTCCAATTCCCGAAAACACTAGGAATATGGCATATAAATTTCGAAAAAGATATAAATAAGGCATTTTTATGCTAACATTTGAGAAATTGCATCAATGTTCATGTGTTATAATACATCGATTTTGAGAAAAATATAGAACCCTTAAAACTCAAGGAAAATGTTTAATATCTTAAAATAAAAATATAATGATATTTCATTTAATTATACATCATTTACTAACATACAAATGACATGATCCATATTTCATGTGTTGACATACATCAATTTTAACATAAAATTCAAATACTTAAAAAGAAGAAAGCCTGCTAAATATAATATGGTACAATATATAATTTTATTATTATTATTATTTTTGCATATTTACATCAATAATAGATTTTGTTAATATGTGTTTGCAAATTTATATATCAACTCTCTAATTTATACGAGAATTAATCCATATTTGCATTCTAATATACTCTAATTTTGACTTAAAATTTAGTAGCTAAAAACATAAAGATATGATATATACTTTACGTTAAAAAATAAATATTACTATTAATTTTTTGTGTGAGGATACCCAAATGAGATTTCTTCAACATTTCTATGTGCTAATGTAATCCAATTTCGATTCAAAAGAATAAACTTAAATAACTTAAGAAAAGTAATAAATATTTCAATAGAAATAAAATTATGTTTTTTATGTTAATACATATGAGATTTTATTCATATTTGTGTTTGAGCATACTCTATTTTGCATAAAAAAAATCAAAGAATTTGACATATATTTTATGATAAATTAACAAAAAAGCAATTTTAAAATGTTTTTATGTACTAGCACACATATAAGATTTCAACAATATTTATGAGCTAACATACATCGATTTTGAGAAAAATATTAAACCCTAAAAAATCAAGGCAATATTATGTGTATTGAACTGTAGGAAAATATATTTCAAAATTAAAATTTTTCATTAACTTGCATATGCTATTCCATATGTCTTTGTTGTGTTAAAATATAACCATTTTAAATATAGTTCCAAAAAAACATGATTGGTCTTTATGATCATAATATTAAAATTTTGTTTTAAACGTATTTTTTTGGATATGAAATTTCAAATGAGTTTCATGAATCTATATTTGCTAATATACACCAATTTTGGAAAATTATTCAACTAGTTAGTATATATGATATTTTATTCATATTTGTTTTATAAAATCGACTAATTTAACAAAAAGTTTAATTCCCAAAAGCACTAGGAATATGGCATATAAATTTCGAAAAAGATATAAATATGGCATTTTTTGTGCTAACATTTGAGAAATCGCATCAATATTCATGCGTTATAATACATCGATTTTGAGAAAAATATAGAACCCTTAAAAACTCAAGAAAAATGTTTAATATCTTAAAATAAAAATATAATGATATTTCATTTAATTATACATCATTTACTAACATAAAAATGACATGATCCATATTTCATGTGTTGACATACATCAATTTCACAAAAGTTCAAATAATAAAAAAGAAGAAAGCCTACTAAATATATTATGTCTATTTTGAACTAAAAGATTAATTGCATAAAAAATTTCAATGAATTTGATATATATTTTATGATAAATTAACAAAAAAATCATTTTTAAAATGTTTTTATGAGCTAGCACACATATAAGATTTCATCAATATTTATGAGCTAACATACATCGATTTTGAGAAAAAGATTAAACCCTAAAAATCAAGGCAATATTATGTGTATTGAATAATATGAAAATTTATTTCAAAGTTAAAAATTTTCATTTACTTGCATATGTTGTTTCTTATGTATTTGTTGTGTTAAAATATAACAATTTTAAATATAGTTCCAAAAACCATGATTGGTCTATATGATCATAATATTAATATTTTGTTTTAAACGTATCTTTTTGGATATGAAATTTCATATGAGATTCATTTATCTATATTTGCTAATATACGCCAATTTTGGAAAATTATTCAACTAGTTAGTATAAATGAGATTTTATTCATATTTGTTTTATAAAATCGACTAATTTAACAAAAAGTCTAATTCCCAAAAACACAAGGAATATGGCATATAAATTTTGAAAAAGATATAAATATGGCATTTTTTGTGCTAACATATGAGAAATTGCATCTATATTCATGTGTTATAATACATCGATTTTGAGAAAAAATATAGAATCCTTAAAAACTCAAGAAAAATGTTTAATATATTAAAATAAAAATATAATGAAATTTCAGTTAATTATACGTCATTTACTAACATACAAATGACATCATCCATATTTCATGTGTTGACATACATCAAATTTCACATAAAGTTCAAATACTAAAAAAGAAGAAAGCCTGCTAAATATAACATGGTACAATATATAATTTTATTATTTTTTGCATATTTACATCAAAAATAGCTTTTGTTAATATGTGTTCGGACATTTATATCTCAATTCTCTAATATATATGAGAATTAATCCATATTTGCATTCCTATAGACTCTAATTTTGACTTAAAATTTAGTAGCTAAAAACATAAAGATACGATATATACTTTACATTAAAAAATAAATATTACTATTAATTTTATTTTGTTAGAGGATATACGAATGAGATTTCATCAACATTTCTATGTGTTATGTAAACCAATTTCGATTCAAAAGAACAAACTTAAATAACTCAAAAAAACTAATAAAATATTTCAATAGAAATAAAATTATGTTTTTTATATTAATACATATGAGATTTTATTTATATTTGTGTTTGAGCACACTCTATTTTGAACTAAAAGATTAATTGCATAAAAATTTCAAAGAATTTGATATATATTTTATGATAAATTAACAAAGAAATCATTTTGAAAATGTTTTTATGAGCTAGCACACATATAAGGTTTCATCAATATTTATGAGCTAACATACATCGATTTTGAGAAAAAGATTAAACACTAAAAAATCAAGGAAATATTATGTGTATTGAATTATAGAAAATTTATTTCAAAGTTAAAAATTTTCATTAACTTGCATATGCTATTTCATATGTATTTATTGCGTTAAAATATAACAATTTTAAACATAGTTCCTAAAAAACATGATTGGTCTTTATGATTATAATATTAATATTTTGTTTTAAATGTATTTTTTTGGATATGAAATTTCATATGAGATTCATTTATCTATATTTGCTAATATACACCAATTTTGGAAAATTATACAACTAGTTAGTATAAATGAGATTTTATTCATATTTTTTTATAAAAGCGACTAATTTAACAAAAAGTCTAATTCCCAAAAACATAAGGAATATGGCATATAAATTTCGAAAATGATATAAATATGGCATTTTTTGTGCTAACATACGAGAAATTGCATCAATATTCATGTGTTATAATACATCGATTTTGAGGAAAAAATATAGAACCCTTAAAAAATCAAGAAAAATGTTTAATATATTAAAATAAAAATATAATGAAATTTCATTTAATTATACATCATTTACTAACATACAAATGACATCATCCATATTTCATGTGTTGACATACATCAATTTTCACATATAGTTCAAATACTAAAAAAAGAAGAAAGCCTGCTAAATATATTATGTCTATTTTGAACTAAAAGATTCTTTGCATAAAAAATTTCAAAGAATTTGATATATATTTTATGATAAATTAACAAAAAATCATTTTTAAAATGTTTTTATGAGCAAGCATACATATAAGATTTCATCAATATTTATGAGCTAACATACATCGATTTTGAGAAAAAGATTAAACCCTAAACAATCATGGCAATATTATGTGTATTGAATTATAGGAAAATTTATTTCAAAGTTAAAAAAATTCATTAACTTGCATATGCTATTTCATATGTATTTATTGTGTTAAAATATAACAATTTTAAATATAGTTCCAAAAAACATGATTGGTCTTTATGATCATAACATTAATATTTTGTTTTAAACTTATTTTTTTGGATATGAAATTTCATACGAGATTCATGAATCTATATTTGCTAATATACACCAATTTTGGAAAATTATTCA
This sequence comes from Ottelia alismoides, assembly GCA_037367405.1. Taxonomy (NCBI): domain Eukaryota; kingdom Viridiplantae; phylum Streptophyta; class Magnoliopsida; order Alismatales; family Hydrocharitaceae; genus Ottelia; species Ottelia alismoides. Next base: position 926,373 of record JAZKJV010002680.1, read on the forward strand.
ACTAGTTAGTATATATGATATTGTATTCATATTTGTTTTATAAAATCGACTACTTTAACAAAAAAAGTCTAATTCCTAAAAACACGAGGAATATGGCATATAAATTTCGTGAAATAAATAAATATGGCATTTTTTGTGCTAACAAACGAGAAATTGCATCAATATTCTTGTGTTATAATACATCGATTTTGAGAAAAAAATATAGAACCCTTAAAAACTCAAGAAAAATGTTTAATATATTAAAATAAAAATATACTAGTCATACATTTTTTACTAACATACAAATTACATCATCCATATTTCATGTGTTGACATACATCAATTTGAACATAAAGTTCAAATACTATTAAGAAGAAAGCCTACAAAATATAATATGGTACAATATATAATTTTATTATTATTATTATTATTGCATGTTTACATCAATAATAGATTTTGTTAATATGTGTTTGCAAATTTATATATCAACTCGCTAATATATACGAGAATTAATCCATATTTGCATTCTAATATACTCTAATTGAGTTAAAATTTAGTAGCTAAAAACATAAAGATATGATATATACTTTATGTTAAAAAGTTAATATTACTATAAAATTTTTTTGTGAGAGGATACACAAATGAGATTTCGTCAACATTTTTATGTGCTAATGTAAACCAATTTTGATTAGAAAGAACAAACTTAAATAACTCAAGAAAAGTAATAAATATTTCAATAGAAATAAAATTATGTTTTTTATGTTAATACATATGAGATTTTATTCATATTTGTGTTTGAGCATACTCTATTTTGAACTAAAAGATTAAATGCATAAAAAAATCAAAGAATTTGATATGTATTTTAGGATAAATTAACAAAAACAAGCATTTTGAAAATGTTTTTATGAGCTAGCACGCATATAAGATTTCATCAATATTTATGAGCTAACATACATCGATTTTGAGAAAAAGATTAAACCCTAAAAAATCAAGGCAATATTATGTGTATTGAATTATAGGAAAATTTATTTCAAAGTTAAAAATTTTCATTAACTCGCATATGCTATTTCGTATGTATTTATTGTGTTAAAATATAACAATTTTAAATATAGTTCCTAAAAAACATGATTGGTCTTTATGATCATAATATTAATATTTTGTTTTAAATGTATTTTTTTGGATATGAAATTTAATATGAGATTCATTTATCTATATTTGCTAATATACGCCAATTTTGGAAAATTATTCAACTAGTTAGTATAAATGAGATTTTATTCATATTTTTTATAAAATCGACGAATTTAACAAAAAGTCTAATTCCCAAAAACACAAGGAATATGGCATATAAATTTCGAAAATGATATAAATATGGCATTTTTTGTGCTAACATATGAGAAATTGCATCTATATTCGTGTGTTACAATACATCGATTTTGAGAAAAAATATAGAACCCTTAAAAACTCAAGAAAAATGTTTAATATATTAAAATAAAAATATAATGAAATTTCAGTTAGTTATACGTCATTTACTAACATACAAATGACATCATCCATATTTCATGTGTTGACATACATCAATTTTCACATAAAGTTCAAATACTAAAAAAGAAGAAAGCCTGCTAAATATAACATGGTACAATATATAATTTTATTATTTTTTGCATATTTACATCAAAAATAGCTTTTGTTAATATGTGTTCGGAAATTTATATCTCAATTCTCTAATATATATGAGAATTAATCCATATTTGCATTCCTATAGACTCTAATTTTGACTTAAAATTTAGTAGCTAAAAACATAAAGATATGATATATACTTTACATTAAAAAATAAATATTACTATTAATTTTTTTTGCGAGAGGATATACGAATGAGATTTCATCAACATCTCTATGTGCTATGTAAACCAATTTTGATTCAAAAGAACAAACTTAAATAACTCAAGAAAACTAATAAAATATTTCAATAGAAATAAAATTATGTTTTTTATATTAATACATATGAGATTTTATTTATATTTGTGTTTGAGCACACTCTATTTTGAACTAAAAGATTAATTGCATAAAAAATTTCAAAGAATTTGATATATATTTTATGATAAATTAACAAAGAAATCATTTTTAAAATGTTTTTATGAGCTAGCACACATATAAGATTTCATCAATATTTATGAGCTAACATACATCGATTTTGAGAAAAAGATTAAACCCTAAACAATCATGGCAATATTATGTGTATTGAATTATAGGAAAATTTATTTCAAAGTTAAAAAAATTCATTAACTTGCATATGCTATTTCATATGTATTTATTGTGTTAAAATATAACAATTTTAAATATAGTTCCAAAAAACATGATTGGTCTTTATGATCATAACATTAATATTTTGTTTTAAACTTATTTTTTTGGATATGAAATTTCATACTAGATTCATGAATCTATATTTGCTAATATACACCAATTTTGGAAAATTATTCAACTAGTTAGTATATATGATATTGTATTCATATTTGTTTTATAAAATCGACTACTTTAACAAAAAAAGTCTAATTCCTAAAAACACGAGGAATATGGCATATAAATTTCGAGAAATAAATAAATATGGCATTTTTTGTGCTAACAAACGAGAAATTGCATCAATATTCTTGTGTTATAATACATCGATTTTGAGAAAAAAAATATAGAACCCTTAAAAACTCAAGAAAAATGTTTAATATATTAAAATAAAAATATACTAGTTATACATTTTTTACTAACATACAAATTACATCATCCATATTTCATGTGTTGACATACATCAATTTGAACATAAAGTTCAAATACTAAAAAAGAAGAAAGCCTGCAAAATATAATATGGTACAATATATAATTTTATTATTATTATTATTATTGCATGTTTACATCAATAATAGATTTTGTTAATATGTGTTTGCAAATTTATATATCAACTCGCTAATATATACGAGAATTAATCCATATTTGCATTCTAATATACTCTAATTGAGTTAAAATTTAGTAGCTAAAAACATAAAGATATGATATATACTTTATGTTAAAAAATTAATATTACTATAAAAATTTTTTGTGAGAGGATACACAAATGAGATTTCGTCAACATTTTTATGTGCTAATGTAAACCAATTTTGATTAGAAAGAACAAACTTAAATAACTCAAGAAAAGTAATAAATATTTCAATAGAAATAAAATTATGTTTTTTATGTTAATACATATGAGATTTTATTCATATTTGTGTTTGAGCATACTCTATTTTGAACTAAAAGATTAAATGCATAAAAAATCAAAGAATTTGATATGTATTTTATGATAAATTAACAAAAAAAATCATTTTGAAAATGTTTTTATGAGCTAGCACGCATATAAGATTTCATCAATATTTATGAGCTAACATACATCGATTTTGAGAAAAAGATTAAACCCTAAAAAATCAAGGCAATATTATGTGTATTGAATTATAGGAAAATTTATTTCAAAGTTAAAAATTTTCATTAACTTGCATATGCTATTTTGTATGTATTTATTGTGTTAAAATATAACAATTTTAAATATAGTTCCTAAAAAACATGATTGGTCTTTATGATCATAATATTAATATTTTATTTTAAATGTATTTTTTTGGATATGAAATTTCATATGAGATTCATTTATCTATAATTGCTAATATACGCCAATTTTGGAAAATTATTCAACTAGTTAGTATAAATGAGATTTTATTCATATTTTTTATAAAATCGACGAATTTAACAAAAAGTCTAATTCCCAAAAACACAAGGAATATGGCATATAAATTTCGAAAATGATATAAATATGGCATTTTTTGTGCTAACATATGAGAAATTGCATCTATATTTGTGTGTTACAATACATCGATTTTGAGAAAAAATATAGAACCCTTAAAAACTCAAGAAAAATGTTTAATATATTAAAATAAAAATATAATGAAATTTCAGTTAGTTATACGTCATTTACTAACATACAAATGACATCATCCATATTTCATGTGTTGACATACATCAATTTTCACATAAAGTTCAAATACTAAAAAAGAAGAAAGCCTGCTAAATATAACATGGTACAATATATAATTTTATTATTTTTTGCATATTTACATCAAAAATAGCTTTTGTTAATATGTGTTCGGAAATTTATATCTCAACTCTCTAATATATATGAGAATTAATCCATATTTGCATTCCTATAGACTCTAATTTTGACTTAAAATTTAGTAGCTAAAAACATAAAGATATGATATATACTTTACATTAAAAAATAAATATTACTATTAATTTTTTTTGCGAGAGGATATACAAATGAGATTTCATCAACATCTCTATGTGCTATGTAAACCAATTTTGATTCAAAAGAACAAACTTAAATAACTCAAGAAAACTAATAAAATATTTCAATAGAAATAAAATTATGTTTTTTATATTAATACATATGAGATTTTATTTATATTTGTGTTTGAGCACACTCTATTTTGAACTAAAAGATTAATTGCATAAAAAATTTCAAAGAATTTGATATATATTTTATGATAAATTAACAAAGAAATCATTTTTAAAATGTTTTTATGAGCTAGCACACATATAAGATTTCATCAATATTTATGAGCTAACATACATCGATTTTGAGAAAAAAGATTAAACCCTAAAAAATCAAGGCAATATTATGTGTATTGAATTATAGGAAAATTTATTTCAAATTTAAAAATTTTCATTAACTTGCATATGCTATTTCATATGTATTTATTGTGTTAAAATATAACAATTTGAAATATAGTTCCTAAAAAACATGATTGGTCTTTATGATCATAACATTAATATTTTGTTTTGAACTTATTTTTTTGGATATGAAATTTCATACGAGATTCATGAATCTATATTTGCTAATATACACCAATTTTGGAAAATTATTCAACTAGTTAGTATATATGATATTGTATTCATATTTGTTTTAAATCGACTAATTTAACAAAAAAAGTCTAATTCCTAAAAACACGAGGAATATGGCATATAAATTTCGAGAAATAAATAAATATGGCCTTTTTTTGTGCTAACAAACGAGAAATTGCATCAATATTCTTGTGTTATAATACATCGATTTTGAGAAAAAATATAGAACCCTTAAAAACTCAAGAAAAATGTTTAATATATTAAAATAAAAATATACTATTTATACATTTTTTACTAACATACAAATTACATCATCCATATTTCACGTGTTGTCATACATCAATTTGAACATAAAGTTCAAATACTAAAAAAGAAGAAAGCCTGCAAAATATAATATGGTACAATATATAATTTTATTATTATTATTATTATTGCATGTTTACATCAATAATAGATTTTGTTAATATGTGTTTGCAGATTTATATATCAACTCGCTAATATATATACGAGAATTAATCCATATTTGCATTCTAATATACTCTAATTTTGACTTAAAATTTAGTAGCTAAAAACGTAAAGATATGATATATACTTTATGTTAAAAAATTAATATTACTATTAATTTTTTTTGTGAGAGGATACACAAATGAGATTTCGTCAACATTTTTATGTGCTAACGTAAACCAATTTTGATTAGAAAGAACAAACTTAAATAACTCAAGAAAAGTAATAAATATTTCAATAGAAATAAAATTATGTTTTTTATGTTAATACATACGAGATTTTATTCATATTTGTGTTTGAGCATACTCTATTTTGAACTAAAAGATTAATTGCGTAAAAAAATTCAAAGAATTTGATATGTATTTTATGATAAATTAACAAAAAAATCATTTTGAAAATGTTTTTATGAGCTAGCACACATATAAGATTTCATCAACATTTATGAGCTAACATACATCGATTTTGAGAAAAAGATTAAACCCTAAAAAATCAAGGCAATATTATGTGTATTGAATTATAGGAAAATTTATTTCAAAGTTAAAATTTTTCATTAACTTCCATATGCTATTTCATATGTATTTATTGTGTTAAAATATAACAATTTTAAATATAGTTCCTAAAAAACATGATTGGTCTTTATGATCATAATATTAATATTTTGTTTTAAATGTATTTTTTTGGATATGAAATTTCATATGAGATTCATTTATCTATATTTGCTAATATACGCCAATTTTGGAAATTTATTCAACTAGTTAGTATAAATGAGATTTTATTCATATTTTTTATAAAATCGACTAATTTAACAAAGAGTCTAATTCCCAAAAACACAAGGAATATGGCATATAAATTTCGAAAATGATATAAATATGGCATTTTTTGTGCTAACATACGAGAAATTGCATCAATATTCATGTGTTATAATACATCGATTTTGAGAAAAAAATATAGAACCCTTAAAAACTCAATAAAAATGTTTAATATATTAAAATAAAAATATAATCAAATTTTATTTAATTATACATCATCTACTAACATACAAATGACATCATCCATATTTCATGTGTTGGCATACATCAATTTTCACATAAAGTTCAAATACTAAAAAAAGAAGAAAGCCTGCTAAATATATTATGTCTATTTTAAACTAAAAGATTAATTGCGTAAAAAAATTCAAAGAATTTGATATGTATTTTATGATAAATTAACAAAAAATCATTTTTAAAATGTTTTTATGAGCAAGCATACATATAAGATTTCAACAATATTTATGAGCTAACATACGTCGATTTTGAGAAAAAGATTAAACCCTAAACAATAATGGCAATATTATGTGTATTGAATTATAGGAAAATTTATTTCAAAGTTAAAAAAATTCATTAACTTGCATATGCTATTTCTTATATATTTAGTGTGTTAAAATATAACAATTTTAAATATAGTTCCAAAAAACATGATTGGTCTCTATGATCATAACATTAATATTTTGTTTTAAACTTATTTTTTTGGATATGAAATTTCATACGAGATTCATGAATCTATATTTGCTAATATACACCAATTTTGGAAAATTATTCAACAAGTTAGTATATATGATATTGTATTCATATTTGTTTTATAAAATCGACTAATTTAACAAAAAAAGTCTAATTCCTAAAAAACAAGGAATATGGCATATAAATTTCGAGAAATAAATAAATATGGCATTTTTTGTGCTAACAAACGAGAAATTGCATCAATATTCTTGTGTTATAATACATCGATTTTGAGAAAAAAAATATAGAACCCTTAAAAACTCAAGAAAAATGTTTAATATATTAAAATAAAAATATACTAGTTATACATTTTTTACTAACAAACAAATCACATCATTCATATTTCATGTGTTGACATACATCAATTTGAACATAAAGTTCAAATACTAAAAAAGAAGAAAGCCTGCAAAACATAATATGGTACAATATATAATTTTATTATTATTATTGCATGTTTACATCAATAATAGATTTTGTTAATATGTGTTTGCAAATTTATATATCAACTCGCTAATATATACGAGAATCAATCCATATTTGCATTCTAATATACTCTAATTTTGACTTAAAATTTAGTAGCTAAAAACGTAAAGATATGATATATACTTTATGTTAAAAAATTAATATTACTATTAAATTTTTTTGTGAGAGGATACACAAATGAGATTTCGTCAACATTTTTATGTGCTAATGTAAATCAATTTTGATTAGAAAGAACAAACTTAAATTACTTAAGAAAAGTAATAAATATTTCAATAGAAATAAAATTATGTTTTTTATGTTAATAAATGTGAGATTTTAATCATATTTGTGTTTGAGCATACTCTATTTTGAACTAAAAGATTAATTGCATAAAAAAATCAAAGAATTTGATGTGTATTTTATGATAAATTAACAAAAAAATCATTTTTAAAATGTTTTTATGAGCTAGCAAACATATAAGATTTCATCAATATTTATGAGCTAACATACATCGATTTTGAGAAAAAGATTAAACCCTAAAAAATCAAGGCAATATTATGTGTATTGAATTATAGGAAAATTTATTTCAAAGTTAAAAATTTTCATTAACTTGCATATGCTATTTCATATGTATTTATTGTGTTAAAATATAACAATTTTAAATATAGTTCCTAAAAAACATGATTGGTCTTTATGATCATAATATTAATATTTTGTTTTAAATGTATTTTTTTGGATATGAAATTTCATATGAGATTCATTTAATTTTTTTTTCTAATATACGCCAATTTTGGAAAATTATTCAACTAGTTTGTATAAATGAGATTTTATTCATATTTTTTTATAAAATCGACTAATTTAACAAAAAGTCTAATTCCCAAAAAGACAAGGAATATGGCATATAAATTTCGAAAATGATATAAATATGGCATTTTTTGTGCTAACATATGAGAAATTGCATCTATATTCGTGTGTTACAATACATCGATTTTGAGAAAAAAATATAGAATCCTTAAAAACTCAAGAAAAATGTTTAATATATTAAAATAAAAATATAATGAAATTTCATTTAATTATACATCATCTACTAACATACAAATGACATCATCCATATTTCATGTGTTGACATACATCAATTTTCACATAAAGTTCAAATACTAAAAAAAGAAGAAAGCCTGCTAAATATATTATGTCTATTTTGAACTAAAAGATTGATTGCATAAAAAATTTCAAAGAATTCGATATATATTTTATGATAAATTAACAAAAAATCATTTTTAAAATGTTTTTATGAGCGAGCATACATATAAGATTTCATCAATATTTATGAGCTAACATACATCGATTTTGAGAAAAAGATTAAACCCTAAACAATCATGGCAATATTATGTGTATTGAATTATAGGAAAATTTATTTCAAAGTTAAAAAAAAATCATTAACTTGCATATGCTATTTCATATGTATTTATTGTGTTAAAATATAACAATTTTAAATATAGTTCCAAAAAACATGATTGGTCTTTATGATCATAACATTAATATTTTGTTTTAAACTTATTTTTTTGGATATGAAATTTCATACGAGATTCATGAATCTATATTTGCTAATATACACCAATTTTGGAAAATTATTCAACTAGTTAGTATATATGATGTTGTATTCATATTTGTTTTATAAAATCGACTAATTTAACAAAAAAAGTCTAATTCCTAAAAACACAAGGAATATGGCATATAAATTTCGAGAAATAAATAAATATGGCATTTTGTGTGCTAACAAACGAGAAATTGCATCAATATTCTTGTGTTATAATACATCAATTTTGAGAAAAAATATAGAACCCTTAAAAACTCAAGAAAAATGTTTAATATATTAAAATAAAAATATACTAGTTATACATTTTTTACTAACATACAAATTACATCATATTTCATGTGTTGACATACATCAATTTGAACATAAAGTTCAAATACTAAAAAAGAAGAAAGCCTGTAAAATATAATATGGTACAATATATAATTTTATTATTATTATTATTATTGCATGTTTACATCAATAATAGATTTTGTTAAAATGTGTTTGCAAATTTATATATCAACTCGCTAATATATACGAGAATTAATCCATATTTGCATTCTAATAGACTCTAATTTTGACTTAAAATTTAGTAGCTAAAAACATAAAGATATGATATATACTTTATGTTAAAAAATTAATATTACTATTAATTTTTTTGGGAGACGATACACAAATGAGATTTCGTCAACATTTCTATGTGCTAATGTAAACCAATTTTGATTAGAAAGAACAAACTTAAATAACTCAAGAAAAGTAATAAATATTTCAATAGAAATAAAATTATGTTTTTTATGTTAATACATATGAGATTTTATTCAAATTTGTGTTTGAGCATACTCTATTTTGAACTAAAAGATTAATTGCATAAAAAAATTCAAAGAGTTTGATATGTATTTTATGATAAATTAATAAAAAAATCATTTTTAAAATGTTTTTATGAGCTAGCACACATATAAGATTTCATCAATATTTATGAGCTAACATACATCGATTTTGAGAAAAAGATCAAACCCTAAAAAATCAAGGCGATATTATGTGTACTGAATTATAGGAAAATTTATTTCAATATTAAAATTTTTCATTAACTTGTATATGCTATTTCATATGTATTTGTTGTGTTAAAATATAACAATTTTAAATATAGTTCCAAAAAAACATAATTGGCCTTCATGATCATAATATTAATATTTTATTTTAAACATATTTTTTTGGATATGAATTTCATATGAGATTCATGAATCTATATTTGCTAATATACACCAATTTTGGAAAATTATTCAACTAGTTAGTATATATGATATTGTATTCATATTTGTTTTATAAAATCGATTAATTTAACAAAAAAGTATAATTCCTAAAAACACAAGGAATATGGCATATAAATTTCGAGAAATAAATAAATATGGCATTTTTTGTGCTAACATACGAGAAATTGCATCAACATTCATGTGTTATAATAAATCGATTTTGAGAAAAAAATATCGAACCCTCAAAAACTCAAGAAAATGTTTAATATATTAAATAAAAATATAATGAAATTTCATTTAATTATACATCTTTTACTAACATACAAATCACATCATTCATATTTCATGTGTTGACATACATCAATCTTAACATAAAGTTCAAATACTAAAAAAGAAGAAAACCTGTTAAATATATTATGGTACAATATATAATTTTATTATTATTTTTTTGCATATTTACATCAATAATAGATTTTTATAATATGTGTTTGCAAACTTATATATTAACTCGCTAATATATATGAGAATTAATATATATACTCTAATTTTGACTTCAAATTTAGTAGCTAAAAACATTAAGATATGATATATACTTTACTTTAAAAAATAAATATTACTATTATTTTTTTGTGATAGGATATACAAATGGGATTTCATCAACATTTCTATGTGCTAATGTTAACCAATTTCGATTCAAAAGAACAAACTTAAATAACTCAAGAAAAGTAATAAATATATCAATAGAAATAAGATTATGTTTTTTATATTAATACATATGAGATTTTATTCATATTTGTGTTTGAGCATACTCTATTTTGAACTAAAAGATTAAATGCATAAAAAATTCAAAGAATTTGATATGTATTTTATGATAAATTAACAAAAAAAATCATTTTGAAAATGTTTTTATGAGCTAGCACGCATATAAGATTTCATCAATATTTATGAGCTAACATACATCGATTTTGAGAAAAAGATTAAACCCTAAAAAATCAAGGCAATATTATGTGTATTGAATTATAGGAAAATTTATTTCAAAGTTAAAAATTTTCATTAACTCGCATATGCTATTTCGTATGTATTTATTGTGTTAAAATATAACAATTTTAAATATAGTTCCTAAAAAACATGATTGGTCTTTATGATCATAATATTAATATTTTGTTTTAAATGTATTTTTTTGGATATGAAATTTCATATGAGATTCATTTATCTATATTTGCTAATATACGCCAATTTTGGAAAATTATTCAACTAGTTAGTATAAATGAGATTTTATTCATATTTTTTATAAAATCGACGAATTTAACAAAAAGTTTAATTCCCAAAAACACAAGGAATATGGCATATAAATTTCGAAAATGATATAAATATGGCATTTTTTGTGCTAACATATGAGAAATTGCATCTATATTCGTGTGTTACAATACATCGATTTTGAGAAAAAATATAGAACCCTTAAAAACTCAAGAAAAATGTTTAATATATTAAAATAAAAATATAATGAAATTTCAGTTAGTTATACGTCATTTACTAACATACAAATGACATCATCCATATTTCATGTGTTGACATACATCAATTTTCACATAAAGTTCAAATACTAAAAAAGAAGAAAGCCTGCTAAATATAACATGGTACAATATATAATTTTATTATTTTTTGCATATTTACATCAAAAATAGCTTTTGTTAATATGTGTTCGGAAATTTATATCTCAATTCTCTAATATATATGAGAATTAATCCATATTTGCATTCTTATAGACTCTAATTTTGACTTAAAATTTAGTAGCTAAAAACATAAAGATATGATATATACTTTACATTAAAAAATAAATATTACTTAAAAATTTTTTGCGAGAGGATATACGAATGAGATTTCATCAACATCTCTATGTGCTATGTAAACCAATTTTGATTCAAAAGAACAAACTTAAATAACTCAAGAAAACTAATAAAATATTTCAATAGAAATAAAATTATGTTTTTTATATTAATACATATGAGATTTTATTTATATTTGTGTTTGAGCACACTCTATTTTGAACTAAAAGATTAATTGCATAAAAAATTTCAAAGAATTTGATATATATTTTATGATAAATTAACAAAGAAATCATTTTTAAAATGTTTTTATGAGCTAGCACACATATAAGATTTCATCAATATTTATGAGCTAACATACAACGATTTTGAGAAAAAGATTAAACAATAAAAAATCAAGGCAATATTATGTGTATTGAATTATAGGAAAATTTATTTCAAATTTAAAAATTTTCATTAACTTGCATATGCTATTTCATATGTATTTATTGTGTTAAAATATAACAATTTTAAATATAGTTCCTAAAAAACATGATTGGTCTTTATGATCATAACATTAATATTTTGTTTTGAACTTATTTTTTTGGATATGAAATTTCATACGAGATTCATGAATCTATATTTGCTAATATACACCAATTTTGGAAAATTATTCAACTAGTTAGTATATATGATATTGTATTCATATTTGTTTTAAATCGACTAATTTAACAAAAAAAGTCTAATTCCTAAAAACACGAGGAATATGGCATATAAATTTCGAGAAATAAATAAATATGGCATTTTTTGTGCTAACAAACGAGAAATTGCATCAATATTCTTGTGTTATAATACATCGATTTTGAGAAAAAATATAGAACCCTTAAAAACTCAAGAAAAATGTTTAATATATTAAAATAAAAATATACTATTTATACATTTTTTACTAACATACAAATTACATCATACATATTTCACGTGTTGTCATACATCAATTTGAACATAAGTTCAAATACTAAAAAACAAGAAAGCCTGCAAAATATAATATGGTACAATATATAATTTTATTATTATTATTATTGCATGTTTACATCAATAATAGATTTTGTTAATATGTGTTTGCAAATTTATATATCAACTCGCTAATATATATATACGAGAATTAATCCATATTTGCATTCTAATATACTCTAATTTTGACTTAAAATTTAGTAGCTAAAAACGTAAAGATATGATATATACTTTATGTTAAAAAATTAATATTACTATTAATTTTTTTTGTGAGAGGATACACAAATGAGATTTCGTCAACATTTTTATGTGCTAATGTAAACCAATTTTGATTAGAAAGAACAAACTTAAATAACTCAAGAAAAGTAATAAATATTTCAATAGAAATAAAATTATGTTTTTTATGTTAATACATACGAGATTTTATTCATATTTGTGTTTGAGCATACTCTATTTTGAACTAAAAGATTAATTGCGTAAAAAAATTCAAAGAATTTGATATGTATTTTATGATAAATTAACAAAAAAATCATTTTGAAAATGTTTTTATGAGCTAGCACACATATAAGATTTCATCAACATTTATGAGCTAACATACATCGATTTTGAGAAAAAGATTAAACCCTAAAAAATCAAGGCAATATTATGTGTATTGAATTATAGGAAAATTTATTTCAAAGTTAAAATTTTTCATTAACTTCCATATGCTATTTCATATGTATTTATTGTGTTAAAATATAACAATTTTAAATATAGTTCCTAAAAAACATGATTGGTCTTTATGATCATAATATTAATATTTTGTTTTAAATGTATTTTTTGATATGAAATTTCATATGAGATTCATTTATCTATATTTGCTAATATACGCCAATTTTGGAAATTTATTCAACTAGTTAGTATAAATGAGATTTTATTCATATTTTTTATAAAATCGACTAATTTAGCAAAGAGTCTAATTCCAAAAAACACAAGGAATATGGCATATAAATTTCGAAAATGATATAAATATGGCATTTTTTGTGCTAACATACGAGAAATTGCATCAATATTCATGTGTTATAATACATCGATTTTGAGAAAAAAATATAGAACCCTTAAAAACTCAATAAAAATGTTTAATATATTAAAATAAAAATATAATGAAATTTTATTTAATTATACATCATCTACTAACATACAAATGACATCATCCATATTTCATGTGTTGGCATACATCAATTTTCACATAAAGTTCAAATACTAAAAAAGAAGAAAGCCTGCTAAATATATTATGTCTATTTTAAACTAAAAGATTAATTGCGTAAAAAATTTCAAAGAATTTGATATGTATTTTATGATAAATTAACAAAAAATCATTTTTAAAATTTTTTTTATGAGCATGCATACATATAAGATTTCATTAATATTTATGAGCTAACATACGTCGATTTTGAGAAAAAGATTAAACCCTAAACAATAATGGCAATATTATGTGTATTGAATTATAGGAAAATTTATTTCAAAGTTAAAGAAATTCATTAACTTGCATATGTTATTTCTTATATATTTAGTGTGTTAAAATATATCAATTTTAAATATAGTTCCAAAAAACATGATTGGTCTTTATGATCATAACATTAATATTTTGTTTTAAACTTATTTTTTTGGATATGAAATTTCATACGAGATTCATGAATCTATATTTGCTAATAGACACCAATTTTGGAAAATTATTCAACAAGTTAGTATATATGATATTGTATTCATACTTGTTTTATAAAATCGACTAATTTAACAAAAAAAGTCTAATTCCTAAAAACACAAGGAATATGGCATATAAATTTCGAGAAATAAATAAATATGGCATTTTTTGTGCTAACAAACGAGAAATTGCATCAATATTCTTGTGTTATAATACATCGATTTTGAGAAAAAAATATAGAACCCTTAAAAACTCAAGAAAAATGTTTAATATATTAAAATAAAAATATACTAGTTATACATTTTTTACTAACAAACAAATCACATCATTCATATTTCATGTGTTGACATACATCAATTTGAACATAAAGTTCAAATACTAAAAAAGAAGAAAGCCTGCAAAACATAATATGGTACAATATATAATTTTATTATTATTATTGCATGTTTACATCAATAATAGATTTTGTTAATATGTGTTTGCAAATTTATATATCAACTCGCTAATATATACAAGAATCAATCCATATTTGCATTCTAATATACTCTCATTTTGACTTAAAATTTAGTAGCTAAAAACGTAAAGATATGATATATACTTTATGTTAAAAAATTAATATTACTATTAAATTTTTTTGTGAGAGGATACACAAATGAGATTTCGTCAACATTTTTATGTGCTAATGTAAATCAATTTTGATTAGAAAGAACAAACTTAAATTACTTAAGAAAAGTAATAAATATTTCAATAGAAATAAAATTATGTTTTTTATGTTAATAAATGTGAGATTTTAATCATATTTGTGTTTGAGCATACTCTATTTTGAACTAAAAGATTAATTGCATAAAAAATTCAAAGAATTTGATGTGTATTTTATGATAAATTAACAGAGAAAATCATTTTTAAAATGTTTTTATGAGCTAGCACACATATAAGATTTCATCTATATTTATGAGCTAACATACATCGATTTTGAGAAAGAGATTAAACCCTAAAAAATCAAGGCAATATTATGTGTATTGAATTATAGGAAAATTTATTTCAAAGTTAAAAATTTTCATTAACTTGCATATGCTATTTCATATGTATTTATTGTGTTAAAATATAACAATTTTAAATATAGTTCCTAAAAAACATGATTGGTCTTTATGATCATAATATTAATATTTTGTCTTAAATGTATTTTTTTGGAGATGAAATTTCATATGAGATTCATTTATCTATATTTGCTAATATACGCCAATTTTGGAAATTTATTCAACTAGTTAGTATAAATGAGATTTTATTCATATTTTTTATAAAATCGACTAATTTAACAAAGAGTCTAATTCCCAAAAACACAAGGAATATGGCATATAAATTTCGAAAATGATATAAATATGGCATTTTTTGTGCTAACATACGAGAAATTGCATCAATATTCATGTGTTATAATACATCGATTTTGAGAAAAAAATATAGAACCCTTAAAAACTCAATAAAAATGTTTAATATATTAAAATAAAAATATAATGAAATTTAATTTAATTATACATCATCTACTAACATACAAATGACATCATCCATATTTCATGTGTTGGCATACATCAATTTTCACATAAAGTTCAAATACTAAAAAAAGAAGAAAGCCTGCTAAATATATTATGTCTATTTTAAACTAAAAGATTAATTGCGTAAAAAATTTCAAAGAATTCGATATATATTTTATGATAAATTAACAAAAAATCATTTTTAAAATGTTTTTATGAGCAAGCATACATATAACATTTCATCAATATTTATGAGCTAACATACATCGATTTTGAGAAAAAGATTAAACCCTAAACAATCATGGCAATATTATGTGTATTGAATTATAGGAAAATTTATTTCAAAGTTAAAAAAAATTCATTAACTTGCATATGCTATTTCATATGTATTTATTGTGTTAAAATATAATAATTTTAAATATAGTTCCAAAAAACATGATTGGTCTTTATGATCATAACATTAATATTTTGTTTTAAACTTATTTTTTTGGATATGAAATTTCATACGAGATTCATGAATCTATATTTGCTAATATACACCAATTTTGGAAAATTATTCAACTAGTTAGTATATATGATATTGTATTCATATTTGTTTTATAAAATCGACTAATTTAACAAGAAAAGTCTAATTCCTAAAAACACAAGGAATATGGCATATAAATTTTGAGAAATAAATAAATATGGCATTTTGTGTGCTAACAAACGAGAAATTGCATCAATATTCTTGTGTTATAATACATCAATTTTGAGAAAAAATATAGAACCCTTAAAAACTCAAGAAAAATGTTTAATATATTAAAATAAAAATATACTAGTTATACATTTTTTACTAACATACAAATTACATCATATTTCATGTGTTGACATACATCAATTTGAACATAAAGTTCAAATACTAAAAAAGAAGAAAGCCTGTAAAATATAATATGGTACAATATATAATTTTATTATTATTATTATTATTGCATGTTTACATCAATAATAGATTTTGTTAATATGTGTTTGCAAATTTATATATCAACTTGCTAATATATACGAGAATTAATCCATATTTGCATTCTAATAGACTCTAATTTTGACTTAAAATTTAGTAGCTAAAAACATAAAGATATCATATATACTTTATGTTAAAAAATTAATATTACTATTAATTTTTTGGGAGACGATACACAAATGAGATTTCGTCAACATTTCTATGTGCTAATGTAAACCAATTTTGATTAGAAAGAACAAACTTAAATAACTCAAGAAAAGTAATAAATATTTCAATAGAAATAAAATTATGTTTTTTATGTTAATACATATGAGATTTTATTCATATTTGTGTTTGAGCATACTCTATTTTGAACTAAAAGATTAATTGGATAAAAAAATTCAAAGAGTTTGATATGTATTTTATGATAAATTAATAAAAAAATCATTTTTAAAATGTTTTTATGAGCTAGCACACATATAAGATTTCATCAATATTTATGAGCTAACTTACATCGATTTTGAGAAAAAGATTAAACCCTAAAAAATCAAGGCAATATTATGTGTATTGAATTATAGGAAAATTTATTTCAATATTAAAATTTTTCATTAACTTGTATATGCTATTTCATATGTATTTGTTGTGTTAAAATATAACAATTTTAAATATAGTTCCAAAAAAACATAATTGGCCTTCATGATCATAATATTAATATTTTATTTTAAACATATTTTTTTGGATATGAATTTCATATGAGATTCATGAATCTATATTTGCTAATATACACCACTTTTGGAAAATTATTCAACTAGTTAGTATATATGATATTGTATTCATATTTGTTTTATAAAATCGATTAATTTAACAAAAAAGTATAATTCCTAAAAACACAAGGAATATGGCATATAAATTTCGAGAAATAAATAAATATGGCATTTTTTGTGCTAACATACGAGAAATTGCATCAACATTCATGTGTTATAATAAATCGATTTTGAGAAAAAATATCGAACCCTCAAAAACTCAAGAAAATGTTTAATATATTAAATAAAAATATAATGAAATTTCATTTAATTATACATCTTTTACTAACATACAAATCACATCATTCATATTTCATGTGTTGACATACATCAATCTTAACATAAAGTTCAAATACTAAAAAAGAAGAAAACCTGTTAAATATATTATGGTACAATATATAATTTTATTATTATTTTTTTGCATATTTACATCAATAATAGATTTTTATAATATGTGTTTGCAAACTTATATATTAACTCGCTAATATATATGAGAATTAATCCATATGTGCATTCTAATATACTCTAATTTTGACTTCAAATTTAGTAGCTAAAAACATAAAGATATGATATATACTTTACTTTAAAAAATAAATATTACTATTATTTTTTTGTGATAGGATATACAAATGAGATTTCATCAACATTTCTATGTGCTAATGTTAACCAATTTCGATTCAAAAGAACAAACTTAAATAACTCAAGAAAAGTAATAAATATATCAATAGAAATAAGATTATGTTTTTTATATTAGTACATATGAGATTTTATTCATATTTGTGTTTGAGCATACTCTATTTTGAACTAAAAGATTAATTGCATAAAAATTTCAAAGAATTTGATATATATTTTATGATAAATTAACAGAAAATCATTTTTAAAATGTTTTTTATGAGCTGGCACACATATAAGATTTCATCAATATACATCAATTTTGAGAAAAAGATTAAACCCTAAAAAATCAGAGCAATATTATGTTTATTGAATTATAGGAAAATTTATTTCAAAATTAAAAATTTTCATTAACTTGCATATGCTATTTCATATGTATTTATTGTGTTAAAATATAACAATTTTAAATATAGTTCCTAAAAAACATGATTGGTCTTTATGATCATAATATTAATATTTTGTTTTAAATGTATTTTTTTGGATATGAAATTTCATATGAGATTCATTTATCTATATTTGCAAATATACACCAATTTTGGAAAATTATTCAACTAGTTAGTATAAATGAGATTTCATTCATATTTTTTATAAAAGCAACTAATATAACAAAAAGTCTAATTCCCAAAAACAGAAGGAATATGGCATATAAATTTCGAAAATGATATAAATATGGCATTTTTTGTGCTAACATACGAGAAATTGCATCAATATTCATGTGTTAAAATACATCGATTTTGAGAAAAAAATATAGAACCCTTAAAAAATCAAGAAAAATGTTTAATATATTAAAATAAAAATATAATGAAATTTCATTTAATTATACATCATTTACTAACATACAAATGACATCATCCATATTCCATGTGTTGACATACATCAATTTTCACATAAAGTTCAAATACTAAAAAAAGAAGAAAGCATGCTAAATATATTATGTCTATTTTGAACTAAAAGATTAATTGCATAAAAAATTTCAAAGAATTTGATATACATTTTATGATAAATTAACAAAAAAACATTTTTAAAATGTTTTTATGAGCAAGCATACATATAAGATTTCATCAATATTTATGAGCTAACATACATCGATTTTGAGAAAAAGATTAAACCCTAAACAATCATGGCAATATTATGTGTATTGAATTATAGGAAAATTTATTTCAAAGTTAAAAAATTTCATTAACTTGCATATGCTATTTCATATGTATTTATTGTGTTAAAATATAACAATTTTAAATATAGTTCCTAAAAAACATGATTGGTCTTCATGATCATAATATTAATATTTTGTTTTAAATGTATTTTTTGGATATGAAATTTCATATGAGATTCATTTATCTATATTTGCTAATATACGTCAATTTTGGAAAATTATTCAACTAGTTAGTATAAATGAGATTTTATTCATATTTTTTTATAAAATCGACTAATTTAACAAAAAGTCTAATTCCTAAAAACACAAGGAATATGGCATATAAATTTCGAAAATGATATAAATATGGCATTTTTTTGTGCTAACATACGAGAAATTGCATCGATATTCATGTGTTATAATACATCGATTTTGAGAAAAATATAGAACCCTTAAAAACTCAAGAAAAATGTTTAATATATTAAAATAAAAATATAATGAAATTTCATTTAATTATACATCATTTACTAACATACAAATGACATCATCCATATTTCATGTGTTGACATATATCAATTTTCACATAAAGTTCAAATACTAAAAGAAGAAGAAAGCCTGCTAAATATATTATGTCTATTTTGAACTAAAAGATTCTTTGCATAAAAAATTTCAAAGAATTTGATATATATTTTATGATAAATTAACAAAAAATCATTTTTAAAACTTTTTTATGAGCAAGCATACATATAAGATTTCATCAATATTTATGAGCTAACATACATCGATTTTGAGAAAAAGATTAAACCCTAAACAATCATGGCAATATTATGTGTATTGAATTATAGGAAAATTTATTTCAAAGTTAAAAAAATTCATTAACTTGCATATGCTATTTCATATGTATTTATTGTGTTAAAATATAACAATTTTAAATATAGTTCCAAAAAACATGATTGGTCTTTATGATCATAACATTAATATTTTGTTTTAAACTTATTTTTTTGGATATGAAATTTCATACGAGATTCATGAATCTATATTTGCTAATATACACCAATTTTGGAAAATTATTCAACTAGTTAGTATATATGATGTTGTATTCATATTTGTTTTATAAAATCGACTAATTTAACAAAAAAAATCTAATTCCTAAAAACACAAGGAATATGGCATATAAATTTTGAGAAATAAATAAATATGGCATTTTGTGTGCTAACAAACGAGAAATTGCATCAATATTCTTGTGTTATAATACATCAATTTTGAGAAAAAATATAGAACCCTTAAAAACTCAAGAAAAATGTTTAATATATTAAAATAAAAATATACTAGTTATACATTTTTTACTAACATACAAATTACATCATATTTCATGTGTTGACATACATCAATTTGAACATAAAGTTCAAATACTAAAAAAGAAGAAAGCCTGTAAAATATAATATGGTACAATATATAATTTTATTATTATTATTATTGCATGTTTACATCAATAATAGATTTTGTTAATATGTGTTTGCAAATTTATATATCAACTCGCTAATATATACGAGAATTAATCCATATTTGCATTCTAATAGACTCTAATTTTGACTTAAAATTTAGTAGCTAAAAACATAAAGATATGATATATACTTTATGTTAAAAAGTTAATATTACTATTAATTTTTTTGGGAGACAATACACAAATGAGATTTCGTCAACATTTCTATGTGCTAATGTAAACCAATTTTGATTAGAAAGAACAAACTTAAATAACTCAAGAAAAGTAATAAATATTTCAATAGAAATAAAATTATGTTTTTTATGTTAATACATATGAGATTTTATTCATATTTGTGTTTGAGCATACTCTATTTTGAACTAAAAGATTAATTGCATAAAAAAATTCAAAGAGTTTGATATGTATTTTATGATAAATTAATAAAAAAATCATTTTTAAAATGTTTTTATGAGCTAGCACACATATAAGATTTCATCGATATTTATGAGCTAACATACATCGATTTTGAGAAAAAGATTAAACCCTAAAAAATCAAGGCAATATTATGTGTATTGAATTATAGGAAAATTTATTTCAAAGTTAAAATTTTTCATTAACTTCCATATGCTATTTCATATGTATTTATTGTGTTAAAATATAACAATTTTAAATATAGTTCCTAAAAAACATGATTGGTCTTTATGATCATAATATTAATATTTTGTTTTAAATGTATTTTTTGGATATGAAATTTCATATGAGATTCATTTATCTATATTTGCTAATATACGCCAATTTTGGAAATTTATTCAACTAGATAGTATAAATGAGATTTTATTCATATTTTTTATAAAATCGACTAATTTAACAAAGAGTCTAATTCCCAAAAACACAAGGAATATGGCATATAAATTTCGAAAATGATATAAATATGGCATTTTTTGTGCTAACATACGAGAAATTGCATCAATATTCATGTGTTATAATACATCGATTTTGAGAAAAAAATATAGAACCCTTAAAAACTCAATAAAAATGTTTAATATATTAAAATAAAAATATAATGAAATTTAATTTAATTATACATCATCTACTAACATACAAATGACATCATCCATATTTCATGTGTTGGCATACATCAATTTTCACATAAAGTTCAAATACTAAAAAAAGAAGAAAGCCTGCTAAATATATTATGTCTATTTTGAACTAAAAGATTAATTGCGTACAAAATTTCAAAGAATTTGATATGTATTTTATGATAAATTAACAAAAAATCATTTTTAAAATGTTTTTATGAGCAAGCATACATATAAGATTTCATCAATATTTATGAGCTAACATACGTCGATTTTGAGAAAAAGATTAAACCCTAAACAATAATGGCAATATTATGTGTATTGAATTATAGGAAAATTTATTTCAAAGTTAAAAAAATTCATTAACTTGCATATGCTATTTCTTATATATTTAGTGTGTTAAAATATAACAATTTTAAATATAGTTCCAAAAAACATGATTGGTCTTTATGATCATAACATTAATATTTTGTTTTAAACTTATTTTTTTGGATATGAAATTTCATACGAGATTCATGAATCTATATTTGCTAATATACACCAATTTTGGAAAATTATTCAACAAGTTAGTATATATGATATTGTATTCATATTTGTTTTATAAAATCGACTAATTTAACAAGAAAAGTCTAATTCCTAAAAACACAAGGAATATGCATATAAATTTCGAGAAATAAATAAATATGGCATTTTTTGTGCTAAAAACGAGAAATTGCATCAATATTCTTGTGTTATAATACATCGATTTTGAGAAAAAAATATAGAACCCTTAAAAACTCAAGAAAAATGTTTAATATATTAAAATAAAAATATACTAGTTATACATTTTTTACTAACAAACAAATCACATCATTCATATTTCATGTGTTGACATACATCAATTTGAACATAAAGTTCAAATACTAAAAAAGAAGAAAGCCTGCAAAACAGAATATGGTACAATATATAATTTTATTATTATTATTGCATGTTTACATCAATAATAGATTTTGTTAATATGTGTTTGCAAATTAAATTTATATATCAACTCGCTAATATATACGAGAATCAATCCATATTTGCATTCTAATATACTCTAATTTTGACTTAAAATTTAGTAGCTAAAAACGTAAAGATATGATATATACTTTATGTTAAAAAATTAATATTACTATTAAATTTTTTTGTGAGAGGATACACAAATGAGATTTCGTCAACATTTTTATGTGCTAATGTAAATCAATTTTGATTAGAAAGAACAAACTTAAATTACTTAAGAAAAGTAATAAATATTTCAATAGAAATAAAATTATGTTTTTTATGTTAATAAATGTGAGATTTTAATCATATTTGTGTTTGAGCATACTCTATTTTGAACTAAAAGATTAATTGCATAAAAAATTCAAAGAATTTGATGTGTATTTTATGATAAATTAACAAAAAAAAATCATTTTTAAAATGTTTTTATGAGCTAGCACACATATAAGATTTCATCAATATTTATGAGCTAACATACATCGATTTTGAGAAAAAGATTAAACCCTAAAAAATCAAGGCAATATTATGTGTATTGAATTATAGGAAAATTTATTTCAAAGTTAAAAATTTTCATTAACTTGCATATGCTATTTCATATGTATTTATTGTGTTAAAATATAACAATTTTAAATATAGTTCCTAAAAAACATGATTGGTCTTTATGATCATAATATTAATATTTTGTTTTAAATGTATTTTTTCGGATATGAAATTTCATATGAGATTCATTTATCTATATTTGCTAATATACGCCAATTTTGGAAAATTATTCAACTACTTTGTATAAATGAGATTTTATTCATATTTTTTTATAAAATCGACTAATTTAACAAAAAGTCTAATTCCCAAAAACACAAGGAATATGGCATATAAATTTCGAAAATGATATAAATATGGCATTTTTTGTGCTAACATATGAGAAATTGCATCTATATTCGTGTGTTACAATACATCGATTTTGAGAAAAAATATAGAACCCTTAAAAACTCAAGAAAAATGTTTAATATATTAAAATAAAAATATAATGAAATTTCATTTAATTATACATCATCTACTAACATACAAATGACATCATCCATATTTCATGTGTTGACATACATCAATTTTCACATAAAGTTCAAATACTAAAAAAAGAAGAAAGCCTGCTAAATATATTATGTCTATTTTGAACTAAAAGATTGATTGCATAAAAAATTTCAAAGAATTTGATATATATTTTATGATAAATTAACAAAAAATCATTTTTAAAATGTTTTTATGAGCAAGCATACATATAAGATTTCATCAATATTTATGAGCTAACATACATCGATTTTGAGAAAAAGATTAAACCCTAAACAATCATGGCAATATTATGTGTATTGAATTATAGGAAAATTTATTTCAAAGTTAAAAAATTCATTAACTTGCATATGCTATTTCATATGTATTTATTGTGTTAAAATATAACAATTTTAAATATAGTTCCAAAAAACATGATTGGTCTTTATGATCATAACATTAATATTTTGTTTTAAACTTATTTTTTTGGATATGAAATTTCATACGAGATTCATGAATCTATATTTGCTAATATACACCAATTTTGGAAAATTATTCAACTAGTTAGTATATATGATATTGTATTCATATTTGTTTTATAAAATCGACTAATTTAACAAAAAAAGTCTAATTCCTAAAAACATAAGGAATATGGCATATAAATTTCGAGAAATAAATAAATATGGCATTTTGTGTACTAACAAACGAGAAATTGCATCAATATTCTTGTGTTATAATACATCAATTTTGAGAAAAAATATAGAACCCTTAAAAACTCAAGAAAATGTTTAATATATTAAAATAAAAATATACTAGTTATACATTTTTTACTAACATACAAATTACATCATATTTCATGTGTTGACATACATCAATTTGAACATAAAGTTCAAATACTAAAAAAGAAGAAAGCCTGTAAAATATAATATGGTACAATATATAATTTTATTATTATTATTATTGCATGTTTACATCAATAATAGATTTTGTTAATATGTGTTTGCAAATTTATATATCAACTCGCTAATATATACGAGAATTAATCCATATTTGCATTCTAATAGACTCTAATTTTGACTTAAAATTTAGTAGCTAAAAACATAAAGATATGATATATACTTTATGTTAAAAAATTAATATTACTATTAATTTTTTTGGGAGACGATACACAAATGAGATTTCGTCAACATTTCTATGTGCTAATGTAAACCAATTTTGATTAGAAAGAACAAACTTAAATAACTCAAGAAAAGTAATAAATATTTCAATAGAAATAAAATTGTGTTTTTTATGTTAATACATATGAGATTTTATTCATATTTGTGTTTGAGCATACTCTATTTTGAACTAAAAGATTAATTGCATAAAAAAATTCAAAGAGTTTGATATGTATTTTATGATAAATTAATAAAAAAATCATTTTTAAAATGTTTTTATGAGCTAGCACACATATAAGATTTCATCAATATTTATGAGCTAACATACATCGATTTTGAGAAAAAGATTAAACCCTAAAAAATCAAGGCAATATTATGTGTATTGAATTATAGGAAAATTTATTTCAATATTAAAATTTTTCATTAACTTGTATATGCTATTTCATATGTATTTGTTGTGTTAAAATATAACAATTTTAAATATAGTTCCAAAAAAACATAATTGGCCTTCATGATCATAATATTAATATTTTATTTTAAACATATTTTTTTGGATATGAATTTCATATGAGATTCATGAATCTATATTTGCTAATATACACCAATTTTGGAAAATTATTCAACTAGTTAGTATATATGATATTGTATTCATATTTGTTTTATAAAATCGATTAATTTAACAAAAAAGTATAATTCCTAAAATCACAAGGAATATGGCATATAAATTTCGAGAAATAAATAAATAGGGCATTTTTTGTGCTAACATACGAGAAATTGCATCAACATTCATGTGTTATAATAAATCGATTTTGAGAAAAAAATATCGAACCCTCAAAAACTCAAGAAAATGTTTAATATATTAAATAAAAATATAATGAAATTTCATTTAATTATACATCTTTTACTAACATACAAATCACATCATTCATATTTCATGTGTTGACATACATCAATCTTAACATAAAGTTCAAATACTAAAAAAGAAGAAAACCTGTTAAATATATTATGGTACAATATATAATTTTATTATTATTTTTTTGCATATTTACATCAATAATAGATTTTTATAATATGTGTTTGCAAACTTATATATTAACTCGCTAATATATATGAGAATTAATCCATATGTGCATTCTAATATACTCTAATTTTGACTTCAAATTTAGTAGCTAAAAACATAAAGATATGATATATACTTTACTTTAAAAAATAAATATTACTATTATTTTTTTGTGATAGGATATACAAATGAGATTTCATCAACATTTCTATGTGCTAATGTTAACCAATTTCGATTCAAAAGAACAAACTTAAATAACTCAAGAAAAGTAATAAATATATCAATAGAAATAAGTTTATGTTTTTTATATTAATACATATGAGATTTTATTCATATTTGTGTTTGAGCATACTCTATTTTGAACTAAAAGATTAATTGCATAAAAATTTCAAAGAATTTGATATATATTTTATGATAAATTAACAGAAAATCATTTTTAAAATGTTTTTTATGAGCTGGCACACATATAAGATTTCATCAATATACATCAATTTTGAGAAAAAGATTAAACCCTAAAAAATCAGAACAATATTATGTTTATTGAATTATAGGAAAATTTATTTCAAAATTAAAAATTTTCATTAACCTGGATATACTATTTCATATGTACTTGTTGTGTTAATATATAACAATTTTAAATATAGTTCCAAAAAAACATGATTGGTCTTTATAATCATAATATTAGTACAATGTTTTAAACATATTTTTTGGATATGAAACTTCATATGAGATTCATTAATCTATATTTGCTAATATACACCAATTTTGGAAAATTATTCAACTAGTTAGTGTATATGAGATTTTATTCATATTTGTTTTATAAAATCGACTAATTTAACAAAAAGTCTAATTTCAAAAACACAAGGAATATGGCATATAAATTTCGAAAAAGATATAAATGTGGCATTTTTTGTGCTAACATACGAGAAATTGCATCAATATTCATGTGTTATAATACATCGATTTTGAGAAAAAATATAGAACCCTTAAAAACTCAAGAAAAATGTTTGATATATGAAAATAAAAATATAATGAAATTTCAGTTAATTATACGTCATTTACTAACATACAAATGACATCATCCATATTTCATGTGTTGACATACATCAATTTTCACATAAAGTTCAAATACTAAAAAAGAAGAAAGCCTGCTAAATATAACATGGTACAATATATAATTTTATTATTTTTTGCATAATTACATCAAAAATAGCTTTTGTTAATATGTGTTCGGAAATTTATATCCCAATTCTCTAATATATATGAGAATTAATCCATATTTGCATTCCTATAGACGCTAATTTTGACTTAAAATTTAGTAGCTAAAAACATAAAGATATGATATATAATTTACATAAAAAAATAAATATTACTATTATTTTTTTTTGTGAGAGGTTATACGAATGAGATTTCATCAACATTTCTATGTGCTATGTAAACCAATTTCGATTCAAAAGAACAAACTTAAATAACTCAAGAAAACTAATAAAATATTTCAATAGAAATAAAATTATGTTTTTTATATTAATACATATGAGATTTTTATTATATTTGTGTTTGAGCACACTCTATTTCGAACTAAAAGATTAATTGCATAAAAAAAATCAAAGAATTTGATATATATTTTATGATAAATTAGCAAAGAAATCATTTTGAAAATGTTTTTATGAGCTAGCACACATATAAGATTTCATCAATGTTTATGAGCTAACATACATCGATTTTAAGAAAAAGATTAAAACCTAAAAAATCAAGGCAATATTATGTGTATTGAATTATAGGAAAATTTATTTCAAAGTTAAAAATTTTCATTAACTTGCATATGCTATTTCATATGTATTTATTGTGTTAAAATATAACAATTTTAAATATAGTTCCTAAAAAACATGATTGGTCTTTATGATCATAATATTAATATTTTGTTTTAAATGTATCTTTTTGGATATGAAATTTCATATGAGATTCATTTATCTATATTTGCTAATATACGCCAATTTTGGAAAATTATTCAACTAGTTAGTATAAATGAGATTTTATTTATTTTTTTATAAAATCGACTAATTTAACAAAAAGTCTAATTCCCAAAAACATAAGGAATATGGCATATAAATTTCGAAAATGATATAAATATGGCATTTTTTTGTGCTAACATACGAGCAATTGCATCAATATTCATGTGTTATAATACATCGATTTTGAGAAAAAATATAGAACCCTTAAAAACTCAAGAAAAATGTTTAATATATTAAAATAAAAATATAATGAAATTTCATTTAATTATACATCATCTACTAACATACAAATGACATCATCCATATTTCATGTGTTGACATACATCAATTTTCACATAAAGTTCAAATACTAAAAAAAGAAGAAAGCCTGCTAAATATATTATGTCTATTTTGAACTAAAAGATTAATTGCATAAAAAATTTCAAAGAATTTGATATATATTTTATGATAAATTAACAAAAAATCATTTTTAAAATGTTTTTATGAGCAAGCATACATATAAGATTTCATCAATATTTATGAGCTAACATACATCGATTTTGAGAAAAAGATTAAACCCTAAACAATCATGGCAATATTATGTGTATTGAATTATAGGAAAATTTATTTCAAAGTTAAAAAAATTTATTAACTTGCATATGCTATTTCATATGTATTTATTGTGTTAAAATATAACAATTTTAAATATAATTCCAAAAAACATGATTGGTCTTTATGATCATAACATTAATATTTTGTTTTAAACGTATTTTTTTGGATATGAAATTTCATACGAGATTCATGAATCTATATTTGCTAATATACACCAATTTTGGAAAATTATTCAACTAGTTAGTATATATGATATTGTATTCATATTTGTTTTATAAAATCGACTAATTTAACAAAAAAAGTCTAATTCCTAAAAACACAAGGAATATGGCATATAAATTTCAAAAAAGATATAAATATGGCACTTCTTGTGCTAACATACGGGAAATTCCATCAATATTCATGTGTTATAATACATCGATTTTGAGAAAAAAATATAGAACCCTTAAAAACTCAAAAAAATGATTAATATATTAAAATAAAAATATAATGTAATTTCATTTAATTATACATCTTTTACTAACATACAAATTACATCATCCATATTTCATGTGTTGACATAAATCAATTTTAACATAAAGTTCAAATACTAAAAAAGAAGAAAGCCTACTAAATATAATATGGTACAATATATAATTTTACTATTTTTTTGCATATTTACATCAAAAATAGCATTTGTTAATAGTTGTGTGCACATTTATATCTCAACTCGCTAATATATATGAGAATTAATCCATATTTGCATTCCTATAGACTCTAATTTTGACTTAAAATTTAGTAGCTAAAAACATAAAGATATGATATATACTTTACAGTAAAAAATAAATATTAGTATTTAATTTTTTTGTGAGAGGATATACAAATGAGATTTCATCAACATTTCTATGTGCTATGTAAACCAATTTCGATTCAAAAGAACAAACTTAAATAACCCAAGAAAAGTAATAAATAGTTCAATAGAAATAAAATTATGTTTTTTATATTAATACATGAGATTTTATTCGTATTTATGTTTGAGCATACTCTATTTTGAACTAAAAGATTAATTACATAAAAAATTTCAAAGAATTTGATAATATTAGGATAATTTAACAAAAAATCATTTTAAAAATGTTTTTATGAGCTAGCACACATATAAGATTTCATCAATATTTATGAGCTAACATACATCGATTTTGAGAAAAAGATTAAACCCTAAAAATTCAAGGCAATATTATGTGTATTGAATTAAAGGAAAATTAATTTCAATATTAAAATTTTTCATTAACTTGCATATGTTATTTCATATGTATTTGTTGTGTTAAATTATAACAATTTTAAATATAGTTCCAAAAAAACATAATTGGCCTTCATGATCATAATATTAATATTTTATTTTAAACGTATTTTTTTGGATATGAAATTTCATATGAGATTCATGAATCTATATTTGCTAATATACACCAATTTTGGAAAATTATTCAACTAGTTAGTATATATGATATTGTATTCATATTTGTTTTATAAAATCGATTAATTTAACAAAAAAGTCTAATTCCTAATAACACAAGGAATATGGCATATAAATTTCGAGAAATAAATAAATATGGCATTTTTTTGTGCTAACATACGAGAAATTGCTTCAATATTCATGTGTTATAATAAATCGATTTTGAGAAAAAATATCGAACCCTCAAAAACTCAAGAAAAATGTTTAATATATTAAATAAAAATATAATGAAATTTCATTTAATTATACATCTTTTACTAACATACAAATCACATCATTCATATTTCATGTGTTCACATACATCAATTTTAATATAAAGTTCAAATACTAAAAAAGAAGAAAACCTGTTAAATATATTATGGTACAATATATAATTTTATTGTTATTTTTTTGCATATTTACATCAATAATAGATTTTTCTAATATGTGTTTGCAAACTTATATATTAACTCGCTAATATATATGAGAATTAATCCATATGTGCATTCTAATATACTCTAATTTTGACTTCAAATTTAGTAGCTAAAAACATAAAGATATGATATATACTTTATTTTAAAAAATAAATATTACTATTATTTTTTCTGAGAGGATATACAAATGAGATTTCATCAACATTTCTATGTGCTAATGTTAACCAATTTCGATTCAAAAGAACAAACTTAAATAACTCAAGAAAAGTAATAAATATATCAATAGAAATAAGATTATGTTTTTTATATTAATACATATGAGATTTTATTCATATTTGTGTTTGAGCATACTCTATTTTGAACAAAAAGATTAATTGCATAAAAATTTCAAAGAATTTGATATATATTTTATGATAAATTAACAGAAAATCATTTTTAAAATGTTTTTTATGAGCTGGCACACATATAAGATTTCATCAATATACATCGATTTTGAGAAAAAGATTAAACCCTAAAAAATTAGAGCAATATTATGTTTATTGAATTATAGGAAAATTTATTTCAAAATTAAAAATTTTCATTAACCTGGATATGCTATTTCGTATGTACTTGTTGTGTTAATATATAACAATTTTAAATATAGTTCCAAAAAAAACATGATTGGTCTTTATAATCATAATATTAGTACATTGTTTTAAACATATTTTTTGGATATGAAATTTCATATGAGATTCATTAATCTATATTTGCTAATATACACCAATTTTGGAAAATTATTCAACTACTTAGTATATATGAAATTTTATTCATATTTGTTTTATAAAATCGACTAATTTAACAAAAAGTCTAATTCCAAAAACACAAGGAATGTGGCATATAAATTTCGAAAAAGATATAAATGTGGCATTTTTTTGTGCTAACATATGAGAAATTGCATCAATATTCATGTGTTATAATACATCGATTTTTAGAAAAAAAATATAGAACCCTTAAAAACTCAAGAAAAATGTTTGATATATTAAAACAAAAATATAATGAAATTTCATTTAATTATACATCTTTTACTAACATACAAATGACATCATCCATATTTCATGTGTTGACATACATCTATTTTAACATAAAGTTCAAATACTAAAAAAGATGAAAGCCTGCTAAATATACTATGGTACAATATATAATTTTATTATATTTTGCATATTTACATCAATAATAGATTTTGTTAATATGTGATTGCAAATTTATATATCAACTCGCTAATATATATATAAGAATTAATCCATATTTGCATTCTAATATACTCTAATTTTGACTTAAAATTTAGTAGCTAAAAACATAAAGATATGATACATAATTTACGTTAAAAGATAAATATTACTATTTAATTTTTTTTGTGAGAGGATATACAAATTAGATTTCATCAACATTTCCTGTGCTAATTTAAACCAAATTCGATTCAAAAGAACAAACATAAATAACTCAAGAAAAGTAATAAATATTTCAATAGAAATAAAATTATATTTTTATATTAATACATAAGAGATTTTATTCATATTTGTGTTTGAGCATCCCCTATTTTAAAGTAAAAGACCAATTGCATAAAAAAATTTCAAAGAATTTGATATATATTTTATGATAAATTAACAAAAAATAATTTTTAAAATGTTTTTATGAGCTATCACACATAAAGATTTCATCAATACTTATGAGCTAACATACATCGATTTTGAGAAAAAGATTAAACCCTAAAAAATCAAGGCAATATTATGTGTATTGAATTATAGGAAAATTTATTTCAAAAATAAAAATTTTCATTAACGTGCATATGCTATTTCATATGTATTTGTTGTGTTAAAATATAACAATTTTAAATATAGTTCCAAAAAACATGATCGGTCTTTATGATCATAATATTAATATTTTGTTTTAAACATCTTTTTTGGATATGAAATTTCATATGAGATTCATTAGTCTACATTTGCTAATATACACCAATTTTAGAAAATTATTCAACTATTTAGTATATATGAGATTTTATTCATATTTGTTTTATAAAATCGACTAATTTAATAAAATGTCTATTTCCCAAAAACACAAGGAATATGGCAAATAAATTTCGAAAAGATATAAATATGGCATTTTTTGTGCTAACATACGAGAAATTGCATCAATATTCATGTGTTATAATACATCGATTTTGAGGAAAAAATATAGAACCCTTAAAAACTCTAGAAAAATGTTTAATATATTAAAATAAAAATATAATGAAATTTCATTTAATTATACATCATTTACTATCATACAAATGACATCATCCATATTTCAAGTGTTGGCATACATCAATTTTCACATAAAGTTCAAATACTAAAAAAAGAAGAAAGCCTGCTAAATATATTATGTCTATTTTGAACTAAAAGATTAATTACATAAAAAATTTAAATAATTTGATATATATTTTATGATAAATTAAAAAATCATTTTAGAAATGTTTTTATGAGCTAGCATACATGTAAGATATCACCAATATTTATGAGCTAACATACATCAATTTTGAGAAAACAACTAAACCCTAAAAAATGAAGACAATATTATGTGTATTGAATTATAGGAAAATTTATTTCAAAGTTAAAAATTTTCATTAACTTGCATATTTTATTTCATATGTATTTGTTGTGTTAAAATATAACAATTTTAAATATAGTTCCAAAAAAACATGATTAGTCTTTATGATCATAATATTAATATATTGTTTTAAACGTATTTTTAGTATATGAAATTTCATACGAGATTCATTTTTTTTTAGAAAGAAAAGGGTGATCTCCCAACTTGGGAGTCACCGCATAAAATTTATTTAAACAAAAGAAAAATTACATGATGGATTACCTGGACTCCCACATACTAAGGAGAGATTTACAATGTGACGCAACATTTTCTGAGTAAAATCTTTGGTTTTTGAAAATGAGCTCATTTCTCGCTAACCAAATAGCCCACAACACTACAAATGGTTTAGTGACATCATCCGACGAATTGCCTCGAACCCTTCTTATCGTTTCCCAGAATGCTGAAAAACTATCTGCATCCACCCATGGAATTGCCATTTCTTTCGTACTTTCGTCGATGTCTCACATTTGAAGAAAATGTGTTCTGAGTTCTCCATATGTATTCCACACCTGTCACAGGTCACCTCTTGGATACCCAGCAGTCTAGATCTTCGCACTTTGTCACAAAGCCTGTCTCTCCGCAAGCACCAGAGGAATACTTTTATCCTGTTTGGTATCCTACAAGCCCACATAATCTTCACGTCCTGACAAAGATCAAGATCATGTCCCCCTCCTCCATTCCTCAACTCCCCATAAAATTGTTTGACCAAGAATCTTGTTCCAGTCCACACATAGTGATCCCTTATCTGAGAGAAATTCTCAACGAAAGGAACCGCCTCTTTTAATCTATTCAACTCCTCAATCCTTCTTTCTGAGAGCACCGCATTAAAATTTGGTCTCCACTCTCCCAAATACACAACCTCCCATAAAGTGGCCTCCTTCGACATTGCCATTGCAAAGAGTCTTGGAAAGCGCATCTCTAACGCACCTTCCCCCGTCCAATCATCCCTCCAAAATCTAAAACCTCTCCCATCCTCCAGCTTCGGCGAAAGCCTACCCGATATAGTTGGCAGGACTTCACGAACCCCTTTCCACAAAGAAGATTCATAACGAGTAGAAGCGGCCACTGCTTCACCTTTCACCCCATAAATCTTCCTCAACAATCTTGTGACAAGGTCCATAGATGAGCCCCAAATGCGCAGAGCCCACTTCACGACCAAAGCCTTGTTCATGCATGCCAGGTCCCTGATTCCCAACCCCCCCTGCTCACGGGTTTTTGTGATTTCATCCCAGGCCACCAGATGCATGCCCGTCCTCTGTTGTTTCCCGTCCGACCAAAAGAATCTTCTCATCAGCTTTTCTATCTTCTTTCGAACCCCTACTGGCATCATCCTAGTGGAGAAAAAGAAAGTTGGAATGGCTGACACCACATGCTTCAGTAGCACCAACTTCCCACCCCTAGATAAGGTGGTCTCCTTCCACCCAGCCAGCCTCCACTCGATTTTCTGGATAACTGCATCCCAATCAGCAATTCTGAGCTTCCCACCCACTAGAGGAAGTCCCAGGTATGTAACCGGCATGTCCCCCAACGGACAACGGAGCATCTCAGCTATATGAACTCGTTCCTCATACGAGATTCATTAATCTATATTTGCTAATATACATCAATTTTGGAGAATTATTCAACTAGTTAGTATATATGAGATTTTATTCATATTTGTTTTATAAAATCGACTAATTTAACAAAAAGTCTAATTCCCAAAAATACAAGGAATATGGCATATAAATTTCGAAAAAGATATAAATATGACATTTTTTGTGCTAACATATGAGAAATTGCATCAATATTCATGTGTTATAATACATCGATTTTGAGAAAAATATAGAAACCTTGAAAACTATAGAAAAATGTTTAATATCTTAAAATAAAAATATAACGATATTTCATTTAATTATACATCATTTACTAACATACAAATGAAATCATCTACATTTCATGTGATGACATACATCAATTTTCACATAAAGTTCAAATACTAAAAAAGAAGAAAGCTTGCTAAATATATTATGTCTATTTTGAACTAAAAGATTAATTGCATAAAAAATTTCAAAAAAATTGATATATATTTTATGATAAATTAAAAAAATAATTTTTAAAATGTTTTTATGTGCTATCACACGTAAAGATTTCATACATCGATTTTGAGAAAAAGATTAAACCCTAAAAAATCAAGTCAATATTATGTGCATTGAATTATAGGAAAAAAATTTCAAAATTAAAAAGTTTCATTAACTTGCATATGCTATTTCATATGTATTTGTTGTGTTAAAATATAACGATTTTAAATATAGTTCTAAAAAACATGATCGATCTTTATGACAAAAGACTCTAATTTTGACTTAAAATTTAGTAGCTAAAAATAAAAAGATACGATATATAACTTACATTAAAAAATAAATATTACTATTAATTTTTTTTGTAAGAGGATATACAAATGAGATTTCATCAACATTTCTATGTGCTAATGTAAACCAATTTCGATTCTAAAGAACAAACTTAAATAACTCAAGAAAAGTAATAAATATTTCAATAGAAATAAAATTATGTTTTTATATTAATACATATGAGATTTTATTCATATTTGTGTTTAAGCATACTCTATTTGGAACTAAAAGATTAATTGCATATAAAATTTCAAAGAATTTGATATATATTTTATGATAAATTAACAAAAAAATCATTTTTAAAATGTTTTTATGAGCGAGCACACATATAAGATTTCATCAATATTTATGAGCTAACATACATCGATTTTGAGAAAAAGATTAAACCCTAAAAAATCAAGGCAATATTATGTGTATTGAATAATAGGAAAATTAATTTCCTAATCAAAATTTTTCATTAAATTGCATATGCTATTACATATGTATTTGTTATGTTAAACTTTAACAATTTTTAATATAGTTCCAAAAAAACATGATTGGTTAATGATCATAATATTAATATTTTCTTTTAAACCAATTTTTTGGATATGAAATTTCATATGAGATTCATGAATCTATATTTGCTAATTTACACAATTTTTGGAAAATTATTCGACTAGTTAGTATATATGATATTTTATTCATATTTGTTTTATAAAATCGACTAATTTAACAAAAAGTCTAATTCCCAAAAATTCAAGGAATATGGCATAAAAATTTCGAAAAAGATATAAATATGGCATTTTTTGTCCTAACATACGAGAAATTGCATCAATATTCATGTGTGATAATATATCAATTTTGAGAAAAAAAACATAGAACCCTTAAAAACTCAAGAAAAATGTTTAATATATTAAAATAAAAATATAATGAAATTTCGTTTAATTATACATCTTTTACTAACATACAATCGACATCATCCATATTTCAAGTGTTGACATCGATTTTGAGAAAAAGATTAAACCCCAAAAAATCAAGGCAATATTATGTGTATTGAATTATAGGAAAATTTATTTTAAAATTAAAAATTTTCATTAACTTGCATATGCTATTTAATATGTATTTTTTGTGCTAAAATATAACAATTTTAATTATAGTTTCAGAAAAACATGATTGGTTTTTATGATCATAATATTAATATTTTGTTTTAAACGTATTTTTTGGATATGAAATTTCATATGAGATTCATTAATCTATATTTGCTAATATACACCAATTTTGGAAAATTATTTAACTAGTTAGTATATATGATATTTTATTCATATTTGTTTTATAAAATCGACTAATTTAACTAATAGTCTAATTCCCAAAAACACAAGGAATATGGCATATAAATTTCGAAAAAGAGACAAATATGGCATTTTTGTGCTAACATACAAGAAATTGCATCAATATTCATGTGTTATAATACATCAATTTTGAGAAAAAATATAGAACCCTTTAAAACTCAAGAAAAATGTTTCAT
Organism: Ottelia alismoides; assembly: GCA_037367405.1. Taxonomy (NCBI): domain Eukaryota; kingdom Viridiplantae; phylum Streptophyta; class Magnoliopsida; order Alismatales; family Hydrocharitaceae; genus Ottelia; species Ottelia alismoides. Next base: position 964,096 of record JAZKJV010002680.1, read on the forward strand.
ATATTAAAATAAAAATATATCGATCTTTCATTTTATAATACATCTTTTACTAACATACAAATTACTAATATAATGAAATTTCAATATTTGCATTCCGATAGGACCTTACGTTAAAAAATAAATATTACTATTAATTTTTTTTGTGAGAGGATATACAAATGAGATTTCATCAACATTTCTATGTGCTAATGTAAACAAATTTCAATTCTAAAGAACAAACTTAAATAACTCAAGAAAAGTAATAAATATTTCAATAGAAATAAAATTGTGTTTTTTATATTAGTACATATGAGATTTTATTCATATTTGTGTTTGAGCATACTCTATTTTGAACTAAAAGATTAATTGCAAAAAAAATTCAAAGTATTTGATATATATTTTATGATAGATTAACAAAAAAATCATTTTTAAAATGTTTTTATGAGCGAGCACACATATAAGATTTCATCAATATCTATCAGCTAACATACATCGATGTTGAGAAAAAGATTAAACCCTAAAAAATCAAGGCAATATTATGTGTATTGAATTATTGGAAAATTTATTTCAAAGTTAAAAATTTTCATTAACTTGCATGTGCTATTTCATATGTATTTGTTGTGTTAAAATATAACAAATTTAAATATAGTTCCAAAAAAACATGATTGGTCTTTATGATCATAATATTAATATATTCTTTTAATTGAATTTTTTGGATATGAAATTTCATATGAGATTCATGAATCTATATTTGGTAATTTACACCAATTTTGGAAAATTATTCAACTAGTTAGTATATATGATATTTTATTCATATTTGTTTTATAAAATCGACTAATTTAACAAAAAGTCTAATTCCCAAAAACACAAGGAATATGGCATATAAATTTTGAAAAAGATATAAATATGGCATTTTTTGTGCTAACATACGAGAAATTGCATCAATATTCATGTGTTATAATATATCGATTTTGAGAAAAAAAATAGAACCCTTGAAAACTCAAGAAAAATATTTAATATATTAAAATAAAAATATAATGAAATTTCATTTAATTATACATCTTTTACTAACATACAAATGACATCATCCATATTTCATGTGTTGACATACATCAATTTTAACATAAAGTTCAAATACTAAAAAAGAAGAAAGCCTGCTAAATATATTATGGTCCAATATATAATTTTATTATTATTTTTTTCATATTTACATCAATAATAGATTTTGTTAATATGTTTTGCAAATTTATATATCAACTCGCTAATATATATGAGAATTAATCCATATTTGCATTCTAATATACTATAATTTTGACTTAAAATTTAGTAGCTAAAAACATAAAGATATGATATATACTTTACGTTAAAAAATAAATATTACTATTATATTTTTTGTGAGAGGATATACAAATGATTTCATCAACATTTCTTTGTGCTAATGTAAACCAATTTCGATTCAAAAGAACAAACTTAAATAACTCAAGAAAAGTAAAAAGTATTTCAATAGAAATAAAATTATGTTTTTTATATTAATACATATGAGATTTTATTCATATTTGTGTTTGAGCATACTCTATTTTGAACTAAAAGACTAATTGCATAAAAATTTCAAAGAATTTGATATATATTTTATGATAAATTAACAAAAAATAATTTTTAAAATGTTTTTATGAACTAGCACACATATAAGATTTCATCAATATTTACGAGCTAACATACATCGATTTTGAGAAAAAGATTAAACCCTAAAAAATCAAGGCAATATTATGTGTATTGAATTATAGGAAAATTTATTTTAAAATTAAAAATTTTCATTAACTTGCATGTGCTATTTCATATGTATTTGTTGTGCTAAAATATAACAATTTTAATTATAGTTCCAGAAAAACATGATTGGTTTTTATGATCATAATATTAATATTTTGTTTTAAATGTATTTTTTGGATTTGAAATTTCATATGAGATTCATTAATCTATATTTGCTAATATACACCAATTTTGGAAAATTATTGAACTAGTTAGTATATATGATATTTTATTCATATTTGTTTTATAAAATCGACTAATTTAACAAAAAGTCTAATTCCCAAAAACACAAGGAATATGGCATATAAATTTCGAAAAAGATGTAAATATGGCATTTTTTGTGCTAACATACGAGAAATTGCATCAATATTCATGTGTTATAATACATCGATTTTGAGAAAAAATATAGAACCCTTAAAAACTCAAGAAAAATGTTTAATATATTAAAATAAAAATATAATGAAATTTCATTTAATTATACATCTTTTACTAACATACAAATGACATCATCCTTATTTCATGTGTTGACATACATCAATTTTAACATAAAGTTCAAATACTAAAAAAGAAGAAAGCATGCTAAATATATTATGGTACAATATATAATTTCATTATTTTTTTGCATATTTACAACAATACTAGATTTTTTTAATATGTGTTTGCAAATTTATATATCAACTCGCTAATATATATGAGAATTAATCCATATTTGCATTCTAATATACTCTAATTTTGACTTAAAATTTAGTAGCTAAAAACATAAAGATATGATATATACTTTACATTAAAAAATAAATATTACTATTAAATTTTTTTGTGAGAGGATATACAAATGATATTTCATCAACATTTTTATGTGCTAATGTAAACCAATTTCGATTCAAAAGAACAAACTTAAATAACTCAAGAAAAGTAATAAATATTTCAATAGAAATAAAATTATGTTTTTTATATTAATATATATGAGATTTTATTCATATTTGTTTTTGAGCATACTCTATTTTGAACTGAATGATTAATTGCATAAAAAATTTCAAAGAATTCGATATATATATATATATATTATGATAAATTAACAAAAAATCATTTTTAAAATGTTTTTATGAGCTATCACACATATAAGATTTTGTAAATATTATGAGATAACATACATCGATTTTGAGAAAAAGATTAAACCCAAAAAAATCAAGGCAATATTATGTGTATTGAATTGTAGGAAAATTTATTTCAAAATTAAAAATTTTCATTAACTTGCATATGTTATTTCATATGTATTTGTTGTGTTAAAATTTAATAATTTTAAATATAGTTCCAGAAAAACATGATTGATCTTTATGATCATAATATTAATATTTTGTTTTAAACGTATTTTTCGGATATGAAATTTCATATGAGATTCAGTAATCTATATTTGCTAATATACACCAATTTTGGAAAATTATTCAACTAGTTTGTATATATGAGATTTTATTCGTATTTGTTTTATAAAATCAACTAATATAACAAAAAGTCTACTTCCCAAAAACATAAGGAATATAGCATATAAATTTCGAAAAAGATATAAATATGGCATTTTTTGTGCTAACATACGAGAAATTGCGTCAATATTCATGTGTTATAAAACATCGATTTTGAGAAAAAAATATATAGAACCCTTAAAAACTCAAGAAAAATGTTTAATATATTAAAATAAAATTATAATGAAATTTCATTTAATTATACATCTATTACTAACATACAAATGACATCATCCATATTTCATGTGTTGATTTACATCAATTTTAACATGAAGTTCAAATACTAAAAAAGAAGAAAGCATGCTAAATATATTATGGTACAATATGTAATTTTATTATTATTTTTCATATTTAAATTAATAATAGATTTTTTTAATATGTGTTTGCAAATTTATATATCAACTCGCTAATATATATGAGAATTAATCCATATTTGCATTCTAATATACTCTAATTTTGACTTAAAATTTAGTAGCTAAAAATAAAAATATATGATATATACTTTACATTAAAAAATAAATATTACTATTAAATTTTTTTGTGAGAGGATATACAAATGATATTTCATCAACATTTTTATGTGCTAATGTAAACCAATATGTAATTTTATTATTATTTTTCATATTTAAATTAATAATAGATTTTTTTAATATGTGTTTGCAAATTTATATATCAACTCGCTAATATATATGAGAATTATATATTAATATGTGCTAACATACATCAATTTTAACAAAAACTTCACATATTAAAAAATTAGAAAATAGGATATATATATATATAATGATAAAAATAATAACATCTCATAATAGACTTAGTTAATCTTTGTGTGCTATCAATTTTGAAAACATGTTCAAATAATTAATGCATATGAGATATTGTACATATTTGGTTTGAACGTACTCTAATTTTAGCTAAAAGTTTAATTCCTAAAAAAATCAAAGAACATGATATATATTTTATGATAAAAATAAAAAATAACATTTTTAATATATTTTGAGTGGGCTAACACATATGAAATTTCATCAATATTTCTGAGCTAAATACGTAAATTTTGAGAACAAAGATCAACCCTGAAAAAATCAAGACAATATTATGTCTTGATTTATAGTAAAATTTATTTTAAGATTGAAATATTGCATTAACATGCATATAAGATTTCTTATGTATTTGATGTGTTAAGATACAATAATTCTAATTAAAGTTCAAAAACAATAACAACAAGAAAGCATGATAGGTATTTTAGGATCACAATATTAAAAATTTATTTTAAAAATATTTTTTATATATATGAAAGTCCATATGAAATTTTCTTAATCGTTATTAGCTAGTATACACCAATTTTGGAAAATTGTTCAACTACTTAGTATATGTGCGATTTTTTTCTTATTTGTTCTATAAAATAGTCTAATTTTAAGAAAAAGTCTAATTCCAAAAAAAACTCAAGGAATAAGGCATACAAATTTGGAAAAAGATATAAAAAATTTTTTTAAGATAAATTTTTGTGTGCTAACATACGTTAGATTCCATTAATATTCATGTGATAAAATACACCAATTTTGAGAAAAATATTGATCCCTAAAAAACTCAAGAAAATATTTTATATATTGCAGTAAAAATATAATTAAATGTCATTTAAATAAACTTCTTTTACAAACATATAAATGGCATTTCATCCATATTTGATGTGCTAAATTGCATCAATTTTAACAGAATATTCAAGTACAAAAAAACTAAAAAACATGATAAATATATTATATGAAAAATAGAAATTTATTGTAATTTTTTCACATCATTTTAATCAATATCAGATTTTGTTAATATTTGTGTATAAATGTATATATCAAATCATTAATATATATACGAGAATTTATCAATATTTCTTCTAATATACTCTAGTTTTAATTGAAAATTTAGCTGTTAAAACAGATAAAGAATCCTATATAACTCAAGAAAAGGTTATAAATATTGCAATAAAAAATAAAATTACATTTTTAATCTTTTTCGTATTAACCTACATATGAGATTTCATGCATATTTGATGTGCTTGCATAAATCAATTTTAATAAAAAAATTCACATACTAAAAAAAATAAGAAAGCATTATATACATTATGATAAAATAATTGCGTATCTTATTAGACATAGTTAATCTTTGTGTGCTAGAATATAGCAATTTTGAAAACATGTTCAAGTCACTAATATATATGAGATTTTTTTCCATATTTATGTTTGAACATATTCTAATTTTAATTAAAAGTTTAATTCCTAAAAAAATTTCAAAGAATATGATATATATTTTATGATAAAATTAAAAAATATCATTTTTAATATATATATATTTCACAAGTTAACATACATATGAAATTTTGTCAATATTTGTGAAGTAGCATACAACGATTTTGAGAACAAACATCAACCTCTAAAAAACTCAAGACAATATTATATGTATTCAATTATTATAAGTTTTATTTTAAAATTAAAATATTGCATTAACATGCATATAAGATGCCATTTGTATTTGATATGTTAACATACAACAATTTCATATAAAGATAAAAACAAAATATAAGAAGCCATGATAGTTATTTTATGATCATAAAATTAATATTTTTAACATATTTTTTGTATATGATATTTCATATGAAATTTCAGTAATCTTTACTTGCTGATGAATACCCATTCATCACTCTTTATTCTTATATTTTAGCTACAAAAACCTTTGCAAATACATGTAGATATGTGTAAATACAAATAATTACCAAAAGCATGCATTGTGTAAAAACTTATAATTAGCATGTTTTTGTGCAAAAATAAAAGAATAAAGATCAAAAAGAAAAAGAGGGAAATATTTAGAATAAATATTGAGCAACCTAACCCAAGGGAGGGCTCAGCATGGGCCTGACCGCATAAAAGCCACAGTAGAAAGAGATAGGAGCTCATGTGTAGATATCTATGTAAATAAATAAAATTACATTTTCCTCAATCAAAAATATGCTTGTACATATTTTGTATATATTTAGAAACTATTAAAAACAAAATAAAAATTTAAAAATCAAAAATGCAAAAATATCCCTCCACCATGTGCATAGACCATCACCCCTTATTTATTTAACCCTATAAATAAATGTATTTATTTTCAAAACTTTTTGTGAACATTCTATGGTATATTTTGTAAATAAAATAAATAAAAAGAAACACAACAAAAATCAAATAAAAATAACAAAAATTAAAATTACAAAAACATATTGTACATATGCCATGTACATAGTTGTATATATCTATTTATTTCACCTATGTGTATAAATAATAAAAATAAAATAAAAATATCCTTTTATTCCTCATTTTATTCTATAAATAAATAAAATATAAAATGGAATAAAAATTGTATAAAAATAATAATTAAAAATCAAAAATCAAAAGCCTCCTTATTGTCTATATACCTATATAATGTAAATACCTCATTTTTATTTCCAAAAATTAATTAAAAATCACCAAAAATAGAAAAAAATAAAAGAAAAATATTTCATATTTTGGATTTTTACAAAATCGGCCATTTTCTGCCTTATTTTTGAGTTCCAAATCCTCTCCACGTGGCAGCTTCTGGTTGGTCCACGGAGATGTTGACCTCCGGTCAACTCCCTCCGCGGACCACCTTCTCCTGCGGATCTCGCGCCCGACCCGGTTTCGCCTCTTTTTCCGCGCTTGATCCGCGCGCCTCCTCCGCAAACCCCGGGTCCTATTGATTCCTTGTACATCCGACATGACCGCCGGGGTATTCGCATTGGGATCCGCGCTCCACGCAGCCCTACCCGACCAGCCCTAGTCGGGTCGGCACTCACGTATATAGCCGAGCTCCGCCGCTCATTTTCGCCATCTTTGGCTCGCCACTCTCATTCCCGTGACCTCCATTGCAATCTCCGAGGTGACAGCTTGCGATTGCCTTTGTCGCAGTGAGGAGGGGGTGCCCGGACCATCGATCCGGCGACTTCGCGCCGCCGTGCTCCGCCACTTAGCAGGAGCTCGAGCCTCAGGCAGTGACAACCTTCGAGGCGACGACCAGGAGCTAGCTAAGCTCCAGCACAGTCTTCCACTCCACCCAGGTAGCACTCTAGCTCGCCTATTTATCTTAATTTGTAGTTTCGCCCAAATCGAAGCTCCGACGTATTCCTTTGATTCCGGCTATATCGTACATCTTCTCGATCATCGGAACACTCAGTCACCTCCGCCATCCCTCGACGCACCTTCTCCGCCCCTTCACTCAACCCAGCTCGCACAGGAGCTGGGGTTCGAGCTCCAGCGTCCTCCGCTCGCCGGAGCTCGCTCGTCCCGACCCACAGTTCACCCTCACGCCGCTTCTTCGGGTCGAGGCACTTTGCCCTCGACCCGCGAAGCTTCTGGTATACTTTGCAGGTCAAGAGGAGGCCATCTGAGGCCCCCTCACTTCCAGGCCAGGAGCTTCTCGCCGCCGGCCTCGCCGGAGCCCCTCCAGGGCTCGGCTGGGCCATCGGAGGCCACCACCAGCTGCGGGACGTCATCGCCGATCTTCTCCGATCCTTGGAGGCAGCTGAGGAGGACCCTAGCACGCACACGAGGCCGGCGAACCTCGCCGGCAACCTGTTCTTCGAAGGTCCTCGAGCACCGTCCGATCAGTCCCGCCTTCCAGTTCGCATCGTGACCGTTCATCCACGAAGGAGCAGTAATCGTCCGATCCGCTCGAGGGTTGATCTGGACCGTCAGAACAGAGAGAGGGAACCACCAGCACCCACCAGCCGTTCGATCTTCCACGTGGCCCCTCTCTGCACCGTCGATCAGGCCCACGTGCGGAAGAAGAAAAGCGCCCGACGTCCGAGACCGTTGGATCATCTACGTGGCGCGCATCCAGCCATCGACGTAACAAGGGGTAATTTACTTAGGGCCCCCTCTTAGTTTTTGTTTTACGTGTCAGTCCTGTAAGTATTTTAGGAGTTTTATCTACGTAGGGTAAATTGCACATTGGACCTCGTGCTTGTTTTTATTTGCATTTATGCCCCTGTATGTGTGATCCACGTGCTTCGCCACGTGCTTTGTCTGGGTTATTTGCAACTATTATCCTGTAGTTCTGGTTGGTTCATGAATGATTAGAAACTTTTTGGTAATTGCTTTTATGTCCCTGTGAACATTTTATTTGCACATGTGCGCCTTTTAGTGGATTAATTGCATAACCGTCCCTGGACTTTTTGGTACGAGTTACCAAAAGGTCCTAGGACTTGGTTTTTATTACCAGAAGGTCCCTGAGTGCCCCAGGCACGCGCCACGCGCGTGATTTGCTGGGCAAATTGCACCTGGACCCCCAGATTTACGGGTATTTGCACTTTGGTCCCTGTGCACAATGCCCCCTTGTTATTTTTGAATAAAATATCAATTCATCTCCAAATTCGATAAAAATTTGACACATGGCTCCTGCCATGTTGTAGGATTTTTAAGAATTTTGGGGGACATTTTTGAGTGCATTTGTTATTTTTAAAAATTTAAAAACATTTACTTTTGGCACTGTTTCACTTGAAAAATCACAAAAAAATACAAAAACCCCTCTAAAAATTCTATAAAAATTAGGTGTTGTTTCTGTTGTGTTTCTTGATTTTCTAGCCAATTTTGGCTATTTTTCATTGCTTAAAAACCCTAAAAATTCAAAAACACCTAAAAACTCATAAAAAATCATATTAAATAATCTAAAAACCCAAAAACAATAATTTTGGTGCTCAAATTTTCCTTGTTTTCTCTAGTATACAGGAAAATTACCTCCAGGCCCTATTGAGATCCTTAGATATTTTATCTTTGGATTTTGGACCTGGCTGGACAGTACCTTGTCTTTTTAGCACTGTTTGATTTTTAGAAATTAAAATAAATCTCAGAAAAATCCCAAAAATTCACCAAAAACATAAAAAAAATATAAAACACACAAAAATATTTTTGTCTGAATTTTTGCTTGCTTTTTGATGCTTCAAATAAATTGATAAAGTGTGATTGTTTTTAGTCTTTCTCATTTTCTTCACATATTAAAAATCCCAAAAAATTTTAAAAACAATTAAAAACCACTAAAAATGTTTTCCCTTTTCCTCTGATTTGTTGACTACTTCGTAGGCCTTTGGCCAACCCGTGCTCCTTGTGTTCGACCCTGGGTGCTATACCAGGTTAATCTCATAGCTAGGACCGCACTTCGTGTTTTGATCTCTGATTTATTTCGCGGTTCGATATTTTTCTTGATATACTCATCCTCTGCGATCCGGGTCGCAACGACCCTTGTTTCATTACCTTCACCCGGGCCTTCGAGAATTTTGGGTTGTCAGAATGGCGCCGTTGCCGGGGAGCACGACTTAGTAGTCACTTTTAGATTTTTCCGCGGCTTTTTGAGTTTCGCGGCTTTTTGTATAGATTTGTTGCATATATTTTTCTCATATTTCTGCCAATAATTTCTGGACTGACCACTTTTCTCTCTGTTTCTTGCGAGGGCCCGAGGAGCGAGGGCGGCATTCCTAGGAGCGCCGGTGCACCCGAGCGAAGCGGAGGCGGCTCGTTTCTTCATCGAGCCGCAGGAGAGAGCGAGAGAGAGAGTTGAGTGGGTGAGGATAGCTTAGGATATTTGATTATTATTGTTGTAATAATACAGGTGTTCAGAGACTTGAACTGTTTGGACTTGACTTAGCGGGTCTGTTTCGCCGAGCACCGGTGTGCTCGGGGGACCCTTAGGGTTTTTTTCGCGGTTTTCTCGTGGCTTTCCTTCTTCTTTCTTACTGCCTTTCCGGTGTTTACGCGGTTTTTGCTCGAGCCCTTAGATTTAGGAATTTCTGGTGCTTGTGACGTAATTAGTAGGATCCACACACCTAATTGCTTATCTGTTCCCATAGAACGTAATTGGACCTACTAATAATAAATAATAAAAATAACTTAGTTGCTTTCCTGAGAGCCTACGCGCCGCGAGCCTGCCCCCCAAGCGCTACTCCTGAACTCGACCTGTCGAGAAGAGGAGGGGTGGGCCAAGACCGGACTCTTTGGATCGAGGGCGAGTGACTGAGTTAGACGGTTCTGCGCTACGAATTGCTCATCTAGGACTCGGTTTTTCCCGCTTGCATCATTTAGGTAGTTTATTTCCTGTCTTTAAATTCTGCGCGGATCATATTGCATGTAGAGTGCTGGAGTCAGGTACGCCTTCCTTACTTTGCATGCATCATTGATTTTATCGCGCATCGGCTTTTTCGTCTTCTCCCCCCTGTTTTCGGATTAAATAATCAGGAGAACCGAAAAATTCGTTAGGCCCTTTATTTGCTTTGAAAAAATATTAAAAAGAAAAACAATAAAATCGGGACTGCTAATCATACTTGATCTTAAAAACCGCTCACCCTAAAAACTTTGTCTTAGGGAGAGCAACCCCCTCATTGTCTGGTTTGGATGCGCGAGAGAGTGACCCGCACCCTAGGTAGAGCCTCCCGGTGCTAGACCCGACTGATTACCGACTTTTCCGTGCGGGCCAGTCGGTTGGGATAGCTGATAACCCGAAAAACCCTCAAGACCCGGGTGAAGGTAATAAGACAAGGGTCGTTGCGACCCGGATCTCAGAGGATGGGTATATCAAGAAAAATATCGAACCGCGAAATAAATCAGAGATCAAAACACGAAGTGCGGTCCTAGCTATGGGATTAACCTGGTATAGCTCCCAGGGTCGAACACAAGGAGCACGGGTTGGCCAAAGGCCTACGAAGTAGTCAACAAATCAGAGAAAAAGGGAAAACATTTTTAGTGGTTTTTAATTGTTTTTTAAATTTTTTTGGGATTTTTAATATGTGAAGAAAGTGAGAAAGACTAAAAACAATCACACTTAAGCAATTTATTTAAAGCATCAAAAATCAAGCAAAAATTCAAGAAAAATTGTTTTTATGTTTTTTGGGTTTTTAAGTGTTTTTGGTGAATTTTTGGGGTTTTTATAAGGTGTATTTTATTTTCTAAAAATCAAACAGTGTTAAAAAGACAAGGTACTGTCCAGCCAGGTCCAAAACCCAAAGATAAAATATCTAAGGATCTCAAGAGGGCCTGGAGGTAATTTTCCTGTATACTAGAGAAAACAAGGAAAATTCGAGCACCAAAATTATTGTTTTTGGGTTTTTAGATTATTTAATATGATTTTTATGCGTTTTTAGGTGTTTTTGAATTTTTAGGGTTTTTAAGCAATGAAAAATAGCCAAAATTGGCTAGAAAATCAACCAACACAACAGAAACAACACCTAATTTTTATGGAATTTTTGGGGGTGTTTTTATATTTTTTGTAATTTTTAAATCTAGACAGTAGCTAAAATGATGGTTTTTGAATTTTTAAAAATAACAAATAAACTCAAAAATGTCCTCCAAAATTCTCAAAAATCCTACAACATGGCAGGAGCCATGTGTCAAATTTTCATCGAATTTAGAGGTGATTTGATATTTTATTCACAACTAACAAGGGGGCACTGTGCACAGGGACCAAAGTGCAAATACCCGAAGATCTGGGGGTCCAGGTGCAAATAACCCAGCAAGTCACGTGCGTGGCGCGTGCCTGGGGCACTCAGGGACCTTTTGGTAATAAAAACCAAGTCCTAGGACCTTTTGGTAACTCGTACCAAAAAGTCCAGGGACGGTTATGCAATTAACCCACTAAAATCGCACATGTGCAAATAAAGTGTTCACAGGGGCATAAAAGCAATTACCACAAAGTTTCTAATCATTCATGAACCAACCGGAACTACAGGATAATAGTTGCAAATAACCCAGACAAAGCACGTGGCGAAGCACGTGGATCACAAATACAGGGGTATAAATGCGAATCTCAACAAGCACAAGGTCCAAGGTGCAATTTACCCTACGTAAATAAAATGCATAAAATATTTACAGGACTGGAATTAAAAACACAAACTACGAGGGGGCCTAAGATAAATTACCCCTTATTACGCCGACGGCTGGATGAGCGCCACGTAGATGATCGGGCGGTCTCGGATGGCTGGCGCTTCTCTCCTTTACGCACGGGGGCCGATCGACGGTGCAGGGCGAGACACGTGGAGGATTTGACGGTTGGCGGCGCTGGTGCCTCTCTCCTCTGCGCTAACGGTCCAGATCTACCCTCAGGATGATCGACGGTATCTGCTCCTCGAAGGATGGACGGTCGTGATACGAACTGGGGAGCTGGGGCTGATCTGACGGCGATGGAGGACTCTCGAAGAACAGATGGCCGGCGAGGTTCGCCGGCCTCGTACGCGTGCTAGGGTCCTCCTCAGCTGCCTCCAAGGATCGGAGAAGATCGGCGATGACGTCCCGCAGCTGGTGGTGGCCTCCGATGGCCCAACCGAGCCCTGGAGGGGCTCCGGCGAGCTTGGCGGCGATGAGCTCCTGGCCTGGATGTGAAGGGGCCTCAGATGGCCTCCTCTTGACCTGCAAAACAGCTCAAGAGCTTCGCGGGTCGAGGGCAAAGTGCCTCGACCCGAAGAAGCGGCGTGAGGGTGAACTGTGGGTCGGGACGAGCGAGCTCCGGCGAGCGGAGGACGGTGGAGCTCGAACCCCAGCTCCGGTGCGAGCTGGGTTGAATGAAGGGGCGTAGAAGGTGCGTCGAAGGATGGCGAAGGTGATAGTGTGTCCCGATGATCGAGAAGATACGCAAGATGACCGGAATCAAAGGAACTCGACGGAGATGCGATTTGGGCGAAACAAGAAATTAAACTAACTAGGCGAGCTAGAAGGCTACCTGGGTGGAGTGGAAGACTGTGCTGGAGCTTGGCTAGCTCCTGGTCGTCGCCTCGAAGGTTGTCACTGCCTGAGGCTCGAGCTCCTGCACAAGGCGGAGCACGGCGGCGCAAAGCTGCCGGATCGATGGTCCGGGCACCCCCTCCTCACTGCGACGAAGGCAATCGCGAGCTGTCACCTCGGAGATTGCAATGGAGGTCACGGGAATGAGAGTGGCGAGCCAAAGATGGGATTGGAGTGCGGCGGAGCTCAGGTTATATATGGGTGCAGGTCCGGGAAGAAGGGCTCCGGTCCGGCTCGATTGAGCACGGACCCCTAGGCAAGGTGTCGGGCGGGGTTCCCGGATGCACAGGGGATGATCGGAGCCCTGGGTTAGCGGATTTGGAGGCCGGGTCGTGACGCAATAAATCGGGGAAATCGGGTCGGGCGTCACGACCCGTGTGAAGTGGTCCACAGGGGGGAGTTGACCGGGCGGTCAACAATCCCCGTGGACCAATGGGAGACAGCCACATCAGAAAGCTTTGGAAATTAATTTAAAAATAGAAAATGGCTGATTTAGCAAAAACTCAAAACCTAAAAAATGTTTGTTTTAATTTTTTCTATTTTTTTGTGAATTTTAATTAATTTTTGGAAATAAAAATAAGGTATATACAATATATAGCCATATATAGGTATATGTACAATATAGGATTTTTAATTTTGATTTTTAATTAGTTATTTTTATACAATTTTTATTCCTATTTTATATTTTATTTATTTATAGAATAAAATGAGGAATAAAAGGATATTTTTATTTTATTTTTATTATTTATACACATAGGTGAAATAAATAGATATATACAACTATGTACATGGCATATGTACAATATATTTTTGTATTTTTAATTTTTGTTATTTTTATTTGATTTTTGTCTCAATTATTTTTATTTATTTTATTTACAATATATACCATGGAACATTCACAAAAAGTTTTGAAAATAAATAAATTTATTTACAAGGTTAAATACATAAGGAGGCATGGTCTATGTACATAGTGAAAGGGCTATTTTTGCATTTTTGATTTTTAAATTTTTATTTTGTTTTTAAGGGTTTCTAAATATATACAAATATTTACAAGAATATTTTTGGTTGAGGAAAATATGATTTTATTTATTTACATAGATATCTACACATGAGCTCCTATCTCTCTCTACTGTGGCTTTTATGCGGTCAGGCCCATGCTGAGCCCTCCCTTGGGTTAGGTTGCTCAATATTTATTCTAAATATTTCCCTCTTTTTCTTTTTGATCTTTATTCTTTTATTTTTGCACAAAAACATGCTAATTCTAAGTTTTTACACAATGCATGCTTTTGGTAATTATTGATATTTACATATATCTACATGTATTTGCAAAGGTTTTTGTAGCTAAAATATAAGAATAAAGAGTGATGAATGGGTATTCATCAATAGCATCGGATATCCTAACAGGTCACGTAAGCGCTCTGATATTTTGTGTGTTCACCAAAATAAAATAGACAAGATAATCTGACCGAACTTTCACGGTCTTCAGCTCGCGTTGCGTTGGTGAACCGGGGGTTTGTTTTTTATCATAGTTGATTCCAGATCTCATCCGCACTACTCGCCAGATCAAGATGATGGGTAGACGGTCTCTTAGGCAACCTCTGGCTGCACCGCTTTCGGGCACGTCTACCCGATCATCTAGGTTGGCCCGCGAGAGCCGAGACCAGCTCTCCGAGCCCGAGTACGATTCCGCCCTGTTCCCCCTCGACCCCCTTTCTTTCGGCACTGAGAGACATGAGCCCGAGGAGAGATTAGCAGATTTGACAGCACCTGAGTTGGGCTCATTTGATTTTGCAAACGTCGCTATGGCAGCCAGATCAGACGATCACTCCAGAGGTCCACAGGGAGACCAGCATGTTGTACTTGACCAGGGAGCGATCAACTCCACCCTGATTACATCGCTCGAGACAGTTCAGCAGCAGTTACGCGATCAGGGGGCATTCATGATAGAGATGAGGCGAGAGTTAGAGAGGCTCAGAGCAGAGCGAGGCCAGCAGAGCGAGCCTGAGGAGATACTGAGCGAGCCTGAGGAGATGCCTGATGCAGAGGCCGCAGCCGCAGCAGCCGCAGCAGCAGCTGCCGCCGCCGCAGCGGCAGCCGCCGCGGCAGGAGGCCCACCACGACCGATGCGGGAGTTGCACAACCCCGGATCTACTCTGATGCATCACTGGGTGGTAGTGCCAGCTATCGTGGGGGACTTCAAGTTCCCCCCGAACACCTTGCAGTTACTGTCCCGTTTCCATGGGCTTGCTACTGAGGAGCCCCATCTTCACCTCCAGGAGTTCTTGATGATCTGCAGCACTGTCCACGATCGCCACGTGGACCAGGATACGATCCGGATGATAGCCTTCCCGTTTTCACTGGTAGATAGAGCAGCCACCTGGCTGAAGCATTTAGGGAAGTTTGTCTACACCTGGGAGCAGCTCCGCACCGAGTACTTGAGAAAGTACTATCCACTCGGGCGGACGAATGTAGCGAGGGCCCTGATCAGCAACTTCTCCATGTTCCCCAACGAGCAGTTCCACGAGGCTTGGGAGAGGTTTCGAGAGCTCCTAGACAGATGCCCGCACCACGACATATCCAAGCCGAACCTAGTTCAGAGCTTTTTCAGCGGGTTGACGCTAGAGCTTCAGGGTCTGGTGAACGCTTCTTGCGGCGGGTCCTACTTTGCCAAGGACCATGAGCAGGTCTGGGCCATCTACGAGGAGATGTCCGAGAACTATATGGTGATGTCTCAGACCAGGCTCTATACTCAGAAGACCCAGCCACATCAGCCGGGACCCGTGCAGTACCAGCGGATAGCACGGGTAGATGCAGGTCCATCCAGTTCGTCCGCAGTCGCAGCATCACAGGCAGAGTCATCCGCTGCGGACATGGGCATCATCAGCGAGAAGTTGGACCGCATGGAGCTGATAGAGAAGAAGCAGTGCCAGAGTATCACGCAGATGGAACAGATGGCACAGGTTCTGAGCGACATGAAGACCCAGCTCATGTGTCTACAGGAGACACAAACGGCTTCACAGCCCCGTCTTCTGTCGCGAGGCGATACCGGCGGCAGCAGCAGCTCGTCCCAGCGCTCCAGCTCTTCACAGCAGCCTAGACAGGTTCACCTTGTACAGGCGGAGCCGTACCAGCGGCCGCAGCCCACCTACCAGTCACCACCATCTCCAGAGATGCAGATGGTGGTCTACCAGCCGGATCAGCCTCTGGTCGTACTGCCACCAGACCCCTTCGATGCAGAGCCGTTGATGGATGTCAACGGGATTTGGTATGACCGCCCCCAGCCTGGGATCCGACGAGACCATCCCGGATTCAGGTGGGGGAGTGGTGGTGCCCAGCCCCAGCAGCAGCCGTCAGGACAGGGAGGGCAGTATTCCCAGCAAAGAGACCAGCACCAGCCGCAGCAGCAGCCCCCAGCACATCAGCAGCAGTCATCCTACGGTCCTCGTCCCTATCAGCAGCAGGGACAGTCTTGGAGACGTGAGCAGCAGGCTCACCAGGGATACCAGCAGCACCCTCCATCTTACCCCTCTTACCCACCACAGCAGTTCCAGCAGCCTCACCCACAGAGAGGCCACCCGTCGGGCTCCCACGAGAGCCCCGCCTTGGATGACATCGCCCGCCTCCTCACGGACCAGCAGGCCACATTCAGACGGGAGATGGACGAGTTCCGCCAGGAGATGCAGGACCTGGTAAGAGGGAAGGCCGCCATACCAGCCCAGATTGAGCCGAATCCGAATAGTCTTAAGAGGAAATCTGAGCAGGTAGTACATACTGAGTTAGCCACTCCTAGTGACCCTTTTAATGATACTTCTTCGGATCTATTTGATGCTGATTTTGTCACACTTAGGAGCGGTAGGACCTCAGCAGGCGGCGGCGCCTCATCTGAGCTTCACCACGAGGACACTCCAGAGGCGCCACATGAGGAGGAGGAGAGCGGTACTGAGGCCGCTCCAGATGATGACGGTGGTACTGAGGCCACCAAGGATGCTGATCCCACCGGCGGTACTGAGGCCGCCGCTTCACCAGTTCGAGGAGGTGGTACTGATGCCACCCAATCAGCCGAGCCCGCCAGCGGTACTGATGCCGCACGACGTCTACCAGCAGCAGCAGCAGAGCAGCCAGCCCGTGGTGGTACTGGGGCCACCGGTGTGTGTACAGAGAGAGATGTTGTTTTTCCTCGCACTCATGTATCTCAGAACTCTGTTTTGAATAAAGGAAAAGGTTTACTTTCTTCTGGTCCCACTGTGGTGCATGATGTATGTGTGGATCCGGTCCTTGAACCGTCTAGACCTTTTCCTAGTCCTTCATCTGAGAAGGACCCTGTGATCCCCTTCCCTAGAGCCCTTCAGATGGGGAAGGGGAAGAAAAAAGAAAATCCCAAAAAGAGGGAGCTTGAGGAGTTCAGCCAGAGCATGATTGATCGATTTCACATCCAGCTGACCCTCCAGGAGGCTTTGCAGCACATCCCCCTTCTCCAGCGTTCTTTGAGAGATAGGACTACAGTCAGGAGGAGGAGGAGGAACCACACTTCGGAGATACATGTGCTGACGAAAGCCACGTGTTTTGCGATCCAGAACCGACTGCCAGCCAAGAGGCCAGATTCAGGGGCCCCATATGTCAGATGCCAGATTAGTGAGCAGAGGTTCGACCGTACTCTTCTAGATAGCGGATCGTCGATCAACCTTCTTCCGGCAGCCCTTCTCGACCGCTTCGAGTTGGGCACTCTTCGACAGAGCAGGACAGTCCTTCAGTTCGCTGATCGATCTGTCAAGAGGCCGAAGGGGTTATTACGAGACGTTATCGTCACGATTCAGGGCCTGAAATTCCCCGTGGACTTCGTAGTGTTGGACATGGAGATCCCTGAGTCAGTGGCCGATACCCTCATCATCCTTGGTCGTCCGTTCTTGGCCACAGCCAAGGCGGTGACTGATCATGATAGCGGGAAGGTGTACTTTCGCGTCGAGGGCGAGAGTATACAAATAGAGATGGTCGAGGACTACAGAGCCAGACTCAGAGCCCACTCTGATGTGAGTACCGATTCAGAGCAGCTGACAGACGCAGAGCCAGACATCCACCAGGACTGTGATTTTGTGATCACAGATGATGAGGCAGCTTGGGCAGATCTTGAGACACAGACCACCCTCTCACTTTCAGATACAGCTGATGCAGAGACGATAGAAGAGGAGAGTCTGGAGAGCACAGCCCTGGTTCAGGATACCATAGAGGCAGCAGAGCCGGTCCTTGATCGCGACACGATGTTCAGTGACGGTGGTGCTGAGGCCACCTTGTTTTCCGGTGGTACTGATGCCACCGCGATTGATGCAGATCCCTCGGATTCAGAGTCTGATTGGGCCGATTGTTATGACCAGATGCCAGACCTGAGTTCACCTGAGCCTATAGATGAGGAGGGGGCAGATGCAGAGCCGAGCAGAGACAGTGCAGTTGAGCCGCCTTCTCCCGATCCAGTTTGCGAGAGTACACTTTCACTTTCCCAGGCAGATTTGGCCGACCTTGCAGCTTTCACTCAGTTCCTTCCGCAGCCAGATTTGCCAGCACCTAGCATTCCAGAGCTGAAGCCGCTCCCTACTTCGCTGAAGTATCGATTCCTTGCGGGCGAGCCAGAGATGTACCCAGTCATCATCTCCGCCGAGTTGACTGGAGAGCAGGAATCCCGTCTGATGGGGGTTCTTGAAAAGAACCGCAAGGCGATCGGATGGAGCGTAGCGGATCTCCATGGGATTAGTCCAGCAGTGTGCTCCCACCATATCTATCTTGAGGAGGGGGCGAAGCCGTCGCGTGAGTTCCAGCGGCGACTGAACCCCAACCTGAGAGAGGTCGTGATGAAGGAAATATCCAAATGGTGGAGCGCAGATTTTATTTATCCCATTTCCGACTCCAAGTGGGTCAGCCCCTTGCATGTGGTGCCCAAGAAGACGGGCATCACGACTGTGATCAGTGAGTCGGGAGAGGAGATCGCTACACGAGTACCCACCTCTTGGAGGGTTTGCGTTGACTACAGGAGACTCAACCAAGCCACCAAGAAGGACCATTTCCCCCTGCCTTTTATTGACCAGATCATTGAGAGACTGGCAGGGAAGAGCCATTACTGCTTCCTGGATGGGTACTCGGGCTACAACCAAGTGGCCATCGCTCCTGAGGATCAGGAGAAGACCACCTTTACCTGTCCCTTCGGCACATATGCTTTTCGACGCATGCCATTTGGGCTATGCAACGCCCCTGCGACTTTTCAGAGGTGCATGCTGTCGATCTTTTCGGACATGGTAGGGGAGTGTTTGGAGGCTTCATGGACGATTTCTCGGTCTATGGCGACGGATTCGATTCTTGTCTTGACTGCCTAGACCGGGTACTCCAGCGATGTATCGAGTTTCATTTGGTTTCGTCATGGGAGAAGAGTCACTTCATGGTGACTCATGGGACGGTACTTGGTCACATCATCTCCAACAGGGGCATGGAGGTTGATCCGGCCAAGGTGGATGTCATTAGAAAACTCGCACCGCCGTCCAATTTGAGGCAGCTACGGTCATTCCTGGGGCACGTTGGATTTTATAGGAGGTTCATTCAGGATTTCAGCAAGATTGCCCGACCGTTGACTGACCTCTTGACGAAAGACACCGAGTTCCTTGTCGATGACAAGTGTCTCTCGTCCTTTGCGACTCTCCAGCAGTGTGTTATTGAGGCTCCTGTTCTCCAGCCGCCTGATTGGTCTCTCCCATTCGAGATCATGACGGACGCCTCCGACTTTGCCGTAGGGGCAGTGCTGGGACAGAGGAGGGATGGAGTTCCATTTGCCATACACTACGCTAGCCGCACATTGGATTCCGCCCAGCGGAATTATACGGTCACAGAGAAGGAGATGCTAGCCGTAGTGTTTGCCCTAGATAAGTTCAGATCGTATATCATTGGATCTAGAGTGACTTTGTTTACAGATCACACCGCCATCAGATACCTCATGGCAAAGAAGGATGCCAAGGCCAGACTGACGAGATGGATCCTTCTACTCCAGGAGTTCGACATTGAGATTAAGGATAAGCCTGGAGTCAAGAATGTGGTGGCGGATCATCTTTCCCGACTAGAGCAGCCTGAGGATTCTGAGCAGATTGATCCCATTCGAGATACCTTCCCAGATGAGGCGATCCTTGCTATCGCCTCACTCCCGTGGTATGCCGATATTGTGAACTTTCTCGTTGTAGGGAAAGTCCCACAAGATTAGCCCAGGCAGAGGCTTGAGACCTTCCTTGCGAAGGTCAAGTCCTACCACTGGGAGGATCCCATCCTTTACCACGAAGGAGGGGATAGCGTCTGGCGTCGGTGTATTCCTCAGGAGGAACACCATAGCGTCCTCACTTACTGCCACAAGCTTGAGGCAGGAGGACATCATTCTGGGAGGAGAACAGCACAGAAAGTGCTCCAATCCGGCTTGTGGTGGCCTACCCTCTTCAAGGACTCTGATGAGTTCGTGAAGAGGTGTACTGACTGTCAGAGGATGGGCACTTGTGGACAGCGTGATATGATGCCGATGCAGCCCATTCACTTCTGTGAGGTTTTTGACGCATGGGGCATCGATTTCATGGGTCCATTCCCTAAGAGTCAGGGATTTGAGTACATTCTGTTGGCCGTTGATTATGTTAGTCGTTGGGTTGAGGCTATCCCCGCCCGAGCCGCTGATGCGAGGACAGTTTGCAGATTTTTGAGGAAACATATCATCACGCGGTTCAGGGTTCCACGAGTTCTTATTTCTGATGGGGGGTCTCATTTCATCAACGACCAGGTGAAGGCCCTTGCTAGCGAGTTCAGTATAGATCATCGTGTTGCCACACCTTACCATCCACAGACGAATGGTCTAGCTGAGGTGTCGAATAGGGAGATCAAGACTATTCTGCAGAAAGTCGTCCGCCCTGACCGAAAGGATTGGTCACAGCTTTTGGACTCGGTCTTGTGGGCATATAGGACGTCTTTCAAGACTCCATTGGGTACATCTCCCTTTCGCCTCGTATATGGCAAGCCGTGCCATTTACCTGTTGAGCTGAGGCACAAGTCACTATGGGCAGTTACAGATATTCTTATGGATCCAGATGGTATGGGAGACCAGAGAAGGGCAGAGTTAGCCGCCCTGGAGGAGCTTAGAGATGCAGCTTTCTCAAGCAGCCTACATTATAAGGAGAAAGTCAAGGAGTGGCATGATTCTCATATCAGCCACAAGCATTTTGAGATTGGACAGAGAGTATGGCTGTTTGATGCGAGGCTACGATTATTTCCAGGGAAGCTACAGAGCAAATGGAAGGGACCTTTTCTCGTCAGAAAGGTGCACGACAATGGTAGTATTGATATATCCGAGTTGTCTTCTGAGAGCACCTTTCGAGTGAACGGCCAGCGGCTCAAGCCATTTCTAGATCATGAGCCGCGGGACGTTATTGTTGCCCCTATTCATTTTGCGTGAGATGTGGTCTCTTGACTCACATCTTTTGCATCTCACGCCTGATTTTCACTGTTCCTCCGCCTGTATAGATCCAGTTGTCCATATCATTCTATTCTTTAGTCCCACATCCCTTTTTCATCTTATGATTATGCTATACTTAGGGTGTACATTACCCTAAGTATAGGGGGGATGTCGGACCTGCGAGTATTCTTTTCATTCGGTTTGCTCTTGTTTTGCTGCCTATACTTAGGGATATTTTACCCTAAGTATAGGGGGGGCAGACTCTGTATCTTCTTCACTCGGATTTCCCTTCATGTACAGCTTGCTATACTTAGGATTAGTTAATCCTAAGTATAGGGGGAAACCACCGAGTTCCTCTTATTCTATTCATTTATTCGTTCCTGTACTTAGCCATTCCTTTTCACTCCCCTTTTACTAAGCACGAGTTATGTCTTCTTCATCGCTCTTGATCACTCTGAGGACATCGTTCGAGCTAAGTATAGGGGGGTGTGTATATATTTCATATATACTTTAGCCATAACTCGTACTTTGTGTGAGTGTGTTAATAAATAAAATGGCTAAAAATCACAAAAATTCAAAAATTTTCATGTACATAAGCCTCTTTTATCCTTGCACATACATAGCTAGTGTACAAAGTATTTTTGTAAAAATGATTTCAAAAATCTTTTGTATAAAGTTTGTGTAAATATTTTTGTATCAAAATTATGTATATAGTACAAAATTTTTCCAAAATGTTTTAAAAATCAAGAGTTTGCAAAAATCTTGTGTAAATGTTTGTAAATATCTTTATGCAAAACTTGCACTTCATGCATCATCATCATCCATGATTTTAAAACATTTTTCAAAAATTTTGCATGATTGTAAATATTTGTAAATAGCATCTTGTGTACATATATGTATATAGTTTTTCCTGGATGAGAGTTGACATTTAAACCAAGCCTGGAATTAAATTGAGAAATGGAGCTTGAATAAGATCTTAATCCACCTAACTTTAAGAGGAACCTTATAGGATTTAGGTTTAAGGCTTTTCAGGTCCATAAGGACTTAATTCTTTGAGTCCACTAGGCTATGAGCATATGTCATCTTGATGAGCTTAAGTAGAACACTTAACAACACACGCATGACTCTTAGAGACAATGGCTTGACTTGCACCTGCACTTTACACATGGCTCTCCACGGATGAGGTGGTGAGGAGGCAGTTTCCTTTGGCTTGGGGTAGCATATGAGGGTAGTACTTCTAGGCGGAACCTCTCTTCTTCTTCTAGTGAAGGAAGTGCACCTCAACTTGGTCTAGTGGTGATGAAGGCTAAAGACAGAAGCTGTGGGTTGCAATAAAGCTTCAAAAGAGGGATAGTCTACTGGCTCAAGAGGAAATTTCTTGTATATATGCTGCACCATGTAGATATGCTGTACAGAAGTCTTTGAAAAAAAATGCAAAAATGCAAAAAGAACTCCAAAAAAAAGTGGTGGGTCGGATTGAAAATTTAATAACCCCACCGGAGTGTACATAGTCAAATAAAGCAAAGCTTATGGTATCCATGTTACATCTCATGAAGCTTGCAGCGGGAGACTTAGCTACACTGGCTAGGCTTCCAAAACTCTATACTTCTACCCCCTCTTCTTGAGCCGGTTGCACTTGAACTTAGAAGGGAATACCCTGCTTCTCGAGGAAAGAGTTGCTAGACCGAGGCATTAGAGTTACCAGGTTGAGGGAGGCTGTTTCTTTGTTGCTTCTGAGGTGGGGAGCCACATATCACTTACACTGCATGGAAAGACTCATGGTCATTAGAGTTTGTGTATGTAGACTTGTTCTGATCTGGTTTATTAAGGAGTCTTGTCCATAGATTGGTGGAACTTAGAGGCTGTTGGGTTTTAAGCTTAAGTCCAAATAAGGTTCCGACACATTAATAATCCAAAGACCTGATCGAGCTCCATATTTCAATTTAATGAAGGAAAGTTTAATAATTCAACTTTGATCCATGTACATCCTCTTTTTCTTTTTCTTTCTTTTTCACTTCTTTTTCAAATAAGTGTTTGCTAAGGGACTAGCAAAGTTAAGTATAGGGGGGTGATGAATACCCATTCATCACTCTTTATTCTTATATTTTAGCTACAAAAACCTTTGCAAATACATGTAGATATGTGTAAATACAAATAATTACCAAAAGCATGCATTGTGTAAAAACTTATAATTAGCATGTTTTTGTGCAAAAATAAAAGAATAAAGATCAAAAAGAAAAAGAGGGAAATATTTAGAATAAATATTGAGCAACCTAACCCAAGGGAGGGCTCAGCATGGGCCTGACCGCATAAAAGCCACAGTAGAAAGAGATAGGAGCTCATGTGTAGATATCTATGTAAATAAATAAAATTACATTTTCCTCAACCAAAAATATGCTTGTACATATTTTGTATATATTTAGAAACTATTAAAAACAAAATAAAAATTTAAAAATCAAAAATGCAAAAATATCCCTCCACCATGTGCATAGACCATCACCCCTTATTTATTTAACCCTATAAATAAATGTATTTATTTTCAAAACTTTTTGTGAACATTCTATGGTATATTTTGTAAATAAAATAAATAAAAAGAAACACAACAAAAATCAAATAAAAATAACAAAAATTAAAATTACAAAAACATATTGTACATATGCCATGTACATAGTTGTATATATCTATTTATTTCACCTATGTGTATAAATAATAAAAATAAAATAAAAATATCCTTTTATTCCTCATTTTATTCTATAAATAAATAAAATATAAAATGGGAATAAAAATTGTATAAAAATAATAATAAAAAATCAAAAATCAAAAGCCTCCTTATTGTCTATATACCTATATAATGTAAATACCTCATTTTTATTTCCAAAAATTAATTAAAAATCACCAAAAAATAGAAAAAAATAAAAGAAAAATATTTCATATTTTGGATTTTTGCAAAATCGGCCATTTTCTGCCTTATTTTTGAGTTCCAAATCCTCTCCACGTGGCAGCTTCTGGTTGGTCCACGGAGATGTTGACCTCCGGTCAACTCCCTCCGCGGACCACCTTCTCCTGCGGATCTCGCGCCCGACCCGGTTTCGCCTCTTTTTCCGCGCTTGATCCGCGCGCCTCCTCCGCAAACCCCGGGTCCTATTGATTCCTTGTACATCCGACATGACCGCCGGGGTATTCGCATTGGGATCCGCGCTCCACGCAGCCCTACCCGACCAGCCCTAGTCGGGTCGGCACTCACGTATATAGCCGAGCTCCGCCGCTCATTTTCGCCATCTTTGGCTCGCCACTCTCATTCCCGTGACCTCCATTGCAATCTCCGAGGTGACAGCTTGCGATTGCCTTTGTCGCAGTGAGGAGGGGGTGCCCGGACCATCGATCCGGCGACTTCGCGCCGCCGTGCTCCGCCACTTAGCAGGAGCTCGAGCCTCAGGCAGTGACAACCTTCAAGGCGACGATCAGGAGCTAGCTAAGCTCCAGCACAGTCTTCCACTCCACCCAGGTAGCACTCTAGCTCGCCTATTTAGCTTAATTTGTAGTTTCGCCCAAATCGAAGCTCCGACGTATTCCTTTGATTCCGGCTATATCGTACATCTTCTCGATCATCGGAACACTCAGTCACCTCCGCCATCCCTCGACGCACCTTCTCCGCCCCTTCACTCAACCCAGCTCGCACAGGAGCTGGGGTTCGAGCTCCACCGTCCTCCGCTCGCCGGAGCTCGCTCGTCCCGACCCACAGTTCACCCTCACGCCGCTTCTTCGGATCGAGGCACTTTGCCCTCGACCCGCGAAGCTTCTGGTATACTTTGCAGGTCAAGAGGAGTCCATCTGAGGCCCCCTCACTTCCAGGCCAGGAGCTTCTCGCCGCCGGCCTCGCCGAAGCCCCTCCAGGGCTCGGCTGGGCCATCGGAGGCCACCACCAGCTGCGGGACGTCATCGCCGATCTTCTCCGATCCTTGGAGGCAGCTGAGGAGGACCCTAGCACGCACACGAGGTCGGCGAACCTCGCCGGCAACCTGTTCTTCGAAGGTCCTCGAGCACCGTCCGATCAGTCCCGCCTTCCAGTTCGCATCGTGACCGTTCATCCACGAAGGAGCAGTTATCGTCCGATCCGCTCGAGGGTTGATCTGGACCGTCAGAACAGAGAGAGGGAACCACCAGCACCCACCAGCCGTTCGATCTTCCACGTGGCCCCTCTCTGCACCGTCGATCAGGCCCACGTGCGGAAGAAGAAAAGCGCCCGACGTCCGAGACCGTTGGATCATCTACGTGGCGCGCATCCAGCCATCGACGTAACAAGGGGTAATTTACTTAGGGCCCCCTCTTAGTTTTTGTTTTACGTGTCAGTCCTGTAAGTATTTTAGGAGTTTTATCTACGTAGGGTAAATTGCACATTGGACCTCGTGTTTGTTTTTATTTGCATTTATGCCCCTGTATGTGTGATCCACGTGCTTCGCCACGTGCTTTGTCTGGGTTATTTGCAACTATTATCCTGTAGTTCTGGTTGGTTCATGAATGATTAGAAACTTTTTGGTAATTGCTTTTATGTCCCTGTGAACATTTTATTTGCACATGTGCGCCTTTTAGTGGGTTAATTGCATAACCGTCCCTGGACTTTTTGGTACGAGTTACCAAAAGGTCCTAGGACTTGGTTTTTATTACCAGAAGGTCCCTGAGTGCCCCAGGCACGCGCCACGCGCGTGATTTGCTGGGCAAATTGCACCTGGACCCCCAGATTTACGGGTATTTGCACTTTGGTCCCTGTGCACAGTGCCCCCTTGTTATTTTTGAATAAAATATCAATTCATCTCCAAATTCGATAAAAATTTGATACATGGCTCCTGCCATGTTGTAGGATTTTTAAGAATTTTGGGGGACATTTTTGAGTGCATTTGTTATTTTTAAAAATTCAAAAACATTTACTTTTGGCACTGTTTCACTTGAAAAATCACAAAAAAATACAAAAACCCCTCTAAAAATTCTATAAAAATTAGGTGTTGTTTCTGTTGTGTTTCTTGATTTTCTAGCCAATTTTGGCTATTTTTCATTGCTTAAAAACCCTAAAAATTCAAAAACACCTAAAAACTCATAAAAAATCATATTAAATAATCTAAAAACCCAAAAACAATAATTTTGGTGCTCAAATTTTCCTTGTTTTCTCTAGTATACAGGAAAATTACCTCCAGGCCCTATTGAGATCCTTAGATATTTTATCTTTGGATTTTGGACCTGGCTGGACAGTACCTTGTCTTTTTAGCACTGTTTGATTTTTAGAAATTAAAATAAATCTCAGAAAAATCCCAAAAATTCACCAAAAACATAAAAAAATATATATAACACACAAAAATATTTTTGTCTGAATTTTTGCTTGCTTTTTGATGCTTCAAATAAATTGATAAAGTGTGATTGTTTTTAGTCTTTCTCATTTTCTTCACATATTAAAAATCCCAAAAAATTTTAAAAACAATTAAAAACCACTAAAAATGTTTTCCCTTTTCCTCTGATTTGTTGACTACTTCGTAGGCCTTTGGCCAACCCGTGCTCCTTGTGTTCGACCCTGGGTGCTATACCAGGTTAATCTCATAGCTAGGACCGCACTTCGTGTTTTGATCTCTGATTTATTTCGCGGTTCGATATTTTTCTTGATATACTCATCCTCTGAGATCCGGGTCGCAACGACCCTTGTTTCATTACCTTCACCCGGGTCTTCGAGAATTTTGGGTTGTCACTTGCCAATATACACCAACTTTTAGAAGATGTTCAACTATTTAGTGTATATGAGATTTTATACATGTTTGATTTATAAAATAGTCTAATTTTAACAAAAAGTCTAATTCCAAAATAACACAAAGAATATGGCATAGCTTTGGAAAATTTATAAAATGTTCATTTTAAGATAAATTTGTGTGTGCTAACATACATGAGACCATCAATATTCATGTGCTAAAATATACCTATTTTGAGAGAGAGAGAGAGAGAAAACATATGGATCCCAAAAAAATTCAAGAAAATGTTTTATATATTAAAAAAAATAATTAAATTTTATCCAAATACACTTCTTTTACTAATATCCAAGTGTCATTTCATCCATATTTAATGTGCTAACATATATCCAATTAAATAGAAAATTCAAATACTAAAAAACAAGAAAGCATGAAATCTCATGTTTATGTTAATGCAAAAAAAAATAATTCTAAATAAAACTTTATTGCAATATATATAATATTTTCTTGAGTTTTTTAGGAGCTGATCTTTTTTCTCAAAATTAGTCTAAGTTACTGTACAAATATCGATGAAATGTCATATGTATACTAACTTTACTTTAAAATTACTATTTTATAATTTTTAGCATAAAATATATCATATTCTTTATGTTTTTGATTAGATGTTTGTTAGAATAAAAATGTGGATAACATTTTCATATATATTAATGAGTTGAACCATTTCCCAAAATTGACATAGATTGGTACACAGAAATCAACATAATCTTATGTAAAAGTTAATATACAAAAAATTAGTTTTAAAACAAAACATTATTATTTTTATTGTAATATATCTATCATTTTTTATTAATTTTTTTAGTATTTGAAATTTTAATTAAAATTTTTATTTCTTATATAAATGAAATTCCATATGGATGTTAACACAAAATAAACTTTAAATGAAACAATAATATATTTAATTGCAATTTATAATATTATCTTGATTTTTTAGGAATTGATCATTTTTTCTTGAAATTGATGTATGTCAACATATAAAAATTAAGATTAAAAACATTTTTTAATTTCTTTACAATAAATATAGATCATAATCTTTAAGTTCTTTTAGGAATAAACTTTCAACTAAAATTTGACCCCTCTACAATTATAAAGATGGATAAAAACACACATATATTAACGAGATGAATAATTTCTCAAAATTGGCATAAACCAGCACATAAAGACTACCGAAATCTCATAGGAATGTTAAAAAATGAAAAATTAATCTTAAAACTAAAATTTATTGATTTTATCATAGTATATCTATTGTAACTTCCTGATTTTTTTAGTATTTGAACTTTTAGTCAAATTTGATGTATGCTAGCACATCAAATATGGATGAATTTTCATATATTGATACAAAAAAATATTAAATGGAACATTATATATTTAATCAAAATATATATATATAACATTTTCTTGAGTTTTTTAGGGGATATTTTTTTCTCAAAATCGGTGTATGTTAGCACACAAATATTGATAAAATATTTGAGTATAGAAGCTTAGAAAATTTGTTTTAATATTAATTTATTAATATTTTTACCATAAAATAGATATCGTACTCTTTGAGTTTTTTAGGATTAAATTTTAAAATTCAAATTATGTTAGGTAACAAATATGGATAAATTCATATATATTAATGAGTTGAACAGTTTAGCAAAATTGGTGTACACAAGCACACAAAGATTAAAGAAATTATATGAACGTTAATATACAAAAAAAATAAGTTTAAAAACTTTATTATTTTCATCATAAGATATCCATCATGCTTTCTTGAATTTTTAGTATTTGAGTACTACTTGAAAATGGTGCATGTTAGCTCATCAGATATGGATGAAATTTCATATGTATTTTAATACAAAAATAATTTTAAATGAAAAATTATCATATATTTATTGCAATGCATAAGACATTTTTCTTGAGGTTTTAAGGGGTTGATATTTTCTTGAAATTGGTATATATATTATACCACAAATGACGAAATATCATCTAAACATTACCTCAAAAAATATTTTATGATTAATATTTTTACTATTTTATTATAAAATATATATCTGATACTTTAAATTTCTTTTGAATTAAACTTTTATTTGATGTTGCAGTATGTTAGAACGGAAATATCAAAAAATTATAATATATATGTGTGTGTGTGTGTGTTAATGAAGTGAACAATTTCTAAAATTTACGTATATTAGCACATAAGAACGAATAAAATCTTATATGAATGTCAATGCAAAAAACTAGTTTTTAAAAAAACTTTATTATATTTATCATAATATATCTACCATGCTTTCTTATTTTTAAAAATATTTGAACTTTTAGTTAAAACTAATTTATTTTATCATATCAAATATGGATAAATTATCATATGTATGTTAATTCAAAAAAAATAGTTTTAAAGGAAACTTTAATATTTTTCTATTGCAATATATATATAACATTTTCTTGAGTTTTTTTAGGGGTTGATTGTTCTCTAAATTGTCATATATTAGCATACAAATATTGATGAAATCTTATATGTATGTTAGCATGTAAAAAATTGTTTTAAAATTAATATTTTATTTTTTTATCATAAGGTATGTATATATCATGTTCATAATTTTTTGGCAATTAAATTTTCATTTAAATTTAGAGTATGCTAGAGCATAAATATGGCAAGAATTCGAAGTAGTTTCATAGTTACCTTACACGTGTAGCTCATCCCGCATTCACATCACTGCATATGATTCCCGGATAGTATCATGGACTATCAAAGATGTCATTTTATGAGACATGGAGCTACATGACTACCTTTATATTTTATTTCCCAATTGTCATGTTTTGTATCCTTGTTAAATATTGTAATATGTTTTTGAGGCGAGCTATATTTGGGATGGTAGTCTTGAGGTTGATCTGCATATATTAAATCGTATAGGAAGATGTTTCGCAGTAGTCAAGGATCTGTGAAGAGTAGTATAAGTAAATTCATGTTTTTATAATTATGATAACATATATTGCCAATGTGTGTTTGTTATTATTTCGACCCACGGCTTCCATTTCTGAGGGTACCTCCAGGTGTTAATCCAACACGATAGAAGGAGCTAGCTATGTATTGGATTCAAGGTTGCGCATAGTATGGGTAGAAAAAATATAAATTAATTATATGACAAGTTCATAATACTTTATTTGAGTTTTGATTCTAATTTGATTCTTATAAATACATTTTTATAATTTAGATTCAACAACATGATCGGAAACTAAAAAGAATTGGAGTTTTCAACAATCAAAAAGTCATTATCACGAACTTGTTGAATGGGTTACAATACTTATGGACTCATTGATGTAAGTAGATAATACATTTCATTTTAAACAGCCGCATAATATAGCATTTATACTTTTTAATATTTTTGAATAAAATGTTAAGATTGAGCATCACTGCATCTCTAGATAGCATAAGCACCAGTCAAACACATGGTACTCCAGATGAAGCTTTCCGACAAGCAACAGGTTCGGAACATTGTCGACGTGTGAATTGTCATGGTCATCAAACCATTATACGAACTTGGTACGAAGGAGGCATGGTAAGGAGCTAGAGAACACCGTGACACAACTGAATGATAGTGTCTCCTCTCAAGATGAATATGTACGTCAACATCAGGAGGTGATGAATAAAATGCGAGAAGAAATTGTACAATTTCATTCATTCATGCAACTTCACAGTGGTGGTGGTGGTGGTGGCCAGAAAAAACAACCCAAAGAAACACATGAGAAGTCATAGACTATATATATTATACTCGAAAATAATGAGAAATGGTGAAGACATGCAGTCCACCATTGAAGCAACGTGAGAAGCATTACCATCTACACCTCCATTCTAAACATAAGGGGCTTTGCTGTACACGACCCCCAAAAGACCCACCAACCAACATGTACCCAATGAGATCTCAAAAAAGCATAGCTTCCAAGGAAGAAGATGCTAGGAGGGAATGCAACCAACAAGAGGATTTGGTAATTCGAGGCGAAGGCAAGAAGCTGTTGATATCTGCTAGCGCGCCATCGCGCTTGAGCAAACTGCCCACCCTCCAGCCGGCTAGGCCGAGGTTCATCAGCCTCAGTCTCCCATGCTCGACCTCGTCCACCCCTCGGTCAGGTACGTTCCAGATGAGGAGCTTCAATAACTGGGCTTACCAGGGCCACATCTACAACAATCCCATCCTTCGCCAGGTGACCAGAGAGTCCTCCTGCCTCGGTCCCAACAGAGACATGAGCTTGCTGAGGAGCAAGTCGTGTGGGGACGGGAGGTCATCTTTGCCACCCGACGAGTTCGATATTTGCACGAAGCACAGCACAACTCATGGTACGGAGCATGTAGCTGCCATCACAACCAACAAGAAGGAATCAATGCGTCGCAAATCCATTGATGATTCTACAGAAACTGAAGAGTCATTCAAATGTAGAGCATTGTGCATGTTCATCCCTGGTAAGTCCAAGGGAAAACCAGTTTCCCGCCGCCACAAGAAGGCACAAGCACTCGGTGGAGCCTTTTCTAGGACCATCTCGCTCGAGAAGTTCGAGTGTGAGTCGTGGGCATCATCAGCAGTCGTGGAGGAGGAAGTGCAGCATGAGAAGGAATACTACGAGTTGCCCATGGAACTGATAATGGACGGAGGAAATGACACACAATCACCGGTGAGCGCGGCATTCGTGTTTGAGGACGAGAAGGTGAAGGGGGCAATGAAGAGGCACGATTCAAGATTGGGGAGGCCTTCGATGCAATCTTCGGAGAGACATGTGAGGTTCTCTACTTCCACACCAGAGGTGCTGTCTGTCCCTT
The DNA here is from genome assembly GCA_037367405.1 of Ottelia alismoides. Taxonomy (NCBI): domain Eukaryota; kingdom Viridiplantae; phylum Streptophyta; class Magnoliopsida; order Alismatales; family Hydrocharitaceae; genus Ottelia; species Ottelia alismoides. Next base: position 996,237 of record JAZKJV010002680.1, read on the forward strand.
CTTCCCCTGTAGACATGCATGCAAATCTCGAGCTGGATTGAGTAGAGATGCCACGACAATTTCTGTTAAACATGAGAATGTTTGTTGGTCATTGCCACATTTGTTCATTATTTGTTTATTATACTCCATTTCAATATGTACAGCAGTTGACCAGCAATTATTTTATATCTTTTATTCTCAATTAGGTGTTTATCATATACACCAGCATCTCCATGCCCATGCACCCTATGAATCACCCGGTCCTCCTTGGGATTCAGAGTTGGTCCGATAGTCAGCAGAACCATCGCACCATTGCACTTCGACTACACAGTCACTTCCTCTTTAATGAGTGATTTAGCTCTGAACAGCAAGAACATGTGTATAAATTATTCTCCCCCTTACCTGATCAATGCATTATCTATCAGATCAGCAAGCTCTAAAACAGCTTCAAGAGTCGCGAGCAGTTTCTTACTCGTAAAACTGAAATAGACCATTAGTTCATAGTACCCCCTAGCTTCGCACACAAATATACAATTTTACCAACCTACTTAAATTAACATGTGCAGCTAGTGACAATTCATTTACAAGCAAACAATTCAGAGCTGCACAAGCGTAAAAAAGTGACCATGACGAGGTATCAGAGTTCCAAAGGCCGTCATTTCGAGTTTTATCAGCATTTTTCAAGTTGAAAGAGGTATACTGAGGTCGAACTCTAGAGCTCGATCCTAATTCCAACCTAACCCTTTTTCCTTGCTAAATAGAGAAGTAGGGCCCTTAAAAGAGATGCCACGAAAGACCAAAGAAATGTTGGAAGGAGATTATGGAGAAGGTATTGGCTTCTTGGATCTAAGATGAGGAATTGACCCAGATTAACTCCATTTGGAAGCAAACAATCCATGTAGCCTGCCCTAACTTAAAGTGAGTAAAGGCTTAGTTTTTGTGGTTGTATCATTGTTGGATGCGCTCTACAGAAACCATTCCCCTTCCCCTTAATTGGTCGCCATCAGTAAACTCCACAAGCTTTCTGAACAGGCAAGAGAGACATGTCTCTCCTTGTAGGCCAACCTAACTGCTTAAATCCTGAATTCTTTCAGTTATCGATTCCTACCCCACATGGACAAAGTGGCATTTTCATATGACGATATACTTATTCATCAAGCTAAACCAAGGGGCATGTGAATCATAACAGGCGTTATCTTTGTGACAATACTTGTACAGATATGACGTTACAAGAGTATCTTCAGAATATAAATTGCTTTTACAGACTTAATAAAAATCCATCCAATTTTCAATTTTCTTGTCGAACTTTAATGGTCCCAACATGTAGTCGAAGGATGCTCAAAAAATAGAGCCAATGCGTTTTAATATAACCATGAAGTTTGACTTGATTAGATATTACATGTGGCTACCTCCAAAAGGCAATAGATGTATCTGAAAAGCCAAAAATGTGAGAAAAGCCAACCTTTACATTTCGTCACTACTCAACAGACCTTGAAGAACTGTTTCCACTGCTGCATTAGGAATAAAAAGTCCAACAATCCTCTTTTTGTCATCGATTGTTTCCAATCTGACAATGCGGACCCTCTTATGGCTTTGCCGAGCCTATGGATAAATGACTTAAATGAAAATTCAGACCAAATAAATGAAATATATCTATACGGCACAAGAAGCATTGGAAAATGTTGAGCCGGCTAAGAGAGGGCGAGGACGGTACAAGAAATGTTGGAAAGAAACCATACGAATGGATCTTACTTTTATAGATATAAGCCCGGGATTGACCCAAAATAGATATGAATGGAAACGAAGAATCTATATAACCGACCCTACTTAATTGTGGGAAAAAGCTTGGTTATTGTTGTTATTGGAACGAAGCTCACGTCAAAGTACCATCGATCTGTCGAAATATATAAGTCGAAGAAAAGCAGGAATCATACAGCACAAACAGATGTCCAGGTTGGAGCAAGACCGGGGAAAGGATCTTCTGCCTAGGTCAACACCACAACATATAGCCTGTTTAAAAGTCGTACGATCACGATCGGATGGTCCACATCAATTTAGATATAAGATGAGACAGACGAACCCAACAACCAGTCTTTCTTTCTATCTGGAGAAACTTGAGATGATAGGAAAGAATGTGACTTCCATTCCATCTCCACCGTCCTGAAACGGCAAATCCTTACCATATTGGAAAAATAAAATCCGTCTCCCTATATTTGGCATCTCAGACCTTCCTCTCTCGTCCATGCTGACCATATTATCCATATGCTAATCTCGGTCTCCCAAACAGAGCAACAGCAACATCGAAACAGAGAGGAGAGGAGAACCGATCGCCCCATATTTAGCAACACCATCGTTACACAATACCCTTCCTCTCCACCCAACCTCTCCACCACCATTTCTCTATGCATGGATCCTCCAGAGCCGAACCCTTCTTCTTCTTCTTCTCCTTCTTCATCTTCTCCTACTCCCTGTTCCTCTGTTTTGGTCATTGCTATGTTTTCTCTGTTCCAGTAACAATGATGGACCAGATGCCCACGCACGTCGCCTTCTCCCGGCTGCCGGGGAGCGACCCATTTCCCGACAGCCCACAATTCAGCGTCTCCCCGAATGGGTCATGCTCGTCGGACTCACCCTCGCGGACGCGGCAATCGAGGATTCTTGACAGGTGGGCGGCGAACCAGGCGCGTGGGATAATCACGAGCATGGAGCGGCAAGCGCACGAGGCGGAGATTTCGGCGTTGACGACGAACGTGCGTGCGGCATCTTCGCTGATACAGATGTGGCGGGGGTTGGAGTCGGACGGCAGCACGGGCACGCCCACGACGGCGAGGGCCGGCGAGGGGGCGTGGGAGGCGGAGGAGGGGGAGAGGCATTTCATCGAACAGGTGGTGGGCGGCGGCGGGAAGCAGAGGAAGGTCCGGTGCGAGGAGAAGGAGGTGGCGGAGAAGATGGCGAAGCAGAAGGAGGACGAGCTGAAGCTTTTGGCGGGAAGCTGTGCTGTTTCACAATTTTCCCATAAAAGAAGGATCCAGGTGACATTTCCCCCGAATAAAATAACACAAAATATACATCTTTCATCATGCAAAATGCGATATTCTAAGACGAATACTTGAGAAGTTTTTGCTCCCCACCCTTACGTTTTTTTTATTTTCTCGTTTTAGTCTTTGCAGGTTTCAAAGCTTAGGATTAGAGCTTTATCTTCCGATCTGTAGCTTTGACAATAAATATGGTTGATACAGATTTGATGTCGTTGATTTCGTTCTGTTTAATCTTCGCAGTCATTACTGCGATTCAGATCGCTACGCCGAGAGGCGGAGGGGCAAGAACAGAGGCATTGCAGGACGACGACTGCTCGAGAGCTCGACCAATTGCAGCGGGGAGTTCCTATTCTAACCCTGAAGTAAACTCTCTTCTGTTTTTTCTGATAACATTCTTATAGATGCTGATTACTAAACTAATCACCAATTCTACTAAAACAGCAGTTAAAAGTTATGTTTAATTTTTACTGTGAATTATTTTTGCAGGCAGAGATTCAGTTCAGGGACTCTGCACAATGCAATCAGCTCAGCAACTGAGCCAATTCAGATGCAATTCTCCGACTACTCGATAGACTCAGAAGGCTCGAATCCGTTGACGCGAAACAATACCGGATCCGACGAAGAGCTGACGACTGCAACTCAGCCAGAAGAGCATCCTCCCCATTCAGAAAGCGACGATTCTCGCGAGGACCCTTCGCATTCTGGGGTCGAAGATCTGCACGAAGAAAGCGACACGGCGTGGGAGGAAGAGGTGAGCTTGGAGATGAGCACCATTGACTGGGAGAGGCCGGTCGAATCATCGAGCAGCCTCGACGGTTCTTTTCTGTCTCGAGCGAACTGGGAAATCCGGAGGCAGGCTATGTACAAAGACTTGCTCGAAGCGTACTCTGATAATCCGGAGCTTCGCGAGTTACTCGAGAGGTATAAAATACGATTTTCGTTCATTTCTCGAGATGAATCATGTCCAATTTAACGTACTTTTGTACGTAGGAGAACCGTATCGAACCGTCTTAACAGCGCGTTCCGCGATACGTTGGAGCAGTTGATATCATCTGCATTACAGAGGCAGGGTTCGATCGATGGATGCTCCGAACTGGACGAATACGACGCCTATGAGAGCGAGATCAACAATCCGGCTGAATCGCCATCGTTTTCGCTGGCTCCGATCTCTTTCCAAGGAAGCCCAAATTCGGTTGCACTTCAACCAAACTATTCTTCTCACGATGATCATGTGAGATTTCATATAAAATCATCCATTCCTTTTGTCCTGATGGGTAAAAGGCTTTTCCTGATGTTGTATCTGATCTATTTGCATGGCAGCAACGTGATATTGTGCACGAACTGAAAAGCGACATCGCGCGTATGAACCAGGAGATGCGCGAGCTACGACAGATGTTTCAGAGTTGCATGGAGAAGCAGGAGAAGTTTCAGTACTCCCTTCAGCGAGAGGTCACTGACGTTCTTCACAATCTAGGTACCGGTTTCTACTCGTCTCTTGAGTTAATTCGTATTACATATGGTACTTCCTCAATGATTCTCATGCAAAGAACCTATCGGTGACATATATGCATGAATCAACCTCGCCTATCCTATGTACCCACAACCCCAGAATCCCTGTAACCCTAATCCTGAATGTATGCACGTTGCACCACTATATATCTTTGTGTTATGCGATTTTGGATCTTTTCGTTTCCTGATCGGACATTGTTATTGACTTACTCAGTTGGCAAGGGAGAGAGTCGTACGTCGAAGAGGGCACCGGCGAGGAAAGGGAACTGTTGCATCTGTTACGAATCGAAGATCGACTCGTTGCTGTACAGGTATGTTCATACAATTCAGATTGAAACTGAGCTTGGTCGTGGATCGTGATCGTCGATATATTCGTATGGCAGGTGCGGGCACATGTGTACTTGTTTTGCATGCGCACACGAATTGCAGTGGAACAGCGGGAGGTGCCCGGTATGCCGAGCTCCGATCGTCGACGTCGTCCGTGCGTACCTCCATGGTTAAGCGACCCATATATGTTCTTGACGGGAAGAGATGTAAAGTTTTCCAAGTCAGATTTTGAGGTGCCCTTTGATAATGATGATGATGATGATGATGTATAGATTGGATTAGCCCAACAACTGTTAAGAACAATAAATTTAAGATAATTTGATGCCACCCATTGGGATTGTATCGTCTTATACGTCCATGTTGAGGTGAAGATACCAACAACATTCCAAGGGCTTTCTTTCTTTTTCCTTTGGGCATTTTTTTCTCGGGGGCAAAATTTCATGATTTGGGAAATATTGTCATGAAATTATTTCGAACATCAATAGTGCTTTGTTTGAGCAGTTGTTCGTGTTGGGAACGGATCCCATAAAAAAATAAAACTCAAGCAGAAATCAATAAAAAGAAAAACACGTACAAACACAACTTACAAAGATTTTCAGTAGTTCGATAATGTGCACACCGATCTTTTAAGGAATATAGAACGAGACTACAAGATTACGTGAAATTACTAATATCCCACCGTACGTGGTAACGATCAATCTTCATGTGAGAAAATCCGATTATGCACTCATATATAAACAACACATATATGCTTACATAAATTTATAGAGTAAAGGCGAACCAAAACCATGCATGCATATGTATGACGATCAACGGATCACGGATTGACGAAGTTGCAATTGAGACGGATCTCCCCCTCGTCGTCACCGGTGAGGACCTCGGTGTCGGCGAGGTTGATCATCGACACACGGAACTGCATGCGGAAGAGCATGGGCTGGTCAGCCAGGGCCTGCACGAGGGGCCCGGTCCTCGAGTCGGAGGCTAGGATCTGGTCGGTATAAAGGACGCCCATGTTCTTCAACAGGTTCATGTAGTAGACGTTATCGAACGTGTCCGGGGTGATCGGGTCGAGGTCGACGAGGTCGGAGGACCACCTGCACTTGCGCCTGAGGAAATTGAGGAAGCGCGGGTTGATGGAGGGGTCGGGCCCGCCGGTGCCCTTGAAGTTGTAGAGCCTGTCTTGGATCGCGCCGCATGGCACCTTCCCGATGGTGTGCGCTCCTGACGATCACCTCTTTCAGTTAAATTTAATCTATGACAACCATTAATTTTATATAGATTGTAATTTAACCTGACAAGACGACCAAATCAACCAAACTCAAGCCTCGGGATTGGAAGAACTCGATCAGATACGTCACATTCTCGTAGCCCTTCGGGAGGCTGTTGATTTCGGCTGCTTTGGATACCAATCCGTCCTTTCTCCCAAAGCCCACCTCCCAGTATGGACCTCCAATCTAATTATATACAGTTAATCACATCATCGTGATAATTAATGACAACTAAATCGTAATCATAACGTACTTTGTGTATAGCGTCGCGAGCGGTGGCGGAGAGTATGTCGGCACAAGTGACAGTTTTAGGACACTTCTTCTCAAGCTCAGCCTTGATGTCGTCGATGACCTCGAACCCTCTCAAGTTCTTGCTGAAAGGAGCTGATCTTTCGCTGCCCTCTTGATTTACAAGTATCGACGCGTCACACCCCTATACCGATTGATGATCGATTATACCTAATCAAGAAATTTGATGAGTTTTTTAATTTTTTAAAAAATTTACCCTGATCATGCAATCGACGAAATGGAGCTGGAGGAGGTCGGCTGCGAGAGAAGGATCCTTGTCGACCCAGTAATTCACTCGAGAGTTGATCACGGCCTCGAAGCCGGGGCATGTGTTGGAGTAGTAGTCGAAGGTAAGGAATTCGCCCACAAGATTGGGGATGGTGAAGGGGAGGGGGATCTCGGGCTTCGGGATGTAGGGAAGGCCTGGGAAGCCGCCGGGGAAGTCGGCTGATGCGGTGGCGATGGCGAGGAAGAGGATGAGGGATGAGAGGAGGAGAGGGTTATCCATCGGGTCAGGAGTAGAGGTTGGTGAGATTGGGGGTGTTGTGTATATAGATATAATTTGGACGTGGGTGGCACCATTCTACATGCATGCACGTTTTCCTGCTAATCATCATTAAGATAATCAAAGGGAAATTTGCACAAAAGACCCTGTACCTGTACATGAAGAGTCATGCTGGCATATCTACAATCATGGGATAAAGCACAGGCGAGAGGATCGTCTGCACTACTGCAGACTAATTAAATCATGTAAATTTGTAAATCATTGGAACCGTTCCATCTTGATTTCGATGTTAAGTTTTCTCGTAACGTAAATATTGATTTCTTAGTGTATATATGAATCCACCTCTAGATTTTTTAAAATTGCAGCAAGGGTGTATTGATAGTTTCTCCATGCAATCACACAACAAGTGAGGGTTGTGGCCCAGGGGTCAGCAAGATTGCAAGCGTTCTGGTACAATTCCCAGATGCCTTAATGTAATGACACAGATTACCGGGGATTATGATGTAAAAAATTCCCACTTAATTCAAATTTCTGGTAACAAGAAGTTGCTAAGATTGTCTTTTCTCAAAACAAGTGGCGCCTCTTTTAAATATACACCGATAATTTTAAGAAAAAATCTTACATATTCATGGTAGCATTTCAAACTCGATCTAATATCGGTAGATGAACTCGAGGTAGCAGCATCTTGGTGGTTGATCACGAGGAAGCGATGCAAGAGACCCTGCAAGGGTATCGCTGGTTCGCCATTAGCATTACTCAAAAGTTATTTTCTTCTCCAAAACCTACTTGGAGTATCACAAATAAAACACGCTTAAGTTCCATTACTTAGCACTACACACAAATTGCTCTCTTCTTTTTATGATGCATGCTTTTCTTCGCATCCGCCCATCGTCAACATGCCAGTTCAAAATCTCGTATAGATATTAACATTTTTTATCTGCTTTTATTTCGATTTTGTGCGGGGAAGACCCCCTTGAAATTACTGGCAGTAACTGCCCGGGTTTTTATTGTATGCGAACAATGTTGACCCCCCAAGCCTTTTGAATTAGATGATGATCTTGATCGAATATTCACCGATCTCCATGATCCATTTCGCACAATAAAACTCGATTCAACAGATAACCATTTTGATCAGAGCAGATCCATTAATCATGTAGCATAGTTCGGGTTGGATTATAACCAAATGGCGCAGGTTGATGATCGGGCTAATACCCACCCACTTTCTAACTCAAGCAAAACGAGTTGTGCTTGAGTATCGATAGATATATTGACATTTGAGTCTATCGTATAAATGTGACTGTTCACAAGATAATGTTCATAACATATCAAAACAAGCACCTGAACTGTTTTTGAGCAATATGCCTCTAGTTATCCAGTCAAAGCTAAGGAGCTTGTAACGTGACCTGAGATGTCTATACTTGGCCCGGTCAAAATCAAGATCATCGAGCCCAAGCTTTCCCAACAAGCTTAAACGCTCATCAACTAGTGACATAAATTATGTTCATTGAGTTCATGACCTGATACAGTTCCTACCAGGTAACTGTATCGAATCTGCTGCACGAGCCAAGTTTGCAAGTCCGTCAGGTCTGAATCAGATCGAGATGCCTCAACCACGGATAACTAATCGACAAAAAAAAACATGCCAAGGATATCTGGCTTCTACAATACCATTGATTATTTGAAACAGCACAAAAGTATGTTAAAAGAAACAGCAAAAGAGTTGAACATTAACGATAGAGAAGATGTTCGCGAGTTTTGCACCATCCATGCACTCTGCAACTTTATGAAACGCAGCAAGTTCATCTCATACCCTTGTTGCGCAGATATAACGTCTAATCTTCCTCATCTGAAGGAGAAAAAAAACATATCGAGGAGGCTTAAGAATAATTTTTTTCTTTTCAATTTAAAAGAGATTATAAAGTTTGAAACAGACGTGGATAAACATTATAAGGAGAAGGACCATAAGAGAAGTAGAACTGCTGTTACAGAAGTAATTAACAATAAACCGTTGTTCAATACTTCAGCAAGTATTTAATAGCTTAGGTTAACCGGAGAACCCACCAAGAAATGCTGCTGCGCGAAGTTGAACCAAAGATTCAAAGAAGTGGAATGATCTCATCAAACCCATCTTGCTCTAAGTCAAGCTAAAGATTGAGGACAAAAAAGAAGGCGAAGGAAGCAGCAGCTTAAAATTAAATAAACTAAGAAATCAAAGAAGTCTTTCTGTTTCCTTCCATTGGAAATCCATTATAACGTTTCAACAACAACAAAGCCCTTTCCCACATCAAGAAGGGCCCTTCTTAAGTTTACTAAAATAAAATTTTAGAACATGTCTAGGAACCTCGATGTATCATTAGCAAAAGCCCTAAAATAATATCTATACGAGGACTATCTTCATTCCTCAATTCCCATCTTACTCCGCTCACATGTTGGAAGATCTCCCACCTTACATATTTTTTGACTCCTAAGCTTATACTGAACTTTTATCCAGATCTTGCAATGATTGTTGTTAAATTATTTTTTTTGTTTTTTTAGATGAAAAAGGGTGCAGTCCCAAGATTGGAACCCATCACAATTTATTGAATCACAATAATAACGATTAGAACAGATGGTTCAACAGAACCAATGCCATTTAGTGGCCCAACACATTATCACACAGGAGATACAAGTCTTGCCACAGAAGCACCAAAGCCCACAATTTAAAAAAAACAGAAAACGGAACTACAGGTCTTGCCTAAGATGCACCAAAGCCATATAGTGGCCAAACACGTTGTCACGTTCGAACGGACGGTTCTGAAAGATTGTCTTGTTTCTCGCACACTAAATGGCCCAAAGTAAGGCAAAAGGAATAGCCGCATTATCCTGAGAGTTACCACAAGCTGCACTCACCGAGCTCCAATAAGACCCGTTGTCCCCCGACCTAAGCCAAGACATGCCCGTCTGCTCCCAAACCGCGACTGAAGAAGTGCACCCAAAGAAGAGATGCTCTGAATCCTCCTGCTTGACGCCGCATTTGCCACAGATGGTGTCCTCGGTACCAAGTATCCTCGCCCTGCGCACCTTTGAAAGAAGACATCCATGCCGTGCCAACCACATGAATACCTTGATCTTCATTGGAACCTTGCTGGCTCATATAAGCATGTAGATCCGATCTTCCTCCCACCGTTGCGGCCCCTGCAACCTGCAGAAAAAACTGTACGCCTTTTTAGCCATAAAGTTCCCCTATCCACATAAAATAGTCTCTGCCCCCACCAGGGCCCTTGACATCCGTCAGGTCTCCTAAGAGGGCGACGACCTCCTCACACCTCTAGTCCGACAATGCAGCCACAAAAGTGGGGCCCCAGGATCCTGTCGACCAGAGTTGGTTCACCAAGGTACCCTTGTCTGCCGCAATGCCATATAGGCATGTGTGCTTATCCCTAAGAGGGCCCTCTCCCACCTAGCCATCTTCCCATAAAGCAAAATTGTGCCCATCCCCTAACACCAGTCTCACCATTTCGTCCAGCTCCGTTAACACTCTGGATATTCCTCTCTAGAGAGAAGACGACCGCCTGCTAGACTCCCCTCTTCACTGACCTTTGACACCATAAATGCTCCACATCACGCTACAGACCAGGTCATCCGACTTCCCCCAAACACTAAGGGCCCACTTTGTCAGCAAGGCCTTGTTCACGCGCTCCAAATTTTAGACCCCTAGGCCACCCAACTTCTTCAGCAACGTCACCGTGTCCCAGCCAACCATGTGCAATCCCCCACCCTCCTGCCTACCATCCGACCAAAAGAATAGCTTCATCAGCTCCTCCAACTTCTTATGCACGCACACTGGCAGAAAACGTGTGGAGAGGAAGAAAATCAGTATTGTAAAGAGAGCATGCTTAAGGAGGACCAGTTTTCCGTCCTTGGACAAAGTTCTAACCTTCCACCCTACCATCTTACTCTACACCATGTCCACCACAACCCTCCAGTCCGCCACCCACCATCAACCAGGGGTAGCCCCAAATAGGTGGTGGGAAGAGATCCCACCGGACAACACATGACCTGGCAGAGAGCACTGGTCTCCTCTCGCGTGACCCCAAACGGGATGACCCTCGTCTTCTCCCTATTCAACCTCAGCTCCGACATCTCCCCGAAAATATCCATGATGTTGGAGGCATTTCTCGCATGCTCTGGGTCTCCATCAATAAACATTATCGTGCCGTCCACATACTGTAGAATGGGGATGGAAATGCTATCTCTCATGTACCCCGCGCAGAAACCATCCTCCGTTGCCAGCCTCGTCATCACGACCAGCGCATCTGCCGCTATTACAAATAGGAGCGAGGCCAGCAGGCAACCCTGTCCGTTGAGGCTGAAAAAAACCCCTTTATGATTTCTTAATGCAACCTTTTGACAACTGTATGTTAAAGTATTCCAGTAAGTTGATGCTATCTCATAGAACTTAATGTTAATTTTCTTTCAATTATTAGGCAACAAGTTGTTGCATTTGTTCTTGTTGCACATCGGAGAACTTCATACTTATTTTGCATTGTTTGACACCTTCTATCCTCTATGTACGGGACTCCCCTCCATGATTTCTTGACACGATACTTCCTAATGACGTTTTGATCAGTGGGAGCTACAATTTTGATGTTCCCTTTTGTAACCCTTAATCTTAAATCATTTTGAAATTCCTTTGGCAAATCATATATTGTCAACACTTAAAACTTCCAAATTATATCATCAAAAAATTGACAAAATTAAACGATATTTCCTATGGAATGCAACCAAACTGAGGGCTTAAACCCTGATAAATGGAGCCAGACAGTTCGGAAAAAATTGCAGTCCCAACGAAAATGATGGATGGGGAATTGCGGACTTGGAAGGATTCAATAACACAATGCTGAGTAAAAGGACCATGGAATTATTAGGATGAAGGAAAAAATTCCAATATGATTTGGTTCATTGTGTAACTTCGGAGGGAAACATATGCCCTACACCACGTGTAATGCGGGAAATGCAGATTTTTGGCAACCATGTCGAGTCAATGAAGTCGATATGGGGCATATATCTTTCTCCAGGGTATAGATGACATGTTGGTGATTTTTCACCGATATCGTCGAAATATCACCAATGAAACAAAATCCTTTTATTTTTTAATATATTTAGACTGATACAATTGATATTAGTCAAATGTTCCCCCAGTTCACCACATTTCATATAATAAGCATTTGTTAAGGCCATCTGTAGAGATATATTTCACACTTCTGTACTTTTTATATATTTTTATGTTCATGTCTTCTTTATGTAATTTGCCCACAGGTCTTTCCTTATATAAGAGAGCCTAGGGCCCAAGGAATAAACAACTCTTTCTATTTTCCCAATATGGTATCAGAGCGGCGGTCCTAGACCGAAGCTCCTTTACTGAAACCCTAATCCAACCCCCACCTCAAGCCCTTCTCGTACGCGTCGCCTCGGGCCTCCCCGTCGCACCTCTCCACCGTCGCCGAGGCCCACCGCCGAGGTCTCGTCGAGGTCCACCATCGAGGGCCTCCTCCCTGCCGCGTCTCTCGACCGTCGCCTAGGCCCCTACCACCTAGGCTCCTGCCGCCTTGGCTCCCGTGGCCTGCTGCCTAAGCTCCTCTTCCCTCGCCGTCTAGGCCCCATCGTCGCCTAGGCCCACGCCGAGTCTTCTTCTTGATGGGTTTGGTTGCTTGAGTCTACACATGCAACCGAAACCGTGTATGTCAATAGAGACAAAAGTTTATATGGTCTACAACCCGAGTCTTCTCTTGTCATCATGTCAGAAAGCAGGGCCGATATTCCCTCCACAGGCACCTTCAGAGGTCCTGCGCCTATTGTGAAGATGGATGGGTGAAACTATGAACTGTGGGTTATGCAATTCATGAGTATGATGAAATCTATGTTGGAAATGCGAGCCCACGGCGAGCCATTATGCAATAAATGTTATTGCAAAATTATCATTCCCTGATCTGAAATGAAGAATAATTAATTTGCATAATAGGTCCCTTAGTACAATTAGGGTTATGTACCATGGCCATCTTAATAATCATACAGCTGTTGATTCAACTATTGAATCATAGAGGCTGGTGCTTGGATGAATATCTAAAGGGTTAGATTGAGGACTCATCAAGCACCATCAAATGATTGTTAAGAGATGATCTCCAGCCTGAGTAGGAGATGGCAATCCTTATCTCTTTAGGTTGATATCTGACCGACCTCTTGATGCAGGTCCTCTGCATAGGAATAGAGATTCGGAGGTGTCAGATTAGTTAGGTCAAAGAGTTGACTTAACGAGATCGAGATAACCAAAGTCCTATATCGTATGCTGTCATGATATAGGCACGCATCCTCTGACCGGAGACAGATGTGTTGCTATATGTCTAAGTATGTACATTTGGCAGACCAATAGGTTGATGACCTAATCAAGGTCTATACACCGGCGCGCTGGTGTGCATATAAGGGCATATGAGTAATACGATCTCTCAAAGGGATCATACAGGTTCAGTTACTGAACCGGAAGACATGAGCTCACTCATGAGATATTGGGAAGAATCAAATTCCATGCGCATGGTCGTCTCGCTTTGGAAGCTTGACTGAATTTGTAGGTTTGATATATACTTTTAGTATATGATCAAGACCTAGGTATGATATACACTTTTGGAAAGTGTATGATCGATACCAACTCCCAATGATCGAATGAGAAACTTACTGATAAAACCATGAAGTAGACAGTATAAAGTTGATCCGATACTTCGGGTTTAGTCTGAGTCTTCCAGTATGCAGGATGTACAGGTATTGGGAATACCTGAGGGTGATTTGATCATAAACGATTGTATAACCATGACGCTTCCATTCCTAGGGAGTGATGAAACGGGTCTGGATTTTAGTGACTCCTCTCGGTAGAGAAGTAATCTGATCTTAGTCCAAGTGTTGGACATTGATCTGAATGTGATTCAGATACAATGAGAAGATTAGATTTACGGTCTTGATTTAATCAAGCATCTATGAGAGGCCTGCGATCTGGATTTGAGATATGATCTCAATATCCATGTCACTATACGGGGAACAATACAATCGCCCTGTCCTTATCTCCAAGTATCTGCGGAGAGATTGCATTATTCTTGAAGGGTTCAAGAATAATTCCATAAGATCTAAGCAATGAAGAAATGATGATTAAATGTGATTTAATCATCTTGATGTGTGAAGAAATTATCCAATTTAATTAAATGTGATTTAATTAATGTGGATAAGAATAATGTGGATAGAAATATCCAATTATTCATAATATATTATAAATGTGATTTATAATGTATTAGAGAGAGCTAATTATAATTTATATGTGTTGATTAATTATTATGTGTATTGGATACACATTGTGTAACTAATTAACAATATGAATTATATATTGTTTTGGGTTGTGAATATGATTCACAATTTTTTCCATGGCAAGAATGCAATATTCTCAAAGATAATTGTGAATTATTTTTTGGAGAATAAAACCCAATAAATTTGTTGCAAATTAATAGGAGAGAAATCCAAGGAGATATGCAATCTCATGGAAATCCATGAGATTGCTCTCCATTGGGAAACAAGTGGGCGGCACCCAATTCCTATATGGAATGGGTGGTCGTCCCCTCTTAATTGCACATGGAGATTTGATCTCCATGTGTATTATCTCCTTATTTGTTGGGATGATTTAGGAATAAATTATATTTGATTTTGTCAAATATATTTTGACCTAAATTTGTTGCTTTTGACAACAACAATCTTGGCCATTGGATTGACACAAATCAATCTCACCCATTGATTTTATGTGTCCCATGAATTGAGATCCATGGATCCCAAAACCCTATAAAAAGAGAGGCATACTATGCTCTCTAAGGACTTGCAATATTGGAGCTCTCTCTCTCTCTTTCTTCTCTACACACGTTAGCCCTCTCTCCCTCTAATTGGTGGCCGACCACCAAACCCTAGAGGAGAGAACCGTCGTCGCCTTCGCCACCGCGTCGCCGCTTCGACGTTCTTCGGTTCTCCGTCTTCTTGGAGAGTTCCTCTCACGAAGGAGACGTTTGATCTCGTGCGACGAGATCAGGAGCAACCATGCTTGGATCATCTTCTTGGATTGCGAGGACAACGCGGTTCATCCCCGCGCTCGCAAGCGGTCTCGCCGACGATCGGACTTGAGACAGGAGGTCTCTTCTCTTAGAGACTCGATCAACCACGCTTCAAGAGGTATTGCATTATACTTGTTGTGGTTATAGATGAAACGATCTGAGAATGGTTCTCGGATCATGTGGTTTCATCGAATAAAAATTTTAAATTCCGCTGCACCGAACAACTAGTGCAACTAGTCGTTCTTCGTCGTATCCGATACGACGATCACGCTTTCGTGATGCGCTTAAGGATAATTCCATATCCTTCAAGTGGTATCAGAGCCTTAGGTCGACGGTTTCGAATATGATTCGAAAAACCGAGGACGACTTGGGTTCGTTTAGGTCGCGAAAGTTTTCATCGCATTTGATTTCGCAGATCTGTTTAGTAAATAAATTCGGCACTGTTTAAATTGTTTAAACACGAATTTAATACTTGGATTTTGTTCCCTATTAAATAAGGAAACCATAGGATCTGAGTTTACGTAAATCGGATTTCGTATGCTCTAGATATGGTTGTTTTAATGAACATGTATGCACTGTTGCGGGAACTGTAGATCTGAACGTGATTAAAATGTTAATTACTGTTTAGACTTGCCTCGAAATGCGTGTAACATCACTTGGGTTCTGTCCTAAATCAAATTAGCAATCTATGAAAATTGATTTTGTCTAATTTGGATTTAATATGATTGAGATATGCTAATTTTAGTAAGAAGGGGTCACTGCTGAAATTACAGTCCTAATCTAGAACCAAGTGATTGTCAATTAGTGAAATTAATTGTTAATTTCGTGAAATAATCATGAAAAATATTTGTGAAATATTTGAAGATGATTATTTACATAATTGACTTGGCCTCAACCAATTAATTGATTAGATTTGATCTAAATCTTAATTGGAAACACATTCATCAAACTTAATGTTTGATTGGTGATTGTCATTTAATCATTTAGTGAAATTAAATTGTTTAATTTCCTAGAATAATTGTGCATAAATATTTGTGAAATATTTGATGATAATTATTCCCTTAAATGACATTGCCTTAACCAATAATTGATTAAGATATGATCTAAATCATAATTGGAAGCCACAATCTTTCAAACTTGATGCTTGAATAGGATTTGGGAATTTGTCTAGCAAGTTTCCTTATAATCAAAAATGTTTTGATTATTACTATATGGTACAATTTCGGTTGAAGAACCGATGATCATCTCAAGTACAAATTAATCAATTTGGCATTATCCTTTCCCGAGGCGGATATGGTGCCTAGTCGGAGAGCATTGGGATTGCGGGTTGCAACGTATGTGGTCCGTCCCACTCTCGTCGGTACTGGCCATGACAGCGGGTAGGGCCGGGATAATGTCTGAGGGATTAAGATGTATTTTTCTAATTATTAAAATTCGAATTAATACGCATTTTGAGATATTACCATATATGTATTCAAGTAAAATAATCAAGTTTG
Organism: Ottelia alismoides; assembly: GCA_037367405.1. Classification (NCBI taxonomy): domain Eukaryota; kingdom Viridiplantae; phylum Streptophyta; class Magnoliopsida; order Alismatales; family Hydrocharitaceae; genus Ottelia; species Ottelia alismoides. Next base: position 1,012,761 of record JAZKJV010002680.1, read on the forward strand.
ATTGATTGAATTGGATTGGTAATTAATTTAATATGATTAAATTGATTATGTCCAATTGAAATACTCTAATATGATTAGAGCTAATAATTCCCTAGAAAGAATTAATTATGTGAATGTGATTCACGATAATTAATTAAAATTTGAATATGAGGTGGAGGATCACATAAGTGACATTCATGGTCTCCCGTCAAGGCAGAGGGTTCCGTCGCCAGGGATTGCATGTGGGAGACGCCTGTCCGAAGTGACAGCTCCTGTATGCAAGCGCATCTGGATCGGGCTCGTCGCTTCTCGAAAGAGTAAGGACGTATGCGTAGTGACCCCAGTATCGGGTCCTCATATTATTGGGGCGATATTGGATTGCGCATAGCGAGTTGTATTCCTGTTGACGGTTGGTTCAATTAATGACGGGTCAACATTGCCTTAGGGGTGGTGGGCCCGGGTGTTAAAGACCGAATTGGGAAATGCAAGTTGGACTTGCAAGGCGGAATGTGTTCCCGCTTCTTTTTATCCGAGTTGTAGGTTCTCATATTATTGGGATGCAACAAAGATAAGGAAGGAGATCCCAGATCTTGCTTGAGATATAATGGTAAGTATATCTCTTACATTGAAAGTGATTAAGGCAATGAGCTTTCAGTGTTGACAAGGCAAGACAACTTTGATATAAAAATTCCTAAATCAAAGTAAAATATGTATATATAAATACATACATTTATGCAAATTTCTTATTTCAGATAATCCTTCATTAAAACCCACTCAATGATATACTCAATAGTAACCAGTGAAATATCTTGGATTGGACTCATGATCCAGATATTGTACTTGCAATTGAACACATAATGTATGTGGTTGCAATGTGCAAATTTCCTCATAATATTGAGAAATGACAATTAAATAGATAATAGGACTACAACCCTAGGGTTTGTATGTCTCTATAGTCTTGGTATCATCAAATGTACTTTGGAAGTGACATGTTGATGATGATCATAATTGTCATATAATCCTTATAAAATCAATGAAGATTTTCTGGCATACATATGTGCTCTTGACATTTAATCATGAGTGACATGGTTCTCTGCATTATGTAGAATGGTAGCTCTATAAAGAGATGATGTATTCAAATTGTTTGAGTACCTACCTGAACCTATGTTTTATGAGTTTAGATGGATGTAGATGATGAGTGTCATTATTCTACTGTCTATACTCTAGTCATTCATGAAGCTTCATAGTATTCATATTGTGTGAATCTAATGAAGCATAAATAAATGTTGAAATACTCTTATTTTGAATTCTTTTGAATTTATTGTAAGAGATCCTTAGTCTTAAGCAATGGTTGCTTATAGATAAAGGGAGCGCAATGGAAGCATGGGTTGGACCCAAGAAAGAAAGAAAGTCAAAGGGTTGACTGGACTTCTGTGACTTCCATGTGACATCCAAAGAGTTGGATGAATGCCAATACTGTAATAAGTTGATGTGTTGATAGTATGACTATCAAGTCTGTCTAGAATCCTTAGAAAAGGACTCGGATGGAGCATCAGAATAATCTACATAAATCATTGATATTGACTTACTTATTGAATAAGATAAAGTCAAATAATTGTATCTCAATCTTCTGATGACATTTGCAATGGGTTGCATATGTTTTAGAAGACTGGAAAATTTGATCTTAAAGGTTTATAGTTGTCCACATGAATATTGATGCAATTGTTGCAACAATCTCTGTCGGATTAATAGACTTGTTAATTTCAGTGGGAGAGCCCTTAGTCGTAGAGAATGTCTCTATGACCTAGATATAAGAATACACTCATTGTTTGTTTCTAAATGTTGGAAATAAACATGAATTCTGAGATAGAACTATCATAAAGAGTTATGATGAAGATATTTCAGATAGTAATCTAAAATCTAGTGGACTCCGCATAAATTAGAAAAATTAATGAATGGTTCATTAACATTTCTGAATACTGAAATTAAACCTTAAGATCAATAGGAGGATGAATGATGCAGCGTGACCCCAAATTATGGGGCCACATTTATTTAATTAGATAATTATCAATTTTATTTACGTTTTTTGGGTCTAATTTAATAATTGAGATCGCCTGTGATCTCAACGTTGATTTCGTAGAGTTTAATTATAATTGTTGGTCAATTAAATAATTAGAGTCCAATTAAGTTAGTTAGAGGTCAATTAGGATCAAATTAGTTGTAATTTGATTATTTACTATTTTTGTAAACCCTCTCTCCTATATAAAGAGAGGGTAGTCCATCAGTTTTAGACAGTCCATTATGAATTGAAATTTGAGTTGATCTCATTTTATTCCCTCTCCTTCTCTCTCTCCCTCCACGCGATCTCCGCGGTTCTTCCTCCTAAACCCCGCGCATTCCGGCGTGTTCTTTCCTCAACCCTTCCAATTTCTCTCCTCAACCCTTCTATTTCTCCCATCAAAAGCCGCCAAAAGATATTATTATTTTATTCGCCGTCGCCGATTCCTTTTTGCATCAATTGGTATCAGAGCATGGATATCGAATCGTTCTCACGATTCGACGGTCCTGTCGACTATTGGAGAATGAAGCTCGATCAAGCCACCATATCACGAGGATCACATGCGCATTCGCGTCAACAAAAATATAAGAAGCGCCTCCGGAAAAGCATCAAGGTTCAACAATGGATAGATTCATGGTACAACATTGATATTTTTATGGTACAAGTTGACGATGAACAAGATCTTGTCGTCGACAATGATCTGTGCGCTATTCAGATCGTTGTGGATGGAAAAAACGTCAACAACGCTGCTGTCCAGGCCCTTTTAGAAGGAAATGGCGACGAAACGGTGGCTGTCCAGCACGTCCCAGAACCATGTTCGCCACCAGAATCGACGCCGCTACCCCCGCCGACCATCCCGACATCCCCCCAGGCCACCCAGGTACTCCCCCTGCCCTCCCCGGCCCGCGCGGCAGTCAGTCGCACCCTACAACCGCCGCGACTCCCCTCTCCCTCCTCCTGTTTTCTCCGACCCCCCCTCTCACCCCGCGTCGCTCTTCCACGTTCCCCAACACCGCCCCCTCACTTCCCCAGCGCCGCCTCTTCCCCTCCTGCCCAGGATCACCGCGCCACCGCCTCTCCGTTTCCGCACTCCTCGGCCATCCCCTTTCCCATGCCGCCATCGCCAACCCCACGTCAGCGCCGCCCCGCACTACCGCCCTCGACCTTCCCCACTGCAGCCCCACCCCAACCAGCGCCCCCTCTCCCCGCACTGCCCCCTCTCCCCGTACTACCCCCTCCCCACTGCCGCATAGGCTCGCCCATCGCCCCCTCTTCCAGGCGCACCACCTCGCAGGCGACCCCTCCCCTCCTGCCCCTTGCACGCCACCCCGCCGTCAACCCTTCCCCTCCAGCTCTAGCCCCTCGCCCGCACCACGACGCCGCTCGACGCCGCCCCCCAGGTCGTCCCGCGTGCGCGTCCTCTCGAGTGGGCCCAGAGGCACCGCCCAGGCGACACCATCGCAAGGCCACCGCCGCAAGTCGCGCCTCCGGTATCTCCTCCAACCGCGCGCATATAACGCCAGCCCTAACCAAAGGGCCGCAGTCTACGGGATTTCATTCCCCTGGAATATGGGATTGGAAAGATAATTGGGAAGATTGCAAAAATCAATGCCCAAAAAGTCCTATTTGCATAGAGAACAAAAGCAAGGGAAATGTGAAGGAAAATGAAGGGGTACGAAAATTGCACCCCTACCCCTGGTGGCGAAAATTTTTAAAAAGAAGGGCTGAAAATCAGGAGTATGGGGATTTTCCTTATTCAAATAGGACTAGGACCTTGGGTTTGTCCTATATAAGGACCCCATGGCTCTACTTTTTGGACACATCTCCCCTTCTCCTCTCTTTGTGCCATTGCTTCATCATGGATTATTTAAGTGCCATATTCGCCATGCCGCATCAATTCTTTGAGCACCACCGGGAGAAGACGACGATCGAGCCGACGCCACCGTACGCCCCGCATATGTTCTTCAACCACGGTGGCCATGCCTCTCCCGCCCGCACATGGATTCCGCCGTTCACGCCCCACATGTTTTTTTCAGAAGATAATTGAAGCCGCCGAATCTGCCGTTCACGCAATTCGTCAGGAGCCGAATTTTTGAAAGCGGTGGAGAGTTGATGCAGCGTGACCCCAAATTATGGGGCCACATTTATTTAATTAGATAATTATCAATTTTATTTACGTTTTTTGGGTCTAATTTAATAATTGAGATCGCCTGTGATCTCAACGTTGATTTCGTAGAGTTTAATTATAATTGTTGGTCAATTAAATAATTAGAGTCCAATTAAGTTAGTTAGAGGTCAATTAGGATCAAATTAGTTGTAATTTGATTATTTACTATTTTTGTAAACCCTCTCTCCTATATAAAGAGAGGGTAGTCCATCAGTTTTAGACAGTCCATTATGAATTGAAATTTGAGTTGATCTCATTTTATTCCCTCTCCTTCTCTCTCTCCCTCCACGCGATCTCCGCGGTTCTTCCTCCTAAACCCCGCGCATTCCGGCGTGTTCTTTCCTCAACCCTTCCAATTTCTCTCCTCAACCCTTCTATTTCTCCCATCAAAAGCCACCAAAAGATATTATTATTTTATTCGCCGTCGCCGATTCCTTTTTGCATCAATGAAGATCATTTGACAATGATCTAGCATCAAGCCTTGGACATTTGTCTATTGATTTGATCAATAGAATAGTAAGAGATGAAACTTTAGAATGTCTAAAATTTCAAAACTTACATACTTATGAATATTGTCCAATACATCCTTCTTCGGGAATGGTGTAAGATGCCAAGGTATTCAGGATCTCATACATATTGATGTATGTGGATAATCTATATCATAGTAAACATTATGGATATGTGATATCTATTGATGATTGTATGATATGAGATTTCTTCTCTTCACCTAAGAAACCTTTGAAATGTTCAAAGATTTCATTAATTTTGGTTTAGAACCAAAGTTTGAAGGAAGATAAAATGAATTTGATCTAATCTAGGTAGCAAGTACCTACTAGATAAATTCGATGAATACCTTATGGAGATATGAATATCATTTCTATCTCAATCCTCCTAACACACCTTAACTCAAAAGAGTTATAGGTAGATACAATTGGATCATGTGTGACATGATCTTATCAAAGTTGAATTTTAGCATAATTATCCCTTAGTTTCCAGGTATATATGTGTAGTAGAGACTACAATGTATATCCTTAATAAGGTTCCATGTATGTTGGAATCTAGCACTTGAGAGTGCTGCTTCATTAGGAAAATAAAGGATGGTATTGGATACCTACTTTATGACCTTGAGATTCTTAAAATATCTCATCTCCGAGAATGTGATTCTTAGAGGTTGAGACTCTTGAGAATCAAGATGAAAATGAAGTGTAGGAACTCATTTATAATGAAACTCCTGAAATTGGAAACTAAAAGGACAATTAAAGATGAAACATTAATACCTCTTCAAATGAGTTTGAGGATGGATTCCATGTGTTAGAGAAATCTGCCAATGATCGAACTTCATGTGATGAAGCTTCTGAAGATCATAGCATGGATAGATGGATAGCAATAAAAGTCTAATGTAGACTTCATATACAAGTGTTGTATATGGACCCTCGAGGATCCACCTATATGGGTAAGACCTGTAAAGGTGTAAATGGTTCTTCAAGAGACAGGGAACCTGATGAGAAGGTAGAGATCTTCAAAGCACGGTTCGTAGCCATAAGCTACACACTGGAAGAGAAGACATTGCTTGCAATGAGACTTGCTCTTCGATGACCATGCTTGAAACCGTCAGAATATTGCTAACCTTAGCTACACAACTTGACTATTGCATCTTCAAGATGTAAGTCAATATTGCATTCCTCTATGAATACCTCTTTGAGGATATTCACATGAAGTAGCCCCAGGGCTTCATGGTTGAGGAAAGCAAGGTGTGCAAGCTAAGGAATCCATCTATGGACTCAAATAAGCTTCTTGAAGATGGATCATAAGATTTGATGAAATTATAAATGTTATGATTTCAGATAGAATCTTGATGAACCATATGAAGCTTAGTGGGAGTGCTTTTGTGTTCATCGTGCTAAATGTAGATGATATCCTAATCATATAAAAATGATATAAGGATAATAATTAGTGTTTTATAATCTGGTTGTTCCATAACTTGAAATAAGATTTCAAAGATGCCTCTCAGATCTTAGTTCTGAAGTTGTTCAGAAGCAAAGAGAAGAGGATAATGGGACTGTCACATTTGTAGTACACCTTGGACATATTCTATTCATAGAAATTCCAAGAAAGGCTTCCATCCCTTAAGATATGGTACTGACCTATCTAAAGGGATAGCACCTCAAAGAGTTGAGGAAGTGAATGCTAGAACTACTTGCCTTTGGGCATCAGTTCTGAGAAGTCGGGTGTATGCTAGAGGTGTACAAAAGCCAGATGGCTGCCATGCAGTAGGAGTAGTAAACTGTTACTAATCCTACTATGGAAATAAAACACTTGGTTGCAGTAATAACAAAATCTTCATAGATGACAAGATTTTTGAGATAGTGATCTCAAAGTCTTATCTTCAAAAGTTTAAGACTTTATAGATAGTGATCTAAAAGGTCTTAACTATAGATACCTTAGGAGATAGAGATCTCCAGGAATAAGGATATTCTGATAAGGATTATGGAAATACTGGTTGTGATAATTGTTAAGCTGTAGTGTCAAGGACACTATAACTAACAAGATTGAGTATTAGTTGCATAAGATGCAACATTCGCATGAGATGCGAACACTGTTACTGGGGATATGCAAGTGCCGTAAAAGGACTTGGCATAGTCTTGCGGGGACAGAGTGACTGATCAGCTTACCTAGCTATTTTCTAAATAGCCTATGATTGTCACATGAGTACGGGTTTAAATGATTAGCCCATTAATGGCTCTTTGGGCTAGTGGGAGATTGTTGGAAATGCGAGCCCACGGCGAGCCATTATGCAATAAATGTTATTGCAAAATTATCATTCCCTGATCTGAAATGAAGAATAATTAATTTGCATAATAGGTCCCTTAGTACAATTAGGGTTATGTACCATGGCCATCTTAATAATCATACAGCTGTTGATTCAACTATTGAATCATAGAGGCTGGTGCTTGGATGAATATCTAAAGGGTTAGATTGAGGACTCATCAAGCACCATCAAATGATTGTTAAGAGATGATCTCCAGCCTGAGTAGGAGATGGCAATCCTTATCTCTTTAGGTTGATATCTGACCGACCTCTTGATGCAGGACCTCTGCATAGGAATAGAGATTCGGAGGTGTCAGATTAGTTAGGTCAAAGAGTTGACTTAACGAGATCGAGATAACCAAAGTCCTATATCGTATGTTGTCATGATATAGGCACGCATCCTCTGACCGGAGACAGATGTGTTGCTATATGTCTAAGTATGTACATTTGGCAGACCAATAGGTTGATGACCTAATCAAGGTCTATACACCGGCGCGCTGGTGTGCATATAAGGGCATATGAGTAATACGATCTCTCAAAGGGATCATACAGGTTCAGTTACTGAACCGGAAGACATGAGCTCACTCATGAGATATTGGGAAGAATCAAATTCCATGCGCATGGTCGTCTCGCTTTGGAAGCTTGACTGAATTTGTAGGTTTGATATATACTTTTAGTATATGATCAAGACCTAGGTATGATATACACTTTTGGAAAGTGTATGATCGATACCAACTCCCAATAATCGAATGAGAAACTTACTGATAAAACAATGAAGTAGACAGTATAAAGTTGATCCGATACTTCGGGTTTAGTCTGAGTCTTCCAGTATGCAGGATGTACAGGTATTGGGAATACCTGAGGGTGATTTGATCATAAACGATTGTATAACCATGACGCTTCCATTCCTAGGGAGTGATGAAACGGGTCTGGATTTTAGTGACTCCTCTCGGTAGAGAAGTAATCTGATCTTAGTCCAAGTGTTAGACATTGATCTGAATGTGATTCAGATACAATGAGAAGATTAGATTTACGGTCTTGATTTAATCAAGCATCTATGGGAGGCCTGCGATCTGGATTTGAGATATGATCTCAATATCCATGTTACTATACGTGGAACAATACAATCGCCCTGTCCTTATCTCCAAGTATCTGCGGAGAGATTGCATTATTCTTGAAGGGTTCAAGAATAATTCCATAAGATCTAAGCAATGAAGAAATAATGATTAAATGTGATTTAATCATCTTGATGTGTGAAGAAATTATCCAATTTAATTAAATGTGATTTAATTAATGTGGATAAGAATAATGTGGATAGAAATATCCAATTATTCATAATATATTATAAATGTGATTTATAATGTATTAGAGAGAGCTAATTATAATTTATATGTGTTAATTAATTATTATGTGTATTGGATACACATTGTGTAATTAATTAACAATATGAATTATATGTTGTTTTGGGTTGTGAATATGATTCACAATTTTTTCCATGGCAAGAATGCAATATTCTCAAAGATAATTGTGGATTATTTTTTGGAGAATAAAACCCAATAAATTTGTTGCAAATTAATAGGAGAGAAATCCAAGGAGATATGCAATCTCATGGAAATCCATGAGATTGCTCTCCATTGGGAAACAAGTGGGCGGCACCCAATTCCTATATGGAATGGGTGGCCGTCCCCTCTTGATTGCACATGGAGATTTGATCTCCATGTGTATTATCTCCTTATTTGTTGGGATGATTTAGGAATAAATTATATTTGATTTTGTCAAATATATTTTGACCTAAATTTGTTGCTTTTGACAACAACAATCTTGGCCATTGGATTGACACAAATCAATCTCACCCATTGATTTTATGTGTCCCATGGATTGAGATCCATGGATCCCAAAACCCTATAAATAGATAGGCATACTATGCTCTCTAAGGACTTGCAATATTGGAGTTCTCTCTCTCTCTTTCTTCTCTACACACGTCAGCCCTCTCTCCCTCTAATTGGTGGCCGACCACCAAACCCTAGAGGAGAGAACCGTCGTCGCCTTCGCCACCGCGCCGCCGCTTCGACGTTCTTCGGTTCTCCGTCTTCTTGGAGAGTTCCTCTCACGAAGGAGACGTTTGATCTCGTGCGACGAGATCAGGAGCAACCATGCTTGGATCATCTTCTTGGATTTCGAGGACAACGTGGTTCATCCCCGCGCTCGCAAGCGGTCTCGCCGACGATCGGACTTGAGACAGGAGGTCTCTTCTCTTAGAGACTCGATCAACCACGCTTCAAGAGGTATTGCATTATACTTGTTGTGGTTATAGATGAAACGATCTGAGAATGGTTCTCGGATCATGTGGTTTCATCGAATAAAAATTTTAAATTCCGTTGCACCGAACAACTAGTGCGACTAGTCGTTCTTCGTCGTATCCGATACGACGATCACGCTTCCGTGATGCGCTTAAGGATAATTCCATATCCTTCAATCTACATGTAAGAAACACATTCTTACCGAGGAAGAGCCTGCTGAGAAGACTAGGGTTAACGCCTCAAGGGAGGCAGATGATGCATATGCCAAGGTTTGGCTTTCAGGTACATTGGCAATAGAGATCGTCAATGATATACTTCATCAGCCCACTGCCAAAGCAATGTGGAATATTCTTGCTACTACTTATTCACAGGTAAAGAATGAGACAAAGATTCTACAATTCCAATGATATCTTCACGATCAAGCAGAATGGACGGCCTCTCCACTCGCTATATACATCTTTGCGTGGGATGTTCGAGAAGCTCTGTATCTTCATGCCTCTCACATCTACCCCTGAGCAGCAGAAGACCTATAGGAATGCCACCATGGTCAGTGTGTTCATGGCAGCACTAGATCCTAAATATGAGGCGACCCGTTCCCAGGCTGACTCCATTATTCCTCCAATAAAGGAAGCATTTCGCAGGCTTAGTCGGATCACTGTTCCATCTTCTACTGCAACCCAAACTTCTTCAGCGATGGCAGCCTCCCGAGGTCGAGGAAGCTCTTTTTAGTTTCGTGGACGATCTCGTGGCAGAGGATTTTGAGTTCGTCGGCCATGTACTTTCTGCCATCGTCCTGGACATACATAGGATACATGCTACTCCAAGCATGGATTCCCTGCCTCTGCTCGAGTAGCTGAGCAGATTGAGCCTTCGGCTGCTTCTTCTTTGGATCAACGTTTTGAGCAAGGCCCTAAATATCGATTTCGATCACCATTTTGGTGACCGACCGAAACAGAATTTTGGTCGAAATTCGATCGAAATTTTCGATCGTTTCGATTGTTTTTGGTACTAGGGCCCCTATATTTCGATCATTTTGACCATTTCAGTCGAATTTCGATTTCGACAGGATATCGATATTCGCTGAAATTTGAGACCATGTTTTGGGGATACTGTAGCACGATTAAGGGGCATTATACCTTCTTCCAGTCCTGCGGCGTCTTCGTCGGCCCCCGGGAGCCATTCAGATATAGCTACTTTAGCCTCCTCCAGTACCTCAGGTAGTACTTATGCACTCACCAGTAGTAGTGGTTCTGATGGTATAGAATGGATTATAAACTCCGGTGTCACATATCACTTGTGTGGAGACAAGGGTCAACGTATAGCCTACAGACAGGTTCCTACAGGACGAACTGTGGTTGTTGCATATGGGACTCATTCCCCAATCACTGAACAGGGGGAGATTAAATTGACACCCTCTATGCACCTACAGAATGTGTTGCATGCACCAGATTTCTCTATGAATTTGTTGTCCATTAGCCAAATTACCAAGAATTTACATTGTCGAGCTATTTTTGACCCATCTTCTCTTGTTTTCAAGACATCCTTACGAGCAAGGTGATTGGGGTGTGGAAGTGAGCAGGGCGGTCTCTATCGCTTGGTTTGAATTCCCTATGCCGAAACCTCCTCTCTATCTGATGGATCCGTTTCACCATTTACGTGGCACCTGCGCTTTGGTCATCTCCCGCTCCAGAAATTGTGTCGTGTTCTGCCTCAGGTCTCACCTCACACGTCCTTTCAATGTGAGGCATGTCAGTTGGGAAAGCATCATCATTCTGCTTTCCATGGTCGTCAGAGTCGAAGCAGTAGATCTATTTTTGAGTTATTTCATATAGATATTTGGAGTCCCAATCGTGTTCCTAATCACTAGGGATGCAGGTTCTATATAGTTGCTTTTGATGATTTTTCTCGTTTGTCTTGGGTCTTTCTATTAAAGAATAAATCTGAAGATGGAGATGTTATCAAAAATTTCCTAACCGAAGTACAAAATATGTTTTCTACTTCTGTGAAAATTGTGAGAACTGACAATGACTTGGAGTTTTGTACGATTTTTCCCTAATTATTTTTCAACTCAAGGTATCACTCATCAAACATCATGTGCATATACTTCCCACAAAATGGTATTGCAGAAAGAAAATATCGTCATTTGCTTGATGCTACTAGGGTACTTCTCATTCATAGTCGTGCTCCTCATTCTTTTTGGGGTGATGCGGTTCTGACGGCATGCTATCTTATTAATCGCATGCCCTCATTGGTCTTAGGTGAGAAAATTCCATTCTCTCTTTCCTTTCCTGACAAGGAATTATTCTCACTTACTCCACGTGTGTTTGGCTCAGTTGCCTTCGTCCACCACTTATCTCCAGGTATTGACAAGATCTCTCCTAGAGCTGTCAAGTGTGTCCTTGTTGGGTATTCTAGAACACAGAAAGGATACATGTATTATAGTCCGATGCGCAGGAAGTATTACGTTTGTGCCGATGCCACCTTTTTTGAGTCCGTGATGTACTTTTCTCCTACATGTGATCATTTGACATCTTCAGACACTGATAAAGACATATACATGCCACCACCACCATCATCGTCTCCACCACCACCACCTCCACCACCAACAACAACAACATTACCTACATCACCTCCACTGCCTATTACGGTCCCAGTTCCACCATTGCCAAATCACTATACCAGCCGGTCTGCTCCTACTCATGGTCACCGCTCACGCTCATCATCTCGCATGCATGAGGTATGTTCTGAAAATAATGTTTCTAATGATGGGTCCAATGGTCTACCTGAGCATGATTCTTTACTGGAGACAGATGTGGAGGCAATTGATTTGGACTTACCTATTGCGCTTCGAAAATAGAAGCGTAGCTATGCGTCATATCCTATAGCATCAACGGTCTCCTTTGATCGCTTGACTGGCAATTTCAGTTGACTTTGTTGTTGCATTATCAACCGTGGCTATTCCACGGAATCATCAAGAGGCTCTAAAGGATGGTCGGTGGTGTTTGTCTATGGAGGAAGAAATGGTTGCTCATCAGTCGAGAGGTACTTAGAACCTTGTTCAAGCTCCTACTGGAGCGTCTATAGTGAGTTCTAAATGGGTTTTTACAGTAAATCAAAATGCAGATGGTAGCATCGATAGATACAAGGCGTGACTGGTTGCACGAGGGTTTACTCAGACATACGGGGTGGATTACCTAGACACGTTCTCACCAGTTGCATACTGCGAGAACTCTAAACACCAGGTCACTCTAACATAGAGCGCCTCAAACATTGGTAGGATCTTGAAACCACTACCCAACACTCCCTCTTTCTCCCATACTTGCCGAAGATAGAAGTATATTCAATTAAGTTAGGAGAAAAAATGAACATGAGTAAACAAACATGCAACGTCTTTTTTTCTTCTTTTTTTTCATGGGATGTTCACTTTTAAATCTGGGCCCAAAAACTTGCAGGCCAATGTAGCTCTTTGGGCCCATAACAATAGCAACATCCCCATATTTAGAAAGTGGTATCAGGCCCCCTTTCTCACATAAGCCACTAGGGTTATGAGGGAACCCAACGCCGCCCGTGCCCATGCGCGAGAGGTGAATCTCCTTAGGGGACGATGATGTGCCGCCGCCTGGGACGAATGATGTTATGTCGCCGCCTGCAGTTGTGCGCGAAAAAGGTGATGCGCGATTGCAAGGAGGAGGACCACCATTTTGGAGCAAAGGTTGATTGCGATTTGAACGAAAGTGCACGAGGCTGCGCGCTCTAGAAGCAAGGGTGCACAATCTGGAGGCAAGGCGAGGCAAGGAGTAGGGAGAGAAGTGTCATTGTTGCTGCATCTTTCACATTGGAGCTTCTTCTTCGAGTACATGCAGTGGTGAGCGAGGCTTTAGGCGTGAAGGTGCACCCGGAGCTCCTTCGACGACAAGAATTCTTCATTGAGGTGTTGGTGACGAGGCATTGGAGCTTCTTCGAGGCGCATCCACAGATCTGGAGGGAGTTCGCATGGTGGAGTGGTGCAGTACTTGATAAACCATAGAAGCAAACCATGGAGGGGTTTAGGGTTCTGGTTTGGAACCCTAGCCGTCATTTGCGCAACCATTTGCCGTTAAGATTAGGGTTTCAGTTCGGGAATCCTAATTTCCTTCCGATATTGGATGATCTCAAGTAGAACAAGAACAAAATCTCCATCATAAACAAAATAATATTTTAGAATAAAATCATAATGGAACTTCAAAAAAAAATCGATCCGCTATTCGCAGAACCCACTTGCTCTGATGCCATGTTGAAATGTAAAATGCGGAAGCGAATCAAAGTAAGAACAAGATAAAAAAGAACACTTTAATTTTACGTTGAACCATGCTCCATGAGGAACGGGATGAACCCACAGAGAACCACCTCAAAGAGTTGATATTCTATTCTTTCTCAATGATATAAGGGGTGCGGATCTCTTTATATAACCTCTCCAAGGCACCAAACTCCCATCGTCACATGATGTGGGACTAAACACATGAGCCACTAATAACATCCTTCAACAAGAACTAATAAGGATCTCGTTGAAGTTGGGTTAGATCGGTCATGATTGATCTTGTTGAGGTGCATCTTCCCATGCAGCTTTTATGTGACAATCAAGCATCTTTGTTTATTGCCAATAATCCTGCATTTCATGAACAGACCAAGCATGTAGAGGTGGATTGTCACTATACCAGAGACATGATCCAGAATGGTCTCATATCCACCTCTCATGTTTCTATTGGAGATCAGACTGTTGATATATCGACCAAAGCCCTCGGTAGAGGTCACTTTCAAATATGTTCCAAGCTGAGCATGATAGATATATATATGCTCCAGCTTGTGGGGGAGTGTTGAGATATTTGTATCTCTTTATGTATATTTCTAAATTCTTTTTCTTTCTTGTCCTCTTATGTAATTAACCCAGGGATTAGGCAGAGATGGTGCTCGGGCTACACAAGGGAGGACGTATCAGTTCAGTTGCTGCAATATACAGACGACACGGTGATGCTTTTAGAGATGGAAGAAGAGAAGATTCGAAGAGCATCTTGTATAATGGAGATCTTTGGGGAGTTATTGGGCCTAAGGGTGAATAGGGGAAAATCAGCAGTGGTTCTGTTTGGACTTTCCGAAGCAGAAGGGCAGCGTGCATTGGAGGCTCTGGGGTGCCCATTGACTTCATTACCGATCACGTATCTGGGTCTACCATTGGTGGTTGGGAGGTACGAGATGAGGGACTGGAAGGGGTTGTTGGAGAGGCTGGAGGGGAAGTTAGCGGGGTGGAAAATGAGGACTTTGTCTAGGAGAGGGAAGTTGATTCTTCTTAATCATGTTTTGTCTGCAATTCCTGCATTTTTTTGCTCTACGAGGTCGTTGCTGATGGGGGTGTGAAGGAAGATGGAGGCGTTGATGAGGATGTTTTTTTGGTCGGAGGGAAGGCAATGTAAGAAGGGCATGAATTTGGTGGATTGGAGGAGTGTCACTAAGCCAAAGGGTAACGACAGCTAGGGGGTATTACAGATGGAGGAGATGAACAAGGCATTCATGGCCAAATGGGTGGTCCGGATATGGGGCAACTCGGAGTACTTGGTATGCAAATCGATGAGAAAAATTTACGTGATCTCTATATCCCTGGAATTGAAGCCGGTCGCCTTCCGTCCTCGTTATGGAGTGGCATCGTACAGGTGGTTCCGGAGCTGACATCTAGGTTGAGGCCAATCCTTGGAAACGATGATGGTTTTCGTTTCTAGTAGTACAACTAGACAGGGAGAGGCGCGATGGGGGAGAAGTACCCAAGGTTGCTGCAGTTGGCAGTGGACAAGGAGGTTTCAATTCGTGTGTATGGGATCTGGGAACTTTGGCCCCAACTTTTGCTTCAGAACTTTCGGACCAATGGGTCAAGGACTTTATGAAGATGCATTCTAAGCTTGCATGACTAGATGGACCAGGGGAAGGAAGGGATCATCTAGCTTGGGGGGATGGTAGATCTTCGATGAAGAAGGCCTATCGGTGTTTAATGGAGGAGGGTGAGGGGAAGGAGGAAGAGATAGCCACGGATATGCGTATGATTTGGAAATGCAAGGTCCCGATTCGCATCAAGATTTTTCTATAATTACTTCCGCGAGGCAAAATTCTCACCAAGGAGCGAAGGGGGCGGCTGTTAGGGGCGGTGGATGACACATGTGACAGGTGTGGAGAGGCGGCGGAAGATCTGAATCACTTGTTCTTTTCATGCGCCTATTCGGCTCGGGTATGGAGAAGCAGGGATACAATGGTCCGTTGGACAGAGCAGCTCAGGTTTTTGGAGGGAATTGAGATTGGCGTATGGCTCGGAACGAGAAAACTCATTCATTATCTTCGCATTTTTGTGGACGATTTGGTGTGCTAAAAATGATGTAATTTTTGGAGGAATACTTTTTATTCTGAGAATGTAGCCGAGCATTGTCGAGCATTATGTAAAGCTTGCGCCATGTAACTTTTTGTAACTTTTTTTATTTTATTTATATACATGGTAAACGTATACTACGGTGGGTCCCAATTAGGGATACCACCCTTTTTAATCACAAAAAATGTAATTAACCTATGGCCTTTCTCCTATATAAGAGAGCCCTAGGGTCTCTTTAATGATAAGTGATTTCATTATTCCAACAAAAAGAAAGCTGAGGCAAGTTTCCAAAGTAATAGAAAAGCAATTCAAATCTATGTCAGGTTGCTCAACTATTGAAGCTACCCACCGATTGAGGAGAGTAATGGAGATTTATAAGGATAAAAGAAGAGTCTTCATATGATCTCTATCAATTTGGAGAAGGCTTATGATTCAGTTCCATTAACTTTATAAAGGATATGTTAGATGTGGCTTTATCTTCTACAAAGATCCAATATAGGAAGACCGACTATTTTGACATCATCACCGATCTGCATCAAGGTTTAGCTTTGAGTTCATTTCTTTTTACTATTATTATAGATGAGTTAACTAGTCATATTCAGAATGAGATACCTTGGTGTATGTTGTTTGTCGATGATATTGCCTTGGTTGATGGGACTAGAGATGGAGTAAATGAGAAGCTTGAGGTTTGGAGACATGTCTTAGAGACTAAAGGATTTCGAATAAGCAAGTCTAAGACTTATTATATGGAGTGCGCATTTGATGGAAGGAGCAACGAAGGAATCGAGATGATGGAAGGCACTCCTCTAATATTGATGCAATCTTAATATTGATGCAGATCTTTAACAATCATTTAGATGGTGGTGGAGAAGTTTGTAAAGGATGAAAAGACATAGACAATGTGCATGAATGAGGTAGGAAGATAAAAAAATTAAATTTAATAATAATTCACAAGTTATTCATTGAAAGTTCTATAAAGCATAATATGACTTGACTTAATACAAGTCAAGTTCTTTAGGGATTCATTAGGGACATTCTGTAGATATACCACAATTAATGGATAAGGAAATACTCTTCTGGGTAAGATTTTAAAGATTCCATAGATATGTATGCTACTCTTGCTTCTAAGTAGCAAGATCATTATTTATTAACTTAATTCCCTCTTCAGATGTTTTCCACAGCTAAATGATAGTTACTGGGATAGAAGCTGCTAACTTGTAGAAAATAACAGTAAAAGTGTTGTCCCAAACTGCATCTGCTGAGAGATGTGAGAGGAATTGGAGCATGTTCATCATCATTCATTCCAAAACACGGAACAAGTTAGGTAAAGAGAAGCTACACAAACTCGTCTTCATGCATTATAACTTGAGATTGAAGATGAAACATGCAAGAGAGAGGCATGAAAAGAAAACTACACAAATTTCATCGGCCTTGCATATATTTTCAAAATGCATGACGACGATGTGGAGGAGGATGTCCATCAGAATTAAATGGATTCCAATGGTAATCCAATATTTGATGAGGTAGGACCGTAGGAGGAAGCCACATCAAAGTTTAAGTCAACAACATCAATGTCCCCCATCATTTAGCATTAACACAACAATATAAGCGATATGTATGATATGATGTGTATTATAGTGCTAAATACATCTAACTATTGCATATAAGTGTTTATTTTTATGTTATTTTATTGTTTTAAGAACTATGATGATCATAATTCGCCAATAACTATTTTTTGAGCTACTTCCAAAATTTCCACTGATATTGTAGATATATTCCGACAAATTCCCAATATATCTCTTAGTGGGCTAACCGATGTGATATAGATATCTCAAACCTTAGTCGCAGCATGCATGTGAAATGAATGTCTTGTTTTAGGAGAATGTTGATGTGCTGCATGTGCAACAACATAAACATAACCCTTGCAGTAAATCATTGTTGCAGCAATAAACATCAACTGTGAATGCCGATACTGATAAATAGTAGTAAACAACGAAAGGTTACTATTTAGCAGCAGTATAATGGGGATTCATTGCCTGGAGCATAAGGTAGCATATGCATCAGAATTAGGAGTGATACGATAACAAGGGTAGAAGCAGAAGAAGAGTGTTATGATAGCAAGAGCTTGCTTAATTAATGATCAAAATGTTGCATCTGATTGTTCTGTTATTAAGGTTAGAAATATGGAATTAAGAAACTTGAGGTGACTAAGGAGGAACCGATTTGCGGCTTTTTGGCTTTGTTTCACTCATAAGCACAACAAATTTTTTCGGACTAATTTTCATTCACTAGATGGTGAAGATGGATAGACTATGTTACTTTTATTGACTTAGTTTTAGCTAAGATATCAAGAAAATGAGATTTAAACTTGGATTTATCATATTAAATGTATGTTGATTTACATTATACTATAATTTTCTGAAAGTTATAATATATGTTTAATTAACTTACATTTTTAGTAGAAAAATGCGGCATTCCACCTTTCATCTTTTAGTGGAAAACCGTGCCCGCGACTACCCATTTTTTTAGTGGAAAAGCACCTCATTCCACCTTTCGTCCATTAAAACCTTGCTCGTGACTACCCATTTCAGTACCTTAAGTATTCCACAACACCCACCAGAAAAAAAAGGTGTCTAACTTTGAAACAAATGCATTCAGAAAAAATCTTAGAAAATCACGACAAATATGAAAAATTCGCGCACAATCATCGCTAAATGAGAGAGAAAAGTTCCCGGTCTTGTTCTGATTACCGAAGTATCTGCGCTCGTTGGCCTCCTTGGCCTTGTCGATCATCTTCTGGAGGTCGTCGTGGATCTTCTCGTTCCACTTGACCAGCTGGTTCACGAACAACGCCCCCAGTCCCATCCCCAGCAGATGCTCCCACGGATCTACACCAGACGTAACAACAAGAACATCATTGTCATCATCAAATCAAGAAGAATAAGAACAAAGGGGCAGTAGCACGCGTACGTCTCATGTAGGGGAGCTTGCGGAGGGCGTTGGAGTACATCTGAGTTCCCAATCCCAACATGGCTCCAAGGAAGGTCTCCGTCACCGGCATCTTCGCTCCGATCTCGGTGCGCTCTCGCCGTCGATCACTCCACGACAATTTGGGAGAAGAACAGAAGAGAGACCAATTTGGGAGCGAATAGAGACACGATGAAACCTACAGCTTTCCATGATCAATGATCCGGCCCAAAGCCCGATAAAAAGAGATCCGACCCGAACAATATTTTTTCTTGTTGGTCATGGGTACGGAGTTGCAATACTTCAAGATTCGAGTCCGACTCCTGTACCAGCTGACTCTGTTGCTAAACGTTTTCGGGTTAGCCCGGCCCATACCACACGAACGAGACTCATATGTATCCGATGTTTGAGTTTAAGGGTTTGTTTGTTACCGGATTATCCCGAGATAACTCAATTTACCCTTGTATATTTCTGAGTTGGAATTCCATCTCAAATCAATGTGACATCTCATCACATTCATTATTCCAATACTCTCCAACCCTCATAACCATCCAAACAGCTACTATTCACAGGAGGATACCCCAACTTACTCCATCCCACTAATCAAACAGACCTTAAGGAGATCCAGTATATTTGATATTTGATATTTATATTTGATAGGATGTGGGTCGAGCCGCAATCCGCAATTTCTTATACTAGCCACGCGATGATATGACTATGTCCAATCAATACGGGTTTATATTTGTAATGAGTTAATTGTTTCTACAATTATAATTATGCTCCTATCTTTTTTTAGTAACATGTTTACCTTTACCTTCATACACCATTAACAAGTGTGCCCCTTCGATAGCTTGATCATATATTGAATTACCGGAATCATGGTTCACACAAATTATGCCCCCTCCAATTTTAACTACATGCCCATGAATTCTCAATGTTCTACTTCATTTTAACAACCATCCTGTGCTCCATCTTCATCGTTGGAAGGACACTTACCCAGATGGTCAACGACATAGAATGTTTGTTGTTGTTGGTATATCGAGGAGCTGCAATGGTGAACAACCGCAGGAGGAGGTGACGTTGGTTCGCCAAGACCACTGGGAAGATGGAAGGGACCATGCTATGTCAAGGCTGGGAATGATTTTTTTGAGAGGAAAGAGGGTGAAATCCCGAGTTGGGATTCACCGCTAGAAAATTTTATTTATAAAAATTTAGAGAAATGCATTACCTTGTGGACCAAAAATGATAAAGGGAAAGACATGAAGCGATTACATTTTCAGAATAAAACCTCTGGTTCTTAAAAATGAGGTCATTTCTTCCTCCCCAGATGGCCCAAAGAGCTGCAAAAGGCAAAGAAACGTCATCCGTCTAGTTCATCCCCACCGACCTAATCGATCTCCAGAAATCAGTCGTACCACCATGCATTAACCATGTCGCACCTATCTCCTTCCAGACTTGATCTGATGTAGGACATGTAAAGAACAAATATTCTGCATCCTCCGTCTGTGCACCACATCTATCACAATGGGTATCTGGAATGCCAAACAGTCTTCCTCTTCTTGCTTTATCCTAAATTCTTCCCATTCTAAAGCACCACAGAAAAATCTTCACTCTACAAGGGATCCTACTTGCCCAGATAATCTTCATATCCTGCTTCAACTCAGTCTCCAATTCTTCACTTCTCCCTCTAAACACAGCGTATGCCTTCTTCACCGAGAATTTCTCCTCCTCCCATGCAAAATGATCCCTACCCTTGACGAATCCGAAAATGCCGGTGTTAAAAATGTGTTTTTATCGTGTCGTGCGTTGTAGGCGGCAATCGGAAATGGTCAAGAAAATACCACAAATAATTTATTCAATTTTTAGTCTCGTGGTTTTATGTTTATTTTACTTGGGCAAGTCTCAAGGTCGATCACAAGGAGGCAACGGAACAACCTAGAATTAAGTCTATCAAAGTTCGTGTTCGGTTTTCGAAGCGGTCTTTTTTTGGAATTTTTAATGCAATAGGGTGCAATATGCAAATTAGGCCTATTTTATGGACTAAAATGTGAATTACGTTCAAACGATGTCCGAAAAATATGAAACTTGGCCACAAAGTAAAGTACGATGAAATGAGTGCAGTGTAATTTTTTTGGAATTTTTGGATGAAATATGATTTTTTTATGGATTTTTAAGTGCAAATAGAATGATTCTCAAAATTTAATTATAATAAATATCAAACCTACTTATTTTCGAGAACTAAAATTATCTAAGATCTATCACTCGGTGATTTATCTCAGAAAAATCCTAATCCTAAAAAATGTGAGATCTAATACCTATTAAAAATTAAATAGTAAAATATGCAAAATGATTTTTACAGGGCAAAATATGCATGCAAATGCAAATCCTTTTGGGCACAATGTTGAGCACAATTAACTCTACAATATCTGATTTTTCAGGGATTTTCATAGCAATGGTTAATCAACTATGAATTTCAGAGCAAAAAATGGGTAAAATATGCAAATTTCCGCAAATAATTATTTATTAATCAACCATCAATCAAAAATTGTCCACATATGTCAAAATGTAGAGAATTATTCAATAAACATCATGCTATTTTTAGATTAATTAAATAATGTAAAGAAGAGGTTTGAACTAGAGGGGGAACACAGGGGTGTAATTGCAATTATAATATAAATAAATAAACATAAAATTGCAACTGAGGGGGTTTGTGTAATTACCAAGAACGTCTGGGTATGTATGCAATTTTTTCCAGAGTGGCACGTGCGTTGCACGTGCCCTCTTGTCTGTGGACTGGAGTGCAATATACGAGGAGGTCAGGGGGGTCTTTGCAATTAACCCACGCGGTCACGTGCTAGGCACGTGACCCGTGGGGATGAGTACTGAAGTTCCCTACGCACGTGCCTCGCACGTGCTGGGGCCTCGGGCTTCGAGCCCGGTGGTGATGGCAGCAGTGGTGCGGGGCTCCGGAGTCGCTGGCGGAGGAGGCGGTCGCGTGCGAGGGCGATGCACGGCGGAGGAAGTTGCTGCTTCTGGCGGTAGGTGGTCGTGGTCGATGGAGGTTGAAGACGCAGCTGGAGAAGAAGCTCAATGTCGTAGTTGTCGTCGATGAAGAGCCGTTGGAGGAGCAGAGCTCCTGGCGGTAGGAGCGATGGAGTCGAGGTGCAGTTGGAGACGGTGGTGTAGTCGATGCGAGCGGTGATGGCCGACACATGGCCGTGGGACGACGAGGGCGCAACGACGTGGCGGAGGAGTTGGTGATGGCGGCGGAGTTGGTCAAGGCGGAGACGGAGGAGAGAGAGAGAGAGAGAGATAACCTGAGATGGGGTAGAGCTCGACGGCGTTGATCGGCCGGAGCGAGCAGCGGCGGAGTTGCTTAGCTGCGACGGCCACTGGGAGACCGGATCTCGCCGGAGAGGAGGACGAGCAGATGCTGTCACCACGGTGCACCTTTCTCTGTTGTGTAATCGGCGGATGAAGAGCGATATGCGGCGGTCGTTGGTTAAATAGGGCAGGGGATTTGGCCGGAGATGGAAGCGAGATCGGGGACGAGGATTTGACGAGGATGGTGATCGCGGGGCGGCGAGAGATGTGGGGGATTGGATGTGGGATCGACGAGATTACGGGGATGGAGGAGATCCGAGGGGCGGCGGCGAGATTCGAGGGAGATCGGGGACGGCGAGGGGATTCTAATGGAGACGGCGGCCGAGATTCGCGGGGGCGGCGGCGGCCTTCCAAAGAGGGAGATGCTTGGAGAAGATGACGTACAGTGGTCGTCCGATCGGCCGAGATCGGACGGCCACGCGTACGCCGCGTGGCGAAACAAGGAGAGGGGAACGGGGCACGTGCGGAGCACGTGCGACGCACGTGCGCCCTTTTAATTTAATTTTTAATTTTTTTAAATAAAATGTATATAAATAATGCGAAAAAGAGCTGACATGTGGCGGCACCAGTGCTGCCACGTGTCAGCACCAGAAAATTCGGGACATAAATATTTTGTAAAATCGAAAATAAATAGCAAATGACCTCAGATCAAAAAAGTTTCTTGACAAAAATTGCTTGTCTCGATGAGATCTACAACTTTCATGAAGACATCAAAACCAAAATCGATCAATTGCACAAAGTGATATTTTTGGGGTGTCCCACGTACATAGAACACCTTGATTTTGGGGTTTTGTAATTTTTATGTCATTTTTAAGAACAGATAAAAATCCGGAAAAATTACGATAAAATCAAAGATAAATAAAGATACCTTAATATAATTTTTTTGGATTTTTATTAATAGACAAAATATGTACATAAAATATTAGGTCAAAAATAGCTAAAATATACAATATACAAAAGAGGCCCAAAACCCAACTTTCACATATGAGCTCTGATTCACTTGAACTTGGTCTTGTTTTGAAGGTAATTGAATGTACATTAGTTCAAAAGTGAACAGGATTAAATCGGACACTGGATGGGGAAGATATGTGATTTTTAGTCCGAAAATCCTGAAACTAGGGTTTGGGTTTTTGCTTCACTTATTTGGGTTAGTTATTTTTTTGTATTTTTCATTTATTCTTATTAACGATATGTACACAGTGGAGGTAGTTTTGTGTCATTCGGAGTTAGCATGAATGAGTTAAAAATCAGGGAAGTTAGGCTATTTACAGGTTATTTTGGCTCGGATCTTTGGCTTCTTATGTGCAGATTTTTGTGCTAAAAATGCAATTCTTATGAAATCATACATGAATGCTAATTATGCAGAATAGATGCTAAAATGCTGTTGATTTTAAGGGTTTTGAGCTTAAGAAATGAGATTCAGAGTGATGAATACGAGATTCATCAACCCTGCGAGATGCAATCAGGGGAGGGCAGCTCAGATAGCATTCTTCCCAACTCCTTCCCTCTACGTCTAGAAAGATCATGTAGGAATTGAGGAACCCACGACCCATCACTCCAACCTCAGCCATTGAACACCCTCTATTTGCCGCTCAAGCAAAGAGTCTTGGGAATCTATTACACAGAACTCCATCACCTGTCCAGTTGTCCAGCCAAAAACGAAAGATTACCCCGGACCCCAATATTGGCATCAATTTCGACCTCAGCTGTGGTAAAATATCACGGATCCCACTCCAAAGAGAAGACTCAAATCTCACTCTACCAGCTTCCAGAGAGTCGTTGACACCATAAATCTTTCGTAGAAGCTGAATTGCCAATCTATCTGAGTTGCCCCAAATCTGCACCAACCATTTAGCCAAAAGTGCTTTATTCATACAAGGCACATCCCTAATTCCAAGTCCTCCTTCGCTTTTTTGTCGCGTGAGATCCTCCCAGCCTACCAGATGTGCGCATGTTCTTTGTTGTTTTCCATCTGACCAGAAGAATCTTCTCATCATTACATCTATCTTCTTTCTTACACCAGCCGGCATCAACCGGGTCGAAAAGAAAAAATAAGAATTGCTGACAGCACATGTTTCAGAAGAATCAGCTTCCCTCCTTTAGAAAGAGTGACCGCCTTCCATCCCGCGAGTCTCTCCTCAAAACGTGTTAGGACCATATCCCATTCTGTTTTCCTGAGCCTGCCCGCCACTAAAGCTAGCCCAAGATAGGTAGTTGGTAGCACTTTAAGAGGGCATCCCAAAAGTACAGCCCTTGATCTACTCTCTTCCTCATCTAACCCGAACTGGATCACTATAGACTTCTCTCTATTGATCTTGAGACCCGAAATGCTGCTAAAAATTTCTACCAGTTGCTTCGTCCTTCTGTGCATGTCTTCTGTACCACCCAGAAAAATCACGGTATCATCTGCATATTGTAGAAGAGGAATAGAGATGGACCCCATATGGAATCCTTCACACCATCCATCGATGACTACTCTCCTGAGCATCACCGCTAAGGCGTTCGCCACCAAGACGAAAAACATGGGTGCTAATGGGCAATTGCTTCATAACGATAATTGGAGGAACTCAAAGGGCACAACTGCAAAAATCCATTTATTTAGAGAGTTTGCTCATGAAGAACGAACAAGGGTAATTGAAGGTGCATATGCTAATGACCGAAAGATGGTGATGAATAAACATCATGATCTGGATATACGAAGTAATGATGCGAAAATGGCGATTCACGAATAAAATAAGATGGATCGTGCGAGACCTCAATTATAGGAGGAACAATTAAACTACAAAAAAGTGATTTTTGTGATGGATATGAGAGAAAAGAACGAGCACGAGTATATTGTACAGTGAGAGAATGGATATTACATATATGTGCGAGGCAAAAATTTGTTGAAATATTTAAAAATCGAGATCTTATTACATGAGATCACAGAGCTTCTTTTCGAGCCATTATTTGGGTGGGGCTGATGGGATAATCGATTTGAGTCGAGTTGTTGAGGCTAGCCGAAGCTCGACTCATTTAATTAAAAAGGCCCAATTTATAAGGTCTTTGCAAAGTCGACATACCATGTTTGCAAGGGGTTGAGGCCTGGCCAATGTCGAAATGTGAAGGAAGTCGGTGACCTGATGACAGTGGAGCCGACGACCGAGGGTTCATGACAAGCAGAACTATAATGCCTCGGTACAGTAGTGAAAGAGACTTTTTTTTAGATGGTCATACCCTAACCCGCCATTCTTTCAGTACCATTTTTTTTCTGGTAGAAAGTGAGGGCAGTGGGACTCGAACCTTGGTCTATCCATTGTGGGAGCCACTGCTCTACCACTGGACCAAATATTTGCTCTACCAGTAGTGAAAGAGACTGGAAAGGAGATTTGGTCAGTTCCGCTAGCTAACGATTTGGGTATTATTTTGGAGATGGGCTCTATGAAATATTTACTCTATTTAATACATGAAGAATTATCCAAATACATAACCGTTTATAATAATATATTCTCCTTAACCTTGATTAAAAGAGATATGGTCCAAAGCCCGAATCAGGTTCGTGGGCTCCATGGTACATGTCCAACTCAATACTCATCCCTATCCTATGTTCAAACATAAGATGAGCCTTAGGAGCGTAGACCAATTTCCTGGTCCACATCCATTACATGTGCAGGCATGCAATATATGGGAAATCTAAATGGATTAAGCATGGGCATGATCCAAAGGTGTGTCGTCTACATTCACGTGTTCTTCCCTTACGGCCGGTTCCCAAGTCCATCCACATCTCTGCCTGCATCAGTACTCAGACCCAAAAAAGGTGGAATTATATATCTATGTATATAGATACATACATATACACACACATGCATTGTCTGCTTCCCACCCAACTCAACCCTAAGGTCAAGCATACCCACCCGATTGGGAGCTTCCCACCCAACTCAACCCTAAGGTCAAGCATACCCGTCCGATTGGGATATCTCTCTCTTCGTCCCGATCTCCTCAGCTTCCATCGCAAGTTACTGACAAGCTACACAGCTCATGAGCTCATGCCGATCGATCTGCAAGTAGAGGATACTGTTGAACGGTCTGCCTCACCACCATGTGCTTCCCCAAGTAATTAAGCCACAAACAACTCGCATGAATTTATGGACAAGTGGAGCGCTTCGCGACGGGATCCTTACGTCCCCATCGAAGACATATAAAACAAGCAACCACAATGAAATAAAACAAGCAACCACAGTGAACAAAAGGATTTATATCGATCCTTCCGTCGGGCGATGCGCGTCTAAGTAAAGATAACTGACAGTAAGATAACTGACAGTAAGGAGCACGAGGATTTTTTTAATAGTAGGTCCGGTAATTTTGGAGGTTTGGAGCGTCCCCATTGGGATATGAACCCGAATCGTTTAAAGTGAAGGCACATTACTCTACCACCCGACCACTCTTTGGGTTCCAGCTGTAATGATTTGCTGTTCGCAAATGCGATTAAGCTACACCCTAATTAGCTGGCTCTCAATCTTAGTAACCTACTTCAAACTTCTTAATTAATGACTTCCGACAGGAACCCTAAGAATAATTAACATGTATTCCTCGATTGAACTTAGCATGTTGATACGCTGCAACTGCAAGCATATATATGGTGCATATTCTCCTGACAGCACGAGGATGCGCATCATATTTAAATAATGACCAAAGATAAAACCTTCAAACACGGATATCCAGAAATAGCGAAATAATGAGCTGAAGGACATGGATGAACAATAACAGATGGGATTGATGCGAAACAAATGGAAGTGGTGGGTGGGATTCTTGAGAGAGAGGAAAGGCACATGAGTAATGGATGTGGGCATCTTTGCATGTGCACTATGAATACAATATATATAGAGAGAGGATAGGGAGTATGCACCCGGGTGCATGTAATTTTACATGCACCCGACCTTATAACTTCCACTTTTTTTTATTTTTTCGAAAAATACCGCCATGTATATTCATTTATATATCCCTCCTATATGTCATTCCGATTTCATCGGAAACAGAGACTCTTAAGCCCTCCATCTAGAACATGTAATTTTAACGGTCTTAGAATTGTTGTAATCAACCACTTCTGGATGGAGGGTGTAAGAGTCTCTGTTTCGGACGAAATTGGAATGACATATAGGAGGGATATATAGATGAATATACATGGCGGTATTTTTCGAAAAAATAAAAAAAGTGGAAGTTATAAGGCCGGGTGCATGTAAAATTACATGCACTCGGGTGCATACTCTCTATCCTCATATATATATATATATATATATATATATATATATGATTTGAAGATTCCTCCACCTCTTGGCTTGAATGCCAGACTTTTGCTATGTTTGCCCCCATACGTACGTCTCCACCGCCTCTGCTACCTCTTCTTTAGTGTTCATGTATATTTTTATTATAATACAACCTCACCATGCAAAAAGATATAAGAAAAGGAGGGCAGATCTTGTTGGGAACAAACTCACCCGATATGGATGCGGACACGGAAGCACGTGAAGAAAGAATAACTAGATATAATGGTAGTCGGTTACATCTCACGACCACCGAAAAAGAAAGATCATTAAAAGAAGAACGGGTACAACTTTCTTCGTTCCCTCGTTCTCTTCCTCTCCTCTCTATCTCTTTCTCTCTCTCTCTCTCTCTCTCTCTCTTCCCTTTCTCTAGGAGCCAGACTGGTTGCTGGTGTATACCGGTGTACCCCTCGTTCCAATCCTCCTAGCCCTCCACATAGTTTACTATTCACAGGAGTACCTCAACCCAACACATCCCAGTTACCAAACTGGCCCCACAGGGTTATTTTCATCATTTGCATGTCTTGTTCAGAGGAACCCACCGTCTCTGGGTGACGCACCCGTCGTTGGATGCCCTCGGTGTGCTATCTTGCACGATCTCTTGCCAGCCGCTGCTTGTAGAATTGTTCGATGCCTATGGTCGGAGAGATCACCATATCACGGCTTCTGAAGATTGTGTATCTACTGCATCACGTCATTATGTCGATATCGACCCTCGCTCTTATCTGTCGCATCGTGTCCCTTCAACAATGTTGAACCCAGCTCTGATCAGTTGATGGGAACATGACCCGTCGATATCATCTCCTCTCGAATACCGATTATTGGAGATACGACGATCCTCCTTGGATACAGAAGGGTGTGCATAATCGACCAACACCACAAGAATAATGTAACCTCGAGAGATACCAAATGACTGGACACAATTCGGTATCGTTTTCGCATACCAATTGTTGGGAACGAAAGCAGTACCAACTCTGCTCTTATACCAGCTGATGAGACATGACCATGAAGATCATGACTCTCATAAAGGGTCGAGGTCATTCTTCGATCCCATTGGACGGATAATTGCGTTACAACACCTATTGTATTTAAGAGGATCGGTCTTGCAAGAAAAGAGCCACTGACAACATTCAATTGTCGCTATTATCGAAAATAAGAAACCCCCGTAAACTGTGAAAGCAGATTATAGAGTATTGTTACTGCGAGATGATTACGGCTTATGCATTTTGAGCGGTTGCCAACTGATTTGTTAATATGGATCCATATGAGCAATTAATTAGTCCAAGTAATATGGATGATTCATGCTTCTCTTTACCTCCACAAGTATGCAAATGGCATTTAATATATGATGGGAAAGAGATAGATCCGGTGATGTTTCTCCATCTTACCATTCCTCGCTATGTATAGACTGCCATGCGATTCTCCAATGCAACTCCGAGCTCGATCAAGAGCAGCCATGTGCAACTCCAAGATCAAGACCTGCCCTTCCACGGAGATCGACGGCGGCCGCATCCTCCAGCCAGCCTCATGCAACCACCTCAACAAGGCCGTGCATCCCGTCCTGAAGAAACCTCCCTCCCCCTCGCCTTCCAAGAGGTGTAGTGACATCAATACTAGCCTCAACTCCAGCACCGAGAAGACTAACGTCTTCACGACAACGAGGTCTCCTCGTGTTCTCAGGAAGAAACCCAAGAATTAACTCGACAATTCGCCGGATATTTCACCCGGGAGCATCGCGGAGAAGCAGCGTGAGAAGGCTGCTTTGATTCAGGAGAAGCGGAAATTGAGGATCGCGAATTACGGCCGGAAGGCGGAATCGAAGATCGTCTCTACGTGCCAACCACCACCACCACCCGTGGGAGGCCTCGAGGAGAAGAGATGCGGCTTCATTACACCAAATTCAGGTAATGATCATTACTATTATACACATATATACAAACATAATTTCGTGTTATAATTAATTCGGTTATTGATTTTTTTTTTTTGCAGATCCAGTGTATGTTGCATACCATGACGAGGAATGGGGGGTGCCAATCCATGATGACAAGTAAGCAATTGGCGAAATTATGCACCAATCAATCTTAGATCTCATGAATAAGATATGTTTAATTAAATTTGAGTTGCTGATTGGTTGCAGATTGTTGTTTGAGTTACTGGTGCTGTCAGGTGCTCAGGTTGGACTTGACTGGACAACCATTCTAAAGAAACGGGACGATTTCAGGTACATTCAAATTTATTAGTAAAATCAATCGAGATTAGTTTGAACGTACGTGATTTGGGCTAATTTATGCGAAATTGGCAGGGCTATGTTCGCAGAATTCGACCCCGAGGCAGTGTCCAAGCTGACCGAGAAGCAGGTCGTGTTCCTGAGCGAGGAGTACCAGATTGATTTGGCGCGGGTGAGGGGGATAGTCGACAATTCAAAACGCATCCTCGAGGTCAGTAGTTAATTACAGTTGATCAAATAATTTTGAACTTCTGATTACTATGCCAATGTATCTCTAGTTACCGTCTAATAATTAATCATGCACGCTGCAGATCAGGAAGGATTTTGGGACATTGGACAAGTATTTGTGGGGGTTTGTGAACAACAAGCCCCTATCTCCACAGTACCGTTCCGGCAGGAAGATCCCCGCCAAGACCTCGAAATCTGAGTCGATAAGCAAGGACATGGTGCGCCGTGGTTTCCGTTTCGTCGGCCCGACCGTCGTGCACTCCTTCATGCAGGCCGCTGGCCTCACCAACGACCACCTGATCACCTGCCCTCGCCACGTGAAATGCTCGATGATCATCAGCTGCAGATCGATGGATCAACTAACTTTGACCACCACCACATTCTAAGGACCAGTCTGATATATACATACAATCGAGAGGAAGCTTCCTAACCATGCAAGTGTTAAAGATCTGAAAATTATGTACATAAGAAAAACAGAACTGTTTAATTGGATCAAGTGATTGGTAATTTTCCATATGCATGTAAGTGCTGCTTGGGATTGTAACTTGTGTATAGATTATCTGAAGTGTGTTTGGCGTGAGACCAAGAGTGTTTAATTATATAATATTTTGTCAGAGCATTTTTTTGGAGTTTTTGGATTTGATGAGTTGCAGTGTTTGTAATTTACAATGTAAGCTATTCAGTGTTTCTGAGGGATTTTCCAAGTAATTCTGTCTCTTGTGCGAATGTCTTGTTGATTGTTTAATTGTGCGAATCGATTCTTAATAGTCTTGTTGAGAAGCTATCCTAAAGAACTTGCTGAACTTTGACATTATCCCTCGTTCTTGTTTGGTTGGTTTAAGGGATAATATACTGATGATAAATACTGTAAAAAGAGATGTTATGGATGATATAATCATGGCGAGACCACTTTATCCTTATCCAGAATCCTAGGGTGCAAGTGCAGGTGTTACGTGCACGCGAGCATGGGAGGGAAACCGAGTGGAGAGTAAAGAGGTGCATGTGATGAGGGTTTGGAAAGGGGATGGGAGATAAAGGGAGAAGAAGCATGTGGGTTAGTTCAGAGGAGATGAGGGTCAGTGGGGACTGGTTGTTCCCCCACATTGTTTATCCATGTTCATGGTGGCCATGTGATCCACCATATATATCAACACCTCCCTAACTATTATATATAGTTATTTATACACCTCTCCTCAAGCAACTCGATGCCAAACCCCTTGCATGGATTTGGGATATGTGCATCCCACTCCACTTGCTTTCTCCAAAAATATACGAGCATTTCAGATAGCTGTTATATCCTTTTCCTCTTTACAGCTAAGGAAAGTGGCGTTCTTCAATGATGTGAAGAAAAACTCAAGCTCAAATAGATTTTGAGAATACCATTTGAGAATATGAACAAGTATTTCGGTTTGGCACTATTGATTATTGTGCTTATATGTGTAAACAGATCTTAAGATGAGGGACTGTTTATCTGTCCTCTATATATTGTACTCACATCGCTCATTGGGATTCAGTTTTTAGTGAAGAGAGCCCTAATCTCTAGAGAGAGAGATTAGGTATTGCACGCCCCCATGATTTTTCCCTCTTCGTAGGGTTTTCCATGGAAATCCTTGCCTCCATTTTTGTATGTGTTTTGATTGTTTGATTCTAACATGGTATCAGAGTCATGAATCGTTCAGATTGTCACGCATAAGCCATCCACAATGCATCCGTTTATGCTCGTCCAGATCAAGTCATAGATTTTTGCACCTGTTCAGATTGCAGATATGGGATCAGATCATGCAAATCGTGCTCTAGATCAGGCCCAATTTGTGCATATCTGATCAAAATCTGACATGTGCTCAAAACGTGCCCTCGTTTTGCTCAGACCAGGTTTGTGCAAGTTAAATCTCTATGCTCAGGTACGGTTCGCGTTTCCTACAGTAGATTGTGGCCATATCTATTCACCATATGGAAAATAGCCTCATGTTCGCGTCCATATCACAGAACTCCAGATGGCAGGACTGTTCCAAATTGAAGATCGTGACCTCCACAGTGTGATTGCTTGTTTTCTACATCCAGGAGCCACGACCGTTGATGTTGTTTGAGATTGCAATATTGAATTTTTTTCTCTTGGTGGTAAGAGACTCATGGATCTTGTTGGGGCATGCTTTTGGACACTTGATGTTAGTTCCCTGCTATTGAAGACTAGTTGTGGTGTGGTCTAAGTTCTTGAGTGTTGTTGGGGTGCTTTTTACTCCTTGTTTGTTGTAGGAGATGTCAAGTGTGTAGTTGTGCATACTGGTGTTTGATGATATGCACGAGGATTCCGTTGTTGACATTGAACTCAAGGTATCTGAAGGAATATTTGTGAGAGATAGTTGAAGTTTAAAGGGCACAAATTTGTTGTTGAATGACATTATAATATTTGGAGCATCCAGAGAACATGATTTCGAAAAGGATACTATCATGGAGTTGCAGTCCTTCTTGAAGCAAAACCTTTACAAAAGGACTTTGATTCTTTATAGTCAATAAAAAGTGATTCATCTCTTAGTACAAGGAGAACTGACAATGCTTTCTCTACAGGAACTGAGTAGAATATCAACAGTGGTGCGTCCAATAACATGGTAGGTGATCCAAGAAACGCAATATTATTAGTACTCAATATGCAACAAGAGTAAGAATGCTCAGGACTAGGGGTGTAAACGAACCAAACCTGAGCAAACCTACATTTTACAAGTTCGGTTCATTTATTTAACCAACCTAAACTTGTGTTCAGGTTCAGTTTGTTTATTTTCAAACTGAATCTGAGTCAAACCTCTATTTAATCAAATCGAACCTAAGCGAATATCGAACTTTTAGAATATTCTAATGAAAGAGGGTGAAAGAAAAGAAATGGAAATATGTGTGTGTCTATAATTAGAATAAATATTCATTCAATTTTTTTCGTTATCTAACTCTTCTTCATCTTTCGAAAAATATAGATTAATAAGTATTCATATATTTTAAAAAAACTATAATTATATATAATTTTGTATATGTTCAAAAGAGGATAAGGAATAATGTCGGAATAAGCAATAAGTAAGGTTAATACTTGTTCTATTGATTTGAGGATAAAGAAGGAAAAAAGTACTACACACATAGATGATAGATGTTGTAACCATGACAAGACTATGTACTTTGAGATAGTTTATATCGAGATAAAACCTACTTATCCTACAAATATTCACTTATCCTCAAACAAATTCCACTTATCTCGGGAAAAAAAACCACTTATCTCAAAATAAAGTCCACTTATGAGTATAAAGATGTGTATGTGTGTGTGTGTGTTTATCAAGCTTTTAACGAATCAAACATGAGTGAGCCTGTGATTTTTAGGTTCGGTTGGTTTATTTAATCGAGCCTAATCTTGCATTCATGTTCAGTTCATTTATTTTCAAATTGAATTTGAATTGAACTTTTAGCGAACTGAATATGAGCGTTGATATCAAACTTGATAATTTTTGACATCCCTACTCAGGACTGATAATGCCAACGAGTACCTGAAAAAATCCCTAGGTGTTTTTTCTTAATGAGAATGGTATCATTCATGAAATCTCATTTAGTTACACACCACAACATTGTTGAAAGGAAGAACTATCACTTGTTGAATGTCATCAGAGCACTCTTGCTCCACCGGAATGTGCCAAAGAATTTTTGGTGAGAAACTGTCTTGACTACTACTTATCTAATCAATAGAACACCTTCTGACATGATTGGGGAGAGAACTCCTTTGAATGTCATCCATCCTAATGCATCTCCTTTTAATTTGGACCTGTGTATTTTTGGACGTGTCTGATTTCTTCATAACTCTAGATCAAGTTGGCAAAAGTTAGATCCAAGGGTCACGAAGTGCATCTTTCTTAGTTATTCTGTAACACAAAAAGGATACGAATGTTATGATCCGATAGAACATCATCTTCATGTGAGTAAGGATGTCACTTTCTTTGAGAGTGAGTCCTACTTCCCTATGAGTTCTCTTCCAGGGGAATATGTGGATATAGATGTTGAGAAAAATGAGAACGGGATTGACATTCTTGGTGACATAAAGGAGACTTTCTATGTAGGAGAGGGTAGTGAGAAAGATAGAGAAAAAGATAGTAGGGATAGAATCAGATTTGGACATATTTATAATAGATTGTATAATGTGGTGGAGACTAAAGAAGAGATGATATTAAGCCATAATGTCAACCTTTCTTCAGACCGCAATGTCAGCCTTTCATTAGGTGATCTAGGCAATGAAAACTTATGCAACTACTCCTCTTCTTTCTAATATTCTTATTGATAATGGTAACAATTAATTAGATGATCGTCCCATTACTATTAAAATTGCTAATAGAATTGTTCGCATCTCTACTCGGTATTCATTGGAAGACTTTGTTGCTTACGCCAAGATGAGTTCAACATATAAATGCTTTATTACCTCTCTCGATGCTCATCATGTTCCCAAAAATATTGATGAAGCAAAAAAGGATCTGAAATGAATCAACGCTGTGAAGGAAGAAATGGATGCCTTGGTCAAAGATAATGCTTGGGATATTGTTGATACTCCTAAAGGTGTTCACTTTGTTGGATCTAAATGGGTCTACACGATTAAATATGATGTTGATGGGAATGATGACAAATGCAAAACTTACCTTATGGCTAAAGGATACAGACAGAAATATGGGATTGATTACCTTGAGACACTTGCTCTTGTTGCCAAGATGAATACAATTAGAGGTGTTATTTTCCTAGAAACTCAATAAAATGCTTTCTTGAATGGTGATCTTAAAGAAGAAGTGTATATAAAAATGCAGCATGGGTTCGAGAAGGGTGACAAATATTGTAAACTAAAAAGATCTTTGTATGTACTAAAGTAATCATCAGGAGTTTGGTTTGAATGTCTTCGTATGATCATGAATAGGAATGGATATAGTCGAGTAAATGGATACCATACTATGTTTATAAGGAGGAATTGTGAAAAAAGATCTATTATTTTAGTGTATGTGGATGACATGATCCTCAAAGGGGATGACGAAAGGGAACTTTTTAGGATAAAGGAAACACCTGCAATTGAATTTGAACTAAAGGATTTGGAGAAGTTAAAGTACTTCCTAGATATTGAGATGGCTCGATCTCCATGAGGTATATGCCTAAATCAACGGAAATATAATATGAACTTATTGAAGGATTTTGCAATGTTAAGATGCAAGCCTACTACTAATCCCATTGATGCAAATCATAAACTGAATAAAGAGGACGTCGAGCTTCTTAATAATGTAGCAAAGGGAAAGTATCAAAGATTGGTGTGAAAATTGATATATCTTACCCTTAATAGACCAGATATAACATATGTTGTAAATGTGGTGAGTCAATTCATGCATGCTCCCACCACCTCCCATGCTAATGCGGTAAGTAGAATTTTGTGCTACATAAAAGGATCACTAGGAACGGGTCTCATGTTCAAGAAAAATCTTGAGGTCACAATTGAAAGATACACCGATGCTGATTGGGTTGGCTCCGTTGATGACAGAAGATCCACCTCAGGTTACACAGTTTATCTATTTAGAAATCTAGTTATTTGGTGAAGTAAGAAGTAAAATGTAGTTTCAAGATTAAGTGTTCAAGCTGAATATTGTGCTCTTGTGAATGGTATTACGTAAACTTTATGGCTAAAAATTCTGCTCCATGAGTTAGGCATCAAAGTTAATATGCCAATGAAGATGTTTTGTGACAACAATGCTGCAATAAATCGGACAAACAACCTATAATGCATCATAGAATGAAGCACTTCGAGATTGACAAGCACTTCATAAGTGAGAAGATTGATGTTGGATTGTCGTGTCTTCCTTACCTAAAATCTACTGATCAGGTTGATGATCTCTTCACATAGGGTCTGCTTACGGTGCAATTTGAGTTGAATATGGGCAAGTTGGGCATGATGGATATGTATGCCCAACTTGAGAGGGAGAGTTGGTTATTGTGCTTACATGGGCAAACATATCTTAGGATGAGGGTGTAACGACCTCAGATCCGAGCGGCCAGCGGAAGTATGTTTTTTTTTCATAAAAAAAATGCCACATCGGGTCCGAGGTGTTACTTGTGAATATCAATACCACAGTTCATAGTCAAACTAAAGTCACAAAAGATAAACTTTCATTTCATCTAACAAAGTCACATATGATTACAGTGCATTACATCTAATAAAAGAAAACTACTACTATTAATACTGCTTCTAGTCTTGTGTTCTTCTGCTTACTCCGTCTTCAACACCTTATCCTTCAGATATATCTGCGGCAGGGCAAAACCGCAGGAGCGGAACAAAAATGCTCATAAGCAAAATAGCTTAGTATGGCATAAACAGGAACCAGATTGACGGAATAATTTTAAGTGAAAGTTAACAATAGCAGTATGACTCATCAAAGTTTTATTGGTATCTTTAACAGAATAAACATAAGAAGCAATGAACATATAACTTTCAGAACGAAAATTATATTCTTAAATCCAGATCAGGTTGTTATGTATACCTTCTTATTACTATTGCTTGGTCCGTATTACCCTTACATTTGTATAAGGTGTATTTTCTTACCACTGGCACAAGTGGTCATTGCAGAGTACTTACAGATCAGAACAGAATGACAACAGCTGCTGAGTCAAATAGTGGACTTTTTTTTCCACGAGGTTCCCTTGAACCCGACACCCCCGGAAGGTGTTGCCCTTTAGGCCAGATATGTCCTTTAGGACCCGACAAATGGACTCTAGAGGTGGCTCCCGCCTTAGCGTAGCACTTAGCTCCATATGCCGTTATGGTGCCAATCCTTATTATACTCTATTTTAGAGTTTCATATCTTATCCTGACAACATTTAATTAAAATAAACCATACACTAAAATTTGTAGGCACTTATCGTATACAAATATTAAAACACACGTACCCTTCTTTCATATAACATGGTATAATACCTGTCATCTCAATTACAATAACTATATAACCTTTTCATATCTTATGTAATCAATTGGTTTATAATATACTTATAGCATACTAAATCATCTACATAATAGTTTAGACTTACGTTGAAACGGTACAACGATGACCTAGAACAATTGCCCTTTCAAGGTCGACGTTTAACAAGATTACATATAACTGAAATTACGAAATTTCCTAAACATAATTATTATTGCATAGCAAAAATATTTGGCATGAAGAAAATAGAATAATTGCATAACAGAAATTAAAAATAGAGTTCAAAAGAGGAGAAACCATACCAATGACAATATCCTTCCCTAATTTTAGCAATATCTATCACTCTCTTCTTCTCTCTATTTTTCTTTCTCTCTTTCACTCGTATCCCTCTCTTGTACTCTCGCACTCTCTCGTACACTCTCTCTCTCTCCTTGTTTCTTACCTCCTACGAAGACTTCTTATCCCTATTTATAGCACGGGGAATGAGGTTGTTTCCGCATGGGTCACAACCTTGTGCGGCAAGTAAATCTCGCCTGCCGACTTAAGCCTTGTGCATGAAGAAAGCTTTCACCTATTTCCATGCACGTCAACCGCCTGTCCTGTCCATCCCATTTATTTTTTTTTAAATTACGTCGGTACCCCTTGGCTGTACCTGCCATGTCGCAAGCTGTACATGTTGATTTCATTCTGCCATGCACGTCAACTCCCTCCTTGTTATCCTCTTTTATTAGTATTATATGGGTAATTTATGAAGGCATCCAAACATACCATTCTTACATCACTCTCCTTTTTCCCATTCAACTTTTGTTTTAATGGAAACATGTACATCCGACAAAGAACATCAAATAATGCATGAACCTCTCCCATGCTTTTATTCTTTTTGTTATTATTATATGGAAAATTTGTAAGAATGCTTTCCATGTATGAAATATTAGTAATATATGATATCTGTTTTTTTTTCATACAACATACATGGTGGATGACGTACACATACCACCCTTATACTCAGTATTATTTTTCATGCATTATATACGTATGTCCATCCCAATTATTATGTATCAAGATGTTACAATCTACCCTACTAAAAAGAAATTTCGTCCCGAAATTTATGAGTTAACGGACTTACCAAAAAGTTCAGGATATTTAGCTCTCATATCTTCTTCTATCTCCCATGTAGCTTCTTCATGCTTGTGATGCTTCCATAATACTTTGACCATGAATATGGTACGTCTTCTTAATTGGTTTTCTTTACGATCAATAATCCTGATTGGCTTCTCTTCATATGACAAGTCTTCTTGTATTTCGGGAATATCATACTCGATCATATGTGATGGATCAGGTATGTATTTTCTTAGCATTGAAACATGAAAAACATCATGTAAATTCTTGAATTGAGGAGGAAGATCAATTTGATAAGCAACTTCTCCAATCTTTTTGATAATAAAGAAAGGACCTATATATCGAGGATTTAACTTTCCTCTCTTTCCAAATCGAACTACTCCTCGCATAGGTGACACTTTAATAAAGACTTGATCTCCTATTTCAAATTTAAGATCATGCCTCCGATGATCAGCATAACTCTTCTGTCTGCTTTGGGCGGCTATCAGTTTCTTCTTAATAATCTCAATTTTCTTTGTAGTGTCTAATACAATCTCTGGTCCAAGGATTTGTCTTTCACCTACATCATTCCAACATAAGGGAGATCTACATGGTCTACCATATAATGCTTCATATGGTGCCATCCCGATACTGGCATGAAAACTATTATTGTAGGCAAATTCAACTAATGGTAGATGGAAGTCCCAATTCCCAGCAAAATCTAGCGCACAAGATCTGAGCATATCTTCAAGTGTTTGGATAGTTCTTTCTGACTGTCCATCTGTTTGTGGATGGAAAGATGTGCTAAACTTTAAGTTTGTGCCCAGAGCATCATTCAAGCTCTTCCAGAATCTAGAAGTGAAACGTGCGTCACGATCAGAAACAATTGATACAGGTACTCCATGTAGCTTTACAATCTCATGCACATACAATTTAGCCAGACTTTCAGTGGACTGACCAAATCGTATGGGTAAGAAATGTGCCGATTTAGTTAGGCGGTCTACAATCACCCAAATGGAATCATATTTGGCACTTTTCGTGGGAGGCAAACCCACTACAAGGTCCATTGTGATATGCTCCCATTTCCATTCCGGAATATCCAATGGTTGTAATGTCCCAGCTGGCTTCTGATGTTCTATCTTCACTCGTTGGCATACGAGACATCTAGAGACAAAATCTGCAATTTCCCTCTTCATATTTTTCCACCAGAAAGTTCTTTGCAAGTCTTTATACATTTTCGTACTCTCGGGATGAATGGAGTACATAGAGCTATGTGCCTCTTCTAGAATTTCTTTCTTAACTTCTATATTATTAGGAACCCATAATCTATTCCTAAATCTCAGTCCTCCATCAGCTGCGATAGATAACTCGCTATTAGGCCTCTTAGATAATTCAATTTGTTGTGGTAATTCAGGATCATCTTTTTGTGTTGATAATACTTTTTCCACTAATGCTGGGTGAATTTGCAATCCTGCTACGAAAATGTCATGATTCTTATCACAGAAAGGCTTCCACTGAATAAAATCCTCAATAGTATTCCATTGTAGCCTCATACTAGCTAGCTTAATCTCCCATTTTCTACTGAGCGCATCAGCTACTGCATTAACTTTTCCTGGGTGATACTCTAGGGTAAAATCGTAATCTTCTAATAATTCTAACCACCGTCGTTGTCTCATATTCAGATCTTTCTGTGAGAACAAATATTTAAGACTCTTGTGATCAGTAAATACTTGGAATTTTTCTCCATAAAGATAATGTCTCCACAGTTTTAAAGCAAAAACTACTGCGGCAAGCTCCAGATCATGAGTAGGGTAATTATGCTCATGAGTTTTCAATTGCCGAGATGCATAGGCTATGACTTTATCATGCTGCATCAATACTGCACCAAGGCCCGATCCTGATACGTCAGTGTGTACTGTAAAACCCCCAGTACCTGATGGAAGTGTTAAAATTGGAGCTGATGTCAGCATGCCTTTTAATTTTTGGAAGCTCTCCTCGCATTGTGGAGTCCACGTAAACTTAGTTTCCTTCCTCATTAATTTGGTTAATGGTAGTGCTATTTTTGAGAAGTCCCGAATGAAACGTCTATAATAACCGGCCAATCCCAAGAAACTACGCACCTCTGTAACCATCTTTGGTTGCTTCCATTTCTGAACAGCTTCAACCTTTGATGGATCAACTGCTATGCCATTTTTAGATATAACATGTCCAAGGAATATCACCTTTTCGAGCCAAAATTCACATTTTGAGAATTTAGCATAAAGTTGGTGATGTCTCAGAGTCTCTAATACCAACCTCAAGTGTTTATCATGTTGATTCTTGTCTTCAGAATAGATGAGTATGTCATCAACAAAAACAATGACAAATTTATCAAGGAAATCCCTGAACACCCTATTCATGAGGTCCATGAATGCTGCAGGAGCATTAGTCAATCCGAATGGCATTACTCGAAACTCATAATGTCCATATCTTGATCGAAATGCAGTCTTTTGTGTATCTTCGGCCTTTATTCTTAGCTGGTGGTTTAAGTCAATTTTTGAGAAAATAGCTGCCTTCTGTAATTGATCGAATAGATCATCTATTCGAGGTAAAGGATATTTGTTCTTGATGGTAATCCGGTTCAAGGCTCGATAATCAATACAGAGTCGAAGAGTCCCATCCTTCTTCTTGACAAAGAGCACAGGAGCACCCCATGGGGAAACACTAGGCTGAATAAAGCCTTTTTCAAGAAGTTCATCTATTTGCTTCTTAAGTTCTGCTAATTCTGTTGGTGCCATGCGGTATGGCGGTTTGGAGATAGGGAATGAACCCGGCATAACTTCAATACCGAAATCAATTTCTCTAGAAGGAGGTAAACCAGGAAGGTCCTCTGGAAATACATCAGTATATTCTCGAACTACAGGCAAATCATCTATAGAAATATGTGAAGAATCTGTCTTCACCATACTAGCTAGAAAACATGTGCAGCCTTTTAACATCATATGTTGCGCCTTTATAGAGGAGATACTAATTTATTTAATAGACTTCCTTGAACCCTTAATCAGAATCTCGGGTTCATTTGGTCTACAAAGTATGATCTTCTTTTCTCTACAGAGAACATGTGCATAGTTCTCATAGAGCCAATCCATTCCCAGAATGACATCATAATCAGTCATTTCAAGAAGTACAAAATTTGCAACCGATGGCTTATCTTCAATTTCAATGGGTACCTCATGCAAGAAGGACCCAGCCATACCGATTTCACCCATTGGTGAAGAGACGGTCAATATGAATGACATTTCTTTAGGTTGTATTTTAAGCAGTCTAGCAAATCTACTAGATATA
Source organism: Ottelia alismoides (assembly GCA_037367405.1). Taxonomy (NCBI): domain Eukaryota; kingdom Viridiplantae; phylum Streptophyta; class Magnoliopsida; order Alismatales; family Hydrocharitaceae; genus Ottelia; species Ottelia alismoides. Next base: position 1,053,949 of record JAZKJV010002680.1, read on the forward strand.
AATGAATGTGAAGCGCCTGGATCGTAAAGAACTCTAGCTATAAATCCCGAGACAGAAAGTGTACCTTCTATAACTTGATTAGGATCTTCTGATTGTGTTGTGATTGAGTATACGCGTCCCATGACCTTCTTCTGTGGTTCTGGTGCTTTCCTCTGGTCCTCGCTTGGTTTCATCTTTGGACAGTCACGTATGAAATGATCCTTTTGTCCACACCTTAAGCAGGCACCGATCATTTTATAACATTTTCCAGGATGTGTTCTTGAACAATGAGGACAAATAAGAAGAGACAATCTATTAGTAGACTTGAATCTGTCCTCATTCTTGTTAAGATATCCAGTCTTCATCTTTTTATTAGAGTTTTGAAAATTATCCCGTGAACTTCCACTTGCCTTACTTTGACCTTTCAACTGATTTTGGGTCAGTTGATGTTCTTCATCAATTATTACAGCTGCATTTACTGCCTTTTCAAGCGTTTTCGGCATATTAATTAAGACCTTTCCTCGCAAACCTATTCTTAGTCCCATCACATATTTCTTTGCTCTTTCCCATTCGGTTTGACAGATCCCCTTTCCATACTTCTCCATATGATAGAATTGAGCAGTATATGCTTCTACACTTAATTCCTTCTGTTGCAGGTCAATAAATTCTTGCCTCTTCTTTTCTCTAACTCGCATAGGGATAAAGTGATCCGTGAAATACTTCACGAATTCCTTCCAAGGAACAATTTGTTCATCTGGAAAAGAAACACCCTTGCAAGTTTCCCACCAATCCTTTGTTTTGTCTCGCAACCTAAACATGGCAAATATTACCTTCTTTTCCTCGGGACAATCTAGAGCACTAAAAGCCAATTCAATTTCCTTAAGCCAGTATTCTGCTTTTTCCGATTCTGGTTCTCCATTATAGATAGGTGGGTCAAGTTGCAGAAACTTCCTCAGTGTGACTCCTTCTCCCTTCGATTGATCATACAACTTACGAGCCCTCTCTCTTTCTTCTCGTGCCAATTCACGTTCAATCTCAGTTCATCACCGCTCCTCACGAAGCCACTGTCCCATATCGGCCATAAATTGCATATGTTGCGATTGGGTATTATCAGACTCTCCTCCAGTGGGCATGATTTCACGTCCAGATGCCATCTAAAAGTCAAGAGACAAATCTAGGTCAGTTCATTTAACTAAGTCAGGAAATCCTAAGGGTTCTTATGTGAACCTGGCTCTGATACCACCTGTAACGACCTCAGATCCGAGCGGCCAGCGGAAGTATGTTTTTTTTTCATAAAAAAAATGCCACATCGGGTCCGAGGTGTTACTTGCGAATATCAATACCACAGTTCATAGTCAAACTAAAGTCACAAAAGATAAACTTTCATTTCATCTAACAAAGTCACATATGATTACAGTGCATTACATCTAATAAAAGAAAACTACTACTATTAATACTGCTTCTAGTCTTGTGTTCTTCTGCTTACTCCGTCTTCAACACCTTATCCTTCAGATATATATGCGGCAGGGCAAAACCGCAGGAGCGGAACAAAAATGCTCATAAAGCAAAATAGCTTAGTATGGCATAAACAGGAACCAGATTGACGGAATAATTTTAAGTGAAAGTTAACAATAGCAGTATGACTCATCAAAGTTTTATTGGTATCTTTAACAGAATAAACATAAGAAGCAATGAACATATAACTTTCAGAACGGAAAGTATATTCTTAAATCCAGATCAGGTTGTTATGTATACCTTCTTATTACTATTGCTTGGTCCGTATTACCCTTACATTTGTATAAGGTGTATTTTCTTACCACTGGCACAAGTGGTCATTGCAGAGTACTTACAGATCAGAACAGAATGACAACAGCTGCTGAGTCAAATAGTGGACTTTTTTTTCCACGAGGTTCCCTTGAACCCGACACCCCCGGAAGGTGTTGCCCTTTAGGCCAGATATGTCCTTTAGGACCCGACAAATGGACTCTAGAGGTGGCTCCCGCCTTAGCGTAGCACTTAGCTCCATATGCCGTTATGATGCCAATCCTTATTATACTCTATTTTAGAGTTTCATATCTTATCCTGACAACATTTAATTAAAATAAACCATACACTAAAATTTGTAGGCACTTATCGTATACAAATATTAAAACACACGTACCCTTCTTTCATATAACATGGTATAATACCCCTCATCTCAATTACAATAACTATATAACCTTTTCATATCTTATGTAATCAGTTGGTTTATAATATACTTATAGCATACTAAATCATCTACATAATAGTTTAGACTTACGTTGAAACGGTACAACGATGACCTAGAACAATTGCCCTTTCAAGGTCGACGTTTAACAAGATTACATATAACTGAAATTACGAAATTTCCTAAACATAATTATTATTGCATAGCAAAAATATTTGGCATGAAGAAAATAGAATAATTGCATAACAGAAATTAAAAATAGAGTTCAAAAGAGGAGAAACCATACCAATGACAATATCCTTCCCTAATTTTAGCAATATCTATCACTCTTTTCTTCTCTCTATTTTTCTCTCTCTTTCACTCGTGTCCCTCTCTTGTACTCTCGCACTCTCTCGTACGCTCTCTCTCTCTCTCTCTCTCCTTGTTTCTTACCTCCTACGAAGACTTCTTATCCCTATTTATAGCACGGGGAATGAGGTTGTTTCTGCATGGGTCACAACCTTGTGCGGCAAGTAAATCTCGCCTGCCGACTTAAGCCTTGTGCATGAAGAAAGCTTTCACCTATTTCCATGCACGTCAACCGCCTGTCCTGTCCATCCCATTTATTTTTTTTTAAATTACGTCGGTACCCCTTGGCTGTACCTGCCATGTCGCAAGCTGTACATGTTGATTTCATTCTGCCATGCACGTCAACTCCCTCCTTGTTATCCTCTTTTATTAGTATTATATGGGTAATTTATGAAGGCATCCAAACATACCATTCTTACATCACTCTCCTTTTTCCCATTCAACTTTTGTTTTAATGGAAACATGTACATCCGACAAAGAACATCAAATAATGCATGAACCTCTCCCATGCTTTTATTCTTTTTGTTATTATTATATGGAAAATTTGTAAGAATGCTTTCCATGTATGAAATATTAGTAATATATGATATCTGTGTTTTTTTTTTCATACAACATACATGGTGGATGACGTACACATACCACCCTTATACTCAGTATTATTTTTCATGCATTATATACGTATGTCCATCCCAATTATTATGTATCAAGTTGTTACAGAGGGACCGCTTACCCGTCCTTTACATATTGTACTCACATGCTCATTAAAATTACGTTTTTAGTGAAGAGAGCTTTAATCTCTAGCGAGGGAGATTTAGATATTGTGCGCCTCCGTGGTTTTTCCCTCTCCGTAGGTTTTTTATGTAAATCCTTACCTCCATTTTTGTGCTTGTTTTGATTGTTTGATTCTAACAGGTAGGATCTAACAAGTTGTCAAGGTTACTTTTTTCCTCAAAAATGATCCAATTCTGGACCCTGGTCGTTAGAGGAACACGGGGAAAAAGACTACAAGAACACATGTTTCCTTTATGTATGACTCCTCCACAAGAAAAGAATCCATCAAAAATTAAAAAAGAATAGCTGCAAATGTCCCAAGTACATATCCACTCTCGGCTTTGCAGGGAAAAAATGAGGGGTCATATTTCTCTCTGTAATTTCGGATTTTCCCCAGCAGTTCGACCTCTATGATCACGCAAGAATTATGTGCAAATAGTACATATGAATCAAGACTGGCATTGCATCATTTCTTCCCCCCACTGTCAAGATTGTAAGTAGATTATTTGCATGTCATTGGCGTGTGTGCTGAAGCCTCTTTCCGATCGTGTCGAGCTCGAACTTCTTGATGGAATTGGCGGTGAGGCGAAGGGTTGTGTCTAGAACATAAGGCACGCCTTCATAAGTAAGGTTGGCTTGGTCGATAAACTGCTTGCAGGGTTCATGACGGTAGTTGATGGTGCCATGGTAGTGGAAGTATTTGATTATACCATCTGTTCTGTGGACGCTCTTCCCGACTATATTCTGCGACATGTGCACCCCAGTTGCGAAGGCGTTTCTTGGCTGGAGCGCGTACTTCCGGTCTCTTCTGATCCCACGCTTCACATCCCTGTAGACCATCTTCTCGATTCCCCACATCCTGTAAGTTCATTCAGTTCAATCAGTTGAAAATCCAGGCAAAAACCATTCAGTGGAAAGAGGCCTGTTATGTTCTTAATGATCTTTAACAAAACAAAAAACGAGCATCTGTTTACAAGTATAAGTTCATAATTGTATTCAAGAAGCAGCATCAAATGATTATATAACTCCGGTGATTATCAGAACAAAAATATCTGTTGTAGTCCGCTCCGTTGGAAAAAGAATCAAAGGACTTTCATACCTTGGGTCTAATGTGAGTTTGAAAAATCATTTTGCAAGTTCTTCCAGTTACAGGGAAAGTAAGAAAATCAAAATTTCCAATAAGTAACACACACCTCAATATCGGCAAGACCTCTTAATTCTTGCTTGTTTTTCTTCATGATGTCATATGTCTGAAATAGGCTTCGTAGAGACGATGAAACTTTACCCTATGTCCAATTTATTGGATGTCGCGAGTAGTGGAAGGGAACAAGCACAAACACAAATAAGCAAACCATGTGCATATATATTTGCAAGGTTCCTTCGTGTTAGAATCAAATACACAAAGCATACACAAAGATGAAGACAATGATTTACATGAAAAATCATACGGAAAGAGAAAAATCACAGAGGCTCTCAATCCCTAATCTTCCTCACCAGAGATTGGGGATCTCTTCACTAAGATGACAAATCAATTAGGAGAGATGAGTACAATATATAGAGAAGGATGTATAAACGGTCCCTCATCCAAAGATATTTACCCATATAAGTATGATAACTCAACACCCCCTCAAGTTGGGCATATATGTCCACTATGCCCAACTTTCCTACATTCAACTCAAATTGTACTGTAGGCTTGTGAAGATATCGGCAACCTGATCGGTAAACTTCAGGTAAGGAAGACACCACAATCCATCATCAATCTTCGCAAAGGTGAAGCATCTATCAATCTTCAAATGCTTCGTTCTATTATGCATTACAGGATTCTTGGCCAAGTTTATTGCAGCCTTGATGGCACAAAACATCTTCATTAGTAAACTAAACTTGATGCTCAAGTCATGGAAAGGAATTTTTAGTCATAGAATTTCTGTAATGCTATTGGCAAGAATCGATATTCCGCTTTAGCATTTGATCTTGAAATCACATTTTGTTTCTTATTTCTCCAAATACCAGATTTCTACATAAATATACCACATCTCCCTGTCTCTCATTCATAACCGGGTCTAGGATGGTCTATGTATATTCATTCTTCTATTTCCGGGTCACTCTAACAACGAGATTTCAAGTCCCACATAATTTGAGGTGGATCTTCTGTCATCAACGGAGCCACCCCAGTCATCATCAGTGTATCCTTCGATAGTGACCTCGAGATTTTTCTTGAACATAAGATATTGAGATTTTTACCCGGCAGACCCTATACTCTTGTCAACTACCTTCACGACCTTTGAAACAACCTAATTCCCCTCTTGACCCTGTAAACTTGCTAACCTTTACCTTACAGACCCTGTGGTTAACCCCCATCCATTTGCCCATTAAAACCAACTGAAGTTCGTTATGTTCTTTTACATTATACCCATTTTGTTTATCAAATTTACATTCAATGTCATTCCCCCCATCACCTTCCTCCTCATCTCCTCCCACCTACCCACCCCCTCCCCTAGCCCTGGCCCCTGCCCTATTCTCTCTGCCGCCCCAAACCCTTGCCCCCACCCTGAGCCATGCCGCCCTCGCCCTCTCGTTGCTCCACCCAGGCTGGAGTCGCCGCCTCCCCCTCGAACATATGTGGTACCCTCTTGGGGAGTCCCTACATCCGAACCTCCGGCCCTGGAGAACTCACCGAGGACAATGTTACCCTCTGCATCATCGATGGCTTCAACCCTCAGAGAGTTGTGACCGTCCCCAAGGTCACCTTCTCCTGCGCCAGAAACTCCCTCCTCCAGGACCTTGTCCTATGGGCATCCGGAATGGTTGGTTCGATCGGACCGGTGTCTCCCTCCCCTCCCAACTGTCTTCCTCCCTTGGCTACTTAAACAAGTTCCACCCTCTGTCTTCCCACCGTCGGCCGCTCGGATGGTGTCATCTTCTTTGGCGAGGGCCCGTACCACTTCCTCCTAAACGGCAAATTCTCCTTCGCCTCCTTCACCTACACACCTATGCTCGTGAATCCCGTGAGCACCGCTCTTAGTTACTTCTCGGGGGAGCGCTCCATCGAGTACTTCATTGAAGTCACCTCCATCAAGGTGAGCAGGAAGATCGTGCCAATCAAGTTGTCGATGATGTCCATATCGAAGAAGGGGAAAGTGGCACAAAGCTAAGCAACGTGGACCCCTACATGATGGAGTCGTCCATCTACAAAGCCATGGTGGATGCATTTGAAGAAAGGAGTGGGCACGAGTTGCCATGGTCGACGGAGGTAGAGAGAGGTCAGAGGCGGGGTTAAATAGAGGTTGGGGACGAAGGTAGACAGAGGTCGGGGACAGAGGTAGAGAGAGGTCAGGGGCATTAGGCGAAGGGGATCGGAGCCGAGAAAAAAACCTTCTCAAGCAGATCCTCGTCAAAGGAAATAGAAGAGTTTGTGAAGAAGGGGATAGAAGAAGGAATAAGGGAGAGAGGAAGAAATCTAACCGTTAGATTTCATGTAGTTTGATCAACCCAGTTTTAACCCAAGCAAGTTAGTCCAAGATGTGTCAATTTAACGGCAGGGTTCCTGGGGTAAGACGGAGCAAGTTTACGGGGTCAAGGGAGGAATTAGGTTATTTCAAAGGTCATGGAGGTAATTGGCAAAGATTATAGGGTCTGCCAGGTAAAAATCCCTAAGATATTTCTTGACGATCCTTTTATGTAGCATAGAATTATATTTACCGCATTAGCATGACAGGTTATAGGAGCATGCATGAATTGACTCACCACATTTATAGCATATGCAACATCCGGCGTAGTAAGGTTAAGATATATCAATTTTCCCACCAATATTTGATACATACCCTTTCCTGCATCATTAAGAAAGTCGCCATCTTTTGTATTCAATTTATGCTTTGCCTCAATAGGATTAGTAGTAGGCTATCATCCCGACAAGCCACAGTCCATCAACAAGTCCAGAGCATATTTCCGTTAACTTAGACACATACCTCCTGGATATTGAGCCATCTCACCCTGAAAATACTTTAACTTCCTCAAGTCCTTCAATTCAAATTCACTTGCAAGTGTTTGAAAATTTCACTATCTTCCAAACTAATCATGTGATAACGAAACAAGTTCATAATGGGAAGACATTTTTTCAGTACGACTAACAAATGAGTCTAAGACTATGAGAAAGAAGTTCAACTCTTAGGTCTTGTTTGCATGTATCTAAAGCAGAGATGTTTAGATTGTCATTTAGTCAAAATCATATTTTTAATTTATAGCACGATGGAATTGTAACATCTTGGGCTTAGGTCCCCGAACTATTATGGGGAAATATGTCCTTGACAACTTGTTGGGCGGAGCTTGATTTGTCCTGTTGAGAACCACCCAAAATGCTTAAATCCAGTGGTGTGTTACAACATCCCCGACTTATATTCACAATGTCCTCGTTGTGATATGATCTATTACTTATTTCCCGTAATACTAGTGGTTGCACGCTTCAAGCTTAGGTCCCCACATGTAGTTCTTTCCATTAACAGAAGGAACCTACTCTGATACCATTTGTAACATCCCGAACTTATATCTCTGGACTGTTATCAGGGAAATTGACCCTTGACAACTTGTTGGGTGAGTCCCAATTGTACCCGTTGACAACCCCTCAAAATGCTTAAGCTCAAGTTATCAAGTAATATTCCCCTACTTTGATAAGCCACTCTTACATTTTGTGAGTTTCCGATGCAGGACTATGTTTGGGTAGGGGTGTTATAAGTATTGATTAGGGTTTATTAATATTTATTATCGTTAGAGAAGTCCTTGCAAACTCCACAAGTTGCTGAAAGTTCTACGTTATTGGACCATCTTTAGGATTAATAGCATAACTTTCTTACTATGGTATTTGATCACTAAAACCATTCTGCATTGTGCTCTCTTAATTTATCTTTAGTCCAAATTAAAATTGTCAAATGCAACATTTAGTAGGTTCTAATGTAATGTCAAGTCATTTACTGTTTTTTTTTGTAAACCCTCACCTCATCAACCTTATGGAAAGACATAAGGCTCAAAGTGATATGGTTTTGATGATATGGTTGCTTATGCAATACGTGTGATTGAATGGGAAGACTTTTCAATGTCCTCCACTTAAGGAGAACCCACTCATGAACAAATTCTAAGTTGCAGATTGTTGTTTTAGTCATGGGGATGGTGTTTCTTTACAATAATCAAATAGGGGAACTAGTCCAGTTATTAAAGGAAAGGAAGACAACTGCAAATACATCTTCAAAAAGAACGATGGGGCTTTCGAGAGAGTGTATGCATTTGACGGGGCATTTAAATAAAAGGTGTCAATTTATCAAGAGTATGAAGAGAGCTTATACAATATCAAATGTTTATAGTGATGTCCAATAACATAACTATTATTCATATCTTCTTGTTTTCCTATTTCCAGTTATTTTGTTCTTCCTCCAATTACAAGTAACTCCTCTTTACATGGCATATTTGGTTGGAAAAGTCTACAATCATAAAGAGGTAGTGGACTACAATGACATCTCCTAACCGGTTATGAGGAACATTTACATATGAATGATACGAGCCTTAATCACACATCTAAATCTACAGCTTGAGTAAACTGCATTTCTCTATGGATACAACAACAAAGCCTTTTTCCCACATTAAGTAGGGTCAACTACATGGATTCTTTACCTCCATTCCGATCTATCTTGGGTCATTTTCGGGCTTAGATCCAAAAAACTAAGATCCATTTAGGCAGTTTCATTCCAACACTTCTTCGGCCTTCCTCGACCTCTCTTAGCTGGCTCAACATCCCAAAACTCGCATCTCATAATTGGTGCATCAACAGATCTCCTTTGCAAATACTTAAGCTCGTGTAGTAATCCCCACCACTATAACCCACAATTTGTAAGTTTCCGATGTAGGACTATGTTTGAGGGGTTCGGGTGTTACCGTGTTACAATCTCCCCCACTTATATTTGCAATATCCTCTTTGTGATATGATCTATCACTTATTCTCAGTGATAATGGCGGTTGTACACTCTAGGTAGCCTTTTTCCTTATCTCTTTGTGGGAGTAGTTCCACCGCTCGCGTAGCTATTTCAACTATCAGAGAGAACCTACTCTGATACCATTTGTAACATCATGGGCTTACGTTCCCGATCCGTTAATAGGGAAAACTGGCATGGATAACTTGTTAGTTTCTAACCTTATTGGACCCGTTGACAACCATCCAAAATGCTTAAGCACAGGTTGGCAAGTGATAATCCACACAGAACCCAAGAAGTGGTATGGTGGTAGAGCAGTGTGCCTCCACTTTAAAGGACTTGGGTTCAAATCCTAATGGGGACACTCCGGACCCCTGAAACTACCGGGTCTATTATTAAAAAAAGGTGATAATCCACACTACTTATAATCCACATCTGCACTTCGTGAGTTTCTGATGAGACTATGTTTGAGGGTTGGGGTGTTACAACTTTTTTTTAGTATAAAAAGGGGGAGCCCTCCCAAGTTGGGAGTCACCACACCAAAATATTCAGTAATTAACGGAAGGGTGCATCAGTTGGAAATCCAGAAGTTGTACACAGCATTACAGTGGGCAATAACATTTTCCCAATAGAACCGTTGCCCCTTGAAAATACAGTCATTCCTGCCCAGTGTTGCAATAGTCGGCCGACTATCCCGAATAGTCGGTCCGACTATGAGGTGCGGTGGGGTACCCGACTGAACAAACCTCCAGTCGTGCAATAGTCGGCCCGACCGAATAGTCGGCCGACTATTCGGCTGACTGGCCCGACTATGAGGCCGACTGGAGTTTGACTCTTCATATTTTTATTTTTTATTTTCAATTTTCAATATTTATGGGTTACATTTTACCATGGTATCGTCACAAATGTCAAATTCTATATATCTATTATATTGATTGGTACTTTTATCTTGGATTCATGTTAAATAATGACCATATATGTATAAAAATATAAGAATATATGTATTATAAATAATTTTTATATTAAAAAAATAAAACCGAATAATTCCGAATAGTCGCCCGAATACCGATTATTCTCTATTCAATGACCCCTCCGACTGAATACCGAATACCGTCTTCTGCAACACTGTTCCTACCAAGCCGGATAGCCTATAAGGCAGCGAAGGGCTTGGAAACATCCCCGGAGGACCCAAGCCCCACCGATCAAATAGATCTCTAAAAAAGACCCGGACCGGAAGTATGGACCCAAGAGATCCCTAATGAATCCTATACTTGCGCTGCAACCGAAGAAAATGTGGTCTGTGTCCTCCACGTCCTCCTCGCATCTGTCACATTTCAGATCCGCCATACCCAGCATCCCCCCCTCCTCACTTTGTCACAGAGGCAGTTTCTCCTTAGGCACCAAAGGAACAACTTAACACGAGTAGGAATTTTGGCCGCCCAAATCACTTTCATGTCCGCACATAGGTCTTCATCATTTACCACTGCTCCAGCTCTCAGCTTCCAATAAGCCATCTTAACCGAGAATTTACCATCTGCCCAAACAAAGTGATCCGGGCCACCTGACATCTCCCCAACAGAGGGAATCTCGGATAGCAAACGTAAGAACTCCTCCATCCTCTGATCCGAGAGATCGGAGTGGAACCTCAGAGCCCACAATCCAGAATCAGCCACCTCCGCCACATGTGCCCCTCTGTTAGCTACTAAAGCCACCAGCCTAGGAAATCGAGTGGCCAGCGCTCCCTCTCCCGTCCAATCATCCTGCCATAATCGGAACCGGTGACCATTCCCCAACCTCGGGCAAAGAAAGGGCCCGAGCCCCGGAAGCACAGCACGGATTCCCATCCACAAGGGAGACTCATGACGTATCCTCGCAGCCACCAACTCCCTAGCGACACCATAGATCGTCCTCAGTAACTGTAACACCAGCGAGTCGGATGCGCCCTAGATCCGCACCACCCATTTAACAATCAATGTTTCGTTCATCAGCTCCACATCTCAAATACCAAGACCCCCATCTGAAACAGGTACAGCTACATCCTTCCAAGCAACCAAATGAAAACCCCCTCCTACTTGCCTCCCATCCGACCAGAAGAAAGCTCTCATCATAGCCTCCACCTTCCTTCTCACCCCAACAATCATCAGTCTCGTATAGTAGAAAAAGACTGGAATGGCTGACAGGACGTGCTTCAGCAGGGTAAATTTTTCACCCTTGGACAGAGTGGTAGCCTTCCAACCCTCCAGCCGCTCCTCCATTCTCCGCAAAACACAATCCCAATCAGACTTCCTCAATCTGCTCGCAACCAGTGGTAACCTTAGATAGGTTATCGACAAATGTCCCAGAGGACAACCTGCCCAATCCGCGAGCATGTTGCCCTCCTCATCACCCATCGCCAGTGGAACCAGGACCAACTTCTGCATGTTAATCTTCAATCCAGACAGGCATCCAAACAAGTCTACCGAAATAGCCGCATTGTGGTTCTGCTCTTCCGTCTCCCCCCCCCCCCACAGAAAGATCAGCGTGTCATCCGCATATTGCAACACTGGGATGGAGATGTCCCCCAACATGAAGCCCTCATACCACCTCTCTTCTACCGCCCACTGAAACAAGATGGCAAGACAATCCGCCACAAGCACAAACAACAAGGGAGCTAGGGGATGTTACAACAACTTGGGCTTAAGCATGCTAGGTGATTGTCGATGGGTCCAATCAAGCTCGACCTAACAAGTTCTCAAGGCCAATTTTCCTCAAAAACGGTTCGAAGACCTAAGCACAGATTGTTACATAAGGTATCAGAGCGAGTTTCCTCTAATAGTGGAAATGACTATCGAAAGGTGGAGCCACCCATACAAAGAGATATGAGGAAAATGCTACCTATTGTCACTGGGAATAAGTGATGGACTATGTTGTATGTTGCAACGATGACATTGTGAATATAAGTAGAGGAGATTATAACACCCCAACTTCCAAACATAGCCCAACATCGTCAACTTACGAGGTGCGAGTGAGGGTTATAAGTGAGTTACTACTTGACAACGTGGGCTTAATCATTTTACGTGATTGTAAATTAGTCCAATCGATCGAACCCAACAATTTTCGAGGACCAACTTTCCTTGATAGCAGTTCGAGGATTTAAGCCCAGATTATTACAAGTGGTTCGAGGGGGGTGTATAAAGCGACTATTCAATTGGGTTTAACAGAACGTATGGTTGGGATTCAAGGCATATCAACAGGAGTTCTTGTGAAGATCTTGGCCTACAATACGATCATAGTACAATATATTATGACAACCATAGTGTAATATGCTTAGCCAAGTATCCAGTGCATCATGAGCGAAACAAACACACTGATATTAGATGTCACTTCATCTGAACAACGAAGAGGAAATAAGAATGTCACAACTAATAATCTGCAGACGTGTTCACCCAATCGATTCATGGTGGCAAGTTCCAGCACTAATTGGACTTGCTCAACATCAACCTTTGGGGTTATGGTGGCGGCAGATTTTGACAACCATAGTTGTTGTTAAGAGGATTCAATTCAAGATGGAGATTTAATATACATTCAATCCTAATCTATCAGTTGCAGAGATTATTTCAACCTCCTGGTATTCAAATCAAATTACACATTGATTAGACTTGGATCAATCTATATGGTCGATAAATCCATGGATTTTTTCCTACTTTTACACTGGAAAGCAAATTTAACGGCAGTATGATCAACAGCATTCATATGCAAATCTTAACCACAGTTGATGGATACTGAAAGCTGCACAAAGTGGTATAAAAAATAAGCAAAGCATCATCAGACTCTCCATACCTTGCTGCCCTCCCGGAATCCCTGGTGAGACAGAGCCTGCTGGACATCGGTCTCTGCTCGAACGTGAACTGCGTCACGCCCGACATCCCATCGAGCACCGCCTCCAGCGTTGTCCTCGGCGAGATGTAGATGAACTCATCGACGTCGAAGAAGAACATCCACTTGGCATCGAACCGATACCGGTGAAGACAGTCATTCACCACAAGGAACTGGTTGTGGTAGTACCCATCAAACCTCTCCTGCTCCCTGATGTCATGAAAACTGAGATAGCCCATCTCCATCCACGGTTTCAACACCTCCATCACGCCTCCATGAACACCACCGGCATCATAGAGAACGAAGTGCGATCTCCTCCCGAAGAGCTTCACATGGTAAGCCAGCCACTCCCTCACCCTCTGCGGACTCAGATTGCCATACAGAGGAGACCCACAGTAGAGTATATCGTACTTGGGCGACGAAGACAGCATCAGCAGCACACGATCATCACCTGGAGCTTCCGAGAGAACCACGATTCTCTCGGTGATCTCTGCTGCATTGCCATCACCTCCCGCGGTGGATGCGTGGAGGATTAGTTCCCCGCCGGAGCCGTCAGCACCGACAGGGGAGTCGAAGGTGCAATTGAGCACAACGACGGTGTAGATCCTGCCGTAGCCCCAGTCGGGGAGGAGCTTGATGGCCGGGGAGGAGTGGTTAAGCCAGTGGCAGGAGAAGACAGGGTTGGCATAGACGTTGAGCGGCTTCGAGGAGAGGCCGATGACGGCAAAGGAGTTGGGTCCTGCTCTGTAGGTGCCCATGTGGACGAAGAGGAAGGCGGCGGTGCCGACGGCGTGGAATGCTCGCTTGGTGTGGTGCTGCTGCTGCTCTTCTTGCTTGATGTAGTGGTAGTGGTGGTCGGTGGTGCCGGTGGTGGTATCCATGGAAGCAGAGGGTGGTGGTGGAGGTTGTGATGGCAATGGCGGTGGGAAGAAGCAAGTGGTGGCGGAGGAGGAGAGGCGGAAGGTGGGCAGGAGGTGGAGGAAGGTGAAGAGGGAGGAGAGGAGGAAGAGGGAGGTGAGGAGGAGCTTGGTGTCCAGGCAGTATCTAGTCCAGACGAATCTAAGCAAGATCTTGTCCACGTCCACCTTCTTCTTCCTCTTCACCTGCTGCTGATTGGCGGTGCTGTTCATGGTGGTGTGATCTGAGCACAACGGCAGCGGGATCTGCGAGGTGGGTCTCTCGCTTTGATCCGACTGGAGGACGGGGGAGGAAGATGGACTTGGTGTGGTTGGTGACATTGGGAAAGCGATCGAACAGCTACGGTTGTGCTGTTCTTTTCACTTTTTTTGTTTGCTTGCTTCCAAGCATCAGAGCCGTTGTCGATGCATCACGCGTTCCGAGAACTGTAGTGTCCTTCGATGCTGACGGTGCTCGATCGAACCAAACTCGGCCGGAGATCCGGCGGGGAAGTACACGAATACGTGAGGTATATTCTCTATTCTCAGACGAATATTGGAAACAGAGATCTCACGCACCATTAACCATCTCTTATCGTACTCGTTCGTTCTATTATTATACCGAAGCATTTTATAATCCGTTCTTTGAGATGCGGAACTGATTGAGGAGGGGATCCTCTACGATTATCGTATCGCCGGACTTTTCTCGATTGAAATCATGTGTATATAAGTGATTTTTTTAGATAAATGAAGTGTGCTTTGTTGGATTTGATGTGACCGAGAGTGGAATCGATCACGTTCTATTATTTCTTTGATTGGAACGAAGAGATTTGGAAATCTGTTGTCGAAGATAAGTTGGTTGATCAGCGGTCCTTTACTGTGAAAATAAAAATAAAAGGGAAAATTTGAGGACATCCTTATTCTTTGTATTTACGAATGTACTCCTATTAAATTCTCATCCCTGACATAAATGTCTATCAAATGATGCGATGCCAAAGAAATCGCCACGTTTTATGGAAACTATAATTTTGACCGTGACGGTCCACGAATCAAGATCATCGTTGTCAAACATTGCAATTTTTATATTTACCAATGTTTATGGGTTACGATTTGTTCGTACAAATAGTAAACTACGGATACATTTAGAATATAAAAGAAGAAAAGGCTGCTCGAGGGATATAAAATACGTGTAGGAATACCGATATAAATCCCAATAAAAAAATTAGAACGAGAGGGATAACGTTGTCCGTAACGAAATTAGGGTATGTTAATGAATCGAGTGATATTGTTAGCTATATATTAACTCCAGACCATCTTCTTTTTCGATAATTTAATGGCGCGAGAAGGATCCGTTTGAATCGGATTATGAAAAGACGCGTTCGATTGATGCAGTTGGGAATTTATTTATCTTCCAATGTTTTATATGTCAAAAATTATAATCTAATTTGCATGAATTTTCCCAAAGTATGGTCACCGGACTTATAAATATAATGATTGGACTCGTACAATTTAAAGGTAATAATGTGATACTCCGTTTAATCTTTAACCGTTGTATAAACTTTAAAATAATTTATTTCTTGAATCGCCACATTGATATCAGATGGAAAGTTCGTTGTATAAACTTTAAAATAATTTATTTCTTGAATTGCCACATTGATATCAGATGGAAAGTTCGTTGTATAAACTTTAAAATAATTTATTTCTTGAATCGCCACATTGATATCAGATGAAAAGTTTGAATAGAAAAATTACAAAAAAAGTTGGTGGCACAGTTCTTGCATTTGGACATGTAAATTATATTTCCTTTTTCCTTTCCTTCCTATAGAAAGATTACGTCAGATTTTATGTAATATTGATCCGCATTTAAGTCGGAGATGTTACATTTTATTGATAAAATATAAAATTCTCCGAATTGCACATCCAATTTCAAATGTATGGCATAGACTTTAGAATGCAAGATATATTTCAATGTAGCTTTGACTTAATGTGATTTAAAGGGAGAAATAAATATTAAAGATTAGTACCAAATTATTGCCTTAAAACTGTTCAGATATAACATTGAAATGATATAACATTAAAATTGGACGGGACTTGTCTGCAATTTAATCCGTCAAAAAAAGGCAAATAAATTTATAGTTCACGGAGTCCTTGTGATTTGCCTCTCATAGTCACATTATTTGAACCAGAAAATAAAATGAAGAAAAATACGGTTAAATTCCCACAATATGCATATTTGAAAAAGAGGAATCGGCATCTACGAAAATTATGTGACAATGGCCTTTACAAATACAATATCCATAACATATGATGTCTTGAAATTTGCCAAAGCTGATCTTAACTAATAGTCTTTTTATGTAAAGGATTATTACATCCATAACCTTAAATAATTTTGCAATTACCTCAGGAATATTCGATAATACATTATTTCACCCACGACTCTGAATAGTCTTTAACTCTTACATATCATAATCCATAGTAGTTTCTTGATTACATACATAATCTTAAATAATTTTGTAATTACCTCAGGAATATTCGATAATTCATTATTTCACCCACGACTCTGAATAGTCCTTAACTCTTACATATCATAATCCATAGTAGTTTCTTGATTACATACATAACCATGAGGAGTAACCTCTGTCAGTTTTTTCGTTAACTTTGACAAAATCTGTTATATAGCCCACCTTTACGTTCAACTTATTTACAATAGATGCCACTCCTTCCCTTCCCACTTCCTTGGACCTCCCCATAACCCTGGCGATCATCTTTGCTTCTCCCAACCCTCCACCATCGCAGGCTGCAATGGTGCAACCATAACCCTGGCAATGGCGTCCTCTACCCCTCCTCCCTTCCTGTACAAACTTCCTCCTCTTCATCGTACTCATACATATTCCCCCATCCTCACCTCATGCGCTAGTGTGCACGACCAGCAAACCATCCATTGCATTTGCATAGTCCATCACCGTTCTCGACCCGCAACACCACCTATTCCCTGGCAGCCTCAGCCTCCTACTCAATTGCACCCTCCAATAACCCTCATATAGCAGCCCACACCAGCTCGCTACCACCCTGGCCCCCTTCGCCGCTCTCCTAAATGTCTTGTTCTATATGTTCAATGTTGTAATCTCGAACACCCAGTACGACGTTATGCACAACAACATGAACGTCTCCACGTGCACGTACATGCTCCCCATCCCCATCCTCTCCATGTTCCACTCGAACACACAGCAAGTAAACATGTACGAGCGATTCCCATCCACCATAGCTCCCCATCCCACTCCGGCTCCAACACCATGTGTGTGATGGCCCTCCTTCTCCTGGAGGAAGATGATTCATCCTCGGATGTTTGGTGGATGTCGTCATTGTGGCACTCAATGCCTAGTGGCTATAGACGATGTATAATGCAGCAGAAACGATCGACAAGAGGACACCGAGGATCTCGCAGAGGTCATCGGAGAACTTATGGCGGTCATTGCTTGTGTATGCCCAATAGAGACCACATGGTGCGTATTGAGCGAAGCATGAGAGGTGGAGGAAGGAGGGGACTACAGCCATGTGGGTGTGGGTGGGTGGGTGGGGGCACTGTTTTTGCAGTAGATCTTGTGAAAGCTAGTGATGTCTTGTGGTCTCCACCTGTAGAGCATGATGAGGTGGTGTACAAGACCAAATGCTCGTAGAGGGACATGAGGGTGAAGAGCATATTTAGGACTTGGTTGCAGATCTCAATCCAACGCCAATGCATGGAGTCCATGGGGAAGATGTTATCGATGAGACCGATCATGAGGAGGAAGAGGAGTAAGAGGAAGCAAGCGGGGAAGAAGAACTAGGAGAGGAGAATTACATGCATGAAATGCTTCAGGTAGTCCTTGCAGGATTTTGACACAGATGCTAAGTTAGGTCTTCGCAGGAATTGGATGTGGGTTGCACGTGGTGTTCTTGATGATTGAGAAAGGGGCCTTGAGCTATTTGAAGGAAGATTGAGCTCGTAGAAAATCGAGGAGCCTTCTCCAATGGATTCTGGGATTGAGAAGGGGTTGTTGGTGATGTCGATTTGATCTTGCAGATGGGTCTTCTCAAGGAGGAAGAAGGGGAGGGGAGGTGGTCGACGGGGGTGGGACGAGCTAGAGGAGGAAGAGGGTGGTGGTCGGTGGGGGTGGGACGACTGGAGAAGGAAGAAGGGGTGGAGGAGGTGGTCGGTGGGGGGGGGAGAGGAGGAATGGTGGGTTTGTATTATTTTTGGATTAATTTTAGCCATTAGATTGAAGATGGGTTGAATTAACTCAAAGGTTTAGTTGAGTTAATGAGTAAAATAAAAACGGTTTACAAGTATAAGACGAAGCAATTATTCACGGTTATGAGTGTAATTCATGATTATCGAGGGTTCCTGAGGTAATTACGTAACGATTCAGGGTTATGGGTGTAAATATCTCTTTATGTAATTGGGTACATAGATTAGCGTGTAAATGTCATATGTTTTTCCTCGTAAATAAGAAAAATAATGGGAAAATTATGGTTTATATAATTGTCTTTAGGGGTACTAATTGAACTGAATCATTCGAATTCAATTGTGATTTGTTTGATAAAAATTCGAGAAAACAATCGAGAGAGAGAGAGAGGATTGTCCCACAAATAATGATGGACAGGGATGAAAAAGGAAAGGGTTCAATTACATAAATTTGAAGTAAAATGAATCAACTATAAATTTAGCTTGTAGATTCGATTCCTAAATGAATATTAATGTTCTACAAGTAACATATAATAATAATGGGGGGCCATGACCCCCCATAATGTATACTAGTTTTGCCCCTGAACACACATGTGCAGGAGTTGGTGGGAGAGCTGCTTGATAGTTCTATTATATATCAGACTTGCTGATTGCAAATATTATTGTGCCACTCTAATCAATTAAACTAACTTGATTAGCTGTGTAACTTTTGCTATAAATAAATATTGAATTACAGTTTACAAGAGCATCTAGGTAAAATTAAAATACCTATAAGATTAAAAGATGGTAAAAGTACTTCAATATTCTTATAAAAAAAATTCTTGAAATTAGATAATAAATTAGGACATGGGGGGCATAAGCGACACAAAATCAAATGACATTGGTAACAATAAAAGTATTATTCGCATTTATAGTCTTAATCAACCAAGATTACTTAAATTAGATAATATTTAAATGGATACACTGAATTATCTTTTTTAACATATTCAAGAAATAAGTATGTTACTATATGATTTTTCTTATGTTCTCAATTTTATATCCATAAAAAATAAAGAAATCAATCACGTCGTGTCTTACATTGTAAAAAATATCAAAATTTACAAACCAAATACAAATAATACTAACGCCAATAAAGAATATTATACCACTCTAATCAATTAAACCAACTTGACTACCTTTGTAACTTTTGCCATAAATAAATAGTGTATTACAGCCTAGAACAGTATCTAAGAGAAATTAAAATACATATAAGATAATAAAGATAGTAAAAGTACGTCAATATTCTTATAAAATAATTTCTTTAAATCAGATACTTAAATTAGACCATGGGGGCATAGGTGACACAAAATCAAATGACGTTAGGAAGAATAAATTATTCACATTTTAGTAGAGGACAGGAGGCTTGAGGTCTGCTGTTGAAAATTACTTTTATTTTTGAAAGCAGAAGGTTTTTTATGAAAATAGATAAAATGTTCTCAAAAAATCTAATAAGTATTTTTAAAAATATTTTGTATTATTGCTGGTAATTTCCATATTTCCGCTTTTCACATCTAGTTATCCATTTATGTATCATGTAATATAATGGGATTTTTACCCAGCAGACCCTGTAATCTTTATAAATTACCTCTACTACCTTTGAAACATCGATATTCCTCCCTAGACCCCGTAATCTTGCTAACCATTACCGCGTAGACCCTCTGGTTTGCGGTCGTCTATTTTTCCACTGACGGAAGTTATGTCTCAGATGAATGCCCTATTTTACTCCCAATTTGTGGACCGTTGGAGGTGGATGTCCAAACATACCCCTCCATTTCCAACAGCTATTTACATGGATCAACAACCTTATTTTAAGGGCTCACATTGTGAGATTGGCTCCAACCTGCTCGGACCTGGAGAGATCTCCAAAAAAATATCTTGTTGCACGCCCAAGAGGTAAGAACACTATGAAGAAATGCACATTGAAAAACATTTATTGCTGGTTTTGAGTGTTTCATAGCACGTATTACATGAATGTTTATATTACGAAAATAACGTTTGACATGTTTTGTAGAGTACGAGATGGATCAGCTCTTCACCTCTAGTGTTTCCGGCAATGATCGAGTCAGATGTCAATGTCGAAGCCTTGCTGCGGTGAAGACATCAGCAAGACGATGGAGTAAGGGGAAGAAATTCTATACATGTCCGGATCGAAGCTGTGAATTTTTTGGCTGGGTCGACGACGACCCACCCAATTATCAGACCTCACAAGAAGAAAAGAAAATGGAGTTACGATTATTGCAAGAGTTAGGAAAGCTGGACGAGGAATTGAAGATGATAAAATCTGAACTTGCAAATACAAGGGTTCAAATGAAGAACATATGCTTTCATGTCACAATCCTGTCAATTTGTGCTCTTGTATTTTTCACAACTAAACTCATGTAGTATGTATTGAGAAGAACTGAATATATTACCTCAAGTGCGCCCCTGTTCGTAGGCTCCCATCCTTACATTATATTGCTTTGACCTGCAAAATATCAAGAAAATTTGGACTGCAATGCAAACAGAATAGAACTCTCTGAGTCATATGCATCCATCCAATATTATGACATCAACAAAATATGTCCTTGTTCTTCAAACAACAATCAAGTCTTAGCTATTGTTTATATTATACTTTAAAAACAAAAACCCCAAAAATTACACAGCAAGTAGATCAAAGAAAACAAACATTCCAAGTGAAGAAGAAAATTCTATTATGTAGGTATTGTCCAAAACTTCAAGCTTTACAAATCTTCGTCACAAATCTTCCCAAAAAAGCGTTTTTCCCCTCCCAAAAAAAAAGCATTAGGCCATGAAAACAAAAAATTCCAATTAACATCCGTCATATGTATACTAACAACAATTTAATTGATAACTTCAAAATTGTAAGGAATCTGACCTTCCAAAATTACTTGATGGATCCTCATAGCATTATGGATAAACATGGATCTTGATCATCTGAAAAAAGTAAATTGAACACCTTAAACACCTAGAAACTCGTAATATCTTGAAGTAGGATAATTCAAAAGGTTATGGAAGTTTTACATCATTTAGTAATGGGGGGCTCATCCACTCCAATTCGAGCCGCTTTCTTTGGCCGCCCCCTCTTTGCAGTGCTTGAACCAACCTCCCTAGCAACGTTGGCCGTCCTCTTGAAGGCGCTTGCCCTAACAGCCACTCCACTGCAAGGGAAAAGGAATCATGAAGAAGTGAATACCCAAAGTAGAAGAGTGATGAGTACATATCCTAAAATACCTTCGAGCTCCCAATGTAGAAGATTGCTGAGAACAAATTCACACACTTAGATCCTCCATGGATGCCCGCAGTTGGGTTCCATCTTGATATTCATTTTCAACCGCCATGGTTTGAGGATTTATCGGATTTTTGTATGTATTTTTGTGATGGCCAAAAGAACCACACCTCGTGCATCTGTGGTGGGTTTTCTTCTCCTCGTCCCTCACCCTTATTCGATTCTTCTTTGACCTACCTGAAGGCCTCATGGAGTGTGGAGGTAACACCTTATATGGTAATTTAACGGGTGTCCAGCATGACTTATCGGGTAAGGGGGTGATTGACTCCGCATAGGTAGTTCGATAACGTGAAATGCTGAAGTAATTGGATAAGTAGTCATCCCAATTCATGTTTCGCAAAGCTGAGATGGCGGCACAAGCATGTGTGCATGGCAAGCCAGAAACCTGCCATCGCCTACATGTGCATTGCTTTGCCATTAGATCACGTACATTACGACTAGTAGGACATTCCACCTCCATGTTAGTATCGCTTGATCTCCTTGCTATGAACCCCTGTAGATTCTTGGTCGAGGTCCTCACATAATCTAATGTTGTAGATACCATCACACCTCGTATCTTTGAACATCTCAATCTCCGCTCTTCTAAAGTTGTCATCATATTCTGTCGAATCCAATCTACTAGTTCACAAATTGGAAGTTGGCGTGCCTCATTAATCCAAGAATTGAAGGACTCACTCAAATTATTGGTTATGTAGTGGCAGTGTGTAGATGTGCTGAATTGCGATCTCGACCATTTCTGATTAATTCCAATCATGTAGTCAAAAGCACTTGTATTGGTTTTTTGAAGCTCTTTCATCCAATGTAAGTATTGCTTTGATTCGAAAGGTCTGGCGGCTGACCAAAGTATATGCTCCAAATCCCTGCCTGGGAACTTCATCTTGAAGTTCTTGTAAACGTGACGCATACAGACCCTATGCTTTGCATATGGAAATTTATCCTTGACTGCACCCTTCAGACCCTTTTGACCATCTGAGATTAAGGTTAGACCCTTTCCTTCACCACATTGGATAGCCTCGTCCAAATGCTTCAAGAACCAATTCCATGTAACGCTGGACTGATTCTCCACGACAGCGAAGGCAACAGGAAAGAGCCCATTTGTTGCGTCTAGGGTAGCAGCAGACAACAATGTTCCCAAGTACTTGCCCTTCAAGTGGCATCCATCCAAACCCAAGAAGGGTCTACATCCAAACATGTACCCATCCCTGTTAGCTTTAAAAGAGATGAAACATCTGAGGAAGGAGTCATCTTCCTCCAAGAAGTAGTGGATGACACTAGTAGGATTGCGACGCTTCAACTCTGCAACAAGGGAGGGGACCTTTTGCATATGACTCCTCAATGCTCCCAAATAGTTCATCTGATGCCCTCCTCTTCCCCTTGTAGATGGTCATATAGGGTAGACGAAGCTTAAATGCCTCAAAGATTCTATCAGATAGCTGCTTCACTGTAACTGAGGGGTTCTGCATCACCCAAGTTGATATCTGATTCGCTACCCAATGCTGGCCAGCCATGGTGTTTCCAGCAAGATTGTTCGATACGCAAGTGTGTTTGGCCACCAAAGTTCTAACTTTGAACCTGTTGCTGTTTCAAATCAACGAGGCATGTATCCTCCAAGGATATCCCTCCTCCCAACAAGCTGCCATGACTCTGCTGCTCTCGCTCTTTATGAATTTGGAGGCAAACTCCTTGGCGATGCAATGGGATGCAAGTGCGCTGCGAAAGGATTCCTGGCTTTCAAATTCAGCTCCAACTTCAAACGATGGGGCATCCAAATCCATGTTCGCCTCAGGGCCATCGTAATCGCACGCATTCTCCACATCAAAATCCAGAAGGAGATGATAGCTATTCTCAGATACAAGGCCATCCATGTCATCTGAAGCATCACTATCCTCCTCAGCCTCGTCAACAAGACAATAATTGGAATCAGAATTATCAGAGGAATCAGAATTGGGTGTTGTATGGTTCACTTCATTACTCCTCTATGTAGCAACCGATCTCGTATATCTTCGGTTGGATGGTCTCCGGAGGTGTGACATGTGTACACACACTCTTGTGCGCTTGATGCATGTATGGTCTTCACCCAACGCCACACCTTTAGTGCCACGATCACCCTCCTGCACACCCTCACTCCCTCGATCAGCCACCGACACACCCTCTGTTCCACCCTCACCCACAGGCACACCATCTGTGCCACCCTCACCCACAGGCACACCCTCTATGCCACCCTCACCCACAGGCACGCCCTCTCGTCCACCCTCACCCGCAGAGTCACGCTTCGTTTCACACTTGCCAGGATGTGCACCCTCCGTAATACTCTCGCCGGGATGCGCACCCTCTGTTCCAATCTCACCCACAGGCACACCCTTCGAATCACCCTCACCCACAGGCAAACCCTCTGTTCCACCCTCACCCCCGGGCACACCCTCTCGTCCACCCTCAGCTGCAGGCTCACCCTCCGTTCCACCATCACCCACATTCCTCTTTGCGATCCCAACATCAGAGTTCCATCCTTCCGAATTAAGCCAATGCCAAACCTTGTCCCCGGTACCCTCCTCGCCCATGTTCCAGTCTAACATCTCATATGTAAACGAGAAGGCCATCTTAGAGCCTCCGACGCCACCATGTTCGACATCGTGGGGATGTGGCTCCGTGGTGCTACGGGAGTTCTCCTAGGTGGTATGGGATCCACGGTTACTCTGGCGTCCTCTGCAGTCGATACGGGATTGGCCACCGGACCTGCGTTCTTCTTGCTCATGGACTCCTCCGTTTGGATGCTACTCAGAGACTCCACGTCTATCATTTCCACCACCAGCTCGATCTCAGTTCCATCATTGTGCGCATTAAACATTTCCATCATCTCTCTTTCATTCCTAATCTATGCAAACTTGCTCCCTCTTATGTGGGGGATCTTGTACTTCAAAGTGATCGTGCACCTTGGCTCCCAAGGTACCACCTCAGAGATTGTTTCCATGAGATCGAACCAGGAGGTTGTGTCCGGATTGATCCCGATCCTCTCTTCGGTCCCAAGCAAATACTTTTCACGCTTCATTCCTCGTGTCCATTTGAAGTACCCACCATGCCTAACGCACACCGTGAGGATCCCTTCATGTCCACCGAACCACCCCATCGTCAACACCTGCATGCTCGAAATCAACAAAAAAGAACCCATCAGTTAGAATCCCTAAACCGTTTAGCCTTCATTTGCTCATTCGATGAAACCCTAAACCCGCTTGACCTTGATGCGGTCGTCAAAACCAGCGATGCGATGGAGTGCAAAAGGAAGGGATGAGGGAGATGGAGGGGATCAAAAGAGGAGAGGTCGACAGAGTGGAGCAGGAAGGGGTCGACGGAGTGAAAAGGGAAGGGGAGAGGTCGATGGAAGCGAAGTGGAATGGGAGGGGACGAACTCGGATGCCTCTTTATCCGAGCTTCCCGCCATAAACATCACTGAGGACACGTGGAATGCTTCGGACAATTGTACCGTACAAGGGTTACTCAGACAACTCTGGTTAGGTTACGAAGGAGACGGTGCGCAGACAGAGGGTCCATGTGGTAAGACGGAATAAGATTACGGGGTCTAGGGAGGAATATCGATGTTTCAAAGGTCGTAGAGGTAATTTATAAAGATTACAGGGTCTGCTGGGTAAAAATCCCTTATATAATTATATAACCATATAACGATGATGTGTAACTTAGAATTACATGTACTATTTTATGTAATTATGAGTAACTATTTGTAACACAAGTAATCAACCTTATTACTTATGATTATAATTATTATAAAACTATTATATGAATTATATTTATATACATTGTTCCTTATAAAGGCAATATGATGGTAAATATGCTAGCTAATAAGTTATCTTCGTCCCATATATAGTTTAGTACAACATATATAAAAAAGTCTCTCCCCTGCAGAGCACGGGGTTGACCTCTGATGCAACTGAGATCACAGGGATACTTCAGTGACATATGAGTCTTCATAGAGAAATTTACACAAAAGTTCTAAAAGATACTAAAAAAATAAGGGATATTTACACCCATAATCCTGAGTAGTATCGTAATTACCCCAGAAACCTTCTATAATAACGAATTACACCGAAGACCCTGAGTAAATGCTCCGTTTTACACGTATGACCTTCCGTTAGTTAGGTTAGTTAACTCAACTAGACGGTTGAGTTAATCTAATCAGTCTGCAATCTAACGGTTGGGATTAACAAAAAAATTAAAAAAAAAGAAAGGAAGGAAGGAGAGGGAAAGGTGGGTAACGAGGAAGAGAGGGTGAGGACGAGGCTAGGCAGCAGGTGGAGATGGCAGTGGGGTGGCGGGGGGAGGGGATGGTGTGTTGGCGAGCTCAACGAGTGCCCGGGAGGAGGCCGGCAGGGACCTGGAGGCGATGCGCGGGCTTCGTGCGGCAGGGGGTGGAGGCGACGCGCGGGCTTCGTGCGGTAGGATCGGGCTCCGTGGGGGGTGTCCAGGAGGAGGCGGGCAGGGACCTGGGGGCGATGTGCGAGCTTCGTGCGGCAGGGGGTGGGGGCAATGCGGGCTTCGTGCCCAGGAGGAGGAGGAGGTGGGCAGGGACCAGGAGGCGACGCGTGAGCTTCGTGCGGCACGGGGTGGGGGCGATGCGCGGGCTTCGTGCCCAGGAGGAGGCGGGCAGGGACCTGGGTGCGATGTCGAGCTTCGTGCGGCAGGGGTTGGGGGCGACGCACGGGCTTCGTGCGGCAAGGTCGGGCTTCGGGTGGGGTAGGGGTGGTTGCGAGGGGTGCCCAGGAAGAGGCGGGCAGGGACTTGGGGGCGACGCGCAGGCTTCATGCGGCAGGGTCGGGGTCGTCGGCCTCGGCTGTCCAGGAGGCGGAGGTGGTGGGGGGTTGCGGGGGTGCCCAGGAGGAGGCATAGGTGGTGGGGGGTTGCGGGGGCTACCCAGGAGGAGGCGGAGGTGGTGGGGGGTTGCGGGGGTGCCCAGGAGGAGGCGGAGGTGATGAGGGGTTGCGGGGGCTGCCCACAAGGAGGCGGAGATGGTGGGGGGTTGCGGGGGTGCCCAGGAGGAGGCGTAGGTGGTGGGGGTTGCGGGGGCTGCCCACGAGGAGGCGGAGGTGGTGGGGGTTTGCGGGGGTGCCTAGGAGGAGGCGGAGGTGATGGGGGGTTGCCTACGAGGAGGCGGAGGTGGTGGGGGTTGCGGGGATGCCCAGGAGGAGGCGGAGGTGGTGGGGGGAGGGGGGAGGGGAGGATTGCTTGGAGGTCAGGGGCTGGCGGGGGCAGCTGGAGTTCGGCAACGCGGGGGAGGGAGTGTTGGAGCTCGCGAGCTACGAGCGGAGGCACCGGGCGGAGCGGGACAGCTTGTCTGGGCATGATTTTGTTTTATCTCAAGAATGACATCATGTTATAAATATGGTGTGTTTGGAAGGGCAAAATGGTCAACATAAGATTTTTTCAGTCAAAGTTAACGGATAATCAAAACGAGACTTGGCACAGGGTTATGCCATGTAATGGTTAAGCATTATTCAAGGTCCTGGGTGTAATTTGTTATTATAGAGGGTTTCTGGGGTAATTATGATACTACTCAGGGTTATGGGTGTAAATATCCCAAAAAATAAAGGGGTGTTCGTGGCATAATAGAAGCCACGTATTGCTGCTCTTTCGCAAATAAACCTCTAGAAAGGGAAATTTACTGACCCTGACAACCTCTTGGGAACGAGCCCACGAGGTGGTGGGGGTGCCTAGGAGGAGGCGGAGGTGATGGGGGGTTGCCTACGAGGAGGCGGAGGTGGTGGGGGTTGCGGGGATGCCCAGGAGGAGGCGGAGGTGGTGGGGGGAGGGGGGAGGGGAGGATTGCTTGGAGGTTAGGGGCTGGCGGGGGCAGCTGGAGCTCGGCAACGCGGGGGAGGGAGTGTTGGAGCTCGCGAGCTACGAGCGGAGGCACCGGGCGGAGCGGGACAGCTTGTCTGGGCATGATTTTGTTTTATCTCAAGAATGACATCATGTTATAAATATGGTGTGTTTGGAAGGGCAAAATGGTCAACATAAGATTTTTTCAGTCAAAGTTAACGGATAATCAAAACGAGACTTGGCACAGGGTTATGCCATGTAATGGTTAAGCATTATTCAAGGTCCTGGGTGTAATTTGTTATTATAGAGGGTTTCTGGGGTAATTATGATACTACTCAGGGTTATGGGGGTGCCTAGGAGGAGGCGGAGGTGATGGGGGGTTGCCTACGAGGAGGCGGAGGTGGTGGGGGTTGCGGGGATGCCCAGGAGGAGGCGGAGGTGGTGGGGGGAGGGGGGAGGGGAGGATTGCTTGGAGGTCAGGGGCTGGCGGGGGCAGCTGGAGCTCGGCAACGCGGGGGAGGGAGTGTTGGAGCTCGCGAGCTACGAGCGGAGGCACCGGGCGGAGCGGGACAGCTTGTCTGGGCATGATTTTGTTTTATCTCAAGAATGACATCATGTTATAAATATGGTGTGTTTGGAAGGGCAAAATGGTCAACATAAGATTTTTTCAGTCAAAGTTAACGGATAATCAAAACGAGACTTGGCACAGGGTTATGCCATGTAATGGTTAAGCATTATTCAAGGTCCTGGGTGTAATTTGTTATTATAGAGGGTTTCTGGGGTAATTATGATACTACTCAGGGTTATGGGTGTAAATATCCCAAAAAATAAAGGGGCGTTCGTGGCATAATAGAAGCCACGTATTGCTGCTCTTTCGCAAATAAACCTCTAGAAAGGGAAATTTACTGACCCTGATAACCTCTTGAGACGAGCCCATACGAACCCCGATTAACCACCCCCAAAATGCTCAAGCCAGGTTATTAGGTCGTAACCTCCTCACTATTTATCCCACCCGGAAACTACATGTTTCCACGGTGTGGGACTTTTTGTTGGGGCTTTTACACATATGCTCCAAATTTCCAGAATTAGATTCGCTTTTACCACCCAATCCATCAAAACCCAAAATTTTGCAGTTGATTTCGTAGGAAGCACATCATCTTCACGTAATCCTTGCGTGATTTCAAAAGAGAATAATTCCGTCATCTTTGAATCAGAGATGGCCGTCTGATTTCACATTGAAATCCAGATATATTCGTGACCATCTAAAGGCATATGATTCTGCTTCTGGATGCTTTATCCTCAATGTGAACACACACCCCTCTGAAATATCCATCATCTCTCACAATAATCTAAAGGCATGAGTTCTCCTTCTTTGACCTCCATTTCTCAACACATCATCTCTCACAGTAATACCAACACATTTTTTTATAGATTTTTACACCTTGACCCTTAAAATCTCGTCCAAATCACACCATGGCTCCTATATAATCCCGCTTTGCACCGCAACCTTTGGATAGGGACATACGTTTAAAGTAAAACGGATGCACGTGAAGGAGAAGAAGAGACGCGATAATTCTAATTGGACAAGAACTTGATGCAAAACTTGCAAGAAAAACGTTCTGGTCAACCAAGTAGGCGAAGTCAACCAGGAAAGGATGCAATCAACCCCACAAGTATTAATACGGGTCATAATTGGACACACCCAATCCCCCCATTCTCATCTCCTTCATCTTTTATCTATCCAAGTTCCTCTTTATGCTCCATCATAAATCGAATCCACATCTCAGATTGCCCATTACAGATAGCTTCTTCCTCCTCCTCCTCTTCAGATGATGATGGGTTCTTCAGACGATTCAGCTGCAGGTACCTTGCAAATTCTCTGCTTCCTCATCTGATGATGATGATAGGTTCTTCAGATGTAAGCTAAGAATATAGATCTTGATCAACATTACGCAGGAAAGAAATAGCGCATACCATACAGGGATGGCAGCTGCTTGTTTCTCCTTTCTCTTCAAGGGATCCAAACCCGCAGCCGCCGCCGACGAAATCGGAGTCCATGAAGGTAATCCAAATGCTCACTGTTTGATCTGTGCTTCTGGTTTCTGGGTTCCATTGTCAATATCATGATCACATCCAGGTGTTCGGAGAGTGAAAGGATACAGCTACAAAGAACTGAGCAACGCGACCAACCACTTCAGCGAGGCCAACAAACTCGGGCATGGAGGCTTCGGTAAAGTCTACAAGGTAATATTTGTTAGGAACTGATCTGATCAACAATACACAAGCAGAAAACGGTCAAGAACGGTGGTTTATTTTTTTATTAATTATCAGGCAAAGTTCAAGGATGGATCGCTTGCTGCAGTGAAGGTGCTCTTATCAGAATCTCAGCAGGGAGTGAAGGAGTTCTTGACCGAGATCAACGTCATCTCCAACGTACACCACGAAAATCTCGTCGAATTGTACGGCTACTGCGTCGAAGGAGGACACAGGATGCTCGTGTACGAGTACCTCGAGAACAATAGCCTGTCGAAGACGCTCCTCGGTAAGAATCCATTCCTCAACGACCAGAAAGATCACGTCCCATTAAGTTGGAGAGACTTTACATCGACGGATTTTACTGATAGGTGGAGATGGTATTGATGGGATCAAGTTCAGCTGGAATACACGTAAGAAGATTTGCATCGGTATCGCTCGCGGGCTGGCTTACCTCCACGAAGAGCTCGATCCGCACGTCCTGCATCGCGACATCAAGGCGAGCAACATTCTTCTGGACAGGGACCTGAATGCAAGGATCTCGGATTTCGGTCTGGCCAAGCTCATCCCGCCCAACAAGACGCACGTCTCGACTCGCGTCGCGGGGACGATGTAAGTAGAGATGGTTTCTGATAATTCATATACAATGAGACCGATCTAATTGATCAAAATCTCAACTTTTTTCTGTTGGTAGAGGTTATATGGCACCCGAGTATGCTTACAGTGGGCATGTGACGAGAAAGTGTGATATATACAGCTTCGGGGTTCTACTTCTGGAGATTGTTTCCGGTAGAAGCAACACAAGTCTTAGGTTGCCAAATGAGGATCGTTGCCTCCTCGAAATGGTAAGAGACATGATCTCAATTTTGTATCGCTAATTGCACCTGCAAGCTCAGATTTATGATATGTTCTTGTGCTGTTCTTGGAACAGGTGTGGCGTCTGCACGAGCGCAACGAACTGGTTGCTGTTGTGGACTCGAACCTCGTCGGACAGTTCGACGCCGACGAGATTTGCAGATTCCTGAAGGTCGGTCTTCTGTGCACGCAGGATTCCGCAAAGCTGCGGCCTCCGATGTCGTACATCGTGAGGATGCTGGAGGGCAGGAAGAATGTGGATGTGTTCAAGATAATGAAGCCGGGACTCATCTCGGATTTCCTGATGCCCAAGGACATGGAAACCAGTAAAGGGACGAGCAGCGATTTTTTGAAATCCGATTTCTCGTCATCAGATGCCACACGAACGTCCCTCACCATCACTGCAATCTGTGACAGAGATTGAGATCCATCTATGTACATGTATTTTTGAACCATATAGATTGATCTTAGAAGATCGTTGATTATTTTGTACATATCTCGAGTTTGTTCTATGCTATTGGCGTTCTCTGTTGTTTTTAAAATCATTACTAGATATCTGTCGATTTAAGCTATTGTTATCGTTTTGCAGTAAAAACGAAAAAAAATAGAAAGCTTATGGACGAGACCAAAGAAGCTATGGTTAATACTTAATAGCATAATATAAAAGACTATGCATCTATGAAAATTCATAAATGAATTAAACTTAGATAGATAAATGATTTTATATAGAAATTATGTTTGTAAACTGACAGATACTTGAACCACACAATAGATTTGTTGCGAACCGTAGAAGCGGAATACCACTACAAACTGACAGACTTTTGGGGACGCTGATAGGGGACGGTTACAAAGCGACCGTCCCATAATCCCATTACCGACCAGAGGGGATGGTCATGCTCTGCCCATCACTAGTCCCACACATACGGGACATTCGCATGCTCTCACCCCCTATTCAAGCATTGAATGGGACGATTATTCTTACGTTTGTCCCTAAATATCCATGTAAGAAGCGATGTTCACTGATAGCCTCCCCTATTCCAGGCCATTCAGGGACAGTTATAATCTTGTATGTCCCCTATGCTAATGTTAGACGGGACGGTCGTTGTAGTCGTCTCCTATTACTGCCAGTAAGAGATGGTTGCTTATGGTCGTCTCTTTCTGATGAATCCTCATTCATCACTCTTTATTCTTTTATTTTACCTAAAAATCTTTGCAAAACACCATGTAGATACTTGTAAATATAATAAATTATCAAACTGCATGCTTTGTGTAAATAGCAATAATTAGCATGTTTTTATGCAAAAATAAAAGAATAAAGAAATAAAAAAAGAGGGAAATATTTAGAATAAATATTGAGTGACCTGAACCCAAGGGAGGGTCAAGCATTGGCCTGACCACAAAATAAAACAAGTAGAGAGATATAGGGTCATTCACCTTACATATTCCCCCTTCATGTATATATCTCATTTTCATTAAAAAAATAAAAATATATTTCTCATAGCATGTATATATTTCTAAAAAAACATAAAAATAAGAAAAAGAAAATAAAAAAAAGAAATAAATTTTCTCTCTCACCCTTGTATATACCATGTACGCATGTACCTATATCTATTTATTTTACCCCTGTAAATAAATAATAAAAATGAAATAAAAATTATTTTATATCCCAAATTTTATGTTGTAAATAAATTAAATATAAAATTGGGATATATAAAAATAAACTAATAAAAATAAAAATGTAAAATACATAGGTATTTATACATGTATATAATAGTATATTATGTAAATACATTAATTTATTTTTCAAAACAAATAAATAAAAATCACTAAAAATAATTTTAAAAATAATAAACATTTTTCATGTTGTAAATATTTTTAAATAAAATCATTTTCTATTTTATTTTGAATTTTACAAATAATTTGGGCTTGGAATTATTTGATTGGTCCACGGGGGATTGTTGACCCCCGGTCAACTCCCCCTGGACCACATCCTTCGCGGACCCGATTTTGACCTGACTTCGTTGATTTTTCACGCCTCACCATCTTCTTAAACTCCGAGCTCCGATTGTCAAGGGCAGATCCGTGATCCACGCTCGTCATCCTTCTTAGGGATCCGAGCCTTAGAATGTGCACCCGATCCCCACCTTCTCGGATCTCTGCTCATATAAAGTTCACCTGGAGCCGCCTTTTTAACTCATCTCTGGCCATTGCCTTCGGCTCCCAGAACCTCCCTTCCCTTGCCTTGAGTGACAACGAGCGTGAGGGACTGTTGCAGCGAGGAACGAGGTGCTCTATCCCAGATCCGGCGACCCATGTCGCCGCACTCCGCCACCGGCGAGCTCGAGCCTCTGGAGGCGTCGCTCCATCGAGGCGAAGATCGCAGGAGGACCAACACCTCCATCCTAGACATCTTCGACCATCAGGTAGACTCGATAGCACTTAGATTTCCCTAATTTTCGATTTTTCAGATTCCGACCGTCGACGTTCACCGACCATTTCACCGCGCTCCGATCGTCCATTTCCTCTTCCGACCACACCTACACTTTCGTGAGACTCCTCTCCACCTTCTTCGCCTAGTCACTCCCCCTGGTTTGCCCCGGAATCGGGTATCGACTCTCTTCCACCGTCGCCTCGCCGAAGAGCATCGCTCCGCCTCCCCTGACTACCTATTTTGCCTGTAACTGGGTTGAGGCAGTTTGCCCTCGACCCAGCTCTCTTTCTGTGCAAGTTCGAAGGCAAATGGGCCTCATCTGGAGGTCCTATCACTGAAGCACAGTGCTCAAGGTCTTCCACATCGCTGGGGGTCCTCCAGGACCTCCCAGCCTCATCGGAGCATCCCATCCGCTGCGGACTATCACCAGCTTTCTTTTCCCCATCTCAGCAGCACCGGAGGAGCCCTCAGACGCACGTAACGACCGGACGAAGTTCGCCGGCGACCTGTTCTTCCATAGGTCTTCTCCACCGTCCGATCGACCCATCGTGCCAGTTCTGATCTCCATCATTTATCATCCGAGGGTCTTTACCGTCCGATCCATCTGAGGTTCGAATCTGGAGCGTCGATCGTCGAAGGGGTACCGTCCGCTCTCCACCGTTGGATCTCAAGCGAAGCCCCCTTCAGCCGTTGGAACATAATAAGAGGGTAAAGTTCACTTAGACCCTTCTTAGTTTTGTATTTCCTTTGGAGTCATGTAAATATTTTATGTAGTTGTTTTTAATTTGGATAAATTGCACTTTGGACCTTAGATTTTCAGATTTTACATTTTAGTCCCTCTGTTTGTGGAGCACATGCTTCGTGACGTGATATTTCTGGGACATTTGCATGTATGGGCTCGGGTTTAATGAATGTTATGGTTTGAAAGTTTAGTTTCTATATTTGCATTTATGCCCCTGTGCATGCTGGATTAGAACATGTGTCGAATTTAACGTGAAATTTGCATTGGACCCCCTATATTCTTCGCACTTGTTATAGTTAAGCCCCTGGAACTTATTTTCTTTGCACTTTGGTCCATGTGTGATGTGCCTCTTTTATTGGTTGAATAAAATATCAAATCAATTCTAAATCTCTTGAAATTTGGAGATGTGGCCCCTGCCACTGTGTAAAAATTTCAATGATTTTTTGGGACATTTTTGTTTTGATTTTCTATTTTTAAAAATTCAAAACCTTTATTTTTGCTACTATTTCAATTAAAAATCAACTAAAAATAGTAAAAGCTCTCCAAAAATTCTAAAAAAATTGTGGTGTATTTTTTTATGTCTTGTTACCTGAGTCCAATTTTTGTTGTATTTAGACTTATAAAAACCTTAAAAATTGAAAAACCCTAAAAAACTCATAAAAATCATTAAAAATTCTATAAATTTAAAAAATGCAATTTCTTCTTCTGTAGTTAGGGTTTTATTTGTAGTTTTTCATAAAATTGTCTCCAAAATTTTAGAGGCTATTTTTATATTTTTGAATAGCCTTTCAAATCTGGCTGCACATTGATTTCCAATTTTTGTCTTATTTTATTTTTATAAAATCAACTAAAAAGTATAAAAATCTGAGAAAATCATCAAAAACACTTGAAAAATTATAAAATCAATAAATATTTTATTTACATTTTCTGACTTGATTTGTGTTGTTAAATAATTAGTTGATTGTGCTCTTTTTGGCTTGTTTTATAATTAAAAATCACAAAAAAATTTAAAAACTCATAAAAACAACCAAAAATATTTTCTTCTCTTTATTTTGATTTTTGACTACTTCGTAGGCTTTTTAAGCCAATCCGTGCTCCTTGAGTTCGACCCTGGTCGCTATACCAGGTTAAATAAAATAGCGAGACCGCTATTTGGCTTTATTGACTGATTTATTGATTTGGTGGTCTTGTTTTCTTGTTGAGTCCGACTCGAGAGGGTGAGGTCGCAACGACCCTTGATACCTATCTCCTTTAGTCTCCTGAATTTTCGGCTCATCACTTTCCCCTTTGCTTCTATGTGCTTATCGCCATAGTTGCTTAACACTAGGAGATATTTTGTTAAAGGGGACATGTGCAACCGTCCCAAAAGCTTGCTAGAGGGAACAACCATATATTGATTGTCCCTTCTCTGTTTGATGGCTTGAAAATCGGGGAACATCTGAGGTTAAAAGGGATGGTCTTTAGTGAACTGTCCCCAATCATCAAGAGGGGATGGTTCACAACCATTCCATATGGTGATCTACCCAACGTACGCATGGCTCCCCTTCTCATTCACCAAAGTACCCATGACTCTTAACCCTCTCCGCCCTCTCCCAGCCTCCGCCTGCTCGTCTAGGTTATTCTCCACCATCCCCTTGTGCTCATTTGCAGTCGACGTTGCTCCTCGGTCCCCGCTCATGCTCCGTCCGCTCCTTCAAGTTCTACTTTTAAGTGTCGCAACTTTATTTTTTATTATGGTTTGATCTTTGAAATCATCTTTTTAATATATCATTGCTCTTTTCAATAAGCTCTTACAGTGAATGTTTTGATGTATCTTTAAGTGCCCAATATGATTTGACTTTTGTGAGGGATGAGACTTCCGATGAGCTCTTATAAAATGAGTTTTGATATATCATTACTCTTTTCTCTTGTAATTATCTTTTTTTATAATTCGCTTTCTTCATGTGTGTACTCAAGATGCTTTACATGATTAACTAAGTCATTGAATTGTGTGGCAAGATCTTTAAGAATGTAGATATCTTTCTATCACTTCAGCTAGGGAGCTATCAAATCGAGATGATTAGTATTCTTTTCTCTCTATCACTTCACTTAATTAAAACGTATTCTAGTTTCTTTGGTTTTGATAATTCTCGGCATTTATGACATCATCATCTTACCATATGATTAATTATGTAATTCAAATAATATTATTAGGAAATTCATTAATAGTTTTAAGGTTATGGTTAGTTTTTGTGAAAACTATATCATTAATCCACCATATATACACATATGTATATGTAGAGTAGGTTGTTTTTATATATTAAACTAAACAAATTTTGAAATCAAATATGTTGAATAGCTATTGAACACCGATTAATATTTTCTATTCGTATAAGCTTCTATCAACAAGTTCCCTAGATTGAGTCGAGAACAAAGTTGGGTTGTCAAATGGCTTACATGACATGATGGTTTTGCAACTTCATGAATAGCTAAATGATGAAAGTGATTTTTTTGTTATAAGTTGGTTTAGTGGAGATCATATACATGTTCTAAACCCATTCTTTAAAGTAGTCACTAATTAAATAAGAGACAATTGTTGAGATTGCCATAAGACTTAATAGAGTCGATATTACATCTCACTTCTTAGAGTCACGCTATTGGAGTCCTTTGATTTGATCATCACCATAATCGTCGTAACCTTTAAAGGGTAACTAAGATATGTGTGTGTGTGCTTGTGTGTGTGTGATACAGGAAAATGGATAAGAGTTAGATGAATAAAAGATTTGATGATTTCCTGATTTATAGAAAAGGTGTCAATGAGTTCTTATTTAGGGCTTTTCACTGTGAATTGCTATACAATATTGTTGGAGGAGAAGGAAATATGATTCAATATCCATGTGTAAGCCCTAACACGTTGGGAAGATGTCACAGGGTCAAAATCCCGTTATCGATTTCGACCGATCCTGTGCGGCGTTAGCTAACCCGTAGCTAACCAGCCTTCCCGAGTAGAACGGTTACGGACGCGCTCCAACTCTTCTCGTACTTCTGCTTGCTAGCGCATCGACGCTTTCAACACAAGCACGAGCACAAACTCCGGATCGCTCAAGAACACTCTCAAGAACACGCTCAAGAACGCTCAAAAACTCAACCAAGCAATCACACGAGCACGGGCACAAAACTCTTTTCTTTATTAGAAGGGGAACTCTCTCTGGAGTGGGTGGACACTCTACACTTTCTCTCGTGTAGACTTGTGTTGTTTTTACAAATGACCCACCACCTCTCCTTATATACAAGACTCAAGGCAACCCAAGGGACACTCATTATTACATCTACAATAATGATACATAAAGACACAAGAGACCCTTCAAGTTCTTCGGCAACCCTTCGCGTTCCTCAGCAACTCTTCGTCTGCTCGTCTCTTCGACTCCCTTGTTGTCCTTTCGTCTTCCTGCACGGTTGACGCCCAGTCAACCGTCCAGTCATCAGCACACTCACGCTCCAACGCTTGCTGATGCAGCTTTGCCATAATTCACCAAGTGCCACCGAACACTTGGTCTTGTGCCAAAGGGAACCCGCGGCCTCCAGACCCTCGTGCGGTAAACCCTTCCTTAGCGTCCTCCATGCTAAGGGGAAGTCCTCCAGAACTTCGCTATCGTGGCCTCCAGACCACTCTCGTACATGTATTACCGAGCATGCTCGACAATGCTCGTACTCAGCACCTGCAACGCTTCATGCCTCCTTGGACCGCCACGCATCAATACCGATACTGTGCGACTTCGTGTGTACGCCTCTGTGACCGTACCGCATTGCTCCTCAATGCATACTGCTTCACTACGTACCGCAGTCTGCGCTCGCGTATGTACGACTACGTGCATCCACTATCATGTCTTGCACTGCTGTCTGTACTCGTTGTGCTCGCACTGCTACAAGCACCACGACACTCTGCTACCGAGCCAGTGTCCTGTGTGACGCTTTTCCATCACGTACGGTAGAGCCTCCAGACTCTCGTGGATAACCTCCCTGATATCCACACATTTTCGAACTCCTCCTAAAGTCCATCTCCATCGATCATTCTCGAGCATCCAGCTACCGTGTCTGCACGATCATTCTCGATCACGGAATTTGGGGGTGTGACAAGCCTCCCCCACCTGAAGAATCGGTTGTCCTCAACCGAGCATCTCCTCTTCAGCTGGCGTCCCGTCACAATCCTCCATCCGCTACGCACCTCCTGATGCGGCTCAATTGGAAGGGTGGTGCAAACGTGCACCGCCTCCCTTCCTGCACTTGGTTTTCTCACGAACCACGTCCCTCCATGACTTGGTCTTCATCGTGAAAAGTGGAGCTTCCTCATCAGCTCCTATTTTCGATGTATCCCTCCTGGATACAGCAGCTCCATCGCTTGTTTGTGGCATCTCCAGCTCCACATGTGGAGTACTCACCTCCACGCTTGCTCGTTGACGATCTCGATCGTTCCCTGTAGGCGTCCCCACATCTTGGGAAATGAGCACCTCCTGCGCTCTGAGCATCTTCGGTATCTTGCCTCCTGCAAGATCATTGGTGGTGTGGTTCATCACCACTCCACCCCCATGGACATGTAACTTCTTGCCCATGCTGCATTGCCCTCCAGAGCTCTGCCTCGCCTTCTCGTGCATGGATGTTCTCCTATCCGCGGCTTTGGTTGTGTGCCTCCTGCACACAAGTTGGTGCCCAGCATGCACCTGCGCACTCCTGTGCGTCCTCGATCGAGCCTTGGCGCCTCCAAAGCTCTTGATTGTGGAGTTCCCTCCCTCCACCGAATTCGAAGCTCCAGCTCGAAGTGTCGTGAGACGTACCTTGGGCATATCACCTATTGCTCCCAAGCGTATCTCACATTCTTCTTCTTCCTCCTCGTCCGTACGAAGAGTGTTGAGCTTCTCCTTCTTTGGGCACTCCCGCGCCCGATGCGGTCCGTCGCATATGAAGCACCCCTTGCTCTTGGGTTGCTCCCTTCTCTTGGAGTACTCCCGTTCCTCCATTGGTGGATCATGGGCAATGCCTTTGCCCTTGTCCTTCGACCGCGCCTTCTGCTTGCTGGTGAACTCCTTCTCTTCAGCATTGTGATTTGGTTGGGCCGCCCCATAATCGACCAACGCATCTGCCACCACGATCGCTGAATTAAGGTCCTTCACTCCCTGCCTCCGCAGTTCGGCTTGCGCCCAGCTTTGCAACCCGATCGTAAAGTTGAACAACTTGTCCTCCTCGGACATCTCCTTGATGTCTAGCAACAAGGACGTGAACTGCTTCACGTACTCACGAACTGTGCCTGTCTGCTTCAGGCGTCGAAGAGCCTCCTGTGCAATCCACGCAGTGTTCTTCGGCAAGAACTGCGATTTCAGTTCCGCGACTAGATCATCCCATCTGGATATCTTCGGTCTTGCCTCGTCTGCTGCATGGCTCCTCCACTATAGCTTGGCGTCGCTCGACATGTACATCGATGCCAAACTGACCTTCTCGGCTTCCGTCGTCTTGGTCGCCTCGAAGTAAACTTCCATATCCCATAGGAAGTTTTCCAAATCCTTGGCACTCCGCGTACCTGTAAAAGATTTGGGTTCTGGTACCTTGCGCCGCTGCACCTCCGTGGAGCCTCCGCTGTTCGCCAATGCCTTCTTGATGAGGGAGATCTCACTCCGAAGATCCTCCATCATCGTGTGGAATGCCTTCAGTCTGTCCTCCAAGGACTGGATCTGCTCCGCTGAGCATTGGGTCTCGTCCCCAACATCTGATCCTTCTGAAGAACGATCCTCCAAGACGGCGATACGATGGGCATGAGTCCCAATAGTGGATTCCACTTCTGCCATCGCTTGCTCCAGTGCTGCAACGCGATCGGTAACACCCACCATCTTCGTTCCACTGATTGAAGATGTACTTGCAGCAACAAATATCTCATGTTCCCGCGATCGACTGCACCGACAGTCGCTCGTAGCTTTACCCGCTTCTTGGCTCCAACCAAGCTCTGTGATCTGCTCCTTGGCACCAACCAAGCTCTGATACCAATTCGCACCAACGAATTATATCACGAACCGTGCTCTGATACCAAATGTCACAGGGTCAAAAATCCCGTTATCGATTTCGACCGATCCTGTGCGGCGTTAGCTAACCCGTAGCTAACCAGCCTTCCCGAGTAGAACGGTCACGGATGCGCTCCAACTCTTCTCGTACTCCTGCTTGCTAGCGCACCGACGCTTTCAACACAAGCACGAGCACAAACTCCGGATCGCTCAAGAACACTCTCAAGAACACGCTCAAGAACGCTCAAGAACTCAACCAAGCAATCACACGAGCACGGGCACAAAGCTCTTCTCTTTATTAGAAGGGGAACTCTCTCTCTGGAGTGAGTGAACACTCTACACTTTCTCTCGTGTAGACTTGTGTTGTTTTTACAAATAAGTCACCACCTCTCCTTATATACAAGACTCAAGGCAACCCAAGGGATACTCATTATTACATCTACAATAATGATACATAAAGACACAAGAGACCCTTCAAGTTCTTCGGCAACCCTTCGCGTTCCTCAGCAACTCTTCGTCTGCTCATCTCTTCGACTCCCTTGTTGTCCTTTCGTCTTCCTGCACGGTTGACGCCCAGTCAACCGCCCAGTCATCAACACACTCACGCTCCAACGCTTGCTGATGCAGCTTTTTCATAATTCACCAAGTGCCACCGAACACTTGGTCTTGTGCCAAAGGGAACCCGCAGCCTCCAGACCCTCGTGCGATTAACCCTTCCTTAGCGTTCTCCATGCTAAGGGGAAGTCCTCCAGAACTTCGTTATCGTGGCCTCCAGACCACTCTCGTACGTGTATTACCTAGCATGCTCGACAATGCTCGTACTCAGCACCTGCAACGCTTCATGCCTCCTTGGACCGCCACGCATCAATACCGATACCGTGCGACTTCGTGCGTACGCCTCTGTGACCGTACCGCATTGCTCCTCAATGCGTACTGCTTCACTACGTACCGCATTCTGCGCTCGCGTATGTACGACTACGTGCATCCACTGTCATGTCTTGCACTGCTGTCTGTACTCGTTGTGCTCGCACTGCTATAAGCACCACGACACTCTGCTACCGAGCCAGTGTCCTGTGTGACGCTTTTCCATCATGTACGGTAGAGCCTCCAGACTCTCGTGGATAACCTCCCTGATATCCACACATTTTCGGACTCCTCCTGAAGTCCATCTCCATCGATCATTCTCGAGCATCCAGCTACCGTGTCTGCACGATCATTCTCGATCACGGAATTTGAGGGTGTGACAGGAAGATTATCGCAAGAAGAGTGAGTTCTTTGTGACCTGAGACCCCCTCCGACGTATGAAGTTATCAATGACAACCTATTATTATTAAGGATCTAATGAACCATGAATTTCTCGATTCCAATACCAGATGTAGAAGTTATGAACATTTTCATATGACGAGGGTCCAAATTTATATGTGCCTTTAGGCCTTTAAAATGCAAGTATGGGTGGTCATCTCATACAAGGGACATATTATCTTCTTTTGATCCTTAACCATCTAAGGTCATTAGAGGTTGCCCGAGAATTCTCGAGGCAACAAATCGTTAATATTTCCATAAGAGAGCTTCGGGATGATGCACTTAATGTTTCTCATGTTAGAAAGGTAAAAAAATCATCTCTTCCTTGTTTTCCATCTTTTGTGTTGGTTAGATGACTGATGAATCTACGATTCAAATTCTTTATTCTTTTATTTTAGATTTATCTTTTAGCAGAAATACCTATAAATATATGTAAATACAATAAATTAATCCTGAGATTTGGGAATGCTACCTTCGATTTAAAATACTATTTATCACAATTACATGTTTTGAATTACTTCATAGGGACTACAAGGCACAAGTCAAAACCCTTCGCAAAATAAGAAGGCATGCAAAAAATAAAAAGATAAACTAAAAAAAGAGATCCAACTTTACATGGAGACTCGAGTTTTGGGTAATGT
Organism: Ottelia alismoides; assembly: GCA_037367405.1. Lineage (NCBI taxonomy): Eukaryota > Viridiplantae > Streptophyta > Magnoliopsida > Alismatales > Hydrocharitaceae > Ottelia > Ottelia alismoides. The sequence continues at coordinate 1,095,584 of JAZKJV010002680.1, forward strand.
CAATTCACTTGACACAATTTGATGGTTGTTTATTAGCTTTTGACAAAGTTTTGCTTCAGGCCACACTTAGTAGCTTACACCTTCGCGTGTTTAGGGCACCTCGGTAGTCGGTTTAAGTCCAACTGTCTACTCCCTCCCTCCTCCCATGGTTGGGTTTAGGGTTCCTACCCCATCTTTAACAGCCGATGATTGAAGCATATCGACACGTCGAACATAATCTGCCGAAAGTTCCCCAACACTGTCAACCTTAAGGTTTTCTCCCATCTCCAACTATCTTCTTCTCTTGTTTATTCTTCCAATCCTCACTTCTCTCTGGTCTTAATTTTCATTCTTTGAGTAGTTTTAATCCAAGTTCACCATGTTTTTAGTTGCTTTTGCATACACATGTATCTTGTTTCCATATCCAAAGATAAATGCATCAATTTAGCCGAGTTTGTTTTGGAAACAAACTTGATTCGGATGGACATCAAGTAGTTGTAAGAGAGGAGTTGATCTTATGGATCACTGATTATCTTGATCCATAATTTTTGCATTTGATTGGACTTTTAGTTTAAAATATTTGTGAATGCTAGCGTTTCTTCAATTTTTGAATTGGGGTTCTGGGCAAGGAGACATGTCATAGGTTACCAAGCTATAATTTATTATTCATAAAGGAAACACATTTACTGATAATTTGAAGAGGTAATCCCAGCATCTGCCTCTATGGGTCCAATATATTTGTTAAATATATGCAGTCAATATTTAGAGAAAAGGAAAGTGTTTACTCTTTTTTGATATTCCAGTGGAAGGTTGTATCAAAATTTCCTTTTGCTCTGACATTAACCATACATCTTCCATGTTTTTCCCTCTAATATGTTTCTAGGGAGAAACTTTGTTTCTAGTCCAACTTGATGGTGGATTTTTCTACAACGGCTAGTTTGGTGAAGTAGAAGTCCTTTCCGTTAGCTTTATTGGAAAAAGTTTCGTAAAATTTATTTATTCCTTTTAGTTTGTCCACCATTTATGGAATTAAAATGCATAACGTTTGTGAACAGAGCCTCAATATACTTCCACATGCAACTTTCTCCTGAACCTTTTAATCATTTGCTTCTAATATCTGAACTGACTGCTCATCAGTTATTTGTGTTTTTTTCTAAACATAGATTCCAACATGAAAATTAATTTGCTTGTTTTTTTAGTTACCGATTATTTTCCTTCCCAGATTCACTCATTCAAAAATTTCCTGAAGTATCAATTGAACCTTCATCCCCTGGTAGTGTTAGGAATTATATATAGGGAATATGGAGTACGCACAAAGGTGCATGCAAGTTTACATGTACCGATACCACAAACATCCACTTTTTTTATATTTTTTTAAATGAAATTTTGGAGAATCTACTTACAATGATTATTAGACTTGTGGAAAAGAATGAAAAGAATAAATTTGCGTGCATTATTTTGGAGGTCTAGGGGTCCTTATATAGGAGGAAACTCTAGAGATCTCAATATGGGCAAAATATAAAACTATCACTTACGGGATTTACAATAATCAATAAAGTGCGGTGAGAATATAAATATTATAGCTAACACTCTCTCTCAAGTTGGAGCATATCTATCAATCATGCTCAACTTGAAAACAATCCATGTCAGGCGCTTCTTGGTAAGGTTTTTGTGAATACATCAACAAGCCAAAGTTCTGTAAAAATGTGAGGAGTAATAATCTTCCCATTCCAGATGGCATCACGGAAAAAATGATTGTTAATCTCCATATGCTCGGTTCGCTCATGAAATACTGTATATGTGGCAATGTATGTGATAGTCGCAATATAACGGTATAGGAATGGTGTCGATAACGTCGAGTTCTTGCATTATAGGCAGCTTGGGCCATTGCCCTATACTGATCTTCTGCACTAGATCTAGAAACAACAGTCTGTTTCTTGCTTCTCCAATTAACCAGATTTCCTCCAACCATCATAGCATATCTTTGTGGTAAAGCGATGATCCTATGGTGAGCTTGCATAATCTGCATCTACATAATCAGTGAGATCAGTGTCTCCATTTGCCCCATAAAAGATGCCATATACTGGTGATTCCTTTAAGTATTGTAGAATTTGGAGGACATCTTGTCGGTTACTGTAATACGGTTTCTCCATATGCTGGCTAGCTCTACTCACTGCATACGAAATATCTTATCTTGTGACAGTGCGGTAAGAAGCTTGCCAACCATGCTTCTATATCGGGTAACATCTTCGAAGAGAGAATAAGAAATGGATGGGTGCTTCTTCGGATTTGCGGGAGTACCAGATGGCTTGCATCCAAGCAACCCTTGCTTCAGCGAGGATATCCAGACAATATTTTATTTAAGAGAGATGGAGTCATTTTGTGGTGCGTAGAGCTTCTACCTCCAAGAAATATCGGAGTTGACCAAGATCCTTGACGACGAACATCTTTGAAGAAAGCATTGGTTTCTAATATCCCATTAGCATCAACACATGTAACAACTATGTCATCTACATAAATGACAAGTATAACAGTACTGGATTTCCATTTTCTGACAAATACAAAGTAGTCAGAAGTTGTTCTCTCGAAGACAAGTGTGTTAATTTCTGCAGTAGGTTTGTCAAACCGTGCTCTTGGGCTCTGCTTCATACCATATATCGCCATGCGAAGTTGACATACACATCCCCCTCGACTTCGTAATCTAGCGGTTGCATCATGCACACTTCCTCATCAAGGTCACCATAAAGGAAGGCGTTCTTCACATCTACCTGAAAGAGCCATGTCTTGTTAGCTGCCACTGAAAGAATCATCTTTATTGAACCCATTCGTGCAACAGATGAGAACATCTTGAAGTAATCGACTCCATATGTCTGAGTAGAACTTTTGGCCATGGGACGAGCTTTTAATCTATCAATGGACCCGTCTGGCGATTTCTTTGTTGTGAACATCCATGTGCATGCCACATGTATAGTCCTATTATGATGCTACATGAGAAATTTTACAGATATTTTTTGTCTTAATTCCATCTAATTATGTTTCGTGATATTTTTTTAATTGAGTCTTAATTTTCATTTTTTATTTGATTATGTAAAAAGCCCCTTATATAAAGTTTTATTATTTTTTTTATTTTGTCCCATTAACGTAATTAGTTGCATGATGGATGGGATTTAATTAGTTGTATGATGAGTGGAATTTAGCCTAGTGAATGAGATTATTTTTTTCCTTCCCCACTAATTCCCTGTCCCTCTCCCCAAACAAATCCTCACGACGCCTCCTCCTCCCATCTCATCTCTGCCCGCCACGACATCGCACCGCCGTCCTCCCCTCTCTGCGTCCCCTCCCGCACCACCTCCCCCCCATCCCCTTCATCAACGACATCGCCCCGCCCCTTTCCGCGCCACCACCCCTGCTCCACCGCCGCCGCTGCCTCCAGACTTCTCCGACCCACCTCGCCGTGGATTAGCCTCCACCACTCCCTGCCGCTGGACCCTTCCGCACTGCTGCTCCTGCACTCGCAATTCGACGCCGTCCCGATCAGCCATTTATTTCACATTGCCCCACATCGCCCGCCGTCCCTGGACCCCCCTCCCGCGCCGCTACAGCCGTACCCGCATCCAGCACTGCCGCCGTCCATGTCATTTATTTAGGTTGTACGTAACCTTTTCTTGGTACTCTGTAAACCTATTATCTTTCCAATTTGTCATGTAATTGCTCCCTGTATCAATTGATGTAACTTTTCCTCTATCTAGTGCCTCTTTAATTTAATGCTCGGGTTAAATTTAAGCCACGCCTAACTTAGATATATTTGTTTCAAGCAGGATCGCAAAGCCACCAATACAAGGACCAAGGATCCAGATTAATGTATGGATTTGGTTTCTCTTTGTCAAACAATCCTGGAACCATATTCATCTGAGGAGTGAACATTTTGTTATTGGCAACATAGGCATAGGCAGAAAAGAAAATGTTTCAGGTCCTTGGTGCAGTTTCTGGTTATTGGAAACATCTTGTTATATTCTCAAATCATCAGCAGGTTGTCTTTAATATTCTTGACCAGGGCTTTAAATTTTTGCCCTGCAATATTATGTTGGTTACACCCTAGTATAAAATGGCCTTTCACAGAGATGGGTTCACAGCAGAAACAAGAAAGCCATGCAGTTCGTGGCCAAAGGTTGGAGTGCTCTTCAGGAAGTTGACAGGGTTATCGATTACACTGAGCTCAATGATCCCCGTCTAATACCTCATCTCAGAGTATGCATTTTCCTTATTCTAGTAATGAAATTTGATATCTCTTCACTGTATACAATGTTGAGACATTGCCTCTTCTGGCATATGGATCTGACTTACTATTTAATTCACATTTGGCCATCTCTTGATGATCTTTTCGTTTTGCTTCCCCTTTTATAAACTGTTGTTTTATTTTCTATGTTAGACTGCAAAGGAAAACTTTGAGTTGGCATTGGAGGTCGACAATTCAAATGCCCATGCGAGATATTGGTTGGCTAGGCTGCATTTCAAATACCATGTACCTGGCGCCTGCCCATCCGTGTATGCATATTTTTTCAGTTTCTGAAATGTGAAAAATGAGTATTGGAGATTATTGCAAATTGGCACTGAGGTTGTATTCTCTTTTTTATGTGGATGTTAGGTGCTTGTATTTCCCCATCCTGTTCATTTTGGTTTTTGCATTTCCTTTCCCCCTACATATTACCAGGAAATGTTGGGAATCTAAATTCAAGAAATATTAAGCAATGTAAAACTTCCTTGGAGATATCGGAGAATCAGGGGTCGTGCCCTATTTCTCCTTTAGCTTATATTAAATTTGAAAATGCAGAGGATTAATTTTGTTACCGGAAATTATTTTTACAAAAGTAATTTCACTATCCATTTGAGAAGGTGGAGGAAATGCTTGATGTACCTCTATTTTTACCTTGCTGTCCAGAGGAGCTGCTTTGTTGATGGAGGCTGCTGACATGGGAGATGCAGATGCCCAATATGAACTTGGTTGCTATTTAAGAACCAAGGTATGTTTGGGTTCCTTAATTTCTTGATTTGTTTTTATTCCATACTATGATTACGGAGTTATTATTTGATATGAAATTCGGTGATCAATCACTAGTGCACATACATATGCATGCACACATTTGCACACATCAGAACACTCCATGTCCCCGCATGCACATGGGTGCAAATACACATCTAGATGACAAAAACAAGTCTTTTGCACATCAAAAAGGAACATCGTATATCTTCCAAGGTAACTTTTACCTTATTTGGGGGATAAGCCATAGGGGAGGTTGGAGATTTTATCTGAGTTGGGGTTGTGGATTATTTATTGCATGGTTGCAGATCGACAAGTTATCTGCATCCCCTAGTGAGACTTTCTGGATGGCATTTCTTAGTGTACATGAGACCTTTTCTAAATCATATGCTGATTGTTTGACTTTGGTCATGCAAAGGGGAAGTGCATCATGGTTCGTACATCAAGTTCAATTCGGAAAAAGGAAGGGTGATGAGAGAAAGAAAATAGATGCAATAAGCTTTGCAGGATGAAAGAGGAACATAGATGAGAGGAGGAGCCCTAGAATAATGAGGGGGGATGACAATGGCTGAGACACTCTCCAAACCCAAACTCTATGAATAATTTACGGATCACCAACCCTATAGGGAGGAGTGAATTGCAAAATAAACAAGGAAAATAAAATTTAACCATCTAACAAATCCTAATAGGCTCACTTGCATCACATCCATCGCATCCCTACATTCCTTCAGGCCCAAACGTGCCTCCTTACTCCAAAGTGACCAAGGAGGTTTTTCACATCCTCTACTGCCACCAACCTCACTAGTTGTTCATGTCTCACCTCAATCAACTAGTAAACAATCGACCACCCCATATCCAAGCCCAATATGTCTTCTTCACGTGAAATTCCTAACATATGATTTGCTAAAGGCCCATCAATGTCCCTTGCATCCACCACCTCTATCGCATGATATTCTTGCTTTTTTCTTTGGGGCCACCATATGAAGAAGCTGAGTCATCTAGCCATCTTCATGTGAAATCCCTAACACGAGTGGCCAAATCCCATCAGTCTCCTCCGCCTCCAATGCATGTTATTAAGGTAGATAGTTTAGTTAGGGATATTTTAATCTTTAATTTCTTGGGTGGTACTTCGGGAGTCTCCTCCACCTCCACCGCATGTTTTTAAGGTAGATAGTTTGGTTAGGGATTTTTAATCTTTGATTTCTTGGGTGACAATTTGGGAATCGACAGATTAAATGTATTTTTGTTCCATAGACCAAACATAATGCGGTGAGTGTTTAGAATATCCATGCCTATTGCCCTCTTGAATTCCATTTACTTGATTGAGTTAGAAGTTCTTGCTATGATGTTTTAGGAGGTAGTGGATAGTTTGGTTAGTATGGCTAAGTTGACTTTTATTTTTTTAAGCAAAAATGGCCTCTACCATATAGATGTATGCTTAAAAACTTCACCATTTTATCACAAAAAATTTACAAGTTTTTAGGGGGGGATACATGACTACACACTCCAAATTTCATTTTCAGCTAATGCCTTGGCATGCGCTACTGCATTTTCACCATCGAAATTCTCTTGATGAAAGTCCATCCCATTTCTGTCTAACCAAATAGCCCAAATCATTGCCACACATGTGATTTGCTCCTTTTCATATCCATGCCAATCAACCCCAACAGATTCCTAGTATCCCAAAACTCCATCAATACACTGTGGGGCACCTGAGAAGCTCCCGTTTCGATGCATACCTCTCGCACTTGAGGAAAAGATGGTCCGTAGGCTCCATATTCTCTTGATGGCGCCAAATAGAATCCACTACCTCAACGAACCTTGTGAATTTGTTTCCCATCAGCAATTTGCCCGTCGGGAATAGCCACATGAAGATTTTTGGGAGTCCAAAAACAAGTCCAAATTCTGTAGATTTATCCATGCAGTATCAACATCAGATCCAATACTGGACGTCTTTATGCAATAGAAGAAATGGTGTTCCACTATCTCAACATGTGATTTGCAAAGGGTACATCTATTAGAGACATCCGTGAAAAGTCTTGCACATTGTTGCCTTGTCATATTGCGCTTTCTGCGCAACAACCACATGAAGAATTCAATGTTTGGCAATTTTAATTCCTAGATAAAGCTGAAATCACAAAACAAAGCGTCTGTCCCCGACGGTGGTTACCCTTCCATGAAGGAGAAGAAATTCCATCAGCTAGTCGATCTAACTGCTTTAGGGATTTCAGAAGGAGAAGAAATTCTTCAGGCTGCTGGTTTGAGAATTCTGTCAAGCATGGAGGCATCCGGTTGCCATCCAACCCATAATGCAGCACCCGCACATCGTGGTCAGCAGTCAAATGAAAAAGGCAGGGAAATCTGGTAGAGATGGAATTCTCACCTGATCAGTTGTTAGTTTAGAAGGCAACAATGTGCCATCACCAAGCATTGAATGAAAGAGCTCCTGAAAACGAGGCATCATCGAGTTGATTATGGGGACGAGATTATTGGGGCTCTTGGATCAGAATCTGATTATGGGGACTCGATTATGTTGAATGAGCTTAGCAGGTCGGTGGATCCTAAAGCATTTGACCCCTTTCTTCAGAATGCTTTGAGATGGAGTAAGAATGAGATGTATGTACCTTCTGGAACCAAAGGTGGGTACCCCTCTCTCAGTGACAATCATAGTAAAATGCCATTGGACATTGGAGTCAGCTGGCCCAATACATGGGCGGTCAGTGCCATTTTAGACTCCTTGGGTCCCAGTGCTTTCCATACTCAATATATGCAAATTCATATATTGTATATGGTGATGACACCACCAATGAGTCCTTGTAGGTGCATACTTGAATCATGATTGTTTGGTAGGTTTTGTTGTTTAATGGAGGTCTTATCTTGGAATGTTTGTGGTGTTTGTGATCGGGCGAAGAGGATGGTGGTGGCATGGCATTTAATGAAATGTGTGTCAGGTATAACTTTGTTAGAGAAAACAAAGTTGGATCCATGTGATGTTCAACATACGACATAATATTGTATCCTCTCAACTCTTGGATTTTGATGGAATTGATTCAATGGACAGTTTGGGTGGCATGATTATTTGTTGGTGTAGGAATTTCTTTTGTTTGGAAGATTTGTTAGCTGGCTCAAGAGTATTAATGATGGTGCTAAAAAAATTGAGTGATAGGTTTCCTTCGATGATTACTTCACTATATGTGTCTCCAATTGATGCAGAGAGAGCAACTCCGACTTGATTTGGAAGAGTTACCTTTGAGGTTTCTCTAGTGCTTTGGTTGGTGGTGGGGGACATAGGAAATAAAAGGTATTAACTTTAAGTTGTATGATACAAGAAAAGTTAGTTGTCCATCGCATCAGATTGTTTTTAAATAGGGATTTTTACCCCACAAAGCCTATAATCATTGTAAATTACCTCCTCGACCTTCTAAACATCGTTATTACTCCCTCGACCTCGTAAACTTACTCCGTCTTACCCCCACAAACCCTGCTGTTAATTTGAGACTTCTTGGATTAATTAGCTTGGATTTAAATTGAGTTAATTAAGTCATAGCAAATCCAATGGTAGGTTTTCTTCCACTCTCTCCTTCACCGCCCCTCCTTCATCTTCCTCTCTCTCTCTCTCCTCTCACTCTTGCAGGACGAAGCTCTCATCCTGCATATCATTGAGGGCGGCAAGGATCAGCCCGTCAGATGTGAAGATACCCTCGTACCTGTTGTTGACCTAGCCATTCCTGTTGGAGTTCGATAGGATGAAGGGCGATAGAGGCGACTCTTGGGCGAAGCCATTAGAAAAAGAGTACGTAGGTGTTAGGGGAAGGAAGGAGGATGAAGACTTACCCCACAAACCTTGCCGTTAATTCAAGACTTCTTAGGTTAATTAGCTTGGATTTAAGTTGAGTTAATTAAGCCATAACAAATCCAATGGTAGGTTTTCTTCCACTCTCTCCTTCTCTCCACCCTCATTCCTCTTCCACACTCTCTCTCGCAAGACGAAGCTCTCCTCCTGCATATCGTTGAGGGCCGCAGGATCGGACCGTCAGACGCGAAGATGCCCTCGTACATGTCGTTGATGTAGCCATTCCTGTTGGAGTCCGATAGGATGAAGGGTGGCTGAGGGGACTGTTGGGTGAAGCCATCGAAGATGAATAAATATGTGTTAGGGGAAGGAGCGATGACGAAGGTTGGGGAGCGGTGGAGGTTCAGGAGGGGGCAGAGGTCGGGGAAGGGCGGATGTTAGGGATGGTTGCAGGTGGGATGGTTGGAGGTCGGGGAGGGACGGAGTTCGAGGAGGGGCTGGAAGTTCAGGAAGGGACGGAGGTCCAGGAGTTGGGGGCGGCTGATCTCAAAGGATGTGGTGATGCTCTACTCCAGATGCTTGACTCTACATGAGTTGCCCCTGTGCTGATGATGGTGTTTGATTGATGATTTGACCTTTGATTGGATTCCATATAATCTGCAGAAGATGTAATGAGTCATGGGGCACCGAGATCAGAGTTTTGGGCGGCGCAGGGGGAGGGGGTGGTGTCAGAGATGGCTAATGGAGGTAGAGGGGAAGGGGATGTAAGAAGGACGATGAGGGAGGAAGATGCATAACATCTTTTGTAAATTTGCTAAATAAAGACGGCAATATGCACCTCTTTTTAATGGAGTTCGGTTAAGTTTAATGGGTAAATGGATGTGAATTAATCACATGGTTTGTGGGGTAAGGGTTGGTAAGTTTACGGGGTCGAAGGGGGGTAATAATGATGTTTAGAAGGTTGAGGAGGTAATTTACAATGACTCCAGGGTTTACGGGGAAAAAACCTTTTAAATATTGTTCCAGCAAAAGACATCCGGCTTTAAAACCAGTTACCCTCGAAGATGTGATTTGTTATAAATCTGTAAAAAATGTCACACCGTTACTAGCTGGATCAAAGCACTGAAATCCTTTAATCTCGTTTACTCACAGGATCATGGCGTTCACGGCTTCACCCCAAATATCCGCAAAAATAAGCTAGGGTTGTTTGATATGATGCAATCATATATGTATTCTTCGCTTTGATCTTGTTTGAACAGCTCCCTGAGCTATTACTATTGACTTGAAAGACCTTCTTGATGGTTGGTATTTACAATCTGCCATTGCTCTAGTCTTCTTTGTGTTCTCCTTTAGAGGATTGTGATTTTTTCCACTATTTCTTTCCTTTTGGGTATGGCCAAATCGACTTGCAAAGGAAGGTTGGCTGTTTGACGATTTTGTAGTGTCAGCAATGAGGTTGCTGGAGGCCATTGATTGTTGATGTGTAACAACTTGACCAAGAAAACACACTAGAGAGTCTGACAAATGCGGAGCATAATTTTAGAAAATTATAATATTAGTCAACCAAAGAACAAAACAACAGTGAAAGCAGCCACAATGCACGATAATTTGTACATGTTCACCCTACTGGAGAACTATGTAATGTGCCTAAGCTCGACCTGCTTAGCGAGCTGCATTACATGTACTCCACTAAGAGACTTCTTCTAGCATAGCTTAAGCCTAAGTACACAACTTACTCACGAATTTGTCTTCTACAAAAGAAGAAAGGCCTTTAGGAAGTATACCTCAAGGTCACACATCAAAGTTATCTATTTGTCATTTGAGAAGAAAGGTCTTCACAAAGAACACCTTTTAACTGAGAAAATATAAGATTATAATGTCCTATAGCCTTCTCAGATATGCAGTGAGAATGTTTATGCAAAAGCTAATAGAACTGAAATAAAATCCTCGACTAATCTAAAAGCAAGGCCTCCCTGCTGGCCTGGAGTATGCTGGTGCTTCTATTCATTAGATTAAATATGCGATGGGTCCCATATCAGGAATTTGCCTTTCTCCTTTCGAAGAAAATCTAAATGCAAATCGAGGATCATGGGTTGATGATACTAGTTTGATGAAGAACACGATTGTAGAGAACTTTGGAAGCTCGTGTTCTGTGTTTCAAAGTACTGGTAATGAAATCAGCCTACTGGTATATTTTCAAGTAAAACGATGCAGATTAAGTAAAGCAGCAGAAGTGCATCAGTATTAAATAGTTGTAATCCATGCTACTGGATAGGCAGCGGACATTGATTTGGTGAAATGCACTTGACATACGTGTCTAATAAATGTAACAGTGTAGACTTTGAATAGAGTAAGTTTGAGATTAAGTTTAATCATCAAAATTGAGGCCTACATACCCTGTGCCAACGGGTTTTTGGGCACTTTGGACTGAGAATATGGAGTACATAGTGCTAGGATGTTGTATATAGCACACACCTCTTTATTTTGTCTTTTTATATTCCCCCCTTGTCAGCCTTCACCTCCACCCTCTTTCCGGGCTCCCAGTGTCACTCCAACCTCCCCTCCGACTTGGTGGATGGACCCCACGAATTGCCAAAAATTTTTTATTATATCAAGGATAAAGTGACATCGTACTGGATGAGTTCTTTAGTTTCTTTTTGTGTTAAATCTTATATGTAGTACTTTTATGTATTTGATTAGTTGAGGTGTGTGCCCTAATCGTCTCAAGGTTTACATCTGGCCTTGATCTAAGTGAACCAACTTTCTGTGCCGTACTAACTTTAAACTATTGGATCTAATAATATATTCCGAAGAATGACAGTGTTGAAGCAACTAACTAATATATGTAGATTACTGACCATTTAAATATCCATCCAAATATGCTGCAACTCCTATTATTAGCGAAATATTAAGTTTGGAGTGACAATTGTCAAAATAAATAAAATTCTTGATGTCATTGTGCTTGGTGATTCCATTTACCATCCAAAAGACAAATATGAAACAAAGTTCACTTATCTGTTCTCTATTTCTCAGTCTAAATAGGTTTTTATTGTTTACGTTAAGCAGATTGATTTTGTTGCACTGCAAGAAACAGGGTTGGATCTTTCAAATGCTTTTACGATGGATGGCATTGTACAGTACCATTATCCCCTAGTAACTTAAACAATGTGTCTAACAGGATGAACTTGGACAATCAGCACAGCGAGCTTTTTATTACATAGAGAAAGCTGTGGACCAGGTAGTCTTCTGTATGTTTGTTTTGCCTCGTTTATGAGCTTTGACCAGACATGTATTTTTGCTGTAGTTGCACCCAGGTGCTTTATATCTTCTGGGTGCAGTTTATTTGGCTGGAGATTGCGTAAGGAAAGATGTTTCTTCAGCAATATGGTGTTTCCATAGGGCCTCAGAAAAGGTTTAATACCATCTTTTAGTACTATCACATTGATTTCAACAGGTTATTGAAGAAAAAGGCTATATGTTTCATTTCCAGCATGTGAGGTTACTGAATATTTGTAAATGGATGTGTGATACTGTTTAGTTAAGCATGGACCATATAGTTAACGCCTATCATCGTTTCTATATTTTATGATTTTCATCTCTGAAATATTGGCAGGGGCATGCTGGAGCTGCCGTTGCTTATGGGTCACTTCTTTTGCGAGGTGTCTCCCAGCCCTCTTTCTGAAAATAAAGCCTATTGTGCATCACAGTCCCTTCAATTCTTTTCAGTCTCTTCAATTCTTTTTTTTTGGAAAGATCTTCAATTCCTTTTGACCTTGCGATTCCATTCATATTGATGTATATTTGCCATTGGATTCTAAGTGCGTGCTTTAGTGCACAGTCAAGTTTTTATGCATTGTGAATTTTATTTATTGCCATTTCTGCAGGAGCTGAAGTCCCAGAAGTTATAACCAGGTTCAATACATGGAGAGGCACTGCTTCTCACGGGGCACGAAAAGTGGGGATGTCTTCGGAAGATCGTGTTCAAATGGCAAAAGAACAATTTCAGATAGCTGCTAAAGCTGGGTGCGACTTGGGTTTGCAATGGTTGTTGAGGCTTGAAGCTTACGAGAAGATGCAACTTCCAGAGAGTAAATTGCTTCCGACAAATTGAAGAGTTCCTCGTCTTACGTATGGACCTGAAGATACATGTCACTAAGTTATCTTTCTTTGATTAAACGTTTTCATCTTCTCATTGTTGAGGCACGTGGCTCTTTATGATGTTCCACGTCGATTTGGTTCTTGTTTTAATGGGTCTCTTCAAGTTGCTTTGTTTTTATTTTGGTTAAATTACAAAAAAGAGACCCAACTTCACATCGTTTCTCAATGCAGGACTCATCTTTACGTTGTAACAAAGAGGGTACTGGACTTATTAAATTAATTCAATATGGGTCGTCCGTAGGCCAGTCGTTATCTTAGTAAACATTTTGAATTTATTAATATAATATGGATTGACGAAAGTGCCCACTCCGTTTAATAGAATAAGTTGTTTGCTGTTAGGTTTAGAGTTGTATAAGGTAATACAAGATATTGATGCATGTACTCTCTACTTCAGTGGGAGCGCATCTCAACACAGTTCACAACAATTATAAATTAAAACTTATGCAAAAGTAAAAAATTAAAACATCTGTTTATAACAAAACGTCCACGTTGAGATAACCATAAAATCTCGAAGCCATTGCATTACATCATCAATGGTTGTAAGGAGAGGAACAAAAGCAACTATAAACTATGCTTCGACCTCAATAGTATTATGCATGCGCACTGCCAAAAGCTTGAGTCTGTCTCTTGCTCCATACATTATGTTGGTTTTTCAATGGAAGTAACATGTGAGTCAAATGATGTAGTACAGATATAATAATTTATATAATAAAAGGGTGTAGAGTAAAACAAATGTAGTAATCGAACATGTTTAATAAAGAACATTTTTGTAAAAAATAGCAATATAGCTGCAGTTATATTCTAGAGCTTTAATATATTCTAATATAACTTATGCAATTTAATCTTATTCATTAAGATCTCTTAATCCTTATTTCAATGTACTTATCTGGGACTCGTCTGTTAAAAGAGATATTCTACACTAGGAATGATATCTCCATTGCTTTGTTTAGAGTGCAAACTAAGACATTTGCGTAAGAGTGATCCTTCGACTAGTACGGTTGATAGTACTTTAACTTTTGGGACATGGGGTGTATAGCCCATGGAACCACAACTCCATCAACCGAGTTTGTCGGGGAATTCTCGCTCGCCCAAAATCAGTGACCACAAATACGGATCAATATGGTGCAATGCATTCATGCATCCACCCGAATTCTCTAGAGTACCTATCGCCAACCCACTCTGTGATGTCCTTCGAGTAGGGGTGACTTATTATCAGCTCAGTCGGACTACAATGGTGTGCACCCACCTTGTAGTAATTATCTTTTACTCCCATTGTTAATAAATAAGACCCTCAGGTCATGGTATATCTGCACATTATAATTGATTCGTAATTATGCCACATGCATAAAACATTATCCTCAACATATCGACCTCGATTCAACTACTATTAAGAAGACTTCAGCTCTCAGATTCACATTGCTCATACAAGAGCTACATAAGGAACCTAGATACATCACATACTACAAGTACACGTAATGGGTCCCACTTCTTGGTAGTTATCAAAGGATGTATTGGATGCCTACTTTATGACCTTGAGATTCTTAAAAGATCTCATCTCTGAGAATGTGATTCTTAGAGGATGAGACTCTTGAGAATCAAGATGAGGATGAAGTGAATGAACTCATTTAATCTTGATAAGATAATGAGGCTCATGAAATCAGAAGCTAAAAGGACAATTAAAGAGGAAACACTCATACCTCTTCAAAATGAGTTAGGATGGATTCCATGTGTCAGTTAAGTCTGAAAATGATCTTACTTCGTGTGATGAAGCTCATGAGGATCATGACATGGAAAGATAGATTTTAGCAATATAGTCTAAAGTAGACTTCATATACAAATGTTGTACATGGACCATCGAGGATCCACCTATATGGGTAAGACCCGTTACGGTGTAAATGGATCTTCAAGAGAAAGAGGGAATCTGATGAGAAAGGATAGACCTTCAAAGTACGGCTCGTAGCCATGAGCTACACTCCAAAGAGAAGGCATTGTTTACGATGAGACTTGCTCTCTAGTAACCATGCCTAAACCCATCAGAATATTGCTAATCGTAGCTACACAACTTGACTTTGACATCTTCAAGATGGAAGTCAATATTGCAATCCTCTACGAAAACCTTTTTGAGGATATTCACATGAAGTAGCCACAGGACTTCATGGTTGAGGAAAGCAAGGTGTGCAAGCTAAATAACTCCATCTATGGACTCAAATAAGCTTCTTGTAGTTGGAACATCAGGTTTGATGAAATATAAAGGTTATGATTTTAGATAGAATCTTGATGTACCATATGAAGCTTATTGGGAGTACCATTGTGTTCATTATGCTAAATATAGATGATATCCTAATCATTTGGAATGATATAAGGATGATAATAATAAGTGTTTTATGATCTGGTTGTTCCATACCTTGAGATATGATCTCAAGGATACCTCTTAGATCTTAGTTCTGAAGATGTCCAGAAAGAGAGAGAAGATGGTATTGGGACCGTCGCATGTGTAGTACACCTTGGATATATTCCATTCTTGGAAAATCCCAAGGAAAACTTCTTTTCCTTAAGATATGGTACTGACCTATCTAAAGGGATAACACTTCAAGGAGTTGAGGAAGTGAATGTTAAAAACTGCTTGCCCTTGTGCATCGGTTATGAGAAGTCAAGTATATACTAAATGTGCACAAAAGGCAAATGTCTACAATGCAGTGGGAGTAGTAAATATTACCAATCATTAATGGTTGAATTTATAATTGATAAGGTGGATTCATCATTGTGAATTGGTACTGCGAAGTATGTTGATTCCTCATACATCCATTTACATGTTAATGTAAGTATATATTGATCGAGCAGGACACTAGTGGCTTTGGATACTCGATCCAGTATATCAAAGTATGTTAATTACCCTGGTAATATGACCATACGTTTATTATCCTTAATATAGTCTACCTGATCATCAGAGACGTTCACCGATCTACCCAATATAATAAAACAAGAACGGTGTTGGATGCCATATCTACGAATCAAATATATGATTTTTTTGAGCTAAGAGCATAACAATAATATACATTTAGAACATTATTAAGCTATTAATTAAAAACATTTAAATTAAGTATTTATTAAAAATATTTTACATAATAAAAATGATTAGATAATAAAAATCTAACCTTATTTTGATATTAATACTTATTTTCAAATTTAATATAAACATTATTTATTTTCATCTTCAGAAGAGTAGTTGATCTTAAAAAATTTAAAACACATATGATTGCAATAAAAGTTACTAAATTTAATTTCCATTTAAACGACACTAAAATTCTTTAAAGGTATCTAATTTTGCACATCTACTTAATGGCTACAAACAAAAATAAAAAGTATAAATGTAAATATACCTGAATAATGCATCTCTTCAAATCAAGAAGATATATTCGAAAATAAAAGGAGAGATATAATCGAATATCCGTAAAAATATATTCGCCTTTGCTGATAAAAAATCAACAAAAAATATTCATGAAAAATTATTTACGAAAAAAAATCTCATTCTTACTTGAATAAGATTAACAGATTGGGAGAGATGCCAAGAAGTAGAAATGCTGCTCGAAGAGATTGGAGGAGATGAGAGAAGTAAAATTGAGAGAGAGAGAGAGAGAGAGAGAGAGGAAGAAGTAGAACTGAGAGAGGGAGACGGTGTGAGGAATGAGAGGTTGAGGGTGGGAGGTTTATATAAGATTTGGAAGAGGGATCATTGACAATTTCGCTAATGACTCTCTATCAAATTGGCATCTGATGTGTCGATTTGGGAGAGAGTCGTTGGCACCCCTCTCCAAATCGACACATGAGGTGCCGATTTAAAGTAGGGTGCAATTGCTCTCTCCCAAATCGACACCTCAGGTACCGATCAATGTCTATTTTTTAAATAAATTCACATGACGCCTATTTAATTAAATATGGATTATTTAATAATTATTTAAATATAGTCCACATTCAAATTTTGCACTTGCTATGCTACACAGAACTCAAAATATTATGCATTTCAAAAGCAAAGTGCAAATATTAATTTTAGACATATGCTACCTAATTAATTAATGCCAACTTATATAACAATGCTATGCTACCTAATTAATTAATGCCATCTTATATAACAATGCTAGTAAGAAATCCATCATCATAAAGACGTTGAATTCTAAAGTGAGGGTGAACAGTATGTGGACGATATAATAAGATTTTTCTGAAAATAGACATTTACATATCGTGGTAGAAGAATTGAATGAAATAATCAAATGATATGAGATAATGAGATGAATAATCGCAACTACTCATTTTATATCTTTATTTAAGCCATGAAATTTTGTAGGATTTAGATCACTACATATCTAAATAGCGTCATTCCAAAGTCAACTTATTTTGAGGTGTATCCCATCCATCAAGAATATTAGATTTTATGGTCTTATAACTATTAAAATCAATCAATCAAGATAGACATATTAAGAGTGTTTTTTATATGAAATTTGAAACACACGTTCCTCTCATTATTCTATCTAAATCCCCTAAAGTTAAATAACATTAATGATGGTAAAATGAGTGATAAGATTACCAATTTCACCACCTCAAATATACCTCATCTCACATGATTGCTCTTTTGTAATTATAAGTGTGTGTGCAGATATTTAATGCGTCATTATGAAAAAAACAATCCATATGTAAAATTTTCAGCAAATAATAATTTAACCTTATTCTAAAAATATTCATTAAAACTTGTCAATTATAAGGTATTTCTTGTTGAAAAAAATTGGGAGGAGAGAGAGCGAGAGAGAAACAAAGGATATACGTGGAGAAAGGGAAATCTTGGGGCCAAAAAGGGAGAAATTTAGGGAGGACCATTCCATGTTTGCGGAGAGCGAGAGAAACGGATGAACGATGAGGAAAGTGGTGTGCGTGTTGGAGACCGACAGAGGGAGATGAGATCGCAGGAGAGGGAAGACAGATGGTTCCCAATAATATAAGAGCTCACCATTCCATGATCGTAGAAAGAAAGAAATATTGGGAAACGCTACAGACAACAAGATATCCTTTTACAAGAGAGAGAGAGAGATAGAGATAGAGATCTCGGAACTGTGCGGAGCTTGGAAGCCTCTGCAGGTTCCTCTCACAAGGTACGTTGATGAAGGTCCTTATTGGTCAACGATGCATTTAGGTTATTGCCGGTGGGCAGAGAACTCGATCGGTGAATATGATCGATCATATCTCCCTGCCATCTTCGACGTTCAAATCCCTCGTCACCTTGTAGAATTGCGATTATATATTATATTATCTGTATTATATGCATGGTCGTGGACATCATCTGGCTCATGACTAGAGTTATCTGTCATGGTCACCAATCCTTTAAAATATACTGTATTAATCCTTCTACGTACCTTGCAGGTTTCATGGCCAAGGAATACTCAGGAACTCCCAAGCTCCATCTGCAGCTAGATTCCAGGAAGAAAAGGCTCACTTATATCTTAGGTGTCAGTGGTCTCTGTGTTCTCTTCTACATTCTCGGTGCTTGGCAAGGAACCACTACTCCCTCGTCCATCAACACCACCAATAACTCGCAGGTGAGGAGGCTCTCGAGTCTCAACAGATTATATACCACTAAGCAAAACAAACGGCATGGATCGGGCTAGAGGGTGTTAATTCGATCGATAGATATGGACCCAGCATTAATTTTTGTTATCAATTATTTGATCTAAGTCTTATACATGCATTACCTTATATACAGGTTTCAAATGGATCCTCTTGCCAGAATCTACCATCAGGTAACCGTAAGATCCCATCATTCTCTGATTCCTCCTCGGAAGGGCTCGATTTCGAGGCCCATCACCAGATAGGCATCAATGATTCATGGACAGCAAGCCACATCTTCCCTCCGTGTGACATGGCATATAGTGAGTATACGCCTTGCCAACATCCCGAAAGAGGGAGGAGGTTTGACAGGGAGATGTTGAGATACAGGGAGAGACATTGCCCCGGGAAGGATGAGCTGATGGAATGTTTGATTCCCGCTCCTCCCAATTACAAGAACCCCTTCAAGTGGCCACAGAGTAGAGACTATGCTTGGTACGACAACATCCCGCACAAGGAGCTCAGCATAGAGAAGGCTGTTCAGAACTGGATCCAGGTTGAAGGTGACCGCTTCCGATTCCCCGGAGGTGGAACGATGTTCCCACGTGGTGCGGACGCGTACATCGACGACATTAATGCGCTTATTCCCTTGACAGATGGGAGTATCAGGACTGCTGTGGACACTGGTTGTGGGGTATAATCCCATTAGTGTTGGTTCCCATTATCTATTTAAGTTTATTAGGTAATGTACTTTATTTTATTCTTTTTGGGGTCGTTGAAGGTTGCTAGTTGGGGCGCTTATCTTCTGAAGAGGGATATCATAGCCATGTCAGTAGCACCAAGAGATACCCATGAAGCACAAGTCCAGTTCGCGTTGGAGAGAGGAGTTCCTGCCATGATCGGGATTATGGCCACAGAAAGACTTTCCTACCCGGCCAGAGCTTTCGATATGGCTCACTGCTCCCGGTGTTTGATCCCTTGGTTTAAGTATGGTAAGCATATTTACATGGCATGAGCTCTGTATCTTACTGACATACTCACAAGAAATTGGCTTTAATACAAACTTACATATGTAAATTACAACAATCACCATTTTCTAGCACGACTACTAGTTGCATTGTTTTTTTCAGATGGGTTGTATCTCATTGAAATTGATAGAATCCTGAGGCCAGGAGGTTACTGGATTCTGTCCGGTCCTCCGATTCACTGGAAGAAATACTACATTGGGTGGGAAAGAACACAAGAGGACCTCAAACAAGAACAAGATTCCATCGAGGAAGTTGCAAGACGTATCTGCTGGAAAAAGGTGATTGAAAAGGAAGATCTCTCAATCTGGCAAAAACCCATAAACCACCTCGAATGTATCGAGAGCCGTGCAATCTATAAGACACCACACATTTGCAAGAACGACAACGCTGACACCGCTTGGTAAGTAAGTTCTGCAACGGATGAAATGTGTGTTATACATCCAACTGATCTTACCATGTAGCGGATGTCCGATGTGTTCAGGTACAAGAAAATGGAGGCTTGCATAACCCCATTGCCTGAGGTGAGCAATGCAGATGAAGTTGCTGGTGGATCGGTAGAGAAATGGCCAAAACGTGCATTTGCGGTTCCACCGAGGATATCTAGCGGATCGATTTCCGGAATAACTGAAGAAAATTTCCAAGAGAATAATAATGCATGGAAGGTGAGGTTGGAGCATTATAAACAAGTGATACCACCTCTGGTATCCGGCCGCTACCGCAACATCATGGATATGAATGCCAACCTGGGTGGTCTGGCTGCAGCTCTGGTCCCGTATCCAGTTTGGGTGATGAATGTGGTACCTGCGAATTCCGAACCTGATACGTTGGGAGTGATCTACGAGAGAGGTTTTATTGGAACATACCAGGACTGGTGCGAGGCATTCTCCACCTACCCAAGGACATATGATCTCATACATGCTGGTAATTTGTTCAGCATGTATCAGGACAGGTAAAAGTTTGTCCAGAGCTCTGAAGTTAATTGCATCTAATTAATTGGATCGGGAATTAGTTTTGTACGTAGTTTAACATGCCACATGTTTGGGAAATTATATGATTTTCCAAATGAAATGACAATATTTATTCTTTCAGATGCATTTTCTTACGAATGTTTGTCGCTGTAGGTGTGACATAAAGTACATTCTGCTAGAGATGGACAGGATACTGAGGCCAGAAGGGACGATCATCATACGTGATACGGTTGAGGTCCTCGTAAAGGTGCAAGGAATAACGGAAGGGATGAGATGGAACAGCAGGATCATGGATCATGAAACTGGACCGTTTAATCCTGAGAAAATCCTTGTTGCTGTAAAGAGTTACTGGACGGGGGAAGCCTCTCAAAAACACTAAATCGATTAAAGTTGTCTTTTTTTATTTTCTTTTTCAGTTTGATTCGTTATTCGTGAGTAGTTATCCATATTCAAATATGGTCTCCCTGCTTGTGAGGTCTCAGTTTTGATGGGATGTGGATTTGGATAGATGTAATCGGGCATAGGTATGGGAAGGAATTTGTTAGAGATTTTATTTTTTTCCCTCCCTTCAGCCCTTGTTGAGGAAATGACATGTAATATTTATCATTGTAGTGAACAGTTGATGTGATGAGAAATTCCACTGAAGGTATACAATATGAAAATTTTGTTTATAGATTCTCCATTTTGTTTCTTACTTAAGCACTCACTAATCAAGAGCATTACTACACACACTTGGATGGAGAGGACAAGGAGAGGGCCTGAGAGTTAGATGCAGGCCACTGTGCGAGAATTGGAGAGAGCAGAGCTGCAGAGCTTTGTTCGGGATGCAGCAAAGTTTATTTTGGGTTTACTCTACTTTTAGGCATGTAATATTGGGTAATTTACATATTGGATCATCATCTATCTATGGACCCAATTTCAACATAGATCCCAATCTTTCAAATGTAACAAAATATGTATGAACTCCATTTTTAAAGACTAAAGTGCCCATTCTAGGAAGTTGTATTCACATTTCCCTCTCTTCCCTTGAAACCATCAATTCCACCTCCCCAAGTTCCTCCTCCGGAAGAAGCACACTATTCCTGAGGAGGAATTTGAAGAGGTGGAATTGATGATTTCAACGGAATAAATATAATGGAAATATTATTTTCAGAATGGGCACTTTAGTCCATCTCTCTCTAATTTTTCTAGCGATGTTTATAGAAAAATAGTCGTAAACTATTTTATTACATTTAAAAGATTGAGATTCATATCAAGATTTAGTTCATAGATGAGGACTCAATATGTAAATTACCATATAATATCTAGTATCATTAGTCACGTGACACTCTTTTGACTTATGATGAATGCATTGACCTTGTTTTCTAAAAAAAGGTAGTCTCTCTAGTCACGAAAGTGAGAACCACAATGAGTGAGTCACGAGGCTCAAACTTGTGGGTATGCATGCACTCCGTAGTGTCTTATTCTATGTAGGAGCACTACAACAAAATACACAAAATTCAATGTTTGTATTTTTCAAATATCGATTTTAATATTTGCTGAATCACAATTTATTAGATGTTGAGATGCATATAACTTTTACGACTTGTGCATATAGAATATAGCATAATCAACTTTTACATGCGTTGACAACTTCAATATTCCCTATTTCCAGATCTCCGATGTGCCAGAGCCGCCACAGAAGTTCCTCTTCTCCAACCCACTGCACCTCCGCTCGTAGTGAGACACAACACTTTCTCGCATCAAGCTTCCATTCTCCAACCTCATTATTTCTCGCAATCCATAATCCCTATTTCTCTTATTACTACCGAATCCCAACCTCCAATCTCATTTCTCTCATCCTTCGTAGCATCATCTTTTAGTTGTAACAAGTAATCTGAGATGGAGCTAAAGTCTCAATCCTTACCTCATCTTCCTCCTCCGCCATAACATCAACACCTCAACCCTAGTCTCATTTTCTAGAGATGGTGGCACATATGAGGGTTCATGGAAATCTAGGTTTTATTGGTTTGTTTACATATTTCAATCATACTCTCAATCTCGATTTCACATTATCTTAGATCGACTGAAAGATTTTATTTCCCCATTTTTTGTGGTATGATTTGGTCGACTGCGATAAAATTTGATGTTGAGTGGCACGTTTTCTCCATTTTTATGTTGTATGAGGTTTCTACTTTAATGAACATATCTGGGTTCATAAATAAATGTTTTTATTGTCTAGATTTGAATTGCATATCATATGTTATGCTACATAGTGTACATTTTTGTATTTGGAATGATTTAGTTTCCATATTAATGAGCATATCGTGGTTCGTAGATGTTGGGTGGGACTATAACATGTAAAAATATGTTCTGGGTTGTTGATATAAATGATATGGTCCTTTCATTGGTTCTTTTCAATGTAAAAAAATATTGATCCAGGGCATTGTTGTGATCTATCGTATTGTAGGAATTGATGTACATAGGCTGCAAGTTCTCGTGGATTGCATAACCCAACTGAATTTACTTGTTTTGGATATATAATTGTATTTGATTTTGAATATATCGAAGTTGACGAGATCACTCAGGGTTTCCTAACGCCCAGTCTTGGAGGGCATGTGATGTTCGACAAGTCGGATCTGACAATAACTGTATCAGCTGGTGACACGAAATCCCGAACAACTGAGGTAGAAAATAAATCACAATGTCGTTGTCCTCAATCGCTCGGAATGTGTCAATCAAGAAAAATGAACCACAGATGAAGATAAATCAATAAAATACAGAGAAGTGGTCCTGCTATAAGATTAACCTGGTATAGCTCCCAGGGTCGAACACAAGGAGCACAGATTGGCCTTGCGGCCTACGATGTAGTCAAATTGAACTAAAACACAGAGAACATATTTTTGTGGTTTTTTTTAATGATTTTTGAAATTTTTTTTTTATGTTTTCAAAATGTAAAGAAAATAAGAAGAGTCAAAACTAGGGACACTTCAACAAATTATTTAAAGTATTAAAAATCAAGCAAAAATTCAAGAAAATTTGTTTTTATGTTTTAAATGTTTTTTTGCTGTTTTTGGTGAATTTTTGGGATTTTTCTAATGAGTAAATTATTTACTAAAAATCAAACAAGGCAGAAACACCAAGGTACTGTCCAGCAAGGTTAGAAACTCAAAAATAAAATATTTAAGAGTTTGAATCAACCTTGGAGGTAATTTTCCTGTAATTTATGAAGAATAAGGAAAATTTAGGCACCCTAATTATTGTTTTTGGATTTTTGATTTAATTATTATAATTTTTATGGGTTTTTAGGGGTTTTTCAATTTTTAGGGTTTTTAGGTGATGAAAAATAGCCAAAATTGGCTAGAAAATCAAACAGCAAGCAAACTACAATACCTGATTTTTTTAGAATTTTTGGAGATGTTTTTATATTTTTTTGGTATTTTTAAAGTCAAACAGTGGCAAAAATAGGGGTTTTTGAATTTTTAAAAATAATAAATGAAATCAAAATTGTCCTCAAAAATCATAGAAATTCCTACACCATGGCAGGAGCCATGTGTCAAAATCTCATTGGATTTGGAGGTCGTTTGATATTTTATTCAAAAATAAAGGTGGGGCACTGTGCACAGGGACCTATGTGCAAATACCCAAAAGTTCTGGGGTCTTGGTACAAAATACCCAAGAAGTCACGTGCCAAGCACGTGCCTGGGGCACTCAAGGACCTAAATGTAATAAAAATAAGTTCCAAGGACCTATTGATAACTCGTATCAAAAGTCCAGGGGCTTATATGCAAATATCCCAAAATAAAACGCACATGCGAATATAAAGTGTTCACAGGGGTATATATGCAAATAAACAAAACATTTTATTCAATGAATAACATCCAGAACTACAGGGCATATATTGCAAATAACCCAGAATAACACGTGACGACGCACGTGGCTCACAACAGGCGGGGGTATAAGTGCAAATAAAATAAGTACGAGGTCCTTAGTGCAAATATCCCAGAAAATAAATAACTGACTCGACAACTTACAGGACTAAAAATGAAACTACAAACTACGAGGGGGGCCTACGATATTTACCCCTTTATTAATGAAGCGTTGGATGCGCGCCACGTGTAGATCGAACGGCTGCGGCTGGTGGGCGCTCCAGATCACTCCTCCTCTGATCGGACGGTACTGGTAGCTCCAAGGATGGACGGCCAAGATCTGAACTGGAGCGAGGAGATGCAATCAACGGCGGCTGGAGGTCCTGGAAGAACAGATCCCCGGCGAACTTCGCCGGGCTCGTGCGTGCGCTAGGATCCTCCGGTGAGCCCTCTGAAGGTCGGAAAAGATCCGCGGTGAAGCTCCGTGGCGGGTGGTAGTCTCCGATGACCTAGCCGAGCTCTGAAGAGCTCCGGCGAAGTCGGCGGAGATGAAGCTCCTGGCTGGATGGCGAAGGGCTTCAGACACCCTCGATTCGACCTGAAAAGTAAACCAGAAGACTCACGGGTCGAGGGCAAATTGCCTCGACCCGGTTAGGTGGCGTGAAGGTGATCGGTGCGGTGAGATGGCGAGCTCCGGCGAAGGTGGTCGGCGGGGGAGCTCGATTCCCAGATCCGGTGCGATCTGGGTTGAGTGAAAGGGCGTAGAAGGTGCGTGGGGAGATGGCGGAGATGACAAGGTGCTCCGATGATCGAAAGGGTACTCGGGATAGTCGGAATCAGAGAAGCACGTCGGAGATGCGATTTGGGCGAAATCGGAAATTGGGAGAAATGGAAGAGCTAATCGACTACCTGATGGCTGCAGTAGACTGTGCTGGAGCGTGGCTAACTCCGGGTCGTAGCTTCGAAGGGCGTCAAGGCCTGAAGCTCGATGCTCAACGCCGGCGGCGGAGCAAGGACGGCGAGAATCGCCGGATCAATGGATTCGCTTCCTCGCCTCACTGCAACAAGGGCAGACGCTTGCTGTCACTCTCGCGAAGCCTATGGAGGTCACTGGGAAGGAGGAGAAGGGCCAAAGATGGGGCGCGGAGGCGGCGGAGGTCGGGATATAAATGGTGACAGGGGCGATTAGGGTTGAGTGGCGACAGCTATAGAAGGCGTGGATTTGATGGCGGAAGATCCGGCGAGGATGATGGATGATTGGCGAAGAATCCGAGCACGGGGGTTGAGTGGGTGACAGCCTGGAGACGCGTGGATAAATCGGCGAAGGAGGCGCGGCACACATCTTCCAGAAAAGGAAGGAGTCCGCGGGGGAGTTGACCGGGGTCAACATTCCCCCGTGGACCAGTCAGACGCTGCCACGTGTACTTGATTTTTGTTTATTTATTTTAGGGCAGAAATAGGCCGAATTAAAGAAAACTCAAAACATGAAATATTTTTCTTTTATTTTTTTCTATTTTTTGGTGATTTTTATTTAATTTTTGGAAATAAAAATAGGGTAGCTCTATATATAGGTATATGTACACTATATGGATTTTTATTTTTGATTTTTTTTTATTTGTTATTTTTATGCTTATTTTGTATTTTATTTATTTACATCATAAAATATGGAATAAAAGAATATTTTTATTTTATTTTTATTATATATATATAGGGTGAAATAAATAGATATATACATTTATATACATGGTATTTATACAATGTATTTTTGTATTTTAATTTTGTAATTTTTATTTGATTTTTGTTTTGTTTCTTTTTATTTATTTTATTTACAAAATATGCCATAGAATATTCACAAAAAGTTCTGAAAATAATTTCATTT
The DNA here is from genome assembly GCA_037367405.1 of Ottelia alismoides. Classification (NCBI taxonomy): domain Eukaryota; kingdom Viridiplantae; phylum Streptophyta; class Magnoliopsida; order Alismatales; family Hydrocharitaceae; genus Ottelia; species Ottelia alismoides. Next base: position 1,121,867 of record JAZKJV010002680.1, read on the forward strand.
ATTTATAGGGTTAAATAAATACATGGGTGATGGTCTATGCACATGGTGAAGGTATATTTTTGAATTTTTGATTTTTTTATTTGTATTTTGTTTTTAATAAGGTATATACAAATACTTACAACATATTTTTGGGTGAGGAAAATATAATTTATTGTATTTACAGAAGTATATACACATGAGCTCCTATCTCCCTCTACTTTGGCTTTTATGCGGTCAGGCCCATGCTGAGCCCTCCCTTGGGTTAGGTTGCTCAATATTTATTCTAAATATTTCCCTCTTTTTCTTTTTGCTCTTTATTCTTTTTATTTTTGCACAAAAACATGCTAATTATAGGTTTTTACACAATGCATGCTTTTGGTAATTATTTGTATTTACACATATCTACATGTATTTGCAAAGGTTTTTTGTAGCTAAAATAGAAGAATAAAGAGTGATGAATGGGTATTCATCACCCCCCTATGCTTAACTTTGCTAGTCCCTTAGCAAACACTTATTTGAAAAAGAAGTGAAAAAGAAAGAAAAAGAAAAAGAAAAAGAGGATGTACATGGATCAAGGTTGACTTATTAAATTTTCCTTCATTAAATTGAAATATGGAGCTCGATCAGATCTTTGGATTATTAATGTGTCGGAACCTTTTTTGGACTTAAGCCTAAAACTCAACAGCCTCTAAGTTCCACCAGTCTATGGACAAGACTCCTCAATAAACCAGATCAGAACAAGTCTACATACACAAACTCTAATGACCATGAATCTTTCCATGCAGTGTAAGTGATATGTGGCTCCCCACCTCAGAAGTAACAAAGAAACAACCTCCCTCAACCTGGTAACTCTAATGCCTCAGTCTAGCAACTCTTTCCTCGAGAAGCGGGGTATTCCCTTCTAAGTTCAAGTGCAACCGGCTCAAGGAGAGGGGGTAGAAGTATAGAGTTTTGGAAGCCTAGCCAGTGTAGCCAAGTCTCCCGCTGCAAGCTTCATGAGATGTATCATGATACCATAAGCTTTTGCTTTATACTCCGGTGGGGTTATTAAATTTTCAATCCGACCCACCACTTTTTTGGAGTTCTTTTTGCATTTTTGCATTTTTTTTTCAAGAACTTCTGTACAACATATCTACATGGTGCAGCATATATAAGAAATTTCCCCTTGAGCCAGTAGACTATCCCTCTTTTGAAGCTTTATTGCAACCCACAGCTTCTGTCTTTAGCTTTCAACACCACTAGACCAAGTTGAGGTGCACTTCCTTCACTATAAGAAGAAGAGAGGTTCCGCCTAGAAGTACTACCCTCATATGCTACCCCAAGCCAAAGGAAACTGCCTCCTCATCACCTCATCCGTGGAGAGCCATGTGTAAAGTGCAGGTGCAAGTGAAGCCATTGTCTCTGAGAGTCATGCGTGTGTTGTTAAGTGCTCTACTTAGGCTCATCAAGATGACATATGCTCATAGCCTAGTGGACTCGAAGAATTAAGCCCTTATGGACCTGAAAAGCCTTAACCCTAAGTCCTACAAGGTTCCTCTTGAAGTTAAGTGAATTAAGATCTTATTCAAGCTCCATTTCTCAATTTAATTCCAGGCTTAGTTTAAATGTCAACTCTCATCCAGGAAAAACTATATATGTACACAAGATGCTGTTTACAAATATTTTACAATCATGCAAAAAATTTTTGAAAAATGTTTTGAAATCATGAATGATGCATGAGGTGCAAGTTTTGCAAAATGATATTTACACACATTTACACAAGATTTTTGCAAACTTTTGGTTTTCAAAACATTTTGGAAAAAAATTTGTACTATATACATAATTTTGATACAAAATATTTACACAAGCTTTACACAAAAGATTTTTGAAATCATTTTTACAAAAAAACTTTATACACTAGCTGTGTCTGTGCAGGAATAAAAGAGGTTTATGTACGTGAAAAATTTTTAATTTTTGTGATTTTTAGCCATTTTATTTATTAACACACTCACACAAAGTACGAGTTATGGCTAAAGTATATATGAAATATATACACCCCCCCCCTATACTTAGCTCGAACGATGTCCTCAGAGTTATCAAGAGCGATGAAGAAGACATAACTCGTGCTTAGTAAAAGGGAAGTGAAAAGGAATGGCTAAGTACAGGAATGAATAAAAGAATAAAATGAAAGGAACTCGGTGGTCTCCCCCTATACTTAGGATTAACTAATCCTAAGTATAGAAAGCTGTGCATGAAGGGAAAGCCGAGTGAAGAAGAATATACAGAATCTGCCCCCCCTATACTTAGGGTAAAATATCCCTAAGTATAGGCAGCAAAAACAAGAGCAGAAAGAATGAAGAGACTACTCACAGGTCCGACATCCCCCCTATACTTAGGGTAAAGTACACCCTAAGTATAGCATAATCATAAGATGAGAGACGGGATGTGGGACTAAAGAATAGAATGATATGGACAACTGGATCTATACAGGCGGAGGAACAGTGAAAATCAGGCGTGAGATGCAAAAGATGTGAGTCAAAAGACCACATCTCACGCAAAGTGAATAGCGGCAATAATAACGTCCCGCGGCTCATGATCTAGAAATGGTTTGAGCCGCTGGCCGTTCACTCGGAAGGTACTCTCAGAAGATAACTCGGATATATCAATGCTACCGTTATCGTGTACCTTTCTGACCAAATAGGGTCCTTTCCATTTGCTCTGTAGCTTCCCTGGAAATAATCGTAGCCTTGCATCAAACAACCATACTTTCTGTCCAATCTCGAAATGTTTGTGGCTGATATGAGAATCATGCCACTCTTTGACTTTCTCCTTATAATGTAGGCTGTTTGAGAAAGCTGTATCTCTAAGCTCTTCCAAGGCGGCTAACTCTGCCCTCCTCTGGTCTCCTATACCATCTGGATCCATAAGAATATCTGTGACTGCCCAAAGTGACTTGTGCCTCAGCTCGACAGGTAGATGGCATGGCTTGCCATAAACGAGGCGAAAGGGAGATGTACCCAATGGAGTCTTGAAAGACGTCCGATATGCCCACAAGACCGAGTCCAAAAGCTGTGACCAATTCTTTCGGTCAGGGCGGACGACTTTCTGCAAAATATTCTTGATCTCCCTATTCGACACTTCAGCTAGACCATTCGTCTGTGGATGGTATGGTGTGGCAACACGATGGTCTATACTGAACTCGCTAGCAAGTGCCTTCACCTGGTCGTTGACAAAATGAGATCCCCCATCAAAAATCAGAACTCGTGGAACCCCGAACCGCATGATGATGTGCTTCTTCAAAAATCTGCAAACTGTCTTTGCATCTGCGGCTCGGGCGGGGATAGCCTCAACCCAACGACTAACATAATCTACGGCCAACAGAATGTACTCAAATCCCTGACTCTTAGGGAATGGACCCATGAAATCGATGCCCCATGCGTCAAAAACCTCACAGAAATGAATGGGCTGCATCGGCATCATGTCACGTTGTCCACAAGTGCCCATCCTCTGACAGTCAGTACATCTCTTCACGAACTCATCAGAGTCCTTGAAGAGTGTAGGCCACCACAAGCCGGATTGGAGCACTTTCTGTGCCGTTCTCCTCCCAGAATGATGTCCTCCTGCCTCAAGCTTGTGGCAGTAAGTGAGGACACTATGATGCTCCTCCTGAGGAATACACCGACGCCAGATGCTATCCCCTCCTTCGTGGTAAAGGATGGGATCCTCCCAGTGGTAGGACTTGGCCTTCGCAAAGAAGGTCTCAAGCTTCTGCCTGGGCCAATCTTGTGGGACTTTCCCAGCAACGAGAAAGTTCACAATATCGGCATACCACGGGAGTGAGGCGATAGCAAGGATCGCCTCATCTGGGAAGGTATCACAAATGGGATCAATCTGCTCAGAATCCTCAGGCTGCTCTAGTCGGGAAAGATGATCCGCCACCACATTCTTGACTCCAGGCTTATCCTTGATCTCAATGTCGAACTCCTGGAGTAGAAGGATCCATCTAGTAAGTCTGGCCTTGGCATCCTTCTTTGACATGAGGTACCTGATGGCGGTGTGGTCGGTATACAAAGTCACTCTAGATCCAATGATATACGATCTGAACTTATCTAGGGCAAACACTACTGCTAGCATTTCCTTCTCTGTGACCGTGTAATTCCGCTGGGCGGAATCCAATGTGCGGCTAGCATAGTGTATGGAAAATGGCACTCCATTCCTCCTCTGTCCTAGCACGGCCCCTACGGCAAAATCAGAGGCGTCCGTCATGATCTCGAATGGGAGAGACCAATCGGGTGGCTGAAGGACAGGAGCCTCAATAACACACTGCTGGAGAGTCTCAAAGGACGAAAGACACTTGTCATCAACAAGGAACTCGGTGTCTTTCGTTAAGAGATCAGTCAACGGTCGGGCAATCTTGCTGAAATCATGAATGAATCTCCTGTAAAAACCAACGTGCCCTAGAAATGACCGTAGCTGCTTCAAATTGGACGGCGGTGTGAGTTTTCTAATGACATCGACCTTGGCCGGATCAACCTCCATGCCTCTGTTGGAGATGATGTGGCCAAGCACCGTCCCTTGAGTCACCATGAAGTGACTCTTCTCCCAAGATAGAACCAACCGGGTAGCAATACATCGCTGAAGCACTCGGTCTAGGCAGTCAAGACAGGAATCGAATCCGTCGCCGTAAACCGAGAAGTCGTCCATGAAGACCTCTAAACACTCCCCTACCATGTCCGAAAATATTGACAGCATGCATCTCTGAAAAGTCGCAGGGGCGTTACATAGCCCAAATGGCATGCGTCGAAAGGCGTAGGTACCGAAGGGACAGGTAAAGGTGGTCTTCTCCTGATCCTCAGGAGCGATGGCCACCTGATTGTAGCCCGAGTACCCATCCAGGAAGCAGTAATGGCTTTTCCCTGCCAGTCTCTCAATGATCTGATCTATAAAGGGCAGGGGGAAATGGTCCTTCTTGGTGGCCTGGTTGAGTCTCCTGTAGTCAACGCAGACCCGCCAAGAGGTGGGTACTCGTGTAGCGATCTCCTCTCCCGACTCACTGATCACAGTCGTGATGCCCGTCTTCTTGGGCACCACATGCAAGGGGCTCACCCACTTGGAGTCGGAAATGGGATAAATAAAATCTGCACTCCACCATTTTGATATTTCCTTCATGACAACCTCTCTTAGGTTGGGGTTCAGTCGCCGCTGGAACTCACGCGACGGCTTCGCCCCTTCCTCGAGATAGATATGGTGGGAGCACAATGAGGGACTAATCCCATGGAGATCTGCTACGCTCCATCCAATTGCCTTGCGGTTCTTTTCAAGAACCTCCATCAGACGGGATTCTTGCTCTTCAGTCAGATCAGCAGAGATGATGACTGGGTACATCTCAGACTCTCCCGCAAGGAATCTATACTTCAGCGAAGTAGGGAGCGGCTTCAGCTCTGGACAGCTGGGTGCTGGCAGATCTGGCTTCTGAAGAAGATGTGTGTATGCAGACAATTCTGCCAAATCTGCCTGGGAAAATGATAAAGAACTCTCACAAACTGGATCTGGAGAAGGCGGGTCCTCTGCATTGTCTCTGATCTGCTTTGCCTCTACCTCCTCCTCATCTATAGGCTCAGGTGGATCCAGATCTGGCATCTGATCATCACAATCGGCCCAATCAGATTCTGAATCCGAGGGATCTGTATCAACTGCGGTGGCATCAGTACCACCGTAAAGCAGGGTGGCCTCAGTACCACCATCACTGAAAATCGTGTCGCGATCAAGGTCCGACTCTGCTGACTCAATAGTATCCTGAACCAAGGCTGTGCTCTCCAGACTATCCTCTGCTATCAATTCTGCATCAACTGTATCTGAATATGAGAGGATGGTCTGTGCTGCAGGATCTGCCCAAACTGCCTCATCATCTGTGATCACAAAATCACAGTCCTGGTGGATGTCTGGTCCTGCGTCTGTCAGCTGTTCTGAATCTGTACTGTCCTCTGAGCGGGATCTAGCTCTGGCTCTGTGGTCCTTAACCGTCTCTATTTGTATACTCTCGCCCTGGACGCGAAAGAATACCTTCCCACTGTCATGGTCAGTCACCGCTTTGGCTGTGGCCAAGAACGGGCGACCGAGGATAATGGGGGAATCGGTCAACGAGTCAGGGGTCTCCATGTCCAGCACTACGAAGTCCACGGGGAATTGCAAACCCTGAATCGTGACGACAACGTCTCGCAACAACCCCTTTGGCCTCTTGACAGACCGATCAGCAAACTGAAGGTATGTCCTGCTCTGTCTAAGAGTGCCCAACTCTAAGTGGTCGAGAAGGGCTGCCGGAAGAAGGTTGATCGACGATCCGCTATCTAATAGAGTACGGTTGAACCTCTGCTCACTAATCTGACATCTGACATACGGGGCCCCTAAATCTGGCCTCTTAGTCGGCAGATGGTTCTGGATCGCGAAGCACGTGGCTTTTGTCAGCACATGAATTTCTGCGGTCTTGTTCCTCTTCGTCCTTCTGACTGTGGTCTTATCTCTCAAGGATCGCTGAAGAAGAGGGATGTGTTGCAAAGCCTCATTGAGGGTCAGCTGGATGTGAAATCGGTCTATCATGCTCTGGCTGAACTCCTCCTGCTCTATCTTTTTTGGATCTTTTTCTTTTTTCTTCCCCTTCCCCAACTCAAGGGCTCTAGGGAAGGGGATCACAGGGTCCTTCTCAGATGAAGGACTAGGAATAGGCCTAGACGGTTCGATGACCGGATCCTCACAAACATCATTCACCACAGTGGGATCAGAAGAAACTAAACCTTTTCCTTTATTCAAATTAGAGTTCTGAGATACATTCATGTGAGGAAAGACAACATTTCTATCAGAATAAATGTTGGTGGCGTCAGTACCACCTCTAGCTGGCTCTACAACTAGACGTCTTGCGGCCTCAGTACCGCGGGCTGGCTCGGCTCTGCTGGTGGCGTCAGTACCACCTCCTCGATGTGGTAAAATGGCGGCCTCAGTACCGCCGGTGGAATCAGCATCTCGGGTGGCCTCAGTACCACCGTCATCATGATGTGCGGCTTCAGTACCGCTCTCCTCTTCCTCATCTGGTGCTCTAGATGGATCCTCGTGTTGTCGCTCAGATGAGGCACCTGATGACCGGTAGATCACGAGAGAATCAAGGGAGATAAATAACAGGTCGTTGCGACCTCAATCCCTCGCAAATCGATCAACAAGAAAAATCAATCACTCAAATCAGATAAAAACAAGCAAGCACGAGAAAGAGCGATCTAGCTATAGGATTAACCTGGTATAGCTCCCAGGGTCGAACACAAGGAGCACAGATTGGCCTTACGGCCTACGATGTAGTCAGAAATACAAGAAAATCTTTTTTATGGTTTTTATTTATTTTTATAAATTTTTTTTAGATTTTTTAAAAGATGAGAAAATGAAAGAATGTAAATACAAGGCAACTTCAACAATTTATAAAACACTCCAAAAATGATGCAAAAATTAAGGAAAAATGGTTTTTATGTTTTAAATGTTTTTTACTGTTTTTGGTGAATTTTTGGAATTTTTCTAATGGGTAAATTATTTATTAAAAATCAAACAATGCGAAAAACCAAGGTACTGTCCAGCAAGGTTAGAAACTCAAAAATAAAATATTTAAGAGTTTAAATCAACCTTGGAGGTAATTTTCCTGTAATCTATGAAGAATAAGGAAAATTTAGGCACCCTAATTATTGTTTTTGGATTTTTAATTAATTTATTATAATTTTTATGAGTTTTTAAGGGTTTTTCAATTTTTAGGATTTTTAAGTGATGAAAAGTAGCCAAAATTGGCTAGAAAATCAAACAACCAGTAAACAACAATATCTAATTTTTTTAGAATTTTTAGTGGAGTTTTTATATTTTTTTGATATTTTTAAAGTCAAACAGTGGCAAAAATATGGGTTTTTGAATTTTTAAAAATAATAAATGAAATCAAAAATGTCCCCAAAAATCATAGAAATTCCTACACCATGGCAGGAGCCATGTGTCAAAATCTCATTGGATTTGGAGGTCGTTTGATATTTTATTCAAAAATAAAGGTGGGGCACTGTGCACAGGGACCTATGTGCAAATACCCAAAAGTTCTGGGGTCCTGGTGCAAAATACCCAAGAAGTCACGTGCCAAGCACATGCCTGGGGCACTCAAGGACCTAAATGTAATAAAAATAAGTTCCAAGGACCTAATGATAACTCGTATCAAAAGTCCAGGGGCTTATATGCAAATAACCCAAAATAATTCGCACATGTGCAAAATCAATGCTCACAGGGGTATATATGCAAATAAACAAAACTTTTCATTCAACGAATAACATCCAGAACTACAAGGGGTCTTATGCAAATATCCCAAAGTAACACGTGACGAAGCACGTGGTTCACTACTGGCGGGGGTATAAATGCAATTAAAATAAAGCGCAAGGTCCTTGATGCAAATAACCCAGAAAATAAACAACTGAATTAAAAATTACAGGACTTAAACGAAAACAACAAACTACGAGGGGGGCCTACGATATTTACCCCTTTATTAATAGCGACGGCCCGATTCTGACGCGTGGCAGATCTGACGGTGGAGAACAAACGCGACTTTACTCCTTCAGCTCTTGGGCTCGATCAACGGCGGAGAGAGATCCGCGTGGCTGATCTGACGGTGCTGGGCTCCTGCGCCTCTCTCCTCGGTTGCGACGGTCCAGATGAGATCCTCAGATGGATCAACGGTTGCTGCTCCTCTACAGATCGACGGCTAGGATGAGAACTGGAGTGAGGTCTTCATCGGACGGCTCTGGAGGATGGAGGAAGAACTCGACGCCGGCGAACTTCGCCGACGTCCTGCGTGAACTCCGGTCCTCCTCAGCTGCGCCTGAAGGTCGGAGAAGGTCCGGCGTGAAGTTGCGCAGCTGCTGCGGGTGGCCAAGGGCCCAACCGAGCCCTGGAGGGGCTCCGGCGAGGCCTAGTGGCTCGAAGCTCCTGGCTGAACTGTGAAGGAGGCTCAGACACCCCCTTTGGACCTGCAAAGTGGTCAAGAAGCTTCGCGGGTCGAGGGCAAAGTGCCTCGACCCGGTTAGGTGGCGTGAAGGTGATCGGTGCGGTGGGGCGGAAGAGCTCCGGCGAGGCGACGGCGGTGGAGCTCGACTCCCAGATCCTGTGCGATCTGGGTTGTGCGAATGGGTGAAGAAGGTGCGCGGGGAGGTGGCGAAGGTGAAGGTAGGGTCGGATGGTCGAGATGATACGCGAAGTGATCGGAATCGGAGATGTTCGTCGGAGCTATGATTTGGGCGTAATCGGAAATTGGAAGAAATTAGAAGGAATTAAGGCTACCTGATGGATGCTGGAGACTGTGCTGGAGCGTGGCTATCTCCGGGTCGTAGCTTCGAAGGGCGTCAAGGCCTGAAGCTCGATGCTCAACGCCGGCGGCGGAGCAAGGACGGCGAAGTTCGCCGGATCGATGGATACGCTTCCTCGCCTCACTGCAACAAGGGCACAGCTTGCTGTCACTCTTGCGGAGCCGATGGAGGTCACTGGGAAGGAAGAGAAGGGCCAAAGATGGCGCGCGAAGGCGGCGGAGGTGAGAATATATAGAGTGACAGCGTCGATTAGGGTTGAGTCTCGACGGCTAAGGAAGGCGTGGATTTGATGGCGGAGGATCCGGCGAGGGAGAGGGATGAATGGCGAAGAATCCGGGCTCGAGATATGCGTGGGGGACATCCTGGAGTCGCGTGGGAAAATCGGCGAAGGGGGCGCGGCACGCGTGGTCCAGAAAAGGAAGGAGGTCGCGGGGGAGTTGACCGGGGTCAACATTCCCCCGTGGACCAATCAGGAGCGGCCACGTGTGCCCAAATTTTGTTTATTTATTTTAAGGCAGAAATAGGTCGAATTAAATAAAACTCAAAACATGAAATATTTTTCTTTTATTTTTTTCTATTTTTTGGTGATTTTTAATTAATTTTTGGAAATAAAAATAGGTTAGCTCTATATATAGGTATATGTACACTATATGGATTTTTATTTTTGATTTTTTTATTTGTTCTTTTTATGTATTTTTATGCTCATTTTGTATTTTATTTATTTACAACATGAAATATGGAATAAAAGAATATTTTTATTTTATTTTTAATATATATATACAAGGGTGAAATAAATAGATATATACATTTATATACATGGTATTTATACAATGTATTTTTGTATTTTAATTTTGTAATTTTTATTTGATTTTTGTTTTGTTTCTTTTTATTTATTTTATTTACAAAATATAACATAGAATATTTACAAAAAGTTTAGAAAATAATTGAATTTATTTATAGGGTTAAATAAATACAAAGGTGTGGTTCATGTACATGGTGAAGGAAGGGTATTTTTGATCTTTTTGCTTTTAATCTTTTTATTTTGTTTTTAATGGCTTTTACAAAATATATACAAAATATTTACAACATATTTTTGGGTGAGGAAAATATAGTGTTATTTACAGAAGTATATACACATGTGAGCCCTATCTCCCTCTACTTTGGCTTTTATGCGGTCAGGCCCATGCTGAGCCCTCCCTTGGGTTAGGTTGCTCAATATTTATTCTAAATATTTCCCTCTTTTTCTTTTTGCTCTTTATTCTTTTATTTTGTGCACAAAAACATGCTAATTATAGGTTTTTACACAATGCATGCTTTTGGTAATTATTTGTATTTACACATATCTACATGTATTTGCAAAGGTTTTTGTAGCTAAAATAATAGAATAAAGAGTGATGAATGGGTATTCATCACCCCCTATGCTTTAACTTTGCTAGTCCCTTAGCAAACACTTATTTGAAAAAGAAGTGAAAAAGAAAGAAAAAGAAAAAGAAAAAGAGGATGTACATGGATCAAGGTTGACTTATTAAATTTTCCTTCATTAAATTGAAATATGGAGCTTGATCAGATCTTTGGATTATTAATGTGTCGGAACCTTATTTGGACTTAAGCTTAAAACTCAACAGCCTCCAAGTTCCACCAATCTATGGTCAAGACTCCTCAATAAACCAGATCAGAACAAGTCTACATACACTAACTCTAATGACCATGAATCTTTTCCTTGCGGTGTAAGTGATATGTGGCTCCCCACCTCAGAAGTAACAAAGAAACAACCTCCCTCAACCTGGTAACTCTAATGCCTCAGTCTAGCAACTCTTTCCTCGAGAAGCGGGGTATTCCCTTCTAAGTTCAAGTGCAACCGGCTCAAGAAGAGGGGGTAGAAGTATAGAGTTTTGGAAGCTTAGCCAGTGTAGCTAAGTCTCCCGCTGCAAGCTTCATGAGATGTAACATGATACCATAAGCTTCTGCTTTTCACTCCGGTGGGGTTATTAAATTTTCAATCCGACCCACCACTTTTTTGGAGTTCTTTTTGCATTTTTTTTTCTTTTCTTTTTTTTTTTTCAAGACTTCTGTACACATATCTACATGGTGCAGCATATATAAGAAATTTCCCCTTGAGCCAGTAGACTATCCCTCTTTTGAAGCTTTATTGCAACCCACAGCTTCTGTCTTTAGCTTTCAACACCACTAGACCAAGTTGAGGTGCACTTCCTTCACTATAAGAAGAAGAGAGGTTCCGCCTAGAAGTACTACCCTCATATGCTACCCCAAGCCAAAGGAAACTGCCTCCTCACCACCTCATCCGTGGAGAGCCATGTGTAAAGTGCAGGTGCAAGTTTAGCCATTGTCTCTGAGAGTCATGCGTGTGTTGTTAAGTGCTCTACTTAGGCTCATCAAGATGACATATGCTCATAGCCTAGTGGACTCAAAGAATTAAGTCCTTGTGGACCTGAAAAGCCTTAACCCTAAGTCCTACAAGGTTCCTCTTGAAGTTAAGTGAATTAAGATCTTATTCAAGCTCCATTTCTCAATTTAATTCCAGGCTTAATTTAAATGTCAACTTTCATCCAGGAAAAACTATATACATATATGTACAAAAGATGCTATTTACAAATATTTTACAATCATGCAAAAATTTTTGAAAAATGTTTTGAAATCATGAATGATGCATGAGGTGCAAGTTTTGCAAAATGATATTTACACACATTTACACAAGATTTTTGCAAACTTTTGATTTTCAAAACATTTTGAAAAATTTTGTACTATATACATAATTTTGATACAAAATATTTACACAAGCTTTACACAAAAGATTTTTGAAATCATTTTTACAAAAAATACTTTGTACACTAGCTATGTATGTGCAAGAATAAAAGAGGTTCATGTACATGAAAAATTTTTAATTAATTTTTTTTTTTGATTTTTAGCCATTTTATTTATTAACACACTTACACAAAGTACGAGTTATGGCTAAAGTATATATGAAATATATACACACCCCCCCTATACTTAGCTCGAACGATGTCCTCAGAGTGATCAAGAGCGATGAAGAAGACATAACTCGTGCTTAGTAAAAGGGAAGTGAAAAGGAATGGCTAAGTACAGGAACGAATAAATGAATAGAATGAGAGGAACTCGGTGGTTTCCCCCTATACTTAGGATTAACTAATCCTGAGTATAGAAAGCTGTTCATGAAGGGAAAGCCGAGTGAAGAATATACGGAATCTGCCCCCCCTATACTTAGGGTAAAATATCCCTAAGTATAGGCAGCAAAAACAGGAGCAGAAAGAATGAAAAGAATACTCACAGGTCCGACATCCCCCCTATACTTAGGGTAAAGTACACCCTAAGTATAGCATAATCATAAGATGAAAGACGGGATGTGGGACTAAAGAATAGAATGATATGGACAACTGGATCTATACAGGCGGAGGAACAGTGAAAATCAGACGTGAGATGTAAAAGATGTGAGTCAAAAGACCACATCTCACGCAAAATGAATAGCGGCAATAATAACGTCCCGCGGCTCATGATCTAGAAATGGTTTGAGCCGCTGGCCGTTCACTCGGAAGGTACTCTCAGAAGATAACTCGGATATATCAATGCTACCGTTATCGTGTACCTTTCTGACCAAATAGGGTCCTTTCCATTTGCTCTGTAGCTTCCCTGGAAATAATCTAAGCCTTGCATCAAACAGCCATACTTTCTGTCCAATCTCAAAATGCTTGTGGCTGATATGAGAATCATGCCACTCCTTGATTTTCTCCTTATAATGTAGGCTGCTTGAGAATGCTGCATCTCTAAGCTCTTCCAAGGCGGCTAACTCTGCCCTCCTCTGGTCTCCTATACCATTTTGATCCATCAATATGTCTGTAACTGCCCAAAGTGACTTGTGCCTCAGCTCGACAGGTAGATGGCATGGCTTGCCATAAACGAGGCGAAAGGGAGATGTACCCAATGGAGTCTTGAAAGACGTCCGATATGCCCACAAGACCGAGTCCAAAAGCTGTGACCAATCCTTTCGGTCAGGGCGGACGACTTTCTGCAAAATATTCTTGATCTCCCTATTCGACACTTCAGCTAGACCATTTGTCTGTGGATGGTATGGAGTGGCAACACGATGGTCTATACTGAACTCTCTAGCAAGTGCCTTCACCTGGTCGTTGATGAAATGAGACCCCCCATCAGAAATCAGAACTCGTGGAACCCCGAACCGCATGATGATGTGCTTCTTCAAAAATCTGCAAACTGTCTTTGCATCTGCGGCTCGGGTGGGGATAGCCTCAACCCAACGACTAACATAATCTACGGCCAACAGAATGTACTCAAATACCTGACTCTTAGGGAATGGACCCATGAAATCGATGCCCCATGCGTCAAAAACCTCACAGAAGTGAATGGGCTGCATCGGCATCATATCACGCTGTCCACAAGTGCCCATCCTCTGACAGTCAGTACACCTCTTCACGAACTCATCAGAGTCCTTGAAGAGTGTAGGCCACCACAAGCCGGATTGGAGCACTTTCTGTGCCGTTCTCCTCCCAGAATGATGTCCTCCTGCCTCAAGCTTGTGGCAGTAAGTGAGGACACTATGATGCTCCTCCTGAGGAATACACCGACGCCAGATGCTATCCCCTCCTTCGTGGTAAAGGATGGGATCCTCCCAATGGTAGGACTTGGCCTTCGCAAGGAAGGTCTCAAGCCTCTGCCTGGGCCAATCTTGTGGGACTTTCCCAGCAACGAGAAAGTTCACAATATCGGCATACCACGGGAGTGAGGCGATAGCAAGAATCGCCTCATCTGGGAAGGTATCACAAATGGGATCAATCTGCTCAGAATCCTCAGGCTGCTCTAATCGGGATAAATGATCCGCCACCACATTCTTGACTCCAGGTTTATCCTTGATCTCAATGTCGAACTCCTGGAGTAGAAGGATCCATCTAGTAAGTCTGGCCTTGGCATCCTTCTTTGACATGAGGTACCTGATGGCGGTGTGATCTGTGTACAAGGTCACTCGGGATCCAATGATATATGATCTGAATTTATCTAGGGCAAACACTACTGCTAGCATCTCCTTCTCTGTGACTGTATAATTCCGCTGGGCGGAATCCAATGTGCGGCTAGCATAGTGTATCGCAAATGGCACTCCATCCCTCCTCTGTCCTAGCACGGCCCCTACGGCAAAATCAGAGGCGTCCGTCATGATCTCGAATGGGAGAGACCAATCGGGTGGCTGAAGGACAGGAGCCTCAATTACACACTGCTGGAGAGTCTCAAAGGACGAAAGACACTTGTCATCGACAAGGAACTCGGTGTCTTTCGTCAAGAGGTCAGTCAACGGTCGGGCAATCTTGCTGAAATCATGAATGAATCTCCTATAAAAACCAACGTGCCCCAGAAATGACCGTAACTGCTTCAGATTGGACAGCGGTGTGAGTTTCCTAATGACATCGACCTTGGCCGGATCAACCTCCATGCCTCTGTTGGAGATGATGTGACCAAGCACCGTCCCTTGAGTCACCATGAAGTGACTCTTCTCCCAAGATAGAACCAACCGGGTAGCAATACATCGCTGAAGCACTCGGTCTAGGCAGTCAAGACAGGAATCGAATCCGTCGCCGTAAACCGAGAAGTCGTCCATGAAGACCTCTAAACACTCCCCTACCATGTCCGAAAATATTGACAGCATGCATCTCTGAAAAGTCGCAGGGGCGTTACATAGCCCAAATGGCATGCGTCGAAAGGCGTAGGTACCGAAGGGACAGGTAAAGGTGGTCTTCTCCTGATCCTCAGGAGCGATGGCCACCTGATTGTAGCCCGAGTACCCATCCAGGAAGCAGTAATGGCTTTTCCCTGCCAGTCTCTCAATGATCTGATCTATAAAGGGCAGGGGGAAATGGTCCTTCTTGGTGGCCTGGTTGAGTCTCCTGTAGTCAACGCAGACCCGCCAAGAGGTGGGTACTCGTGTAGCGATCTCCTCTCCCGACTCACTGATCACAGTCGTGATGCCCGTCTTCTTGGGCACCACATGCAAGGGGCTCACCCACTTGGAGTCGGAAATGGGATAAATAAAATCTGCACTCCACCATTTTGATATTTCCTTCATGACAACCTCTCTTAGGTTGGGGTTCAGTCGCCGCTGGAACTCACGCGACGGCTTCGCCCCTTCCTCGAGATAGATATGGTGGGAGCACAATGAGGGACTAATCCCATGGAGATCTGCTACGCTCCATCCAATTGCCTTGCGGTTCTTTTCAAGAACCTCCATCAGACGGGATTCTTGCTCTCCAGTCAGATCGGCGGAGATGATGACTGGGTACATCTCAGACTCTCCCGCAAGGAATCGATACTTCAGTGAAGTAGGGAGCGGCTTTAGCTCTGGACAGCTAGGTGCTGGCAAATCTGGCTTCTGAAGAAGATGTGTGTATGCAGACAATTCTGCCAAATTTGCCTGGGAAAATGATAACAAACTCTCACAAACTGGATCTGGAGAAGGCGGGTCCTCTATATTGTCTCTGATCGGCTCTGCCTCTACCTCCTCCTCATCTATAGGCTCAGGTGGATCCAGATCTGGCATCTGATCATCACAATCTGCCCAATCAGATTCTGAATCCGAGGGATCTATATCAGACTCGGTGGCATCAGTACCACCGGAGAACAAGGTGGCATCAGCACCACCATATAGCAGGGTGGCCTCAGTACCACCATCACTGGAAATCGTGTCGCGATCAAGGTCCGACTCTGCTGACTCAATAGTATCCTGAACCAGGGCTGTGCTCTCCAGACTATCCTCTGCTATCATCTCTGCATCAGCTGTATCTGAATATGAGAGGATGGTCTGTGCTGCAGGATCTGTCCAAGCTGCCTCATCATCTGTGATCACAAAATCACAGTCCTGGTGGATGTCCGGCTCTGCGTCTGTCAGCTGTTCTGAATCTGTACTGTCCTCGGAGCGGGATCTAGCTCTGGCTCTGTGGTCCTTAACCGTCTCTATTTGTATACTCTCGCCCTGGACGCGAAAGAATACCTTCCCACTGTCATGATCAGTCACCGCTTTGGCTGTGGCCAAGAACGGGCGACCGAGGATGATGGGGGAATCGGTCAACGAGTCAGGGGTCTCCATGTCCAGCACTACGAAGTCCACGGGGAATTGCAGACCCTGAATCGTGACGACAACGTCTCGCAACAACCCCTTTGGCCTCTTGACAGACCGATCAGCAAACTGAAGGTATGTTCTGCTCTGTCTAAGAGTGCCCAGCTCTAAGTGATCGAGAAGGGCTGCCGGAAGAAGGTTGATCGACGATCCGCTATCTAATAGAGTACGGTTGAACCTCTGCTCACTAATCTGACATCTGACATACGGGGCCCCTAAATCTGGCCTCTTAGTCGACAGATGGTTCTGAATCGCGTAACACGTGGCTTTGGTCAACACATGAATTTCTGCGGTCTTGTTCCTCTTCGTCCTTCTGACTGTGGTCTTATCTCTCAAGGATCGCTGAAGAAGAGGGATGTGTTGTAAAGCCTCATTGAGGGTCAGCTGGATGTGAAATCGGTCTATCATGTTCTGGCTGAACTCCTCCTGCTCTTTCTTTTTTGGATCTTTTTCTTTTTTCTTCCCCTTCCCCAACTCAAGGGCTCTCGGAAAGGGGATCACAGGGTCCTTCTCAGATGAAGGACTAGGAATAGGCCTAGACGGTTCGATGACCGGATCCTCACAAACATCATTCACCACAGTGGGATCAGAAGAAACTAAACCTTTTCCTTTATTCAAATCAGAGTTCTGAGATACATTCATGCGAGGGAAGACAACATTTCTATCAGAATAAATGTTGGTGGCATCAGTACCACCTCTAGCTGGCTCTACAACTAGACGTCTTGCGGCCTCAGTACCGCGGGCTGGCTCGGCTCTGCTGGTGGCGTCAGTACCACCTACTCGATGTGGTGAAATGGCGGCCTCAGTACCGCCGGTGGAATCAGCATCTCTGGTGGCCTCAGTACCACAGTCATCATGATGTGCGGCTTCAGTACCGCTCTCCTCTTCCTCATCTGGCGCTCTAGATGGATCCTCGTGTTGTCGCTCAGATGAGGCGCCTCCTGCTGGTCTTCTACCGCTCCTAAGTGTGACAAAATCAGCATCAAATAGATCCGACGAGATAACATCAAATGAGTCACTAGAAGTGGTAGGCTCAGTGTGAACTACCTGCTCAGATTTCCTCTTCAAGCTATTCGGATTCGGCTCGATCTGTGCAGGGATGGCGGCCTTCCCTCTCATCAGGTCCCGCATCTCCTGGCGGAACTCGTCCATCTCCCGTCTAAATGTAGCCTGCTGCTATGTGAAGAGGCGGGCTAGATCATCCATGGCGGGTCTCTCGTGGGAACCCGACGGGTTGCCTCTCTGATAATGAGGCTGCTGGACCTGGTGCTGCTGTGGCTGAGAGGGGTAAGAGGAAGGATGCTGCTGCTGGTGAGCTTGCTGCTCACGTCTCCAATTTTGTCCCTGCTGCTGATAGGGACGAGGTACGAAGGATGATGGCTGGTGTGCTGGGGGCTGCTGGTGATCTCTCTGCTGGGGGTACTGCCCTCCCTGACCGGCTGGCTGCTGCTGGGGTTGGTTGCCCCCATTCCCCCACCTGAATCCGGGATGGTCTCGTCGGATTCCAGGTTGAGGACGGTCATACCAAATCCCGTTGACATCCATCAACGGCTCTGCATCGTATGGGGCTGGGGGGAGTACATCCAGAGGCTGATCCGGCTGATATACCACCATCTGTAAGTCCGGAGATGGTGGTGACTGGTAAGAGGGCTGCTGCTGCTGGTACGGCTCCGCCTGTACAAGGTGAACTTGTCTAGGCTGCTGTAAAGAGCTGGAGCGCTGGGACGAGCTGCGGCTGCCGCCGGAATCGCCTCGCGACAGAAGACGGGGCTGAGGAGCCGTCTGTGCCTCCTGAAGACACAAGAGCTGGGTCTTCATGTCGCTCAGAGTTTGTGCCATTTGCTCCATCTGAGTTATGCCCTGGCACTGCTTCTTCTCTATGATTTCCATGCGGTCCAGCTTTTCGCTGATAATCCCCATGTCCGCAGTGGCCGACTCTGCCTGTGCGGCTGCAACTGTGGACGAACTGGATGGACCTGCATCAACCCGTGCTATCCGCTGATACTGCACGGGTCCTGGCGGCTGCTGAGCTCTCTGAGTGTACAACCGAGTCTGGGACATCACCATGTAATTTTCTGCCATCTCTTCGTAGATGGCCCAGACTTGGTTGTGGTCCTTGGCAAAGTAGGACCCACCGCAAGAAGCATTCACCAGACCCTGAAGCTCTGGTGTCATCCCACTGAAGAAGCTCTGAACTAGGTTCGGCTTCGAGATGTCGTGGTGTGGGCATCTATCCAGAAGCTCTCTGAACCTCTCCCATGCTTCGTGAAATTGCTCATTAGGGAGCATGGAGAAGTTGTTGATCAGGGCCCTCGCTGCATTCGTCCGCCCGAGAGGATAGTACTTGTTCAAGTACTCGGTGCGGAGCTGATCCCAGGTGTAAACAAACTTCCCTAGATGTTTCAGCCAGGCGGCTGCTCTATCTGCCAGTGAAAAAGGGAAGGCCATCATTCGAATCGTATCTTGGTCCACATGACGGTCGTGGACAGTACTGCAGATCATCAAGAACTCCTGGAGATGGAGATGGGGTTCCTCAGTGGCAAGCCCGTGAAAATGAGGGAGCATCTGCAGGGTGTTCGGAGGGAACTTGAAATCCCCTACGATAGCAGGTACCACCACCCAATGATGCATCAGTGTAGATCCGGGGTTGTGTAGCTCCCGCATCGTTCTCGGTGGTCCTCCTCCGGCAGCGGCTGCCGCTGCGGCAGCTGCTGCTGCTGCGGCTGCTGCCTCTGCATCAGCGTCAGGAATGTCCTCAGGCTCGCTCGGCTCTTCTCGCTCTCTTCGGAGACGCTCCATCTCCCTTCTCATCTCAATCATGAATGCCCCCTGATCGCGTAACTGTTGCTGAACTGTCTCTAATGACGCGATCAGGGTGGAGTTGATCGCTCCCTGGTCTAAGACAAAATGTTCGGGCTGGCGATCGTCTGAACTACCGGCTCCAGCCATAGGGATGTCTGCAAAATCAGATGAGCCCAACTCAGGTTCTGTTAAATCAATTAGTCTTTCCTCGGGCTCATGTCTCTCAGTAGGAAAAGAAAGGGGATCGAGGGGGAACAGGGTGGAATCATACTCGGGCCCGGAGAATTGGTCTTGACTCTCGCGGGCCAACCTAGATGATGAAGTAGCCGTGCCTGAAAGCGGTGCAGCCAGAGGCTGCCTAAGAGATCGTCTACCCATCATCTTGATCTGGCGAGTAGGGCGGATGGGATCTGGAGAAAATATGATCGCAAAGCAAACCCCTTTTTCACCAACTCAACACAATCTGAAGACCGTGAAAGCTCGGTCAATTTATCTTGTCAATTTTATTTGGTGAACACACAAGATATCAGAGCGATTACGTGACCTGCTGGGATACCCGATACTCTCTCAACCGACTGTCCCGCACAGAAGAGTCGGTAATCAGTCAAGATGAGCACCGGAGGGCTTTACCTAGTGTTCGGGTCACTCTCTCGCACAATCAAACCAAACAATGAGGGGGTTGCTCTCCCCAAGACAAAATTTTTAATGTGAGTGTTTTTTAGGGTCAATAGTGTTATCCAGTCCCGATTTTTTTTTTGTTTTTCTTTTTAATTTTTTTTTTCAAAATAAATACAAGCGGCCTAACGATTTTTCCGATTCTCCTGATGATTAAGCCAAAAACAGAGGGAGAAGACGAAAAAGCCGATGCGTGAAGAAATCAATGATGCATGCAGAGAAAGAAATGCGTACCTTGTCTCCAGCACTCTACATGCAAGTGATCCGCGCAGAATTTAAAGACGGAATAAAACTGCCTAAATGGTGCAGCGGGAAAAACCGGCCTCAGACAAGCAACTTCTATTGATCGTGAAGAACAATAGTTAGCTAACCGAATCGAGTCCGGAGTCCGATCTTGGGAGTCACTCGGTGCCCGCCACAACGGGTCCTGCCAGCGCTGTATGTGACTCCTCACGGCACGTGGTCTCAAATCCAATTAAACTAACTTTTTCAGTGAATTTTATTAAGGTCCAATTACGTTCTATAGGAACATATATTCTATTAGGTGTTGGGCCTTAAAATTTACGTCACAATCAATCAAAATTCCTATGTCTAGGGGCTAAAACCGCGAGAAACACCGGAAAAGGCAGCTAGCTATGAAAACCACGATAAAAGCCGCGAAAATCCAAATGGGTCCCCCGAGCACACCGGTGCTCGGCGAAACAGACCCACAAAATTACAAGTGTCCACAAGTCCAAAGTTTGAGTCCTAAATTATTACAAAAAAATGTTCTCTCTCTCTCAGAAATGAAAACTCCTTCTTCTCTCTCTCTCTTCCTGCTCTTCTTCCCGTGCGGGTCCTCAAAAAGTGTACTCCAAATTCTCCACGCAGTACCTCGCACAAAAATTAGAAAGAGAGAGTGTCAGAAAACAGTTATAATTAAGAGAGACAAAATGGAAATATGACTACAAAGCCGTGCTCCCCGGCAACGGCGCCATTCTGATGACCGGTAGATCACGAGAGAATCAAGGGAGATAAATAACAGGTCGTTGCGACCTCAATCCCTCGCAAATCGATCAACAAGAAAAATCAATCACTCAAATCAGATAAAAACAAGCAAGCACGAGAAAGAGCGATCTAGCTATAGGATTAACCTGGTATAGCTCCCAGGGTCGAACACAAGGAGCACAGATTGGCCTTACGGCCTACGATGTAGTCAGAAATACAAGAAAATCTTTTTTATGGTTTTTATTTATTTTTATAAATTTTTTTAGATTTTTTAAAAGATGAGAAAATGAAAGAATGTAAATACAAGGCAACTTCAACAATTTATAAAACACTCCAAAAATGATGCAAAAATTAAGGAAAAATGGTTTTTATGTTTTAAATGTTTTTTACTGTTTTTGGTGAATTTTTGGAATTTTTCTAATGGGTAAATTATTTATTAAAAATCAAACAATGCGAAAAACCAAGGTACTGTCCAGCAAGGTTAGAAACTCAAAAATAAAATATTTAAGAGTTTAAATCAACCTTGGAGGTAATTTTCCTGTAATCTATGAAGAATAAGGAAAATTTAGGCACCCTAATTATTGTTTTTGGATTTTTAATTAATTTATTATAATTTTTATGAGTTTTTAAGGGTTTTTCAATTTTTAGGATTTTTAAGTGATGAAAAGTAGCCAAAATTGGCTAGAAAATCAAACAACCAGTAAACAACAATATCTAATTTTTTTAGAATTTTTAGTGGAGTTTTTATATTTTTTTGATATTTTTAAAGTCAAACAGTGGCAAAAATATGGGTTTTTGAATTTTTAAAAATAATAAATGAAATCAAAAATGTCCCCAAAAATCATAGAAATTCCTACACCATGGCAGGAGCCATGTGTCAAAATCTCATTGGATTTGGAGGTCGTTTGATATTTTATTCAAAAATAAAGGTGGGGCACTGTGCACAGGGACCTATGTGCAAATACCCAAAAGTTCTGGGGTCCTGGTGCAAAATACCCAAGAAGTCACGTGCCAAGCACATGCCTGGGGCACTCAAGGACCTAAATGTAATAAAAATAAGTTCCAAGGACCTAATGATAACTCGTATCAAAAGTCCAGGGGCTTATATGCAAATAACCCAAAATAATTCGCACATGTGCAAAATCAATGCTCACAGGGGTATATATGCAAATAAACAAAACTTTTCATTCAACGAATAACATCCAGAACTACAAGGGGTCTTATGCAAATATCCCAAAGTAACACGTGACGAAGCACGTGGTTCACTACTGGCGGGGGTATAAATGCAATTAAAATAAAGCGCAAGGTCCTTGATGCAAATAACCCAGAAAATAAACAACTGAATTAAAAATTACAGGACTTAAACGAAAACAACAAACTACGAGGGGGGCCTACGATATTTACCCCTTTATTAATAGCGACGGCCCGATTCTGACGCGTGGCAGATCTGACGGTGGAGAACAAACGCGACTTTACTCCTTCAGCTCTTGGGCTCGATCAACGGCGGAGAGAGATCCGCGTGGCTGATCTGACGGTGCTGGGCTCCTGCGCCTCTCTCCTCGGTTGCGACGGTCCAGATGAGATCCTCAGATGGATCAACGGTTGCTGCTCCTCTACAGATCGACGGCTAGGATGAGAACTGGAGTGAGGTCTTCATCGGACGGCTCTGGAGGATGGAGGAAGAACTCGACGCCGGCGAACTTCGCCGACGTCCTGCGTGAACTCCGGTCCTCCTCAGCTGCGCCTGAAGGTCGGAGAAGGTCCGGCGTGAAGTTGCGCAGCTGCTGCGGGTGGCCAAGGGCCCAACCGAGCCCTGGAGGGGCTCCGGCGAGGCCTAGTGGCTCGAAGCTCCTGGCTGAACTGTGAAGGAGGCTCAGACACCCCCTTTGGACCTGCAAAGTGGTCAAGAAGCTTCGCGGGTCGAGGGCAAAGTGCCTCGACCCGGTTAGGTGGCGTGAAGGTGATCGGTGCGGTGGGGCGGAAGAGCTCCGGCGAGGCGACGGCGGTGGAGCTCGACTCCCAGATCCTGTGCGATCTGGGTTGTGCGAATGGGTGAAGAAGGTGCGCGGGGAGGTGGCGAAGGTGAAGGTAGGGTCGGATGGTCGAGATGATACGCGAAGTGATCGGAATCGGAGATGTTCGTCGGAGCTATGATTTGGGCGTAATCGGAAATTGGAAGAAATTAGAAGGAATTAAGGCTACCTGATGGATGCTGGAGACTGTGCTGGAGCGTGGCTATCTCCGGGTCGTAGCTTCGAAGGGCGTCAAGGCCTGAAGCTCGATGCTCAACGCCGGCGGCGGAGCAAGGACGGCGAAGTTCGCCGGATCGATGGATACGCTTCCTCGCCTCACTGCAACAAGGGCACAGCTTGCTGTCACTCTTGCGGAGCCGATGGAGGTCACTGGGAAGGAAGAGAAGGGCCAAAGATGGCGCGCGAAGGCGGCGGAGGTGAGAATATATAGAGTGACAGCGTCGATTAGGGTTGAGTCTCGACGGCTAAGGAAGGCGTGGATTTGATGGCGGAGGATCCGGCGAGGGAGAGGGATGAATGGCGAAGAATCCGGGCTCGAGATATGCGTGGGGGACAGCCTGGAGTCGCGTGGGAAAATCGGCGAAGGGGGCGCGGCACGCGTGGTCCAGAAAAGGAAGGAGGTCGCGGGGGAGTTGACCGGGGTCAACATTCCCCCGTGGACCAATCAGGAGCGGCCACGTGTGCCCAAATTTTGTTTATTTATTTTAAGGCAGAAATAGGTCGAATTAAATAAAACTCAAAACATGAAATATTTTTCTTTTATTTTTTTCTATTTTTTGGTGATTTTTAATTAATTTTTGGAAATAAAAATAGGTTAGCTCTATATATAGGTATATGTACACTATATGGATTTTTATTTTTGATTTTTTTATTTGTTCTTTTTATGTATTTTTATGCTCATTTTGTATTTTATTTATTTACAACATGAAATATGGAATAAAAGAATATTTTTATTTTATTTTTAATATATATATACAAGGGTGAAATAAATAGATATATACATTTATATACATGGTATTTATACAATGTATTTTTGTATTTTAATTTTGTAATTTTTATTTGATTTTTGTTTTGTTTCTTTTTATTTATTTTATTTACAAAATATAACATAGAATATTTACAAAAAGTTTAGAAAATAATTGAATTTATTTATAGGGTTAAATAAATACAAAGGTGTGGTTCATGTACATGGTGAAGGAAGGGTATTTTTGATCTTTTTGCTTTTAATCTTTTTATTTTGTTTTTAATGGCTTTTACAAAATATATACAAAATATTTACAACATATTTTTGGGTGAGGAAAATATAGTTTTATTTACAGAAGTATATACACATGTGAGCCCTATCTCCCTCTACTTTGGCTTTTATGCGGTCAGGCCCATGCTGAGCCCTCCCTTGGGTTAGGTTGCTCAATATTTATTCTAAATATTTCCCTCTTTTTCTTTTTGCTCTTTATTCTTTTATTTTGTGCACAAAAACATGCTAATTATAGGTTTTTACACAATGCATGCTTTTGGTAATTATTTGTATTTACACATATCTACATGTATTTGCAAAGGTTTTTGTAGCTAAAATAATAGAATAAAGAGTGATGAATGGGTATTCATCAGCGCCGCCTGCTGGTCTTCTACCGCTCCTAAGTGTAACAAAATCAGCATCAAATATATCCGATGACATATCATCAAATGAGTTACTAGGAGTGGTAGGCTCAGTGTGAACTACCTGCTCAGATTTCCTCTTCAAGTTATTCGGATTAGGCTCGATCTGTGCAGGGATGGCGGCCTTCCCTCTCATCAGGTCCCGCATCTCCTGGCGGAACTCGTCCATCTCCCGTCTAAATGTAGCCTGCTGCTCTGTGAAGAGGCGGGCTAGATCATCCATGGCGGGGCTCTCGTGGGAACCCGACGGGTTGCCTCTCTGGTAATGAGGCTGTTGGACCTGCTGCTGCTGTGGCTGAGAGGGGTAAGAGGAAGGATGCTGCTGCTGGTGAGCTTGCTGCTCACGTCTCCAATTCTGTCCCTGCTGCTGGTAGGGACGAGGTACGAAGGATGATGGCTGATGTGGCTGATATGCAGGGGGCTGCTGGTGATCTCTCTGCTGGGAGTACTGCCCTCCCTGACCGGCTGGCTGCTGTTGGGACTGGTTACCCCCATTCCCCCACCTGAATCCGGGATGGTCTCGTCGGATTCCAGGTTGAGGACGGTCATACCAAATCCCGTTGACATCCATCAACGGCTCAGCATCAAAGGGGTCTGGTGGCAGTGCTGCCAGAGGCTGATCCGGCTGATATACCACCATCTGTAAGTCTGGAGATGGTGGTGACTGGTAAGAGGGCTGCTGCTGCTGGTACAGCTCCGCCTGTACAAGGTGAACTTGTCTAGGCTGCTGCAAGGAGCTGGAGCGCTGGGACGAGCTGCGGCTGCCGCCGGAATCGCCTCGTGACAGAAGACGGGGCTGAGGAGCCGTTTGTGCCTCCTGAAGACACAAGAGCTGGGTCTTCATGTCGCTCAGAGTTTGTGCCATTTGCTCCATCTGAGTTATGCCCTGGCACTGCTTCTTCTCTATTATTTCCATGCGGTCCAACTTCTCGCTGATAATCCCCATGTCCGCAGTGGCCGACTCTGCCTGTGCGGCCGCAACTGTGGACGAACTGGATGGACCTGCATCAACCCGTGCTATCCGCTGATACTGCACAGGTCCTGGCGGCTGCTGAGATCTCTGTGTGTACAACCGAGTCTGGGACATCACCATGTAATTTTCTGCCATCTCCTCGTAGATGGCCCAGACTTGGTTGTGGTCCTTGGCAAAGTAGGACCCGCCGCAAGAAGCATTCACCAGACCCTGAAGCTCTGGTGTCATCCCACTAAAGAAGCTCTGAACTAGGTTCGGCTTCGAGATGTCGTGGTGTGGGCATCTATCCAGAAGCTCTCTGAACCTCTCCCATGCTTCGTGAAATTGCTCATTAGGGAGCATGGAGAAGTTGTTGATCAGGGCCCTCGCTGCATTCGTCCGCCCGAGTGGATAGTACTTGTTCAAGTACTCGGTGCGGAGCTGATCCCAGGTGTAAACAAACTTCCCTAGATGTTTCAGCCAGGCGGCTGCTCTATCTGCCAGTGAAAAAGGGAAGGCCATCATTCGAATCGTATCTTGGTCCACACGACGGTCGTGGACAGTGCTACAGATCATCAAAAACTCCTGGAGATGGAGGTGGGGTTCCTCAGTGGCGAGTCCGTGAAAATGAGGAAGCATCTGCAGGGTGTTTGGAGGGAACTTGAAATCCCCCACGATAGCAGGTATCACCACCCACTGGTGCATCAGTGTAGATCCGGGGTTGTGTAGCTCCCGCATCGGTCTTGCTGCGGCGGCGGCTGCCGCAGCTGCGGCAGCTGCTGCTGCGGCTGCTGCCTCTGCATCAGCGTCAGGAATGTCCTCCGGCTCGCTCGGCTCGTCTCGCTCTCTTCGGAGTCTCTCCAACTCCCTCCTCATCTCTATCATGAATGCCCCCTGATCGCGTAACTGTTGCTGAACTGTCTCTAATGACGCGATCAGGGTGGAGTTAATCGCTCCCTGGTCTAAGACAAAATGTTCGGGCTGGCGATCGTCTGAACTGCCAGCTCCAGCCATAGGGACGTCTGCAAAATCAGATGAGCCTAACTCAGGTTCTGTCAAATTAATTCGTCTTTCCTCGGGCTCATGTCTCTCAGTAGCAGAAGAAAGGGGATCGAGGGGGAACAGGGTGGAATCGAACTCGGGCCCGGAGAGCTGGTCTCGACTCTCACGGGCCAACCTAGATGATGGAGTAGACGCGCCTGAAAGCGGTGCAGCTAGAGGCTGCCTAAGAGATCGTCTACCCATCATCTTGATCTGGCGAGTTGGGCGGATGGGATCTGGAGAAAATATGATTGCAAAGCAAACCCCCGGTTCACCAACGCAACACAATCTGAAGACCGTGAAAGATCGGTCAATTTATCTTGTCAATTTTATTTGGTGAACATGCAAGATATCAGAGCGCTTACGTGACTTGTTAGGATACCCGATGCTACTCCAACCGACTGGCCCGCACGGAAGAGTCGGTAGTCAGCTAGATATAACACCGGAGGGTTCTACCTAGTGTGCGGGTCACTCTCTCGCGCATCCAAACCATACAATGAGGGGGTTGCTCTCCCCAAGACAATTTTTTAATGTGAGTGTCTTTTAGGGTCAATAATGTTATCCAGTCCCAATTTTTTTGTTTTTCTTTTTAATTTTTTTAAAATAAATACAAGCGGCCTAACGGTTTTTCCGATTCTCCTGATGATTAAGCCAAAAACAGAGGGAGAGAACGAAAAAGCCGATGCGCGAAGAAATCAATGATGCATGCAGAGAAAGAAATGCGTACCTTGTCTCCAGCACTCTACATGCAAGTGATCCGCGCAGAATTTAAATACAGAATTAAACTACCTAAATGATGCAACGAGGAAAAACCGAGTCCTAGCTGAGCAATTTCTATTGATCGTGAAGAACAATAGTTAGCCAACGGAATCGAGTCCGGAGTCCGATCTTGGGAGTCACTCGGTGCCCGCCACAACGGGTCCTGCCAGCGCTGTATGTGACTCCTCACGGCACGTGGTCTCAAATCCAATTAAACTAACTTTTTCAGTGAATTTTATCAAGGTCCAATTACGTTCTATAGGAACAGATATTCTATTAAGTGTTGGGCCTTAGATATTTACGTCACAATCAACAGAAATTCCTAAATCTAGGGGCTCGAGAAAAACCGCGTAAACACCGGAAAAGGCAGCTAGCTATCAAAACCACGATAAAAGCCGCGAAAATCCGAATGGGTCCCCCGAGCACACCGGTGCTCGGCGAAACAGACCCGCTAAGTTACAAGTGTCCACAAGTCCAAAGTCTAAATTATTACAACAGTATTGTTCTCTCTCTCTCTCAGAAATGAAAACTCCTTCTTCTCTCTCTTCCTCCTGCTCTTCTTCCCGTGCGGGTCCTCAAAAAGTGTACTCCAAGTTCTCCACGCAGTACCTCGCACAAAAATTAGAAAGAGAGAGAGTGTCAGAAAACAGTTATAATTAAGAGAGACAATATAAAAAAAATGACTACAAAGCCGTGCTCCCCGGCAACGGCGCCATTCTGGTGACACGAAATCCCGAACAACTGAGGTAGAAAATAAATCACAATGTCGTTGTCCTCAATCGCTCGGAATGTGTCAATCAAGAAAAATGAACCACAGATGAAGATAAATCAATAAAATACAGAGAAGTGGTCCTGCTATAAGATTAACCTGGTATAGCTCCCAGGGTCGAACACAAGGAGCACAGATTGGCCTTGCGGCCTACGATGTAGTCAAATTGAACTAAAACACAGAGAACATATTTTTGTGGTTTTTTTTTAATGATTTTTGAATTTTTTTTTTTATGTTTTCAAAATGTAAAGAAAATAAGAAGAGTCAAAACTAGGGACACTTCAACAAATTATTTAAAGTATTAAAAATCAAGCAAAAATTCAAGAAAATTTGTTTTTATGTTTTAAATGTTTTTTTGCTGTTTTTGGTGAATTTTTGGGATTTTTCTAATGAGTAAATTATTTACTAAAAATCAAACAAGGCAGAAACACCAAGGTACTGTCCAGCAAGGTTAGAAACTCAAAAATAAAATATTTAAGAGTTTCAATCAACCTTGGAGGTAATTTTCCTGTAATTTATGAAGAATAAGGAAAATTTAGGCACCCTAATTATTGTTTTTGGATTTTTGATTTAATTATTATAATTTTTATGGGTTTTTAGGGGTTTTTCAATTTTTAGGGTTTTTAGGTGATGAAAAATAGCCAAAATTGGCTAGAAAATCAAACAGCAAGCAAACTACAATACCTGATTTTTTTAGAATTTTTGGAGATGTTTTTATATTTTTTTGGTATTTTTAAAGTCAAACAGTGGCAAAAATAGGGGTTTTTGAATTTTTAAAAATAATAAATGAAATCAAAATTGTCCTCAAAAATCATAGAAATTCCTACACCATGGCAGGAGCCATGTGTCAAAATCTCATTGGATTTGGAGGTCGTTTGATATTTTATTCAAAAATAAAGGTGGGGCACTGTGCACAGGGACCTATGTGCAAATACCCAAAAGTTCTGGGGTCTTGGTGCAAAATACCCAAGAAGTCACGTG
Source organism: Ottelia alismoides (assembly GCA_037367405.1). Classification (NCBI taxonomy): domain Eukaryota; kingdom Viridiplantae; phylum Streptophyta; class Magnoliopsida; order Alismatales; family Hydrocharitaceae; genus Ottelia; species Ottelia alismoides. The sequence continues at coordinate 1,150,998 of JAZKJV010002680.1, forward strand.
CCAAGCACGTGCCTGGGGCACTCAAGGACCTAAATGTAATAAAAATAAGTTCCAAGGACCTATTGATAACTCGTATCAAAAGTCCAGGGGCTTATATGCAAATATCCCAAAATAAAACGCACATGCGAATATAAAGTGTTCACAGGGGTATATATGCAAATAAACAAAACATTTTATTCAATGAATAACATCCAGAACTACAGGGCATATATTGCAAATAACCCAGAATAACACGTGACGACGCACGTGGCTCACAACAGGCGGGGGTATAAGTGCAAATAAAATAAGTACGAGGTCCTTAGTGCAAATATCCCAGAAAATAAATAACTGACTCGACAACTTACAGGACTAAAAATGAAACTACAAACTACGAGGGGGGCCTACGATATTTACCCCTTTATTAATGAAGCGTTGGATGCGCGCCACGTGTAGATCGAACGGCTGCGGCTGGTGGGCGCTCCAGATCACTCCTCCTCTGATCGGACGGTACTGGTAGCTCCAAGGATGGACGGCCAAGATCTGAACTGGAGCGAGGAGATGCAATCAACGGCGGCTGGAGGTCCTGGAAGAACAGATCCCCGGCGAACTTCGCCGGGCTCGTGCGTGCGCTAGGATCCTCCGGTGAGCCCTCTGAAGGTCGGAAAAGATCCGCGGTGAAGCTCCGTGGCGGGTGGTAGTCTCCGATGACCTAGCCGAGCTCTGAAGAGCTCCGGCGAAGTCGGCGGAGATGAAGCTCCTGGCTGGATGGCGAAGGGCTTCAGACACCCTCGATTCGACCTGAAAAGTAAACCAGAAGACTCACGGGTCGAGGGCAAATTGCCTCGACCCGGTTAGGTGGCGTGAAGGTGATCGGTGCGGTGAGATGGCGAGCTCCGGCGAAGGTGGTCGGCGGGGGAGCTCGATTCCCAGATCCGGTGCGATCTGGGTTGAGTGAAAGGGCGTAGAAGGTGCGTGGGGAGATGGCGGAGATGACAAGGTGCTCCGATGATCGAAAGGGTACTCGGGATAGTCGGAATCAGAGAAGCACGTCGGAGATGCGATTTGGGCGAAATCGGAAATTGGGAGAAATGGAAGAGCTAATCGACTACCTGATGGCTGCAGTAGACTGTGCTGGAGCGTGGCTAACTCCGGGTCGTAGCTTCGAAGGGCGTCAAGGCCTGAAGCTCGATGCTCAACGCCGGCGGCGGAGCAAGGACGGCGAGAATCGCCGGATCAATGGATTCGCTTCCTCGCCTCACTGCAACAAGGGCAGACGCTTGCTGTCACTCTCGCGAAGCCTATGGAGGTCACTGGGAAGGAGGAGAAGGGCCAAAGATGGGGCGCGGAGGCGGCGGAGGTCGGGATATAAATGGTGACAGGGGCGATTAGGGTTGAGTGGCGACAGCTATAGAAGGCGTGGATTTGATGGCGGAAGATCCGGCGAGGATGATGGATGATTGGCGAAGAATCCGAGCACGGGGGTTGAGTGGGTGACAGCCTGGAGACGCGTGGATAAATCGGCGAAGGAGGCGCGGCACGCATCTTCCAGAAAAGGAAGGAGTCCGCGGGGGAGTTGACCGGGGTCAACATTCCCCCGTGGACCAGTCAGACGCTGCCACGTGTACTTGATTTTTGTTTATTTATTTTAGGGCAGAAATAGGCCGAATTAAAGAAAACTCAAAACATGAAATATTTTTCTTTTATTTTTTTCTATTTTTTGGTGATTTTTATTTAATTTTTGGAAATAAAAATAGGGTAGCTCTATATATAGGTATATGTACACTATATGGATTTTTATTTTTGATTTTTTTATTTGTTATTTTTATGCTTATTTTGTATTTTATTTATTTACATCATAAAATATGGAATAAAAGAATATTTTTATTTTATTTTTATTATATATATATAAGGGTGAAATAAATAGATATATACATTTATATACATGGTATTTATACAATGTATTTTTGTATTTTAATTTTGTAATTTTTATTTGATTTTTGTTTTGTTTCTTTTTATTTATTTTATTTACAAAATATGCCATAGAATATTCACAAAAAGTTCTGAAAATAATTTCATTTATTTATAGGGTTAAATAAATACATGGGTGATGGTCTATGCACATGGTGAAGGTATATTTTTGAATTTTTGATTTTTTTATTTGTATTTTGTTTTTAATAAGGTATATACAAATACTTACAACATATTTTTGGGTGAGGAAAATATAATTTATTGTATTTACAGAAGTATATACACATGAGCTCCTATCTCCCTCTACTTTGGCTTTTATGCGGTCAGGCCCATGCTGAGCCCTCCCTTGGGTTAGGTTGCTCAATATTTATTCTAAATATTTCCCTCTTTTTCTTTTTGCTCTTTATTCTTTTTATTTTTGCACAAAAACATGCTAATTATAGGTTTTTACACAATGCATGCTTTTGGTAATTATTTGTATTTACACATATCTACATGTATTTGCAAAGGTTTTTTGTAGCTAAAATAGAAGAATAAAGAGTGATGAATGGGTATTCATCATCAGCCGCTCTCTCAGTAGTTGAAAAGTGAGCAAGTAAATCAAGTAAACAATCAACCTACAATATATGACAATTCAATGCAAATATGTTAACCAAAATTTATTTTCATTTTAACTCTACCAAATATGTGTATAGTGTATAATATGTAGTGGGTTGGACCACGAGTAAGGAAGTTAAGTATAATAATTATTAATTAATAATACAAAATAATTATTTTTATACTTTTTCGCTTCTTAATTTTTTTGTGAGTTTTAAATTATATTTAGTTTTTATGGTTTTAATTATTTTATAGTATTTTATATTTTTAGATTTTATTTTCTTTTTAATTTTACAAAATTTTAATTTCTTTTTTATTTTTAAAAAATAATATAAACCCGTATATAATAATAATACTATTATAGATAATATAGATAATATATAAGGGATATAATAAGTATATATATATAAATATAAAATTATATAAAGGAATAGTCCTTTTTAGTTTTTTTAAAGGTTTTAAATATAATATATTTATTTATAAGTAATAATAGTAATAATAAGTATTATATAGTATATATAGATTTTATAATTTTAAATAAATATATATAAATATACTTAAACTTTATAAAATAAAATGTTTTCCTGTCTTTATAAATTTTCACCATATTTTTGTGATTTTTATGTAATTTTTGTTAATTTCTATGAGTTTTTAATGTATTGAATATATCAAAACAGTGAATCAATATATAAGTTAAATTCCTTTGGGTATTAAAAATAGATACTAAGTTCAAAATTTCCCAAAATAATTTTTAATATATATTATATAATGAAAAAAAGGGAGTTTTACCTAGCAGACCCTATAAACTTTTTCAATTACCTCCTCGACCTTCAAAACAACATATTAATTTCCCCTCTCGACCTTGTAAACTTGCTGACTCTTACCCCATAGATCCTATGGTTAACCTACATCCATTTGCTCGTTAAATTTAATCGGATTCCTTTAAAGAGGTGCATATTACCCTCTTTCTTTAGAAAATTTACAAAAGATGCCATCCCTCTTCTTCCCTAACCCTCCTCCTCCTCACATTCCCTTCCCATCCACCTCCCCTGCACCGTCCCCGATCTCCATGCACTTGATGATCATCCTCCCAGCCCTTCCCTGCACCTGATGGGTTTTCCTCTTTTTGCAAATTGTGCAGATGACGATTTTAGAGAGTTCGTGGACACAGTCCCCGAGGGATGACGACTGACAATTGTCTCAGACTCATGCCTCCGACGACGTCAAGGAGCAGATCGGAGAGATCATAAAGAAGAACACATCCTCACGCGACGTAGAGCTCAAGGGGGGTTCATCCTTCAGCTTCAGATGCTTTCTTAAATAGACAATCAGAAACACACTCGAATTGAGGGGAATTCACATTAAAGGTCACCACCATCGTGGGCACGAGGAAGAGGGTGCCATAGATGCACCAGGAGGTCAGCGGTGTTCTGGTGAAAAGCCGATCCCTCCCCCTATCGACTCCGATCGAGATGTTGAAGGAGAAGATCGGTAAGGAGGATATAGATGATGACGATATCATCAAGATCAATCAACTATGAGGTCATATTGGGGTTACAAGGAAGAATCGAGGATCAAATTTAAAAAAGGTCAATTGCGGGGTTTATTTATAAACATGTATTTTGGGAGAAAGGGGCGGTCGATTGTGTGGAGAAGAAAGGGTGTTGGTGGATGCTATACCTCTAGTGCGATGGACAGAGGAATGTGGAGCATGATCGGTGAAGGAACCAAGGCATTTCGAGCATATTAGTTTCATGAATACTAATGGGATGAGACTCGTAATCCTAAGGGTTCGTTTGGTTGCAGGGTTGGACAGGGTTGGGTACTATTCACAGGGCTGGGTGAATAGTAAACTATGAGGAGGGAGTACCCCTGTGAATAGTACCCAGCCCAACCCTGCCCAACCCTGCAACCAAACGAACCCTTGAGTTGTATTCTATTTATAATCCTAATAGGAATATGCCAATAGGGTTGTAATTGGGCTATATATAGAGGGGATGGAAGCATTGCCTCCATAACACCACAACAACAATGTAACCCCTAGAGAAAGGGGGAGGGAAAGAAGAAAGAGATGAGAGGGCGAGGGAATGATGAGGGTTCTACTCATTCTAATTTATTGTGATCTTTCTTCTTCGGTGGTTGTGAGAGGTGACCAACCACCATCATATGTGGTTCTCTCTTCTTCATGCGCTTTTGTGGTGGTGGGTGATTGCACATCCACATTTGTATGATAGTTCGTATTCTAACAACCGGTATCCGAGAGAAGACAATATTGATGGGTCGTGTTCCCAACAACTGATATCTGAGCAAAGTTGATACCACTTCCATTCCTATCAGGTTATAGGTAAAAGGTGTTGGTTGGAAAGACATATTTATGCATTAGTCCTTGGAAATCCACGGACCAAAAAGAGTCCGAGAAATTCAATTAATACGCATGTAATGATGCCAAAAGTTGCTGATATTTGATCAAAAAATCTATAACATTGAAAGTTTCGCAACATCTTAAAAAGTTCAAAAATCTAATTATTGTTTTTATGATCAAGGACAGTGTTGAAAGCGGATGACAGATTTCTAGACTTTCAAGTCACTGTTAAACTTGAAGTGGATTGAGACTCGATCGAAAATGTTACTGTTTGATGGATCTTCGGTTGAGGGATGTCAGCGAGGCATCTGATGCTAAAGAGGTCGGGAAAGAAAGGGGGTCATAGTTTGGATACTCAAGGAAGGAGCAAGATGAAGAACCTTTGCTTCATATCATATTGGGTAACAAAAAGGAGGAAGGAGGAGAAAGTAACTATTATTTGTAGGCATATTCTGCACGACACAGCACAATTGATGCAAGTGGCCTTCTCCTTTATTTTCGTCTGGCTTCCATTTACAGGAAAGATTTGATCAAATTGGCCACAGCCACGAAAATGATATGGTGCTAAAAGAATAGAAATAAAAACTGGTGGTGCAGAAAGATTTCCTCTGAAATTTGTGGCTGCCATTCTCCCTCCCCTATCCCAACTTGCAGATATGCACACGCAGCTCTCTTTAGGACTATCCCTGTCCATATCCTCCCTAACCTCTTCCCCCTTGTCATTCGGCAAATGATATGCATATATAGATGCATGTGTGTGCCAAATAGGAGTAACAATCATAATGTTACTTGATAAAATTGCCTAGCTATGCAGAAAGCCAAAGAGAGCTCCCGAAAACAGAGACGGAATAACCCCCAAGAAATCATCGTATATAGTCAAAAAAGCCGAGGCTACCGGCTACAAGGTCCCCTTCGACTTCTCATTCCTCAAGGGCTTGTACCAGCTCCTTTGAAATATCTTTCTCTAAAATTCTAGGGTGGAAATCCGCAATAAAAGAGTGAAAGTGGTCCTACATATGACGGACTTTTGATCTGCCTTTATATACTATGTTAGTACCTAGAGCAGCTAAGCTACGAAGACATCAATCTCGCTACTACTTGAGAACTGCGCTAAAATTGCCTAAGTCGCATTGGGTAGATTTTCCCCAATAGGACATGACTAGGAGGCCGGAGGAATGAGGGAGGAGCGCTGGGAGTAGTGGGCGAAGGGCTTTGGGCGTCGGAAGGCCCTCATCAAGGAAGAAGGCTGGAAAACGGTCATCAGTAGGAGAAAGAATACCCGGAGAGGTCCCCAATGCTTTCGGTGTGGGGTGTTGGGCCATCGAGCAGCTTCTTGTGAGGTGGAGGTCCGATGCTTCAAGTGCGGTGGGGTTGGTCATCGAAGCTTCAGCTGTAATAAGTCTCGTGATCTCCTCTCCGAAAGTGGCTATGATGATTGTAAGAAAGTGGCGTCAAAGACGGCTGGAGCTCGAACATTTTTGCCAGCGCGCAGAATGGCGGTGATCATTCTGAGAGGATGGTCATTTGCAGAGATGGTGTTAGGGGCCTCGTTGTCCCTTGGAGACACCCAGAAATGGTATTCTGATTGGTAGGACAGACGAATCATCGGAGGAGGTCGCCACAGAGGTTTCTTCGTTCCTGGGGGAGACCTTCAAGGGCAATGTTGTTGGTGTTTCTCTTGTGCTTGTTCTTGAGCAGGGCCTCTCGACCGGTGTTGTTGGTGCACTTTTAGCTGGTGGAAGGGGTATGAAAACATCGTAGAAGACGTCACGGTTCACTGATGGGAAGATGAATCTTGTTTGTTTTGTTCTGCGTTTGCGGGGGGTACCCTTCCTCTCAAGATCGGAGGGAAAGATGAGAGAGCTATTCGCCAGAGTTGAAGAAGGATTGGTTTTGTTGTCTAACGAGTTGTTGCCGGGCACGAATGCAGCTGTGGTGACATTTGTGATTTGGATAAAGGGTCAGCCGCCAGGTCAGCTTATGCTCAAGGTTGGATGTGCTCGTTTCTGGATATGCAATGAGGAGGTGCCTCCGCCTCTACCACCGTCTACGTCACAGATACTGTGGAGTCACAGTTGGGAGATGAGAGATCTCGGCCATCAATGTCGGAGATCCGGGTGCAACTAACGAAACACCATTTCTGCTGGCGTTCATGATGATCTGATTAGGAATGATGCACGATTCGTGGAGATTAAACATCCTTAATTCACACCCTCACCAAAGATCTAATCAACTCTCTTCGATTCGACTATGTGTCCTTGATCAATAAGCGGCAACCACCTTATCTATAAATAAGAACTCTACCTTCTCCTTCTCTTTTGGATCCCTCTTGGAGCCTCGATTGTGTCCTTGTGTGAGTGAGCGAAGTCTCCGGTGACATAGGACATCTTCCCTGATCTCGGATTCGACTAAGCAAGGAGAGGAGCGGATCCACGATGGTTCACCGACCACCCTACTCCCTGATTCATCACTGGCATAAGAGCTGCACATTTTTAGTTCCTAGATAGATTTTAGTATCACGATTTCCATTCCGCATTTGGTTTTGCATTTTAACCGTGTTTAGCTATAGTTTAATTATTTCGTTCGCTAGCGTCATTAGGGATCTGACCAATCCACTGAGTTTCCGACTATTTCCGACTTTGTCTTCCACTCCATCGCGATCCCGATCATGTTCTTCATCAAAAGGACCCATCTGGATCACCCTATTGTGCTTCAATCGGTGACTTGAGGTTCCTCCACATTCGTTCGTCGGAACTTCATTGTCCACTTTCTCCCTCATGCATTTTAGCTTCAATCCAAGTCGAGGCGAATTACCTCGAGCCCTAGATTCGTGCATGTTCCGCTTTCAAAGGACCCCTCTTGGGTCGCATTCGAACTTGAACGAGGTTCTCCAGATATACGGGCTTTGACCATTGGGTCCCAGACCTGTTAAAGGGAACCACTCGTTGCGGACTATCTTCCCGGAGGTGTAGAGCCAAAGCTCAGATGTAGATGTTACCGGAGGACGAAGAAATCGACGATTGAAGGATGGGGGAAGATTTGTTCTTCCTCATTCTTCCCAAGAAGCAACAACCGTTGGATCAATGGCTATGTCCAGTTTTGATCCTAGTCGTCCGATCCTAGGTGAAGCGATGCACATCTCTGCCGTTGGATGCACGTATATGAAGAGATCTAGGCCTTTGGTTAGCGTGCAAAAAGGGGTAAATTGCATATCTCACCCTGCTTTTTGTAATTATTTATTACCCTTGTAAATACAATATTTAATGTAAATAAAATTGGATATTTTTCATAAAGGACCCTGTATTTATTGAAATTGCATTTTGGCCCAACCAGCTCAACTCACATGTCATCCCATGTGAGCTGGTGATGAATCTGCGATTCGTCATCTTTATTCATTTATTTTAGCTTAAAATCCCTTATAAAATACCTGCATATAACGCTAACTCCATATTTTTACTAACTTGCATTTGTGTGTAAATATTGTACATTTCTTACTAATTTTAACCTAAAATAAATAAATAAAGAAAGAAAGGAAAAATAAAGAAAAGAAAAAAAAGGAAGACTGTATACAGGCTGACCCGAACCCCGAGAGAAGGTCAAGACTTGACCTGATCGACCAGGAATAAAGTAGGGGGAGATAGGGTCCTCAACCAGAAAATCCAAAAAAATGTGTTTCTCACTTATTTTGTGTATATCTGTATAAAATTAACACTAATTTATTTGTACCATAATTGACCCCAAATCAAATAACATTCAAAACCAAAGTTGTAAATAAAAATTTGTCCTAACTAATAAAAATAATTGCACAATTAAATCATGTACAGAATAAAAAAAGTAGCCACACTTGGAAAAAAAGCCACTAAGCACTAATTGAAAGATTAATTCCGGCTCCATATGATCTCAAATTGAACCAATATCACTTCCATTGAATTGTAAATTAAATTATCTTCAAAATGGCTGTGATTTTATAATTTTTGAAGCTACGGTTGAAAAGTCGGTTTTCTGGGGTGGTTTGTGCAATTTTCCCTTGTATTTTGTACATATTGTATTTGTATATTTGTAAATAAAACAAAAAATAATAATAACATTCTTAAAACAAAAAAAGAGGCTAATTTCATCATTTACCCTTGTATATAATACCATATATGTGTATAGTATATGTATATAGTTACAATTTTTAACTAACCATCATAAAAAAATAAAAAAATAACATTTTTTAATTCAAATAAATAAAGTGACGAAAATTCAAAAAAAATAGATAATTTTGTAAATAATTTTATCTTTCTATTTTATCTCTCATGTTATCTCTTCCAACAAAAAAATCTCTCTCTTATCTTCTTATCCAAAAATTCAAAAATTCAAATGTCTCTCTTTTCTATTTATATGACTCCATCTCCCTCATTCCAACCTGATCGATCTTTAGAGAGAGGAACCCGATCTCCGAGAGAAATTTCGTCGAGGAAGTTGCCTAGCCTCCAAGCCGTCCGGTGACAGCGAGTCGGCCTTGTCGAGGCGATCACGGTCTATTTTCCGCTCCTAAGGTGAGATCCAACTTTTTCTTCACATTTTTATCTTAGTTCAAATCGTAGTTTTATTTTTTGCATTTTCATCTCGTTGTCAATTTTTTTCTCTAGATCTTTAAAAAATCCATCTCGATTTGATCCGCCATCGACTCGATTTTTCATCTTCTCATCGCGATCTCTCCGCCTTCTATTTCTACCTTCCACGATCTCTCAACTCCGGCTGCGCACGGTGGCCGGAGATCGGATTCGAGTCCCTCATCTTTCGCCGAATCCCCATTCATTTTCCGATTTGTAAATATATAAAAAAACCATTTGTTTTCTTTTCTTCTAACGTTTGTTTTGCAGGATAAAAAAATTAAAAAAATGTTTTTTATCTCTAACTTCTGTTTTGCAGGAATATTAAAAAAAGAAAAAAATTCATTTCCTATTTCTTCTATTTTCTTATTTTCGGATTTCAAAAAAAAATAAACAAAAAAAGTTTTTTTTCTTCTTTGATTTGTTCATTGTTTACATAATAAAACAAAAAAATAAAAAAAATAAAAAAAAGAGACAGCAGTAAGGGGGCGGCGTAGCCAACACCCCCGCCGCCCAGCAGCCGCCCTTCCCCGCAGCCACCTGCGGCGGGCCTCCTCTCCACGACCAGCACGACCGAGCGCTGCCCGCTCCAGATCCACGCCCTCCTGCGGCGCCGCTGTGCGCGCGGCTGCGCGCGGCGCTCCAGTTCCTTGCCCGTCGACCCCCTACGCGCCGTCCTCGGCGCCGCCGCGCCTCCGCACTCGCCCAGCGCCACCCTCCAGGAACTGCCCCGCCGCCTCCGCTCCGACCTCAAGCAGCCGCCTCGCCGACGCTCCCCGCGCTCCAGTCCACCTCCAGGCCGTCCTCCACCTCCCGCACCGACCACCGGCGCGTGATCCCCGCTCCCGTGTAGCCGCCCCCGCGTGGGGAGGAAGAAGAGGGGCGGCGCCCTTTGGCTCCCTTTGAAGAGAAAAGCAACGAAGAAGAACCCTAGGGGTTTTTGATTATTATTCTATTGGGAAAATTGTGTTTAAGCCCACAAAGATTTCAGGAATTACAAAGAAGCCCCCTTCTAAAGCAAGTCACGTGCCCAGCACATGTTCTTGGGTAAATTGCACGTTTTTTCTCTGCATTTAATTCTGTTATCATTTCAGTCCAAAACATTTGCAATATTTACATTTTAGTCCCTGAACTGCAGAACAATAATTTGCATGATCCTCGCATTGAAATAAATGTTTTTATTAGTCCAAAAATTTTGAGAAAATTGTGCTATACTCCTGATGTGCTATTCTTCCTAGCATAAAATTTTCATTGCATTTATCTTTCATTTATTATTATTAAAAAATCAAAAACAGTGCCTTTTTGTCTTCTTGAAATTTGAAAATTCATAAAAATTCGAATATTGTTCCAAAAATTCCAAAAAATAGGGTAGTTTGATTTCATTGTCTTTTAATTTCTGACCAATTTTCACGCATTAATCATTTATAAAACCCAAAAAAATTAAAAAAACATCAAAAATCTTCTAAAAATCATAAACAATTCTAAAAAAAATCCAAAAATTGTGATTTCAGTTCCTGTTTGTAGATAATTGTTTCTAGTTTACCTTAAAAATAGTAGCCAGGAGTTTTGGGCATTTAAAAGATTATTAAATTGAAAAGTACTCCAGGCTGTGCACATTTTCTTATTTCATCACTGTTTAATTTTTAGAAAAATAAAAAAACATCTGAAAATTCTACAAAAATTCTCAAAAACATTTCAAAACTTTTAAAACCCAAAAATATTTTCTTTGTATTTTTCTGAGCATTTTTTTGACTAATTGAAAAATTACAAAAAGAGTTGGTGTGCGTGTTTTTAATCTTGTGAATATTGCATCGTGTTATTTTTTAAAATAAAAAAATTGCAAAATCAAAATCACTAAAAATTTGAAAATCAGAAAATAAAAAAAATAGAGATAAAAAAAATAAAAAAATAAAAAGATTCAAAAAATCACAAAAACCAAGGATAGTTGTCCTTTGAGATTCCTGTTTTCTTTTAATTATTTTCTAATTAATTGAATAACCCTCGGGAATTGTAGCCTCCCTGAGTTCGACCATGTCCGCTATACAGGTTAATAAGTAGCAAAAAAATTAAAAAAATAATCTTTTGTTGACGCGGGATTTTGGGGATAATCAACGACCTACTATTTTCACCAATTAATTTCCGTCCTCGAATTTTGCGCTCAACAAAATGGCGTCGTTGCCGGGGAGGCACGGCGAGGGTAGTTAGGTTTCTCTTTTGACCTGCTATTCTTGGTTGTAAATATCTGTTTGCCACATTATTCCATTGTTCATATCCATTGCATTCATTTCATCATTTTCTCATATTTGAAAATTGTGTTTCTTACACATTCTCTTTTCTTTTTCTTGCGAGGGCCCGCGGAGCGAAGGAGGCGATCCTAGGAGAGCCGAAGCACCCAAGCGACGTGGAGGCGGCTTGATTCTTCACCAAGCCGCAGGATAGCGTGAGAAGAGGAGAAGAAAATTGAAAGAGCCGAAAAAAAGAGAAAGAAAAGAGAGAGAGAGAGAGTCTTTATTTTCTAGCATTTGAACTCTTGTAAACGGACATTCATTTGTTGCGGGGTCTGTTTCGCCAAGTGCTGGTGCACTTGGGGGACCTCATCGGTTTTGTTTTCATCGCCTTTATTTTCTTTGTTTTCCGCGGATTTCGAATGCCATCTTATTGATTTCTTTAATTAATTTGCTTGAGCTAGGTAATTAATTAGGTCCAAACACCCTAAACAAGAATTTCTGTACCTATAGAGTAGATCGTAATTTGGACTTAGTCAAATTAACTTGTTCTTGCCCGTTAATAGAAGTTATCATCTAGGACGGTTTACTTGCATTTGCATATAGGTTAGTTTATTTTCTGTATTTAAATTCTGCGCGGATCACTTGCATGTAGAGTGCTGGCGACAAGGTACGCATCTCTAACCCCTGCATGCATCATCGTTTTTAATCGCGCATTGGCATTTCCGATCTCCTCCCTTGTTTTCACTCACATAAGTTAAAAAGGAAATTGGACACTCGGTAGGCGATTCTTTGATTAACCAAGTGACAACTGCCTAAAATTTGGGACTGCTAAAGAAAACTCGACCCTAAAAAAAATACAAAGAAAAATCATTGTTTTGGGGAGAGTAACCCCCTCATTGTATTCGTTTTAACTTGCTCGCGTACACACTAAAGTTAGTGCCCAAATCCCATAATTCAGCCTAAGTGTTTGTACAACTTTGTGATTATCACCTAACTCTAAAACATACAAGATTAAGAGACCGAACCTTCACGGTCTTCACATTGCGTTGAGTTGGTGAATTGGGGGTTTGTATTGTGTTTGATTGTTTGTGTGCATACCAGATCTTTTCTGTGCATTTGCGCCTTTTTCTCCATATCTTTTGGCTTGACCCTCGTGCTCTCCCATCATTTGTTTCGAAGATGGCCGACTGGAGTGATTGTAATCCGATCTTCGCAGATACCTTGTACTCTCCAGACGATCCACCTTCCCTTTTCCAGGAGGATCTTCCTCCTGATGTTTGTGCATATCCGCCTAACCCATTATTTCAGGAGACAGAGGACTTTGATTTTCACCCACCCTCATTCAACCCACCCGATCCTGGAGTTTTGGAGTCACCTTTCATGATTTCCACACTTAACACATTGAATCAAATGGTGGATCATATGAATTCGAAGATTTCCAATTTTATTAACATAAATGAGAGACAGAACGCTGCTCCAATATTTGAGGATGTTGATTCACTCGAGGATAATCATGAGAGCTTGAAATCATCCAAAACACAAAAAATGAGAAAATTTTGAAAATACAAAAAGATTCTGGGAGACATATTATTGATTCATTTTGTGAGAAAAGAACCCAAATGCCCGATCATTTACGCACACAGCCATATCCCAACCTAGATCCCGAGGATGCCACTGTACAGACTGCTCTTGGCAATCCTCATGTAAATGCTAATTCCGATCTCCTCCCTTGTATGGATGAGGTCCAAAAATTCAAAAAAATGTTGACTAAACCCGAAGTGGTGGCCACCCTTCATGAGATCATTAAAGCCCCACTTCAACCGGCCATGACAGATTTATCTACTCCTCAACACAAGAAAAGAAAGCGAAGGAGAAGATCTGAGCGTCATATCTTGACCATGGCCACTTCCTACGCCATCTCTCACCGTCCATATTTTAAGAAAGGGAACACGGTCACACCTCTTGTGAGTTGCTCCATATCTGACTATTCTTGTGATAACGCTCTCCTTGACGGCGGTTCATCAATCAACATAGTACCCTTCTCTATGGTACAGTCTCTTCATCTTGGGCCTCTCAAGAAAACCAGGATGATAGTTCAATTTGTTGATGGATCTATCAAGAGGCCGAAGGGTATTCTAGAAAACGCTGTCATTCTTATTCAGGGCATGGATTTTACTTCGAATTTTGTTGTAATGCCCATGGAGACCTCCACCCCTGTGGAGCACCCTCCAATCATCCTGGGACGGCCTTTCCTTTCTGATGTAGGGAGCGATGTGTTAATCACTACACCCACTACCATACAGAAACCCGCATCCCATGAGAGACAACCCGTGTTAGACAACCCCAAGGACTTTGATTATGATGATAATACCAGAGATTTTTGCTATATGATGGATGATACTGAGACCCGGGAATTCCTCTTCAAGGAGGAGGACTCGGAAAGCATAGACCTTGGAGTTCCCTCTTCTGGTATGTGGCGATGCATTGACGACATCCGCGGGATTTACACGATAGACACCCTAGAGCAGAAGGCAGACTCTGAGACTAGACAGGACGGACACGATTTGACTACTTTCACTGATAAGTCTGTTCCTACTCACCCTGATAAAGAAGAGACCGATCAGGCCAAATTTGATTTGATTGCTTTTATAAAGGAATTTGGGCCTTTTGATAAAGATGATGATCCGGTAGAGGCTCGCCAGGCTGAAATTGATCCTACTTTTTCTGATAATGATTACGAGCCATTTTACTTTGAGGTTTGCAAGACTTCCCAGGCAGGACATGACCACACTACTTCTAATAATCGGTTTAGGCCTGCACAATCTGAAACCGCTGAGGATACATTCTTGGTCGATCATACTCAGTTCATATCTAATGATAATCCCAATATCGACCTACACCTTGTCAAATCCATTCCTCAGCGGTCCCGCAAGAAGGTTCGTTTTCGACCTTCTTAACCTGTGTAAATCCACTCCTCTTGTATATCCTTTCGTTTCACTCTGTCTTCTCCCGTTTTATCATTCACCCCTTTTCCGTGTGTGTATATATATGCTATACTTAGGATGTGCTTTATCCTAAGTGTAGGGGGTGAAGGATTTGTGTTGTTCATATTCGTCCTGTTTATCACCCTTGTTGTTGTTGCCTATACTTAGGGATACTTTACCCTAAGTATAGGGGGGTGATGTTGTTCATATCGTGTCTTTGTGAGTCTGTACATTCTCTTCATCGGTTTTCCCCTTTGTACATTCCACTATACTTAGGATTACTTGATCCTAAGTATAGGGGGGTCACCATTTTCTCTTCATCTTTTTCTTTGAGTCGTTGTAGCACAGGAGTCTTTTCACCTTTCTTTGCTTAGCACGAGTTATGTCTTCTTTTGTCGCTCTCTGATCACTATGAGGACATAGTTCGAGCTAAGTATAGGGGGGTGTCGTATATATTGTATATATACTTTAGACATAACTCGTACTTTTAAATACATTTATTTGGGGGTTATGTGTATATTTTGTAAAATCCACGTGTGTAAAAAAAACAAAAAAAACAAACAAAAAAACACAAAAAAACACAAAAAAACACAAAAAAACAACAAACAAAAACAAACAAACAAAAAAACAAAACAAAAAACAAAACAAAAAAAAGAAGAAAATAAAAAAATAAAACAAAAAAACACAAAAACAAAAACACAAAAAAACACAAAAAAAACAAAACAAAAAAATGGGAAGAGAGAGAGAGAGAGAGAAAAAACAACAAAAAAAACAAAAAAACAAACAAACAAAAACAAAAAAAACACACAAAAAAAACAAAAAAAATCTCTTGTATATACTTGTGTATATTACTAACCCTTTCTCCTTTAAAAAAACTACAAAACCAAAAATCATAAAAATTTGCATAAAAAAACTTTTTTTCACATCTGCATTTTTCCCTCAAAAAATCCATAAAAAGTTCAAAATTGGAAAATTGTTTTACAAAAAATGGTTCTTTTCACATGTGCATCATTCTTTTCCAAAAAAAAACTCTCTGCATTGTTCATATTCTGCATCTGCATGTGCATTTTTCAGGATAGTATTGATATTTAAACTATGTCTGGAATAAAATTGAAGAATGGAGCTTAGTTGGACCTTAATCCACCTAATTCTCAGAGGAACTTCAGCGAGAAATAGGATTCTAGAAGCTTCAGGTCTTTGACTTAATTCTTTGAGTTCCACATGACAATGTGCAGCATTTGACCCTTAGTGTCTAACCTGGTCTCTTCATTCTGGGTACAACTCTGGAATAGCGAATTAATTTGTACTCCCGTACTATGCACTTAGCTCAACTCAGACGGGATGTTGGAAGACTGTGAGTTTCTTTTCTGGTAGCGTGGAAATCTAAAGACCGGAGTACAGGTTGAAATAAAGCTTCGGAAAAGGGATGGACGGCTGGGCACAATTTTTTCTAAGACCCCAAAACATGTACGAAAAAAAAAGATTCTATATCCGTAGGGGCACAACAAGATCAAAGCAGAACCACCAAAAATCCAAATACAAAGAAGCTACTACCAAATAAATATCTGACCAAAAAGGTCCAAGCTTCAAGAAAACCTGCAGATCTTGGTGGAGATTTGGCTACACTGGCCAGCTTCACAAGGAGAGGTGACTACACTAAACCACCCTCCAGTTCTTTTCTCATTCTTCTAACTTCTCCCCCAATTCGATTGTGAACACAGCACGACAGACCTTAGAAGGATATACCTGACTCCCCGAGGACGAGTTATTGGAGAGGAGATTTGCATGGTAGTCCGGCATTCTGGATGGGAAGAGCTAAAATTTTTCACACACATGAGTCGATTGTTCAATGTTCATAGGGTATGCTTTGGGAAGAGGATTGATCTAAGATGACTTCTGGGCCAAAACTGTGACAATGATGTGTAGAACTTGAAGGCTGTTGGTTTTAAAATTCTAAGTCTCACAGAAGTTCCGACACACAAATAATTCAAAGGTCCGACAGAGCTCCAAACTACAATTTTATGAAGATAAGTTTAATACTCAATATTGTCCTACTTTCTTTATTTTCCCTTTCTTTTTCTTCTTCACTTGTTCTTTCAAATAAGTGTTTGCTAAGGGACTAGCAAAGGTAAAGCATAGGGGGATGATGAATCTGCGATTCGTCATCTTTATTCATTTATTTTAGCTTAAAATCCCTTATAAAACACCTGCATATAACGCTAACTCCATATTTTTACTAACTTACATTTGTGTGTAAATATTGTACATTTCTTACTAATTTTAACCTAAAATAAATAAATAAATAAATAAATAAAGGAAAATAAAGAAAAGAAAATAAAAAAGGAAGACTGTATACAGGATGACCCGAACCCCGAGAGAAGGTCAAGACTTGACCTGATCGACCGGGAATAAAGTAGGGGGAGATAGGATCCTCAACCAGAAAATCCAAAAAAAAAGTGTTTCTCACTTATTTTGTGTATATCTGTATACAACTAATACCAATTTATTTGTACCTTAATTGACCCCAAATCAAATAACATTCAAAATCAAAGTTGTAAATAAAAATGGGTCCTAATTAATAAAACTGATTGCACAATTAAATCATGTACAGAATAAAAGTAGCCACACTTCGAAAAAGCCACTAAGCACTAATTGAAAGATCAATTCCGGCTCCATATGATCTCAAATTGAACAAATATCACTTCCATTGAATTCTAAATTAAATTATCTTCAAAATAACTGTGATTTTATAATTTTTGGAGTTACGGTTGAAAAGTCGGTTTTCTGGGGTGGTTTGTGCAATTTTCCCTTGTATTTTGTGTATATTGTATTTGTACATATATTTGTAAATATTTTTACTAATTACTTAAAACAAAAATAAAAATAAAAAAATTAATAAAATTCTTAAAACAAAAAAAGAGGCTAATTTCCCCATTTATCCTTGTATATAATGTCATACATGTATATAGTACATGTATATAGTTGTTATTTTTAACTAACCATCATAAAAAAATAAAAAAATAACATTTTTTAATTCAAATAAATAAAGTGACGAAAATTCAAAAAAATTAGATAATTTTGTAAATAATTTTATCTTTCTATTTTATCTCTCATGTTATCTCTTCCACCAAAAAATCTCTCTTATCTTTTTATCCAAAAATTCAAAAATTCAAATGTCTCTCTTTTCTATTTATATGGCTCCATCTCCCTCATTCCAACCTGATCAATCTTTAGAGAGAGGAGCCCGATCTCTGAGAGAAAATTTTGTCGAGAAAGTTGCCTAGCCTCCGAGCCGCCGGTGACAGCGAGTCGGCCTTGTCGAGGCGATCACGGTCTATTTTCCGCTCATAAGGTGAGATCCGCATTTTTTCTTTGCATTTTTATCTAGTTTAATCGCTTTTTATTTTATCGCATTTTTTTTATCGTCATTTTATTCTTCTAGATCATAAAAAATTCATCACGATTTTTGATCCGCCACCGACTTGAATTTTCATCTCATCTTCTCGATCTCTCCGCCTTCAAATTTCTATCTCGCACGATCTATCAATTCCGACCACGCACGGTGGTCGGAGAATCGGATTCGAATCCCTCATCTCCGTCGAATCTCCATTCATTTTTCCGATGTGTAAATAAATAAAAAAACAATTGTCTCTTTTTATTCTCTAACATTTGTTTTGCAGGATCATATAAAAATAAAAAAATTAAAAAAAATAAAAATAAAAAATTCTTTATCTTTTTATTTCCTGTTTTCGGATTAACAAAAAAATTACAAAAAAAAGTTTTTTTATTATCATTTACTGTTTACATTCCATAAGAAAAAAAATCAAAAAAAAAATCAGACAGCAGCAGGGGGCGGCCTCGTCCGCACCCCTGCCGCAGCGCCACCGCGCTCCAGGTGGAGGACAGCCGACTCCAGCACCGCCGTGCGAGGGCGGCCCCTCGCCCGCACCCCTGCCGCGACGCCACTCGCTTGCCCCCGTGTGGTGTGCCGCACCACCCAGCGCCCCCTCTGCGACGCGAGTCCAGCGCGCGACCTCCTGCAGCCCTTCCGCCCTTCGCGACCTTGCGCCGTCGCTGCCTTCGACAGCCTCCTCACGCGGCTACGCCATCGCCTCAATCCTCCGCACTGTGCAGCGGCGCGGTGCCCCTTCTCCAACGCCTATCACCATCCGCGACGACAGCGCCACCTCCTTCTCAAGCCGCGCGTGCCGCCACCGCGCCGCCTTGCCGCCACACGAGTGGCTGCGCACAGCCCTCCTCCTGTTGCTCGCTGCCGCGCGGGGCTACCCTCCGCCGCGCGAGCGCCTCTCCGCACGCCGTCATCGCCACCCCGTCCGTACGCCGTCATCTCTTGAAGAAATAAGAAAGGGGGGCGGCGCCTCCCTTGTTGGTCTCCCCTTTGAGAACGAAGGAAACCAAAGCCCTAGGGATTCCTTGGATTTAATTAAAAAAAGGGGATATTTGCATCTTCACCCCCGGAGGAATTCAGATTTGCAGGATCATCTCCAGAGCTCCAAGGCACTTGATATGCACATGGTATTTTGGTAACTTTGCACTTTCTCCCCTGTGATTTATTTTGATTATTTATTTGGGACAAAAACATTGACTCTTCAGATTTTAGTCCAAAACTTTTGCTTATTTACAGTTTAGCCCCTGAATTGCAAAACATTGAATGTGCATGATCTTCTATTGAAATAAATGTTTCTCATGCTTCAAAAATTTTGAGAAAATTGTGCTATATTCCTGATGTGCTATTCTTCCTGGCATAAAATTTTCGTAGCATTTTGACTTCATTTGATATTATTAAAAAAATCAAAAACAGTGCCTTTTTGTCTTCTTAAAATTCGAAAATTCATAAAAATTCGAAAATACCTCTAAAAATTCCAAAAAAATCAGAGTAGTTGTATTTTATTGTCTTCTAATTTCTGACCAATTTTCACGCATTAATTATTTATAAAACCCAAAAAAATTAAAAAACATCAAAAATCTTATAAAAATCATAAAAAAATCTACAAAAATTGAAAAATTGTGATTTCAATTCCTGTGTAGATAATGGTTTCTAGTTTGTTTTAAAAATAATTTCCAGGAGTGGGCATTTAAAAGATTTTTAAATTGCAAATTACTCCAGGCTGTGCACATTTTCTTATTTTCTCACTGTTTGATTTTTAGAAAAATACAAAAACATCTGAAAATTTCACAAAAATTGTCAAAAACATTTCAAAACTTTTAAAACCTGAAAATATTTTCTTTGGATTTTTCTGGGTATTTTTGACTAATTGAAAAATTGCAAAAAGAGTTGGTGTGTGTAGTATTGATCCTTGGAATCATTGCTTTGTGTCGTTTTTGAAAATTAAAAAAATTGCAAAATCAAAATCACTAAAAATTTGAAAATCAGAAAATACAAAAAAATAGAAATAAAAAAATAAAAAAATAAAAAGATAAAAAAATCACAAAAAACAAGGATAGTTGTCCTTTGAGATTCATGTTTTCTTTTAATTAGTTTCTGATTAATTGAATAACCCTCGGAAATTGTAGCCTCCCTGAGTTCGACCCTGTCCGCTATACAGGTTAATAAGTAGCAAAAATTTAAAAAAAAAACAATCTTTTGTTGACGCAGGTTCTGGGGAAAATCAACGACATATTTTTACCTCGTGTGGTTTTTGTATTTAAATTTAATATGTTAAATGTGAATATTAGTTGTATATTCTTGGCACAATTTCAGATGAACCCCTGACATTTACTTTTATTGTAAATATGCCCTCGTCAGTTCATGTATTTTTGGTTCTAATATTTCAATTATTAACAATTGCACATGTGCTCCAAAAATTATGCATACATAGGTTAGATGCCTGTTAGTATGTATTTTTATGCTCTATTTTTATTTAGGCATTTTAGGTACTTTAGTTCTTTATTAGAATTGAAATGAGCACGCTTGTCTCCCTGCCTAACTTAGAAAATACAAAAAAATAAAAAAATATTTTGAAAAATTCCAAAAAATTATGTGTTATATATTTAAGTATTTATTAACTCTACATAAAAAATCCTTAAAATTAGAAAAAGAAAAATCATAAAATTAAAAAGCCTAAAATCCAACAAAAATGTTAAAAATCACCTAAAATTCCAAAAATATTTATCTTTTATAGTTTTTATTTATATTATTTTCTATATATTAAAATTGACTTGAATAATTTTGAGTATTATTTTCTATTTTCAATCTTCAATTGAATTCAGTCTATTTATTTAATCTCTAATTTGGGATATTTCTGACTTTAAAAATCCATCAAAATTAGAAAAAATACAAAAAATCAAAAAAATGTGAAAATTTTATCTAAAACCCAAAAATATTTTATTCCATGTATTTTGTTTGCTTTTTTATTAATATCTATAATTATATACCCCTATATTATATATAACTTTATGTATTCCTATATTATATATGTTATTAAAATAAGTTAAAAATTAGAAAAAATAAATATATATTAGTGGTGCTTATTATTTATATATAGTAAAAAAGTCTTTATATATGTATGTGTATATGTATACAAATAAATGTGTGCATATCGCTACCTATGTGTATATAGGTGCATATAAACATGTATGGTTATCTTATATATATTCTTTAATATACATATACTTACTACGATTTGATTAATAATATATATACACATAAAATTAAAAATCCATACAAAAATAGAAATAAAGGATATTTGTATAGAATATACATTGATTAGCAATAATCATAGGCTATCTAACTTGCCCTCTGTCGTTTGACCTCTACATGCTTACATGCTATACATTTTATGTTGTAGAGTATAATAAATGTTAACTCAAATTTTTGTATTTATTGATTAGTTTATATCGTGGTTTAACTGCTGACTGACTTAGGTTTCTGGAGAGGTCAATGCATCGACTGCAGTCTTGCCTTGTGAGATCGTTCGACCTTATGGAATGCATCTCATCAGCATACTAAAGGACACATATTGAAATTTAACGAATTTATTTTCTTTGGATCACAATATAGTTTCCATAGAAGCGTAATACAATTGAAGACAAGTAGAAATATTAGTGTGAATTACTCCCTAATCCTCTTGAATTTAGCTCCTTAGTTCCAGTGGTTGAGCTGACATTATTGATGCTTCTTTACCCAAAAGCTTTCTTTGGAAACATTGTGAAGTATTATGCCTTAAAAAAATATGCGCCTAGCAACCACTTCTGAGCATGAAGCCCATGTCAAACTTACATTTGCTAAATGGCTACTTGACGTAGGAAATGGTAATACATGCAATGCCAATGTTAATAAGTCACTTGGCTACTCTTTATTAGATTCCAGTTGGCATGTTGATTGATCTAGAGTTAGGTATAAATGGTTTGGTTGATGCCATTTATTCAGACATCTCTCACAACCACTTAAATCCATCCTTCTTCAAAGATCGTAAAATTTTAGATGCACGAAATACTGATGTTGGCGACATTAATGATCTACTACTAAAGAAATTACATGACAGGAAATTCATACTATACAGTTTCGACAAGGCAATACCACTGGATGAAGCTGCAACATGCACTATTCTTGAGTACTCTATTGAATACTTAAACTCTATCAATCTCCCTGAATTATAACTGTGTATTTTACGCTTAAAGATTGGAGCTCCAGTCATATTATTACGAATTACTGATCAATCTATTGGCCTTTGCATGGTACATGCCTTATTATTAAAGGGCTCCAGAAAAGAGTCATGGATGATCAAATACTATCGGGAGACTATGTTGGACGTCATGTTTACATTCATCGAAATGATTTAACAACATCTAATACCGGCAATAGCTTCTCATTAAAATACCGATAATTCCCTATGAAGTTAGCATTCAATATGACTATTAATAAAATCCAAGGTCAGACCTTATCACATGTTGGTTTGTACTTATAAACCCATGCATTATCACGAGTAACATCTCGAAGTGGATTGAAGATCCTACCTACAGATACAGAATATGCTCCAAAATGTAGAAATGTTGTCTGCCATGAACTTCTCACCAAAATCACCCCCACATCTTTATTCTTCACTCTAGCAGACAACACAACAGTTACAGCTATCTTCTTTGCCAACACTTTCTGTGGTAACCTAGATTATACTATCACTCTTCCTTCTACTTTCATGCATAAATTACCATTTCATTTCTCAGATGACGATAACAAAGGCAAGCATATTGTCCTGACGCCATCCTCATCACTAGAAAGCAATCTACATGTATAAGCCAACACCCACCAAGGACAAGTACACTGCCGAGAAGACCAGAAGTATCCATCATAAAACAAACAAATATCAGGTGTTGTTATCATTCATGGTATGTTATAATCATCTAAGACATTATTCTCTACATAATTATCAAATTTTCAACGGACAATATTCTTCTTTCCAAATAATTTAAAAATCCACAACCCACAAAGACCTTGCATTCAGTTTCCTTTGGTAGCAAAGGCAAGAATATCTGCTCGAAACTACAACAACAAGAAGTGATGATAGGAAATTCCCATATAGTCGAAAAACCATCACACTCGATGTAACACACCCTACTGAAACACAATTTATAGATTATGAATCATCGGATTATGGCATGGATCTTTATTTTCCTCAAACTATGGGAATTTACTCACTTTTATTGTAATCGATGAGAATGTAATACATTTGAATGCATACTTCTATAACTATTTAATTCCACTCTATAACTATTTCCATTCTATTTTACTAATGAAATATACCCTTCCATTTCTCTTACAGGGTGAAGAAATGTAAGGCTCTCTGACTCCAATTTAGAAAAGTGGAAAACAAAGCTTGTAATTGCTAAAATTTATTTGTTTGCAAATGTTGACATTTACGAAGCGTGGAGAAAATATAGAATTATCAATATCAGATGGTGCTATAGAGCAGATATATATTCCATCTGTTGGAAGATGATCCATCTTTTTCACACTCTACACACCACTTTGTTTCTCTTAACAACCATTACTCAGTCGACCTATTTGGGGTCTCACTTATTGGTAAGTGATAAATATAAGTGAGGTAAATTTGTATAGTGCAGGTAGAAGGGAAATTACTGAAAATGGAGTTCAAATGCTAAAGATATAGCATAAAGACTACATGGGTATACCTCTAATAAAATAAAATGAAAAAAAAATACAAACATCACAAATAGGACCTATGAGGGGCATAAATACAACTTCATAAACTCGTAAAGACTTTCCTATAAAAGTTTATACGCACGTGGGTATCTAGGAGAGCACGTGAGGCATGCGCACTAAGGACCAGCTTGTCATTTGAAGAAATGCACGGGCGTCGACTGTAAATTCTATCGACCTCATGTGCTAGCACGTGTGTAGAGGTTGGAAGTGAGGCGCAGACCGAGGCAGGTGGCTTGTGCCCATGTGGGTGGACCGAGTAGCTTCAACGAAGGCTTGAACCCACTGAGCCATCTAATAAAAATGATCATATGGTGATCTCCTCCTCCTTTGCACAACAATGATTATGGGGCTTTAGTGAGGAAGATCTTGATCCTATATCATCCTCTGAGCTTGTTGAGGATCTTTAGACATTCACCGACCTCTAGTGAAGGTAAATAAGAGGCGAGCATCCTCCAGAGCTAATTATAACAGAGGAACATGACACCTTCATCGAAACACATGCTCTAGATTGGAGCCTCCTCTGATTCTCTAGTCAATGAAGGATTTGACCTGTAAAATGGTTAGGTGGATAACTGAGGCATACATGATGTGTGTGCTTGCAAAGTATGAGTGATACGAGGACCTAATCAGCGTGGGAAGATGAGGTCCAGTGAATCCTCCACTGTGATGAGGAAGAAAACAGGGGTGAGGTGGTCAGGTGTGTAGAAGGAGGAAGATGGTGTGCAAGACCCTCCACGAGGATCAATGATCCTCAAAGAAAGTTAAGGTTGGATCAGATAAAGGTGAATGATTATATATACATGAGGAAAAATAAAATAAAACAAAGCAAAAATAAGATCTAAATTACCTGAAGCTTGAAGATGATCGCCATCGGGTGTGGCAGCTTGGGTTGAGGCTCTAGAGGAGCCTCCGATCTTTGCTCGACCTAGGAAGCCTACCCAGGGAACCCAAACATCAACCGTAAGGGCTTTGTAGCATGACCCGAGGCCATGGGTAGACACCAAAGCAATCAGACATTGTCACATGCATAACATCACTCCTTTGTCACATGAAGAGGAAGGTTGGGCCTATGCTCATGAAATGGTGGACAACAAGGGCATGTCTTTGGAGAATTCATCGACTAATGGATGAAGCAGCAGATTCTTCATCAGAATTGCTTTTTCTCAAACTTCAACCTTGTATGATTAACACCAGAGAAGGGTACTCTCAAGTAGAGATATGAACCACGACGCTCAAGGGGACATATTTCATGAGGCGAGTGATCCCTAAGGAGAAAAGAGGTAGAGGCGATTTTCCATTGTGTATGTAGTGGTGGTTGTTGGGGCAAGGGGTGAGGGAGGGTCAATTCTTGCATTTTAAGGCATTGCCCTTGATTTTTACCGTGGAAAAAGGGGATGAATAAACACAGTTCACTTCATATGTCTAGTATGCATATAATTAAAATGTTTAATGGGCTACGGTCTGATTACAACGTGTGTTGATGGATATGTGTGCACTATTGGGGCCTAGTATGAGTTAGGAAGAGGTGAAGCTATGTTTTGAGGACATGATGTGTTGTAGGAGTTTTTATACCAAATGGACACATTAGCAGAACCCTATGGTAATAATTTTACTATAAAATAAAATAGAATCATTAAGAAAGTTAAGCACATAGATGTCACTCTGATTAAAGTAAAATTATAGGGTTTTAATTATTTGAAGTTAGATATAAGTGTTGCTACAACCCAACAATCTCGAATCAATCAAAAATATTTATTCTAAGAGAAGAATGTGCTAATTATTAATCTGATATAGCTCTATGAATTGTTATGGATTTTAATGAATTTTATTTTAAAATTAATTTTTAAATATTTTGTATTTTATATTATAAATTTTTTGATTTTTTTTAATTAATTTAATTTTGCAAAATTTTATATATTTTTATCTTAAAAATCAATTTGTGAATATAATATATACAAAAGTCAGTAAAGTCTTTTTTATTTTTAAAATGCATGAAAAATACTCAAAGTAAGAAAATCAACTAGTTTTGTGTTTTAAATTTTGTACTGTTAATTTTAAGGTATTTTTATATTTCGTGTTTTTTTACTGATTTAACAGTAAAACAAATTTTAAAGTAAAACAAGCTATTTTTGTGATTTTAAAATAGAAAATAGATGAAATTACTCTAGACATTTATTTTATAAAAAAATATTTTTTTATTAATCTTTAGAACAAGACCAAATATGTATTTTTATGTTTTTTTGTGAATATATATGATTTTTATAAGTTTTTCCTATATATTCTAGTTTTTATGGCTTTCTAATTGAATGTTTGTTTGATTTTGTATATATGATAAAATATAGTAAAATATGCTTTATTTTTTTAGTATTATTCAACGTGCTTTAGATTTTTTATGAATTTTGGGTTAGCAAACATTTAAATAAAGTATGCTTTTATTATTTTAATAATAAAAATTGTAATTAATTTTGCAAAAAAAATATATGAGTTAAAAATAAATCATCATAAAGCTAACCTAAATTTATGGATTTTTAGAGCAAGTTAACTAAGTAATCATAACAATATAACAAATGGAATTAAAATGCAACAAGGCAAGGACTTGAATGCAATTTTTATAAGTTTTTGATCGATTATTAACACCAAAAATAAATGAAAGGTTATATGTGCAAAAATACAAGCAAATCATGTGTAATAACACTTGCATATTACAGATACATGGGTATTAACAAAAAGTTTCTACGAATTTATTAAGAAATAGAAATGTAAGGAGAAAAACTACAATAAAACCAACAAAGTATGTGATGGCTCACGTGAGTTTAGTTTAGAAGACTAAAATGCAATTATGAAAACTCATTAGGAGAATGTGTAATTGATCCACAACATTTATTTACAAATGAAGGATCAAAATGCAAATAAATAAAACTAGAGGAGTGGAGATGCAAAATCACCACTATAGGCTTGCAAAACATATACAATGACTAGGGTGATGTACGATCCTGATCTACTCTCCGAGATCTTATTGTATGGCTGACATTTGGGTGCGAGCGGACAGATTAGATTGAATCAAGAGGATCTCTTGCTTGATCTGACCATTTTAACAAGCCTGGGAAGAACTAGGGAGAAGGCATTTTGGAGCGAGCTTCAAAATATTTGATCTCGACCTAGAAAGGTCGGATTGGAGCTCTGTTGACTCGAGGATGGTACCTGATCATTTTTGTACAGATTTGAAAGTGTATGAATGTCTGGATCTTACTGAAGGAGATATGGATGTGCTTTGTTTCCAATCTTCTTTTGCAATGCATCAACGATGCTTGATTCGTCCTAGATATGCCTCGTGTTGACCTGCAAAGGAGTGAAGATGAATCGAAGCCATACATACCTCAGTTGAGGTGTTATTCAACAACTAATTAAGATAAAAGTAAGGGGGTGAGTGAATTGGATCTCCTGTGTGTGGGGAATTGAGATCAAAACTCAGATATT
The DNA here is from genome assembly GCA_037367405.1 of Ottelia alismoides. Classification (NCBI taxonomy): domain Eukaryota; kingdom Viridiplantae; phylum Streptophyta; class Magnoliopsida; order Alismatales; family Hydrocharitaceae; genus Ottelia; species Ottelia alismoides. The sequence continues at coordinate 1,178,372 of JAZKJV010002680.1, forward strand.
GAGGTGATATGAGGTGATAGGTTTGATGACACAGTTCCACGAGGGTTGCATGATCTCACAATGCGAGACCACAGTTGATGCATTGACCTCTCAAGAAACCCAATCAATCAAAAATTAACCCATGATATTAATTAATCTATGAACAACAAAAATATGGAGTTAAATTTTATCATTCTCCACAACTCAAGATGTATAGTATATAAGCATGTAGTGGTTGAACCACAGAGAGCAAGTTCGGTAGCCTATGATTATTTCGAATCAATGTATATTATGTACATGTACATCTTTATTCATTATGTGGATTTTTTAATTATTTAAATATATTTAATGAAATAAATAATGAATATGTAGGCATATTTACTAATAAAAAATTTATAGATTAGATTAATACATATATACACACACATAAGTGAAGATATACATATAAGGTATTCGCACATTTGCATATGCATATATATATATATATATATATTGAGGTTAACGGGGCTTCCCCACATGGCTACCCCCGCGTTGTTTTCGACGTTTTTTTTTTGAAAAATATCGTCATGTATATTCATCCCTATATCCCTCCTATATGTCATTCGAATTTCGTCAGAAATAGAGACTCCTACGGCTTCCATCGAGATAGTGTGGCATATAGGAGGGATATAGGGATGAATATATATATATATATGTATGGTGATATTTTTCAAAAAAAATAAAAAAATGCCGAAATAGGGGGCGGGGCAGCCGTGTTGGCTGCCCCCAGGGGGCAGCCCCATTAAATCCATATATATTTATGTATGTATATCTATCAATATTAATAATAATGTACATATTCTTATATTTATTGATTCTTAAATATTTTTTGTTAAGTATATAAAATAGGAATATATAAGGTTATATATACACTATTGGGTTAGTACATATAAATACTAGTCAAAATAATTAACTACAGAGAATGAATTATTTTAGGGTTTTAAATAATTTTCTCATGTTTTTTTGTTATTTTTATGGAATTTATGCTACTTTTTATGGATTTTTAAAGTAAAGCATATCCCAAATCATGGTTTAAATAGATAATCCTTGAAAATAACAAATAACGTCCCCAATTCTTCAAATCAGTTTTAATAGATAAATAATAATATAAATAAAATTCAGAAATATACATAAATATTTTTGTGGTTTTTGGTGATTTTTTACATTTTTGTTATATTTTGGTGCTTTTTATTTTTCTACTTTCTTTTTGTCCTTATATGTGATTTCGATCTAGAGATAAAATATGCTAAAATAAACAATATATGATTTACTGGAATTTTTCAACACATTTTTCTATTTTTTGGTATTTTCTAAGTTAGATAGAAGTAAAACATGCTCATCTGATTTTAAATAAATGGAAAAATATCAAAATGAAAAATAAAAATATGACGTTGAAGTACACGCTAGCAAGCATCTAAACCTATTTTGCATATTTTTTAGAGCACATACGCTATACTTAATGAATAGAAGAAATGCACAAAAATACAAGTACTTACGAGGGCATACTTGTAATTAAAATAAATATCAGAGGTTCATATACAAATGTGCCAAAAATATACAACTAATATTCAATTTTATTGGACTAAACATAAATACAACAGGTGCTAGGGATATACATGCAATTTGTGCATCTCACGTGGGTCGACACGTGAGCTAAGTTGGACTGGACCTAGTTGTAATATCCATAAAAATACATGACCTCTATGCAAAATGTCCACATTTATTTATGCTATATATTTTATTTATAGAACCAATAAATAAAGACAAAAATGGTAGGGGAAAGATGTGCAATTTACCCCCTAAGGCACGCCGTCGTGCGACTGATATCCGCTACTTATTGACATGTCGTACGTTGGACAATCGATGATAGTTGGGACGTGGACGCTCGAGATTAGTTCCAAGGCATTGCCTCTACACCACATCAAGAGGGAATACCATAAGAGAAAAGAGAGAGAGGGAGGGAGAGAGAGAGGTAATAAAGAGAGTTGTACCCGTTCTTCTTATAGTGATCCTTCTTTTCTGGTGGTCGCGAGAGGTGACCGACCACCGTTATATTCGGTTGTTCTTTATTTCACGTGTTTCTGTGGTAGTGGATGAGTGTGCATCCACATATGTATCTGATGGATTCGTTCCCATCAACTGGTATCCGAGCGGAGACGATACTGGGTCGTGTTCCCCGTCAATGTGGAGCATTGAGCAAAGAACGAAAATCTTTGGATAGTGAGAGGATTTGGAGCGATTATTCCAAGGTACATTGATAAGGTCGAGGTAGGGAAGTGCTGGGTCTCACATCGAAGTGTTGTCGACTGCCATCGAGATGATTAACAACATGGGTAAATGGTGTAAAACAGAGGTTTTGCAAGGGTCCTCATGCAATTATGATTTATGAAGGGGCTATGGTATGGTTATCAGAAAAATATGGGAGTGTGCATGTAAAAATTCCCTCCCACCTTGTGCATTATTGTGGGATTCCAAAAACAGGCCAAGTATCTCTAGGGTGGGCCCTAGTGCACGTTCCATCTTCATGACGTATAATGTAGTTGCTCGTGTTGATCGTGAATGCATATGATGGTCAAGGCAAGTCTTAAAAAACCAACTGTTAGGTCCAGAGAACGATGATGGTCAGCACGAGATCATCTTGTATTTGCTGAAACTCGATTCGTTATCCTATCATAAATATTTTAGTTTGGTGACCATCATAACGATGATGGTCAGTAGGCGATATTCACTCTATATATCACATCTCTTTGGTGACAGATTTAGGCAAAAGACGAAACTAAAAGCTGCAATCAGATATCATCATATATTTTGTGACAAAAATGTATCCGTTGGGATCATGTGTTGGGAAGCTCTCAGAGGGCTCAGTAAAACAAGACCGTTTCCTCAAAATTATATATAATGTAGGGAAGGGTGGGTGATTGATCGAGTCGAACACTTGCACTCACCGAAAGCAAGGGAACTTAGGGAAGGGAAAATGGGAAACGGGTGAACATTGTACAATGCCCAACGCTAGTGGACGTTCAGATCCTACGCCACCCTTTATTTATTTCACCATCTCTCTCTCTCTCTCTCTCTCTCTCTCTCGTCCTTTTGCGAAAATCGTGTATGTGCTCCGTACATCTATCGGTATCCTACTCTATACAATATTACTCTTTTACAGTCTGCATGCATGATGTTCAGGACCATATATGGCATGAACAAATTATATATGTCAAAAGAATACGTCCTGTTACTAAAAACGGATGTTGGCTGCACTGTTGGTGTTGGTGTACTAAATATTATACCGTTATGGAATAATAAGAGGAGGAAGCACCTCAAAAAACAGAGGAAAATCTCAGAATCTATTATCTGATATGATATGATAAGGTGATAATGATGTCATGGACCCCCCTTTCGTATACTATGATTATATACCACAGTCAAATCTCGCTGCCCTTGCAGGCCCTTCTCTTCTCACATCGATAGGGAAAGAGCAGGTGGTGGAGGAAGAAATTGGTTTGTGCAGAAACTTTCTCTGCCTCTCCATTTGAGTTTGAGTGCTATCTCTTCTCTGCATTTTTTTGATTCGGAAGCAGGAGCCCAAACAGGGAAAGCAAAAGGTGAGCCTATGTTCTTCCTTTTGTAGAATAATTCTTGTTCTCATCAAAATCTCATCCTCAGTTGAGATCCTAAGTACAGTTTCCAGTATTCCTTTCAGTCATTCGCTTTGTTCCCAACTGGTTGGGCGATTCTTTTTGGGGGATCTGTGTTCTCTGTTTCTCTCTTTTGCTTCTGTCAGCGACGGAGCGTGTACATAATCCATTTTCTTTTTTTTGCTGATCATGAGGAGCCTTGTCTTGGACTCATCCTTAATTTTGTTCTCATAGAATCCTTCTTCTATGGCTCCGGTTCACTACCATTACTCCTACTTTCCATAGATTACAGTGGACAACCATCTGTGTATTCAACAAGTACTGTTGTTATTCTTCGTTTAATACCACTACACTAGTCCTTTCAGCTATCTCGATTTTACTTTTCCAATAGGCTATGACAGTATCGGAATTGCATGAGATTGCACACCGTTTACTTGCTCTATTGCATCAATTACTTTTTAATTCCCAAATTTTAAGTTTAAGCGAAGAGAGGCATTTCAGAAAATATGAACGGCTGCGTTCCAGATTGGGATGTGGAAGAAGATCACAGATCTTTCCATGGCCTTCCACTGGCAAGCCAGAGAATATCGATGAGGTCAGTCAATATTAAATGACCATTGTTCCCATTCTTATCTGCTTCAATAAGATTCATCTGGATATACCTCGTTACCTAAATTACAAAATCAGACAAATTACTTTGATGGAGATTAGAGGAACATTCCCAAAATGGTTGATTGAATTGTAATCATGCACTTCTTTCGGTGCTGCTAGTCGAATTCTCAAACTAATTGCTCTTAATCATGTACTGCCGGCCTTGTTCTAAAAACTTTCCTACTATAACGGTTGCAGAGCTGACCATGAACTCACAGAGCTTGTGTGGCAGAATGGGCACGTTATTTTGCAGAGCCAGAATAATCGCAAAAATACCGCAGGCATGAATGAGCCCAAACAGGTGAGTAAAGCAGATTTTCTACCAAAATGTGGAGGTGGCTCTCCAAACTTCAACATCTTCTTCGAGGAAGAGGAGACCGCACCGTGGCTCCAATACCCGCCGGATGATCCTCTGGATACAGAATTTTGCAAGGAGTTATTCCAAGGTATGCCAATTGGTGAAAACAAATCGGATGCCTTATCCACTGACCGTTGCACGAAATCGGGAACCATCAAAGATGTAGAATTGCTAGAAGCTCTCGCTCCAAAGCAGTCCAAGAAGCTCCACCTTGATCAAAACATATTGCCTCCCCCCAAGCCACAACTTGTGAATTCTACGCCACCAAAAGCAAGCACGACGAGTGGAGTTGTAAATTTTTCTCATTTCTCCAGGCCCATTAAGTTCGTTTCTGGATATCCAAGTTGTCGACCAGTGGAAAGAAGTGTAGAGACCAACGAAAATCACAAACAAGTTGGACAGTCCTTGACAATGTCATCAAAATTATCCGGCAACTACGAGTGCAATCCCATGCCAGCGGCACCTCAAACACACACGAATGTCTGCTCCAAGTCAATCTTCAGGCCAATGGAAGATGCCCACAACAAGACACTCGAGAGAGGGCACATAGAAACACATGATACAACCACAGTCACATCTTCATCTGCTGGTTCTGGATCTAGTGTCGGCAGGACTTCTTGCCCAAATGCTTGCGATCACAAGCGGAAAGCAAGAGATGTTGAAGAGTCCGAGTGCCAGAGTGAGGTTCGCTATTTATCCTCGCTCTCATTTCTGTATATATCTTACACGTTAAAAAAACAAGAGTAATCCTGATCATCCTTATTCCACGATTTCAAGGAGACTGAATTCCGGTCAGTTGAGGACGGCAAGTCAGCCAAGAAATCTAAAGTAACACGTAGAAGTAGAGCTGCTGAAGTCCATAATTTATCCGAGAGGGTAGAACCTCCAAATTACGATGCTTATTTTAATATATTTAAAAATATGCTTATTTCGTTTTCTTACTCTTTGTATACAGAGAAGAAGAGACCGTATCAACGAAAAGATGAAGGCATTGCAGGAACTCATTCCTCACTGCAACAAGGTACTACGAAAAACTTGGAAATTCCATGTCATGTAGTTGTAATGCACTATATGCGTTTTATTCTCGAATTAAACAAGGACTGATCCAAGCATAACCATCCAGACAGATAAAGCTTCGATGCTAGACGAGGCGATCGAGTACTTGAAATCATTGCAATTACAAGTCCAGGTTTGCTGAAACTTGAATTATTTTTGCTCTGCAAGTCAGATGCATTTTTAAGATCACTAAAATGTTATCATCATGCGCCAGATGATATGGATGGGGAATGGGATGGCACCAATGATGTTCAACGGCTCCCAACACCTTTTTCCATTCATGGGCGCGAGGCCAACAATCCCAGGAGCTGTTCAGATGCCAAGAGTTCCCTTAGATAGCCAAGACATGTCCTTGGCAAGCACAATCGGAAGGACGACCACCATCCCGTCTCAATCCATGAATCTGGCTAATTATGCAAACCAGATTCAGAGTTCTGGCTTACCCGAAGCTTATTTGCGCTGTCTCGGACTTCAAAACATGCAGTCACCACAGGTTTCTAATTGTCATAACAGCTGCTGCTTTATTTTGCATTCAATCGAACGGAAGGGAATGATCACTCCAAACTTATTTTGCAGGGATTGAATATATTTGCTCCTCAGACCTCTCAATTGTTGCAGCCTAATTGCCCAACATTATCACTAACTGGCAGCAGTCCTATTGATGCAACAGGTTCCTCGGAGAATAACTTGAATGACTAGCTGGGTTAGGATGACGCTACTATTGAATTCTCACAGGTTTTTACCTCCAGCATTATGTCAATGACCTTGGATCTTAGCCGTGTAAGGTGCAAGAGTCGGTATAAATTTCAGTTGAAATTTGGTTTCTGTGGGACATCGAAGGTGCACGGACGATTCTAGTTCATTGGGATGGTCAAGGGAAATCTTAGCAGCCATGCTGAGTTTCTTTCGCTAGTTGGAGTTTTTAACTCTTTTTTAGTGTCCTATTGATGTAGAAATACTTTTTTACTTAATAAAGACAGGGAATTGTGCAACCTCTGAAGAACCCGCAGATCGAATGCTTCAAAGTTCAAATCTGAAACATGTAAATAACACCTCGACGTTATGCCATCTGAGCCTGTGCCACGGATATTCCCTCTGTACATGTGTATCCTCAAGCTAACAATAACTGTTTTGTATTTAAACGCATCAGCCAAATCTAATTGATTTTTCAGTAAAGTAGGTTCTTTTTTCTCTCTTCTCTTGAACGGTGTCAGCAAGAGAAAATATCATTGCAATAATAGTATGGTATTATATTTTAGCATTTTTTATTCTGCACAAGCTGGTGCACCTTCAGCCAAAGCTGGGACTTGGCTGTCGGCAACTTCCCCCGAACAATTGTTCTAGTGGTGCCTCTAGAAACTAGCTAAAAAATATTAATGATCAGCAAATAGCAGACATCGACCAAGTGCTTCATGAATATTTCTTACTAAATCTCTTCACATATGAACGCCCTCATGAACATAATTGCACATGTGAATGATTCAACCCAAGTACAATGCAAGAAAAATCTATTGTCGAAAAGCACCCCAAATTGGAGAGAAAATCTCAGCCCTAACCTCAAGTTGAGGAGAGAGTTTTTACTCAAAACATAATCTCTCTTTAGATTGTGGGGTGAGTTACATAAATATGCAGAGTAAGATTAATGGATCATCACCCAAGATCCATTTACACGAATACTTATCTTAACAATCTCCCTCGAGTTGAGCATATAGATCAAGCATGTTCAATTTATCCACATTCTTCTCAAAGTTCATCGTGAAAAGACTCGTGGTAAATACATCAGCAACCCGACCAATTGTCTTGATGCACGGAAGAGAAGAGTCTCCATAGTCAATCCTGTTTTCATATAAAATGTATGTCAACTTCAATAGACTTCACTCTATCATGGAGAATAGGATTATTAGCGAGATCGATGGTGGCCTTGTTGTCATAGGATAGATACATGGGGAGATTAACAACAATCCCAATATCATGTAGAATGAACTTCAGCCAAAGTTTCTCGTTGATGCCATTTGTAGATGTTCGGTACTCAACTTCAACTCTAGATCTGGCATAAACTGACTTCTTTTTACATCTCTAGATAATAAGATTCACAACAAGAGAAGCTGCTTAATCTGCTTCAGTATAATCTTCAGCATTCAAGTTTGCTCCTTTCTTAAAGATTAGTCCCTTACCCTAATTTTCTTGATATATCCAAGGATTCTAAAAACAACCTCCCAATGTCCAAGAAGGAACATGCATAAATTGACTAACTACGTTAACTGCATATGTGATGTCAGGCCTGGTAAGAGAGAGAAAAATCAACTTGTCCACTAATATTTAACATGTTTTACGTCTTCCTTCATGTTTATCTCCATCATTAATGCACATACGATGATTGGCTTCAATAGGAGTAAGAGATGACTTGCACCTAAGTTTCATTGTGTCATTCGAGAGCATATTATCTCTGAGACAAGCACATGGCATATTTTTTCTTAGCAATTTCAATGTCCTGAAAATGTATATTTTAAATCCCTAAGTCTTTTAACTCGAACTCAAAGGCAAACGTGCTCTTCAATTCACAAATTTTATTTTCATCATCACCGCTATTAATAATGTCATGAACATAGACGAGAAAGATTGATGTTCTCCTGCTTGTGATTTTTACCATTAGAGTATAATCTCCATTTCCTTGTTTATAGTTGTTATCACGACAGAAGGCTCTCAGATCAATCCCTTTGGAGGTTGTTTAGGGTTTAGGAGATTGGGATTGGGTTTTTTTGGGGTACCTTCGTTTCCATTTTCTGAGTATGATTTTCGTGTGTATCAATGTCCCCCATAAATTGCAGCTAGCTTTCCTCTTTATGCCTATTCTCGCCTTGAAGAAGATTGGCATGAAAGGACTCTATTTAAAAAAAGGTGACAAATTTTATGAAAATCACTATTCTAAATTAGGAATCAAAACATATATGTCGTTTTGAGTAGTTGAGTAGCCAAGGAAAAAGCCCTTTGTATCTCTTGAATCCAACTTCTTTAGATCAACTATAGTTCTATAATGATGTAAAAAGCACACCCAACTAAGCACCTTGACGTGTTATATTGAATGGAGTTTAGCCAATACAGACCCTCATGCAAGGAGAATGGCCATAGAGAACTCTGGATTGCATCCGAGTCATTAAATACACATAAGTTAGAACAGCTTCACCCTCAATATTTTCGGTACATTTCTATGAAAAAGTATGGCAAGACTGATTTGAACCAATCAGAAAGTAGGACACAGATCAGACATGTCAACAATCTTGGCCCAACAGCTCTCAGCCAATCAGAAAGCAGGATACAGATCAGACATGTCAGCAATCCTAACCCAATAGCTCTCAGCCAATCAGAAGGCAGAACACAGATCAGACATGTGAACAATCCTGACCCAATAGCTTTAAGCCAATCCAAAGTTAGGATACAAATCAATCACATCATCAACCAATCAAGTGGTTAGGATTCAAGTCAAATTAACAATTATCATTATGTTGAGGGCTATAAGCACATGATGTCTCATGTATAATACTTTTTTCCTTAAATTGATCTTTAGTAGAGTGATACATGTACTCTTTTGCATTAGCTAAAAAGAAAAGAAATAAATATATCAAGAAAAATCTCTATCCTCACAAGTCAAATTCAAAAGAGCTTCCATCAAAGGTGGGCGCTCCCAATCATTTCAAAGTGTCCACTTGGACCAAACGCTATTAGGACCAAGGAGTCAGGCTAGCACCAAAAAAGAGCTCTGTATCGTATACTGATACAAGTCTGGGTGTTGAAGGTATCTTAGATACTCAAAAGAGACACAACCTATCTCAGAAAAACAAGTGCAGACGATTATGAATTCTCTTGACGGACACATTGATCAAAAAACCAAAAAAAATACATGTGTTGAGTAATAATGCACTCGAGAGGCCCCTTATTCCAATGTGAAGGAAAGGAAAATAGACACAATTCTATGACCTCCATCATCTGGTCGTCCATCTACACTTTCAAAGTCTGACAAACTAATGAGACGGTTGACTAAAGCAAGAATAGACTTATTCCCTAGTGTTGAGGATTAGGTCTAGAGGAGAGTCTCCTGGACTAGAACTTTGGGTGATATCTCGACTCGACTCTCATGAATGCGGTACACTAATCTTCATATCCTTATATTTTATGTACAAATAGAGAGTCTGATAATTAGAAAAGGTTGATTCCATTTGACTAGAGCATGGTTGAGCTCAGAATTTTAGGATCACTAAAATTAAGTGTCTTCGACGATTTTTGCTTAAAAATTTCACATGCACTGTCAGGAATTAATCTGACTCCTTCATTCTTTAGATGCTCGAGGACGAGCATAGTTTAAGTATATAGGTATGATGAATATCATATTCATCATGCTAAAATCTACATATTAATCCTCAAACCTAAACAATTCAATAAGAACCACTAATAATTGATTAGTATTAACTATTATTATATTATAAATAATCTTGTGTATAACTAACCTATTTTCTGTACAATATCTAACCTTAATTTATTGTATTTAATTACGAACCTTTTTCTCTATTTTTATATTTTATTAAAATCCCTAAAATTTAGAATAAATATTGTCTATATTTATTTTTGATTTTAAAAGAAATTAAAAATACAATAAATCTCAAAACCCCAAAACTCAGTGTTTTTGCCTATTAAAAAGGTTCCCAAAAATATATCTTTGTACAAATGACATCGTTTCTTTTTTACTAGCATGAAACTTGTAGATCTCATCGTGATCTACAACTTTCATGTTTTGATTTTTTTCCTAATTAAGCCTTCTACTATTTCTTTTAGATTTTTTCTATATTTGTATAATTTTGATGTTTTTGGTGCAGCCATGTGGCACCCTATGGGTCGCCCACGTGGCGTCACCATCCGGATTCATTCTCCACCCTCTGATCTTCTTCTTCCCACCTCCATCGCAGTCGTTCCTCCCATCTTCGCTCACAACCATCTGATTGATCCTCGATTCTCGTCCGCATTGTCCCCCTCCGCCTTCTTCTCAGTCGCATGCTTTACTCCCATCCAACGGCTGAGCACCATCCACGTCACCCCTTCCCTCCTGGTCGTTGGATGAGATTCCAGATCTCATCCTAACCATACATTATCGATCCTCCCCTCACCGCTCGATCTAGATTGATGGATCAAATCTGTGTCCTCCATCAACGCTCCCATCTAGACTGTTGGACCGCGAGATCCAACGGTCCAGACTTCTTATTCTTCCTATAGTAATGCCCTTTGCCATGGTGTGCGCTTCCCAACAGCCTATCCCCCTTTCCATTTTGGCTCCTACCTTTGACCAACGCTCTGTATTATAATGCCCCCTCTTCTCAGCCGTTACATACCGCATCCTTGCGCACCCTATAACTCCCTTCACCCTACGATCTAATGTCCCCATTCCAAATCACCTAGTCACACCATAATGGCCGCAAACCTCCACCTATAAATCTTCTCTGATCGCCCTCTATACCCTCATCCACCAATTCAGAGGTTAGATCCTTAGCCCTCCTCCACCTTCTTGTGACATACAGAGGATAGAGGAGGGAAATCATGGCCTCCTTGCTCTAGTGTTGACCCATGGTCAACTTGACCATGTTTCGGCACCTCCGGTGACCACCGAGCTCTGTGCCTTAGGCTGAGCATGTTGGGAGATGACCCCGAGGTTCCTCAAACATCAGCCTAGGCACTACCTCTGTCGTCTTCCTCTCCCATCCTCCAGGTACTTCTTCCCCTTGGACTTTCTTCATTTTACTCTTAATTACCCCGCCACTTACAACCATCCCCACCTTCGCCTAATCGAGCTCCACTACCCATCCCTCACCTTTGCCAAACCCTCCACTCATCTCCTTCCCTTATCCAGAGCCCCGACCACCTCGCCCCATCTCATCTCTGGACCGTTGGAAATGAAGCCCAGGTCCCCCATTCCTCCACCTCCTTGGGACCCCCATTTCATTCACAACACTCGACATCGCACGCATGCACGGCTTCTTCTATGAGCTAACTTTGCAGGATCTTCAATAGTCAGAGCCTCACATCCGTCTCTGGTCTCCCGCTCTGCCTCCGATGAGCAACCATCGACAACAACTTTCAGCCATAGCCAAGGGTCCACATGACCTCTGTCGTCTTCGGTAGCCTTGTATGGAGGTTGCACGACCTTCAGAGCACCATTTGGAGGCTGGTGGAGCTCTTGGACCTTCGCTGAAGCACAATTTTCTCTGGTGAGAAGGGGCGGAGCACGAAGAAGAAAGCACCGTCCGATCATCTTGATCAGATGGCCTTGATGTTACCCGAGCCTCAATGCCAATCCTATAGGCTCGGAGACCAAGACGCCTCCCCTCCGGAGGACCAGACAAAGCCGCGTGTAAACTGAGTCGACCGCCTCCCGAGCCTAGACCCCTCGCGTGCCTCGCACGTAGGAGCTTGGCAAATTGCAATGAAGACCCTAGAATTTTCTAGTATTACACTTGAGTCCTCTAGGTGTGTGCCTCACGTGCATGTTGCAGTCATTTATAGGATACCCAGCCGGATTTTGATAATTGAAAATTTGCCCATGTGTGCAAATGGAGAATTTACAAGAGGGCCCCTTCGGATTTTTCTATTTGCAAGTAGGTCCTTCTAAGGACCTATTTGTGATATTTATCTTTATTTTCCTTGCGTTTTTACTGGATTTATGCCCCTGCATTTTTTAGCATATCTTGAGCATATTAAGACCAAATTGAGTGATTTTGGTTTCATTTTAATGTTCGTTTCATTGTCTTTCTAATGTCATTATTAATTTCTTACAATGGAGCTATTTTTTATGATCTATAGTGTCTCTGTCTCTTTGATTTAAATTCCATTATATATATTTAATGCTTGATTTGAATTTGAAATTTACGCTTAATCAATTGCTCATGGATGTGATTAATTTAGGGCATATTTGTATATTTTTTATCTTGCAACCCATTTTATGCATGCATTTCATCTCTTTTTTAATTGCGTCAAAAATTCAAAAAAATGCATGCATCAATGGTTTTTGCATTACTTTCTCTACATATCATTTTGCATATCATATCTGCATAAGGACCTAAGATTAGAAAATACTCACTCTTGAATTAAACAATAATTTTCAGTAAATATACGAAGAGGCTCATGTCCATGTGTTCAACCTTGGTATACTTACCAAGTAAAATAACTTGCATATAAGACGCAATGGAGGCACGAGATCAAAGGGAAGGGGAGGGTGATGACGGGTGGGGTCCAGGGTAGCAAGGATACTATGGCTCCAATGTACGATTGATGCTCTGATACCATGTGGAAAGAAATGAATGAAATGTTTATTATATTATCATAGGGCTCCTTTATATAGGTTTCTAAAGGGCAAATAACCAATTAAAAAAATAGAAAACAATGAAATAAGAAATACATAAGTCATATTTCCTACAACACTTCTAATCTTGTTGGAGATAGCACGACACCAGACCATTCCGAAGGTCCTTTACACCTAAATGGAATGATCAAGGAATTATCACTACCCATGAAAGCAACAGACTTTGCCCGACAACATCGACCCATAGATGTTGACAGCGAGCAGTTCAACCTCGCCCATACATGAGCTTCATTTCTCAAGTCTCTATTCCCCAAATATGGGTGAGGTAGGTGTGTGTATTGCTATTACTTTGTGTTAGTGAGAACTTTGAACCTCAATATTGTTCACCTCTCAAGCATGTGGCTACGCTCACCAGACCTCAATTAGGTAGGTACTTAGTGCCTTAGTCAAGTAGCGCAATCTCCATGTCTTAGTTGAAACTTAGTCAAGTAGTGTAATCCCCATATCTTAGTTGATGATCTTAGATGTAGGTGAGGTAGACACTTGTAGGATCCTTTTCCATTGTTATACTCCCTTAACCTAATTGAAGAAGGCACTAATCGCATAACATCATTTCAAAAAAAAAGCAGATGTGTACAATCTATGGATATCACGCATGTATGAATGGATCAAGACTCAAAATTCATTTGCCCCAGAACATCTCATAGAAATATTATTTAGAAGGCATCATGCCTAGAAGGAAGAGTTGATATAAGGCCAATGATCCGAAACAATTTGGAAAATGGAAGATGTAGATCGAGAGACCCTCTTTCATGTTACAGAATCTATCTGTCACTCTTAAATTAGGATGTGTGCAACTTCATGAAAGACAACGTATAATGTCATTTTTTTATTCTGATGGTATTATCCTTACAGTTCATACCTATATTATAGGGATTTTCACACCATAGGTCCATAACCCTGAGTAATTTTGTAATTACAATCATAACCCTGCATAGTAACGAGTTACACGAGAAACCTAGGATAATCACTCCGTCTCACACTCTTGACCCTCCATTAGTTTCCCCCTTAACCAACCATATCATTGGGTTAATCTAACCCTTAGCGTTTGGTTTGCGGGTTACCTGCGGGTTAGGGGAGTTTACCCCCCTTAATCCACATCCCCCTCTCTCCCCGTGGGTCCCACTTTATTCCTTTTTTAAAAAATTAAATAAATCAATTTTACATCATCAATCCTATCAAAAAATAATATATTATACCATCATATCATATAAAAATTATAAACTACTCCACTTCTACTCCCTTTTCCAAACTTCAATAGAATGACATCACAATAACTACTCACTTTTTCAAACTCCAATACAATCATATCACCCCAAACTCACTTCTAACCCACCCCCAGTTTAACCCTCTATCCAAACAGCAAAACACAAAAACGGATTACCCTCTACCAGTTTAACCCGCCTTAACCCGCCAACCAAACGCACCCTTAGTCTATCCAATGATGCCAAAAAAACTTTAAGAAAAATAAAAAATCTTTTCCTCCTCCATCTCCATCTGCTTGCAACATAGCCGACCCCTCCCCTTCTTCCTCCTCCACCCCTCCGCCTGCAGCCACCCCCTCTGCCCCTCCGCCGCCCCTTCGCCCGCAGTCACCCCCTCCGCCTGTAGCCTTGCCCCTCCTCCTCCCCTCCAACCCGTTACCCCCTTCCAGGCCCGCCGCCCCCTCCCTCCAAGCCCGCCTCCCGCTCCTCTCCCATTCCACGAACCACTCCTCCAGAACCCACGCCACCCTCCTCGTTACTCACCTCCTATCGCACGCCCCTGCTCACCTCCTCGAGAATTTTTCCCTCGCCCCCGTCCTCCTCCTACAAACCCCGTCCCCCCTCCCCTTCTCCACGCCGCCCTCCTCACCCTCTGCCACACCCGCCCCCTTTCCTTCTGCTCCTCTGCCATCCCTCAACTCGTATCCCTCCTCTCCTCCTCCCCTACTCACCAGTCAAAAACCACAGTCATATAAAGTCTTGTACAAATTCGTAATCTTTCATTCTAAATTTTATATATGTTCTTCTATTGTACAATTAAGCAGATTCTTGATAAGTTGTAGGAGTGTTGTTCTCAAAGGAAGTAGTGCCCTACTGAATAGTTGTTTTTACAACAATTGAAGCTTGCTTGAAGTTTACTTGGGGCTAATTTGAAGCATAAATATGTAGTTGGTGGTTTGATTGCTCAAAGTCATAATGGATTGAATGGGATTCATTCCAAGTTTCCTCTAAGAAGATTGCACTCCATGTTGTGCACAGA
Organism: Ottelia alismoides; assembly: GCA_037367405.1. Lineage (NCBI taxonomy): Eukaryota > Viridiplantae > Streptophyta > Magnoliopsida > Alismatales > Hydrocharitaceae > Ottelia > Ottelia alismoides. Next base: position 1,193,733 of record JAZKJV010002680.1, read on the forward strand.
AAACAACTGCATTGAGGAAATGTATAGAAAACAATTGATATCATCTTAGTTTACATGTCAAATCACAGCCAGAAGATGCCTCAACAACAGATGAGTTGATCACTGGTCCTTTGCATGTTTCTTCTTCTTCCTCTTGAAGGTGGTGAAGGGATTCGACATTGTGCAGGACTGGGCGAGGAAAGAATAGAGAAAGAAGGAGATGGGAGAGATAAAGAGAGAGGCCGTGAAATGGAGAGGACGAAACAGGAGAAGTTTCCCTGTGAACAGGGGAACTGACTCTATTTGTTTTGCTGGTGTCAATTTTCAATTAATTTATTCAAGAAAATTCATCAAAAAAGCAATAAAAATCATCATTTCATTCGTAATGGATGATTTATCCGTGAAAGTGCAAATGTTTTTGTCATTTGGAGCATGGATGAAGGTGGATTGAGGAGAGAGTAAGTATTGCTGGAGATAAGAGAATAGTATGAAGGGGAAGAGAAGTATTGCGAAGGCGATGGCCACTGAAGGCGAGGCGTTGTGACTGAAGGTGAGGCACTGTGCAGGCGCGCGAGGCTGCTGGAGCTACATGTGGTGCACAGTGCAGGCGCGCGAGGCTGCTGGAGCTATAGGCGGTGCGCGGGTGTGGGCAAAGCTATGGTAGAAGATGGGCCTTAGGGGCAAACTCCTAGGAGAGAGAATGCGATGACATGATTTGCAAATAAGAATGAGCATTAGGTGCAACTTTGACTTTTTTTAATGGAAACCGTCAAATATAACGGACATCTCAAATGGAACATAACACATGATTATCTCATGTAAGAGTTAAGCATTACTCGGAGTTTCTCATGTAATTTCACGAATATGAAGAGTTTTGATTGTAATTGCAAAATTACTAATGATTATGGATGTAAAAATCTCTATATTATATAACAGCAGATTCAATCTCCGTGTTGGAGCTCTCCCAATTGGTAGAGTATATTGCGTGTACTTACGAGAACATGTGAATGCACGACAAGTATCGTATAGTGGAGGAAATGTCCACGTAGATTTCTCCATTATTACTAACGTTATGCTGCTGCCTATCTTTTCAAATAATAGGAAACTTTCTAGTTGACTGTTGTGACGTTGCAAAAGAACGCCAACTTAAACACGAGGCCGACGCCAAGAGAATGTCCGTGTATGAAAGGAATGGATCATCCGTAAGACTATGTGGATGGAGACAACTTACTTATCCCCGTAGTCAACCGCGTCGTTCTCGCCAATGGCTAACTAGTTGGGTTGCAATCTCCAATAGAATGCACACTTCTAAAGGAGCCTCTAGAAACTAAACCCATCAGTTGCAGAATTCAACTTGACTCGGATGCTTATGGAAGTGGTCTGTAATGTTACTTGCAACTCACATATTAAAGGAAGCACTGTACACTATTATCAGAATGCATACCTGAGTTTGACCATCCTCTTGTTTTTGCGTGGAAGAACAGGTGGATAGAATATTAAAAGGTGCACCCTCGGACCCACGCACAATTTCAATGTCTCCCCATCTTTGTGGGAAGTAGGAACAGGATCATGTTCCACTATCGATCCTTTCTCGTGCTGATGATGAAGCTATGGTCCTTGATATTGGCAGCCAATGCCATAGAACAGTACTCTATTTAAATTTCCTTTTGAGAAGAAAATTGTTTGCGTTCTCAGAAAAGCTAGCGCTTCAGGATGAGATCACAGGTTGCAGCAAAAGATACCTACTGTTTTTTCGAGTTAAAAATGAAGACAGATACAGTAAATGATTCCATGTTCGTTACTAAGGTCATGTTTGGATTGAGGGTTAACCCCTCACCGTTTGAAGGATTTAGCTTCCAAAACTCACCCCTTCTCTCACTTATAGGATCCACTCTTTCTTTATTTTTCAATACATTATATAAATCATTTCTCTTTCATCTATTTCATCAAAAAATAATATATTATACCATCATATCATCTAAAAATTATGAACTACCCAACGTCTACTCACTTTTCCAAACTTTAATACAATCACATCACAATAACTACTCACTTTTCCAAACTCCAATGCAATTACATCACAACAAATCCACTCAACACATAACCCTATATCCAAATACGAAAACACAAAAACAAGTTACCCTTCGAGATAACCCAGCAACCAAACGCACTCAAGAGTAACTAAACCAACAATTATACTCTTCATATGTAATAATAATGCACAAGTATGGCAATTCCTACAATCCTAAGAACCCGATGCCTTTAGATATGTCTAATAAAATATGGTAGTAGACATTCGAGTCTACTTTCCAAACAACGGGCAGACTTTCTACTTTATTGGCATCTGATACAGGTTGACGAATATAGATAACGCTGCCATAGAAAATAATGCCATTAAATTTTAGAACGATAAATATATCTACCATCTCGAGGAGGCTAGTTGGCTGGCTGGATGGCAGTGAGCATTAACTGGATGGACCGGACCTGGAAGAATGTGCACTCGACCTTGCCTACTCCCAATCTTTACCATACCTATGCCCTCGTTTCTGCCCATTAAGATCAGCATTATCATCTGAAAGTACATGGAAGAAAACTTTCCTTTTCTCCTTATAATAGCAAATATGCATAGGCAAGAAGACGTTCCAACAATCCAGAGCAGTTTTGGCCCAACGCTATCTCCATCCCATCACATCAAAGCATGGTCATGTGACTCAAACTCAAATGAAACCCAACTGCAAATAATCAAGTAGGTAACCAGTGGAGTGGAGCCCCCGGAACAGTGGCATTAGAGAGGAAAGGGACCCCAAGGACGAGACAGAGCCCAATAAAAAATAAAGTACACCAGTGGCTGGGACTCAATTGGTCACTCTCCTCATGGGAAGGATCCAAAAGGGCAATAAAGAAATAAAAGTGGGCACCTAATTAAAATAGGAGAAAGAGAGACGACAACAAAAGAAAAGTGTGCTTTGCAATACCTTCTCATCTTTCTCTCTCTCTCTAAGATGTTGGGAGCTGATGGATTGATAAGATAAATGGAATCTTCTCAGGGGGGCTCAGACTGCATGCCACCACCTCCCGGCATCTTTGACTCGCTAGAGGACAAGACCCATCAGATGTAGAACACAAGATTCAAGAACACTTACAATAATAATGATGATTTTATCATAGATTTATATTGTTGATATGAAGTCAGGGAATCCGTGCAGCCTTTTTTTAAGAACAAGACGTAGGACCCAGAAACACCAGCCCTCACCATGTTACCACCCGATGGCAGTGGTGAATAAAGCAAGTGGACGGGGCCCATATTACAAAATTAAAGTTAGCAATGGGGTACAGTACAGTCTGCTCCCCGAGCTAAACGTTAAGACTAATAAATAAAATTCAGAAGAAAAAGAAGGCAACCATCTTGCTTTTTTCCACCATCTTTTGTTGGCAGGAAATAGATGCGGATACGAGTACAGACCAAGAAAACCAGAGGAGCATCAATGCCCACTATTTTTTTCTCTTCAATTTACAGGTAAAAACTGGTAGAAGATGTAAAGATGGAGAGAAATTTTTTAAAAAGTAAGGGTTAGCACTTAGCAGCACCAAAGGGTACTTGGGCTTTGGTCCTCTCTAATTCCAACCAGTGCAGTCAGCGACCTGTAGCAAAGTACTGCAGAGAAGCATGTGCCGAAAAGACACCCACAGTCTGGATAGATCCAAGCTAAATTTTTTGCCACAGTGCCAATCACATGGCAATTTCAAAAAAAACAGTCCACCACAAACCACAGCAGCACTTTTTTTAATGTAATGGTAAGATAACAAACAAAACAACAAGATCAATGGCAGGAAGAATTACCAGTAAACAAACATTAATAAGAACAACAACAATAACAACTAACAATCATGATGCTGCAAAACAAAGGAGAGACCCTGCACCCCCCACACCCGAGAAAACAGCAAGGAATTGGATCTCAAAAACATGGTTAGACATGAACCCATCAACCTCCTACAAAACCATTTTTATTTACAAAATGGTAATCAGAACTCGACAGAAAATTTGTCTGATCTAAATCAACAACCACGGCGTATAGTCGCCGGAGAAGGAGAAGAAGAATCCTTCTTCTGCGGCGACAAGAAACCGAAAACGGACGAGGATTTGGACGTAGAGGACGAGACGCGTAGGGAGCAAACGGGGACGTTCAAGACGGGAGCAATGCGGACGTTGGCTGAGTAGGAGCGTTCCATTCCACCTCTGTGACAGTGTGGCAGTAGCTTCGCCTTGGCGGCCCCGAAGCTGCTGGGGCTGCTGGAGCTCCGCTCGAGGCTCTGGAACACGATCCTCCCATACGAGTTCATGCGCGGGGAATCCACCGACGACCCACGTGGGGATATCGTCCGCACTCGGCCCCGCCCGGTGCGTCCGGTCTTCGGGTTCGAGATCCGGAGCTTGGGAGGCGGCGCACGGTCGGACTCCAGGGAGAGGCGGGGGAGGTCCTCGTGATCCGGAGCGGAAGAGGACGACGACGAGAGTGAGAGACGGGAGAGTGACTCCGACCACTCGGAGGAGGAGAAACTCTCACCGGAGTTCGACCTCGAGCTTCGGTGTAGCAAGTAGTGCCTCAGCACTCCACTCGTTTTCGGGATACTAACACTAGTATTAATGGTTGCAGGAGTAATAGAAGCACCAGCAGAAGGTGTAGGAGATTTACTAAAAGTTTGAAGGTGGTGGGGATCTTGTTGTCGCTGCCTGGCTTTCTTGAGACCCAAAAGCTCTCTCCATCTGGCGGTGCACCTGACGGGCGCGCGGGGGGAGAAGGCGCAAGGGTCCGCCAAAGCTGACGCAGCTGCCTCCGCCCGGAGCTTCTGAGGAGGAGGAGATCCGGCTCCTGGAGCAGGCCTGAGGTGCAGTGGGACGAGCTTCCCGTCGGAGAAGAGCTCGTCAGCAGGGAGCATCGTGACAGGGTCGTTCAACCTGAACTCGAAGTCGAGGACTATGTCGTCCTCATCTTCGTCATCGTGGGTCTCCTGCATGGATTTGGGAATGTGGGTCTTCTGCTGGGGGTGGTCGTCGTCCTGGCTGAAGGAGATCCTGGGGCTGCTGAGCCACCCATAAGCTGTTGCTGCGTTGGGTGGGCAGCGCTCGAGGATGAGGCTGTCAGGAGGAGATGGTGGAAGGAGAGGAGCCATGCCATTGCCATCGCCATTGATGCTGCTGATGCTTGTGCTGTTCATCACTGCCGACGCCATTGCTGCCAACGCTCATCACCTCTTCTTACGTTCATTCTCTGGTTTTGAGGGTATTTATAAACACAAACGGGTCCACCTCGCCACGTGGCGTTTACGGCATCCACGTAGGCGCTTTTAATACCTTTCGAGGTACAGGTGTCAACATCTGAGGCGTTCGTGGTGGATTGCGTCGACCGTTGGTTTTCGGGAGGGCGGGAACGGGCACCTCGAGGATTCTTTTGGGTGTTTATACATGGGGGCCCTTTCAAAGTCACAATGTACCTCACAAATAACAGAAGTAACAAAGGCGAATGGAGACTCCTCGTATAAAAAAATATCCTCGACGTTAGACCAATATTAACTTCAACTTCGATTTCAACAGGGGTTGGTGTAACATGGACTGCCTCCAAAAAAAACCGTTCTCATTCAGGGAAGCTTGGGAAGTGGTCAGGACATGATTTATGAATGTGCACTAGGCTCACATCTTGTGGAACAAATATGTAAGGGATTTTTACCCGGCAAACCCTGTAATCTTTTGCAATTACCGCTACAACCTTCGAAATATCGATATTCCTCTCAGGACCCCGTAAAGTTGCTCCGTCTTACTCAACAAACCCTGCCGTCAATTTTAACTATATTTGAGTCAGTTACGTGGGTTAGTCTTGAGTTAACCTAACCAATCTACCATTGAACGGTTAGGATTAGCCAAAATAATAAAAAATGAATGGAAAAAAATCCTGAAGGTTCAGGAGCTTGGAAGGCGGGAGGGCTCCATCGACCGGGGGCGGAGGGGGGGCTCCAGCAGGGCTCCATCGACCGGGACGACGTGGGGGAGGGGGGGTCTATCGGGGGGGAGGGACTCCATCGACTGGGGACGGGGCGGCTCCATCAGCGGAGGGAGGGGGAGGTCCATATCAACGGGGTTGGTCGGGGGATCGTTTGGGGAGGCGGGGGGGCTGGTCGGGGTAGGGGCGGGCCAGGGAAGGCGGCGGGGCTAGGGAGGATTCAAGCGGCGGTGAGCAGGGGGCGCGAAGGGGTGAGAAGAGGACGGCCGGGCCGAGGGGGGGCAACCAAAGGAGGGAGGCGTCGAAGGGGGGCTTGATCTGCGGAGGTGCGGGGTGAAAAGGGGATGGAGGGGGTCGACCTGGGGAGGCGCGGGGCGGGTCGGGGGGAGGGGCGGGCCAGGGAAGGCGGGAGGGCTGGGGATGACTTCAAGCGGCGGTGGGCAGGGTGGGGGCGACCAGGGGAGGGAGGTGCCGGAGGGGGATTGACCTCGGGAGGCGCGGGGCAGGTCGGGGGGAGGGGTGTGCAGGGAAGGCGGCGGGACTGGGAAGGGGCTCGGGGCTTCGATTGGCGGCGACGAGGGACTCGGGCAGGGGAAGCAGTGAGCCCGGGGAAGCAGGGGCAGGGGGGGTGTGCTTCAAGCGGGACCTGGGGGAGGGGGGAGAGGAGCTGCTTCGACCCAGGGGGGCTCGAGGCGGGGCGGAGGGCCTCGACGGGAGGCGGCGGCCGGGTCGGGAGAGGGGCTTCAACGACGAGGAGCAGCTGGGCTCCGGGCCGACGATGCCGGGGACGAGGCTCCTCAGCAGCAGGCTGGGAGGGCTTGGGGGGATGTACGGCCTCCTCAGTGGCATCTATAGTAAATTTGATTAATAAAGCGGGTATAACGTAAAGAAAGATAACAGAATCCGGTTAGTTTTAACAGTCAAATGGATGGAGATTAACCACAGGGTCTGTAGAGTAAAGGTTAACAAGTTTACGAGGTCCTGAGAGGAATATCGATATTTCGAAGGTCGTAGCGGTAATTGCAAAAGATTACAGGGTCTGCCGAGTAAAAATCCCAATATGTAATGCCAAAGCACACCTGCACCCTTTGTCGCGTTATCTTGGACCGGCTGCCTACTCTTGACAGGCTCTCGAAGCGTGGACTAGCAATCAACCATGGATTATGTTAAACACCATACGAAAAGATTTAACTCTATAGCATTATGTTAAACACCATACTAAAAGCTTCTCCACATGTTCTGCATGTCACATCTTAAATATGCAAATGTAATTCTTGACAGTTGGCACAGATGATCATGTCAGTTGGCAAGTCAGATTGATACATGTTTTTGTGCATCTTTTAGATGTGCAAACAACTACAGAACAGTATGTGAGCCTTGCAAGGATACATATACAATTAAGGATATGCAATATGCACAGACTTGTGTAACATCAAATGTTTACAGGGGAGACTGTAAATATCGTCTTTTTTCGGTGGAAAAAAATTGTGTCGGGGGAAGATAGCTCTGTCGTCATGTGGGGGCAAGAACGCAACATTTGGAGCACAAGGAAATATTTTGAAGAGCAATGCCAAGAAGGCAGTGGAGGGGTAAATGCGCCTACAGTAAATCCCTGTGGATACGAATAGTGTGAATCTTGTCCTTGTCAAAATAATGATAATAATGAAGAGATTGCACTGATTTCACAGCATAGGGTACTATACTGCTAATAGTAGCTTTTAATAGTAGCCCCCTTTAAAAGAGCAGAAGCACAACAGCTGCCTCCTTGAATCTGGAATCATGTCTCACTAACCACACTCCTGATCAAGATATGGTTCCAGTAATCTTATAAAAAAAGGTAATTGGTAGCTCCATCACAAGCACAGTTTCATTTACATGTATGTGTGTTGTATGCTTGTTAAAATATGTTGAATGCCTGCTGCTAGACCACTAACAGCTGCTGCTCTAGTTGAAACATGCCATTGGAATGTGATTACTCACATGCAAACCAGTTTATTTATACAAATATACTCATGCATGATAATATGGTAGCAAGTAGCAACTACATGCCCGCTCACTTTGACAGAAACGATGCATATCCACTGTAAGTTGTGCTGCAAATGCCTCCTATTGCAAAATAGATAGATAGATAGACATATGAATGAATTCCACAAAACAAAAACATGTGCTGCAGCCATCATCACCTTCAGAAATAATCTCATTTTGATTGACATATCTACAACTCATGGGGAGAATAAACATCCAACATCTGCAAAGAATTGTATTCCCCAAACAATACAAATGAAATGTATAGCAGCTACATTGATAAATGAACCTTTAACAAGAAGAAGGGGTTAAACTATCTGATGTTAGATTAATTCCTGTAATTTCAATTATCTGAAAAATGTGCTGCTAAAAGAGGACAACTTGAGACGGGGAACGAAGTATGCTAGCAGAGTCTCAGATCTTCACTTCAGGCAGAAATAACTAAAACAAGTTGTGAGCTGTGTGAATCAGAGAAGCGAAGCAAGGAAAAAATGTAGTTCACCACATTTGGCGAGATTATTTATAATGAATAATGAATCTTCTACTAGAAGCACCTTCTCTTCTGTGGTTTCTTCTAGCAGCTTCCCGAATATGAGAATCTTCTCCTCTTTGCTTCAGCCAAGAGCTTCCCAAATGCTGCTGCTCGCTTGTTATTAATAGGCAGCACACAGAATATATCTTGCAGCATATCTAACTCGCGGGGGCTTGCTTTCCTGATCAACCCACCTAGAACTTGACTGACCTCATCAACGACGGGCTCCATATTAGACCGATCTTTTTGCAACAAATCTACACCAAATAATTTTCTTGGTCTAGAATTGTAGACATCATCTTTCTGATAATCATTGACATCTGTTCTTGTTTTTCCATTCAATTTCTCAGTAGAGCGTGCCGGTGACCAAATTGAATCTGCTACCTCCAACTTTCTAGCCACTTTGGCTTCCCAGTATTCAGTGCAAAAATGATGGGGATCCAGATCCTCAATAGCCTGCACAGACCTCCTTGTCAGTCTCAAATCCAATCAAAAACCTTGCAAGGAATTTTCACGAAAAGTTTTAGCGTGCTTTAAACTAGCACATTATCCTCTGCGTTCTTGTCATTTCGTTTTTGTACAACTCACAATTGCCATAATACTGTAGATATAAACATAGATAAAATTTAAATTAGAAGGGAAACTCTTCAAGAATGCATGACATGCAAAAAACATTTACTTTTATGAATTAGATAGGATATGGAAAATGAATAGGTAGTTCACTGGACCAGAAAGCTGTTGGTTTAGTTAATGTAGGAGTGAGGATTGCATGAATCGGATCTTACATATATGGATTTGATACCCGTGATATGCTGCTGACGACTCACTACTGGGGCCGTAGGTGTCGTAGGGATTCTCATAGAAATACAAAATCGTATCCACTTCAACCAATCAGGCATGAACCTTAGGGAGTTACCCGTAGGATTAATAACTATAGCTGCACGGATGACCACAGAATTCCTCGGCACGGTCATTGGTGAAGTCCCTCCAAGGACGAATCCCATGCCATTCTTGTGAGAGCTGGAGAAGCATCTACGGGTGAAGTCTTGGTTACATATAACTGCTTGCCATCTAAAGGTAAAGCCTTCTCCCGCTATAAGTAGGGTCGGCTACATGGATTCTTGCTCAAATCCATGTTGAAAGATTCAACTACTTTTTACATTGGTTGTCGACTACTTAACGCAACCCCCACAAGGGGGGATTTGAACCATGATCTTTTGGGTGGTAAGCACACTTAAGTGGGTGCTAAACCTATGCATGCCACGTATGCTTCATTATTTATTCTAAGTATGGGATCTGGATGAGGGTACCCAATCAAAGAACAGACAGAGGGGATGAGGGAGTCTACCTATGCCGTTCAATTTTTGGAGACAACTATATATAAGCAATAAATAAGCGAAAAGCAAGGAGGCATTATTAGGACCATTATCAGCATAGTTCGTTGCTTGTTTTTAAAAGATCCCTCAATTATCGGATCACTTAGAGGTCAAAGAAATGGTCTAAGCCCATTACAATCTGCTTTTGAGGTGAAAGGAGTGACCTAGTTGAAGCGAAGGAAAGAGAAAAAGGGGGAGGGTCAAAGGTCTGATACACGTAGATTTTACAACAGCATTCATTCCATCATGCTATCCAGATCATGAAAAAATCATTATGCTGTAAAGATCCTAGAGATTTCCACCAGTGTTCAGGAAATCAGCCCAGTATACCGCATACTCGGCCGCATACTCATAGTCGGAAGCCTTGGCGCTCCGAGTATGACCAGATCGGCCTCTAGGCGGGTCTGACCGCATACTCGGCCGAGTATGCGGTATATGCGGCCGATTTTCAAATAAACATTTTCTGAAACTCTAACATAAACTTAGACACCCGACCTAACGCTCTTTCAATTGATGTTTTTGCTCATTTGACTCTATTACTTTTTATCCCAATAGTTTTTTTCCTTGTACCTTCAATTCTTTATTATTATATTCAAGAGATATAATATTTAGATGATATTAACATGATATTAAAAATATATTTATATTTTTAGTAATTAAAAATACCAAACCGCATAAATCCGCATACTCTCCTGCATACCGCATACTCTTTATGCAGTGACCCCTCCGACTGAATACCGCATATCGCCTTCCTGAACATTGATTTCCACTATGTCGTAAATGTTACTTTTGTTATAGTTTCCACCATTGCCCTCAAGGTCAATGCCCGAGTTTGGAAAGTTGGCTTTTTGAAAGACTATAATCGTATGAACTAGAGGTTCATTTAGGATTCTCTTTTGTGTTGGGTTTTCCCTGATGAGTGGATGCTCATATGAAGAGGTGTCCGATAAGCATATCTTGCTCGGTGGTTGTGAATGGGCAGTATTCAGAGATATTTATGTAAACCATAATCCTAGGGATTCCTGTACTCAAAGTAGAGAGGCATCACTCTTTGTAAACCCTAAACCTTAGGACTCCATCTATATAAAGAACCTAGGGTTTTCATCCTAATTACCATATTAGTATTCCGTGCGGTTCCCGGTCAGTGCACACTAAAGCACATCTGCAGCTTCCACGGCCCTTTTTTCATATTCAGCCCTCACATGCGTCATCCAGATTTTCTCAGACCCTAAATCTAGTCCCTCATAGACATCAAAGGGTGAATGAGGACAGAGCAGGCCACGATGTCAGGGTTCAAGCTGACGTTCATGTTAATAGTTTGGGGGTGGAAGATGCGCTTTCTTCCTCCCAACGCTATCCTTGCGGTACAAAGCCCCATTGGACACGTCGAAAGCCGATGTCGAGAGCCTTAAGGGTATTTGGGCTAATGGCCTCTCCCCTATATATAAGCTTAAGGTCTAGTAGTCTCCGGCTCGTACCTTCACCAGCTAAGATGGTAAGCCGCCGCTTCCCCTTTCTGTCTACTTTAGGCGATTGCGGAAAGAAGACAGGTAGACCAGCAATTTCTCATCGTGATGAAACTTTTCCATTTCGGAGATCCGGGAACGAGCTTTTACAGCACATTCTTGAGTGTTGCTTCGGTCTTCGAGACTATTACTTTTAGCCTCTACATCTTCACAGATTTCCCTAGTCACATTTCAGACTAAGTCAGATTTTATTCAACCTCAACGCACCACATTTTGTATGGTACGATCTAAGTCGTGTCTATATGTCATATATTTGCATCTCGTAAGTAGGCACTATTTATTCGTTAAGGGCATCTAATTCACCACACTTGAGGAGCAAGAAACATAGCCCAAATCATGGATACAATTCCAAATTCGAACCCGCTATTTTCTCTTCATACAACAGAATTCAGACTATGTATCATGGGATTCTTGATCACTCTGTTAGGCATGGTGACAATTGGTTAGCAGATACATGTGCTTTTACTCATTTGTGTGGAGACAAGAGACTTATCAGAAAACTGCAATCAGTTTATCCATGCAGAACAGTACAAGTCGATGGTAGATCATCCCTAGTTTATATGTGAGGCTAATCTTACCTCAAATATCATACTTGATAATGTCCTTTGCACACCTTAATATCAACTTGATATCATTAAGTCAAATCTGCAAGGAACTCTACTGCCGAGCTATTTTTTTATGCAAACTCTTGCATTTTCTAGATATCCTGACTAGAAGGACAATTGATATAGGCCACAAAAAAGGAAGTGTTTACCATTTGGTTCAGTCCCCGACTGTTAATGCTTGTTCTAGTATCCATTTTACATGATCATGAAGTTCTCTATGGCATCAACGCCAATGTCATCCTTCTCTTAGAAACTCTGTTGTGTTATTCCTCAGCTTCATCCCACTACTCGTATTGTGGAGACTATTTGCTTCAGCAATGCCAAAGAATTTCTATCTCATGATTCGTCACGAATTGTTGACCTTCTCTTCCCATGGGATTCTTCATTAGACAACATGTCCATAAGCATCACAACATAATGGAGTCATCCAACGTAAGCAGCAATGCATTCTTGATATTACATGGACATTGCTCGTCTATTATAATATCCCAAACTTATATTGGAGAGATGTGGTATTCATAGCCGTTTTTTTGAATAATCACATGCGTTCAACTTCTATCGATGAGCAAGTTCCCATTGAGGTTCTCTTTTTAGGGAAAGTTGTAGCCAACATTCCGTCAAAGGTATTTGGTCATGTTGCATTTATCCAACTCCTTGGCACGGGGAGGTATAAGCTGGTAGCTAAAGCAATCAAATGTGCATTTTAAGGATATGTTAGAAATTAGAAGGGATACAAATGCTATGATCCAAGTTCGCAAAGGCACTACATTAGTGTAGAGATCATCATTCTTCGAATTTATTCCATTTTTGCAAGTTTTGTACCCATATATCCCTGCCCCCAACTACTTTGGAGATTGCTCCAATACTTGATCCCTTACATGTTGTTGCATCTCAGGTAGTATCAGCACCCCCTTCAGCCAGCTACCATTACAACTACTGAGGTAAATCCTCCTTCAAAGACTTACAGGCAGGTATTCATACTACCTTAGGTGAGGCTTCTACAAAGATGAATATGTTAATATACACAATGATCGAGATGACACTCATATCACCCTCAAAAAGGGGGAAAAGCAATTTATTTTGCATCCTATTTTTGCAGTAATTTCCTTCTTTAATCGACGATAATTGGATCATCCTACAAGCAACTTATAGCAGCGTTATTTGTAACAGAGATCCCCATCAGTCATGTTGAGGTACTATGTGGCCCATAATGGCACCTTACCAAAAAAGAGGAGATATATGCTCTAATATCTCAAGGGACATGGAGCTCATAGATCCTCCTCTGTATGGCAAGATTGTTGGATCTCGATGGGTCTTTGTTGTGATATATAACTCGTGTGGTTCAATTGCCAGATACAAAGCCAGGCCAGTAGCTAAAGGCTTTACATAAATAAGCGGGGTTGATTTCTTCCACACTTTCTCCCATTAGTCCGCCTTTCTATAGCATGGATTCTTTTGTCAATAACAATAAAACTTGATTAGCCTCTTCATTAACTTGACATAAAAAATATAATTCTCTATGATGACCTACAAGAGATCGTCTATATGCAACAACCTCTTGGTTTCGAGGCTCAACAGGAGCGTTAGAAGGTATATTTGTCGAAAAAGAGGCTATATAAGACCTTAAACAGAGTCCTCAAGCTTGGGTCCAGAAGCCGCCACAAGTGCTTAAAAACTTGAGACTATCTATATCTTCATCAGACCAATCCTTGTTCATATGAAAGAAAAGGAAAGATGTCCTAGTCGTTTTGATTTATGTAGATGAGATCATCCTCACCGTTGAATATTCGGAAGGCATAATGGAAGTAAAAACGAGGATAGCAAAGAAATCCGTAATAAAAGATCTCAGATCATTCTGATACTCTCTTGGGATTTAGATCGCTCGTTCCAAATAAGGTCTAGTTATGTCCCAAAGAAAGTATGCTACCAACCTATTATAAGAAACTAGAATGTATGTATCTAAGCCAACTCATATTCCAATGGACCTCAAAACACGCAACTATGAACCTAGAGAGATTGAAATATAAGTCGCTACAGGCAGTTGGTCGAAAAGTTACTTTACCTGACCATAACTAGGTCAGATGTCTCGCTTGTAGTAGGCAAGCTTGGTCAGTTCATGGATTGTCCTAATGTTGGAATGCTCTTGGTCGATCTGCTAATCAAACACAATTAGCAACCACTAAGGTGACCAAGCACAAGAGGTGAATAAAGCATCAATTAACCCACAGATGAATGACAAAGAAATGCAATATGTGTCTGGAGTTAATTTTATTATAACTCTACTAAGTGTGTATACTGTAAGTATGTATATAGAGTGTCAAACTCAGTGAGCAAACATGATAGATGGAGAAATTAATCCAAAAATTTTCTTCCCATGTCTTTTTTATTTCAATGTTTATGTGGGTTTTCTATTCTTTTTAATTTTATAAATTTATAATGTTTTGTATTTTTGTCTTTTTAATTTTATAATTTTTATATTATGTTTTTATATTTTTCTGATTTTTCATTTTTTTCCTTTTTAAAGAATAATATATATAACTATATAATAGATAATATATATAATATACAATAAATATGTATAAATAGTCCAAATATATGCAGGTACATTCCTTTTTATTTTTTTAAGGATTAAAAATATATTTATAGTTATTTATAAAAATAATAATATTATTAATAAGTATTTATAGTTATATATAGTCAATATATGCTTTTATATTTATAAATATAGCTAAAATAGTCAAAAACACAAAAAAATGATTTCCCTTTTTATTTTTTTCTCCGTTTTTGGAATTTTTCTGCATTTTTATGTAATTTTAATTGATTGAAATGTTAAAATAGGGGTTGGATAAATAGGCCGAAATGTTTTGGAATTTAAAAATAGATAAATATCTCAAAATTTTCCATAATTATTTTTACTATATAATGTATAATATAAACAAAAATTAGAAATAAAATAAATATTTTTGGATTTTTATAATTTTGTTCTGATTTTTGTAAGATTTTTAGGATTTTTAATTTTTAGGAGTTTTTGGTAATATTTTGCAAAAATAAAAGGTCAGAAAACCAAATAACATAAATAAAGACACTGAATTTTTTTTTGAATTTCTAAAAACATTTTTATAATTCTTATATATTTTTAAATGCAAATAAAAGAAAAATGCAAATACTTTTAATTGTCTCAAGAAAAATATATGTGATGCAAAATAGTTTCAAGCAGTTAAAATAATTCTCCTATAATTTTTAGATGCAAATGCTATTTTCAATAATGAAAATACAAAATAAATAAATAAATTGTTCTGGCAGGGACCTATCTGTAATTAAAATAAAGTTGCAATGTATTTCAAAACACCCTAAAGAAATCAAGGGGTATATAGGCAAAAATCCCAAATGTATCAAATTAAATATGCCCGGCATGGGTATTTCTGTAATTATCAAAAAGTCGCAGGTCCAACTAGCAAATTTTCCAAAAATATAACACTGAATATTGAAATTACTAGATAAATATAAATACAAAAACTCGAAAGGGTTTAGGTGCAAAATGTCCTGTCACCCTGTGGGGTGACGTGAACTAGACCCAAATGTAAATAAGGAAAGTTTGGAGTCCAAGGAGTAAATATTACAAAAATATATGAACTACATATAAATATTTAAGGACCAAAGGTAAAATACAAAAAGTTATGGGTAGAGAATGCAAAATACCCCTCACGCACGATTCAACGACGGTTGTTGTTTCACTTGGTGTGTGATACTCGTTGGATGCTCGAGGACGCTTCGAAGATCAACGGATCAGATCAGATTCTCGAATGCATATGACGATTGTTGGCGCTCAAGATCTGACGGTGGTTGTATAATCTAGATGAAGCTCTTAATCCGTTGGTGGAGGAGGTAGTTGTAAGAACGGGGAAGAAGTTTCGTTGGGGCGAACTTCAATCGGTCGAATCTTCGGTCTTTGGCCACCTAGAGTGCTCCCACCTAGAGTAAAATGGAGCTGGAGCTCCTCTGAAGCTATTGATGTCCTCAAATGGGTCAGGGCCCCATTGATGGGGGCTTGGAGCTCGAAGATACCTAAGGGTTATTTTCTGATGTAGACACCCCTCAGATGGGGTCTTCAGCACCTGCAAATAGGATAGAAAGACTGGCGCAACAAAGGCGAAGGTACTGGTTGTTGTTGGTGGAAGATCGAGGTGAAAATGAGATGGGGCGGTGAAGTCCGACGAGGGCGACGAAGAGGACCTCGATTTCCATATCTTAATCAGATTTGGGTGGCTGGAGAGGGGTGTTGGATGGAGAAATGGAAGGGGGAGCTAATGGGGTGGTCAGGCGAAGCAAAAACAAGGGAAGATGATGGTGAAACAGTAGCTGGAGCTCTAGAGATCCAGCGAACTTCGATCGAACTTCTACACTAAATCAAACGATTAAAACATAAAATAAAAGCGGGAAATGAAAACTGGAATTAAAATCTACATAAAATACGATAAAAAGGCGCTCAAACCTGCTCAGAGATAGGGAACACAGAACCACCAGGAGGAGCTCATCGGCGATGGTTGGATCATCGCCTCTGGCACATCAAGCACGTTGCAAACTCAACGGAGAGATGCTATCACCAAACCCTATGCCATGAACGGATCTAAGGGGTCCAGTGCACGAAGAGAGATCAAAATCAAAAACGAGGCGAGACTTATGTGCAGGCAAGGGTTTGACTAAAGATTCAGCTCGATGCACGACTCCATCGATCGAGGAAGCCTGATGACGTGAAAGAACTATGATCGAGGAAGAAAAGTCATGAAGGGATCGAGCAGAAATGGTGAAAGAATCAAGCACAAAAAATGCGAGAAACGAGGAGGTCTAGCACTGACAGAAGTTGACCTATGAGGGGCGAAGAGTTGACCGAGGTCAACTCAGACCCACTCCTCATTGGTCCACGTCATCCCAGAAGGAGACAAAAATGGGGGAAATTCCCTTATTAAATAGATTTTAAATAATAAAAGATTTTATTACTTTTTGTCAAAAACATTTAAAAAATATTTATTATTTTTTGTAGCATTTTATTATGATTTTTATTTATTTTTAAAGTTAATTTATTAATATTAATTTTTACATGTATAATTATAGGTATATTTACCTATATATGTTAAATTTTATTTTGTATTTTATATTTTATTATTTTATATACGTAATTTTATATTTATAACTTATTTAAATACATATGTATATATTTTTATTTTATTTTTCTGAAGTTATTTATTTACTTAATAGGTATTCTTCACATATGTATTAAAGTATATTATTTATTTTATTTATTTATTATGGTTTTATTTTATTCTTATTATGTACATGTATTTTAAATAATATTTACATATTTATAAAATTATAAGAAAGAGAAAAGTATAAAGAATAGATATATTGACTATTTTATACAGGTATATTGCACAACGAGGGCCCAAAAGCCAACTTTTGCATCTTAACTCCAAATTTAATAAAACCATCTTCATTAAATAGATAATTTTATTTTATGAACAATAAAAGTGATTTTGGTGAATTTTGAGTTTATATCAATACCTTTGGTATTTCATTTCTTTTCCTTTTCTTTCCTTTATTCTTTCATTTCGGAATTAAACCAATCACTTTATACAATATTTACTATATAAATAATGTGTTATTTGTACAAATTATTCTTATTTATATGCATTTAACTAGGGATTTAAGGTCAAAATGAGAGAATGAAGCTGATGAAATGGAGATTCATCTAACAAGCCCACTACGATGCATGCATAATGATCTTAAGGTACATCAACTTCTCTCTTAAACGATGATTGGTATTTACCACCATGGATCTTATAGCCTATTTATATGTCGACTATGGAGGAAATCTATTAAAGTCCACATATGACTTATGTACCTATATAGTAGGAAACTTGATCACTTGGAGGAGCAAGAAACAAGCAGCAGTTTCCCGCTCCAATACAGAAAGTGAGTACATGACAATATCTCTTGTAGCAAAAAAATTAGTGTGGATTCACTTGATACTTCTAAACTTACACATAACTACTATCGGAGTAATGGAGCTCACATGCGATAATAGGGCAACTACGTATATAGCCAACAACCCCATGTTTCATAAACGCACAAAGAATGTGGAGGTTGACTGTCATTACACTAGGGACCTGATACAGAGAGGGGTTATTGCGCACATCCAGTTACTTGTGGTGCATCTTTAAGACTATGCTAAAATAAATGGTGATTATGCCTTCAAAGACAACCCACGTACGTCTAGAACCTGCCCTGACTAATAAAAAATAAATGAGCCTTGCAACCTGATAAAATCCCGGCAAAAGTTGGATCAATTCTAATGACTTAATTATCCAATAAATCAAGGTTGAAGTTGAAAACTTTTAACTGGCATGCACACTAAGTAACTTGAGTATAATTGACAGGTTTCACGCTCATATTTTAAGCAAGTTTTAAGGAATGGTTTAATTAGGGCTTTATACGGACATCTCCATTAGGATTAAATATATTCCTTGTAACCCCATTGCCACGTTAACCTTCTTTTGAGAAACAAAATACCCCCCTCAATGTGGCCATTAACCCCATAGAAGAGGCATCGCCCTAGGGATTCCTTCAAGTAGCGAAGGATCAGAAGAACATCCTTCCAATGATTGTAAAGTGGTCTCTCCATGCGTTGGTTAGCTTTGCTCATAGCATAAGATATATTCAGCCTAGTGACAGTAAGGTAAAGCAGTTTCTCAACTAGACTTTTGTATTGTGTAGTGTCCTCAAATGCATGATCAATTGAAGTAGAGTGCTTCCTCAGGTCTGTAGGGATGCCAGATGGCTTGAATCCAAGAGTTAAAATGTATAAGCCATATTTCCTTTGTGAGAGATAAAGTCCCTCTGCAGAACGTGTCACTTCTATGCCAAGGAAATTGTGGAGCTGACCAAGGACCTTCGCGACGAAGATCTTCTGAAGGAAGGCTTTGGCCTCTGAAACATTTTCTTTGTCGTCACTTGTGATAACCATATCATTAACGTAAACTACAAGTATAACAGCACTAGTAGATCATCATTTGACAAAAACAGAGTAATCAGATGTTGTCCTCTGGAAGCCAACAATGTTGATCTCAGTAGTAAGTCTATCAAATCATGCTTGAGAACTCTGTTTTATGCCTTATATACCTTACGCAATCGGTACACACACTCAACCTCGACTTCATAACCTGGAGGCCACATCATGTAAACTTCTTCCTCAAGATCTCCATAAAAGAAAGCATTCTTCACATCAAGATATTAGATAGGCCATCCTTATTGGCAGCCACTGAAAGGATAGTACGAGTAGAGTACATCCTCGTCATTGGGGAGAAAGTCTCAAACCCCATTAGTCTGTGTAAATCCTTTAGCAACCAGTCACGCTTTCAATCTGTCAATGAACCCATCAGGTGATTGTTTGGTCGTGAATACCCACGTGCAAGCCACAAATCTAATCCCCATGAGATACAGTACAAGGTCCCACGTTCCCCTAGATGTAAGAGCGCTCATTTCCTCATTTATTGCTTGCTGCCAGCCATGATCTTGTAATGCACTGTGATGATCTCTGGGAATAGAAATGATCATGAGAGCACCTGCATATCTCTTTTCACGGCATGATAATTCATCAATTGAAATGAAATGAGATATAAGGTGGATAGTGCATTGCCTTTGTGTCCTGTAGAGAGCAATTGCAATTGCCTGAGGCACATCCAGGGCAACAGTGATGGGAATAGTTAAAGATGGCATATCATCATGCAGAAGAGGAACATACAAAGGCATAAGAGAAGGCACAAATGTATACTTGCGCTTATAAACAATCGATGGTGGAGGTAGATCCAAGGGGATATCAGTGACAGACTAGGTAAAGAAACTAGTATGGTCGAAGAGAGTACCATCCATAAAATTAAAGTATAGGTTCCCAGCAGGATCATAGCACCTGTAGCCCTTTTGAGTGCATGAATAGCCAAAAAAACTCACTTGACCATCCTGGGTGACAACTTATCAGCTGCATGAATATAGCCAAAAATTCTCAGCAGTTACAGGAAGGGCGACTCATTGGGGTAGAGTAATGTGAAGGGTGTGGCCTCCTTTAGGATCGAAAACGGGACCTTATTGATAAGATGGACGGCTATAAGAATGGACTCACCCCAGTGGGTCTCCTACTTCTTCTGGCCTTTTCTCGTACTCTTCAAAAGAAGCACGGAGAATCCTCTGAAGAACTGCATTCCTAAACACATCTCCTTCTTCTTATGTTATGGCGATTGGCTAATCACCCCATGTTCTGAGTGTGGGAATCTCAGTTGATGAGGTAGTCCGCTCTTGACCCAGAAAAAAGCTTGTATTATCGGAAGAGTCTCGATCAAGGAAAGAAGGATCGACAGTGGGCAGGAAGGAGATGTCCCCGACCCTACATGGGTTCTCTTTGGAACGAGCCTGGCCAAAGGGGGCTCGTCCAGATAAGTGGGTGTGGGCACCACCGCACCAGACAAGGAGGGTCTCCTCACTCTGCGAAGCGCATGGGAGTGGATTCGCCCAAAGCCCCCGCATATCCCTTGGGGGAATGTGGTGTACCAGAAACCTGTCTGGAGATCCTTCTTTCCTCCAATCAAGAACCTACTTTAGATGAAAGGATTTTGGATTGAGAAGTGCGTCGAGGCCAAATCATAACACGAGTTTACAAGTTCCCGACCAAAGCTAGTTGGTTAGTTGGAGCGTGAGGCTAAGGGTAGTGGGACTCAGTTCCGAGGCCCTGAGACTGGTCTAATGATGAAGCGAAGACAGATCTCTTCCCCCGTTCAGAATGACAAGATCGAAGTCGGGACTAGTCTGACAGGGAGCCTTTATCAAGGAAGCCCTTCTTTTTTCTTAGCTACTTCATTCCTCAGTCTTCGATTCCCCTTTCATGCCTCCAACCATAAATGCTGAGCTGTCGGGGGCTAGTGGTTTAGACATCCCAACCAGCCATCATGGAGTCCTTACAGAGACCGCTATTCGCTATGACCTTAGGGGGTCAGAGGTGGGGAGGAAAAAGATGCAACAGGGGTGAAAAGCGAAAGAAAAACCTCCTTCCTCTTCTATCTCAGTCCGGCTGCCTTGGGCCCTGGAAGCGAAGGGACTCGGCACCCCCACACTTTTTCCTCTTCGTCTTTTCTTTCACTTTTGCTTTTTTTAGTCTTTTCCCGCCTTTCTCTCTGGTTGTTTTCATTTCTTTCGTCAACTATCTGCCTCCGGGGCTGAGAAGTCTAAGATTCTCCGAAGCAGAGACAGAGCGGGGGAACAGGTGAAACTGAGGATGGTTCTCTGCGGCTTCGTGCTTGGTGGAGAAGGCAGTATATCTATTTAACGGCCTATTAGAAGTAGAAGGCGCTCCGGAAGAACTTCCGGGATTAGCCGACAAGGCAGACTGTCCTTAGAGTGAGAGTGTTGGGGATCACCCTTCCGCTTTTCAGATCAGATAGCTAGTGATTTTCTTATCTAGTTCGTGGGAGACCCCTGGTCAATCGCCCAAGACCTCAACCAACCTGCCTTGCTTTTCCCCTTCTGCTATCAACTATTCACCTATCCCGGCATCCCACTTCCGTCATCGAGCCTCCGCATATATAAGGAAGTTGGGGGTTCGGGGGGAATGAGGCCGTGAACCTGATGGGGATCTTCTACTCGCGATAGATGTTCGGGGTTCGCGTCTGGGGGCCGCGATCTTCCTTTTTTCGGAAGTGAAAGAAGAAGATGCTATTGACTCAGCCAAATAAAAAACATCTCCCCGAGAATGTCAAGGAAATCTCATCCGCATCGAATGCAAGCAGCGTTGAGGGAAGGTTAGGGCGATAGCATTCCTTCTCTTCTCTGAGTGAGAAGAGGCTGAGTAATATCAACAAGATGTCTAAGTTTCCTTTCCGCTGCCGCATTTTGCTGGGAGGTATACGGCCAGGAAGTTTGGTAAACAACCCCTTGGGAAGCAACGAAAGTTGTCAAGTCATGTTGGGTGAATTCCATAGCATTGCCAATATGAAAAAATTGAATACAAGTAGAGAAGAATGTTTTGATGTACTGAAAGAAATTCTTGATCATTTTATTAATCTTTGAACGTTCCTTTATTAGATAGACCCAAGAGGATCGATTATAATCATTGATAAAAATAACAAAATATTTGTATCCACTTAGAGTTTGGACCGAACAAGGTCCCTAATATATCACAATGGACAAGAGCAAACGGAAGATCACGATAGGCCTCAGTACATGCAGGAAAAGATGCTCGATGATGTTTCCCGCGTTGACACGTCTCGCACTCAAAGGGCCTCGACATAGAAAATTTAGGGAACATCATGGAGAAAGCTTTGGCAGAAAGATGTCCAAGGCAAAGGTGCCATAGCAAGGGATCGTCGGAGATAGACATAGTGCCAACAAAACTCAAATCAAAGGGAATGTCAAGATTGTAGAAGTCATTCTTCTCATGTCCCCACCAAAGATCTGTTTCATCTAGATGTCATGAAAATAACAATGAAACTCATCAGAAATCACCCAACAATTAAGCTCAGTACATAGCTTCTGAACAGATAATAAGCTAAGAAAAAATGCATGAGCACAATGGACTCCAATCAGTCAGAGTTTGGAGGAGAACTCCACAGTTACAGCAGTGACGGGGAATAGGCCCCATTAGCAACATGAACACTCTTCACGGAGGAAGATGGTTGATAAAAAGGTAAGGAGACTATCTTCTCCTATCAAATGTGTAGAAGCCTTAAAGTCAATTATCCAGGCAGGGACAAAAGTAGAGGCAGAGATGGCTATTGTACCTGAGGTTGTAGCCAAGCTGGCGATAGTAGTATTTGTAGTACTTTCATCGGTGGAGAGGTCGGGGTTATGTATAAGTTGCCTTAGGCAAGAGTATTTTGTCGCATTAAATGGTGTTGGCGCTCCACCGAAACGTTGATTGAGTCCTCTACAGTATCGTAAGATGTGTCACAAGAGGCTATCTCATATGCACTATTAGCATTAGGTTGTATGACAAACTTTGTCCAGCATCGTTCTGACAAGTGGTTCTAGCACCCACAATGAATGCATTGTGGATACTAAGAAGTAAAGTCACAGCCACGACCATAGTGAAAATCTCATCCCCATCCTAAGTCACATCCACGCCCACGACTAAACTCACAGCCTCAACCTCTACGAAAACTCGATCATCCTCTGTTCCCAGCAAGGTTCAGGAAAGAGGTATTCGTATACGTTCGGACAGGTTACCGAATATTGAATAAGCAGTATGCAGGGGCATATGCAGGGTACATGTGGTTCTACGTGGTTTTCTAATTTATAATTTAAAAATAAATAAATATCTATGAATAACATTACCACTAAATTTATGTATCTAAGTGGAGTTAAAGAAGATCTAAGAAAAACAGATCATGTTAGATGGGTGTTTATAATTGCCACATATTTAATCACAAAAAACATCTACCATAAAAACTTCACATATTAGATGATTCGTGATAACAAAACTTCAATACACATACAAGCACTACATGAGCAAAACCTCAATCGACATATATAAAAATATTTGACCATATATTGCATATACTCGTGAAAACAATGCATGAGGCAAACATAAAACATTGCATATATATAATGTTATAATGCATTGCAATTATATACAAATCCATGTCATATTCTTACAATAGAATGAAGGAAGAGGCAGAGTTACGAAACTAAGAACCTGAATGAGAAGATTGAAAAGTATGAGCTGTTGGAGCAGTATGTGGGGCATATGCAGGATATGTGGGCATATGCGAACCGCATATGCGAGGAGGGCGCATAATGCACTGATTCATGTAATTTGTGCGTTCTGCATGCCGCGCGGACATATGTAGCCGCATATGCGGCCCCTACGGCCGATTTCATTAACACTGGTTCCCAGATAATGTAAAGTGAACAGAATTCTCTGCAGAAGGCAGAGTAGAAGCATATCTAGTAGATGTCTCTAGTTCCTAAAGATGACCAAAGAAGATCTAAATTGGTGGCAGGGTATCAGCCTTTAGAAATTACTCCTTCACAACTTGATATCATGGGTGTAGTAAAAAAAGAAAGCGATAAACCTACCACTCAGATCACTCTTTCACCTATTTATTGCAACAAGCTGGTTAAAAGATCAGAAGCTCCTCAAATAAACTGGTTAGATGCTTGTAGTACTCGACAAGAATAGAGTCTCCATGATTTGCAGAACAGATCTGTTTATAAATGTCTGCGAAGCGAGAATTGGTTGTCTTTTGTGAGTAAGTTTGTTTCAGGTTTTCCCACATCTCTTTTGCAGAGTCTTTGTAGAGAAGATTCACAACAAAGTTTGGTTTGACACTATTGGTCACTTAAGTTATGACCTGGCAATTGTCTACATACCATGTATCATAATCCTTGTCCGTCTCCTTTAGAGGACTTTTAGTCAAGATATGATTCTTTCGTTGACCACCGTTGAATATCATGCATGAACGAGACAGAGTACATAATTTTCATGCCCTTGAGGTTGATAGATGTGCCTTGTATCATCATAGAAGAAGGGTACAAGGGATTGGTCTCAACAAAGAGAGATGTCATCGTGGACAAAGAGTAATCAAGAAGAAGAAGAAATTGATTTAATCGAGCATATAGGTGACTTGGGTCAAGAAGAAAGAGAGATGTCATCGTAGGCTTCTTTGGCGACACACGGTGGCTGTCAAACCACAATCAGTGCTGGAGCAACGTACAGGGAGGCCTAGGATGTTAGCCACGTGAGCCCGAGGCGAACCATTCTTACAATAAATGTTATTGTAATAAATTATTTATCAATAAAAGTTATTGATTGTTTCACTCCCTTTCTGAGATTAAATGAATGAATGCACTATAAGGTTCCTCTGTACACTTAGGGTTATGTATCGTGGTCGTCATGATAATCATACAGTTGTTGATTCATTAATTGAATCATAGAGGTCGGTGCTTGGATGAATATCTAAGGAGTTAGATAGAGAACTCATCAAGCACCGTCAAATGATTGTTAAGAGATGATCTCCAGCCTGAGTAGGAGATGGCAATCCTTTTCTGATATCTGACCGACCTCTTGATGCAGGTCCTTTGCATGGGAATAGTGATTCGGAGGTGTCAAATTAGTTAGGTCAAAGGATTGACTTAACGAGATCGAGATAACCTAAGTCCTATATTGAATACCGTCACAATATAGGCACACATCCTCTGACCAGAGACAGATGTGTTACTATATGTCTGAGTGTGTACATTTGGCAGACCAATAGGTTGATGACCTAACCAAGGTCTATACACCGGCGAGCTGGTGTGCATGTAAGGGCATATGAGTAATACGATCTCTCAAAGGGATCATACAGGTTCACTTGTGAACCGGAAGACATGAGCTCACTCATGAGGTATTGGGACCGATCAAATTCCATGTGTGGACGTCGTGCTTTGGAAGCATGACAAGAATTTGAAGGTATGATATATGCTTTGGGAAAGCATATGATTAATACCGATTCCCAATGACCAAGATTGAGAAACTTGATGATTAAACCATAAAGAAGGCAGTGTAAAATTGATCTATATCTTTGGGTTTATCATAAGTCTTCCAGTATGCAGAATGTACATGTGTTAGGAATACCTAAGGGTGATGTGATCATAAATGATTGTATAACCATGACGCTTACATTCCGAGGGAGTGATGAAACAGGTTTGGATTTTAGTAACTCCTCTCAGTAGAGAAGTAATCGGATCTTGGTCCAGGTGTTGGACATTGATTTGAATGAGATTCAGATGCAATGAGAAGATTAGATTTGCGGTCTTGATTTAATCAAGCATCTATGAGAGGTCCGTGAGATCTGGATTTGAGATGTGATCTCAACATCCAAGTCACTATACGTGGAACAATACAATCGCCCTGTCCTTATCTCCAAGTATCTGCGGAGAAAGCGCATTATTCTTGAAAGAGTTCAAGAATAATTCCATAGTTGAATTATATCTAAACATTGAGAAATGGATAATTAAATGTGATTTAATTATCATGAATAATGTGAATTTGATTCACATTATTGGGATACATGTGAATAATGATCCAATATAATTAAATGTGATTTAATTATTATGGATAGGAATAATGTTGATAGCAATATCCAATTGTTCATAATATATTATAAATGTGATTTATAATGTATTAAAGATAGCTTATTATGATTTATATTTGTTGATTAATTATTGGTATGAATTGGATTCACATTGGATAATTAATTGAAAATGTAAATTACTTTTTATTTTGGGTTGTGAATAATTGTGAATTATTTTTATAGAATAATTTACAACAAAAGTTGTTGTAAAAATCTTGGAGATTTTCATGGATTAATGCAATCTCATGAGATTGCATGAGATTGCTTCCACCATGAGATATGGTGGACGGCTACCATCTCCTATATGGAAATTGGTAGCCGTCCCACCAATCACCATGGTGTGATGTAATCTCCACGCATGAAATCTCCATGTTTGCTTGATTTAATTTAGGATTGAATTATATTTTGATTTATCAAATATATTTAATCTAAATTAAATCAATTGTTGTTGTGTTTTTTCCAACAACATCTTGACCATTGAAAGAAGCACAAATCAATCCCATCCATTGATTTTGTGTGTACCATGGATTGTGATCCATGGATTCCCAAAACCCTATATATAGAGAGGCACCCCATGCTCTCTAGGGTTAATAGAAATTGCAACAAGCTCTCTCCTCTTCTCATTTACACGCCCTCTCTCCTCTCTCTCCATTGGCGACCGTCCACCAAGCCATAGAGAAGGAGTCCTCGTCGTTGCTTCACCGTTGTGCCACCGCTTCGACGACTCCTGGTTCTCATCTTCTTTGGTGTGCTTCGTTCACAAAGAAGGCGTTAGATCTCGTGCGACGAGATTAGGAGTTCCCTTGCTTGGATCAACATCTTGGATTGCGAGGTTCACATGGTTCATCCCCACGCTCGCAAGCGTCTTCTCCGAAGATCGGACTTGAGACAGGAGGTCTCTTTTCGTAGAGACTTGATCAACCACGCTACAAGATGTATTCATTTATCCTTGATGTGGTTTAGATGAAACGATCCGAGAATCGTTCTTGGATCATGTGGTTTCATCGCATGAAAATTTTTAAAATTCCGCTGCACAGAACAACTAGTACGACTAGTCGTTCTTCATCGTATATGATACGATGCTCACGTTTCTGTGATGCGCTTGAGGATTACTCTGTATCCTTCATAGGAAGCCTTTGGCGGTGCACGGTGATGCTAGCAAGAGCATGCAACGCCCAAAGGAGGTGTTGTCGGCACCTTGGGCGGCGTACGGTGGAGCTTGCACGGGCCTACGGCATACGAAGAGGTGTGTTGACGGCACCATATTTGCTGAGCGGTGCCATGTGGCACGGGCGAGGCCCAAAGAAGGTGATGGTTGAACTTTATCGGGCCTGCGGCGACGCCCTGGTTGTTGCAGCCTGCAGCACAGCCCACAACGGTTGCACATGGCAGTTGTGCCCTGTAAAGGCCTTGCATGGGGCCCTAGTTGGGGAAGAGAGGGCCCGTGCAAAGGCTTTGGCATAGCAGAGAGGCAAGGGGCTGGTGGTGGCAGTGGGATCTTGACAATAACAAGGACATCAACTTCAATCTATGATGAATCTAGATGCACTCAATCCTTGCCCAACATGGATATCAAAGGCCCTTATCGACATCACGAAGATGTGATATATGATGAAGGATCGGAAGATAAAGAAAAATGAAAAAAGCACTAGTATCGGCATGCCGATGTATGTCAAATGAGGTTCTTTGAGAAGCCATGCAGAAAATTATGACAGCAATCCTGTGGGCGAAACTAGATCCTTCCTACATGACTAGACCCTCATGAATCAATTGCGTATAAATCAACAGTTATTCACTTTGAAGCATGGCCTCAAATTTCAACGAAATTCGGTCGAATTTCTCTCGAATATCGATATCCGGTCGAAATCGAAATTCAACCGAAATGACCGAAATGACCGAAATATGGGGGTCCTAGTACAAAAATTGACGAAATGACCGAAATTTCGGTCGAAATTCCACCGAAATTCCATCGAAATTCTATTTTGGTCGGTACCGAAATGGTGACCGAAACCGACATTTAAGGCCTTGCTTTGAAGATGGACAAAGGTATGACAATCAAATTCCATCTTAACATTTTCATGTTATTACAGATTTGAAAAATATGGAAGTCAAGATCAAGAAGAGGATGAAGACTTGTTTCATAATCCCCACCACCCTCATACAAGCACATTTCACGAGACATTGATCTATTATTGTGATGAAATCGTCATGAACAATGTGAAGTCAGACTTATTCTTGAAGGAGTAGACAGGACAGGGGACTAAACCAAATGGCTACTTTAGATGCAAAGGCATTATTCGTTCTAGGCAAATAGGACATGTTGAAAAATAAGAAGGATAAACGTATGACAAAGAAAAAGTTGCACTTTCAATAACAAGTCTGGACACTATGTGGAGCAGTTTTGCACGAAGAAAATAGTAAGAAGAATTTCGAATCTGTTGAAGCTACGGGCTATATTGGGTTGAATATGAAGATCACAGTTTTCTATTAAACGCCTTTGTATACAGATTCAGAGATGACAGGATCATAAACTCCATAAGCACGTTCCACATGATACCCAGACGAGAGGGGTTCACGGATTATATATCCGAGGACTGCTGTAGATGGAGTCATTTTTAGGGCCACAATTTGCAGACTACGATTGCAGGGATCAACAATGTGGGACAAGTACAAGATGGAGCATCCGTCACCTTCACTGATCTCAGGCAAGTACCAAATCTGAAAAAGAATCTCGTTTTGCCTTGACATATTAGAGGACAAGGGACATCGCTATGTTGCAAAAAAACAACCTTATCGCAATCACAAAGATCCAGAAGATTCTAAGATTGTGAAGACTAGAAGAGGATCAGGAAATCTCTAGGTCATGCTAGGGCACACCATCACGAATTCAGTTGCTATGATTATCCATGCATCACCCTCGAAGCACACAAAACTGAGGCACCATAAATTAGGGTTACATGAGTGAGAAGAACTTATTCCGAGCAAAATATGAATCCTGGTTGACCAGAAAATTGGGAGTCCAGATTCCTATGAACACTGCGTATTTGGGAAGCAACTGCAACAGAGTTTTGGCTCATGCGAGCACCATACCTTGGGCATGTTGGACTACGTGCATTCTGATTTACGGGGTCTTGCTCAAGTTCCATTAGAGGCAGGTTCATGATACACGTTGACCTTTATTGATAACTATTCGAAGAAGGTACCGATCTATTTAGCTGCATTGGAGATTGTTTAGAATGGATTTCTCGTGGATTCCGTCATCTCTTCACTCGTGTTCTTGGAGCTGGTGACATTTTTGCATTTCTAGACAGTTTCAGCAGGTATATCGTGCTGATAAGCATTGATATACCTGCTGGAGTTTGTTGTAGTTGGTATATACTGTCAATCTGCTCCTTTTGTTCTTGTTCTTCAGCCTGTGGCTGTGGGAATATTCTGTGGAGACGACTATGTCTGTAGCATATCAGGGGCTTACAGGTTGAATTTCTAGAAGAAGAATATCATCTTTTTAAGCTGGCACACTGATTTGCTGGTACTCTGTTATTTGGAAGCAAATCAAGGAGTTACATGTGGTGCTACTGCCCGCGTATTTTTGTCTGATGAAAATATCGCTAGTGTTTTAGCATTTTGGGTCTTTCTAAGTTGGGGAATTTCTGATGGGAGCTTTGGTTTAAAATAATGGATGGACCTGGAAGAAGGCTACTCGAAACAGAGAAGGGTACACTTGCCGGTAGATGTTTCATTGCTGATGATCTCCCCCAAATCATTTTTGGAAAGAAGTCTGATTTGAAAAAGGAAAACTGAATATGTTCATGAAATTCCAAAGCAGCAGCTGAAATCTTATGCTTCAACCACTAAAAACTCACATTTTCTTCTTTCTTTTGAGGATATATTTCCTGCAAGAGAGGCTAAGTAGGTGAACAGAGAATATGTTATAAATGTCTCTAGAGAGGAATTGAATGCCTTGAAGAAACCTTTTTCCAGGTCTCTAATTGCACGCTTCACTAAATCAAGAGCTGAAATGTGGCAATTCCAAAACTTTCTTAAAGGGGGGTTTTCTCATTTGGGAGAAATCTCACTCGGAACTGTTGATGTGAGGCACATTTTGATTGGATATGAAAATGAGAAAGATTTTATTTTGACCTACGCAAAGGGGGATATGAAGTATCAGAATGAATGGGTTTCCTTGCTGACGTGATCACCTTATTTTCAACCCAATCTAAGGAGCACAAATTATCCTGTATGGATAGGCCTTCCAGGCTTGGATATCCATCTTCAAAATCATGTATTTATAAAGTTCATTGCCCAGGTAATTGGTAAATTTATTTGTGTTAATAAAGAAATGATGGCTTTCATGAGGCCAAGTTATGTAAGAGACAATATAGAGATAGATCTTCTTAAGCCACATTGATTTTGTGGTTATAAAGAATGGTGCTCAAAATTTTAAGCAAAAAAATGTATATGAAAGAATTCCTAAGTTTTGCTCAGCCTGCTGCTTACTGGGTCATACTCTTGATGATTGTAGAAGTGTTGGAACAGGGACAAGGTTTGCATGTTGAGAAGCTAGAGTCCTTTGTGACTCCTCCGTTATTTTGGCAGAAGCAACAGGAGCAACCTTTTTGCATGCTGAACACTGAAGTTCAGGAAGTTCCTTCAATACATGCAGCATTTGAGTTGGCAGATGATGAAAATGAAGAGGGTGAAGATTTTGAATCTAAAGAACGATTTGATGAATCCAAGAGTTCTAGCTCTGATTTTAACTTGCAGGTTCATAAAAAATGAAAGTCTGTTAAAAGAGGTCTCCAAAACATAGGAAGGAAAATGAAAAGGCTTTGAGGAAGTTTCAAAATAGTTTATAATTAGCAGGCTATGTTGACCACTTTAAATGAAGTAAAGGTCATTGTAGAGGTTGTACCTCATATGTGCTTCACTGTAAGATCTTTCTTTGATTAATGAGAGGGGATACCCCAGCCCCTAAAACTATCGGGCTTGCTGAGAGGTAAAAAGGCTATCAATCTACACTTTGAAATCGAAAGGCAAAGTCTTTATACACTTCAACCATTGGAAGATGATGATCGAGAAGGTGTTAAGGCATATAAAGAGGCAAAGGAAAGGCAATGGGCTCGAATTCTACTCCAGAAAGTTTAAGATTTTCAGCTAGGACAAAGGAACGTTATGGCAACTATCACTACAGTATATGCAACAACGGAATGAAGCCGTTGAAAAGATAAACAGAACTATTCTTGAGGGAGAACGACTAATGTCATTTCATACAAATCCTCCCAAGATTTCTGGGCTCAAACATTCTTAACAATTGTATACATGATCAAGCATTCTCCCTCAACAATCCTACACAACAAAACACCCAAGTAGGTATGGTCTGGGATTCTTACTGGTTATTCTCATTTACAAATTTTTGGCCGGCATACTTATCCCCTTATACATCATGGAAAACTTGATGTTAGATCAGTCAAATACATTTTTCATTGGTTATGTTCATGGTGTGAAGGAATATAAATTAGAGATTTTTACGTTTGTGCCCTCCAAGTTTTGTCAGTGACATTTATGCCCTTACTTTTTTTCAATTACATGCATGCATCTACATTCTTGCACCTTTAATATTGTTGGCTAGTTGTATATGAGAACAAACAAAATGGTTTGTTCAAACTAAGGTTTAGCTAAGAAATAATTTATTACATTTGTGCCCCTATATTCTTTACCGTACCTCCTCCTCTCCGATCCTCATGCCTCGGTCTCTCTGTAGCCACACCTCACTCTCCAACCACCAAATCCTCTCTATGACTTTAGTGGAGCTCCCACCATGCCCTCTCCACCACACCCACCAACCCCTCTCCATCAAGCATCTCCGACCTCTCTGCTTCATTTTCTCCTTTTATTCTCCTAAAACTTCTACTTATTCATCTTGTTTTCTTTCTATTTTCAATTTTTTTCCATTAATTGTGTTGATATCAATTTTGTTATTGTTGCCTCCATCTTTTTCTTTGTTGATTTATTATAGGTGTTCCCTTAAGCTCTATTTCCTTTGGATGTGTCGTTCAAGACCGTGTACATGTGCTTCTAAGAGGCAGGCTACCTCATGCATGAGTTGTACCTCATCAAGTCCTTCACGAATTCCACTCTATCGAGGTTTGTCTTCTCCAACGGCTCATCAACATCTTAAGCTCGAGCATTCACCTCAACTCCATGTGCACTCACCTCGGAAGAAGAAGAGAATCTACATCAAAAGGAAATGAGGGCAGTGCTCAAAGACCGGAATATAGAGCGATCAAGCCTCCTTCCATATATGCAGCACCAATAAAACTGTACGATAAATAGTCATAGAAAATCCTAGTCTCCAATAATTTGGCAATAAAAGAATTCTGGAACAATTATGTAGCCAACTTTAGAACACACAGAAGCCTATAGAAATGAAGATGTGGTTCAGAGTTATGAGCATGTTTTTGGGCATTCGCACATGAGTGCTTCCTCCAGACATGATTTAATTTCAGGTACCCATTGAAAAAACAAAAAATGTCAACCACATTGATGTTTCTGCCAATAATAGCAGCTTCTACCACCACTAAGAAGGACATAGTGAAACCATGTGCTAAATTGAATGTTACCTGAATAATGGGTTGTAATAGAAAACCAAACATTTCGAACCCATTGATAGAACTTAGAGCCTGAATTGAAAGGAGACATCGACCTTCACTATGGCATCCTATGAGCTTTTCTTGTAGTGCCCTTCGAACTGACTCCCAGCACAGAGTAGGAGATGTGCTAATGAAGCTAACATCAGGAGACTTTTCTACAGTAACCTGTCATAAAAAAAAGTCAAAGCCTTCTCCCACTATAAGTAGGGTCGGCTACATGGATTCTTGCTCAAATCCATGTTGAAAGATTCGACTATTTTCGACAGTAACCTGTCATGATGTCAAAAAAATCATTAACAAGTGAAAACTGAATATTCAAGTTCTGCACCTAGTAATGAAAAGCCGGTATGATATCTGCACATTTCGATGAGGTAATATAACAAAATTTTATTGTGCAAAGCTTCACATATCCCAGAAAGTAGAACCCAAGAGAATGCATTCTACAAGACATCCCAAAATGTAATCACACGAGATTTTGAACAACAGAAAGCTAGATGCCTAGCAAAAATGCTTTGGATGGTTAGATTGGTAAGTATCACACAAGTACTTATGTACATGCAAATATATATAGAATTATTGTGGAGCAACACAGTCATAATTGATTGTTGGAGCAGCTCTTAAGTACATGTTTGTGCCATCTAGTCACTATGTAACCACGATTGAATCTCAAAGGTGAGACTTGGTTACCTCTGCTAGCTTTTATTTACAATTCAAGGTCGTACCTAGCACAAGAGTCCATGATGCTTTGACTTGGGTGACTGATTTTTTACATTAAAGAATGGATGTGGATTACTAGGGGAGGGATGATACATGTCATTACAACTTTGGAAATCAATGGCAAGAGGATCTGGGATTAGCAAATACCTCTTAAGCTAAGGTTGTTCACATTGCGCCTTAGGAGGACAGATTTGTTATTGTGAAATGCAATAATTTGATGTATTGCATAATGTGCTCTAGGATTCATTATATAGAGAAAGATTGGAGTTGGGGTCAACACAAACGAAAGCAAAATACATAAGTAACCCTGAAGGGGTGGCACTCAAACTCTAACCCTAATCTCATGTCGTACTATTCTCCCTCAAGCTGGGGGATAGATATCTTCCATGATTAACTTATCACAGCAATGTTCGAAAATAACTCTTGGATGTGTCTTGATGAACATGTATGTTGTATGTTTTGT
Source organism: Ottelia alismoides (assembly GCA_037367405.1). NCBI lineage: Eukaryota > Viridiplantae > Streptophyta > Magnoliopsida > Alismatales > Hydrocharitaceae > Ottelia > Ottelia alismoides. The sequence goes on from JAZKJV010002680.1 coordinate 1,227,755, forward strand.
ACAAGAAACACTACACGTGTGGAGAAAACCTCCCTAGATGAGATCTCTAGGAAGTCATAGTCCATCTCCACATGCTTCTTGCGCTCATGAAACATAGAATTTTTAGTTTTTCAATTTTTTAAAAGCAAACTTATTCTAATATGCTTGATGTTATATTTAAAGACAATTACTTCTTTTATTTCATTATGATCGTATAGAAAATGTACAAATCAATGTAAATATATAAGAATATGTGTATAAAGATTGATTTATATATTTAAAATAATTAAAAAATTCAAAACTGACTAATGGCCGACTAAATCCGATTAATCGTCCGACTAGCGATTAATCCTTAGTCAGTGACCTATCCGATCAAGTACTGACTACTGCTTTCTGCAACCATGGTCATTGCCATGTATTAACTCTCTACACTACAACGAGAGACCACTACTTGTTTATTGCATCTCCATGTAACTAGGTTGCCCCATAGGTACATAATAAAAAAGGTGATAGACTTCCAATTCATCATGCATCCAATATAATGTCTAGAGATGTATTTATAGTGGGAATGAGTCCCTTCCCTTCAAGAGGTGACTATGAAAGGAGAGTTTTTCTCTTCGAAGAGGAGGATAAGGCATTGACACATGTTGAGTTCTCTTCTATCTTCTTACAATCATATTGCAACAATATTTCTCTATATACATTGTAAAGAGGAAGGCAAAATTATAATTTGCCTTTATCTCTATCTACACAAGGGTTTTAGATCATGTTTTAGATCTAAAACATGCTAGGTCTTGAATTTGCCAATGTAACGGTCCCCTTGTGTAGATAGAGATAAAGGCAAATTCAAGATGGTTTCTAAACTTAGCATGCTTTAGATCATGTGTGCTCATCCATGGAGAAGTCAGGTACGGTCAGGATGGCATGTTGAGAAATCCGTCATGTCAAAAAGGTTAGATCATTATAATTTTGCATGTTGGATGAAATGATATGAACATTAGGAGGTGGAAACCACATGCATATAATCTGATTTTGTTGAGAACAATTGAGTCACGAGTATATTGAGTTACTAGTGAACGGAGAGTTCTCGGAGCAAATAAAGGAGTGCGTGTGATGATGAAAGGAACAAGGATGCAGAAGAGGGTGTACACTCGAGGGGAAGGTCGTGATACGTGACAAGATCCAATTTTCCCATAAACGAGTAAAAATACAACAAGAAAGCAGCAAATAGTCAGCATCTCCATTGTAGGAGTCTACAAAAAAAGATGAATATGCAAGTGTGGTTCACTTTGGCAGAGTAGATGAATTCCATGGGAGTGCTGAAGAAGACGCATGTTGAAGGAATCCAGAGATGAATACAGCACCCAAACGTGGTAAGTTCTTACAAGAGGATCTTACAAATGATGAAAGTACATACTCAAGGCAACTTAGAGATCATGATAGAATTCAACTCGAGTGGGAGATTATTAGGATTAATAGTACTTTATGAAATTGATTCCTAACGGAATTAGACTTTTAATTCTAATAAAATTAAAGTTGTATCCCATGTAAAATCTTAATATGGAGAGGACTATGTGCATCGTACTTGGGCTATATGCATAGGTGGAAGCATTACCAACACTATACAAGGTACAATGAGAGAGAGAGAGAGATAAGAGAAGAAAGAGGGTGATGGAACGAGAAAGTTATACATGCTCTTCTTCTTAATGATTATTTTCTATGCAGGTCGTGAGAGGTGACCAAATACAGTTATATTGTGTCATCTTCTTTACATGCTTCCTTGGTGTTGATTACGCGTCCGTTCTCCCAACACATTGATACAAGCTACGCATGATATATACTTTCACTACAATCTAAGGGGAAGTCCTGAAGACCTAGCAATTTAGAGACTAAAGTTTGTGTGTCATGTGACTCATGTCATTGTGTAGTTTAATATACTATAGTTAAACGCCTGCTGATCCTCTGCAAGAAATGTGTGCCCTTTTCATTAGGAGAAAACTAATTATTTTTTCTGCAATGCAAAAATCAACCTCCTTAATTTTACAATAGCCTTATTGCAGTAAAGATGCATACAGCTGACCCACTTTTGAACCTTTACATACAGTTATACTAGTCTCAGTTACACTAGACATTAGATCTATAAAATATTACTGAAATCATTAGCCACCAAGAACAATAACTGTATCACAGTGCAATAATTTATTCAAACAAGCTGAAAGGTTTTATTATACATTAGAATGTGGCAAAAAGCAGCAGAAGACATCCACCCACCTTAAATAGAGGTCCAAGGGCACCAGGTAGCACTTCTGAAATATAGTTGCAAGTCTCACAAGGATCGAGAATGCTTATGAACTTGATACGACTCTTAAATCCTACGACATCAAATTGGGTTAATTAACAATGTTTTAAAAATGGTGCTTAGCAAAAGGCCAGCATCTCAAAGACCTATACCTTTTGGATATATCGCTTCTTTGTTGCACCACAATTTTCCAGGCACAACAGTGCCCAACTCAAGCAGCTCGATATCATGCATGGTATTAACTTCAGAGACATGCAAGCCAGAATTAAGAGAGACAGATCCACTGCTGTTTGGAATTCTTTGACCATCTGAAGAGGATTCACCGCATTGCTGAGGCAGAAGGTTGAAACCAAAAAGCATACTTCCTCCAGATTGGTGACAGTCTATTGCACTTTGGGAACGCAACGAACTACTAGAATTTCTTTCAGGGAAGATTTCTGAAGCAGTTAAGTCAGATGACAATCTTTGTGAAAAGGTCGAATTGCTAACCAGTTTTTGCTCAGCCAGATGATTCTTTCCCCACAATAGGTCACTGGTTGGAGATAAGTTGTCATCAGAAGTGCTAGCCTTTGTACATTCAAGAAGAGAAGATGTCTTTCCCAATGAATTGGGAATTTGATATTGTTCCTCCATAATAACCATTTTACCAGCCCTGCAAGACATTTCCTGACTATCCAGGCATGCTCCATCCAAATTCAAATCAAAAACAGTTCTATTTTTTATCGTGCATGCATCTTCCGCACAATTTATAAGACCGTCAGCATTAAAACTTGGAGGCAAAGAGGGGCTTACGAACTGATCAGAGATCATTTTACCACTTTCTTGGTAGTTTGATTTGTCAACTTTGGTGACACCTTCATCTTTGCAATTCAGTAACTCCTTGAGCGGAAGAATTTCTGTCTCTCCGTTGCAATCATAATCATAATTTTGATTCTGAGAACAGCGGGTGGGAAACTCCATGGACCTTTTAGCTTTTGGTTCTAATGTCCTGGAATAACTTCCTCCTGAGCAACCTTCTCTGTTAAATACCCTAGTTGGTGTAGACTCATCTAGGTTCAATAACTGCATCACCTCTGGAACACAACGGTCTCCTGAATCCCATTTCTTCATAGCATTGGTGTCACCTTCTAGAGCTTCTATTAAAGTGTTCAATTCATCCATGTCATAGCGGAAAAGGTGAATCCTCCTACTTGGTTCACAAGAGCATAGAAATTTCATATGGTTCAAGCAAGTGAATCGATTTGGTGAACATGCACAACCAGTTGCAGACAAATATAAATCGTAGAAACAGGAGATGCACTCCCTCTCGTCAGAATCAAAAGTTTTATCCATCCTTCTCCTTTGAATTTGAGTAGGCAGGACTTCTCTTCGGTTCTTCTCCATGACAATCCGCTCCTGTTATTTTTTTATGTTACGGAAAGTGCCTGAAGAATAAACATTTTGTGTAAAAATCAATATAATGAAAGAACATACCTTAACTGCCCTGGTAAGCATGCCATTCTTCCCACAAACATCTTTCCATTTTAAGATTTCAGAACCAGCACTCAAAAGTGATGACAAATTTGAGAGTGCCTTAGCAGCTTCAAGTGCTGCTCCTAATAGCAACTTGTCGTGAGAAAGTGATGTTTTACGGCATTGCTCACTGTAAAGTTCTACTGCGCACTGTCCCTGAGGTAACCAATCCACAGGTGCCACATTTACTGCCTCAGCACAGTTGAAGCCACAATTAAACCCAGCATGATATGCCCTTGGAAAAGTGAGAAGAAACTCCCCAGCATGTTGAACAGCACGATAGACTTGCACGTCCTCAGATTTTAGAACTGATGGAGATAACTGCGTGACCTGTAAAAAAATTACATAAACAAAATGTAAAAACTAAATTATCACATCAAGATAAAAAAACAGGAGTAATAAAGCCAACATAGTTCCCCTTTCGCATGCTTTCTGATCAAAGTTAAGAAGTCTAATATGAAAAGTGTCTTCTACTGCAACTTTCATGCCAACATTAAATGTGAAGAATTTCTATATTCAGAAGAGATCCACACCCGGAAAATGTAAAAAAGTGAGGTGAATAATAGATGTCTCTCTTCCATCCTAGCCATTTGATTTCCCAATGTTGTTGCATGCTATCACAAACATATTAGTGTTCGGTTTTATTTCTGTGAAGACTGGTTGTCAACGTAGACAAATTTTCTATATACCGTGGTTATTTTGATTATTTCACATGAACCTCCATGTAACCCTAACCCTGGAGTTGCAACATTCACATGATCCTCCCTGCGACCCTAACCCTATAGTTGCAATATAATTAAACCGTTGAGGCAACCGCATATTGCACTCCGAAAATGTTGAGATAAATGTTTGTGTGTTATTTATTTATATTTACTAATTCTTATATCTACTTTATGTAATTTTCCCATAGGGTATTTCTCCTATATAGAGAACCCTAGGGCTTCAATGGAATCGATCAACTCTTTTCCCTTTCTACATAGTATTAGAGCGATGATCCTAGACCGGAGCATGTGCCCTAGTCACCACTCCCCACCTAAACCCTAAGGGAACGCCACCTTCCTTTTCTCAGCAATAGCAACAGCCTGTCATGCTACCGTCGTCGTGAAGCAGCAGCAACAGCCTGTTTTGCTACCATCGCCGTGAAGCAGCAGCAGCTTGCTGTTGTTGATGCCGCTCCAAGAAGGAGCTCCTAGTGGCTTCTATCGTCATTCATAGCCTATGGGGGTTATCGCCAGCTCTTGTGGTGCCCTAGAGGTCATCTTTATCGTCCGTTGAGACTTAGAAATTGTTGTCAAGAGTGATTCAATTCACTGTTCAGACTAATTTTGAGGTTTCTACGGTTGTTTTGATCATCTAAACTACCCTAGTTACACAAAGAAGTCTTTAACGGATGGAAGAGGTTGTGGTATGAGTCTACACCTATAACCATCTTCACGTACGCATGTGTAGACGCATTCATCCTTATCTACAACCCCAATCTTGTAGCAGTCGTCATCATGTCAGACAACAAGGTCGACTCCAATATCGATGTCACATCCTCGAGTGCCTTCAAAGGTCCAGCACCCATTTTCAAGATGGATGGGACTAATTATGAGTTATGGGCTATGCAATTCATGAGCCTAATGTAATGCAACGGTAAGAAGCACATTCTGACGTCGGACGAACCAATCGACAAGATTGGGGTCAATTTGAATTTTATTTCTATCTTTGTAACCTCACCCCTCCTATATAAAGGGGGTGGTAGGCAATTGTTTGAGACACGTCAGATTTCAATTAAAATTGAGATTTTTATCTCTCTCTCTCTCTTGTCTCTCTCCCTCTCCCATGCGATCTCCGCGATTTTCTTTTCCAAAATCCCTCGTTCTCCGACGAGTTTTCTCCTCTCAACCACTCCATTTTCTTCTCCACCAAAAATCCACAATCAAAATAATTTTTCATCGACGTGCAAAAATCCTATTTGCATCAATTGGTATCAGAGCATGGCATCTAGATCGTCCTCACGATCCAGCGATCCCTCCCATCGTTCACGCGAAAAGTCCAAAAGATCTCGCTCCAACGATCGTGCATGGCGCGTCGAGGTTAGACAAGCATTATCTAATATACTCCAAGTTTGTGCCGGTATACAAGCTTTGGCATCACAGATGCGAGAGCCACGGAATGTTGAGGCATTGACGCACCAACTAGAAGAGAATGCCGCCAAATCGAAGTCTCCCACCACCGAAGCCGATGTCCAGATTTCCAACGAAGAAAAACTCGACGTCGACAAAAATATGCTTGTTGTCCAGGTATATTCAGACATGTCATCGTTAGAAGAATCGATTCCCGTGCCACCACGACCCTTTCCCAGGTCCCCATTGCAGCCCTTGCACCTCCGGCACCCCCACTCGCCTAGTTACATCCCCCTGTCGTCCTCCAAACTACCCCGCCACCCCAGCAACCCTCCTCGCCATCCCCACAATCCCACCACTCCCTCGAACCCTGCTGCAAAACCCTCTTACCCCTCGAACCCCATCACCACCACCACCCCTTCACGTTGCACCCGAACCCCCAACGAAGCCCCTCTCGCTGCTACCCCCATACCCTCTCGCTGCTACCCCTACACACCCAGCCCCCCCCCCTCGATACACCTGAACCCCCGGTTGTCCCTTTCGCTGCACCCACACCGTCGAATCCCCTGTCCCAGCGACCCCTTCCGCCACCCACACATCCCCGGCACACCTTTCCACCCCTGCTCCACCGGAGCAACCTCCATCCCGACATGTTATTGGCCCCTCCCCGACGGGCCCGCACCGCCTCATGAACTCCTTCCCGCCCCCTCTCCCCATCGCTCGCACCCCCCCCCTTCCGGTACCCCTCGGCCCTCTCCCACGCCTTCCACCACCTGTCAGTCCTCCAACCAGCGTTGCATCGCTTCCCCCTAGTGCCAGCATGCCGCCAACATCTTCCCGTCGTGGGGTGTTGTCCAGCAAGTTGTATCGATTCAAGCGCCATCGCCACCGTTGGGATACCATAGGAGAGACGAACCCTAACAAAAATTGAGAATGTCTACTCCTTCGGATCCCTTGACAATAGGAGAAAAGAGATATTTTGGGAATATTTCAAGGAGGCTCGTCTTCTATTGTGATTTTATCGAAAGGGCCAAATGGAATCTTAACTTATGAGTGTTATTTAAGTGAAGCGGTACGAAAATTGCAGCCCACCACCTTGGAGCAGAAACATTTAAAAAGAAGTGCCGAAGAAACAAAACCAAGGTGGCTTCCTTACCCAATTAAGATTAGGACTATGGGTTTCACCTATTTAAAGGCCCCATGGCTTAATTCATTGGTCACATCTCCTCCTCTATTAAATTTGTGCTATTGCTTTCCTATGAGATCTCCAAAAGTCGAAATGTCCGACATGAAGATGCCACATCAGTTTTTAAGCACCATATCAAGGGGACAGAACCCGGATAGGCACTCGCATTCACGCCACACATGCTCTTCCATTACGAAGTTCACGGCTCCAACCATCGCACCGCGCACGCCTGGATTCCGCCGTTTGCTCCACATCAGTTCTTCCATGGTCGGATCAAGAACATTGAATTAAAGTTATCAAGCTTTAAGCCTACATATCAAGCAATTCGTCGGAGACGAATTTTTCAAGCGGAGGAGAACTGATGCAGCGTGAAATTGATAAATAGGACTTAAATTTTATCTGTTAATTAGAGTCTAATTTTATTTATGTTTATTTGAGTCGATGTAATTTTATTAAATAAAAAGAGATCGCATGTGATCTCGAATTAGTTAGTCGGTTGCAGTTTTAATTTCGAATTAGAGTCAAATTAGGATAAGGTAGATTTGAATTTTGATTCAAATCAATTAGAGTCAATTTGAATTTTATTTCTATCTTTGTAACCCTACCCCCTCCTATATAAAGGAGATGGTAGGCAATTGTTTGAGACAGGTCATATTTCAATTAAAATTGAGATTTTTATCTCTCTCTCTTGTCTCTCTCTCAAGCAATCTCCGCGATTCTCTTCTCTAAAATCCCTTGTTCTTCGACGAGTTTCTCCTCTCAACCACTCCATTTTCTTCTCCATCAAAAATCCACAATCAAAATAATTTTTCAGCGCCGTGCAAAAATCCGATTTGCATCACCAATAGTCCTCGTCAAATGATCCTTTAATATAATCTTCTAATTATATGTTACTATTGATAAGTTGTTGATAAAATACTTAAAACGGTAAAGTTAACCATACAAGATATTGTGAAAGGAATGTGTAATCAAGTACAATCGTGATTCAATGACGATTGTTATTGGTGCCAGTCATGGTGCCTTTACACATGCTTGTGCGAGGGCGCGGTGACCCTCAACTGGCTTGGAGATAGCATGTCCAGATTGGGCAGAGTGTCGCCTAGTTTGAGTTCATGGATCAGTCTCTCTGTGATTTTTCACGAGCTCGCACTGGGATCCAATTATTTTAGTTCAACCAATTCCGCTGATCATGTTTTCGGTAGGGTGCCTAGGTTGGAGGACCCTTGATTTTTTTTACAAGCTCGTTTTTCCCGTACACTGGTCAGGTCGGACTAAAGTGACTCGAACCGGAGAGCATGGCCTTAAATTTCGTCAAAATTCGACCAAATTTCGGTTTCGGTGGGTGACTGAAATTCGGCCGAAATGGCCTATATTGGTCGAAATTTGAGAAGGGGGCTAGTTCAAAAAACTACCGAAATGCCCGAAATTTCGACCGAAATTCGGCCGAAATTTCGTTTCGGTCACTCACCGAAATGAAACCGAAATCTGACTTTTAAGCCCTTGTCGAAGAGTCTTTCCCACCCATCTTAGGGGCATAGTTGGAATGTGCCTAGCCTTCTCCTATACCGCTCTTCCACTGGAAGGCGAGACAGAAGAGTCTCTTAGGAGGCTTCCTCGCCGCTTGAGTTTGGTTATTGTTGTGCCAGTAGATGCTGGCAAGGATAGATATTGGAGCATAAAAATCTCCATCAATCATCAAAATTGAATAAGGTCCATCTTTACATCTTACATTTCACAACAATGATAAAGGAAAAAGTTTAGATCTAGAACACTCATTCCACCATGATCTTATAATGAAATAAAGAAAGTAATAAGTGTTAATAGCTGAGGTGTAGTGATTTGAAGTATGGTAAATGAAAAAAGAGATTCATATATGGAATAGCCAGAAAACCAACTTTCTATACAAGTAGCTTAATAAATTTAAATGTCATCACCTTTCTACTTGCTCACTTTTGTAACCATTTAAATAACTGTTTATTTTAGTGAGATGTGATTGTACTCAACTTTTGTTGACACCCATTAGTTCTTAACATGGATGGCAGGGATGGCGCCTACAACACAGTAGCTGACAGTTGGACTCTTAGCTTCTGAGGATCAGATGTTTCCTTTTGACGGTACACATTATAGACATTGTACAGATATTATAACACTCTTTTGCTTACCTTCCCTTCTATTGTATTTTGGGATACATGTACAGAGTGACAATTTTACTAAATTATACTTGTAATATTACAGAGATACAAATGCAAACGTTCTGTTGTGATACATGTTCTAATGTGGATGGTTAGATGAAGTGTGAATGTCATTCAATCGCGGAAACTTTTTCCTCATTTTCATAACTTAGTACGATCAAATCATGAATTTACATGTAAAAGTTCTCGGATAGCGACAGTTCTATAACTTGTAGCGATTCTGAGAAGAAATGAATGAGAGTCAATAAACAAGTGTCACATTTGCATTTAATATTCATATCGTAATCTCAGGAAGAAAAATAGCACAGTCATATAATTGCAAACAATCATTATTATGACTAATAATGTTGGTTCTTGTACAAAACCATGACGTCGAGGACCGATCAAGAGATAGCAGAACAGTTGGCACGCATCATGGCTATACTTACGGATCTCCAACAGCAGCAGACTACCATAAGAAATCAGCAGGTGGAGATGAGAGGCCAACAGGATCAGATTTTAGCTCAGCAGACTGAGATAGCTAACAGACAGGGGGATATCGAGATGAGATTTGAGGAGCTATCTAATTTCACCTACCATCCTTCACAGGATGAGATACCACAGGGACAGATGACAACCAGAGAATATTTTGTTTGTTACATCGAGCTGTCTCGCCACACACCAACAGCTGTTGCATTTCCAAATGAGAATATGGAGTTCATCAGAGGTATGAGGGAAGAGGTGCAGGAGAAGCTGACTGGACTACATCTTACTTCTATCTCCAAGCCTATTTATACAGCGGAGAAGTTCGAGTATATCAGAGAAAGACGTTTTGGGAGTTCTTCTGGAGCAGCACCTACACCACAACAATCATTTGGACCGATGCAGCAACCATTTCAGCAACAGAGGTCAGTCCGACGATTTCATCCTACGGGATTAGCATTTTATGGCGGTGCTCGCTCATTTCCAGCAACTACCTTGGGAATCAAATGTGACACCAGTATGGCACATCCATCTGGGTCGCAGGGAGTGGAGAGACCCACAGTAGGACCGACTCGGAGCACCGACACGACTGATGTGCCTACCCCGTCTGTGTGATGCTTCTTGTGCAATGAGTGGGATCACTACTGATCTCAGTGTCCCCAAGTCTCTAGTGAGCCTTGACCGTAGCCACGTCCTTCTCAACCGCAGATAAGCATACCGGGAGTTTTCGTAGTAGAAACTCCAACTTTAGGAGGCCACAAAGACAGACCTAGAACGTGGCCGATTTGAGTGTTGTTCCAGCGAGACATGGACATTTACATGCAGTGACACAGGAGCATGCACGATCAGCAACTACAGTGGTGAAAGGTATGGTCTCAACTTTGAGCAGTCCTTTCCATGTTTATTTGATTCTAGAGAGACCCATTCATTTATTGTTTCGAGATTAGTAGCTTCAATAGGTAGAATTGCAAGGTCCTAAATCCTCCATATCACATCCATGGACCAGGTGACCAACTATTCATCATTTCGATGGTAGTCAGAGGGTTACCAGCGTTGATTGGCGGTCACGAGATGATCGCAGAATGTCTCTTACTACAACTCGATGAGTTTGACCTGATTTTGAGCATGGATTGGTTGTCAGCTCATCATGCCTTGGTTGATTACTTTAGGAAAATGGTTGTCTTCAGAATTCTAGACTTACCCAAGTTTACTTTTGAGGGTACACTACATGACTCCAAAATGGAGTACATCTCAGTATTGAGAGCTCAGAGACTCGATCAATGATGTGATACTTACGTAGCATTTGTTCGAGAGACATCTGATAGGGAGTCGATGACCCAAGACATCAAGGCAGTATCAAACTATCCAGATGTATTTCCTAGTGATTTGCCATGTTTGCCGCCTGAGAGAGATTGAGTTCGAGATCACGTTGCTACCAGATACACAGTCGATCTCAATGGCTCTATATCGCATGGCACCGACTAAGTTAAGAGAGATGAAGGTGCAATTGCAGGAGTTACTTGAATTAGGTTTTGCGAGGCCGAGCACTCCACCTTGTGATACTCTTGTTCTTTTTGATAGGAAGAAGGATGGATCTATGAGGTTGTGCATTGATTACCGATAACTGAACAAGAGAACGATGAAAAATCGTTGTCCTTTGCTACGTATTGATGACTTGTTTGATCAACTTCAAGGATCTTCGGTATCTTCAAAGTTCGATCTTCGGTCTGGCTACCATCAACTGAGAACTCGGGAATCAGATATTCCGAAGACAGCATTCATGACTCGATATGGGTACTACGAGTTTGTTGTGATGTTGTTTGGTCTCACAAATGCCCCTACAGCATTCATAGACATGATGAACAAGATTTTCCATCCATACTTGGACAAGTTTGTGGGCCTGTTCATTGACGATGTGTTGATATATTCTCGAAATAAATGGGATCACGCAAATGATCTGAAGATAGTCCTGGACACACTTCGGGAGCACAGGTTGTATGCAAAGATGAGCAAGTGTGAGTTCTAGTCATACCGGGTCTCATTCCTATGGCATATCAATTTTGAATCTGGTATCCCAGTTGATCTTACGAAGATTGAGACAGTTATATCTTGGGAGCAGCCCAAGACGGTCACTCAGATTCATAGCTTCCTTGGACTAATGAGCTATTACAAATGCTTCGTCAGTGGTTTTTCCCGAGTTGTTCTTCCTCTGACATGATTGACACAGAAGGGAGATCCTTTTATTTGAGACGATTCATGCGAGAAGGCCTTCAGGACATTGAAGAAAAGATTAACTATTGCATCCATTCTTGCACTTCCTTTAGGCACTCGGGATTATGCAGTTTATACATATGCCTCAGAAGAAGGTTTAGGAGCGGTATTGATGCAGCGAGGTCACCTGAGTGCATAAGCATCATGTTAGCAGTTGAGGCCGCATGAGAATAATTACCCCACCCCTGACTTTAAGCTGGCGACAGTTGTCTTCTCATTGAAGATCTGGCGTCACTATCTTTGTGGAGTGAACTTTGAGATTTTTACATACCACAAGAGCTTGAAGTACATTTTCGATCAGAAGGAGCTAAACATGAGACAGGGCAAGTAACTCGAGCTACTGAAGGATTATGACTGCACGATCTATTACCACCCCGGTAAGGGAAATGTAGTGGTAGATGCGCTTAGTAGGAGAGCTCATGAAGAGGGTACGGCAAACTGATTTATATATGTGAGATATGCTCGCAGCTTTGACAGATTGGCACCCTCATGAGATTGCATCTATGGTCGTACCTACACGATTTAACAACTTATGGGATCGCATAGTAGAAGGTCAGCGGGCAAATCCTCGGATCAAGGATAGATACATGCGTGCTACTAAGGACGGATGTGAGGATTTTATGGTGACATAATCCATTTTGTGGAAGGTTGGTCGGGTCGTTCTGCCCGACAATGAGCAATAACGAAGAGACATCCTTGATGAGGCACACAGTTTACGATTATCTATTCATCCTGGTAGCACAAAAATGTATCGTGATATGCGCAAGCATTTCTGTTGGGACGGAATGAAGCGAAATGTAGCATGTCATGTTAGCAAGTGCATGACATGTCAGATGGTCAAGGTAGAGCACAAGAGACCGCCATGGTTATTGCAATCTCTCTCCATTACCAAGTAGAAGTAGGAGAATGTTTCTATGGATTTTGTCACAGGATTGCCGAGAACATCAAGTGATCATGATTCTATTTGGGTTGTTTTTTTAGAAAATATATTGTCCGCGTGAAATCATTATTATGTCCTGCGTAAAATCCGCATCATGTTCCTCCATCGGCTGCCTCAGCTCCTCATACGCCATTTTCATGCTGAACTTTCCCCCTCCCACATGAAGTGATCAACATGTTCGGTAGTGACCGTCGCTATGAACTCGTCTGTACGCGGCAGCTCAGCCTGCATCTTGAGAAAGTCCTCCAACCTCTGGTTAGAAAGATCGTTCACAAATTCCAGTGCCCAAGTACCGGTACCCATGCCCTGGCAAAGCAAAACATCCCTTGAGGCCACGAGGGCAAAAAATCTCGGGAACCTATCGCTAAGCTTCCCCTCGCCCGTCCAGTTGTCCCCCCAGAAGCGGAACATAGTACCATCACCGACCTGCGGACACAACTTGTGCTCTAACTCAGGGAGAATCTCCCATACACCAGCCCATAGCAGTGACTCCCACCGCGCCCTTCCCGCCATCAGTCCTCCCCCAACGTCGTAGATCTTGCGGATCAATCTGAGTACGAGAGACTTAGAGGGTCCCCAGATTAAAGACACCCATTTTGCTAACATCGCTCTATTCATGCACTCCACATCCCGGATGCCAAGCTCGCCCTCCCTTTTTCCCTACGTCACCTCCTTCTAGCCCATAAGATGCAACCCCGATTTTTGTTGCTCGCCATCTGACCAGAAGAACTTCATAAGAGCTTCAATCTTCCTACGAATCCCAACCGGCAGGATACGTGTGGAGAAAAAAAACATTGGCATCACGAAGAGTGTGTGCTTTAACAGGATTAGCTTGCCCCCTTCGATAGCGTGAACGCCTTCCAATCTATTTGGGTTGTTGTTGATCGACTGACCAAGTCAGCTCATTTCATACATGTCAACACAACTTATACTCCATCTCAGTTGGTCAGGTCATATGTTCATAATATCATTAGGTTGCATGGTATACCTCGAGAGGTAGTGTCTGTCAGAGACTCAAGGTTCACATCTCACTATTGGCATCAGTGTATGTTAGTATTACAGACAGAGCTGAAGAGGAGTTCTGCTGACCATCTAAAGACTGACGGCCAGAACGAGCGCACTATCCAGACACTTGAGGATTTGTTACGTGCATATGCTCTTGAGTGGAAAGGGTCCTGGAAGAACCACCTACCGTTGGTAGAACTTACATAAAGCAACGGTCATCATTCTAGTATCAGCATGGTACCATTCGAACCCTATATGGGCGGAGATGCATCACACAGTTGACGTGAGATTGGTGATCACGCTCTTTACTCCGTTGATCTTCTGGAGGAGACTGCGAGGGTTGTTGACCTTGTGAGGCGGAAGTTTCTGACGGCACAAAGCCATCAGAAGAGCTTGTAGATCGACGGAGAAGAGATTTGGAGTTTTAGGTAATTCGATCATCTTCTCTAAATTCAATTTCAAATATGATTCATTTAGGGTGCGTTCGGTTGGGGGGTTACCCCCCCACTTTGGGTGGGTAACCCCTCAAAACCCACACTTTTAACCCACTAGTGGGGTCCACTCCCTTCCTATCAAAAAAATTATATATTATACCACTATATCATCTAAAAATTATAAAATACTCAACTTCTACTCACTATTCCAAACTTCAATACAATTACATCACAACAACCACCCATTTTTTCAAATTTCAATGCAATCATATCATAATAACTATCAACTTTTTCAAATTCCAAAACAATCACATCACACAAACCCTCCCAACCCTTAACCCACTAGCCAAACACACAAACACAAAACCGGGTTATCCTCCCCTGGATAACCCACGAACCAAACGCAACCTTAATCATACATATTGATGAAGTTCGTGGCAGATTGGGTGTTCTTGCGAGTATCTCCCATGAAGGGAGTACAGATATTTGGTGTTCGTCGCAAGTTGGCTCCACGATATGTTGGACCATTTGAGATTATTGCCTGTGTGGGAAAGGTGACCCATCGAATAGCCCTTCCTCCATACCTATCAGACATTCACGATGTTTTTCATATATCCAATCTAAGGAAGTACATACATGACCCTCGCCGCATCATCAATTATGAGAATCTTATGTAGAGCTTGACTTGACATATGAGGAGAAGTTGGTTCAGGTATTGGATAAAACTGTGAGAAAGCTTCGCAACAAGGAGAATTCCTTAGTCAGAGTGTTATGGCACCGACAAGGGTCGAAGAAGCAATACAGGAGACTGAAGCAGACATGCAGGCACGATACCCGCAGCTCTTTTCAGGTAATTATCACCAAGCCCAATTGATTACATGTGTTGAAAAATTGTGGCTTGTTTCCTTTTTGAAGTTTTTATGGCTTTAAAAACCTTTGAGGTTTTTATGTTAAGAAATTATAGGTGAAACCCAGATAAAACACATATTGACAATGACACGAGTCTCGAGGACCTGAATCGATATACATATCATAATCAAATTTGTTTGGGATCAATCGACCAAAACTCGATTGCATCATAACTGTGTCATCGGAAAAGCCAGGATGCAGTCGGAACCACAAAAATAATTTGAGACCATCACAAAATTCATATCGTCGAAACAAAACCAACAAAATTGATCATTCGTCAATCAGAGGTTGCATGACCATTTAAATCACAAAAAATTAATCACAAATCAAAAATGTAATTCAACAATTCCTAAATCCATCTTCGTGTATGGATATTATACTCATTTTGATCGTCACTCCGAGATGATTAAAACGAGCTATTATTCAACAGAATCAGAGATTCGAGGTGGAAATGAGGATAACTTTGATATTTCATATAAAGTTAGAAATAAGAGTTAAAAAAGAGAAAACTTTGAAATGCCAAAAAACCAGAACACGTGACCCCTTTTTCCCTACTCTTATTTATACCTCCCAAACGCTCCTTTCTTTCATTCATAATTTCCCCCAAATCCCAATTCCTTTCTCTTTTTCTCCCACTGAAGAAGCCATTCTCCTCCGCATTCATTGCAGCTGGAGCTCCTGCCAAGTGGAGTTGCTGCTGCTCCCCTCTACTTTTTTTTTGAAGTCTAGAAAATAGGGGGATACACTCAGTGGTGCTCGCCCCCTGCTGCTCCCCTCTACTTCTGGAGCTGATGCTGATGGAAATAGCAGCAAGTACCGATGCTGGTCTTGCTTCTGCTGGAGCTGCAGCCAATGTTCCTGTAGAAAACCCTAGTTGTAGCCATCAGCTGCCAGCCAAGACGCTGCCCAGAGCAGATGGAAGCTCTCCTGGAATTGCAGCAGCTACTGCTACAAGGTGCTGCACTGTTGATTTCTATTGCATGCAAGCCCAAATTTCCTTCCAATTTGGAGATCTCTAAAGTACAATCAATCCCCACCTCTCTTGATGTCATCTATGCAATTTAAGACCTGATTCAAACCCACTTAATCAGCTCCTGATCTAATTGGCAATGGTGAGAAAGTTCTTATTAAAGAAATTGGGGAAATTTTTAAGTTATGCTACTGTTGAATCATAATTTTAGTTGAGAAATTTGAAAATTTATCATCCAATTTCTACTAATATTGAATCAAATTATAGATGAGAAATTTGGGAAAATTTTGCATTCAATTCTTGCCACTGTGGAATCAATTTATAGTTGAGAATTTGGAGAGATTATCATTAACTTCTACTATTGAATCAAGTATAGCTGACAATGTTGTGAATTTATCCTATGGTTGCTGTTACTTTGAATCAAATTAAAGTTGAGAATTTGGAGAAATTATCATTAACTTTTGCTGCTATTGAATCAAGTATAGCTGAGAATGTTGTGAATTTATCCTCTGGTTATTGCTACTTCGAATCAAATTTAAGCTGAGAATTTGAGGAAATTTCCATTAGTTCTTGCATGCAATTAGTCCTAATTTCAGACCACTGTTTAGGCCCCAGACTACATGATTTTAAGGATGAAAAATTAGGTTTTTGCATGTAATTGTGTCTAATTTCAGACCAATTATCAAGCTCCTAAATTCAAGTTTTTAAAGATGGAAATTAGCCCCTGGTCTCATGTTTAAAAATGAAAATTTTGGGAGTTCTTGCATGGATTAAATGTTAGCTCCAGATTCAAGCTTTTAAAGATGAAAAAAATGGGGTGTTGCATGAGATTGACTCTAATTTCAGACCGTTGTTAAGTTATTGTTTTCATACCTTAAGAATGATCAATTTGAGGGTATTATGCAAGAATTGATTTCTGATTTCAGACCAATGATTAGGCCACAGAATCCATGTTTGAAAGATGAAAAGATTGGGATTTCATATGTTTTTCATCTTAGTTTCAGATCAATGATTAGGTCATTGATCTCAAGTTTTAAAAGATGAAGTTGTACGAAGTAGACTCTAAATGCAAAATAATTATTAAGTCTCCAAATATCAACTTTAAAGAAGATATTCTAAATACAATTATAAGGATTGATACCTTTCACGTTAGAAGCAAATGAATAAACGACCCATAAGGAAAATCATCCAAGAATAGTACAAATAAAAGATGTGGGTGTTAAGATCTAGGAGGTTCACATATTCTTAAAGAATTAACTCAAAAATCCTTGAATCAATCTATGAATTGACAATTCTCTGTGATCATTATGATCAATAATCCTCATAAATGATCATTTAATATAATATTCTAATTATATATTACTGATTGTTGATGAAATACTTAAACCAGTGAAGTTAACCACACAAGATATTGTGAAAGGAATGTGAAATCAAGTACAATCATGATTCATTGATGATTGTTATTGGTGCCAGTCATGGTGCCCCTTACACCTGACTGTGCGAGGGCGCGGTAACCCTAAATTGGGCCGGAGATTGGAAGTCCAAATTGGACAGCAGCTACCTAGTGCACGAGTCTAGGATTCTAATCTCTTCTACGTTTTTTCACGAGCTCGCATACTTTACGCTTCTCTGGGATCCAGGCGTTTTAGTTTGACCAGTTCCGCTAACCCTATTTTCGGTAGGGTGCCTAGGTTGGAGGACCCTTGGTTTTTTTACGAGCTCGTTTTGCCCATACAGTGGTCAGGCCGAACTGGAGTGACTCGGACTGGAGAGTTTCCCCCACCCATCTCAGGGGCGTAGTTTGAGTGTGCCTAGCCTTCTCCTGAATCCAAGGCCCTAAATGTCGGTTTCGGTCACCATTTCGGTATCGACCAATACAGAATTTCGATGGAATTTCGGTGGAATTTCGACCGAAATTTCGGTCATTTCGGTCATTTTTTGTACTAGGACCCCCATATTTCGGTCATTTCGGTCATTTCGACCGAATTTCGATTTCGACTAGATATCGATATTCGACAGAAATTCGACCGAATTTCACTGGAATTTGAGGCCATGCCTGAATCGCTTTGCAATTGGGAAGGTGAAACAGAAGAGTCTCTTAGGAGGCTTCCTCACCGCTTGAGTTCGGTTATTGTTGTGCCAGTAGGTGTTGGCAAGGACAGAGATTAGATCATGAAAATCTTCATCAAACATCAAAATTGAATAAGATCCATCTTCACATCTTACATTTCACAACAATGATAAAGGAAATAGTTTAGATCTAGATCACTCATTCCATCATGATCTTATAATGAAATAAGGAAAGTAGTAAGTGTTAATAGTTGAGGTGTGGTGAGTTGATGTATTGTAAATGAAAAAGGGGATTCATATATGGAATAGCTAGAAAACCAACTTTCCATACAAGTAGCTTAATAAATTTAAATGTCATCACCTATCTACTTGCTCTCTTTTGTAACCACTTAAAAATTTGTTTATTTTAATAAGATATGATTGTACTCAAATTGTGTTGACATCCGTTTGTTCCTGAAATAGATGGAAAAGAAGGCGTATGCGTCACAGTAGTCTGACAGTTGGACTCTTAGCTTCTGAAAATCAAACATTTCCTTTTGACGGTACACATTATGGACATTGTACAGATATTGTAACTCTCTTTTGCTTGTCTTCTCTTCTATTGTATTTTGGTATACATGATATAAGTAATATTATATGGATTATGGATATAAATGCAAATGTTAAGCTGTGACAAGTGTTCTATTGTGGATGGTTAAATGAAGTGCGAATGTCATTCAATCGCGGAATTTTTTTCTTAATTTTCGTAACTTAGTACAATCAAATCATAAATTTATCTGTAAATGTTGTGTAAATGGGTAACTCGGATCCCGGGGTCATCGCAATATTCTACGATGTATTTTGATCTTCGTACTTGCATAGTGGAAGGAGACTCGCTCTTGTGAAGGCCGCTCTCACAGATATCCTAGAGTTTTTTATGTCCTCCGGACTTCTACCTGTCGGAATTCGAAAAAGACTAGAGAGAATTATGAGAAGATTCTTTTAGTGTAAATCAGGCCAAGATACGCCAGGTATGCATTTGGTGGATAGGGAGACAGTAACCTTGCCTTCACATAAGGGTAATCTAGGGGTTCAGAGATTGGAGATCGTGAACAAAGCTCTGCAGACGAAATGGGCGGCAAAAATTTGAGGAAACAATAAAGATCTTTGTTGTAAGCTCCTCATACGCATTTATAGTGTACAAGCACAGCTTGCTATCTCTCATTACCCCTATTTTCCCACCTCAATTTGTTAGAAGGGTATTTGTTCCCTTCTACCACATGCAAGTATACTTTTTAAACCTATTATGGGTGATAGTAACTCCTTTGCCTTTTGAACGGATGATTGGATTGGGGATAGCAGTCTAGTAGCAAGATTCCCTCGGCTATTCGCTCTCTGTGATTCTCAGGAAGCACGAGTTGGGGACGATTGGATTGATAATGTGCGGTGGCCTACTTTTATCGACGGATTCTCAGATCAACACGTTTTGGAGTTTGTTGGCCTCCCAGGGGCACCATACTCTCAATCAACGCCAAGGCTTGGGAGAGATCATTGAACCTAGAGTGATGGAGATTTCTCCATGAAGAAAGCCTATAAAAGAGTTGATAGGTTGTCGGCTATAGATTCTGACATTTTGGTTAGAGATTGTAGACTTATTGGTAGTTTGAAGGTGCCAACCCGTATTAGAGTATTCCTATGGATGATGCGTAGAGGAAGAATTCTTACGAGGGATCATTGGTCCAGATTCAGTGGCAGTGATATGATGTATGCGTATGCCCTCTTTGCGAAACAGCAACATAAACCATTGACCACCTTTTCTTTGAATGTGATAGGACAAAAGCTATCTCGCAGAACCTAGAGGACAATTGTATAGACAACGGTGCTCTTGCAAACTTCTAGGACTCTAGCTACATTATTAGATCTCGAGATGAATTGGACATGCTCTGGTCCATCGTTATTATGTGGGCGCTCTGGCTCTAGAAATGGTGTTGTTTTCTCATCTGATCACTTCTATTCTGAAAATGTAATCTTCCATGCCAAGAGTTTCCTTGAATCTTGGCTTTTATGAGGTAACATCTGTATTTTTCCAATAATTTAATATACGTAGGGCGGACGCCTTTGCATGTTTCCCCTTATGGTATATAAAAAGATTTGCATGCATTCCCTTCGGGCGAAATATAATATATATGAAGGGGGCAACCATAACGTTGTGTGAGACAGAAGTTGTGGCAAGACCGAAGAATAATACTCTCGCTTTTGGCCTAAGATTACGTAATATCTAAGATATCCAACATAACTTGGATAGTAGACTAATTTAGAAAGTTGTTGACAATTTTCAATGTGAGAGCATGTCAACCATACCTTTGAGCATATATGTCTTGCTTCCATAACTTGTTTTCTCAACCAAATCTGGGTGTAAGAGCATGTATTCTTTGTTGTCTCTTTCCATCGTGCTCATGAACATTTAGTCAATTCCATCCATCTTCACGATACGACCCATCGACTCTCTGCATCTGAACGATGAAATTATAACCCCTTATGATATCTCATTACAGAGAGAGAGAGAAACAAATTGAGAAGGAGAACACTAGGTGAAGAAAAACTTGAAATTTTTTAATCTCGATTGAAACCATCAAAGGATCTGTCTGGAAGTTATCTGATTAGAGTTGTTGCATGAGCATCACCGACGACATTAGAAAGACGTATCCAATGCTAGAGAGATGTTGCTAGATGCAAGAGGCAGCATTGCCTCTCCAGGGATGCTAAGGGCTACAGAGCATTGCATGGGTGAACAACAGTGACAACTACCGAGTAGTGGCGTTAGAGGGTTAGATGGGAAGAGGTGGCAGATAGTGAGAGAAGAGGGAGGAGAGGCAATGTTTTAATCTTTAGATTTTGATGGTGGCTCTACCATTCGGAGCAAGGTTTGGTATAGCGGTATGCGTATGCGTTCAGATAGGTCAATGAACACTAAATAAGCAGTATGGGGCATATGCATGGTATATGTGGTTATATACGATTTTCTAATTTTTAATTTAAAATGAATAGATATATACATATATTATTACTACTGAATTTATGTGATAAAGGAGATTTAAAGAAGATCTAAGAAAAAATAGTTCATATCAGATGATTGCGCAGATGCCACTAATTGCTTAACATTTAATCATAAAAAAATAGCCATAAAAACTTTACATATTTGATGTTATTCATAATAACAAAACTTCAATACACAAACAAATAGATTTGCAATACATGAGCAGAACCCCAATCGACATATATTAAAATATTAGACAATACATTACATATACCCATGAAAATAATACATGAGCAAACCATAAAACATTGCATATATATATAATGTCATAATGCATTGCAATTGTATACAAAAGCAGTGCATATCCTTACAATTGTATGGAGGAAGAGGCAGAGCTACGGGTGAGCACCCGAATAAGAGGATTGGAGAGTTGGAGCTATTGGAAGTGAGGCCACTGAGTTGCTGGAGCGATATGTGGGGGCATATGTGATATGTCGGGCATATGCGGGAAGCATTTACACGTAGGCCACATAATTCACAGATTCATAAAATCAATTTGGTTTGCATGCCACAAGGCCATATGCGGCTGCATATGCAACCAGTGTGATCGATTTCCTGAACATTGATTTGGAGAGAAACATAAGAAACATATTATTGTATTGTGCATTTCAAAAGGGTACCCCTAGTACCTCTTATATATGAAGATATTAGGGTTAGGATTATAATAGGAACTACCTCAAAATAAATAAAATACATCACTGCCCTAAAAGAAAGTCGGTGACCTAATGAGACGAGAGCCGACGATCGAAGCCCCGATGAAAAGGTCCTAAGGTAGTGAAATTCTGTATTGGGTAAGTTCCGACTGGCATGAAAGATGTAACGATCTAGTCATTGTCTCGGAGAGAGGCTTGGTGAAATAAACATGTTTGTGAAGTGCAAATACATGCACCTGGACAAAAAAACCTATGGAGCTATATTGTTGACTAGTATTGGCTTTGGGTTTTTCCAGAGCTTAGGTGGAAGGCGAAGAAAGCCTCCATCCAGGGGGCAAGCCATCAGTGGGATACAAAATATATAAAAGAAAATATCTATAGTAACTATCTCTCAGCATTAGGGTCGTCAGAAAATTTTCAGGTTCGACATTCGCTCAGATTCGGCTCGTTAAAAGTTCGATTCGGATTCGATTCGAAAATAAACAAACCGAACTTGAACACGAGTTTGGGCTCGATTAAATAAACGAACCGAACCTCAAAAACATAGGTTCGCTCAGGTTCGGTTCGTTAAAAGTTCGATTATACACACATACATACATACATACATAAAAGTATATATACATACATATTGTATATATAAGAAAAAAATACATTTTATATTAATATAAGGGCTATTCACTAATTTTCCCAAACCCATCTAGTCATCCACTCCCTAAGTCCCTATTCCCAATTCTCGAAACCCCACAAAACCCTCCCCTGCGGCTGTGGTTTTCCTCTTTGAATAGAAACATCTGCATAATAGTTATTCTTAAATGAAATTTTAACGAGCTGAACCGAACCTTTACGAACCTTACCCGAGCCGAATCGAACCTGATTACAGTCTTCATTTTATCTAGTCGAACCGAACCCGAGCCTGAAAGTATGCTAAACGAACTGAACCGAGCCCAGGTTGGTTCGCTCAGGTTCGGCTCGTTTACACCCCTACTCAGCATCCTCTAATTTGTGCAGTGCACTTCACTAATCAAGAATTTCAGCAGTTATTAGCACAACAGTTATATGGACCACTAACCGTAGTTTGTTTGGAGAATGAAAAACAATAATACAGATAACGAATAAGTCGAAGTCAAATCGGCAGATAAAAATCAACTAGAAAAAATAAAACCAACATTTCTTTCAGAAGGCATTTCAACATTATGCATGAAGAAAAAATGAGAGAGAGAATCCAGGTCAAAAAAGAAAAAGGAGACAGAATAGCATACCAGTTCATTCAATAAATGAGGTTGCTCTTCAAACAATTTTGGCAAATGTTTTTTCATGGCCGCTTCCAATTTCACAGCCTCACTCCCCGCAACTCCATACCATACCTTTGCATCGCCAAAGTGCATATAATTCAAAGAGTACAGATGGTGGTCTTCCACATGCTATATAATATAAACAAATGGTAAAATAGCAATTTGCAGGCATGCCCTATGGTAAAAGCAACTAGCGAAACATGTGCATATTTAAAGGAGTATATGAAACCATTCCTAAAATTAAACAAACCAGGTCATATGCTCTTCTATGTGCAATTAAATGAATCCATGTTGTCTTTATTTAGAAGTGCCTGAGTTTCCAAGTGAAGTTATTGGATACAATCATACAAAAGAAAATGACTACAATTCATGTTATGTTTATGTTGGAGTATTTGTTACACGCGTCACTTGAGTTCTAGATGGGTAAATGGATCCTGGAATGATCCATTTACCACATCCAGCGGTTTAGTCCCACATCTACCACCTGTGAGATTTGGAGACTCAATGAGGGCTATATAAGAAGCCCTACACCCCATGTATCCAGTGAGAAAGTGCAATGAACACATCAGCCCTTTGCGGCGTTATCCTGTGGTTTCATCTCACTCCTTAGGGAGTAGGGTTCCACATTAAAATCATGTGTTGTTCATTTCTTTATCTTTTTCTCTGATTCCGCTTCCGCATTCCTATTTTCTAACATGGTATCAGAGCTGGTTCGATTCTCAAGGAGTTATTTTCATTATTGTTTGAGATTCGATTTTGATATTTTGTTCTTGGATTATTATGTATATCATGTATGGTTCAAGTTATAGGTTGTCTTTTTGAAACCTTAATCCCATGTTCAAGTTCTGAAATTCATCCGAGGCAACTCGGATCTCCACAGCAGAAGGCATAGTCCAACCATGCACATGCTCCAGATCCTTGTGTTCCTGTTCCAGGTGAAGCTCCATCGTAGAGCTCGGATCTACGCGCAATCCCCTTTTGTTGCGCATCCATGGGCGACACTCCCTCGTACAAATGGTGGTCCAGTCGTAGTCCTCGAATCATAAAAAATTGGAGGGAGCAACGGAGGCCCCCTCACTCAGGCTCACGTCGCCCCTCATTCAGACTCGGTGGCAGACCCCTCATTCACGGGTTCTCCATTCGTTCGACGGTTCTCCATCTCTGCCAAGGAGGCCGCAACAGGCAGCATCGCCGACTACCTCCTCTCACAAGGGCGGCATCCCTAGCTGCAACATGCGGCCATCGCGTACCTCATCTCGTCTCTTTGAATCTCTGGGCAGAGCATTTCTAGGCAGCCCATCCCGTTCAGCATTGGTGGCATGCAGGCAACCCCTTACGCAGGCGCACAAGGCTTGTACATGCGGCACTGCACCCAAGTCCAGGCGGCAAGGTCTGCATCTCCTCCAGGCGTCATGTCCCCTAGCAGAGCACCCCAAGCGCTCGACTGTGCACCTTTGATCTCCAGGCGCATCACTAGGCGGAAGAAAACTCCTTCGCGCGATGTCAACCTTCCCCAAGGTGGCACAGATCCGCCTTCCTCCATGCACCGGTAGTACGAGGAAAGCCCCTCATTGGGGCGATGGGCGTTATGAGAAAGGGGTTCCCTAGGAACCCTAAGTTTTCTTTACGAGAGGGCCAAGTTTCGATTGGACCCGATACCCATTTAATGGGGGGTCAGCGGTATGTTGTTTTACTTTATTTTTAATAAAAATTGGGGGTCAAATAAGCCCAGTCGAGTTGTGTTAAAAAAAGGAGAATTCTGTAAGGGCCCAAGTTGGGTCGTACTTCAAAAAAAGGGTGTATCAATGGTTTCAAAAAAAAGAGAAAAATATGTGCATACAAAAAAACCGTACGCAAGAAAATTTTGCAAAAAAGGTTAAAAAAAGGGAAAGCTGTTAAAAAAACGAACGGCTTATTTGCAAGAAAAATGAATTTAAAAAAAGGGAAAGTTGGGGAAAAAAAGAGATCATCGACTTATGTTATTCATGCTTTCTCCCGATTTCTCTTATCTTCTCCCAACTTGGTCAACGTCATTATTTTCATATCAGTATAGGATAAATGAGGAGTATTTGTAGAGTCGCAGGTCTATTCCATATTCAGATGTCAGATTCCAGACCGACCAATTTCTAGACTCTACATATGATCAGATATTCAGACTCGACGATTGGTTCCGAATCTTCAGTTTCAGACACGCGCATATGTGCGGTCCTCGGTTAGATGTGCACATGTTTGTCGTCATTGTTTGTGGTCTTGGTCCCCATCTTTTGTTTTTTGTCAGAGTTTTCATGTGTTCCATAGGGACTCCAGAGTAGAGATCACATTCCCTATACCATGTGGGCTAGGGTTTTCCTATAGTTTCATAGGGACTCCAGAATAGAGGTCCTATTCTTTGAGCCAGATGGGAGAGACCCAGTTCTCCGACAAGGAGACTTTCAGACTCCATTCTCCAGCGACCGTGGACTCCGACGAGGATTGCACTCCACGACTTTTTCAATTCGGTCCTTCAGAGATGGAATAGTTGTCCACATGATCCAGTCTTCTATATGTGGCGAGCCAAAGTTCTCCAGGTGGAGACTCATTCAGTTTCAATGGCTCTGACATGCACTATCCAGATCACACCAGTTTGACTCACACTCCAGCCCAGTGTTCCTCCTCACTTGCACAGCATGAGAAGCAACATCCTTAACAACAATCGACAGTTGTGCACGTTAAGTTGATATTGTCCGTGTGTCATGTATTGTGAGTTGAGATTTCTTTCTGTTTGTCCAAGATGAGCATCACATGCTCCAGCTTGAAGGGAAGTGTTCGAGTATTTGTTACATGTGTCACTTGAGTTGTAGATGGGTAAATGGATCCTTGAGTAAACCATCTACCACATCCAGTGGTTTAGTCCCACATCTATCAACTGTGGGATGTGGAGACTCAGTGAGGGCTATATAAGAAGCTCTACACCCCATGTATCCAGTGAGAAAGTGCAATAAACACATCAACCCTTTGAGGCATTCTCCCGTGGTTTCATCCCGCTCTTAACGGAGTAGGGTTCCACATTAAAATCGTGTATTCTTCATTTCTTTATCTTTTTCTCTGATTCCTTCCGCGTTCTTATTTTCTAACAGTTTATGATGTCTCAAATGAATGAAAAAAAAAACGGGGTGGAAAATCAGCTCAACAAATTAGAAAAATAAGACTTACCCAACAAAAGGAGGAAAAACACATCCCTATATACAACCAAGGAACCAGAACACCAGATATGTCACTTCTCTCCAAAGAAAGAACAGATCCAGAAAGCCGAGGGAAGTTATTCAAGTTCCATCCTGACAGTGCATATGGATCCAACCCGCATCCAGATAGTTGGTTTGGTTTCAGAAATCCACTACTAAAATTTCCAGTCTCCAAGTCAGCTCCATAATGTACCTAGATTTTTTTTTAAAACGATCAGTTGAGCACAAAAAAGAACCAGCAAAGAAAGGTTGTTGCAGTCACCAGCACCTCGATTTCTTCGGTTGATTTCTCAACAATTCTCCAGTATTCTCCCTCAATTTCCTCAACAGAGGGCTCCCATCTTTTCTGAGATCCCTCACTCATAGAATTGCCAAGTACATCTACATCTTCTATTATAAAATACTCCTTCTTAAACTGGTCAGCAAATTCTTGGAAGGTTTTAAGACTGAAGTCTGAACCAGACTGAAAACCAAACTTCTCGTCAGTATCAGAGCCTGCACAATCATTCTCAGATGCACCTGAACCAGCACGCCTCCGAGTCATTCCAAACCTAAAGCGCCGCCGTCTCTTTCGTCTTCTTTGAACATGGTTTCTCGTCTTTTTCTTCACTGGATCCCTGTTCTGGAGTTTGTCGATTTGCTGGATTCGAGTGGTAAATTTAGCACAATCCCATATATTTTTTTCTTTTAAGGGGCATGGTGGCTTCCAAGAAGGTGGTGGAATGATGCGACAAATGCCATATTTTTCAGCTTCATGCCGTATCTTAGCAATGTAAGCTAGTGTGTCTTTAAACTCCTGAATAATCATAAGAAAAAACAACGATTCACAAGAATATACAGTGAAAGAAAAAAATGCACGAGATTATGGATATAACATTAAATTATATCACACACAAAAACCAGCACCTCTTCTGTGGGATGAAATGTAGGGGCTTCGTCAATGACGGGCCTGCATGCATCCTCCGGATGCCACCTTTGGGATACCTGGCATGCATTGGTCTCAGGTTACTAATACAACATTCAGATAATCAAAAGCTGAGAAAAAACAATTTCCCGTTCTTCTGATAAGAGATTACATAATTGATCGACGTTACTGGTTTGATTAGCAAAAATTCTAGAGGAAACAAAGACTCAAAAAGAAGCAAAATATCACTTGATTTTGCACAGAGCACACAAGACACAAACCATTTGAAAGGCTATTATATAAAGACTGACAGTGGAGATCATGAATTCATACTTATGTGCAGGAACCAAATGTTGAGCATCTATCCAAAAACGTACACATGGAAACAAACCAAATATATGTACATATTAGTTTTCTTTTATGGCATACAAGTTATATTGCATAGCTCATATGCTGAAGTATTCCCACCCAGCCCTTGCCAGTCTAGCTTAGAGTGAGGTCGATAGGCCAACTAACCAAGTAGGGTTAGATGGTTAAATTTAGAAACTTCTAGATGTGACTGCCCAAGATATATATTATTTGAGATCACCACTTCTGTGAAATAAAATAAATGGGGTTGCAGGGCCCTTATTGAAGATTAAGAATTAAAATGGTAAAAAGACAGATAAGTGGAATTTGTTGAGTAAATAATTTGAATAACTATAAATAATATGTACCAAGAGG
Organism: Ottelia alismoides; assembly: GCA_037367405.1. Taxonomy (NCBI): domain Eukaryota; kingdom Viridiplantae; phylum Streptophyta; class Magnoliopsida; order Alismatales; family Hydrocharitaceae; genus Ottelia; species Ottelia alismoides. Next base: position 1,255,961 of record JAZKJV010002680.1, read on the forward strand.
AAACCAAGCTGTCACATTACACCAAACGAACTTTATCGTTTTTCTTTCCTTATCTGAGATCAAAGTTCCAGATGTCAGAGGAGTTTAAAGCACTTAATCATCTCCAAAACAGACCAGCTGAAGGAAAAGATTTGGAAGTTATACACTCCAAAGAGAAATCGTGAAGCACAATAAGGTTATGAGTTCCTGAATAAGATTACAAGGACAGTCGAAGGAAACATGTACCAAGACTTGATAGAGTCTGAAGGAAGTGCCCAGTACCTGGATTGGCAGTTCACAGTGTGACTCCCCTTCTGAGTCTATGTCAAACATGCCATAGCTTACTCCAGATCTACGCCTACGAGATCTCCTGACCTTTACTGCTTCCTTTACTGCATCTAAGCTGCTAGGTATGGTATTCAGTTGAGTGGGTGGCTCAACAGAAGCATCCATACTATGCCAAGAATTTACAGTCACATCTGTGGAATCATTTCTTAATCCAGTAGAATGGGGTGTCAAACTGCCCCCTTGTGTCACATCTTGGTTTCCTTTTGAGCATCTTTGAAGATATTCTGTACCCATAAAATATCTATATGGAAAAAGAAAGTTTTAGAAACAGCATGCAATTGAAAGTAGACCTTTCAATCTAAAACAAAAGAAATATTTATCAACGTGAAATTGTGGGCTAAACTCTAGCATGAAACATTTGTATTTAAAGTTGAAACTACGGGTCAACAAATTAACGGGGCTATTAAAATAGGCTTTTAAGGAAACACCAAAACATAAAGAACCACAGATTTACATGGATTGTGGAAGAGATATAACGCTCACTGATGGCTAGGGTTGTCTTCTCTTTATTAACTTATGAAAAAGATGAGATGATTTATGTATATAGTCCCACGGAGTTAATGGATCCTCATCTACAACCCAATAACTTGCATAACACAAGACAATTCCATAATCCCCCTCAAGTTGGGCATAGAGATTGTATATGCCCAACTTGCCTACATTCTTCTCAAAATTAATCGTGAGAGACACTTTTGTGAAGACGCCGATAACTTATTTTTCCATCTTTATGTATGGCAATATATGGTAGCATAAGTGTTTTTAAGTCAACCCTCTCTTTTATGAAGTAGTGATCGATCTCAAAGTACTTGCTTCTATTATGCAAAATAGGATTAATAGTAATTGTTAGAGGAAATGAGAACTTGTTTATTCCAGGGAACCCTAGGCTCTCTTATATAGAGGAAGCCTATGGGTAAATTACATAAGGTGGAACAATAAAAGTAAACATGACACACGAGTACACAAATACTAGAAATATCTCTACACTCCCCCTCAAGATGGAGCATAGATGTCAATCATGCTCAACTTGGAAGAACATTTCTGAGACGGCCCTCTGAGCAACAGCTTAGTAAAGATATCTGTAGTCTGCTCTCTTGAACTAACATGGGAAGTAGAAATCAAACCCTTCTGAATCATATCCCTCGTATAATGGCAGTCTACCTCAATATGCTTCGTCCTTTCATGAAATGTAGGATTATTAGCAATAAATAATGTTGCTTGATTGTCACATTGTAATTGCATGGGTAATGGTACATCTATATGCAGATCTGCTAATACTGCTCGAACCCACATCATCTCCGTACTTGCCAGTGCCATGGCTCTGTACTCAGATTCCGTACTAGATCTAGCCACCATTGGTTGTTTCTTGATTCTCCAAGAAACTAAGGAACTGTCAACAAACACTGCAAGCCCTGAGGTAGATTTCCGGTCCCTAGGACATCCTGCATAATCCGCATCAGCACATACAGAGATCGAGAGATTTGTTTCTTTCCTAAACAACAATCCTGCACCTGGAGACGACTTTAGATATCTTAGTATCATACATACAGCATCCATGTGTACCTGTCTGGGTTGTTCCATGAATTGACTCAGCCGACTAACTGCAAAAGCAATGTCAGGTCTAGTGATAGTGATATAGAGAAGTTTTCCCACCATTTCTCTATATCTTCTTTTGTCAACTTCCTCTGTATCATCTCCATATAACATCATACTAGGATCCATGGGAGTAGTGGAGGGTCGACACCCAATCATACATGTCTCAACAAGCATATTTGTAATATATTTCCTTTGGGTCGTCACAAGACCCTGCGCATTCCTCGCAAACTCCACTCCTAGAAAGTAACGTAGAGTACCAAGGTCCTTAGTCACAAACTGATGGCCTAAAAATGCTTTTGCCATCTTTATCCCCTGCATGTCATCTCCCGTAACAAGTATATCATCAACATATACCATAATAACCACAATACCTCTGGGAGTCTTCTGGACAAACAAAGAATGGTCAGCATTTGATCTTATGAACCCTTACTTCTGGATGAGATCTGAAAGCTTCTGAAACCATGCCCGCGTACTTTGTTTAAGACCATATATTGCCTTGTGAAGTCTACACACCGTATGACACTCCCCCTCAGCAGCAAACCCCGGAGGCTGTTGCGTGTAGACTTCTTCCTGCATATCTACATATAAAAAAACATTTTTAACATCAAGCTGGAACAAGGGCCAATCATGTACCACAACGACTGATAGAACATGTAGAGTGGAATGATGTACCACCGGGGAAAAAGTGTTCGTATAATCCACGCCATAGGTTTGAGTGAATCTACGGGCCACTAGTCTTGCTTTGTAGTGATCAAGGTTGCCATCTGCATTATATTTGACAGTAAAGACCCATTTACAACTGACCACAGAAGCTCTTGGGGGAGCAGCAACCAAGCTCCATGTACCACAAGATCGCAGAGCAGCCATTTCCTCTTCTATGGCTAACCACCAGCTGTTGTCTTTCAAGGCATCCCGATAATTCTGTGGTATCTCCGCGGTAGATAACGCAATAACAAATCTTTGGAAATTACTGGTGAGGAGATGGAATGAAACCTGTGAAGCAAGTGGATAAAACTTCCTCAAGGCAATAGGTACATCCAAGTCATCAGCAATGTCCACCTGTATGTCATTGTCCTGCACTTGTGCATTGTCAGTCCCATCGTTACTAATATCACCTGGACATACCTGGGCGTGATGGATGAATGACAGCCTCCATGAGCAAGATTCAGACGACGGGTATAAAATTTCGGTAAAGGTGAGACTGGTGGTTGCAAAGATGGTGGTGGTGGTGATGGTGGTGACGATGGTGGCACAGTAGGAGTAGGTATGTGATCAGGCTGACGTAGAGGAGGAGGTGGCACATAAATTTCATCATCAGTAGTGGAAGGGGTCATCCTGTCACCTGTAGGCGAGAAATACATGACGGTCTCAAAGAAGGTGACATCGGCACTGACATAATATCTATTGTTGAAAGGATCGTAACATCGGTAGCCTTGTTGAGTAAGAGAGTACCCAAGAAACACACACTTGACAGCCCTAAGTGAGAGCTTATCAATCCCTACAGTGAGTTGATGGATAAAAGCAACTGAACCAAAAATACGAGGAGTTAGTGAGAACAATTCCTTGTCAAGAAAGACAATAGAAAGAGGAACTTTCTCACCCAACACAGAGGATGGCATACGATTGATCATATAACATGCCATAAGAACAGCATCACCCCAAAAAGACAGAGGAGCACAACTATGAATGAGTAAAGTCCGAGCTATATCAAGAAGATGACGATGTTTTCTTTCTGCAACACCATTCTGCTGAGACGTGTAGGCACAAGTTGTTTGATGAATAATGCCACGAGACAAGAGGAAATGGGAAAGAGCACGAGTGCAAAATTCTAAGGCATTATCTGTATGCACAATCTTCACATTAGAAGAAAAAGCATTTCGAACTTCATTGATAAGATTTTTTATTACATCTCCCGCTTCAGATTTATTTTTCAATAAAAAGACCCAAGATACACGACTCGGTACCTGTGTCCCTGATGATCAGGTACACAACTCGGACCCCAAATGTCAACATGCAACAACTCAAAAGGGGAGCGACTGCTCCTAGACTCACGACGAGGGAAAGTAGACCTATGATGCTTTCCCAACTAACAGCTTCACACTGAAAAGAAGACTTTGGTGAAATCTGGGGCAAGATATGACGCAGCTTCTGAAGAGGAAGATGACCGAAACGCAGATGCCAAGTAAAGGGAGAAGCGGATCCACTAGACTGAGAAGAGACACCAGCATAGGAGGAGAGAACCAACCGATAGAGACCATCTTCCTCACAGCCACAGCCAATCATCCTGCCCGTTAGAATGTCCTGAAAAATAAGAGACGATGGGTCAAAGATAGCCCGACAATGCAAATCCTTTGTAAGCTGACTAATAGAAAGTAAGTTCATTGAGAAATCTGGAGCATGCAAAACATTCAGCAGTCGTATGGAGGGTGTCAAACTGATCTCCCCCTGTCCAATGATAGGGGAATGAGTCCCATCTGCGATTACTATCGATCTCCCTGAGGAAACCTCCCTGTAGGATGTAAACTTATCTGTCTCGACAGAAATGATGTGTCGCGCCGGAGTCCATGATCCATTCCGAAACATCAGAACTATGACATGACGTAAAGGCATAAATGCTACCTGATGTGCTAGTAGTGGCAGATGTGCTGGCAGAGGCTGAAGCTGCTATGTCTGAGTGATCTCCTTGTGAGTCATTAGTGGCAGGAGGCATGATATCCCGTAGTCTTGCGACGAGATCCTCAAATCGCTGATCTGAAGAAGGCGGTGTGGGCACAGCATGCTCAGCTACACGGGCAGATGTAGGAAAACCATGCTTAGAATAACATGTATCTTCCGCATAACCCGGACGATGACAGAAGGTGCATGGTTGACGGAATCGGCCACCTCGACCACAAGGTCCACGGCCACGAAAAGAGGAGGCACCTCGGACTCGGGAAGCAGCCATCGTTGAAGGTGGCAGTGTTGTCAAAGGCGCTCGAGGCGCTCGCCTAGGCGCTAAGGCGAGGCGAGGCGAGCCCTAGGCGCCTTGCCTTGCTTCAGGCGAGGCGTTTTGCCTCAGGCGCTGCCTAGGCGAGCGCCTGGCCTAAGGCGCCAGGCGCTTGAGGCGAGCGCCTGAAGCAAAATTGGGGCTTTTTGCTGAATTTTTGTATTTTTTTTCTTTTTTAAATTTTAAAGTTGGATAAATATTAGTTCTGAGTAATATTTGGACATGTTAGTATATATATGCATACAAATAAATGCATCAATTATACATACACTAGCAATACACGTATATATACAAACTAAGCTCTATATACACACATACACACATTTACGCATGCATATTAGTTATAAGTATTTTAATTAAAAACATATTACATACATACAAACACATATATGTATATATAGACATATACACATATACATGTAAACATATGTATATGCATGCATATCCATGCATACACATATGTACACGTGTATATGTATACATATGTACATGTATTTACATGTACTATACATATATACATGTAATAGACATTCACTTATAAATATTTATGCATAAACACATATATGTTAGCCCTTAATTCTGCATATGCAAATACATTTATACATGTTAGTTCTAAATTCTATTTACAAGTTACATTTATATTAGTATTAAGTACTACACATATATGTATATATATATAAATAAATATACATGTACTTACATATATATTTGATTGATATTAGATGTAATTTATACATGTTAATAATTAATTCTACATATAAGCATACATGTTAGTCCTTAATTCTATAATTATACATATATACATACATGTTAGTCCTTAATTATACATATACATGTACATTTATACATGTTAGTTCAAAGTTCTATTTACACATTACATTTATATTAGTTCAAGTACTATAATTGCAGACATAATATATACTTACATACGCATATATACTCATATATAAATAAATATACATATACTTACATCTATTGGGTCGATATTAGATTGTAATTTAGGTGTGTGTATGTGTGTAATATTTTTTTTGAAAAAATACATGCATGTACATATAAATACATATATACATACATACATATATGTATAGGTATATTAGATTATATTTATATAAATATAGTAATATAAATAGCGCCTCGATTGTCTCAGGCGAGCGCCTAGTCAAGCGCCTAGCGCCTCAGGCGTTTTGGACTCCTAGCGCCTTAGAGCGCCTTACGCCTTTGACAACACTGGAAGGTGGTGGCGTAGGAGCTGAAGAAGGAACCGTAATTCGGCTGAGTAGTCGATACACTTCCTCCACTGGAGGAATAGTAGCATCCTCCAGTATCTGCGAGCGAGCCGCATCATACTCTGGGTCTAGTGCCGCAAGCAAGACCCCACCATTATAGTATTCCGGAATGACTTCTGCTGCTCAAGGGTCGTCGTTAGGGGAATGATACTATAAATCTTCTCAATATACAACAAATGCAATGGTCGGCCATTCTGCTTGACCGTAAATATGTCATGTTGAAGTTGGAGGATCTTGGTCTCATTTCTCATCTGCGAGTACGTCGCGACAAGAATATCCCGCATGGTCTTAGTCGTAGGCTGATGGAGGACATCATTGGCAATCTTCGTTGTTAGAGTGCCAGAAAGCCAGATCTTGGCATACGAATCGTCAGCCTCCCATGAGGCGTAAATCTCCATTTTCTCCGTCGGCTCATCTTCGGTAAGAATGTGCTTCTTACCGTTGGACTTCGCGAGACTCATGAACAACATCGCCCAGAGCTTGTAATTCATCCCATCCATCTTGACTATTGGCACTGGACCTTTGAAGGCGCTAATGGAGGGCATATCGACTTTGTTTTCTGACATAGTTGCCGGAGACGAAGAACTAAGGTTTGAAGACCAATGAAAAATCGTCTACATAAACATATAGGGATATGAGTGCATATGTACACTTATGCACTCAAACCGATGAAGAGAAGAAGACGGGGTCGGCATCGAGTGGGGAAGGGATGGCGGGATGAGGGGCGGCGCCCGCGAGGAGGGGGTGGCAGAGAGAGAAGGGGCGGCGAGAGGGGGTGGGGGCAGCGGGGATGAGGAGGGCGGCTAGGGTTTAGGATGGAGGCTCTGATACCATGTTATAGGAAATGAGAACTTGTTTATTCCAGGGAACCCTAGGCTCTCTTATATAGAAAAAGCCCATGAATAAATTACATAAGGTGGAACAATAAAAGTAAACATGACACATCAGTACACAAATACTAGAAATCTCTACAGTAATATATTTGCAAAGTAAACATGACACATGAGTACACAAATACTAGAAATCTCTACAGTAATATATTTGTTGCAGTCTTGTTATACCAATATTATCTCATAGGCCTTTTAAGATTTATTCCATTGTCAGGATGATATTAAGACACGGGCATCACAGTAACTCCAATTGCGACTCAAACTGCATACTGCATTTTGCTCCAAATCACAAGATTGCCAAGTAGATATATAAAATACTGTTGGGAGAGAAAAGAACTTATTATTCTACGGTGCACTACGGCTCTGAGACTTGAGAGGTCATGGGAAAATTACATAAAGCGGACAAATAAAATAAAAAGTGATAAAAAATGGACATAAAACTCTCAACACTCCCCCTCAAGCCGGAGCATAGATATCTATCATGCTCCGCTTGGAACTGAATTTCTCAAAAGGTCCTCAAGTGAGTGTCTTGGTGAAGATATCAGTTGTCTAGTCGCCTGAACTGATATGAGGTAGCAATCAGTCCCTTCTGAATCATATCACGAGTAAAATGACAATCAACTTCAATGTGCTTTGTTCTCTCATGAAATATTAGATTATTGGCAATGAGCAAGGATGCCCGATTGCCACTTTAGTTGCATAGGGAGAGTCACACTAATGTGGAGATCAAAAAGAACAAATTTTACCCACATCATTTCAGCATTGCTCTGAGCCATGGCTCTATATTCAAACTCTGCACCAGATCTAGCCACAATCGTTTGCTTCTTGCTTTTTCCATGACACGAATGACTTCCCAACAAAAATGCAAAAACCTGAGGTAGATTTCCTATCTTTAGTACACCCAGCATAATCTGCATCTGCATAGCCAGAGATGGATAACGAGGTAGTCCTACTAAATAATAAGCCCCTTCCTGGTGATGACTTCAAGTATCTGATGGTCAAGTAAATTGCATCCATATGCACTTGTTATGGTTGTTCCATGAACTGACTAACTTTACTAACTGCAAAGGAAATATCAAGCCAGATAACGGTGACATAAAGTAGTTTCCCAACAAGCTCTTTGTATCTTGGCTTGTCCACTTCCTCAGTGGCGTCTTCATGTAGCTTCATATTTGGATCCATAGGTGTGTATGTTGGTCTACACCCCGTCATTCCAGCTTCTAAAAGTAGATATGTCACATATTTTCTTTGTTACATGAGGATACATTGTTGTGTCTTCTATACAAATAAAGAATGATCTGAAGTGAATCGTCTGAATCCTTTATGTTCTATTAGATTTGAGAGCTTTTAAAACTAGGCTATGGGACTCTGCTTAAGTCCATAAATGGCCTTATGTAACCTGCATACATACTCTCCCTCAACATGATTGTTGCATATAAACCTCTTCCTGAAGATCACCATATAAGAACACATTTTTGATATCTAGCTGGAAAAGAGCCCAACCACACACCACAGCAATAGAGAGCGGGATTCGTAGGGTAGAATGTCTCGCGATGGACGAGAAGGTGTCCCTATAATCGACACCATAGGTTGATGTAAAGCCTCTGGCAACAAACATGGCTTTATATCTGTCAATTGTACCATCTGCCATGTACTTCACAGTGAAGACCCATTTGCAGCAGACACAGAAGCTCCTTCCGGAGCTGAAACAAGTGTCCATGTCCCACGTGATTGAAGAGCAGCCATCTCTTTCTCCATCGCTAGATTCCACTGATTTTTTAAGGGCATCTTGGTATGTTTGTGAGATCTCAATAGCAAATAGTCCCAATACAAATTTCGGTAAGTCATGGACAGTTTATTCAGAGACACATGTCCTGCTAGCGAGTACTTTATGCATGCATGTTTCCCTTTCCGTAGTGCAATTGGCCATCCCATATCAATGATATCATCGTCTAGTCTATTGTCATCCTATGGCACATCATGTTCATCATTCAACCCATAGTGTAATCAGCAGAAATCAAGTTCTCAGAATTTACCTGGAGTGTGATGGATGTTGGGAAAGTCGAGGAACATCGAGCATGGAGGTAGTGAGAGGTGGCGGATTGACTTCCCAAACTCAGACAGACTTAACCTATCCCTTGTAGGAGTGTAATGCATGATAGACTCAAAAAAGGTAACATCAGCATATAATACTTTTGTTGGAGGGGATCGAAGCATCTATAACCCTTCTGAGTGCGAGAATAACCTAGTTTGACAACCCAAGGTGCAAGCTTGTCACGACCATGGGATAGAAGATGCACAAAGGCAACCCACCCAAAAACTTGTGGGGTGAGAGAAAACCGTTCTTTCTCATGCAGTCATGACAGCATCTCCCCAAAAAGAGTGAGGAGCCCGACACTGACTAAGAAGAGTCCTAGTGATATCTAACAAATGACGGTGTTTGCATTCAGCAACACCATTACGTTGTATGCATAACGGCAGGAAGTCTGATGCATAATCCCACGTGAATTGAAAAACTGAGCTAAAACAATTGTATAAAATTCCAAAGCATTATCTGACCAAACATATTTTATTGAAGCTGAGAAAATGTTGGATATTTCATGAACAAAGTTGTGAATCATAATGCTAGTGTCAAATTTATTTTTAAGTAAAAAGATCCACAACAACCTAGAGAAATCATCAACAACCACAAAATAGTACATCTGTCCTTGATGATCAGCAACATGACTAGGACCCCAAATGTCAAAATGAACAAGTTCAAACAGACTCTGACTACCACAACTAAGGCGACTTGGAAAACTAGACCGGTGATGTTTTCCATATTGACATGCCTCACAATGAAACTCAGACTTGGCAGAAACCCCTGGAATGAGACGACATATCTTTGACAACAGAGGGTGACCAAATCGCCGATGCTAGGGTTATGGTGATTATGAACACCCTGAAAGCGAACCAGCACCACCGTATGGAGTCTGGATTAGTCAGTAAATGCCTCCATGCTCACGGCCACATCCAATCACCCTTCCCATGAGTATATCCCGATAAATAAGGGAATTAGGGTCAGATATGACACGACAATGTAGGTCGTTTGTTATCTGACTTATAGATAATAAATTCATTGTGAAATCCGGTACATGAAAAACATTATGTAACTGCAATGAGGGAGCCAGTAGAACCTCCCCCTGACCTGTGATAAGGGAATGTGTCCCATCAGTAATCACCACGGACCTAGCATTCTCAACAGGGTTGTATCTACTGAACTGTGAGCGATCTCCACAAAGATGGTGTGAGGTATCAGAATCCAATATTCATTCCGAAATATTTGACCTGGATTGACTAGTATATGCATAAGTAGTACTTGTGGAACTCATGGATGCGGAAGCAGCAAAGTCTGATGGACCAGAAGAAGAGCTCTGGGAAGCATCTACACAAGGCATAATCTCCCAAAGGCATGCAACAAGCTCATCAAAATGTTGATCTGTAGAGCCTCCTATGGTGGTAGCTGGGGGAGCTTGCTCAGCAACTCGTGCAAATGGTGGAAACACGTGCTTGGAATAACACGTATCCTCGAAATCGCATGAACGATGACAGTAGGTGCAGGGCTAGTGTGACGGCTGAGATCCACACCCATGGGAGCCACCTCTCCCTCTAAATGGATAAGAACCACCTCTCCCACGGGAAGCAACCATGGCAGATGAAGTCTGAGCAGCAACAGGGCTTGAGGAAATGTTGAGTCAATTCAACCTCTGGTATGCCTCCTCCATGGGAGGTATAATAGAATCTGTCAGTATCTGAGAACAAGTTGCATCATATTATGAGTCAAGGGATGCCAGAAACACCCCAGTCATCATTGAATCACGGTACGCCTTCAATTACTCAAGCTTGATTGTAAATGGTATGTAGCCATGTAACCTCTCAAACATAACTCTGAGAGAGGTATACAACATGTGTAGAGATCGACCATTCTGTTTGGTCGCAAAGATGTCGTTTGAAGCTGTAAAATCTTTGACTCATTCCTCGCTTGAGAATACGTAAAAGCGAGGATATCCCACATAGCATTCGTAGTAGGCTAGCTCAATATGTCATTGGCTAGCATAAGCATCATCCGCCTCCCACGAGGCATAGATTCACGTCTTGTCCCCCCGGCTCATCCTGCGTAAGCATGTGTTTCTTTCCATGAACTCATGAATTGCATAGCCCACAACTCGTAATTCGTGTCATCCATCTTTACAATGGGTGAGGGACTTTTGAAAACACCCGTGAATGTAACATCACTGTGAATTTATGACATATTACCTGATGAGGACATGACGAGATCGTAGACAGAGGATAAAGAGGGTCTACATCACATGTACATTAGGGAGATAGTTATGGGTGTAGACTCAATCCACAACCATTCCCTTATTATTTTCTTTCTACGCAGGCGCAAGAGGTGACTGTAGTAGTTTCATTTTACTCGTTCAGAGCAAAATCAGACCGTGTAAGGTGTCAAAATCCTACACAAAACGATAAATCAGACCACCTCGAGGCCTTTAGACAGTCGCCACGAGCAGCAACCCTCCCCTTTTGTTGATGAGCGGCACGTTGAAGGGAGAGGGGAGGGCGGCGGGCCCGAGAAGGCAGATAGAGGGGCGATGGCGGCGCCGAGATAGAGGAGAGAGGGGCAGTGGCGGCACCGAGATAGAGGAGAGAAGAGGGAGGGTGGTGGGTGGAGTAGTGCTATGGTTAGGGTTTCAGTGCTCATGTCTAGGACCATCTCTCTGATACCATGTTGGGAGAGAAAAGAACTTAGTATTCTATGGTGCCTTATGGCTCTCTTATATAGAGTTGAGAGGTCATGAGAAAATTACATAAAGAGGACAAACAAAATAAGGAGTGATAATAAATACATGAACATAAAACTCTCAACAAATACCACTGTTGGAAAACCTAATGGTAGTGGCCCCATCCAATTTGCATTTGTATTTAGCCTTCAATCACAATCTTTGCATCCTCGCAATCCTTCAATGCCAACCCTTTGAGTCTTCCCCCATTTGTTTTCCATCCTTGATACTTAACTTGTAATTTCCCTAAATAAGTGAAGTGATAGGTTAAATCCAGTTTTCTAGTTCCTATTAAGAGCTATAATGAAAAACAAGCCCTTCATTTGACCTTGTCATCAATGCCAAGAAAGTAGTTCAAATTACCAAGATCCTTCATGTCAAAATCTGCATCAAGTTCCATTTTAAATTATCTATCTCATATTCATCATCTCCACCTATGATCACATCATACTCATATACAAATATGGTAGGACATGATCCCCATTGCCTTGATGGTATCTTAGTCTGAACATCACCACCCTCACCACCCCGAGCTTTTCAAATCATTCCCTAGGAGATTGTGTAAGTCCATATAGTATCTTCCTCAATTTGCAACTTTTCTTGTTTCTAATAGCCCAATGATGCATCCATTCAAGAAGACATTGTTGACATCCATTTAGTGAAGCTTACGATCCCAAAGAACAGCTAAAGAGAACAACACGCACTATATTAATTTTACACATAGGAGCAATCACCTTCATGTAGTCAATACCATACTTTCATCGATGCATTTTGCAATGAGTCGAGCATTATATAATTTTGTATTGTAAAATCCACTTTGACACAACCATACAAACCCCATCTTGAACATTCACAATACTTGAGGTGTGACTTTTGACCCGGGCTTCTATTTCTTCATTTATAGTCTAAACTCATTTAGGACCAATATATACCTTAGTAATATGTGGTTCCTCATTCATTCTAACCTAAAACCTTCTAAAGATCATTGAGCTCATTGTCAGTTTACAGTTCCCAAATTTGGTATATATTTTTTGCTTAATCTCGAATATAACTAGAAGTGGAGGTTGCATCATTAGTAAAATGGTGGAAACTTCTAATCTTTGTAGGAAAGATATCCTCGGAGAAAGTAGCATCATGGAGTTAAACGATTGTGTCGATATCTATGTGTGAGATCTTGAACCCAATTACCAAGGACCTATAGGCATAGTTATTTAACTTATTTTATGCATAACTTAGAAAGAAAGTATCAACAATTCTACATACAAGTTTCTTTCTTTCATTATAGAGAATTAAAACCTTAATGTGGCAACATCACACTTTAACATATTTCAAACTTAGATTTTTATTTCTCCATAACTCAAACGTAAATTGTTCCTTATGTTATGATAGGATTCTATTAAGAATTTAGTGTGCCATATCTAAGGCCTCCCCCTACATATAGATTAGAAGTCTTAAACTTTGTAAGAGAATATTGATCGTGTTCAGTAAGGTTTTATCCTTCTACTTTGTTTTACCATTGCATTGCGATGAGTATGGTGTAGTAACCTCATGAATAATGTATATCTCACCATACTTAGTTGACCCAGGTCATTTAAAGACTATATCAAATTGTATCTCAACCTCTTTCTTAAATAGAATGAATTGTTCCAAGGCTTTAGTTTACATTAGATAGGCATAACAACAATCGAAAAAGTCATTATTCGCTTATCAAGCATGCATACATATTTCACATTAACCAGTTCCAAGTGGTGTGTTTAGGGATTATGATGCAGCATGAAACAAATAAATAAGGCTTTATTTTTTGTCTGTTAATTAAATTAGGATTGAGTTAATTTTATCGAGTTCGTTGCAATTTTACTTTAAATAAAGAGATCGCATGTGATCTCAAATCAATTAGTTAGTCGGTTATAGTTCGTAGTCAATCGGTTAGAGATATTTAGAGTCTATTTTGTGATCTCAAATCAATTAGTTAGTCGGTTATAGTTCGTAGTCAATCGGTTAGAGATATTTAGAGTTTATTTAGAGTCAATTAGGATAAGTTAGGATTTGAAAATTTTATTCATTTTCTATTTTTGGCATCCCTCCCCTCCTATATAAAGGGGATGGTAGTCTAGTATTTTATTGATTCGAGAGTTAATTAAAAATTGAGATTTATCCCATCTTTCTCTCCCTCTTCCTTCTCCCTCGACGTGATCTTCGTGCTTCTTATCCAAATCCCTCGCAACTGGCACGTTCTCTTTCTTACTCTCCTCTCTAAATTTCTTCCACCAAACAAATTTTTCACCATCAAAAAATATATTTTCATCGTTGCATTTTTTCATTCACATCAATTGGTATCAAAGCATGGCTTACAGATCGCCCTCAAGATCTGATGATCCCTACCAATGCTCGTGCAAGTACATAACCAAAGAATCTCATTCAACAGACCATGCATGGCGAGCTGAGATTAGAAAAACGCTATCTAATATGCTCCTAGTGTACATAGATATGCAAGTTTTGGCGAGAGAAATGTGAGATCCGCAGATTGTTGAATCATTGATGCGACAACTATAGGAAAATGCAGCCAAATTTACCTCACATGAAGGTAACAAAGCATCGCTTCTCAACCTCGGCATTGTTGTCCAGGAGGAGCCCCAACCTCCACCTTATTCTCATGTTGATATGACATTACTGACAAGTGACAACCTCGACAGTCCATCTGCACCCCACACCCTTTCACCGCCCTTGCACCTCCAGCAAGCCCCCCCAACCATGCTACAGGCCCCCTCGCTACCACCCTCAACCCCTTCGGCAGCCCCACCATCATATTTTTCCACCACTAAAAAATATTTTTCACTTGGAATTTTCCTATTTGCATTGGGTTAAGTCCAAATTTATCATTCTTTTAATGGATTAAATTTACATACCGAAATGTCCATACCACAATTCATAAGATTTTATAATACTGAGCACATGGGGAACATCATTGGAACATGAAGCATTCAATATAAATTTATAATAATTGTGAAAATGATAATAGTCATTGTTAAAGTTATTATATTTACATTTATGTTCATAACTCTTTGGGTTATGTACCCTTTGAGGGTATTTATATATTTTTTCTCGTGTACTCTCTATGATTTTCTTTCTATATAAGAGACCCTAGCCTTATAGAATAGACATTTCATTCATTTCTCTTCTCCACATGATATCATATCGACGATCCTAGACCGAACCCTAATACCCAAAACCCATCGCCACCACCAGCCATCTCACCTTACATAGACCCTTCTCTCATTATGGGGTCCCACGCAAGGTAGCCCGAGCCCCCAGTGGCACCAGCCACCACCTCCAACGACACCTAAAGCGTCGCCTGAGGTTCCAGCAGCACCTCCTACGCCACTGGCACTGTCTGGAGCCCCCTCCAGCAGCCCCTATTGTACCTCCAGCACCGTCAGTAACGTCCACCAGTCCTCCTAAACTTCTGACCTACTGCGCACAACCCCTTGTATATTCAGCGAAATTCCGTCAAATTTCTGTCGAATATAAATATCCTATCGAAATCGAAATTCGACTGAAATGATCGAAATGACTTAAATATGGAGGTCCTAGTACAAAAAATGACCGAAATGATCGAAATTTCGGTCGAATTTCGATCGAAATTCCACCGAAATTCTGTTTCGATCGATCACCGAAATGGTGACTAAAATCGACATTTAAGGCCTTGATATCATCTTTGGTGTCGGAAGAACCCAGAAAACCCCCTAATATGTTGTGAAAATAATTTTCCGTACCACTATTACATCCAAAGGTGAGTTCTAGGGCACTTCTCAGCCCATGTATGCATCCCTAAGTTAAGCACAAGATCTCCCCTCTTTTCTAAGACCACTATGGCATCTTTTTTCTATCAAGACAAAGCCCTTGGTCTCGAATGTTATGTCACAAGGCACTATTATCAAACTCAATGGCACAGAAAATTGTGTACTCTGGTCTCGATCTTTTGTGGTGTTCATTGGTCGTCAAAGAAAGCTCTACATTCTGACTAAAGATACTTTAAATGAAACGGACAAAGAGTACGACAACTGGCAAACAGACAGCTACTTGGTTATGAACTGGATGACCAACAGTGTTGGGGCTCACATTGCCTCAAATCTCCTTTACAAAAATATGGTAAAGAAATGTGGGAGGATCTCGAGCAAACATTTTTTAAACTAAAAAGGGTGACTCCCCATTGCAGAGGTCAACGCCGAAAAAATCTCATTAAAAAGAGTTTAGAGTACATTACCGTAAGATCCATAAATTAAAAAGTGTGTTACATTAAGACACTACATTCCCAACATAAAACATCTACTTGTTGAAGATTACGTAATTTTGTCCAAGCCCAAATGGCCCAGAGAACAGCAAACGGCTTCGAGCAGTCATCATTAGAGTTGGTGCCGACCGTCCTAATTGATCTCCAGAATTTTGATGTCCCAGAGCTCGCCACCCAAGCTACCCCAGCCTCTCTCCATACCCGTTCAAATGTCGTGCATTTGAAAAACAAATGGTCTGAATCCTCCTCCGCCTCCTTGCATTTGTCGCATTGCGTCTCTGCCAGACCTAATAATCTCCCCCTCTTCGCCGCCATACAACTCTCATGTCCTGGCACAGCTCTCCGTCGAGCTCCTCCTCCCTCGTCCTCAACTCTTTGTATGCTTTCTTCACTGAGAATTTCTTGTCCACCTACTGAAAATGGTCAATGTCCAACGAAAAGTCCCTTTCAGACTGCATCTTAATGTAATCCTCCATACGCTGGTCAGAGAGATCCGCCAGAAACGGCGGCGACCACGTTCCCGCATCCGCCATCTACGAGAGAGTTGCCTCTTTCAATTCTGCCAAAGGAAACAAACGCGGAAATCTACCTTCCAACGTACCCTCCCCAGTCCCATTATCTCGCCAGAATCTGAAAAGGTGGCCATCCCAAACCTTTGGCCTGAGACTGTACGTCAACAGCGGCAAAACCTCACAGATACCTGCCCAAAGCGGAGACTTATAGCGCACCCTTCTAGTCAAATTCTTCGCCCACCCCATAGATCTTCCTCAACAATCTAGCGGCCAGCGACGTAGATGAACCCGAGATGCGAATCATCCATTTGGCGATGAGCGCCTTGTTCATATACTCCACATCCCGAACGCCAAGACCACCTTTGTTGCGCCCCCTCGTAATCCCATCCCAATTAACCAGGTGCATCCCAAGACCATGCTGCTTCCCATCGGGCCAGAAGAATCTCATCATCAAAGACTCAATTTTCCTTCTAACCCCCATTGGCATCAATCGAGTAGAGTAGAAGAAGATAGGTATATCCGAGAGGACGTGCTTCAGAAGAACTAGTTTTTCCCCTCTAGATAACGTGACCACTTTCCATCCTGTCAATCGCTGCTCTATCCTCTGCACCACCTCGTCCTAATCTGCGTTCTTGAGCTTCCCTACGGCTAATGGGAATTAGGGTTGCTAATTGAATTGAACCATTCGAATTCGATTATGATTCATTCGATAAAAATTCGGAAAAAGTTCGACTCGAAATCAAATGAACTGAATTTGTATTTAACTTGTGAATTCGATTCCCATATGAATCGAATCTGAATTAACCTGAATTCGTTCGATAATAATTCGATTCGATTCGATATTTATATACATACATATGTATATATGTATCCATGTGTATATATATAGCACGTACATATCATGCATATAATACATACATATTTACCTTCATATATGTAACAACCACTCTGGATTGACTGGGTTCTTTTATGAATATTCTCGTGCGAGGAATTATAGCGTAACTACATCCAAGGTTGACACGTGTAAATAAATAAATGCAGAAAGGAATATATGAATATGCACTAAAAAGCTACTACGTTTAATTTACATTGAAAGATTTAATATTTACATTATATCACTAAGCATAACATGTGCAAGCAACTAAAGATACTCTCAGATCAACTTACTACAATGATTAAGTGGTCAATTTTAAATTTATAATCATATCTAGGCTCAAGTGATATGATTTATCATGTGCAACATTCACCACTATGATTTTCATACTCCCATGCTACACCAACATGACTTGTCAATGCGTGATGTATATATGCAACATTAGGCCTCCCTATGAGACTCAATCCCTTTCCTTTCCTCTTTATAACTAAGTTCACGTGGTTTACTACAAAATATGTTATGAATTAGAGATGTGGGGCCTTCATGCATCGATTATACAAAACATTTAAATTCATGTCTTTACTTCTTACTTAAATTTAGTGACGGTAGCTTGGGTATGAGTTACCTTATATAAGTACAATAATCAATCCCATCGTGCTATTCAAAAAATTTGAGGCATTAAGAGGATACAAAGCACTCTAATACATGCCCAATTTAATATGTATATACATATATGTATTATCCTATTAATTAAAGACTAAATATTGAATATAAAAAGGATTAAAAAATATTAGTCACAAAATCTAATAGGAAAGGTCAAATGTTTAAGATTTGTATTCTTAATTCTTACCCATACATTTATTTTCATGTTCCCATATCCCTTGTATTGCTTTTCCGTTCCTCATTTCATTATCTACCAAATGTCCTAAAAACCCACTGTAGATTATCATTGTCAAGGGGACATTTTTCATCACATGAGCAATTTATAAGTCATTCTCACCGTAATGTAATTTTTTTCCTTTGTACATCAAAATTTTGTATATTTCATTTTCATGGCTTAGTTTTTTTATATTGAAGATCCTCACGTTTAATGAAGAAGATTGTCTTTGTACATTATTTTTTACTGTTCTCATTGTTTCAAATAATAAAATATTAATTTGTATCAACTTTCTATATAAGTTTGATCTTGTCTTGCTTTAACTTACAATTTTAATTATAATATGTTCAGCTTTTTCGTCAATCATATTGTATCTCTTTGATAGGCTCATATAATCATATTGTATCTCTTTGATAGGCTCATATAATCAAATTGTATTCATACAAATGGTATTCATACATAGAAAAAATAGTATTTAAATTGTAAAGACACATAATAAATATAAAAATTAGGTACTTTTATCCAATGTATTGTATTAGTTTGATATTTTCCTTAATTTTATAGTTTTTTCAACTGATCTTAGTAATATACTTTCAAAATTGGAATTACACATTAAAATATTTATATTATATTAGTTTTCATAATATTATTTATAAAATCTTTAAAACATTAATTAATATTTCAAATTCGAAATAAAATGAATCGAATTTGAATTTTCAAAATTCAAAATGAATTGAACCTGAATTTAAGCTAGTAAATTTGTTTGAAATTCGATTCGAGTTTGGATTCGAAACTTTTATAATGAATTGAATTAGAATCATAGTGGATTCGAAGGTATTCGATTCGATTAGCACCCCTAATGGGAATCCCAAATAAGGGATGGGAAGCTCCCCCAATGTGCAATCAATTAACTCCGCAATATTGAGACGCTCCCTTCCCAAAAGTGATAATCGCCGACTTACTCTTGTTAATCTCCAAACCCGAATGCTTTCCAAAAATGTCCATTAATTGTGCCGCATTATTATTTTGACCCCTCGTGCCACCCAAGAAGAGGATCGTATCGTTTGCATACTATAATAGAGGGATAGAGACGTCATCCTTACGGAACCCCTCACACCAGGCCGCCTCGATAGCCTGTCTGAAGAGGACCCCAAAGCATCCGCCACCAGGACGAACAACATAGGGACCAACAAGATTATTCATCTTAATGATGCAGATTACTCTTGCCTGAAGCAGAACCTTCAGACTCCATGGCCTGCTACCACTAGTAACACACCATTGTTGCTCTAGCTACTCCTTCAGGTACAGTAGCCAACTTTGTTGGCACTCCTACTCCTACTTGGATTATTGATTTCGTTGCCTCCGCTCATATGTCTAGAGATGGTAGTCTGCTCGCCTCCTTCGTACCATGGAAGGCCATATCGATATTGATATCATTGTTATATCGTGTCGATGCAATATTTTGATGATGTATCAGTAATATATCACAGAAATGCCGCCCATATCGACACACTTTTGTGAAGAAAATGCTTGAAAAGGAGGATATATTGCCATATTGATACCGATATTGGTTTCATCTCGATATCGATATATCGCAGATATATCGCGATATTTCCTTCCATCCTTCGTACAATCTACCTCCGTGAAGTCAATTCGAGTCGCTAATAGGATTCAATCATTGATTATTACTGTCGGAACTATGAAATTCTCTTCCAAGCTCCGACTTTCTGGGGTTCGTCGTGCTCATGATTTTCCTCTTACCTTGTTGTCAGTTCATAAGCTCTGTATTAAGCTTCATTGTCGTGTGATATTTTCAGGACATCCTGACGAGGCAGATTTTTTATAGTGGCTATGAGAAGAACGGCCTATATTATCTTGACATACCCTCGAACTCCAAGTTTGTTGGTGTTGTCATCCATCTCTAAAGACCCGCTTCTATGGCATATTCGCCTTGAGCATCTCTCTGCCAAGGCCATCTCCATGATGTTTCATGAACTCATTACTCTAAAGTCCTTTCAATACGAGGCGTGTGAGTTCGAGAAACACCATCGAGCTTCATTTCATGTCCGTACCGAGTCTCATAGTATAACTGCTTTTCATCTTGTTCATTGTGATATTTGGGGACATTGTCTGGTCCGCAAATTAAGTGATCATTGCTATTTTATAGTTTTAGTTGATGATTATAGTCGATTTTTGGGTATATCTACGTCCGTACCACTCCTCGTGGAGTAGATCCCGCATCCAACCAAGCCTTTTTTGGATCAGGGAACGGGATAATTCCCACGACCGCAGGCAGGCCAGCCGGGCTGTGAGCGCGGTGGGAACGGGCTTCCCAAAAAGCCAGCCCGGGCCGACCGGGGCCAGCATAGAGGGGACAGCCCCCCAGAACCCCCTTCTAAAAAGAAGAAAGCGTCGGGCTGATAAAAGCGGACGTGGGGACTCGGGTCAGGGCGCAGCGTAACTAAGAGAGCCCCTCGGGTCTTCCCTTCTTTCTTCCTCAGCGACTAGGTCCACAAGCTCCATGATCTCACCTGGGCACCTATCCTGACTAGGTAGGCTTCGTACTCCTGACTTCGTCTGCATCGTCAAAACTCATCATTTCAGTTCGGCATTTAGCAAGAAGCCCACCCCTCCTAGCCAGTTGCTCAAAAATGGGTGGGCCCCTATCTGATAGTCCGTCCTCTTAGCCTAAAAGAAAACTTGTCAGTGAGGAATGAATGAATATAGTAAGTTAGCCCTTGTCAGTTCTGATAGTCTAGTTCGCGCTTGGTTTAGTCTTCGACCGTCGATCTTCTATAAAGACAAGCACTTTTCCCACATAAATCAGAAGAAGAATTAGCTATTATTAAAAAAGCATCAAGTCAGGAATATCTTCTTTATACCTAGGCTGAAGTAGGGAATTATACACCTAGGCTTTTATATATAGGCTCCATTGTCGAGGGGCTCCACCTTCCGACGCACGTCTACGCTCGCTTTGTCAACTAGGCTCGCATTCTCTACCCCTTTGAGCTCTACTTTGAACGAATGCCCACCTACTCTGGGCTCTTCTATGCCTCTCTATCGGCTTGCACGCTCCTCCTCCCCATAAGCAAGCAGACCTACCTAGCCCGGTATCTAGACAAGACTAGGTTCCGAGAGTCTCCACTATAATGACGCATTTTTTATTCTTCTTTTGATAATATGATCATTATAGTCGCTCGCACTACTACTTATTAGCCTCGTTCTTTAGGGTTTTCCATATGCTAACAGAATGAAGGGTTCTCTTAGGGTAATCGTAACTAAGCTGGGCAAGAATCCCGCATAACGGTTAAGATCATTCGTACTGGCAATGCTCTTGACTTAACCCAACAGGACTTGACCTCATTCTTTGCATCCTAGAGAACTGTTCACCAAACATCACGTCCATATACCTCACAACAGAATGGTATAGATGAAGGGAAACTCTGACACTTGCTAAATGTTGCCAGATCTCTTCTAGTCAAATGAGTGCTCCAAAACACTATTGAGAGGATGTTATCCATACTATACTTTATCTCATCAATTGTGTTCCTTCGTCTGTTCTTGGGGGGGGCTCCATTTTCTTTATTTACCCTAACGAGTCTTCTTTTCCATACCTCTGCGAATTTTTGGGTGTATTGCCTTTGTTCATAACTTTTATGCAGCTAACAAATTATCCTCTCATGTAATCAAATGCGTCTTTCTTGGGTACTCTCGTACCGAGAAAGGCTATCGTTGCTATGATCATGTCAGGCGTCGATACTATGTGTCTGCTAATATCACATTCTTTGAGCAGACAAGTTATTTCACACATACTGTGAGTGACATTTCTCTGGATGGTACCTCCCTCCTCCACCTATCATCTACACTCGCCAACATACCTCTATACTGTCTACACCAGTGTATGTACCTTTGCATGTTCCTTTTATGCAGGATGATATGACCACTTTGAGTGCTTCCACTACTGTTGCCCTAGATGTACCTGAGGAGCTTCTTATAACTCTATACAAGCAAAAAAGCAATGTGTGTATCACCCCCATGTCACATATTACTTCTACTGATGGTTTATCTAGCTGTGACAAAAGCTTTGCAAATACTCGGAATGTTATTTATGTTCCAATAGATCATTTCAGTGCAATGCAGGATCATGGTTGGCGACAGGCCATGGATGAGGAGATGGATGCACTTACCTCTCGAGACACGTGGGATCTTGTGTCGTGCACCCCGAGAGTTCGTCATGTGACTTGTCGATGGGTCTTCATGATCAAAAAAATCACTTGATGGTTCTATTGACAAGTTGAAAGCCATACTTGTTGCCAAAGATTTCACACAAATCTTTGGAGTTGATTATTTTGAGATCTTCTTACCCATTGCTAGAATGGGGTCGATACGTACCATTTTCTCTATTGTTGCCAACAAGGCTCGGCCCATTTACCAACTTGATGTAAAGAACGCCTTTCTTCATGGTGACCTTAAGGAGGAGGTCTGTATGATGCAACCGCCAGGATATGTAGTCGAGGGGGAGCATGTATGTCGACTACACAAGGTCATTCATGGCATGAAGCAAAGCCCCAAAGCATGGTTTGGCAGGCTCACTACGGAGATCAACAAACTTGATTTTCAGAGGACAACATCTTACTACTTTGTCTGTGTTAAACGACAGTCTACTGGAACGATCATTCTTGTTGTCTATGTTGATGATATGGTTGTCACAAGAGATGATGTAGACGATATTCAGGAGACCAAGATCTTCCTTCAAAAGGTCTTTGTCATGAAAGATCTCGGCCAACTTCGTTATTTTCTTGTTATTGAGGTAATACGCATTATAGAGGGGTCCATCTTTCACAGAGGAAGTATTGCCTCAATATTCTGATTGAGCAGGACTACTTGGATGCAAGCCATCTAGCATCCCTGCAAAAGTGAGAAAACATTCATCATTTACAGATCCATCTTTTGAAGATGCGACACAGTACAGAAGCTTAGTGAGAAAATTGCTTTATATCATTGTTACTAAGCCAGATATATCATATGTCGTGAGCAGAACCAGCCAGTATATGGAGAAGCCTCATTACAATCACTGGTAAGATATTCTTTTGATCATTTGATATTTGAAGGAATCTCCCAGGTGTAGACTCTTCTATGGTGTGAATGGGCATACTAATATATCTGCCTTTACATATTCTGACTATGCTAGCTCTCCTGAGGATCGTCGATCCACTACAAGATACGCCATGTTTGTTGGGGACAATCTTGTCACTTGGCAAAGCAAGAAGCATACGGTGGTCTCCAGATCCATTGCGGAAGCAGAATATAAGGCAATGACTAAAGCCACCTGTGAGATCACATGGCTTGTCTTTTTCCTAACAGAACTTGGCATGTCAGTCGCCAGTCGTATACCCTTATACTACGATAACAAGTCTGTCGCGTACATCGCCACCAATCCAGTTTTCCACTAGCAGATAAAACACATTGAAGTTGATTGCCATTTCATTCGTGATGCAGTACGGGGAGGAGGAATCAGCACTCCATGCATCTCCATTGAACTTTAACTTACAGACATCCTCACAAAGGCTCTTCCAAGGAAGTGCCTCATGTACTTAGTATCCAAGTTGGGCATGATCGACAGGTATGCTCCAACTTAAGGGGGGTGCTAAAGTTACTATATTTACATTTATGTTCCTAACATGTTGGATTCTGTAACCCTTCAAAGGTATTGATGTATTTTTCCTCTTGTACTCTTTAGGATTTTCTCTCTATATAAGAAACCCTAACCCTATGGAATAAACATATCATTAGTTTTTCTTCTCCACAAGCATGTCTCATAATAACTCCTTTATTACATTTAAAATTAAATTCAAGTCATTTCTAACTAATAACAAGTTTGATACATTCTTCTTCACGTCATGGACTTACAAAAAATCTGAAGAATCTAGACTCGTCCGAAGGAGAACCTCAAGTCGAGCCATCTAAAAACTAGCACAGTAGTTATAGACTCATTTCCCGTCTTCAAGGTTTTGTCGTGCAAGTCTAATAAAAATAAAAGAGGTATATTAATAAATGTTTGCACATTAGCTCATGTAACCACAAACCACTCATTGAGATGGCGGATATGATTAGACATACCCCTTGTTGGACATGCATCCATCCGCCGACACATTGAATTAGGTACCGCCTCCGTGCATATTTGACTAGTCTTTGCAAGAAAGATAATTCTTTGTGAAGTGTACAACCATCCACCACCTCAGCAATGTTTGTTTTTGTGTTTTTATCGAACTTACTTTTGGGTTTGATGCTATCCGTATAGTTAAGGCTAGTTTCCTTTTTCCCTTATCCTTCGAGATCATGATATTAAGATAAGTGAGCAATGGTTTTTTTATCACGTGCTCATCTTCAAAGGTAATTGCAACTATCAAATCATCCATAGAGAATTTTCCTTTCCTATGCGTTCGGATATATAAAATTCTTTCCATGTT
The DNA here is from genome assembly GCA_037367405.1 of Ottelia alismoides. Classification (NCBI taxonomy): domain Eukaryota; kingdom Viridiplantae; phylum Streptophyta; class Magnoliopsida; order Alismatales; family Hydrocharitaceae; genus Ottelia; species Ottelia alismoides. The sequence goes on from JAZKJV010002680.1 coordinate 1,280,890, forward strand.
TTAGAAAAAAATTCACCTTAACCTCTATCAAATCATGGAGCAAACACAAAAACTAGTGTGCCTGTTCAAAAAAACAGATTTCCTTTTAGATTTTGAATTATTCATGAACTTCGTCATTGAGTGCTATTACATAGGTTTTCAGTACTACACTTCTTATCGAGTTCTTCTAAAAGCCCATTTGTGATTTGAGTAAACGAGCAATGCACGTCAGATCTGTTGGATACAACATGATGCATTCATGACATATGCAATCTCTCCCCTATGTAGGTTCCGCCCTATGGCTTTCAGGAGTAGAGTTTTCTTTGTCCATAACATAGTCAACTTTAACACAAAAATTAACCCGATGGCAGTTAACCAGATTTGCATGGGTTACTGCCAAGACCTAAAGTTCTAATAACCGAACTTATCACACATCCAATCGTATCAATCATCGACTTGAATTGTAAATATTTGTAATAATGATTCTAATTATCTTGTTTAAGATCATTGCAAACAAAGTTAAAACCAGCAGAATAATCATATACATATAGATTAACCAGACCCTGCAGATTTGATATTTTCGTGATTATATAAAAATTAAATATAACCACTGGGATCCATCAAAAATTTATATAAATCTAAGTAATCCCACAATCGTTAGAAGCAAAAATCCAATTTACAGTTTGCTAAATGGAAAATATGGAAAGAAGAGTATGCAGATCTCGAAGAGCGGGAAACGGGAGCGCTGGCGTTGGATCTCGAAGACCACCGTGCGCGGATGGGCTGCTTCGTCAGGCAGCAGGCACGGTGGGTTGGGGAGTGTGAGGGCTACCGATCAAGTGGGAGAGGATTGCAAAGGGGGGTAGGTGCGGGTTTCCCATGCGAAGAGGGGGGCGGCGCTGCTTCCGTGCGGCTTCCAGTTTGTGAGTTAATATTTATGAAAAATAATAAAACGGGTAACCTATAAGCGCAACTTCGAGTTTGCGAGTTAAAAAAAAGTTTAACCCAGGTAAATGTTGCATTTACATGAAAAGGAAGTGATGACTAAAATCTCTCTGACCCCTAGCCTAGTCAAAAGCATATAATTGTCTTGTATAAAGCACACCTACGAACGGTATGCAGCTTTGCGATTTTTCCAAAAAGAAAAGAAAGGTAATGGATGATCAGTTGCAGAGGATTTACCTTTCTAAGATTTACGTTATACGATGCAATTTACCTTATCAACATATATAAAAATGAAATATGCAGCCAAGAAATGTATATATAAAAATCCGACAATTGACCATAGATTAAGAGAGATAGAGAGATTGCTTTTTCCTTGTCAATTTCGCGAAGCAAATTTTCGGCCAATACAAACAGAGCATGAAATCTAAACCTTCGAAAAGGAGAGATATCGGAGCGGAGTCAAATCGCTTGAGGTGATATGTTCTCCACTCCCCGGACCGCAACCCTAAGTCGTCACAACGTGAGAGGCCTCTCCTCCCTCCGATGATGGGAGAGAATGACGACGAGGGTGTAAACGATAATCCGAATTTGGATGCATCTTTATTCTCCTTTGTTTGTGATTTTTATATAAAACGTTTCCTAAAATTCTGTTGAATTACAAAGAACCATGTTATCGTTACAATTGCGGTTCTACTCCTATAATCTTACTCCATTTAAAACACTTGCCTCTATCCGACCGGGGATAGTATTTACAACCTAACATGATACTTGCATCGTCACATCTCACATGTTGTGTGTCTACCGTGGATTTCAAGAATTTAATTATTTTTAAAATCCCAGCACAACGAGGGGAAAACAATCCCATCCCTCATTTTGTAGGTGGTGGCAGCCCGCGCGATGGTAGTGCACAATGACTATGACATGACTGCAAGAGATGGTGGTTGCGGTTGCTAGTGGCAGCAGTGCAACGACACGGTGGAGGTTTGTATGGAGGTGTCAACAGTGGAGGTGTATGATGGTAGGGGTGTGCATAGGTCATGTACCCAATCCGTTCAATCATGATCTGCCCCGACCTGTCGTTAGCAGACTGACGGGTCGACTCGACCCACTACAACGGGTAACTGTAAATAAGGGAGACTCAAATTATATGAATGGATCGCGAGTACCCATGGATCACTAAAACACATCAATCAGTGATATACTCAAGATGTGAAGTTTTCTAACTTGGAATTTTTTAAGCTCAAATCAATGCTCATAAATCCATGATACATACGCATATATTGCTTATGTGTGTGAAGCTTCACAGACAGTGGCAGCAACTTGAAGAAAGCTGGTGAAACAATAACGAATTCTAAAACTTATGATATGTTTCTATACACTATGTGCAACACATTATATTTATTTGATCTCGAAGGACTTCAGCAGGAGGAAGTTGATCTCAAAGGTGGTAGATCAAGCGTGGATGATCACCACCTTCATTTGCAAACATTCTAAAGTGATGGCTTTGATGAGATGAGTGTATGTAATGGTGACCTGGTGATGCATGGAATCACATGCTTTGTAACCAAATTTATAGCACTGCAGATCCTTAAACAACACAAGACGAGATTGAAGACCGTGCGTTGCCAAGGTGAATGGTTCCAGATATCCAAAGCTCAAACAGAAGGAGGAAGGAAATTGGAGACATTGATCAATGATCTTCACTTGTGGGATGGCGTGACATAGGGCATGAAGGTAACGGATCCGGTTGTGTCTACATTGTGGATCGTATATAGCGACAAAAAGCTGACAATGGGAGGAGTGACATGTGAGGCAATGCGTTGCACGAGAGAGAAGGTCAAAGAAGTAGTTGGGAAAGGATGCAAAGCATGGTTGGACATCATAGACGAGTGTTGGTTCAAGACGCCCTCGCATCCTCTAGTATATTATATACATAATTTTAATTTTTGATAGCACCTTTAATGGATTAAAATCTGAGAATTATGCATGTGTGTGTCAGGCTTATTACTTCAATCCCAAGTACCCATACAAGAACAATCTTAGTACAAATGTTGACCTTCTAGCAAATGTCTAGATGATAACAAAGAGGCTCATCAAAAACAAGAAAAATGCAAACGATGTGCATGAATGAGATAATCTGGAATTTAGAGTGGACTTACATTTCCAGATAGTCTAACAAAATATTCATTAGAAAGTATTGTTTGACATTTTACGACCTCAAAGAAAAACGTCATTCACCATCATCCTTGTTGTTGTCATCATCTTCATCATCCAAACTCGATCATCATGGGTTTAAGTGTTCCATCTGCATACCATAATTATGTTAGGGTATAAGTCTACTTTATCTAAAATTTTAGTTACCTTATACTACAGAGTAGGGCGAGCATCCCAATTGTTGTTGTAGAAGTGGTTAAGTTATCTACATGAAATGACTATGTCAGTTGAATAGCCCATCCACCCTAAACCCTAAACCCTAAACCCTAAACCCTAAACCCTAAACCCTAAACCCTAAACCCTAAACCCTAAACCCTAAACCCTAAACCCTAAACCCTAAACCCTAAACCCTAAACCCTAAACCCCCAAAACCCTAAACCCCCCCTAAACCCTAAACCCCCCCTAAACCCCAAACCCCAAACCCCAAACCCCAAACCCCAAACCCCAAACCCCAAACCCCAAACCCCAAACCCTAAACCCTAAACGAGTCTTTAGGGTTTAGGGTTTAGGGTTTAGGGTTTAGGGTTTAGGGTTTAGGGTTTTAGGGTTTAGGGTTTAGGGTTTAGGGTTTAGGGTTTAGGGTTTTAGGGTTTAGGGTTTAGGGTTTTTAGGGTTTAGGGTTTAGGGTTTAGGGTTTAGGGTTTAGGGTTTTAGGGTTTAGGGTTTAGGGTTTAGGGTTTAGGGTTTAGGGTTTAGGGTTTTTAGGGTTTAGGGTTTTTAGGGTTTAGGGTTTAGGGTTTAGGGTTTTAGGGTTTAGGGTTTAGGGTTTAGGGTTTAGGGTTTAGGGTTTAGGGTTTAGGGTTTAGGGTTTAGGGTTTAGGGTTAGGGTTTAGGGTTTTAGGGTTTAGGGTTTAGGGTTTAGGGTTTAGGGTTTAGGGTTTAGGGTTTAGGGTTTTAGGGTTTAGGTTTTAGGGTTTTAGGGTTTAGCGTTTAGGGTTTAGGGTTTAGGGTTTAGGGTTTAGGGTTTAGGGTT